>OX467713.1:1711489-3107322 GCA_950111635.1 Agelastica alni
GCTTATCTTAGCAAAGATTGTTAAGGTCCATAGAGTCAGCAACAAAATAAAAAACTGAAAATCGGATGAGTTTTCGACCGGTATACTCAGAAACCATCCACGCCAGCTTAATTTGCCTTTTTTCTTTTACTGAAAATATTCGCAAAAAGGGAAGACCTATCGTGTGGGCCGCGGACGGCCCGCACTGCGACTATTAGAAGGGAAAAGGATTATAGAAAGGAGATGATTGTGGACCCGCTGATTTTGAAAAGTTGCAGGTCATAGTTTTCTGAAAAAACTGATTTTGGAAGCTTATTCCATTCCGTAGCAGCCCTGTAAAAGAAGGATTCTTGATGAAGTCTGGTCTGCAACTCTTCTTCTATGTTCTAGAGGGTGAAGGGTATCTGTGAGAGTTGAGCTGTTTATCAAGCGAACGGTTTTTTTCTGAATGGAATCTAGAAGACGAAGAGAATGCCTTGGTTCTGAACCCTAAATGTGTAAGCAATATTCCAGTAGAGGTCGTCAGCAGTTGATCAGGAGTAAAAAACTTCTCTGTTATTTAACTTTTTACTTAACTTTTTCGTTATTTAAATAACAAATATCATTTTGTTGCTTATTAGAGTAATGATCGATGATGTATTAACAATCAGCAACAAATTTAATTCTTTGGCAACTAAGTAGCAATAAATTAAGCAACGTTTTTTTCAAGTTCCGCCCATTTGGCACCGCCAGTTTTATGGAGCAAGATTATCCTACAGACAAAGACTTTGCAGTTGGTGCCAATTTTACAGTAAACAATACGTCCATTTTCATGAAAAGCTGTACGTACCAGGAGTAAATGTTGCTGGCTGCTGCGTAGATATCTTTGGCAAAGGAGTTGTCGACTGTTTTTTGTCGCAGCGTTCCTGGCATCGATGTTGCGTCAAGAAGTTATTTTCGTTACCACCACATCCACCATAATAAAACTGACGACAAACTTGAAACTTGGTATCGTAATACCATCTATCCACGTAGTTGTCGCAATCTCCAGTATCGGCGGGAAGTTGACACGCATCCTTTTCTTTTGTAGTAAACAGAAACAAAGAATGTTCAAACGAACTACGCATATTGACAAAGCTTAATAGTTGCAACAAAAAGCAGCAATGGGGAAGAAATCGCCGAAAAAAATGGATACACTTCTGTATTTGCCCACCATTATATAGAAACATTCGCCATGGGAATCGTTTGTGTGTGTGGCTTGGGGAATTCATACATGTAAAAGGTTTGCCCCTAAAAGCTAGAGATAAAAAGTTATAGGCATTTGAATTCCCCATATTAAATCCAAACATGTTTTCCATATTTTTATCTGACCCAACCTTAATTTTCCTCTGCACGATACTTTTTCTATTTGTAGTGTTCTTTGTAGCGTATATAGTATCGCGCAGAGGAAAATGGAGAGATCGATGTTAGGTATATCGCTAAGAGATAGTATCCCAAATATAACATTAAGGAAGACGTCCGGAGATAGAAGCGGTTACTCGTATAACAACCTTAAAATGTAACTGGGCCGGTCATGTGGCGCGACTTTCGAACAATCGCTCAAAAAAAGAGGATACTTGAGTGAAGACCGCTACGGGATACCTATGTCCAGCAGTGGACGCGATTGGTCGATTGATGATGATGAACCTTAATTACTTTACTTCAACAGAGTGTCCATGGGATCTAAGTTATTATGTTTTACATATTTGCGATGTCTCGTACAGTTTGTGTTCTCGTCTGTGATCAGTTTTATTACCTTGCCACTTTAGTTACTGGATCTACATAGTTCTCGCTGTGATTCACTGTGAAGTGTGGAAATCCATGAGCTGTGGGGCTGTCCAGTTCCATTGGCGACTTTCTTTATTATCGGTGGTACAAGGTTCTCAACACTGCGATCATTTTCATGTCTTATCAGACACTGAAATCGACCTTGTTCATCATCTTCTACGAACCCTAGTACCCAGTGACCACTAACCAAGCGACCTTTTTTGTATTTGCGCTTTCCAATCTTTGCTTAATCTTTTTGCACGACCACTCTATCTCTGCTTAGTCTTTTAGTACATTCACAGTTGTGATCTAAGAAAAATCATTCAGTCGTAAAATCTCTGCCGTATCGTTGAAAGTAGTGTATAGATAGATGATTGTCTGAAAACTCCGCAACGAACAAAAGTTCAGTCTACTTGACCTCTTGGGCAGCGGGGCAATGCCGAGCTGCCCTGAATGAGCTAGCAACTAAGTTAAGAGTTACATTGTCTGGGTACCCGGACACAGGGACATACCAGGTAACTGCAAGGCGGACAACCTAGCAAGAGAGGGCACCACCCTCCCAGCTGTATCTGTCTTATATCAGCAAGTAGTACTGATTGCAAACTACCGGCAACTCATGCACAGAAAAGTAGTTTAAAATGCCAACTTGAGGTGGAACAATGAACCGACATACACATCATCGAAACAGATTTGGCCTAAACTAGATCTACGTCGAACTAATGATGTTTAACTCTATCCAGGGAGTCCATTGGAAATACGATCGCAGCCATAGCAGAACATTGGGCAGGTGGAAACTACGACACGACTTCTGTAGAAGCTGTCTCGATGAAGAAAAGGAGGAAACAATGGTTCATCTTCTCTGCCACTGCCCTGCCCTATGCAGAAAACGGCTTTCTATACAAGGGCAACCGAGATTTGATGACTTATCTAATCTCAACTCAGTTAGCATTAAAGACCTTACGGAGCTCTGAATTAAGATCTTCAGGATAAAAATATGAATGAATTTTTGTCTCCAGTAAGATTCGAACCTTGTTTACACTGTTGAAGAGCAGATGCATTCACCGCAGAGCTATAGAGAGGAATACATTTGCTGGGCTCGATAGAAACATTTAATAATAAAAAATGTTTACCATAGAATTAAATTAGGCTTTAGAAGTATCTTTAAAATGGGGCGATTCCAAGGCAAACCATATACAAGTAAGAACTTCCAAGACAGTCCTTATCTTGATGTCTCATAATTTTGGCAGGCTAAATATACAATGTAGCCAAAAGAAACACTAATAGGGTACTCATAAATAAGCTCTTGTTAACAAAATTACAATAAACTATAAGGCTTAGCCTACACTAGCGATTTCTAGCTGCGATGATAAAAAAAAACACTTAAGATAGTTTACAAAAGTGTCTTGTTTAAACAAATAGAAGCGTTAATTAAATTTATTGAATGATTCATCGTTTTCCCCACGATTGGGAAAAACTATATTCAGCTATATTGACTTTAAAAAAAAAACAAAAAATAAACGATTAAAAATATAAATAAGTAAAAAAATTACGGATTCATTAGCATGCTTACAAGCAACACATCATGCTTACGAACTGTGCATTTAATCCAAGTTTGCCAAGCGCTTAATTGATACTCTGACTGCCGTGATCTTAAGGTGAATCCTTGTGGCGATGTAAAAGGGACATACTTGTATCCTAAGTGAACATCTTCAGAACTGCGATATGAAGTTCGTATATCTCGACACAAGAGTAGGGATTCACTTGGAAATGCGCGACCGAAAGAGAGACGCAAGCTGCCAGACAAAATATAGAAAAAGCATCGATGCCGCGATTGTCTCTTGGCGCATCTGGAGTTTAAGTGATTCAAGTTTTTTTTTTTATTTTTATGGCGGCATCGACTGCTGTGATCATTAGCTACATACGTAAAGTTTAGATTTTCCAGAAGATGTTGGTAGCTTTCAGATAAAATATTAATTTTTCTAGAGATGTTACGTCATTGCTAAGAATATTACTGATTGAGTTGGGGATATGCATTTGCACTCTAGCGTCCAAGAATTCTCTGCATTCTGTCAGAATATGTTTCACTGTCAATTCCACATGGCCGTGTTTGCATCGAGGTTGGGTCATCACTCTTAGGAGAAAAAAAGATGTGAGATGAGTGTGGCCCAATCGCAGTCGTGTTATTACAGTTTGTTTTTTCCTCTTAAATTTATCTGGGAGTGTCCATTTATCTGTTTTTTGTTTCATTGTTCTGAGCTTAGCATTGATGTTGCTCCATTCTTCTTGCCATTTGTTGTGGATTTTTTGTTTGATGTTATCTGGTCTAACATAATTGTTCCCTACGTCTTCATTGAGGACAGCTTTTTGAGCTGCTTCGTCATTACCCTTAATTTCATTATGACCAGGAGCCCATATAATTTGGATAATCTTTCCCGTTTTGTTTAACCATCTGAGTAGGTCTATTACTATTTTTCCAAGAGGAACAGAAGTAAAATTACCCTTTCGCAACATATCAAAAAAAAATCTATTGGCTGTTTAACTTATATATATATATATATATATATATATATATATATATATATATATATATATATATATGGACGATTGTTTAAAAGATTTGAAAGTGCGTAGTATTGAAAATGAATGATTTGATCGTAAAATGCCTTCTTTACGCCGATCATATAAGCGTCATCTGAAGAGGAGTTGGCGATGGTTAATGTTATGCATAATGCCCTGAAAATCAAAGGGATGAAAATAAATGTAAGCAAAACGAAAGTAATGGTTTTTGAAAAAAAAGAAAACATGACAAACTGTGAAGTTCTGATTAAGGGAGAAAGAGTAGAACAAGTAAATGAGTTTGTATACTTGGGTTCAAAGTTTACGAGAGATGGAAAGTATGACAGTGACATTGAGCGAAGGGTGTTGGCAGAAAAACAAATGAACAGCCAGAAAGTGTCAAAAAAGGCACGTCTGGCTGTGCATAGAGGAGTGTTGGTTCCCACACTAATGTATGGTAGTAAATTTTGGGTTTGGCAGAAAAGGTATAAAAATAGGATTAATGCTACGGAGATGAGTAGTCTAAGAAGTACAGCCGGAGTGACTTGGTTGGATAAAGTTAAGAATAGTGAGATAAGATAACGCTGTAGTGTGAAAGAAGATTTGGTTACAAAGATAGATAAAGGAATGCTTAGACGGTTTGGACACGTAATAAGGATGGATGAAGGAAGATTGAAGAAACAAATGTATAAGGCGAGTGTGAAGGGACGGAAGTCGGTAGAGGTCGACCTTGGCAAACATATTTCGATCAGATCAACATTGTTTTGAAGAAAGGCCAGGTCAAGAGTACCAACAACCGACGAGCATGTATGAGAGCACTGATGAAAGTAGAGGAAGCAAAAAATGTGTGTAAGAACCGTAGCGGAAGTGGTCTCTGCCTACTCCTACGGGAAAAAGGCGTGAATATATATATATATATATATATATATATAATTGGATAAATTTTAAGAATGGGTCTCATTTCCGGTAAAGATTGCACATCCCACACCATTGGGCATTTTCGAACCATCTGTTTAGGTCGCTTGGTATTCTGGATAGTCCAAAATGACCTATGGAATGTTGTTAGAAAGGTTAGGTTAGTCGTTGATTTCCCCTTTTTTGCATTTGGCGCAGTCAAATCTAATTTTTGTATTTATTTTTTTCCATGGTACTTCTTCGCCAGTGTGTTTGGGATAAAATTCTGGGAATATTTCATTCAATATTTTTATCAGTTTCTGTACTTTCATTGTGGCTGAACGGGTCGTGTCTTGGAAAATTAATTTATTTGGATGGTTTGGTTGTGCCAAGATTCCTGTGGTATAGTTTAGAAGTAGTCTGTCTCTCTTATATTTAAGTGGTGGTATTCCAGACTCGCAATGTAGTGATTTTACTGAAGTAGTCCTAAATGCTCCAGAAGCCAATTTCAAGCAAGTACCTTTTGTTAATTCGAGAGTATGGGAGTTGAGACGTGCGTGCCGATGAGTAGATCAAGCAACCATAGTCCATTTTGGAAAGAATAATGGTGTTGTAAAGGCTAATAAGAATTTCTATAGCTAGATAAGCATCGGATGATATAAAGGGATTTTTTACATTTAATCGCCAGTTGTTGAATGTGTAAGGCCCAAGTGAGTTTGTGATCAAAAGTAAGTCGTAGAAATTTGATGGTTTCACAGGATTCTAACGCTGTTCCTTCAATATGAAGCTGAGGTTCAGGGTGCAAATAACGTGTTTTTGTTGGAGAAAAGCGGAATCCTTGGAATTCAGATATTTCATTGGCAATTAAAATATTATCTATGATGTCAGCTTTCGAACAAGACCTGTCTCATTTTGATAAGTTTTAATACGTAGTTGTAAAAAGAAAAGAGACTCCATACAAGCGTTGCGTCGAAAATGAAGTGAAAAATTACGGGTAGAAGACTATGAACTTGAGAGATAGTGCGGAGAAACGAAGAAATCATCTGAAAGGATCGACGATGTTTTAGTATCAAAATGGTAGCAGATATGGTCAATATTATAAGGGATTTACCCATTTAAAGAGGTCAAATTAAATTCAGAAGGTAGAAATATCTACCGACATAGGCGGAGTCTCATGAGAGAAAAAATATATCGCTATTGCTAGTGCGTAAAATAGTAAAAATCTGTCTTCACTCTTTGATAAAATTGTTCCTTTTTGTGTGTGGCAGTAAGGGTGTCAATTAAAATCTTGCCTAAACATGCAAAGTAAAGCAAAAATCATGGTTAGTTATAAACTTACCGAATTCAGCCGGGCAGTCGTTCCTACATGCTTCCCTAGTTTCGAAATTGTTAAGGTTACCGTAACATCCTGTATAGTAAAATGGAGAGCAATCCTTTCTAGACGTATCGTAGAACCAATTTGGCAGTACTTCCGTGCAGTTACCTTCGGAGTGTGGCAACGAGCAAAAATCTGTTGCACACACAAGCTGTTAGTCGTTAACATTACCACAAAATCGTGTTATTTTTGTTTTAGTTTGATGCAAATTCCAAAAAACATTACTTAGACGTGTTATTTTCGTTTTAGTATACGATGCTACTAATAGTTCCATACAAAAATTACTCAAAAAACTACCCACTAAACTTTTCATCTCATCAATTTAATCTCTTTAAAACCTATTAATAATAATAATAATAAAGAAGAAAAATAGTTATCATGCCGAATGGAAGAGAATTACAAGAATAACCTTTTTAAGTTTACCTTTTCTTTCTCCAGATGGAGCGCATTGTTGTTTGCAGGACTCCACGGTGAGGAAATTGTTATCGTTACCTTTACAGCCCCCGTAGACGAATTCTTGACACTGCGCCAGATCTGCGTCGTAGTAAAATCGTTGGAATCTTCCTTGACAAGGTCCTTCTTCTCTCTTTTGCTGACAAGGATCTATTTGCAATATAATATAAGAAAAAAAACGATAGGTACTTGTCCAAGAACGCTCTTCAAAGAAATATAGTGGAAAATGTCGATTTGACGCTTGCAAAAGAGCTAGAGCTGTTTAGGAATGGCGCTCAAAATTAACTTGACATTTTAAAAATACCTGTTTGAAATACCAGTCACTTGACATTCACATGCACGAATATTATTTTGTTTATTTTCCACAGCCAACTAATCATAATTTAGATATTCATTTGTTAGTCAATATAAATTATGAAAAGTTTAAATAAAGATAAAATAATTTTTTTAACCTACCTTTTTTATGGAGAAATACATTTTTTAAACATAAAAATACTGCCTATAAATAATGTATTTATAAAAAAAATCGGCTTTCACGCAATTTGATTGGGCATATTTCCTTGAATAATGTACAAAATAATACCACTTGACAGGAATCTAAATTACTACTACCACTAATTTAAAGTATTATCTGTTATTCTTTTGGACAATGGAGATAAAATAATTCTTGACGTTAGTCCGGCATGCAGTCTCGCAAGCAAAAAATAGAAAAGCTGCAGGTCCAGTTGAAATCTATTCGGTAGTCATTAAAATCTTTAAGGATGGGGAGTCACTTAACGTGATAGTGAGGCTTTTCAATTTTTTTTTTTAAATTCCAGCTTTATTTACAATCTGTTACAATGTACATATAACAATTATGGTCTACCAATCGGTTATCGACTTATCAGCTTAATGAGTCACTTTCTTAAGATTTTCCTGAAGATCATCCATAACAGAATGTATGCAAAATGTGAGCTCTTTATGGGCGAATCTCTGTTCGATTTTCGTAACGGGTTCGGTACAAGAGAAGCCCTGTTTAGTATCCAGGTATTGATCCAACGGTGTGGGGATGTCTCTGTTCCTGTTTATGCCTGTTTCATAGACTATGAGAAAGCTTTTGACAGGTTGCAACATGAAAAGCTTTTGAAAATACTTAAAGACGTTGGCCTGAACGATAGAGACCTCAAGATAATCAGAAATCTCTACTGGAGCCAAACTGCACAATTCAAGGTAGATCAACAAATTTCAGATGGAGTACGAATCAAAAGGGGCGTCCGACAGGGTGCATTCTTTCACAACAGGACATAAACGACCTTAGGTACGCTGACGACACCGTTATAATCGCGGATTCTCTGGAGGGTCTTTAGATTTTGCTTTATCAGGTGGCTACTAATAGTGCAGAATTTGGATTAAATTTAAACATTAAAAAAACCAATGGTGATTAATAAGAGCCAAAGTAGAGGTGGTATTCTACAGGTACAGAACCAACAAATCGATCGCGTCCAGTCATACAAATATTTTGGATGCCAGGTTAACGAAAGCTGGGATAACATGCAGGAGGTCCGTGCCCGGATTGAACAAGCCAAAGCATCATTCTAACAGAAGCCATGTGTAGAAAGGTAGAAGCTTTTGAAAGGTGGACGTATCGACGGATGTTAAAAATATACAGAATGGACAGAGTGCGCAATGTGAATGTACTTACAAGAATGTCTAAAGATCTCGAAGTCATGCTCACACTTAAAAAACGAAAGTTGAAATACTTTGGACACATTCTCAGCAACGAAAAATACAGACTCCTCAAACTAATAATAGAAGGAAAAATCAGGTCTGGGCGTGGAAAAATGGTATGGTAAAACCACGACCAGTCTCTTTAGAAAACCAGTTGACAAAGTACAGATAGCGCTGATGATTGCCAACGTTCAAAGAGGACAAGGCACTTGAAAATGAAAAAGAAAAAAAAGTTAAAAATAGCCAACCAACACGGGCAATCTAAACGCCCGCCATTTTGGCGCACTTGGCGTGACGTCATAGTCTATGGCAACAAACAAATAAGTGGAAAGGTTAGGTTGAAGATTATTGGAGAAGTTTTACAGTGTTTTCTATTTTTGACAAATACATCATCATGGAACTAATATATAATATTATTATACAACAATCCAAAAATCCGACATACAAGTACTGATTTGTACCTAAGTGCAGAAATACAATAAGTATGTTAAGTGTTATTTCTTGTCCCGAGAGGTGTGGACATAAGGAGGAAGTGGTGTAAAATATTTAAAAGTGTTTATATCGTTCTGAAGATCACTTTGGCGTAAGTAAACATTTTATTTTTTGTTTATCATTAAAGTTAAAAAAAGATATTCCTCACAAATTTCAATGTCAAAAGGATACTGAGTAGCAGCCACCCCCAGTGAGAAAACGTTATCTTAAGAAAAAAGATTTATAAATAATGCTCTATTTGCGCCTCCTTCTAAACAAAATAATATCAGTGTTAGTGACTCATCATCAGAAAATTATTTAGAAGCAGGTACTAGTTCATCTACATCTCATATATACAAAGAAGATACAGAAAACAAACATGCTTGAGAAGCTGGTTGCTGCAATCATCCAATGTATATAATTATATAATTGTACTTTTAAATATAAAATGAGATCGTAATAAAACTAACTAAATCATAAGCAAACACTTAACCATTGACATTTGTTGTCCTAGACTTTAACGTCACATTCGCTCTGACCAATGACGTCGCTTTTCAAATGTTTCAATTTTTCACAGTTTTTGCACTTTTAAAAAATGATTTCTCGCTCAAAAAAAATTATAATCAGAAATATCGATGAAGGCGTAATTCTTAATAATAATAAAGTTTATTAAAAAAAATATTTTGTCCTTATTTGAATTACATGCATATTCCCTATTTCCCAATTTTTCAAACCCACCTGGATTGCTGTCTTGTGCACATATATTTTGACATTCTTCTTTAGTTTCGAATCTGTTGTTATTACCCAGACAACCGCCGTATACGAACTGCGTACACGCTTTGATATTGACGTCGTAGTACCAACGAAGGTAGTACCCCTCGCAGGGTCCCGTGACTTTGGGCAGTTTGCATCTATCTGAAATAAACAAGATTGGTAACATATTCTAAAAACGGTTCGTTCGATGGATTACCTGGTCCCGGAGGTTGCACGCATATATCTTCGCATTCCTCTTTGGATTTATACCGGTTTGCGTTACCATCGCAGCCGCCGTACCAAAATCTAGAACATCCCCCGTAGCCCATGTCGTAGAACCATTTGACGGTATAATTTCTGCACGTCCCTTTCTCCTTGTTCAAAGAACAGCCGGCTGTAGAAAACGGGATTTAACATTGAACGCATTCAAGTGCGACAATCTATACTAGTGCTTTCTACTTAACTCTGCATACTTAAAGCAGACTTTATGGTAAAGATGATTTTAGAGGGAAAGTCAAAATAAACATGAATTGATTTGGTAGTTGGTAATTTTTTATGTCATCGTATTCAGTTATCCAGTTACTTATTCAAAGGATTTTGATTTAACGAATTTGTCGATTGAAAAAATTGACAACCAGACAGTCTCCCTAGAAGTAAAAACCCAGGCAAACGATGATGATCTCCAGATTTTTTTTTTTTTTATGAAAATAGTCGCAAAAAGGGTAGACCTATCGTGTGGGCCGCGGACGGCCCGCACTGCGACTATTAGAAGGGGAAGGGATTATAGAAAGGAAATGATTGTGGACACGCTTTTTAAAAAGTTGCAGGTCATAGTTCTCTGGAAAAACTGATTTTGGAAGCTTATTCCATTCCGTAGCAGCCCTGTAAAAGAAGGATTCTTGATGAAGATTGGTCCTTGTAGTGTCAATCTTGAGAGTAAATGGGTGAGACTGATCAGCGTGCCGAGTTCTTCGGCCGAATGTGGCCAATGGTGGTACAAAAGTTTTTATTTCTCTGGAGCATCTGCCATGGAAATATCTGTAGAGCAATGACTGGTCTGCAACTCTTCTTCTATGTTCTAGAGGGTGAATGATAGGTAAAAGTCCCTCGGTTCATTCCATTTGGCTGATCTATAATGCCAGACAATAGAGGTACCAGGCGTGATTTTGGGCGGGGTTGTTTGTTTGGACGTGGCTGAGATGAGTTTATGATCAGATTTACCAAGCGGAGCGGTTATAGAGACTCGGTAATGTTGGTTTGGTGGTTATCGGGTATTCGGGTAGATTGTTCAACTAGCTGGGTCACGTTGTGGCTTATCGCAAAGTTCTCAGCTTCTAGACCAGCGTTGTCGGTGCGGTTGGATCTCAGCCAGTTCGCGTTGTGAACATTGAAATCACCCAAAAATATAACCTCTATAACCTCGTTAGTTTGCAACAGCTCCAGCGTGTCGGAAAGATGTTGAAAGAGGTTGACGTAAGGAGGGTTCGTAGGAGAAAGATACAGGCAGCAGAGAAATTTTGTTGATTTTTGTAAGGTTAACTTGAACCACATGACCTCTAGGCCGTCCTTTGGTTCTAAGTTCTCCTGTCTACAACAGGAAATATCACTGCGAGTGTAAACACAAAGGCCGGTCTTAAATTTGAATCTTGTTTCGAGTTCGAACCCGGGACACAAAAGATGCGTATTGTTGGAGAAGGGTTTAATTTGTGTCTCTGTCAGAGCCAGTAAATGAGGCCTGTTAGTTTGCAGGTGGTGGTGTACTGAATTAATGTTAGAGTTCAGGCCTCGAATGTTGCAGAAATCAATTCTAAAGTTGCTTTTTGGGGAATTATCAGCAACCGCAGTTGGAACATGTATTTTTGTTGGACTTTTCATGATTTGGTTTAATGGTTTGATTTAAAAGAAAAAAAAAAGAAAAAAAAAAGGCAGAAGTAAAAGGAAGAGAAAAAAATAAAAATAAATAAATAAAAAGGGGAGCAGATATGTGGACTAGCTTCTATAGAAATTTCTGCATCCAGGACGGTCAGTTGACTTCGATAGACTGTGGCCTCGGCAATGCCCCCCGAATACACGAGCTCGGATCCCCTCCAGTCACGAACTGGCAGAACAGGAGTATCGGGATTATACACCAATTGATGTGGCAGCCTCCCAGAGCGTTACCAATGGGTTGGGGCCACTGTACTACTTGGCGGCCAGCCTGCGGAACTGTTTCAATGCTGTACCCTCAGCCCCAGAGAGGCCTGGATGCTTCCATTCGAATATAAACCAGAACACATTTCACCCGAGCGACCGGAAACTCTGACCAAGTGCCGAAACATGAATAGTCATTTCACGGCACCTATAATCAGAGCGGTGGTGTTTTACCGGGCGATGAAGGGTGAACCATCTACCACCTACTTTAAAAATATAATAGATGATAATAATCTATTGTAATGCAAGCTAAAAAATCTTCCGACATAAATTTTTTTAAAAATCCCTGTGATTATTCTAAAATTTTTAGGGATCAGGATTCAAAAGCACAATTATATTGAGCAGAATATTTCCTCATTCCAGAAAACTGAGCCTGAACTGTGGATTTTTTCAAAAATACAGGATTCATAATCGATGCATTGTACAAGCAAAATAAAAATTTGACTTTTTCATTAAACCTAAATTTTTTATATTTTTTTAGTAATCTCTGCCCTATTTTAGGAAAAAGGAAAACTTAACATACCTTGAAGATTTTGAGGAACATCTCGACATCCTTCGAAGTTGTCACCTTTAGCTTCAGTGACGCCGTCCATACAGCAACCGTATTTAGTATTTTCGCAAGTGCATCCTTCCATATTGGGACCCGATGCTGGAGTTTTGTTGTCAGAGCAACAACTGAATTCGGTGTTCATGCATCCGCAACCTGTTTCGGAGAAATACATTAATTAATGCTTACCCAAAAAGATGGAACGACGATATTCACCTTGCCCACGTGGCCCTTCGGCGGCGTTGATACCGTCTGGACAGCAACCAAATTGGAAAGTATGACACAAACAACCTGCAAAATCTGGTCCGGTAGCTCGCGTGAAACCGTCGGGACAACAACCATTGTCGGTATACTGACAACCGCATCCCTCATTGTCGTAGCCTTCTGCAGCCGTCTCGTTGTCTGGACAACATCCATAGGGAGAAAACTGGCAATCGCATCCCTCTTTATTCGGCCCTCTGGCCGGTGTTATATCGTCAGGACAGCAACCGAATTGGAATGCTAAGCAGCAACCTTCACCAGTCGGACCGTGCGCTGGCGTCTTGGCGTCTGGACAACAACCGAAGATGTTGTCTGAACACGGTAATCCGCACCCTTGGAATCCAGGACCTGTAGCAGCAGTAACTTGGTCTGGACAACATCTGTAAGAAGTATTGTTGCAATCTTTCGAAAGGACTGTCGTCGTTTCTTCGATAATGGTGATAATCGATTCCGTTTCGGGGGAGATGGTCGTACTGCCGCTGGTAATTTCGGTAGTTGCTTCTGGAGTGGTTTCTGTAACTTCGGTTGTCAATTCGGTCGTTGTGGTATCTTCGGGACATCCTGTATGATGCGGGCCGATCGCCTGGGTAACGTTGTCGTCGCAGCAACCAAATCTGGAACTGAGACAGGCAGGAGGGCAACCTTCGTAATAGTTACCCTGCGATGCAGTTTTATTATCGCGGCAACATCCGAATAACGTTTCTTTGCATTGCGAGGGAGGACATCCCGCGTTTTCGGGTCCGAGTGCAGCAGAAACGCCATCATCACAACAGCCGAATTTGGATTCTTTACAGGTATGGGGTGTTGGACATCCCTCGTCGAATGGACCCTTTGCTGTTGTTATATTGTCCCAACAACATCCGAATGGCGATTTTTTACATTTTTTTATTTTTCTTCTTTTACACATTCTTGGCTTCAATGTAAATATTTCTAAAATGGATGTTGTGCTCTCTGCACTTTCAGCAAATTCAGTAGTATTTTCGGAAGCGCCTGTTGATCCAATTAATTCTGATGTACTTTCAGCAGGACTCGTCGAACCACCAAATTCTGTAGTAATAACAGAAGTATCAGTTGATCCTGTCAATTCTGTCGTACTTTCGAAACCACCTGTTGTTTCAGTAGATTCTGTAGTAAGTTCAGAAGCACCTGTTGATCCAGTAAATTCTGTAGTAATTTCAGAAGCGGATGTTAATTCAGTAGATTCTGTAGTCATTTCAGAAGCGCTAGTTGATCCTGTAGTTTCTGTAGTACTTTCAGTACCAGATGATCCCGTCAATTCTGTAGTACTTTCAGAAGCGCCTGGGGATCCTGTTATTTCTGTAGTCATTTCAGAAGCGCCAGTTGATCCTGTTAATTCTGTTGTACTTTCTGAAGCGCCTGTGGGTCCAGTAGATTCTGTAGTAATTTCTGAAGCGGTTGTTGATTCAGTAAATTCTGTAGTAATTTCAGAAGCGCTTGTTGATCCTGTAATATCAGTAATACTTTCGGAAGCGCCTGAAGATTCAGTAAAATCTGTGGTAATTTCAGAAGCGCCAGTTGATTCTGTTGTCATTTCAGAAGCGCTCGTTGATCCTGTTAACTCTGTATTACTTTCAGAGGTACCAGAAGATCCTGTCAATTCTGTAGTACTTTCGGAAGCGCTAGTCGATCCTGTTAATTCTGTTGAACTTTCTGAAGAGCCTGTTGATCCAGTAAATTCTGTAGTAATTTCAGACGCGCTAGTTGATCCCGTAATTTCTGTAGTACTTTCGGAAGTACCAGACGATCCTGTCGATTCTGTAGTACTTTCGGAGGTACCAGAAGATCCTGTCAATTCGGTAGTACTTTCAAAAGCGCTAGACGATCCTGTTAATTCTGATGTACTTTCTGAAGCGCCTGTTGATCCAGTAGATTCTGTAGTAATTTCATAAGCGCTAGTTGATCCTGTAATTTCTGTAGTACTTTCAGAGGTACCAGATGTTTCTGTCAATTCTATAGTAATTTCTGAAGCGCCTGTTGATCCAGTAGATTCTGTAGTACTATCAGAAGCACTAGATGATCCTGTTAATTCCGTAGTACTTTCGGAAGCACCTGAGGATCCAGCTGATTCTGTAGTAATATCAGAAGCGCTAGTGGATCCTGTCAATTCTGTAGTACTATCTGAAGCGCCTGTTGATCCATTAGATATTGTAGTAATTACAGAAGTGTCAGTTAATCCTGTCGATTCTGTAGTCATTTCAGAAGCGCCAGTTGATCCTGTTGATTCTGTGGTACTTTCAAAAGCACTAAATGGTTCTGTCAATTCTGTGGTACTTTCTGAAGCGCCTGTTAATCCAGTAGATTCTGTAGTAATTGCAGAAGCACTAGATGATCCTGTTAATTCTGTAGTACTTTCGGAAGCACCCGAGGATCCAGCTGATTCTGTAGTAATTTCAGAAGCGCTAGTTGATCCTGTCAATTCTGTATAACTCTCTGAAGCGTCTGTTGATCCAGTAGATTCTGTATTTATTTCAGAAGTGCCAGTTGATCCTGTAATTTCTGTAGTACTTTCAGAAAGACCAGTTGATCCTGACAGTTCTGTAGAGTTTTCTGAAGCGTCTGTTGATTCAGTAGATTCTGTAGTAATTTCTGAAGCGTCTGTTGATTCAGTAGATTCTGTAGTAATTTCAGAAGCACCGGTAAAATCTGTTGTTTTCCCCGATAACTGAGTCAATCCAGTGAATTCTGTTGTAATATCTGTTAAATCAGTCGTTTCAGGAAAATAAGTCGAATAAACTAAAGAGTATGACGGGTCCGTTGAATCAGTTGCATCACCGGATCCGTCCAACGGATCGAATGGCTGATCTCCCATCATCAAATCCTGATAAGCGAACGGATCATCTCCCTGCATCGTATTCCCATCGTCTTCTTCTATCTGCAATACGTATTTAATTTAGTAGCCAGCTCAAGAACATACGTATTTGTTTGACCCATCAATTCGGTAAAACATAATAAAGGTACGACAAAAAGTACGTACCCATTCGCCGTCGTCGCAACTGGTAGCCAGTACTATTTCGAACTCGTCCGAATTTTCAACAGTTTCATACGGTTGTGTCGTCACTTCTTCGTATCCAGAATCCGCTCCGGTCGGTGTTGTAGCTTCTCTCTTTTTGGACCAGTCTTTGGTCGGTTCGGATTCGTCTATAGCTTGAGTTATGTCTGTGGGCATGAGCGTATCTGAAAACAACAACAAAATATAACGTTTTGTAAAACACAGGGTGGGTCATTAATCAGTTGTCAAAGGACAACTGACTTATGGCCCACCCGGTATTATTGAGATAAATAACAATTTACCTTCCGAGCAGGGTTGCTCGTTGCAATTTTCTTCGGAAAACACGATTTTACTAGCGCCGCAAGCGTTCGGATCCACCACTTGGAAATCTCTAACGCACACTACTTTTTTGCTCCTCTGGCCTCCTCCACACGATTTGGAGCACTGAAAATCGAAACGTTTAAACAAATACACAATGTAGAGTGAAATACGTTTACCTCACCCATCGGTCCGCTGTACCATTCACCTTCACATGTTTCCACTTCTCCTGTACAATTCCTCGATGTTTCGAAATGTTTAGATTCGTCACACTTAGACCGGTCCACTTTTTCTATACCGTTGGTCGTGAATATGCCACAAAACACCGTCCTGCTCTGCAAACCCGGTCCGCAGGACGCCGAGCACTGAAATTAATATAACAAAAGTGAGACCCAACTTATTTGGAGGCCGTAATATCGGTAGCTACCTCGCTCCACTGTGAGGCGTACCACAAATACTGGCATGGATTCGATTCGCACTTGCGCAGAATTTCTGGTTTTCTATCGGCGTCGCACAATTTATCATCTTGGATTTGTTCGTCTTCTGTAGCACACAAGACCTGCCTAGTTTCTTGCGTCAATCCGCAAGCGATGCACTGAAATAGGATCGATTTGTTAGAATCATCGACGAGTCTACAACAATTTTGGTCGACCAAAATTGTTGTGTACTTCGATTCGAATGACTTTTACCCCCGACCACTCGGACACGATCCAATCGACCCCTTCGCATGGTCGGAGATTGCAAGATTGCTCGTTAGGAGGTCTTTTTTCCACAGCGGCGCACTCCTCATCCGGCAGGATCTTCTTCTTGCCGTCGTCGTCTTCTACGTAGCACGTTATTTTCCTAGTCTGCTTGCCCTCGCCGCACAGATGATCGCACTAAAATAAATTCAAAATATGAATACTAGAGCGATCCGAATCGGATAGTTGGGACTACTTACCGGCTTCCAGGGTTCAAGGAACCATTTGGGACATCGTTTGTCCACCTTGCAAGTCTTCTGCGTCGATGGAACGGGTACCGTTACAGAACATTTTTTAAAATCCACATCGTACGGTTCACCGTTGTCGTCGACGTTTCGACACGCTACCTCTCTGGTTTGGATGCCTTCTTTTCCGCCGCAAAGTTCCGAACATTCGCTCCAATCTCCAGTCGTCCATTCGGGACTGCATTCCGATTCGCTGCATGTCCTTTCACTCTCCGGCTTATTATTGGAGTCGCACAAAGAATCAGCGACCGTTTCCAGAGTGTTTCTTCCTGCGCAGCTGACGTTTCTGTACTGTACACCTGAATAAACGTTAAATTGAAGATACCTTGCACGTTGTTTTGTTAAAAGTCGTTACCTCTTCCGCACGACACCGAGCAAGGCGTATACCCGTCGTAAAGCCAAGAATAGGTTTCGTTGGTGGGCACCGGTATCATGGTCGGTAGACTATAAGAATATTGCACCGGTACATCAGCACCTTGGTAGAGAAGCTGCAAAAAGATACACAAGTATACCATCATTTGGAATCTATGTGTTTTTTTTTAACTTTAACGTACACATTACTTTATATTACCTCTGCAACAGGCACAGTGTCACGTGCCTATTTTTTCTATAGTTTCGTATTCATGGTTGCATACAGTACTCTAGGGATAAGATTCGATAGTTGGTTCGCAATTACTGGATATTTACGCGGACGAGGCACAGATTTGAGAAGATTGTGGGTTGACGTTTATTCCGCGCCATTTTTCTTGATTTTCGATATAGGAGAGTCAGTCGTGTTTTGAGAGTCTTGGAGGCCAGGTGTCGGTAAAAGTTGTTGGGGACGGTGTGTTATTAGCACGTGTGCAGAACCTCTATGGGATTTCTTTCATATCTGGCTGTATTTGGGCCATCTTAATTGGATTTTGAAGAAAAACCATTTGATTTTCAACTTGACCATTTTGTCTTGCCATTGTTGTGGATATTGTTGGAGTTGGTGTCAAGTTGAATAGCCGTTATCGGGATTTGTTTGAGGGAAGCCATTGTTCACTAACTGGTGCCGCCCCCATAATCTAACCAGCCCCCGGAATAGTTCAGGAGTACCACAGGAGTAGGCCACAGGAGTACATGTGAATTCGTATACCCAAAGGTTATCAGTGATTTATTTTTAAATATATAACGCCGTATCTCATTCGGCACCACGAGTAAGTCTTGCTTCAGTTCATAAATATAGTGCTTTGTGAATTCGTATATCCAAAGGTTATAAGTGATTTATTTTTAAATATATAACGCAGTGACTCATGCTGACACCACTATTATGTTCTGTTTAGTTTATTAGTATAGTACATTGTTAGAAACTATTTATTGCATTAGATAATATGCCAAACTAAACTTGGATTAAAATAACCTTCTCAATAATTCTTTATGTCCAAGTAAAAACATATTTTCTTCCTACTTATTTGTAAATATCCTACAATCTTGATATTTTAAAGGACAACCATTGTAAAGGTATTTTTAAATGAACTCGATTGTTTTGGCAGTGAAAATCTTTATGTAAACGGTTAACTAGTGAATTTTATTTGCCTTTATGTAAATGTTTGAATTAGTGTTATTAATGAGTTAACTTATATATATATATATATATATATATATATATATATATATATTTTACCTTTTGTTCTTTGCCTTTATGTAAATGTTTGAATTAGTGTTATTAATGAGTTAATTTATATATGTCTTACTTTTTGTTGTAACTTGGTAAAGTCTGTTACTCTTACTTCTGTTTTGGTTATTTTATAAAGTTGTAAATTTTACATTTTTGGTTTGTTTTAGCAAGGAAATTTTACCATAGCTGTTAACTTTGACTATATTTGTTATGATGTTGCTATTGAACTGTGTACCTTAATTATCTATTGTGTGAGTAAAGTATCCAACATATTTTTGCTATAATTTTATTTATTTGGTTCACCATAATCATAGTTGTTTATCTTGTAGCTCTGCTAGTGCCTATAAGATCTAGGGGTTTCCGGCTTATACCGTTTAAGTCGGTGGCGCAGCTCACTTTATATTTTTTTTCTTCTACCCTCTACGGCTGAGCTCGGGCATAATTTGCCAGTAGAGAAACCGCTAGCAGAGTACTCTTTAGAGAACGAAAAAGACGTGGCAACAGTTATTTGTACACCCGACACACAGGATATAAGAAACCTAAATTCGGCTGATGTGGGCAGTGATCACAGCTTACTGCTAGGAAAAATTTAAATAGGGATGAAAGTGAAAGATAGGGCAGAATTAGAACCAGGGAAACAAACACAAAAAATAAATGTTGAATCACTTTGGGATATTACTATAAAAGAACTGTACCAAAAACGATTACAGGAAAAACTTGACAAGAACCCAATAAGCGAAGCCGAAGAAGTGAATGAAAGTTGGGGGAAACTAAAACGGAACATTATAGAAGCTGCAATAAAAGCTTTTGGCACCCGAAATATAAAACAACAAAAACACGGCCCCAATAAAACCCCATGGTTCTGCAACGAAGTCAAAGAACAATGTATCAAAAAAAAGGAGGACTAAAACGACGAAAGCCTATGATGATTATAAGATGGTAGGATATGCCACCTACACACTAGTAAGGCAAATAAATGAACAATGACTTTTATGGCCTCCAAAAACAGATGTGGAGATTCATCAGACGTCAGAGAAGAGAAGCAAGTGAATTTATTAGCACAAACCACATAATAAGGCAACTTGGGTCTAGTAACTATAAAAAAAGAAGATACGGAAAGCATACCGAACACCCCAGAAATCGCAACTAACGAAGTAACTGAAATGGAAGAAAAGGATATAGAAACGACGAAACTTAAGAACAGAAAAAGGCCAGGTTCAGACGGTATTCCAAACGAACTTCTTAAATACGGCGAGAGAAGCCTTAAACAGCAGCTAACAGCCATAATTCGCAAAATTCTTTTACATCGAAAAATTACGGATGAATGGCGCATAAGTACCATAATCTTACTGTTCAAAAAAGGAGACAAAATGATCACCGCAAACTACCGAGACATAAGCCTTCTAAATACAACCTTAAAACTGGTAACAAATAAAATAAATGAACCCACCACATTGGGCGATGAACAACAAGGATTCAGATCAGGAAGATCTTGTACTGATGCGATATTTGAAAAAGGCGTTTGACCGAATACAACTGGAGGACGTGGTACGTGGTTTTATACAACAAGCTAATCCCAAACAACATCATAAAAACCATCGAAAATATTTACCAGGGAAACAAAATATAAGCCAAATTAATGTCCCAACTACCTGTAATTACTGTAAATGGTGGTATTCGACAAGGAGATATCCTTCGCCCCTTATTGTTCAACATCGTTATGAACGAAAGGTTATAACCTGAAAGGTTATAAAATGGAGAATAAAGAGGACAAAATTCTATGCCTACAGAGATTACTATTCAAATTCAGCACAACGACAAAAAGTCTAAAAATGAAGATATCTGCAACAAAAACAAAATGCATGACCACCTCAAAAACACCTAACAGATGCAAACTTGTTGTGGATGATAAAATTATACAACAGGAGATAAAATTTAAATACCTAGACATAGAAATATCAAGATACGGTGACATCGAGGCAGAGGTAAGAAACTAAGCAGTAAAAGCAGCCCGTACCTCAGCTTACCTGAACGATACAATCCTCCGAAACAAATATATCGGAATCGAGACGAAATCCCGAATCTACAAGGCGGTCATACGACCTATATTAACAAACACAGCGGAAACTAGACCAGATACATCGAACACAAAGAGAATATTAGAAACCACCGAAATAAAAATAGTGCGCAGAATTGCTGAAAAAACACTTTTTGACAGGGAGAGAAGCGAGGACATTAGAAGAACTTGTAAAATAGACAATATAAATGAATGCATACTGGGAAGAAAGAAAGAGTGGAACGAACACATAGATCGGATGAATGACGACAGAATGGTCAAAATAACTAGAGACAAGTCGCCCTTAGAGCGCCGAAGCGTTGGAAGACTCCACAAGAGATGGAGCGACAACCCCTCTAACAATTGAACATCAGATAATACGAAGAAAAACAAACAATTTGCTTACATTAAAGAAGGAAGAAGAAAAAGAAGACCATCATTTCAAATCTATGTGTATGTTTTTTCAACTTTCAACGTACACATTAGTTTAAATTACCTTTGCAACAGGCACACTTCTTTGACCAAAGTGACGAGTCATTAAAAGTGTCTCGCCATGTAAAACGAGTAAAATTCGCGACAATTTAAAATTTGAGGCTTTAAATATATGACAAAGAAGGTTTCTTCGGATCGGGACGTGTTGCTGCAATTCCTTCGTAAGGACAAAGAGGTATAACTATGTTGAACAACTTTTACTTCAATAATACGCACACAGGGCTGCTACGGAATGGAACAAGCTTCCAAAATCAGTTTTTCCAGAGATCTATGACCTGCAACTTTTCAAAATCAGCGGGTCCACAATCATCTCCTTTCTATAATCTCTGCCCCTTCTAATAGTCGCAGTGCGGGCCGTCCGCGGCCCATACGATAGGTCTGCCTTTTTTGCGACTATTTTTAGTAAAAAAAAATAATATTTAAAGAATAATAAATTATTAATCATCGAAAAATTTGTCCGTCCGAACATATAGTGGTTAGGGCTCGTAGAAATAATAGGAATCAATCATCATAGTCGAGTTTTTTTTTAGACAGTCCGCTGTTCTGTTAAATCAATTTAATGTAACCTTATTGGTTTATAACTTACCACAATAAATAAGGATTCGTCGGTGGGACCTAACGAAGTAATAATGTCGGGTGCGTCGAATTCCTGAGGGAATCTTTCATATTTAAATCTCGTACCGGCAAAATCCGTCGATCTTGGAAAATCAATCCTCCAATTACCATTCAAGTAGTATTGCCCGTTTGTGTTTCTAACGGCTGATAAAAACAATAACGATATATTATAACTGATCTTTTTTCCTTTTTTAAACACTTACCCAAATAGTTACCCGACTGTGCCATTTCTTCTACTCTTATGTTGGTAGCTCCTGCGGGAATCAGCAGGATATCATTATAACCTACAAAAACATACAAACATTATTTTTGGGAAGTGATATTACAGCCAAATGGATGCAGACAAAACACACTCATTAGCATTAATAGTGCAAAAAGTTATAACGAGACAGAAGAAAAAAAAGTGCAGTAAGATCAAAATGAGTGCGAAAGTTTGCAGCACCCGCCAACGCAAGTACCGCATTTCATACGAAAGCAAAATTACCATTTTTATGCACACTATAATTTTTCTACGACAACCTATAATAAAAATATATGCGTATATTCACAGAGATACTAAGATGACATATTTAAAAAAAAATTGTTCTAGTCACAGCAGACCGCCCAATAATATACAGGGTGTTTCATAACCAATTGGAAATATTTTAGCTATAGAATCCTAAACTTAAAATATAAAGTTTCAACCCAAATCACCTAGATAAAATGTGTCTTCTGTTTGAGTTACAGGGTGATTTATTTGAAAATTTAAAAATTATTTCTGCTCAGTACTTAAAAACTATTTGAAGTATTATTGCCATATTTGGTGGGCAGTGTATTTTATCTAAGTGATTTGGGTTGAATCTTTATATTTTGAGTTCAGGATTCTATAGTTGAAATATTTCCAATTAGTAATGAAACGCCCTGTATAATGGTTCAAATTATGGCCAAATTATTAGGCAACTAATGCAGTACGAATCACGATTGTGTTTGACCGAATTTAAGATTTATTAACGAACGTATTATGATGTTGGTGAAAAAATACGAAGATTCAACACATTTGTTGCCACCTGATGCCCAAAAGAATTTATCTATAATCAATGCGGTGTCTCTTTTACATTACGTTGTTGTACAGTTATTGTCAAAACATAAGTTACGTGAGGCACAATTAGCAGAAGACGTGTTAAAGTGTAAGTGACGCACACACAAAAATATAGAAATTATTGTTTTACCCTTAAGTTTGAGCGGTGAAGTCAAAACTGTAAAAAACCGTGGTCAAGAATTAGTGCCAGAGCGTATCAGTTATGAAAGAATATCATTTTTAAAAGTGCGAACTTACCGGCTTGCATATCTTTCATCGAAATTGTCTTGGTGAAGGTGTTGCACGTACTGCCATCCCCTTGACAAACGCGACACTGATCCTCCTTTGCTAGCGATCCCAACATCCTGTCGCATCCTACGTGCTAAAAACACGTAAATTATAATTTATGAAACGTCAGTTAAGAGGGGGTGAACCTTAATTTGATTCATAAGTAAAAAACAGAACGATAAAAATAAGATTAATCGATAGTCGTTGATATATTTCAAATTTTTTTAACCCTCTGTTTGGGTAAGGTCAGATCTAAGCATCTCTGAAAATAATATGCTGAGTTTCGGGTAAATTTAATATTTTCCAAAATGTACCCGCAGAGATGCCTTAGTCATTCATCTATACTGAAAAACAAATGATCAAGATCCAACCAAAATTACGCCGTCAAAGTTATTTCTGCCAAACCTCTGCAGAACCGATTTTGGAGCATTTTTCTCCACTGATCCGAGTTGTTTTACATAAAAAATATAAATTATTAAATGAGTTATAATTCCATACATTATACATACATATATGGTTACACCTTTTTCCCGTAGGGGTTTTCAGAAACCACTTTCTTCCACTATCGCTACAGTTCTTACACACATCTTTTGCTTTCTCTACTTTCATCAGTGCTCTCATACATGTTCGTCGGTTGTTGGTAATTGTGACCTGGCATTTCTTTAAAACAATGTCGATCTGATCGAGATCGATGTTCGCCGAGGTCGACCTCTACCGACTTCCGTCCATTCACACTCGCCTTATAAATCCCTCATCCATCTTTTCTACGTGTCCAAATCCTCTAAGCATTCCTTTATCTATCTTTGTAACCACATCTTCTTTTACACCACAGCGTTCCCTTATCTTACTATTCTTCACTTTATCCAACCGAGTCACTCCGGCTATACAATTCTCAGACTACTCATCTCCGCAGCATTAATCCTATTTTTATGCTTCTTCTGCAAAACCCAACATTCACTACCACACATAAGTGTAGGAACCAACACACCTCTATGCACAGACAGACGTGCCTTTTTTGACACTTTCTGTCTCGTAAACTTTGAATCCAAGTACAAAAATTTATTTACTTGTTCCACTCTTTCTCCCTTAATTAGAACCTCACGGTTTGTCATGCTTTCTTCCCTTTCAAAAACCATAACTTTCGTTTTGCTTACATGTATTTTCATCCCTTTAATTTTCTACACAACTCGTCGATTTCGTGGAACCACCCTCATGAAACCCAGAAACTCCTATATTTTAAACATTTCATACACTATTGAGCCACATGGGACATATAATTAATAATAATTATTATTTAAAATTACTCGAGAATGCCATTTATTGTCTCATAAGTATGTACAAGTATAAGTATTCTCGTAAAATATGTCAATGGGTTTTTAGTCCCACTTTATTGTCTCAATGATTTTTCATGGAATCTATTTTTTCGTTACCGCTCCAATCCCTATTTTTGGTTAAATTTTGGCGGAAGGAAAGTTCAAAGTGGCTTTGGTAAAATTAAATCCCGCCGCACGTGATTAATTATACTTACTTGACACGTCCCACGTACGCACACGTCGTAACCTTCGTCTGTGCATCTGGTACCGTCGACTACAGCATCGGCGTGTCTATAGTAGAATCTCTCTCCCTTTGGCATGCAATTCAATTCGCAAGAAATGGGTCCTTTGGTGTATGGAATCCACCTACACGATTATTATTATTAGCGTACAAGGCATTTGTCGTTTATTATCGAAAGAGAAACACAATAGTTATTTATGTACCAAGGGCATAAATAGTTGTTTATGCCCTGAGGGCGACGTTTTACAAACCCGAGGGCCTCTGGCCTGAGGGTTTGTAAGTCGCCCGAGGGTATACACATCTATTTATGCCCGCGGTACATACATAACTTTATGTCATACTAGTTCGTTATTGCAATCCAATCTCAATACAAATCAGTATTTTAAAAAATCAGGTTTGAATTAATAACATTGCCATTTTATCATAGTAGACACCATCGTTGCTAGGTGAATGTTGACAAACGTAAATGTCATAAATTCACAATAATTTTTATATGTGTCAAAGTTAGAAGTCAACATGTACGAAGATTTTGGAATTCCTGACGAAATTATTGAAAAAGCAAAGAAAGCAACTGAAAATCTGTTGCCAAAAAAGTATAAAGAAGCTTACAACATGGAATACGAAAAATTATTAAATTGGATGCAAGAAAACTACGTAAAAGATGTTAATGAAACAGTGTTGCTTGAATACTTCGGCGATCTCGCCAAAACATTTTCTCAGAGTTCCTTGTGGTCCAAATATTCCATGGTAAAGAAGACTTTAAAAGTAAATAAAAATATTAACATTGCTAATTACTATAAGTTAATGGAATATTTGAAGCAAACTTCGAAAGGCTACAAACCAAAGAAGTCTAAAATTCTGTCTAGAGAAGATGTTTTAAAATTTATTCATAAGTCATCGAACGAGACGTTTTTAATAAACAAAGTTGCATTAATATTTGGAATATTTGGTGGATGTCGACGGCAAGAACTTGTGAACATATTAGTTACTCATGTAGAAGGTGGAAAATCGGTTTTTGTGGTAAAGGTACCAGAGACAAAGACCGATAAAAAACGCATTTTTACCATTACAGATGAGGGTGAAATGAACAGATTAAAGCTAATAAGAGATTATATGTCACTACGTCCACGTGGTTGCTCAGAAAAAAGGCTTTTTCTGACCTATAGACAAGGTCGATGTACTGTACAGCCAGTAGGAAAAAACACGTTTGAAAAAATCCCGTCCATTATAGCGGAATATCTGGGTTTGAGTGATCCTGAGAAATATACAGGTCATTGTATGCGTCGAACGTCAGCAACTCTTCTTCTTCTTCTTCCGGGTCTGGCGTTTCGGTGCAGAAATTTAAAACTCAAACTATGAAACATGAATCGTTTGCTGCAGGCAACTTAACTATCACCGGATCATTTCAGAACTGCCAATTATATGTTAATTCGTCAAAATAATCTTCATCGAATATTTACATATATTACTATATTCTGTTTGTAATTTCATTAATAAAGGTTATTAAATAAGTTAACCAAAAAAGTATTTCTCTTTAGGCCCGCACGGGCCATAAAGTACGACATTAGATAGTTGGTAACTAAGTAATAAAAACACAATAATGAACTAGTATGACAAATAATATAAATATTTTGGCATAATATAGTGTGATTTAAAATTCGATGTAGATATTTTAAGGACGCATTGCGGGGATCAGAATAAGACTTTTTTTTCAAATTAACATGTGACCTAAAATGCATACCCTCCGAGTTACAGCCACTGTAAATTGCGTAAAAAAAAACAATTATTTAAAATTAATAACTCTCTAATCTTTTGAAAATTGGTATGTCCCCGGTTTATGAGGCAATCTATTTTTGCTTTAAAAATTAGGCAAACGCAGTTTCGGGGGAGTTGAGGGGGCCCAAATTTTGTTTCCTCCTCTTCCTCTTCGTGGCAGCTTCCACAAAAGTCGTATCATAACTCTGCGATTCCCATGCGCCTTGCACGGAATCCACCTGCCCAGTTTCCTGGTATGGCCGCGATCGCGTTTCCAATGGACTCCCTACATAGAGATAAAACATCATCAGTTCGACGTAGATCTAGTTTAGGCCAAATCTGTTTCGATGATTCGTGCATGTGGGTTCATTTTGCCATCTCAAGTTGGCTTTTTGAAATACTTTGCTGTGCAGGAGAAGCCGGCAGTTTGAAATCGGTACTCCTAGCTGAGATGAAACAGATGCAGCTGGGAGAGTGGTGACCTCTCTTGCTAACTCGTCCGCCTTGCAGTTGCTTGGTATGTCCCTTTGGTCGGCTACCCAGAATAATGTGAACTCTAAACTTAGCTACTAGCTCATTCAGGGTGCTCGGCATTGCACCGCTGCCCTAGAGGTCAGATAGACTGAGTTCAGTGATTTGATAGCAGCCTGGCTGTCACAAAGAATGGATATCTTGCTGAACTTTTGTTCATTGCGGAGTGTTCAGCTGCCTCGATAATGGCTGTCATTTCGGCTTGATACACACTGCAGTAATCAGGCAAACGAAACAATAGGCTAAGTGAGGGGTCTTCATCGTGGCAAGTAATATTATTTTTATTATTTGAGAAACCATTGTTACAGAGCTCCAAAGATGAATTTAATTAAATTCGAAACGTAGGCAAGAAAACAAATCATCCTTAAAATATCTACATCGAATTTTGAATCACCCTGTATACTGATATTCAAAAGAATCCAAGAGTGAAACAAATTGTAATGCAATTTTATGTACTTATTCTCCAATAAGAAATAATGAATATATCTTACTTTATTTCAAAACCATGTACTGCTCATACTGTGAGAAATATTTTTTCTCACGCGCTTTGCTCATACCTCATACATTTATGTGGAGAATCAACAAAAATCGACAAAAACTTAGTTGGCTGATGTTCAGCTTTAAATAGTTATCACAACTGTCAAATTATACAAGTTTTTTCAATTCTTAAGGTAGTTTTCATTCGTGCTTTCATTCGGATACATCGGGGAGTCTATTAAAAATAAAATTAACGTAGCTTTAACTTTATTGTACAACCACTCGAACTCTTTACTGAAATGGAGACAGAAAATGCACCGTATATGAATGATCAATCCTCAACTTCTACTCGTACCATTAGTGTGTAGGGTGGGTTTGGCATTGGAAGAATCCATTTGCCACAGACTTTTGTTATGCTATAACTGTTAAAGGTCTAGACCAATATTTCCTAAAAAAGTTACCAAAATGTCGGCCCTATTCTGGGTACTAAGCAGATATGTTACATTTAACGAAAATGCGATATTATGGTTTTGTAATAGACCCAGAGGTCGTGTGATTTCTAGAGTATGATTCGTGCAAAAAAAGAATATGTGATTTAAGTTACATATGGATGAGTTATCACATCTGCAATAAGGTGTTTGGGATAAACCAATTTTGTATAAATGGGCTGGAAATCTGCCGTTATTAAATTTAAGTCGTGTTATGGTAACTGCTTTCTTTCTGCTTAAAGTGTAAACTGATAAGTGAGGAATTCACAGCGGTATTTTGGGGTGTATTAGTGTGTAATGATTAGTGGATGTGGCAGTGAAGTCTTTCCAATGCCTCTACCAGCTTATGAGCATTTTATTTTTTTCCAATTTGACTATATCATATAATGGATTAATTTTGACGAGGTTTGTAGAAGACGTTGCTTCTTTAGCCAACTTGTCAACTATTTCGCTTCCCAATAGGATACTTTAATGTTATATATTAAGGTACATTACTTGTACTCTTTAAATTTGTGCAGTTGTAGGAAAAGTATAGTGTGCACCATGTGGGGAAAATACTTTTTTTCACTCGTGTGTTTGCGGCACTCGGCCTTTAGGCTCGTACCACAAACTTCCACAGTCGTGAGAAAAGTTGAGCTTTCCGCACTTGTTACACAATATACTATTTCATTAACTACAAAAAGGTTCATATTTTGTAAATAACCGCACTATAATAAATTAAAAAGATTTTTATGGGAATCCAAAAACAGCAAATGTTTTCATCCTCTATATACTGGGCTATTAAGAGACCACCCGTCTTTAACAACAAAAGTATTGTTACAACCCGGCCCTGTTATTTGTCGGCGTCCGAGATTCGACCACAACTAGGGTGCATATTAATGAGCACTTTGTCGGCCTCCGCCTCCGTCTAGTAAATTTTCGCCGCGTCTAGAGACTTCGAGATGGTAGAAGAATTGTTCTGTCACTTTCGTGAAAATGTTCGAATTATGATTAAGAGGTATAAAAAGGACAGCGGCCCCGAAGAAGACAGTTTTTAAAAGTGTTCATGAGTTATGAAATTTAAATAGTCTTAAAAGTAGTAATTAGTTAAATATCTATGTGATTTGTAAAAGTTTTGGAATAAAAACTGTTTTGTTACTGTATCGAGAGTTTAAAATCTCCGAACCCGAGAAAGAAGTAAATTTCGTAACAATATGATTCCCCGAGGGTGGTCGTTATTCCGTTGTTATGCTTCCCCGCGAAACCACAACGATTTTTTTGAAAGTCAGTGTATTTAAAAAAGTTAAAACTTACTGATATTTTTCTCCTTCGAAGGCAATGTTGTCATGTTCAGCGCATTGTTGCGCTCTGTAATCGGCAACGTCTGGACAATCCTGAAAAATAAATAAAGACATCAACAGCCAGTGAGACAAGAAACGTCCTTTAATTATCGCTTTATTTAAAGCAGCGTTTCTCAAACCTACTATTTTTGCTTGATGACTGGCAAGCACATGGAGCGCGCGCGACTGAATTCGTCGCTCGCTCAACCTTAAATTCCGATAAAACCTGGCTTAAAAAGGTAACCTATTTAGCTGACATTTTTTCTTATCTCAATGATTGATGTGTGAAATATGTGGTTACAAAGATAAATAAATGAATGCTTAGATGGTTTGGACACGTTGAAAGGATGGATGAAGGAAGATTGACGAAACAAATTTATAAGGCGAGTGTGAATGGACGGAAGTCGGTAGATGTCGACCTCGGCGAACATATCTTGGTCAGATCAACATTGTTTTGAGGAAAGGCCAGGTAAAGAGTACCAACAACCGACGAGCATGTATGAGAGCACTGATGAAAGTAGAGGAAGCAAAAGATGTGCGTAAAAACCGTAGCGGAAGTGGAAGGAAGTGGTCTCTGCCTACCCCTACGGAAAAAAGGCGTGACTTTATGTATGTATGTATGTACGACGAGCTAAAAAGGTATTTTGCGGATATTAATAATTCTAAAGATGGCTGGATTCGTAATCCATTTGCGATCACGAACGAGAGCATAAATTCTAGTTTGAGTATTAAGCAACAGAAGTCATTATTAGAAATGTCCGTAGATAAAACTCTTCAAGATGATTTAAAAAGGATAAATTTTTGGGCAGCTAGACAGGAAGAGTATCCCGAACTCTCACGCAAAGCGGTGAATTTCCTTTTACCCTTTGCTACAACATACTTATGTGAGAGTGGGTTTTTACACCCCTGGTCATGATAAAAACTAAATACAGAAATCGACTTGATACCTAGTCAAAATTAAGGTTAAAATTGTCCAAAATAACTCCTAAAATTGACTCCAGTTGCGGCAAGAAACAAGCACATCTATCACATTAATATTAAAAAGATATTTCTTTTGGCAATTTATTTGTTACCTTTAAATAAAATAAAAACCTTATTTTTTTCAACAGACAATTTTATTATTTTCTTTGGGGGGTTAGGGGGTATTAATTAGTTAGTTAAGGGGTTCGCTGTCATCTGGAAACTTTAAAAGGGGTTCATGGAGCCGAAAGTTTGAGAAACCCTCACTTAAAGTATCAGCATTCTTCAAAACTCTTCATCAAATCGACCCGACAACCTCAAAAATCATTCCTTTTGGCTGGACCTCGTTTTCGTTAGCAAATTTATCGTGTAAGGACTTCCATTTATCGGTACTAAAGTTCTAACATGTTATTATCTCGTCATTGTAATAAATTATTTCTATCGGGTCCAAATAAATAACGAACCTGCGACCGGCTAGCACAAAAGAGAAATCCTGCGTTGCAATACAGTGTTAATGAGAAAAATATCTACCACACCATGACTAACTTAACAACGGCGTCTCCAAGACAATAAAATGGATCTCTGTTCTTTGTTAAGTGTGAGAATGGGCGTTATGGATTCTTAAGGTAAATGCCCACGTGAAATTCACCACGAAATTATGACAGAAAATTGACAAATACGAGGGCATCTGATAAAGTAACTCACGTTCAAGAAAATCGCTTCAACAGCGGATTAACCATCCTTCGTACGGTCCTGATTTAAGCCCTACTGTTTTTTAAAAATCCCACGTTCAACAATTTTCAATGCTAAATAATGGTACTTCAAAATACAAACTAGGTACGCAAGTTTCTTGGAAAAAATAAAAGATAAGTATTTTCTTGGAGATACGTTTGGAGTGTTAATCATCAGGTTTTCAAGACAATCACTACTCTATCTAGCGGCAAACAACAGAACAAGTTCCCAGTACATTGTCGTGTATTATTTTGAAATTACCATTGTTTTTGTTTGTTTCCATTTATGGCATCAACAAAGTAAGGTTATAAACAATGCACCGGTTAGTATGATGGATATGGCAGCAGATTTTTATTAGCTACAATTTGTTTTTCAATCTTTACTCGAGCGTCATAACTAAAATGCATATAAAATACCAAGTCATTAAACTCAAGTCGACATAACGTCCAGATGGTGATTTAAAACTAAGCGGCTAAAATTTCTAACAACTTAGTTTAAATTTTTAAACAGGGAGGTATTAAAAGTATAAATACATACATATAGTCACGCCTTTTTCCCGTAGGGGTAGGCAGGGACCACTTCCTTCCACTTCCGCTACGGTTCTTACACACATCTTTTGCTTCCTCTACTTTCATCAGTGCTCTCATACATGCTCGTCGGTTGTTGGTGATCTTGACCTGGCCTTTCTTCAAAACAATGTTAATCTGATCGAGATCGATGTTCGCCGAGGACGACCTCTACCGACTTGCATCCAATCACACTCGCCTTATAAATTTGTTTCGTCAATCTTCATTCATCCATCCTTTCTACGTGTCCAAACGATCTAAGCATTTCTTTATCTATTTTCTCTTATCTCACTATTTTTTACTTTATCCAACCGAGTCACTCCGACTATACTTCTCAGACTACTTATCTCCGCAGCATTAATCCTATTTTTATGCTTCTTCTGCAAAACCCAACATTCACTACCACACATAGGTGTAGGAACCAACACACCTCTATGCACAGACAGACGTGCCTTTTTTGACACTTTCTGGTTGTTCATAAAGCTATGCAGTGCCCCGTTCATTTGTTTTCCTGCCAACATCCTTCGCTCAATGTAACTGTCATACTTTCCATCTTTCGTAAACTTTGAATCCAAGTACAAAAATTTATTTACTTGTTCCACTCTTTTTCCGTTAATCAGAACTTCACAGTTTGTTATGTTTTCTTCTCTTTCAAAAACCATTACTTTCGTTATGCTTACATTTATTTTATCCCTTCGATTTTCAGGGCATCATGCATAACATTAACCATCGCCTGCAACTCCTCTTCAGATGATGCTAATATGACTTGATCATCGGCATAAAGAAGGCATTTGACGATCAAATCATTCATTTTCAATCCGTACGCACTCTCTTTTAAATCTTTTAAACAATCATCTATATACAAGTTAAACGGCCATGGCGAAGCCACACATCCCTGTCTCACACCCTTTTCGATATTTAACCATTCTTTGCAAGCTCCGTTTATCCTGACACAAGCAATGGAATCCTCGTAAAGTGATTTTAGTGCTCGTATTAAACTACCGTTCACCCCATACATAGAAAATGTCGACCACAATTCACTACTTACCTCTCTGTCATACAGACTGGTTTAACATCAAAAAAGGTGTTAGACAGGGATGTGTGGCGTCGCCATGACCGTTTAACCAATTTATAGACGGTTGTGAAAGCGCTAATGAAAGTAAAAGAAACTAAAGTTGTAAGTAAAAATCGTAGCAAGTGGAAAAAAGTGGTCTTTGCGCCTTCCTCTTCGGGAAAAGACGTGATTATATGTATAATTGTAAAAAAATGTAGACAACTTTTTATTAAAATTTGTACTTTCAATATTTTGTCTTTTAGATCAGTGCTGTAATGTAATGTTTTAAAAATTGTAACGACTATGGTGAAAAACCATATTGTTACGGATTGGAGCCGATGAATACGCCCCTGTCCTATTACCTGGCCAAGGCGTTGTATCGTCCACACAAACATGCATATTCCTTTCGACAACATCCAAACGCCCCACGTTTTAGCGAATGATTTGTAGCCGCGGGAGGCAAGAATTTTCGTGTTAATTCCTCGTTCTTCCGGAAGATCGCCTACGGAAGTCTTTAGTTAGTTAAGTTGGAAAGTGTTATAGTTTTGAAAATATTTATCAAGTTAGAATTTATTGTATAGAAAGATTAGAATAAATTTTTTTTGTACTGAGTTTTTAAAATCATCGAATCATCTTCACATAATTTTATTATTATTTTATTTTACCATTGATATTCACTTTAACGTAAGGTTTTTCAAATTCTTATAACTGTTAACTGCAAACAATCCGGTTATGCGGATTCCTAGACACATCCAATTACAAGTGCCAAATGTCAGTTTTGATAAAAAAGTGATGAATATTTTTTTTATAATATATTTTATTGCAAATTACAAAAAAGATATTATAACTCGGTAAAAAATATCTTAATGACAGATGACGTGACAGATGGTACTGCTCAAGTCGAGAGAAAGTTAAAAAAAAAACATTGTCGCTTGTATGTTTATCTCTTATTACTGTCCTGAATATTAATCGATTATCAAAACACCTTTTTGTGTTTGCTTAAAAGACATTTGAGCTGAAAGTCTCGGTGAATAGAAAGAGATCATCATTTTATTGTGTAAGGTAGTTACGCACGAGAAAAGATTCAACGATTTATTAAATTTTTAACATTTACATAAATAAACTTAACAATAGAACGTTAAAATTTAGGAAATGTAGCAGTGTTACCTGTGTATTGCAGGAGAAATACCGCGTCGTTGGGCCCGTGCAAACGTAACCATCAAAACATCGCCTGGATTGTGCCGAAACACCTCCACCGCAGGTCCTCGAGCAAGGACCCGGGGCCGACCATTCTTCCCACGAACCCGACTCTGCATCGTCGTTGTCTGTGACGAAACTTCCAGGAAGATACAAGTTGGCCCCCTGCTGCCGTTTGAATCTATCCTTGTAGTGTCGAATTCTCTGAAAGTAAACATTAAACGTTTTTTTTTTTAAAAATTGTTGGTTTAGTTAAAATAATAATTGATGAATCATTTCCGCTTCACGAACCGTCGTTCCATCGCTTCCAATTGGACCAACATAACAATGACATAATTACGATGGAAACTATCAGTTCGTTTAACTTGACAAACGAGTTGTCTTTGCGAAAGATCAATGGCAAAATTCAGACGTTCGGCGGACTGTGTAAAGCAAACCAGACGTCGGTTATTCAGCAGTGATTACGACACCGATCTCCGAAAGAATAATCAACCGTTTCAATCGGGAAATTGAATCAACGCTTCGTGTCAACGAATTTTAAACGATAACTACGTTTTCAATAAAATAACTTTGATAACTTCTGTACTCTGTTTTTTAATACAATTGATTTATCTCTCAAACCCAAAACATGATTTGGTACAATAAATTTATTTTATAAAAAACTAGAAGGATGTGTAGCTAATGTAGAAGAAATACAAGAGTGTGAATTCAACATCCTAAAACAAATAGCTGTCAATAACAACTTTGACCACAATAAAATAAAGACCCCAATATTTCTTCTTCTATGATGCATTTAAAATGCTTTGTCCTGAATGACAGACTGACGGATCAACGTACAGCCCAAAACGCTGATCGTAGAGACCTGAAACTTGGAGGGTGTGTTCTTTGTATGACGTAGGCATCCGATAAGAAAGGATTTCTGGAAATTCTGCCCCTAGAGGGGTGAAAAACGAGGGGCAAAGTTTGTATATGACAACGTGATTCCTTTGTCCAATCTACTTCAAATTTTGCATAAACATTCTTTAACAGAATTGATGTAAGACATGTTTCGTATTTTATTGAAATTCATCGCTTAACGGGGTTAAAAAAGGGTAGAAAGTTATTTTGGGGGTGATTTGCTTTGAAGTTGTATCAATACTCCTTAGTGCTTTGGATTTAAATAACATTTTATTTTGACACATGTTTGAAAACTTAATCCGATTTTATTCAAAAAACGTTGAACTCACATAAAAGCTTGGTGCAATGCACTACTCTTTAAAATTGGAATGTCAAATATAAAAGAATATTTGTGGCCTTCAGTGACAAAACTGAGCCTTACCAAAAATATGAAAGTCCATCTTATCTCTTATCTCCACTTCATGACTATGCTAAGTCGGTTGTGCTCTTACTTGAAGGAGACACATTTGATGTTAATTTTTAAATGCAATTTCACCCGTCCTATATCAAGGATTTTTAACAAATTTTAAATGTATGTTGTTTAAAATTTGGGATTGATATTTCTCCCCTTTTTATAATTGACATCCTTTATGGAACTCTTGCATTACCTGACGAGTAAGTAACTTTGATGATGGCTGAAATTCCGAAAGCGCTCTGCTATGAATAAATAAAACAATGTTTGCACTAAATATACAGACTTATATTTTTTTTACATTATTTATTTTATTCATTAACGTACAAGCCAATTATACCAATACAAAAAGAACAAACAGGATGTGAAAGGGAGGGAGTTGACAAATGACAGATATCTGTACCATAAAAATTTGCTCACGTTGGAACAAAAATCGACGTGCTTTAGCATATTCTTAAATGCTAATGAAAACTGCCAAATATCGGGGTGGACTGTTTTGGCAATAAAAACGAAAGTCATTGTCAAAACAATTTCTCCGTTCGTGAGGGGAGTAGCCACTACTGGAATTTTTTCGTTAAGTCATTAACAAGAAGGCTAGAAGGTAAGGTAAGGAAGATTAAACGCGCGTCCCAAGCACTGCGGTTGCTCTGATCGTTAGATAGAAACGCTTTCTGATTGGCTGTACCGAGCTGTCAGCTACTACATTGTCAACCAATCAGAGCGCGCAGTTCTCGTGATGCGCGTTAAAAACGGAGACGAACTTCCTTACCTTCCAGTCTTCTTACTGTGTAATATCTTGTAAAAAAAACCGCATGGCCTTGACCTTCTTATTTTTACAGCCGAGTAATTCGTCCATGAGAATGTTTATGCATTTGTTTGTATTTAATAGTTCATCGGCCTTATTATTCCAAAAAGAGAAAGTTTCAATTATGCTCCATTAATAAAAGAAAATAAACAATAACGAAAAGTCCATTTATATTTACCGAGCACTTCTTATTAATTATGTAAATAAATCTGTAACGGTGTTGGATGTCAAACATTTTGGGCTGGAAATAGTCCAAAAACTTTTCTGTATATTCTGCATCCGTAGAATTGCAACTAAAATCGATGATGGAATCTTCTATATCTTTGCAATTAGCTTGCCCGATTCCCAACATAAATCAATTTGAATTTATTGCCGGGTATGTAGTGAGGAAGCATACAATTATCGTAATCGAATTTTTTTTAAAACGGTACGTCTCAGATTTATAGCGACCCCACAGATCGCTGCCGCTGTCGGTAGTCGGTAGTCAATTACCCCCTACGTAACATTTAATCACGTCACAATTAATACGATTTTACGAGGCTAGGTACATAAGTGCTTAGAAAATCGCTCGGAGGGCACTCGCAGTATGACGTGGCATTACTTTTTGACAAGTGGTATCTTTCAGCTGTGTACCGTCAAATTTTGAGATGAATTTATCGTGTGGTTTAAGTGAAATACCTGGGTGTAGTTCTGAATATGGATTCTCTCTGGAATCTCAGAAGAGTATGCGGCAAATCTTAGAGAATGAACCCCAAACAGATTTACCGGATTTATCAAACAATCTATGGTCACGAATGGTTCAGTAGTCTGGTTGACCAAAGGGTTACAACAGACAGCTAGAGCCAAGCTTGCTGGCATGCCTGGCCATAACTGGAGCTACAGATATCTGTCTCTGGAAAGGCAAATTAATGGAGAGCAATTCGGGGACCACTTCGGGATACTGAGTGAAACAAAAAACCACCAAATTCTCGGGATGGTTCCTGACATGCTAGCCTCAAAAACACACGTAGAAAAGTCGTTCAAAGTCCTCTTTCCGAAGAGAGATGAATGGGTGAGGGGAGATATCCTCTTTCCAAAGACTGAATTCGTAATGTACACAGAAGGCTCAAAAACCCCAGATGGAGTTGGGGCCGGTGTTTTCAGCAGAAAACCAAAGATTGAAATACCAGTATTGACAGGTATGCTACAATATTTCTGGTTTAAGTGTTCGCTATCGAATTGTGTGCAAGAGAGTTGACCAACAGACCTCTAGCAAACAAAAACATAAGTATAATATCAGACAGCCAGGCTGCTTTAAAAGCACTAAAAGCTCCAACAATTCTAAACTTGTATGGAATTGCATCAAATCCCTGAAGTACCTTGATGCGAACTCAGCTGTGGATACCTGGGCACCAGGGGGTGAAGGAAAACGAAAAATCCGACACCCTTGCAAAACAGGAGGCCGAATCTGCGTTCACTGGACCAGAACCGGTTTTTGGAGTCACTACGAGTGCCGCCAAAACAATTATTTCGGACTGGCGGAGAGAAAATTACTCACGTACTGGTCCGATATACCAGGGTTGACTCACCCTTGAGAAACACAACTAAGAAGATCCTAGAATGGGAGCAGGAATGACCTGCGAATTCTAACGGGACTGCTTACAGGACACTGTCGTCTAAGATACCACCTCGGAAGGATAGGTGTGAATCAACAAACGGACTGTCGGTTTTGCTGCGTGGAAGACGAAACTGCTGAACATATACTATATTCATGCACCGGTCTGGGAAGAATAAGATTCAACATATTTGGTTATACCAACCTAGAACCTACCGGTTTCAAGAAAATCTCACCCCATACAACCATGAGCTTCGTGAAAAGGGCTGTACTGAAGGGTGAACTGTAACCTCTAGGGGTGAGCCACAATAGACCTACTAAAGGTCGCAGTGGAGGGGCGACCTACGCCCCACTCACATTATACCTAACCTAACCTATCGCGTGGTTTCATTTCTGTAGACGATTGAAGTGAACAATCTTGATGTTTTGGAAAATATAGAAAAAAAACACGAATGTACTATTTTCTATTTCAAAACTTAAAGAAATGGTCGTGAGGACCAAGAGCTCATTGACGTCAAAGAAGCTTATTTTACAGTATTGGACAAATCATTTTATGAGGACGGTTTGAAAATATTGGAGAATCTTTGGATCAAGGAAAAATAAAAAAAAATGCTTCACTATATTTTTATAAGGATTTAATAAGCCCTCGTACTATAGGGGTATGTGTATTTACCATAACCAGCGCTATAAACGACTGTTACAAGGGTAATTTCAATAGTTTTTCGCGTCTGCTGCTGATGCTTATGGCTCAACCATTGCATGCACTCTTTTCGGTTATTTTGTATCATAAATAAATCTTATTTTATCCACAATCACCTTATAATTGCACTAGTGAAAATTATTCTTATATCACTAGTGGAATAATGAAAAATTCAATCTTGAATCACATTTTACTTATTTATTCTTAATATTAACATTAACATTTATATTAATAGACATATCGTTTTTTGTTTTATCATATTACATATGCTCCATTTTCATTATTTTGAAGGGTTGAAGCTATAATATAAAGTGGTGTGACAGATATTTTGGTTTTGGTTTTGAGCTGTCACACCAATTTTTTTTGAAAATACAAAATGGTCTACAAGAAATTAATTTCTATAAAAGTGCAAATTACTTATGATTATTAGAAAAATAAAAATTTATAAAAAATATGGCATAACGGGCCTATGTCGTACCGATGGTTAAATACTATTAATTCCTACGCTAAATTTCAGAATCCATATAAGTGCACTTTCAGTGTCACCGGCTCCCCGCCCATAAATAAATGTGATTGTGAACAAAACGTTGTATTGCATGCGTGTTTTAGATACCTACATTTTATTCGCTTGAGAAAATTAAACATTCTTGCGTAAACAAAATGCTGTCTGAAACACTTATACCTACAAATAAATAACTATTGTTAACTTTTAATCACTCGGCTGTCGAATTTATTGATTTAAACTGAGTATATTTTTCTATTTACTTCTTTTTCATTACCGCAAAATTATTTATTTTTCTTATCATCTTTAATACCCATTATGATTAAACATGTATGCTCGAATTTTTTCACTACTTCAAAATAAAAATATACAAATCTGCTGGTAATTATTTGTGGCATTTGATATTTTTTTAAAATAATTCTAATAATAGAGGTGTGTCGGTTCCTACACTTATCAGTATGGTAGTGAATGTTGGGTTTGGCAGAAGAAGCATGAAAATAGGATTAATGCTGCGGAGATGAGTAGTCCGAGAAAGGCCAGGTCAAGAGTACCAACAACCGAAGAGCATGTATGAGAGCACTGATGAAAGTAGAGGAAGCAAAAGATGTGTGTAAGAACCGTAACAAGTGGAAGGAAGTGGTCTCTGCCTACCCCTATGGGAAAAAGGCGTGACTTTATGTCTGTATGTAATAATGTTAGTAGGTGAAAATAAAACAGAGCCATTTGCAGAAACATCGTCAACATTTTAGAAAAACGCTCAGACCCGTCGATTTTTGATTAAAGGGGGACTCTTTTCCGGTATTTTTGACTCCACTACTTTCAACCCCAAGCGAGGGTAAGAATTACCCCAAAATTTTTAAATAGCATTGGGGGTCGAATAAGATGTTTTACAAAAGCTCTTACAATTATCTAAACAATAGTATTTAAATTTTAAATTTCCGCCTATTACTTATTGAGAAATTAGATTTTAAGAGTGAAACTTATCTACAAACAATCACTTATTCTTCCTGCTTCATTAATAGGCTCATGCCTGTTTTACTTCGGTTTTTAGCCTCAATTGATGTTGTCTGATCATCTTTTCCTCGGTCGTCCCATCGATCTTCTTCCATTTGGCGATTTGTCTCTCGCTATTTGTACTGTTCTATTTTCTGTCATTCTTTCTATGTGTTGATTCCATTCTATTTTTCTTCTTTTGGTCCACCTGTTTATTTCCTCTATACCACATCTCGCTCGTATTTTCTTACTTCTTACTCTTGTTTGCTATTTTTCGTAAGACTTTCATTTCTGCTAATTCCAGTAATCTTTGTGTTTTCGCCGTATCTGCTCTTGTTTCCGCTTTATACGTCATTATCGGTCTTATTGTTGATTTATATATCCTAGTTTTCGTTTCCTTTGTGAGGTATTTGTTTCTCCAAATTGCATTGTTGACACATCCTGCTGCTCTGTTCGCCATGTTCACTTGTTTTTGTACTTCTTCCTCTACTTTTCCGTAGCTTAACAGTTTAATTCCCAAGCATTCCGTTTCCGTCACTTGTTCTATTATTTTTCCATTAACGACCAGTTTACATATCGTCTCGGTTCCGCTGATATCACTATCGATTTAGTTTTCTCTTAATCTTTGTAGGTCATCTTCATTTTCGGCTATTATTATGGCGTCGTCGGCGTAGCATATTATCTGTATTTCCTTTTCTCCCATTCTATATCCTCTCCTTTTTTTTAACTTTATTTACGATTTCATCCATTATCAGATTAAATATTAATGGGCTCAGCAAATCTCCTTGTCTAATGCCAGTTTCATACTTGATAGGTTGTGAGAGTACAAACAATCACAAAGTACGCCAATGTTATAAATTTAGTACCTAGTACTAGTTTTTTATTGCACGGGACGGTAAATCGCCACAGCTGCTGCTATTGGTCCGATTCAAAGCCAAGAGTTACGCGGCGATTGTTCGTCAGTATTTAGACCAACGTTTTCCACGGCATTGGATCGGGAGAAGAGGCAGCATTGAATGGCCTCCACGATCGCCAGATTTATCGCCCCTCGATTTCTTTTTGCGGGGACATCTGAAAAGTAAAATCTATAAAACACAACCAGCGTCGTTGAACGATTTGCGTCAAAGAATCGTTGACGAGTGCCGTCGAATTACTCCGGAAATTCTTCGGAATGTGCGTGAACGTTTTGAACAAAATCTTTATTGTTGTATGAAAGCGGGCGATGTCCTCAGTTTGAACATTTACAATCAATTAAGTAGTTTTTTTTTTATGTTCTGGTTCCCACGAAAAGGGATATCCTGTAATGTTCAGAGAACATCGTGGGAACCAAGGGAAAGAAGGTAGGAGTTGGTGTTCTTCTTAAATTTCTGGAGGTTGTATGCCTCGGGGAACACCTCCCTAGGCAATGAGTTCCAAAGCCTCGCAATTCGTTGGATGAATGAGTCTTTGGAAAGTGATGTTCTGCAGGTCTCCAAAGTGACCACGAAGGGGTGTGAAGACTGAACTTGACGGGTTAATCTCGAAGAGACTGCCAAAGGAGGAACGATTGTTGATATTTCAGAAGAGCATCGCCCATGAAAATATCTATAAAATAGAGACAAATCGCCAACTTTTCTACGGTGTTCCAGACAAGTGAGCGAGTTTGTAAGCGAGGCATCACCGACAAGACGAATTGCCCTTTTTTGGACAGAATCCAGTAGCTTTAGGATATGTTTAGGTGCTGCACTCCAAATATGGGAACAGTACTCCAGTACAGGTCGGATCTGCGCCTTATAGATCATAAGCAGCTGACTGGAGGTGAAATAGCTCTTGGAACGAAACAAAAAACCAAGTTTTTGGGATGCACTTTTGGCAATGGACCTCACGTGATTTTCTCAGGAAAGGTTATTGCTGATAGTAATACCAAGCATCGATATGGATGACTTCAGTGGTATGGTTACTCCTGACAAAGTTATGTTAGGCACAATGAGATCGGCTTTTCTAGAGAAAAGACATGCTTGTGTTTTGTTTGCATTGAATTCTACCAAGTTATTGGATCCCCATTCGAGAATTGTTGCTAAGTCCATATTTATATTGTTAACATTTCTTCCTCGTTCATTTCTGGTTTCACGGGCTGATATAGGGGCCCTGGAAAAGAAAGCGGTATGGAGGGTACTATCATCGGCAAAGCTGTGTACGGGACATGAAGTTGCTTTCAATAGGTCGTTGATGTGAAGTAAAAATAGTGTTGGTGCCAGAATGGATCCTTGCGGAACACCAGCATTTATGAGTAGAGTGTCAGATGAAACTCCATCGACCACTACATGGAGAGACCTGTTTGAGAGAAAACTAGCAAGCAGAGAACACAGCTGAGGGGGCAAGCCATAAGATGGAAGCTTGGCGAGGAGTCCCTGGTGCCAAACTCGATTGAACGCCTTGGAGATATCTAATGCCACAGCTAAAGTTTCTCCATACTTTTCAATAGATATCTGCCATATATGTGAGATGTATGCGAGCAGGTCACCAGTTGATCTCTGATGGCGGAAGCCATATTGCCTATCATTGATAATTCCTGAGTCTTCCAGATATTTCATGAGCTCGATGTTGATGGCTTTTTCCATGACCTTTGAAATAATAGATAGCAGTGCGATAGGTCTGTAGTTGCTAGGTAGGGTCTTTTTGCCTTTTCTAGGGACTGGCTGTACTCTTGCAATTTTCCAATTGGACGGAAATACTCCCAAATTGTAAGAGTGGTTAAACAACTTGCAAAGAACAGGTGTTAGTTCAGGGGCACATTTCTTGAGAACAATCGGCGGGATTCCGTCAGATCCACAGGCTTTGTTGGTGTTGAGACCCAGCAAAATCTTTCTGATAGTACGTTGGCGAAAGGTGATCTCGGGCATGTGACTGTCAATAGGTGTAATGTTCGAGGGTTGTTTTCCCGAAGAATCCAGAGTGGAATTTCCAGCAAATAGGTGCGCAAAGATATTGGCTAAGTACGCAACTAAAATAATTGGAATTTTAACAGGTAATTTTTTTCAAAGTATTGGGTGGAAATATAAAATTTAAAGACTATTATAAAGAGAATTAACAGAGCTTTCAAAAGACATCTTATTCGACCCCAAATGCCATTTAAAAATTTTGGGATAATTCTTACCCTCGCTTGGGGTTAAAAATGGTGGAGTAAAAAATACCGGAAAAGAGTGTCCCTTTTTAATCAAAAATCGACGGGTCTAACCTTTTTCCTAAAATATTGACGAGGTTCCTGCAGATGGCTATGTTTCGTTTTCGGTTGGCCACCCTGTATAATGATATACAGGGTGTTAGTAAATAAGTGCGACAAACTTTAGGGGGTGATTCTGCATGAAACGGGTGTTAAAGTTTTTCTTAAAAACTGACGATGTATGTATTGCTCTGAAACCGGTCGAGATATGAAAATAAAATTTGGTGGGTTTTAAGAGGTAGTTATTGCGCATTTTTTGACAGGCAATTAAAAATTTTATGTTCATCATTGACGCGCATACGGGTAATGATCCAAATTTTTTAAAGAAAAAAAATGGTACGCCACTGTTGTGGTGATTTTCTTTTTTAATGTTAATTGTTGCAATAAATCTGAAACTATTTTTAACCGCAGTTAAAATACGGATATATTCATAACAATTTAAAATTACGGCTGACAAATAAGAATTAATTTTTATACTTAAAACTATACTCACATGTCGACTTAATACATTTTGGAAGAAGGTGATAAATATAATGGCTATAATAAGCGGCGATCTGAAAAAAACAAAGGATGTGTTAATAAAAAAAATCAGTCAAAAAATGTTTTTTATCTGGTAGCCCAATATTTAAAAAATGTTAACTTTAAAAGTGCACAAAAACCATATCAAAAATGTTTTTTGTACTTTTAACAAGAAAAAAAATGATCCAGTCATCTTTGATAACCATTTTTTTATAAATCCACCGCGAAATCGACCAATTTAAAAAAAAAATTATGTTTTATGGCCAAAGATATAGTGGACCTCATTTCCAAATAATAATTTTTTTTTTTGACTTAATTTGATTACTTTAAAATTAAATTAAAACTTAATTTAACTCGCCACCTTTTAGGGGTGAGCTAAGGAAATTTTGTTATAGGAAACATCCACCATAATTTCATACGGGCAATCACGTCCTGAATTTTTTCGCATGAATTCAAAAACACCCTGTATTTTTTACCCCTGATCATTTGTTAACGACGTACAAGGCTCAAATCCGACCTCTACTGGAGTATTGCTCGCACATTTGGGGTTCAGCACCAAGTCATTCTCTTCGTCTTCTAGATTCCATTCAGAAAAGAGCCATTCGGTTGATAAACAGCTCAACTCTCACAGATACCCTTCACCCACTAGAACATAGAAGAAGAGTTGCAGACCAGACATTACTCTACAGATATTTCATGGCAGATGCTCCAGAGAAATAAAAATTCTTGTACCACCACTGGCCACATTCGGCCGAAGAACTCGGCACGGTGATCAGTCTCACCCATTTACTCTCAAGATTGACACTACAAGAACCATTTTCCATCAAGAATCCTTCTTTTACAGGGCTGCTACAGAATGGAACAAGCTTCCAAAATTAGTTTTTCCAGAGAACTAAGACCTGCAACTCTTTAAAAAGCGGGTTCACAATCATCTTCTTTCTATAATCCCTCCATCTTCTAATAGTCGCAGTCCGCGGCCCACACGATAGGTCTGCCCTTTTTGCGACTATTTTCAGTAAAAAAAAAAATGTTCATAGATAAATATTTATTTAGAAATAAATGTAAAAAAATCTTGCACCACCTTGAAATTGTGACTTGCAGAGATGTCTGATTGAGGCACTCAACTTTGTTATGAAAATCTTAACAAAAGTATCTAAAAATTATGCAAGTAAAGCAACGTTAGTGTATGAGAAATATAACGGTTTCACTACAGCACCCATCAATTATCGTGATCGTTCAATAAAAATAATTTTCAATGGATAAATTCTAACGCGACTTAATTACTTGCCAGCGCGAGATTTGTCCACGATAAGTACATGATTAGCAGCCCGAACCCAACCAAAAACCACTCATCGAACTACGAGGTCTAACAAAAAAGTGTGTGCATTCTACAAAATTTCACGATCTAAGTGCATTCCTAGGTACGAGGGCGGTTTGATAAGTCAGTGACTTTTTGAATAAAACAAATTTTTTTCCGCAAATAAACATTTTATTTTTCTACATAATCACCTTTTAGCTCGATACATTTAGTCCAGCGTTTTTCTAATTTTTTTATTCCCTCCAAATAATAGGTTTTTTCAAAGTTCTCAAAATACGCGTTTGTTTTGGTAATTACTTCTTCATTCGACTCAAATCTCTTACCGCCCAGCCATTTCTTTAGGTTTGGAAACAGAAAATAGTCGCATGGGGCTAAATCTGGAGAATATGCTGGATGGGGTAGCAGTTCGTATCCCAATTCGTGGATTTTGGCCATCGTGACTAGACAAGTGTGCACACGTGCATTGTCTTGATGGAACAGCACTTTCTTCATCGCCAAATGCGGCCGTTTTTGCTTTAAATCAACGTTGAATCTGTTCAAAAGCTTTGAATAATATTCGCCGGTGATCGTTTTACCTTTCTTGAGGTAATCGATGTTAATGACACCCCGTACATCCCAAAAAACTGTGGCCATGACCTTGTTGGCTGACAGACTCTGTTTCGCCTTCTTTGGTCCACGTTCACCCCGAGCATCCCACTGTTTCGATTGTTCCTTGGTCTCTGGCGTGTTGTGATGGATCCATGTTTCATCTACAGTAACAAAACGGCGCAAAAATTCGTCCGGATTACGGCTAAACATCGCTAAACACTCTTTTGAAGTGGTCACACGATTGCGCTTATGGTCGAGTGTGAGCAATCGCGGCACCCATCTCGCAGAGAGTTTTTTCATGTCCAAATATTCGTGTAAAATATAATGTACCCGTTCAGTTAAGATACACCTACAGCATGAGAGCCAACTCACGCACTTTCATTCTCCGATCATCCAATATCATTTCATGGATTTTATCGACGATTTCCGGCGTGATCACTTCTTTTGGGCGACCTGGACGTTCGGCGTCACTAATGCTGGTACGACCACAACGGAACTCTGTAAACCACTTCTTAACCATTGAAATTGATGGTGCCGAGTCCCCGTAGTATTTATCAAGTCTTTCCTTAGTTTCAGTGATGGATTTTTTACGTAAAAAGTAATGCTTAATCAGCACACGAAATTCACTTTTTTCCATTTTCGTAAAAAATCACGAGGTTGTCTGCTTTGAACGGCTATCAAACACCAACTGCACGACGTAGCTTGCTCAAAATCAAACTGCCCTCATATTTTTCGTCCTCTTTATGAGTTAGTTGATGTCTGTTTGGTGTAACTGGTGGACAGAGGCCACGTCTGTTGTGAAACTTTACCTGGACCGACGTCACTTTGTTAACCAACTTTGGATTGGTTTGCAACAGTCTATAGGCCATTTTAGGAAGTTGGTGTGATGCTAATACTGTACAAGCTGTCTTGTGGAAGTCCAGCGTTGATTGGGTACAGTAAAGTTAGTTCGTCATGGATTTTAACAAGGTAATGTCTATTTTGTAGGTAGGAGAAAAGGACGTGAAAATATGAACGTGGAATGATTTTATATAAAAATTATCGATGCCAAACTCTATCGAATGACTGTGATATGTCTAGGAAAACGGCAGAACAGTACTTTTTCTCTTCTAGGGATCGGTGGTGGTTGCACACCCTGTGGATTTGTTCGGTTGTAGCGTGTTGTGGACGAAAACCAAATTGATGGTTTGGTATAACTTGTTGAGGAGCTAGAATGGGTTCTAACCGGGCTAGTAATAGTTTTTCTATATTTTTTTATGCAGCTGCGAGCAAGCTTATGGGCCTATAGAATTTAAGGTCATTCGCTGACTTACCAGACTTCAGTATTGATATAACTTGGGCTACTTTCCATAATAGTGGAAAGTGTCTCCTTATTACTTCATCATGAAGCTGTGTGAGGAAATATTTAAGGCATTTTCTTCTTTTGATTATATTCGGAACAATTAAAGCAGACCATACTCGAAAATTTATATTTTGTGGAATGATTTACGTAATGATATCCAATTTATTACAGTATTTGAAATTATGGGATACTCTTCGATCGCGTTATCCTGGCGCGCCCCTCCGTTATCCTGTTATCCTGCTAAACGCGCAAGAATATCCGAGCTACGTCACGCTCGTCATACCCGCCGCGAAGTCCTTAAAGAGAAGCGTCGCGTGTCCTTGCTCTTTCAAGTTCATTGAAATGTGTGCAGTGAACCGCCGAATAAAATCGGGTCCGTCACCTCTTTCGATGTCGAGTATCCTGATGGTGTATTCGCTGAAATAACTCGCTCGTCGACACCGCACAAGGTTGTTTCGGTGACGGAGTCTAGAAAGGACGGACCTACGTGCACCAAAATCCGATTGAATTCTTCGGATGGATTTTCCGCTCCAAAAACAAACCGAGTCGAATTCATTTTCAGGTCGACCCTCGTACGTGAAAACTTGAAATAAAAACGTTTTACCGTCGTATAATTAAGGTGAAAATTCCTAGAATAGCATCAGTATTAATGCCGGAACAGCATACGATCCGTTATCTAGAAAAGTTTAAAAAATCTAGTGGACTAATGAGCCCGTTTAATTTGTTAGATTAAACTTTCTTTAACCGAAGATGTTAGTAACTCACTATTCTTAGTAAAAGATCGTAGGTTGAAGGGTTATTTGTTCTCTTCCAGAAAATAAACTCCTGGACAAAATTAGCGCGACAATATGAAATTATCCAAAAACTGGTGCGTGTACTTATACAGTGTGTACACAAAGTAACGTGACTTACTAATATTTCGATATCTGTTGGGTTTACAAAAATAAATGTTAATTAAAAGTTTTTTTTAAATAATTCAGGCCATCTGCATAAATCAATTTCGAGTATACAGGGTGCACCGTTACTATAAAATTACTTATTAATACTGATAACTCGTCAAATAACAAATCCGCAATTGCGTTATATCAAATCTGTTTATTATTATTGACTTGGATGCTATTAAATAGAAGAAAAAAGACAATTTGAACATCTAATTAAATGAGATTAATAAGTTATTTGGTCATGTTAATTATTCTGGTAATAAAAACGTTCCCGTAAATTATTTTTCTCAATAACTGTAGAATAAATGAGATTAGAATTATGCGGTCTTGACGGTTGTATTTGTAATTTAATAGGTTATAAAAAAACTAAAAATATATATATATACAAGGTATACTATTTAAAAAATTACGCCAATGAGTTATTTTGTAGTAACGGTATACTTATAATCGACGTATGCAGATTGCCTTAATTATTTGAAAAAACTTTTATTCAACATATTATTTTTCTAAACTTAACAGAAATATATTAATATTAGCAAGTTATGTTACTTTATGTACACATTGTATAAAGTTATACTTCTTTGGCGTAAGTAAGAAAAAATATAGAGAATTTCATTCAGCATTTTGAGATTTTAGTGAATCAAAATAAAATTTAGAAATTGCAAGTTATCAATAATTTACAATTAAGAATTACAGTAAATAATTGTAAAATATTTTGATCATTTATTGATTTTTTTTTAATTACCCATTAAAAATAATTAAAATTGTTTCTAATTATTCATTGAAAATAAATGTTACATACATACATACATACAATCACGGAGTGACCACTTCCTTCCACTTCCGCTACGGTTCTTACACACATCTTTTGCTTCCTTTACTCTCATACATGCTCGTCGGTTGTTGTTACTCTTGACCTGGCCTTTCTTTAAAACAATGTTGATCTGATCAAGATATGTTCGCCGATATGTACTCCCGTTCATTCACACCCGCCTAATAAATTTGTTTCGTCAATCTTCCTTCATCAATCCTTTCTACGCGTCCAAACCATCTAAGCATTGCCTTATCTATCTTTGTAACCACATCTTCTTTTACATCACAGCGTTTCCTTATCTCACTATTCTTCACTTTATCCAACCGATTCACTCCAGCTATACTTCTCGGACTACTCATCTCTGCAGCATTAATCCTATTTTCATGCTTCTTCTGCCAAACCTAACATTCACTACCATATACAAGTGTAGGAACCAACACTCCTGACGTCCTTTTTGTACATAGCAAGAAATTGGTCTGTGGATAATCGGAATTTTTTTTTATTGACAGATGATATTAGGGTAAGCCTAAAACATCCAGATAGTCGTTGACTAATCTGGAGAAGAACTTTGTTCCTATCGGATGGCCAATCACACCACACGGTTTATATTTAATTTTTGGAATAATTTCCTGATTTTAAAAGTATACCATAATATTATCACTGTAATAATAAAAATACAGTGCTTATACCGTGTTTGAGTTATTACATCTTGGTTAAAATAGTAACTGTACTGAAAATATGCAAAAGTTAACATTAATAATTAAAGTGTGCTACGAAAATGAAAACTATTGTGTTTGACACATGACATTTCTTTATTGAAATAATCAAAATGATTTACAGAGACAGAATATATTCCTAAACATAGTTTTTCAATCTGAAATCTGCACGTTACTGTACTTTTGATAACATTTTACTAAAATTCAGACAAAACCACACAACTTTTTTGGCACAATTTCGATTTCCGTAGGCAATAATAAGATGTGGGTATTTTATAGTGAATAACCCTGTATAAACTAGGATTTTAACTAATAAAACACGTTTTGAAACTCTAATTACCGTTAACTGTAAATATTTCGGTTGTGTGGAGTAGTAGACACAACTAGCCACAAGTGTCAAATGTCAAGTTAGAAAAGCATGAAATAAAAGCATGATTGTACCCAACATCAAAAAAAATGTCAAAAGACTTTTAGCTTTAAAAAAAAGAACTGGTTTGCAATAGACTCTACTCCACTAGTCAAGTGAATTCCGTGTGGCTTGAATTTTTATCTCTTTTTACTCCCGACGCCTGAAATTATTTGTTGGTTAGTAATTTGGGTGATTGAAAAATAATGTTTCAACAAGCAAAATTTTTGCAATATTTCTCTCCGTCAAAGCCCCGTTAAAAATCCTGCTCAATTTCGCACGCAGGTAGGAAGCCCGCTGATTTCATTCATGAAATTTCACTCTCCAGTAACCACGCACCGAATTCACTTTCGATCCAGTAACCTTTGGATGTAAACGATTCAACGTGACGCCAAAAAGTTACGTTATAACTGTTGGCATTTTGTAATATCGACAATTATGTAGTAATTGTTATACGGAAAAAAGAATCATTAACACCTGTTAGAGTTCGCTTTTAACCGCGGGTTGTCGGTATTAGGATCGCAGGAGTTGCAGAAGGACGAGAAAGGTAAAATTCTACGCCGAATCGAGCAGGCGATGCGTTCGCTTTCACCTGAAATTTTGCTGCGGTGAACGTCTTTTGGTTCAATACAATTCGAATAGACACCAATAAATGTTATTTCCAATGAAATTTCATTAATTTTTATAAAATGTTTAAAGAACGTTAAAATTATACGAGGTGTGAGTATTAAATAACGAGACTGCTTATGAAAAAGAGTGTAATTTTAAAAATTATTTTACAATCGAATGCTCCGTTTCAATGTATCCGCTTTCCCCCGCCACACACTGTTCCATTCGTTTTTTCCGTTGGTCAAAGCAATGCTGGAAGTCTTCTTTTGTAAGAGCATTTAGGAGCTCCGCCGATTTTCGCTTCACCTCTTCCATCTACTTGAATCGGGTTCCTTTTAGGGCAAACTTGGTCTTCGATAACAGAAAAAAGTCACAGGGTGCTAAATCAGGCGAGTAAGGCGCGTGTTCGAGTACCGGAGTGCCTCTAGCGGCTAAATAACGTTTCACGAACTTGTCTTTCCACAACTCCGGCCGTTTCTTACGAACTCACTCAGGCAATGTGACCAAAACTTTCAAATAGTAAGTTTGGTTTACAGTTTCACCCTCTAAAACCTATTCAGTCATTACGAAGGTCAATGACTTGCGTCACTGTATGAAAAACAAAAAACACGTCGAATTTTAAATCAAGGAGAGGTTTAAAAATGTCAATTCTGCTGTTTCCAACTTCCTCTTCTTTTTCAAGTGCCTTGTCCTCTTTGAACGTTGGCAATCATCAGCGAGCGCTATCTGTACTGTACTTTGCTTTGAGATGAGATACGATTTGAGATACGCCGCTGTACACGACCTCAACATGCGCGCAGCTTCTAACAGTTTTTTTACCTCAGACTGAAAGGGGGGAAAAACAAACCTCCTTGGACAGTTTTTTTAAACCATCTGCTGGTGAAAATCAGCGTGACGAAAAAAGCGAAGACCGGTGACGAAAATTTAGCACTTCCGTAAGCACTTTACTTTTTCTTTTATTATGTTTTTATAGAATATGTTTTTTTTTTTTTTTTATGTTCTGGTTCCCACGAAAAGGGATATCCTGTAATGTTCAGAGAACATCGTGGGAACCAAGGGAAAGAAGGTAGGAGTTGGTGTTCTTCTTAAATTTCTGGAGGTTGTATGCCTCGGGGAACACCTCCCTAGGCAATGAGTTCCAAAGCCTCGCAATTCGTTGGATTTGTTACTTATAAACAAATGTTTCTTCTTGTAAATATATTGCTACAAATACGGTCCTGTCGACAACCGAGGATCGACCGCAACTAGGGTCTGTACCGACGACCAGCTTTGTCGGCCGCCGCAGGGTCTAGCAAGGTCGAGCAATCTCTCGAAGCCGCGTCGAACGGTGGGGAAACAGGTGGAATGATCTGGAATTGTGATATCGAGGTATAAAAGGGGAAGCGATTATAACAAGAGACAGTATCGGTTTTAAAAGTGTTTATGTATTAAGAAATGTAAATATTTATATAGAGTTGTAAAAATTGTATAGCTAAGTGAATATCTAAGTGGTTAATAAAAGTAGAATTTATTGTATTGAAATAAACATTGTTTTGTTACTGGATCGAGAGTTTTAATCGCCGAACCCACAGAGGAACTAAAAATCTTAACAATATTTTTTTTATTCAAAAACTCTTAATAAAAACAACTGAGGTGGTGTTTTGGGAGCAGGAACGGAATAATGGCATTTCAATTAATTTCAATGGCGAAAATTGTTTTGAGATACGAGCAAGGTTACATAACGAATTAAACTCGTATGTCGAGGTACCACTGTAATTGGTTTTTTTGATTTTGATTAACAGTCGTGGCATTTGGATCTGTTGCCATGGTCCAAATGTCGTCACCTCGCGAATAAACCGTCCATGCACAGGTAACTCGATTCAGGTATACGAAGAGAGAATTTGCATCTCTCGCCGTCCTGCTCTCCCATTACCCAGATAGCGAAATGCTGCAGGTAAATGAGCCTATGTCCTAACACTTTATAAAATAATAGCGGACCCGGCAGACGTTGTCTTGCCCGAACGTTGGTTAACCTACTTTGGGAATATCACTATCAAACTTAGCGACCACAAAAACTATAAAATCGACACTAATATCAGCGTTTTTAATAGTTTGTATATTTCATCCACTTCCCTTTCCCTTTGTACATACATATAGTCATGCCTTCCTCTTTGTATGGGTGTTAACATTATTGGAAAGGTCACTATATAATTCATCGTCCCCGAAGACTATGAATTTGATAATGTCGACGTTTTTAATAGGTTTTATATTCCATCTCCTTCCTACCCATTTCGTATGGGTGCTAACATTATTGGGAATGTCACAATCAAACTCATCGTCCCCGAAGACTATGAATTCGACACTAATATCAGGCGTTTTTTATAGTTTTTATTATCCATCCCCTTTTCACCCCTTTCGTAGGCTTGCTAACAAAATTGGGAGTGAATCTAAACCATTCTCGAATCCTCTTGAACACATACAAAAAATTTCATCAAAATCGGTCCAGCAGTTTAGGAGGAGTGTGGTCACATACACACGCTCAGAAGATTTATATATATATATATATATATATATATATATATATATATATATAATCTTGAACCCTTTTACCCTTAGGGTGTCGGGTTATCATTTTATTCTTGTTTTATAAACTTCTTCCATTCTTTTCTGTCTCTTGTCAATGTCTTTGCTTCGCTCCATTTTTTATTTCTTTCTTGTAAAATCTTTCATATTATGTCGTTCCAGGTTTTTCTAGGTCTTTCTCTTTTTCTCTTGTTTTGTGTTTTTGCTTCATAGATTTGTTTAACAGGTCTACTATTTGGCATTTTTTTTATGTGTCCCCACCATCCCAATTGTTTTTGTTCTATGAAGAATGAAATAATGTCTTCTATGTCTAGTTCCTGTCTTATTCGTGTATTTCTTATTTTATCTCTTCTTGTCACTCCTTTAATTCTTCTCAGATATTTCATTTCTATTGTTTGTATTCTACTTTTGGTTTTTTTTGTTAATATCCAAGATTCACATCCATATGTTAATATAGGTCTATATATTGTCTTGAATATTTTTAGTTTTGTATGTCTTAAAATTTCTTTTTTGTTGATAAATTTCCTGTTGATTGCATAATACAGTTTTATGGTTTTCTCGATTCTGTCGTTGATTTCCGCTTCTTGTCTTTTCGTCTATTGTTACTCCTAGATATTCAAACTCTTTCACTTGTTCTATTTTTATATTATCTATCAGTATATTTATTTCTTCGTCTCCTATAGTCATCATTTTGGTTTTATCTTTATTTATTTTCAACTGTTTTTTCTTTAGTGCTTCATTCCATACTTCTATATTATATTGTAATTGTTTTTCATTTTCAGCAATCAGTATTATGTCCTCTGCAAATGCTCCCTCAGCTATCTCCACTCTTTGCATGTTTTTGTATCCAATGCACATTTTTTCGATATTTCTTTCACATTCCTTGATGATGTCGTCCATGAAAATATTAAACAGCATTGGGCTTAATGATTAGCATTGTCTCAGACCCTCTTTTGTTTTGAAGCCTTCTGATTTCATGGTATTCTTGATAACATGATTTCTATTACTCCCATATATTTTTTCATCATATTTATGGTTTTGTCATCGATGTTTCTATTTTTTAAACTCTTCCACTCTTCTGTTCTAGGTACTCATATATATATATATATATATATATATATAATATATATATATATTATAAATATATGTATTTTTTAAACCATCATCCGTCTGTGTACTAGTTACATGTTGCTCATTGGAGTGTCAACTGGGGGAGATTGACACCTATCACTGCGGTTACATTTTTTGCAACTTATAGGTGATCCTTTAACCTTGGATTGGCTCGTTTACGCTACAATGAACTTGATTACTGCAGGACTGGGAGACGTGAAGTGAAGAATAAATTAAATATTACCGTTAATTCATAAAAAAAGAGTCATTTTTTTGTTTAATTTGTCAAATTGCAAAATTAATTAAGTACTTTGAAATAAAAAATTAAAATGCAAGGGCAGTTCGTACACATATCTTCTATCTATAAAAAATTGGTTTAGAAATATACAGTAGTTCTTTCACAGTAAGTAGAGAAAAATGCTCTGCAGAAAAATTGTTAAATTCTTAATGGCAAATTGCTTGCTAAAGTAAACAAATCGTCATCGTCAAATTGACAAAATAAATAGTATATTACACACCTAGGGCAGTAAAGTAAGATATATCTCATAGCACATGTTTATTGACTGAGGCGAAGCAGAGGTTATCATACATGTGTTCTGAGACATTTCTTACTTTACTGGCCGTGGTGTGTATACTATTTTTCTCCCTACTGTAGGCGGAAAGCGGCAACTTCGTTTTGCGTAACGAGCCGAAAGTAAGGGAGAAAAATTATAGAAGGTTATCTGACAACATTAAATTCTTTTGGAATTCCATAAGAACTACATAAAACTACTACGTTTTATGTAGTTCTGAACAAAATAAGAATACAAGATGGTAGTATGGTGAAAGGAGAGGATTGAAATAGGATACACAAGCACAGGCCCCATTCGGAGACATGAGTGAAAAATGCGATGAAAGTGAAATTAGTGCGACAGAGATTGTGGAAGCGTTGAACAGTATGAAATAGGGTAAGGTTGCAGGGTACGACAGGATTACGGTTAAAATGCCAAAGGCTGGTCAGGGCGTGACAGCCAGTTTGCTATACCTTCTTTTTAACCTTTGTTGGAGAAGCGGTAGCGTACCGGAAGACTGGTGCAAAGCCTTTATCGTTCCGCTTTATAAAGGAAAAGGTTTGCAGCAGAACTACCGAGGCATTAGTTTACTCAGCATCGTCGGCTGGACCGGTTTTGATGAAATTTTCAGCCAATCTTTAGATTATCCCGGCAAATGATCGGGGTAGCAACGCCGCATTTTCAACCCCGAAACGTGAATCTAACTTATTTAATTAATTTGTCAAATTAAACAATAATGATAATTATTATTATTATGGTTTTTTGTGGTGTTTTTTTATACTAAAATTACAACGATACAAAATAGATTAACATGGCCCCTGCGCAAGAATAACGCATGTTAACATTAAAATATATTGTACTCTTTTATTAGATGTTTTTATATGAGTTCTTTACCAGTCACTGTTGGTGTTAGGTTAGGACCTTAGGTTAGGTTAGGTTAATAATAATCGGCAGTACAAGTAAAAAAAATTGGCCTAACCTAATTCCTAACCCAACACCAACATTACCTGGTGAAGAACGAAATGCTCCAAACTTCACACGATCACCCGCCGGGCTAATCTAAAAATTAACTGAAAATTTCGTCAAAATCGGTCCAGCCGTTATATTTTAATGTTAACAAGTGTCATTCTTGCACAGGGGCTATGTTAATCTATTCTGAATCGTTCCAATTTTAATATAAAAAAAACCATAAAAAACCATAAATCACAATATTAATTATCATTATTGTTGTAACGTGCTTTTTTTTCCCTTCTACAGTTCCATTATAATTGGGTCTCTGATAGTTTTGTATTCCTCAGGTACTTGTAAATAGTGTTGCATACCTTGTTGTGATAGGATTCGATTGTTAATGGCTGTGGCATTTTTGTTAATCGTTGGAGATTGAGTGGGGGTTTTTGTTATTAGATTTTGTTTTGGTTTTTGGCCTAGATTGTTGTGTGTTGTCGGTTATATTATTGTTTGGTTTGCATTTCTGTGTGGATGGGGCTGGCTATCAACTCGGACGAGAGCGATTCTTGGTGTGAAGCATGGACTTGCGAATATTGTTGGTTGACGTGGGTTCCGTGTCATTTTTCTTGATATCCGGCCTGGGAAGTGGTCAGTCGTTTGGTGTCAGTCGTTTGGTGGCAGTCTTGGGAGTGGTGCGGGGAGAATTTTTGGGACGGTGTGATATTAACACGTGTGCAGAGCCTCTACGGTTTTACTTTCATATCTGGCTGTATTTGGGCCATCTTAATTGGATTTTGAAGTAAAACCATTTAATTTTTAACTTGACCATTCTATCTTACCTTCGTTGTTGATATTTTGGATTTTTGTGTCGAGTTAAAATAACCGCATGCGGGATTTATTTGAGGGAAGCCATTGTTAAGTAGCAGGTGCCGTTCCATAATCAAACCGGTCACAGGAGTAGTGAATTCGTATACCCAAAGGTTACAAGTGATTTATTTTTAAATATTTAACGACGTGACTTATTTTTGACACCACGATTAAGTTTTGTTTTAGTTTATTAATATAGTACATTGTTGGAAACTATTTATTGCATTAGATAATATGCCAAAACTGAGTACTTTGATTAATTGTTAGCTGTTGATTTTAATTATATTTGTTATAAGTTTATTATTGAACTGAGTACTTCGATTTATTGTTGGCTGTTGATTTTGACTATATTTGTTATAAGTTTATTATTGAACTGAGTACTTTGATTTATTGTTAGCTGTTGATTTTGACTATATTTGTAATAATGTTGCTATTGAGCTGTGTATTTTGATTTATTGTAGGAGTAAAGTATCCAATATATTTTTTGCTATAGTTTCATTTATTTGGTTCACCATAATCTTAGTTGTTTATCGTGTGGCCCTGCTAGTGCCCATAAGACCTAGGGGTTTCCGGCTTGAACCGTCTAAGTCGGTGGCGCGGCTCACTTTTATATTTTCTTTTTTTTTCTTCTACCCTCTACGGCTGAGCTCGGGTATAATTTGCCAGTAGAGAGACCGCTGGCAGAGTACTCTATAGAGAACGAGAAAAAAACGTGGCATTGTTAAATCAATTAAATAAGTTCAGTAATAATGAATAAAAATTAATACTTGGTGGCTATAGAAACAAAATTAAAAAATCGGGGTTGCTACCAAGCTTCACACGATCATTCGCCGGGCTAATCTAAAGATTGGCTGAAAATTTCATCGAAATCGGTCCAGCCGTTGGCTATAGAAAAGTAATTTAAAATGCGGGGACGTATTAGAAAAGACCCACGAATGAAACTGATGAGAAGATATGGAATGTACAAGGAGGATTAAGAAGAGGAAGGAGATGCTTATAATATGATTTTAATTATTGCAATTTTGATTTTGACTAATGTCATTTTAATTATGATTAACGGAAATGTGAACTTGAAAAGTTGATAATTTGTAAGCAATAGGGTTCATTAATAGTCATTTAAATTGTTTTTAATTCGTCAACAACAATCCTATTTTTACAGTTCTTTAACAAATTAATAAAAAAGCAGTACAAACAGTGTACAATCGTCCTTACCAAATAATGATTACTTACAAAAATTCTTGAAATATCAAATCATAATTATATAAATACTAAATAAAACCCTTTTTGTTAAAAAATACCACCCGTAAAAGACGGTAGATGTTTTTTTAAATCTGTTATAAGCTGATCACGGATAAATAAAAAACCGTCGGTCATAATTCAATAATAAATTACTAACTTCGGCATCGCTCTAATCCTAACTGGGGAATTACAGAGTCTTCTTCATTTTCATGCGATCAGAAAGCAGAAAAGGAAGTGCCATAAAAAAAATAGACTACAGCATAAAAGGTACCTGGCACGTTGTTTTGTTTAGATGATAAAGAATGGGATTTTTATTCTGAGCCTGTCATGCCCCAAGAGATAGTTTGTTTAAGAAATATTGATGATGTAATAAATTACTGCATTCATCACTGTGGTTTTTTCGTCGATTGTGGTTGTGGTCAGTTCGAAAACCTTTTAGTTTTATTATAAACGATAAAAAAAAGCGACGTTTCGGCTACTCGACGTGGGCGGAAGAGAGTTGTTGATAGTTTAATTTTAATCGAAATACCCTAACTACAACGGTTGGAGTTAATTGTTACCCTACTATTCTAAAACAGAAGTATGTCTGTACATTAAAGAGGTCGAGTCAAGGTTTTTGATGCCATAAAAGCATTCTGTCAGTTATACTTTTGGAATATTTGTGTACGATGAGTGTTGGGGAAATGATGTCCCGATATATCTCGGTCCGTCCTTTTTATCTTCATCCCCCAGGTCGTTGGTTTTATGACGGTTCGTAGAGGATGCGCAACTTGGTGGAAAAGAATTTAGAGTCATAAATATTTACATCGGTGCGCGGCGAGTGTACGTGAGTAGATGAAATGGAAAAGAGCTTATGGTCATAGAGGTTAGGCTCGTATACATGCGTTATTGGAAAGGAACAGAATCTAGAATCGTAAAGATTAGGGCAGTATACGTGCTCTCTTGAGAAGGACAAGACTTGAGATCAAAAAGGTCTTCAGTGAAATAAGTCGTCGGAATTTTGAGGATTTAAAAATGAAAAAGTTTTGTTACGTCGTCTGTGCATAACCTGTCTGTATGGCCGCTATATACTTTAAGCTTCTTCTTCTTCTCTAGCCTCAAGTGATCCAACTTTGGACGTAGGCCTTACCCATTTTATTCCACCGTCGTGTATTTTGCGCTATTTGCTTCCAGTAAAGTCCGACAATCTTTTTTATGTCATCTCCCCATCTGATTTGTGGCCTTCCTCTATGCCTTTTACCTTTTTGTGATATTGTTATTTCAGTGTATCGTTCCTACTTGTTGGTGGCGATTTTTGAAACAGAAACATTTTTAGTCAATTGATCCTCAACGAGGAAGGCCTTTCACTTTAACTGATGACTCCCGCGTGCATGCGTGCAAGCATCTCAACTGGAAAATTGAACCAGTTGCAGCAAAATTTGTTTGAGCCAACAATAGAAAGAAAATTTAGTTTATCGGTCCCTTGAACAAGCCAATGGCGATGAACAATTCAAGCAAACGGAAATTACCTTTTGAAATCAGCACATGGTCATATTAGACGGAAATGTTATTGAAAATTACTCTCCACCATAACGAATCATTTTAAAAACTGAATTTTCCTATGATGCACCTCGTATAGATTTCTACGGTGACAAAGTCACATCGCTCGTATTGAAAGACGTGATGTAGATAGAAGATATTCGAACATATTGAAGCAACGAAAAACATTGCTGTAGATGCAATCAAATACAATTGTAAATGTTTACATAATGCATAATCATTTAGGCCGGTATCTACTTACTTTTTTATACAAACGTTATGAGCGCATTATTAAACAGAAGTTGGTCAAAAGGAAACAGCGAACTGAGGTTATTAGAAAATTAAAATTAATCTCGAGTAGTCAGTTAATTATGTTCCTGTTGATCCATCGGGAAGGCTTGTAAGACACGAATGCTCCCCTGGAGATACGAGGAAAATAGAATAGATCCCAAGTATGGTCTGCCTGTCGTAAAAGGCTACTAAAAGACTTCCAATCCAAAGTGTTATGCGACCCGTGCTGATGGATGCATGGCGGTGAGGAAGCACCGAAGCTAACGGAGCCTACAGGAAACTTTTTCTTATCATTTCATAAGCGTTATTTTTAATTGTTTATAACAATTGTTTTTTTTTAATTATTATGAATAATAATCATTTGTTGGTAACAATATTTAATTGTTATAAACAATGCTTTATTATTACTAACAATAATTTTTTACTGTTATAGCGTCTCCAATGCTATTCTCTCAATACTGACACAACTTTAAAATTCTCCAATTCCTATTTTTGTTTTCTAAAACTATCTCTTTTTATGAAATATTGTCATCATATTTTTTATACATATATTCCTAACATGCAATAATCATAGTATTCAAAAGATCTTAAAATTCTGTATTAACAATAGTATAATTTATAAATTGCAAAATTCCACGCAGCAGAACCGACAGTCCGTTTGTTGGTTCAGATCTATCTTTCTGAGGTGCTATCTTAGACGACAGTGTCCCGTAAGCAGTCCTGTTAGAATACGCAGGTCATTTCTGCTCCATTCTAGGATCTGCTTGGTTGTGTTTCTCGAGGGTTGTAACGGTAAAAACGCCTTCAAGTGGGTTAGCCCTGGTATGTCGGACCAGTACGTGAGTATTTTCCTCTCCGCCCAGTCCTAAATAATTGTTTTGGCGGCACTTGTGGTGACTCCAAAAACCGGTTCTGGTCCAGTGAACGCAGATTCGGCCCCCTGTTTTGCAAGGGTGTCGGCTTTTTCGTTTCCTTCCACCCCCTGGTGCCCAGGTACCCACAGTAGGGTCACCCTGTTGTTCGCACCAAGGTACTCTAAGGATTCGATGCAATTCCATACAAGTTTAGAATTTATCTTGTTGGAGCTCATTGCTTTTAAAGCAGCCTGGCTGTCTGATATTATATTTATGTTTTTGTTTGCTAGAGGTCTGTTGGTCAACTCTCTTGCACACGATTCGATAGCGAATACTTCAGCCTGAAAGATTGTGACATACCTGCCAAGACTGGTAGATATTTCAATATGGTTTCCTGCTGAAAACACCGGCTCCAACTCCATCTGGGGTTTTTGAGCCATCTGTGTACATTACGTATTCAGTCGCTGGGAAGAGGATTTGTCCCCTCATCCATTCGTCTCTCTTCGGAAAGAGGACTTTGAACGACTTTTCTACGTGTATTTTTGTGGCTAGCAAGTCAGGAACCATCCCGAGAATTTGGTGGTTTTTTGTTTCACTCAGTATCCCGGAGTGATCCCCGAGTTGCTCTCCATTGATTTGCTTTTCCAAAGACAGGAATCTATAGGAAACTATCTTGGCCTCCCTCTCAAATTCTGTATTAACAATAGTATAATTTATAAATTGCAAAATTCAGATAGTTTACCATTTTTTCAGTTTTTTGATTCTCCATAAAAAATAGCTGAACTGATTTTGCTGAAATTCTAATGAGTTCTAAGTTGCGTAGTTATGCGTCGAATGCAATTGGTCCCACGTAGATATCATTTTTTGTTCTCGAGATAATCGAGACGAAAAATAATTCCGAACGCACATACGTACATACACACACACACGCATATGTCCACTTAAAAAGTATTGTTAAAGTTAATAAAGATTAAATTTTATTAATATTTTTTTATTTCTGATGGTGGTTAAACAAATACTTTACGCAACGTTTTTGTTTCCTAGTTTTCGGTTTGGATAGTATACGATTTATTACTGGCCTATATGCAAAAAAAAAAAGCAAACAAGGGAAGCGGTTGTCTGTTGTTCAATTGCATTTCTGATCTATTTTCAACGATACCATGCTGTCAAGTGAAGATTTGCATATTTATTCGCAATTCTATAGAGCGTTTTGCATCGAAGGAACAAAAACAAACACGAAAAGAAAGGGGACTTTTGTTCAGTTCCTTTTTTACGACATGAAAAAGGGGTACAATTTTTTTAAACTACAAGAGAACAATGTATAATTAAAAGGTTCTCACTGTTATGAATAAAGGTTTTAAATTCGCTGTGTTAAAACACGAGAAATTTTACCGAGAGTAATCTAAAATATATTATCAAAGTATTTTTCATTAAAATTGAATCTTTATCAAATTTATTCGATAAAAATCAATCAATTTTTTTAATTATTTTTCAGAAAACAAATAGGTGGCGTTGGTAAAACGTCAAATTTTGAACTGAAATTGAAAAATGAACATTTTTCATTTTAAATCGAAGTTTGTAGCACGAAATAGTATATTTCATTAGGAGTCGGGAAAATATGCTTTTTCCGTGCGCTCGCGACAAGTGGGAGGCGCAGCCGAAAACGAAAAGTCGTGCAAGCACGGAAAAAGCATTTATGGACGTGTAATGAATGAGAAGCGCTCTTCGGACTAAACGTACTGACACAAAGGTGCCTAGATATGAATCATGATATGTACATCTGCTTTATCGTCTTTCAAAAGGCATTTGACAGAGTCCAACTCCCAAAACTGCTAGAGATACTAAAGAGAAAAAACATCGATAGCAAAAACATAAGAATAATATCCAATCTCTATTGATACCAAACAGCACGAGTCAAAGTCGGAGAAGATCTGAGTGAGGAATGTCGAGGTGTATTGTCGCCTCTCTTGTCCAATGTGTATAGTAAAGGCATCTTTGAAGAAGCGCTGTCAGAGGAAACCGGGGGCATTGTCATAAACGGGGAAAGAATTAGCAACTTGCGATACGCAGACGATACCGTTATCTTCTCCGACAGTCTGGAAGACCTACAACATCTGCTTAAGTTAACGAGCATTTTCTGCAAGAAAAATGTGTAACGTGCCTATTTTTTCCCTTCTACAGTTCCATTATAATTGTGTCTCTGATAGTTTTGTATTCCTCAGGTAGACTCAGGAATTATCAATGATAGGCAATATGGCTTCCGCCATCAGAGATCAACTGGTGACCTGCTCGCATACGTCTCACATATATGGCAGCTATCTATTGAAAAGTATGGAGAAACTTTAGCTGTGGCATTAGATATCTCCAAGGCGTTCGATCGAGTTTGGCACCAGGGACTCCTCGCCAAGCTTCCATCTTATGGCTTGCCCCCTCAGCTGTGTTCTCTGCTTGCTAGTTTTCTCTCAAACAGGTCTTTCTATGTAGTGGTCGATGGAGTTTTATCTGACACTCTACTCATAAATGCTGGTGTTCCGCAAGGATCCATTCTAGCACCAACACTATTTTTACTTCACATCAACGACCTATTGAAAGCAACTTCATGTCCCGTACACAGCTTTGCCGATGATAGTACCCTCCATACCGCATTCTCTTCCAGGGCCCCTATATCAGCCCGTGAAACCAGAAATGAACGAGGAAGAAATGTTAACAATATAAATATGGACTTAGCAACAATTCTCGAATGGGAATCCAATAACTTGGTAGAATTCAATGCAAACAAAACACAAGCATGTCTTTTCTCTAGAAAAGCCGATCTCACTGTACCTAACATAACTTTGTCAGGAGTAACCATACCACTGAAGTCATCCATATCGATGCTTGGTATTACTATCAGCAATAACCTTTCCTGAGAAAATCACGTGAGGTCCATTGCCAAAAGTGCATCCCAAAAACTTGGTTTTTTGTTTCGTGCCAAGAGCTATTTCACCTCCAGTCAGCTGCTTATGATCTATAAGACACAGATCCGACCTGTACTGGAGTACTGTTCCTATATTTGGAGTGCAGCACCTAAACATATCCTGAAGCTACTGGATTCTGTCCAAAAAAGGGCAATTCGTCTCGTCGGTGATGCCTCGCTTACAAACTCGCTCACTTGTCTGGAACACCGTAGAAAAGTTGGCGATTTGTCTCTATTTTATAGATATTTTCATGGGCGATGCTCTTCTGAAATATCAACAATCGTTCCTCCTTTGGCAGTCTCTTCGAGATTAACCCGTCAAGTTCAGTCTTCACACCCCTTCGTGGTCACTTTGGAGACCTGCAGAACATCACTTTCCAAAGACTCATTCATCCAACGAATTGCGAGGCTTTGGAACTCATTGCCTAGGGAGGTGTTCCCCGAGGCATACAACCTCCAGAAATTTAAGAAGAACACCAACTCCTACCTTCTTTCCCTTGGTTCCCACGATGTTCTCTGAACATTACAGGATATCCCTTTTCGTGGGAACCAGAACATAAAAAAAAAAAAAAGTACTCGTAAATAGTGTCGCATACCGTATTTTGTTGTAATTTAAATATATCATTCGTTGTAAATAGTGTTGCATACCTTGTTGTAATAGGATTCGATTGTTAATGGCTGTGACATTTTCGTTAATCGATGGAGATTAAGTGGGGGTTTTCGTTATTAGATTTTGCTTTGGTTTTTGGCCTCGATTGTTGTGTGTTGTCGGTTATATTATTGTTTGGTTTGCATTTCTGTGTGGATGGGGCTGGCTATCAACACGGACGAGCGCGATTCTGAGTGTGGAACATAGATTTGCGAATATTGTTGGTTGACGTCGGTTCCGTGTCATTTTTCTTGATATCCGGCCTGGGAGGTAGTCAGTCGTTTGGTGGAAGTCTTGGGAGTGGTGTGGTGAGAATTTTTGGGACGGTGTGATATTAACACGTGTGCAAAACCTCTACAGTTTATCTTTCATATCTGGCTGTATTTGGGCCATCTTAATTGGATTTTGAAGAAAAACCATTTAATTTTTAACCTGACCATTCTATCTTACCTTTGTTGTTGATATTTTAGATTTTGGTGTCGAGTTAAAATAACCGCATGCGGGATTTGATTGAGGGAAGCCATTGTTAATTAGCAGGTGCCGTTCCATAATCAAACCGGCCACAGGAGTAGTGAATTCGTATACCCAAAGGTTACAAGTGATTTATTTTTAAATATTTAACGACGTGACTTATTTTTGACACCACGATTAAGTTTTGTTTAATTTATTAATATGGTACATTATTGAAAACTATTTATTGCATTGGATAATATGCCAAGGCTGAACTTTGATTAAAGTAATCTTCTCAATAGTTCTTTGTGTCCAAGTAAAAATGTTTTCTTCATACTTATTTGTAAATATCCTACAATATTGATATTTTGAAGGACAGCCACTGTAAAAAGAAATATTTTTAAATAAGCTCGATTGTTTTAACAGTGTAAATCTTTATGTAAATGGTAAAAACATGAGCCTTATGTGAACGTTTGATTAAGTATTATTAAAAAGTTGACTTATATACGTTTTTTTTGGTAACTTGGTAAAGTTTGTTACTCTTACTTTTGTTTTGGTTATTTTATGGAATCGTAAACTTTGGATTTTTGATTTATTGTTAGCTGTTGATTTTGACTATATTTGTTATAAGTTTATTATTGAACTGTGTACTTTGATGTATTGTTGGCTGTTAATTTTGACTATATTTGTTATAATTTTATTATTGAACTGTGTACTTTGATTTATTGTAGGAGTAAAGTATCTAATATATTTTAGCTATAATTTTATTTATTTAGTTCACCATAATCTCAGTTGTTTATCGTGTGGCTCTGCTAGTGCCTATAAGACCTAGGGGTTTCCGGCTTGAACCGTCTAAGTCGGTGGCGCGGCTCACTTTTATATTTTTTTTTCTTCTACCCTCTACGGCTGAGCTCGAGCATAATTTGCCAGTAGAGAGACCGCTGGCAGAGTACTCTATAGAGAACGAAAACGACGTGGCAAATGGCATAGATATGAACCTAAAGAAAACCAAAGTCATGGCAACTTCAAAAAACCAAAGCACAAATCACAATAGACCTTCTATAAATATTAATAACGACAACCTGAAATGGGTATCCTCTTACAAATATCTTGACTCATGGGTAACTGAAACAGCAGAACACACAAAAGAAATCAAGTGTTCTCAATTATTGAGAAAATTTTGTGTGAATAAAAATATTAGATGGCATTAATTTTTTTTACCTTTTCTTCATTAATAGATGTCAAAGTTTTGCCTATTGTACTGCATCGAATTGAGTGCATACTTCCTAAAAAAATCGATGCATATATATGTGCATATATTTCGTTTTTTTGGTGCATATAATCCACCCTTTAATAATTTCACTTGACGAAGATAAACATCAACATGTACGTACAGTAAAGAGCATTAAGAAACTGAATAGCTGCTTGTTTTGAAAAAAAATTATTAGCTGAAGGCATGAAAGGAGTATAAAAACTTAATAATAAAGAATCAAAATTCGCTGTTAATTCCGTGGAGGCACACTTACAATATTTTTGTCGTTGTTCACTTAGAAATCGGTTCTAAAATTAAACGCCAGATGGCGCAGCCTTCGCGAGTCTCACAGAAATAATTATGCCATTAAAATTTTTAAAAAATCATGGTGTTTACTCGTTAATTACTTCATATTGTTGGATAACTAAGTAACATTCCCTATATATTCATTCACATCTGCCGACCGACTGGTTTTATTCTGCATCAACGCCATGCCGTCAATGAAATTTTTATTAACCAGGTCCGAGATAAATATTCCAAAATTCGATTCCAAATATGGTTAAGTCAGTTAGTGGTCTCGAATCTACGACCACGTAGTCTATGAAATGCAGCGAACTGGTTCCGAAAATGAGTAGGACGTCGATACACGTTGCCTGTGTTTCGTTTTTATTCGTTTTTTCTTATCCAACCATCTTGATTTTTATTTAATTTTACGCGCGCATATTTTAATTAACGACACGCAGTGTTCTCAGGTTTGGAGGAAATCCGACGTCGGTAGCTCTGCATATCGAGGCGGCCACTCCAACAACAACAGCTTTCAATTTTATAGTTCAAACGATATTTACTTCGAGACTTTTGAAACAACAAAAATTATTATTATGTATATTTCGATGCAGTGTTCAGCTTAAGACTAATAAAAGAAAAGAAATGATCTCATTCGTGATTATTTTATTTTGCTTTTTCAGCAGTTTTGTTTTAACAAACGTGTTCTCTAAATAAAATCTTTGTTTTGTATGTGTACATAAATGGGGTGTATCCAATAAAAACAATTTAAGTCGTAATAGGTAAAATTCCACTCCGATGGATAGAGTGAGAATTTTTCAGTACCAGAGAAATTCATTTTGGAAAGAATTGCTCCATTAAGATCCCTTGTAAACCTTTAAATCTGTTTAGAATTGTTTTTTCAATGGTTTTTACGCCCCTTGTGGCTTGCCCCCATAGACATGAGCCTACTCTGCTTATAGCTTGTTACGACCCTGCTGAGGGGTTGTTTTATTAGTGGTTAAATGGCGTTAAAAGGATCACTTGGCTCCATAATACAAACAAAAAATACGGACGAAGAATTTGTCGAGATTTTCAGTATCACTATTCTATTCAGTATCACTTATCCTCAAGACTTGTCAGATTTGTAAAGGATCACGATGACTGACAAACTTATTTAATATATCCCTTCCGCCGATATCAAACTTGTCTACCACTTAATATTTGATAGATTATTTTTCGATCGGTTATACTTTGATTAATGGGCACTTCGTGTTTACTTAATAAAGCGAAGATTAAAAAGTTTTTTTTTAAATTGGTTATAGAAATTATTATAAATGTTAAATTTTATTATTCATTAACGATATAAAATTATTTATGCCATGAAAGCTGTTAAAATTCTTGTGAAGTTTTAATAAAAAATTTAAGAACCGACAAAAACTAATTTAGGGAATTTATTATACGAGGGTCATGCGAAAAATTGTTGTATAATGATTTAATTATTTGTTATTATAGTTATTATTAAATTTCTCAATTCTTAATTAATTAATATAATGTGACTGTCGGTAAAACGTTGGATAGACATAAAAACCTGGCTCCAACAAAGCATTTAAATATAATCTTGTTTATGGTCCATCTTCATTACAATTACAGGGTTTAACAGCATTGGTGGCAATAAAAGACACCTGCAGCGCTGCAGTCGACCGAGTACCAACGAACTCGAAAACTATTAAGTGGCAACACACATTTTCTGCTTCGGATTTTGATCAAGACATTCCTACTAAAATAACTCATTTAGTAGATAAAGTTAAATCAGTGGCGTGGTCAAAATGTAACCTCAAACATGCTCCGAATAAAAAATGTTATGTTCGAAATCAAGTGGTCTTGCAGTGACAATAAAAAAAACAATGACAGTTTGAATTACAACTTTACTAGAGTGCCAATGTTTTTGTTTAAGTTTTAAATCTTGGCTCTATTATACATACATACATATAGTCACGCCTTTTTCCCGTAGGGGAAGGCAGAGACCACTTCCTTCCACTTCCGCTACGGTTCTTACACACATCTTTCGCTTTCTCTACTTTCATCAAGGCTCTCATGCATGCTCGTCGGTTGTTGGTACTCTTGACCTGGCCTTTCTTCAAAACAACGTTGATCTGATCGAGATATGTTCGTCGAGGTCGACCTCTACCGACTTGTCTATTCACACTCGCCTTATAAATCTGTTTCGTCAATCTTCCTTTATCCATCCTTTCTACGTGTCCAAACCATCTAGGCATTCCTTTATCTATCTTTGTAACCACATCTTCGTAAGAAACTTCTTCTGCTGACAAAAAGACTTAAATTGTCTCCAGACAGACTCCTTACCCTTTTTGGTATTTTCTGGGATGGATTTGCTCATATTTTTGCTGATTTTCCTTGTGAGACATGAACTAAAACGAGACGTTTTTAATTGAGTGAATATTACGTCAATTTTTGACACTCATCCATAGCACTTTTATACAACCCAACTAAATAGACGCTCATATTTCTTTATTTACCTGAATAGTCGATTATATTGCATATCGTGTGACTAAATTAATGACTTTATTTGTGGAGCCATGTGTAAATGAAATAACCATCCAAATTAATAACAGACACAGGTAAATATTCGACAATTCTACTGTACATTAATACTTTGCTTTGCCAGCAAATTGAACCATTTTTACTAAATTTGTTCGTCCGTTGCTTGATTATGCGGGTATAGTGTGGTGTCCAGTGCTCATCCGAGATTAAAACCTGTTAGAAAATGTTCAACGCCGGGCTACATGACTGTCCTTTGATTATACGCGTCCAGATTATTCCGAGAGACTATAGATGGCCAACTTACCGTGCTTTGCCGATCGCCGCTTACGCGGAGAGCTTCCGGACGATTATGTTTAATTATGGAAACCTCAGAGACATTTTTTTTTATGAAAATAGTCGCAAAAAGGGTAGACCTATCGTGTGGGCCGCGGACGGCCCGCTCTGCGACTCTTAGAAGGGGAAGAGATTATAGAAAGGAAATGATTCTGGACCCGCTTTTTGAAAAGTTGCAGGTCATAGTTCTCTGGAAAAACTGATTTTGGAAGGTTATTCCATTCCGTAGCAGCCCTGTAAAAGAAGGATTCTTGATGAAGATTGGTCCTTGTAGTGTCAATCTTGAGAGTAAATGGGTGAGACTGATCAGCGTGCCGAGTTCTTCGGCCGAATGTAGCCAATGGTGGTACAAGAGTTTTTATTTCTCTGGAGCATCTGCCATGGAAATATCTGTAGAGTAATGACTGGTTTGCAACTCTCCTTCTATGTTCTAGAGGGTGAAGGGTATTTGTGAGAGTTGAGCTGTTTATCAACCGAATGGCCCTTTTCTGAATGGAATCTAGAAGACGAAGAGAATGCCTTGGTGCTGACCCCAAATGTGCGAGCAATACTCCAGTAGAGGTCGGATTTGAGCCTTGTACGTCGTCAACAGTTGATCAGGTGTAAAAAACTTTCTAGCTTTTCACAGAAAACCTAGCCTCTGGCTTGTTGACTTTGCGATGTTAGCAACATGGTCATGCCAAGACATATTATTGGACACCGTGACTCCCAAAATCAAGATGGAGGGACTTGATTCAAGGGTATTTCCGGACATTGTAATGGAATGATTTGATTAATTTACTTTCTTGGAAAACGTGGCGCTTTGTGTTTTCTGGGCTTTGAACTGAACAAGATTGTTGGTTCCCTACTCGACGATTGCTTCAAAATCTCTATTGATGGAATCAACCTGTTCCTGCCTGAGTCTATTTTCCTCCTGAATACCGACTCCCGTCTCCGAGGACATGATCTAAGGTTAAAAAAGGAAAATTTTAAATGTGTACCAAGACAAACGTTCGTCACCAATCGAATTTGTATCTTCTGGAACGATTTATGTGAGGAAACAATTAGAGCATCGTCAGTTAACATATTTAATTTTATTTTGTATATTTTGTTTACTTATGTATGACTTTGTAAATAGGCTGTCATAGGCTTAGACCTCAGCCTTCATTGATATGTAATAAAAATAATTCTACTGTACATTAGTAGTTTGCTTTGCCAGCCAATTTAACCATTTCTACTAAATTTGTACACGACACTGTAATAAACTTATTGTTCGGCTTTATATACCGTGGGGTTTGGAAATAATAATTTTCGGTTAGGTAGATGAAAAATTCCTCGTTTTAATCAAAGCTCACTACCACTTAGATATGGCTGTGATAATATGACTTTGAGTGCACGGATATTAATAATAAATTAATATAATCACAGGAGGTGTCTTCGGCGTTTAGTCAACGAAAACATTTGACAAGGTGATAATTTATGATTCGACGTGTTTTTCGGGCTGCATTCTGCCTGAAGATCTAGGAATTATTTCCGTCACTACGGGTAACACTATTCGTTTAATTATAAGAGTCGTACGTACTCGAGCAGGTGATTACAGTAAAGATTAAAAATTCTCGAGGTAATTCATTGAATGTGTCAGCTCTCAGCGTCAGCGAAGAATACCAACCGATTCTAAAAATAATGATATTTATATTATTAAGTTCCTACCGGTATTTTAGACATACAAACAACATTTCTTGCAATACAGAACGAGCGTTACTACACAAATTATGCAGGAAAGACGCTAACAAGAACACATTAAATATTGTTTATGAGGAAGAACATTACAAAACAAATCTCTCTTGGCCCGACAAGCGGTAGTTTGATCATTAAACTTATAACTTCAAAACGAAAATAGTTTAAAGAATCCGACGAATACTTGAAAAGAATTTTTGGATGGAACCCTTTTCGAAAATAGGATGGCTGTCATCGGAAATGTTTGTTAATTTTGTCTAAATATATAAAAACTTGTATAGAATCATCCAGTATTTATGAGAAATAGTTCTTTTTTCGAAAAAAACATAATATGCAAATGTGTTGTTCACTTACAAAAACACCTACATTTTTGCTGCATCCTCGATATTTATATTATCAAATTGTAATCAAGTTGATGAATTCATTATGTGCAATATTTGACAAAATGCTTTATGATGGGTCATTAGAATTTAAAAGTCATCTTTATCGTCTAGAGGCAGTTTCTTGTCGGTGCAAACAATCGTCTCTATCTATTTGGTTGGCAAAATACTTATATTTACAAAAATGTATAATACATACATACATATAGACACGCCTTTTTCCCGTAGGGGTAGGCAGATACCACTTCCTTTCACTTCCGCTACGGTTCTTACACACATCTTTTGCTTCCTCTACCTTCATCAGTGCTCTCATACATGCTCTTCGGTTGTTGGTACTCTTGACCTGGCCTTTCTTCAAAACAATCTTGATCTGATCGAGATATATTCGCCGAGGTCGACCTCTACCGACTTGTCCATTCACAGTCGCCTTACAAATTTGTTTCGTCAATCTTCCTTCATCCATCCTCTCTACGTATCCAAACCATCTAAGCATTCCTTTATCTACCTTTGTAACCACATCTTCTTTTACACCACAGCGTTCTCTTATTTCACTATTCTTCACTTTATCCAACCGAGTCACTTCGGCTATACAATTCTCAGATTACTCATCTCCGCAGCATTAATCCTATTTTTCTGCTTCTTCTGCCAAACCCAACATTCACTACTATACTGATAAGTGTAGGAACCAACGCACCTCTATGCACCGCCAGACGTGCCTTTTTTGACACTTTCTGGCTGTTCATAAACAGCCAGACATCCCTGTTTCACAACCTTTTCGATGACGCTAATATGACTTGATCATCTTCGTAAGATGTATAATCTAATGTATAATATAATAACTATTATTAATTTTAAGTTTTAATAACTCGATCAGATCGACATTGTTTTGAAAAAAGGCTAGGTCAAGTTAGTACCAACAACCGACGAGCATGTATGGCAGCACTGATGAAAGTAGATGAAGCAAAAGATGTGTGTAAGTATCGATGGATATCAATTTTTCACTAGTTTCATTCCGAAACGCAGAGTTAGTTTAAATTAAAAATATCATACAAAGCACCCCACGCTTTTTAGAACAGTGACATTCATTTTCTCGTCAGTAATTTTATTCCTATGTTAAGAATAATTTTTTACTTTTTGGTTTGATTAACTCTAAAAGCGTGTTTTTTAGTTTTTTTAAACTATAATTTATTTTTCGCTTTTTATTTTGATTTTGTAAGTGTTAAAAATTACTTCGACTGGCAAGAAAATTTAAAATCCATTTAATCCAATAACGTGCACAGTAAGTGTTGAGGTATTCGTCATAGCAGCAACATTATTTTCTTCGACAAAACACTTAATAAAATATTGACCCAAGACTAAAGATTGCGATAATAATATTTCATAGACAAAACAATATTTCGTTGTCCATGAATACTTGTCTTATTGAAAGTTTTATGAATAACCATTACCATTAATATCAAGTTTGAATCTATTTGCGAGTCACAATGGCTTTCATTTGTGATACATCATTCCCGACTGCTGAATGATACAAAAAGTCGTTATGGCACTTGATGATGTACAAGGAAGTGTACTTTACTCGTTTAACTATACAGCGTGTTGTGAAAAAAAGCCACCAATTATTACAGTGCCAATTATAATCGAATTGTATTACAAATGTTGTTAATCGAACTCCAGAGTTTTCCCGGTCCCCAAACTAAGGCAGGGGCGCGCCAATTATGTGGCGAATGTAGGCAAAATCCAAGGTCGGCAATTGGCTAAGTTTAAATATGAAAGTACTGATATTGATGCAAATGACTTAGTTGATGAAATTATTTGTTTAAAATGCTACTTATCAGAGCAACATGAGTTAGATCCTCAATTAATTTATCAACACATTTTAGAGAACAATTTAATTTCAACGTTTCCAAATATTGCAAAGGTAACTATTGCAAAGATAACTATGGCACAAGAGAGACCTAGTAATTTGGAAATTATGTCCATAGTAAGTGACCTTACGGATTGTATTCCTTTAGACGAGTTGATTAAATATTTTGCCGAAAAAAGGCGAGAAAAGAGTGCTTCCAATAAATTATTACGTTTTTAACTTCTCAGTGGAAAGTTATAGTAATGGGTCCGATTTTGCGAATTCCGAATTTTGACATATCTCCACATTTCAAGGTCCCCAGAGTCGAAAACAATAGTTTATAAGTGGACGTCTGTGTGTATGTTAGTAAATAAGTTCGGAATTATTTTCGGTCTCGATTATCTCGAGAACAAAAAATGATATCGACGTGGGACCAATTGCATTCGACGCATAACTACGCAACTTAGAACTCATTAGAATTTCAGCAAAATCAGTTTAGCTATTTTTTATGGAGAATCAAAAAACTGAAAAAATGGTAAACTATCTGAATTTTGCAATTTATAAATTATACTATTGTTAATACAGAATTTGAGAGGGAGGCCAAGATAGTTTCCTATAGATTCCTGTCTTTGGAAAAGCAAATCAATGGAGAGCAACTCGGGGATCACTCCGGGATACTGAGTGAAACAAAAAACCACCAAATTCTCGGGATGGTTCCTGACTTGCTAGCCACAAAAATACACGTAGAAAAGTCGTTCAAAGTCCTCTTTCCGAAGAGATTCGAATGGACAAATCCTCTTCCCAGAGACTGAATACGTAATGTACACAGATGGCTCAAAAACCCCAGATGGAGTTGGGGCCGGTGTTTTCAGCAGGAAACCAAAGATTGAAATATCTACCAGTCTTGGCAGGTATGCCACAATCTTTCAGGTTGAAGTATTCGCTATCGAATTGTGTGCAAGAGAGTTGACAACAGACCTCTAGCAAACAAAAACATAAATATAATATCAGACAGCCAGGCTGCTTTAAAAGCACTGAGCTCCAACAAGATAAATTCTTAACTTGTATAGAATTGCATCGAATCCTTAGAGTACCTTGGTGCGAACAACAGGGTGACCCTACTGTGGGTACCTGGGCACCAGGGGGTGGAAGGAAACGAAAAAGCTGACACCCTTGCAAAACAGGGGGCCGAATCTGCGTTCACTGGACCAGAACCGGTTTTTGGAGTCACCACAAGTGCCGCCAAAACAATTATTTCGGACTGGGCGGAGAGGAAAATACTCAAGTACTGGTCCGACATACCAGGGCTAACCCACTCGAAGGCGTTTTTACTGTTACAACCCTCGAGAAACACAACCAAGCAGATCCTAGAATGGAGCAGAAATGACCTGCGTATTCTAACAGGACTGCTTACGGGACACTGTCGTCTAAGATACCACCTCAGAAAGATAGATCTGAACCAACAAACGGACTGTCGGTTCTGCTGCGTGGAAGACGAAACTGCTGAACATATATTATGTTCATGCCCCGGCCTGGGAAGAATAAGGTTCAACATATTTGGTTACACTAACCTAGAACCTACCGATTTTAAAAAAATCTCACCCTATACAACCATGAACTTCGTAAGAAGGGCTGGATTGTGCGGTGAACTGTAGCCTCTAGGGGTGAGCCACAATAGACCTACTAAGGGTCGCGGTGGAGGGGCGACCACGCCCCACTCACATGAATCTTAACCTAACCTAACCGTATACAGAATTTTAAGATCTTTTGAATACTATGATTATTGCATGTTATGAATATATGTATAAAAAATATGATGACAATATTTCATAAAAAGAGATAGTTTTAGAAAACAAAAATAGGAATTGGAGAATTTTAAACTTTTGTCAGTATTGAGAGAATAGCATTGGAGACGCTTTAACAGTGAAAAATTATTGTTAGTAATAATCAAGCATTTTTTATAACAATTGAATATTATTGCTAACAAATGATTATTGATGATAATAATTAAAAAAAAAATTCAATTGTTATAAACAATTAAAAATAGCTCCCGTTTATGAAATGATAAGAAAAATTATGAAAGAATACGGTTGACAAACAGAATATTGTTAATGACAATTATAATTTGTCATAAACAATTTGAAATCGTTTTTTATAATAATTTTAATAATAATAATAATTATAACAACTAAACATATGGTATTTTTCATTCTTTCCACTGGAAGTTAGTCGTGTGGACCTCTCAGGTTGCACCCAGACCACTGATTTTTTTTTCTGTTATGTAACATATTTATTGTTTTGTCAGTTTTGTTATTGCTTTGCTTTTTTTACATTTATCGTTAATTATTATGTCTAAGACTTGTCTAAGATCTTTTGCAAATATCAAATGATAGTGATGATTTAAAATTATAGATTGTACATTATACGGTATAAAAATTAACATGTAACTCATATTTCATTTCCAGCTCATACCGTCTTATCAGCCTACTCTCCCAATTATCAAAAATTCTCGAAAAACTTCTCCTTAAAAGACTAAGATCTACAAATAGCTTAGAAGGAATACTTCCCAGTCATCAATTCGGATTCAGAAGACAGCACTCTACTCTTTAACAATGCCACCGTATAACAAAGCTCTTAATGCTAAAGAATTCTGTCCGGCAGTATTTCTCGATGTCCAACAGGCCTTTGACAAAGTCTGGCACCCAGGTCTACTTTACAAAATCAAGGCACTACTACCAAGTGAGTACTACCTGCTTCTTAAATCATATAACAGATACTTTCACGTTACTTAGGGAAATGAGTACTCAGCTACCTATCCTATTAATTCTGGAGTGCCACAAGGAAGCATCCTTGGTCCCCTATTGTATAATTTGTTTACAGCTGATATTCCAACGAGACCAGATACAGGATTAGGAACATTTGCGGACAATACTGTTATATTATGTCACCATAAGAATGCGGAGATAGCAACTGGAAAACTACAACTGCAAGATGGTTAAGCAAATTGAAAATAAAGATAAACGAAACAAAAAGCACCTATGTTACGTACACGTTAAAACGTTCACAGTGTCCCTCATTATATCTTAATGAAACAGAAATTCCCAGAGCAGACGAGGCTAAGTATTTGGGACTACATATGGACAGTAAACTATCATGGAAGAAGCACATACTTAAAAAAAGAAAAGCCATGGATCTCAAAATAAAAAATATGTACTGGTTGTTTGGCAAAAAGTCATCTTTATCCATAGAGAAAAAAATTTAATTGTACAAAGCTATAATCAATCCAATATGGACATACGGAATACAACTATGGGGATGTTCCAGCAAATCGAACATAAATATTATTCAACGTTTCCAATCAAAGTCATTAAGAATAATCGCGAATGCTCCATGGCATGTATCTAACCACACACTGCACGTAGACCTTGACATACCCTTTATTGAAGAAGAATGCAAAAAAAGAACCCAAAAACACTTCGAAAGGCTTGAACACCATCCCAATGAACTGGCATCAAATTTGATAAATATTGTAAACCCAAAGCGACTCAAATGGAAATGGCGAATTGATCTTCTGCAGGTATAAGTAAAATTATTACGTCAATGGATGTGATAGATACTCTTCTTGACAAGAAGCCATCAAATTAGCTCATAGGACGTAAATGGTATACTAATTGTTATATAAGTTGTTCTGATTGTTAATATAAACAAATCAATAATAAAAAAAAATATTTCATTTCAAAATTAGATACGTAATAGCGATTATTTCAATTTTGTGTCTACCCCCTTATCTGACGTATCAGTATCAAAATTAAGGGGTGTAAAATTATACTTTGCACACAGGCGGCCGCATGGCTTGACGCGCCCCGAACTACTTCCCATTACTTGATTAAAATGTTGATTACGAAAATATACAGCTAAACGAAATATAAAATTGACATCCTCCAAAGATCTATGCAAGTACGAGCATCCTTTTCCTTACTAATCAATCGGTGATTCATTCCTCAGCATACGCGATGACTTGTCCAATTAACAATCACTCCAATTATTTGTAAATTCCGCTAAACGTTCCCAAATAACGTCTTCTCTATGTTGCATAATTTTTTATCGATTGATTTCAACGAGAAATGATAAGAGATAGACCCCAAATGAGATGCTTAAAATAATTGGACATATTTATGCCGGTACAAATTTTTTAAACGCCCCGTATAGTGCATAACCCGACGAGGTCGAATGTCAGGGTCTAGGCAAGCTTCGGTATGGAATGCAATTACAAACATTCACTCTCTTGTAGATGCATATGGTACCATTTGATGACGATGATGATACCTGCTATGCGTCGCAACGTTGCCGAACCTCTTCCAGTTTCCCCATCTCCTGTACCGCACACTAAATCATCCTCTTAATTTAATAAGTACCATACAGTGGGTATATAATCACTGATTTACTCCTTTTTATAAGCCTAGTAGAACAATAACGCAGTCATTGAATTCAAGATATGGTTTGGAAAAAATAAATAATCTTAAGCCGCAATAGGTGAGACGTTTTTGAGTGTAACAACTTGGAACATTACAAAACATTGTTTGTTGATGATTATTTAATGCCGTTGTACGTTTTAAGATAAGATATAAATTATGTTAAAGTGTGTACTTGATATGGTCGTTTATTTTCCACTTAACTTTGTGAACCAAAAGTAGTAAAACTTTGGTCGAAAGTTTCCCACAGAATTCAAGGTTAAGGCCGCGATGTTCTTTATTTTTTTCTTCGTTAAATGCAGCGGATCCATAATGAATAAGCCCACAATTAAAAATATAAAACAAGCAACGAAACAGAGGCAAAAATAATTTTCGAAATGATCTACTGCTTGGACATTCAGAACGAAGTGGAGGTTTGCAATTATTGCTAGTATTTTGCTGACAGCTCTATCTGTGCGTATTAAAAGACAGCTTTACTCCAACATATAATAAATAATTAGCTAGATTTTATAACCAAAACAGAACTCCTGACCTAACCTAACCAAATATTTCTGTTTAAAAAAACAATTTGGTTGTCTGTAAAGTCGGTTTACGGACGATAATTTTACGTGATAACGTCATAAGAAAACATTGATTAAAAAATTGCATACTTTTATGAATTAAATTAAGAATTATTATTACTGAATTATCATTATTTTGTTTAATACAAAGAAGGAGTTAATTAACATTTATTTGCACTCGTTAATTCGAATATTTTCTGTCTCTCTTCTACTCGGACGCATCGGCCGATGGAGTGGAAGAGAGATAGATGCGTCACAAGCCGAACGCTTAGGCCGATCGTGCCTCTCTATCTCTTGTTCCGCGCTCTCGCTTGCACGCAGGCGGAACGTGACAATGAGTTATGCTTTTTCGTGCGTGCAGCCGGCGTTCATCGATTTATAAGACTTACCTACCCAATTATTTGTCTACTAACTACAAACATTTTAAGAAGTTCTTGGCGAATTTTTGGTATTCCCAACAAACTCAGAGTAGAGTCATAAATGCACTCAGCAAAATACATTAATTTTTTTGGAATTATATAAAAAATACCGGGAGCAGGTGGGTTTACTGCGAATAAAAAATTTGAATGACACCCTTCCCAGGGTGAGGAAATGCCCCCTTCAAAAGTTACGCCACTTTTAATTTTCAACTTTCCAATTTTTAGAGGCACATTTTCTTCGTCCAAAACTTTTGGGCACAGTTTGTACGATGGTGTTATTCGATGCAGCATGCCCAACCGAGTCGATTGACACCACTCCCAAGTTGAGGAAACGGGCCCCTCTTCTCCCCGAGGGCTGGTCCCTCTTAACTATCGATTTTTATGTAAACAATCTTAATCAAATTTAACGATTGTTGTCTATGATTAAATAATAAATAAAATAAAAAATGTGTTTCTATTTTGAACCGGCCGTTAAATCAACTTGGGAGAGTTCATTCGACTCGGTTGGTCATACTGCGTCAAATGACACTAGTGTCATCATTGTAAGTAGTGTTATATTTAAAAGTGGTGTAACTTTTGAAAGGGCCGTTTTATCAACTTGGGAGTGGTGTCAATCGACTCGGTTGGTCATGCTGCATCGAATAACACCAAATGTGCCTCTAAAAATGAAGAGTTAAAAAATTAAAAGTGGCGTAACTTTTGAAGGGGGCATTTCCTCACCCTGGGAGAGTTGTCATTCGACTCGGCTTTTCAAGCCGCATCGATTAAAATTGGTGTCTTTTTTTTGGTGAGTCCCATAAAGTGAATTTAAGCCTGGTTTTCATCTAATTGTGTTTCACCAAAATAAAAACAGCTGAAGACCGAACTTTTCGTCCTAACAAAAATCCTAGAACTGCTAGAACCGATTCCGAATCGGTAATGACGAGATTCCAAGTGACCCGCGAACACAAAACTGTTACCAGAAATTCAGAATTTTATGAACCGCGAACGCCGTTTTTCAAACTGCGCATGCGATTCGGAATCGCACCCGCGAACGAAGCACCCGTCGAGTCATTGCAGATTATTTGCAGCCTCTGTGAAACCTTGAGACTGTCGAAACGAAGAGCCTCTTCGTCGGGGGAATTTTAAAAAATTTATAATTGAATTTTAGTTTTATATTGTATTTTATATTATCTTCTGATGCGGCTTTGTCGTTTTCGCCGGCAATAAATGGTGTAAGCGTCTACAAGAATATTTACTTTATCGTCCAGATTAGGTACGGACTTATCTGCAATAAATATTACAATAATTGCAAACAATGCGACTAATAATTGGAGCAATCCGACCAACACCCACATACTGGCTTCCCTTGCTGAGCAACATCTACCCTCCTGCAATCTGCAGAACCCGGGCTTTGCTTAGAGAGCACTGTAAGATACAGAATAACCTAGAACTACCTGTACAGGAAGATATACCTACTCTACGACGAAATAGACTCTGCTCCAGAAACCCACCGTTATGGCAAGCTGAACAACTAGCTGTCAACAACGTGGAAATAAAAAATCTATGGGTCCAACACTGCCGAACTATTGTAAATCCCGAATAACGAGAGTGGTTTGAAAGATACAACTTTGACACTGCAGAGCTAGATAGGAAACTAGGGGTCAAACTAAACAGAGCCCGTACAGGTCATGGCCGATGCGCAGACTCACTCTACAGATGGGGTGCTGCAGAGTCTCCAGGATGTGATTGCGGAGCTCCAAACCAGACAATCAGACACATTAGGTAGGATTGCCCCATACGATCTTTCCTAGGGAGCTGGAGCGATTTCATGAAGGCTGATGTTACAGCACTAACATGGAAACTTAGTTATTAATATTTAGTTAGTCTTATATGTGGTTTTTCTTAGTATACTTATGCTCTGTATGTATATGTATATATATATATATATATATATATATATATATATATATATATATATATATATATATATATATATATATATATGTATATGTATATGTATATGTATATGTATGTATATGTGTATTGTTTGTTATATACTTCTATTTTTGTGTTTATACTGCATGTATTTCATACGAAAATAATAACGGCCCTGACGCCGACAAAAATCATCTAAAAGAAACACGTGCAGTTTTGTGATCTACCATGTTTTGATCACGCACTCATTACGTGGAACTTAGCATTCGGCTAGAAACAAAGGGTCCCGTGCAATTTTAAAATCAGCTAAAAAAACACGTGCAGTTATTATTCCAGAACGTTCCGAAATCGTCGCGCGCAATTTTAGCAACCGGTTATACGGTCACGTGGCCATTCAGTGACCAATAAAAAACGCTGAATTTACCGCGAAAAGAAGCCAAGTTCGAAAAGGTTTCCGGCTTTTAGTTCTCTTTCGCATTCCGAACTTCAAGCAATGCAAAGCACCGCTTCGCTCCCTTATTAGCATATCATCAGCCGAGGCATCACCGCTTTAAAACACCACGTGGTACAATGCACATCAATAAAATAAAATACATCAAATTCAAAGCTAACAACCAGTGAAATTATTCCGAAGATACAGGAGGCTTTAAACTGTAAGCTCCATGTATTAAAGTTATACAATATATTCTCGATGACAAGTGCGTTGTTTCATTTACTGTGATAACAAAATTCACGACGATAAAAGGCAGTAACCCTTGGCCTATAATAGTATAAAACAGATCGAGCCAGCTTTACTGAGTTATAGAATGATCCAAACATCTACGCAGCGAAAGAAGTCGTCGAAGAGCAAGAGTGAGTTCGAGGCATCAGAGGTTCCGGCGGTGAAGCTGCCCACACCTCAGAGCATTTCTACAGCTTACCACGCCCAGACTACTTCTTGTCGTTGGCGCCCGAGCGCAAAAATCGGAAGTAATAATTTCAATTAATAATTAATCTCGTGCGGCTCGTGAAATATAATTATTTAAACCCGCCACTGGAGTTAGGGCCATTTTTTTATTCGCGATCGCCATAATGGATGACGTTGACAATTGTCGTCACCGCTATTTGTTGAATTATTTTTAAATTCAAAATGGATTAAGTAGAGAATTATGTTATTTAATTGATCCATTAGCGTAGAACACCAAAAAGAAACGTCAGTGTTTTAACTATGAATAAATTTCTCTCTTGACTAGTAGGCCAAGCGCCGCGTTTTTTTTGCAATCTTCTACTAAATTGATTTGACTGTCGGAACATGTTTAGGGGTGTTCCCTGAATATCAATCTACGTTGGCGTCATGCGACACGTTTTATAAAATATCTCGTCAACCGAGCATCTTACGAAAAAAATAGTTAATATCATTTTCGTAGATAATAACATTCTCTACAACTTTTTTTCATAACTTTTTTCTCTACAATGCGTAGAACACCAAAAAGAAACGTCAGTTTATTAACTATGAATAAATATCTGTCTTGACTAGTAGGCCAAGCGCCGCGTTTTTTTTTGCAATCTTCTACTAAATTGATTTGACTGTCGGAACATGTTTAGGGGTGTCCCCTGAATATCAATCTACGTTGGCGTCATGCGACACGTTCTATAAAATATCTCGTCAACCGATCATCGTACGACAAAAATAGTTAATATCATTTTCGTAGATAATAACATTCTCTACAACTTTTTTTCATAACTTTTTTCTGTACAATGCGTAGATTTTTATTTATAGCGCTCCAAACGAACTATTTTATTATGCATATTAATTAGGAAGCAATAATTCGACCGTATTTATGAGTATTCGTAGTTAGTTTTATGGGTTTTGGTTGGCAAGCGAACGTCGGAGCACCAGACGATGGCAACCGAATTATAAGCGATTAGTGTTCAGAATTCGTGCCTTTTTTGGGTTTGCGTTCGCGTTGCACGCCCGTGCATTCGATTCGGGCCCTCGGGCGGCGGGCATCGGTTCTCTTTGTAGAGTTTCGCGCGAGCCGACAAAAAATTATAGGGTTCCTCGGTATTTACTTGCCAATTCACAAACCCTCTTTTGTTTTCGACGGGATCAACAGCCGATGACACGACACATTCGCTGGCATTTTAACGAACGTCAATCCCAACAAAAAGAAGATGAAAAACAGGAGAAGACGCCAGGGGCGGACTCGGCGCGAAGATACCGACGCGACGGTCGACAGAAAAACGGAGGTTCTGCGCGATGCGGGCTAGTACAGCGCTGTCTTAATGTATCGGGAAAAACATAACTGCTGAGTTGGGTGGCCTCGTTATTATTCCTTATTAGCCAGAGCAAACCGATCGCTGGTGGTGTTAAAGTTAAATCATGAGAAAATTTATTAATTTAAATTGCGGCCATTCGCTGTAATAAGTAAAAAAATAGAAATGGTCGTCTTTAAGTGGTTTTATTGAAGTGAGAAAAATGCACAGATGAAAATGATCTAAAGATGTTTAATTCTGATTAGTTGATTTTTTTTTTATATGTTATGGGTTCCCACGAAAAGGGATATCCTGTAATGTTCAGAGAACATCGTGGGAACCAAGGGAAAGAAGGTAGGAGTTGGTGTTCTTCTTAAATTTCTGGAGGTTGTATGCCTCGGGGAACACCTCCCTAGGCAATGAGTTCCAAAGCCTCGCAATTCGTTGGATGAATGAGTCTTTGGAAAGTGATGTTCTGCAGGTCTCCAAAGTGACCACGAAGGGGTGTGAAGACTGAACTTGACGGGTTAATCTCGAAGAGACTGCCAAAGGAGGAACGATTGTTGATATTTCAGAAGAGCATCGCCCATGAAAATATCTTTAAAATAGAGACAAATCGCCAACTTTTCTACGGTGTTCCAGACAAGTGAGCGAGTTTGTAAGCGAGGCATCACCGACGAGACGAATTGCCCTTTTTTGGACAGAATCCAGTAGCTTCAGGATATGTTTAGGTGCTGCACTCCAAATATGGGAACAGTACTCCAGTACAGGTCGGATCTGTGCCTTATAGATCATAAGCAGCTGACTGGAGGTGAAATAGCTCTTGGCACGAAACAAAAAACCAAGTTTTTGGGATACACTTTTGGCAATGGACCTCACGTGATTTTCTCAGGAAAGGTTATTGCTGATAGTAATACCAAGCATCGATATGGATGACTTCAGTGGTATGGTTACTGATGAAGTAACATAAAGTAATTAAAACAATAAAAAGCCGAAAACCTGAATACTTCGGCAACGTGATGAGGCACCCAGAGATATATTACCTCCTTCATTTAGTGATGCAGGGTAAGATTTTTTTTACTGAAAATAGTCGCAAAAAAAGTAGTCCTATCGTGTGGGCCGCGGTAGGCCCGCTCTGCGACTATTAGAAGGGGGAGGGATTATAGAAAGGCGATGATTGTGGACCCGCTTTTTGAAAAGTTGCAGGTCATAGTTCTCTGGAAAAACTGATGATGGAAGCTTGTTTCATTCTGTAGCAGCCATGTAAAAGAAGGATTCTTGATTCGTTCATTTCTGGTTTCACGGGCAGATATAGGAGCCCTGGAGGAGAAAGCGGTAGGGAGGGTACTATCATCCGCGAAGTTGTGTACTTCGTTGATGTGAAGTAGAAATAGTGTTAGAGCTAGAATTGATCCCTGCGGAACACCAGCATTCATTAGGTGAGAGTCAGATGAAACTCCATCAACCACCATATAGAGAGACCTGTTTGAGAGTTACATCGGCGCCGTTTGTTTGTTTAGAGATTAAGATCAGAATTGAAATAGCAAGATCAACATTCATAAAAATGAGAAAGCTCTTGAGTAACCGCAACCTAAGCATTGGTACCCGATGGAAAGCCACAAAATGTTACGTGCTCTCTACGCTGATTGATGGCGTGGAAGGGTGGACATTGAAACTAACAACAATGAGAAAATTAGAGGCTTTTGAAATGTGGCTTTATAGGCGCATACTAAGAATACCATGCACTGAAAGAGTAATCAATATGAAGGTATTGAAAAAAATGAATAAAGATCTGGAATTGCTTGCAACTGTTAAGAAAAGATAAGCATTCTACCTGGGCCATGTGTTTCGTAATGACAAGTGTGGTCTATTGCAACTTATCATGGAGGTAAAGATAGAAGGAAGAAGAGGATTGGGCAGAAAGAAACAATCCTGGATGAAAAACTTGCGTGAATGGTTCCAAATACCAAAAGCTTCAACTATATTTGCGCAGAACTCAGAAACCTATCACATGATGGTCGCCAACCTTCGGTAGTAGACGGCACAGGCCACAGCAATAGGTACTTCCATACAATCATCATCAAAAAAAGCTAACTCTTGTTGCCTCAATATTTGCTCGTGTATTACCATGCACCAGTACGAAATTTTCTCCAAATTGAACAAATTTCGTTTTACTGTTTTCTTTTATTATTTCTAAACATTTCCATTTGTTCCATGAGTTCTCATGCATCGCATCCTCTGCAAAGTACAAAAGATGTTAATGTCGAATTTTCATCAAAAACTCGAAGCAGAAACGGCGTCTTTTCGGCTGATTAACCAGATGGAAAATGTAAAATCCAAGGTGCATATTACTTTAAAATTACAATCATATCTCGTCCCTGTAATTTTTAACTGTAATACTATGATTACGCGATTAATATCTGCGCGCAATTTATGGCAAATTGTATGGTAAACGTGCCCGAATGTGAGCTTAAGTTACTAACGAGTCCAAATAATAGTGAAGGAGGTATCATTTTTTAAGTGGAATCTACTCGAAAGATTAACATACTAAACATTTTTTGCCACCAAATGTTAATGACATTATTTAATCTAACAATCGACCACGTGACCATAAAGTGGGCGTTGTGGCAGGGGAAAGTCGAGAGTCAACACTGCTGCCAACAAACAAGTATTGACAACGAAATAACCTGTCAATCGAATCGATAAAAGGATTGACAAGTTATCACGATTCGTTTATATATCGATAACACTTCAACAATTGATAGTTTATTGTCTTAACCTCCGAAAAACGGAAACGTTTAATTTTGTTTATTTATCGTTTGAACCCAATCCTTTAATAACATCTAAATTTTTTTAGTCTCACTAAAATAAATACCAGAAAATAAAAGAACTTTTCGAATTCGACTTGAACATAAACTAACGATGTTAGAAGAAGCAGAAAGAAATCCAGTAATAATTTCTTCCATTATCAATTATTGTAGAACACAGTTACATATGTGAGGAGTAATCAATATTTAATTAAGAAACAAAAAAATAATGTTTACTTCCCGTATAAAATCCGGTATAAATCGAAGAAAACGTCTATTCACGTGGATTTGGTTGACGTGCGTCTAAATTCACAAACTGGGTAATTCAATCAATAAAAACAGCGAATCAAAAGGTTAAACGCACTGAATTGGTCGAGGGGTGTAACGCGGTTGAACATACATACATACATATAGTCACACTTTTTTCCGTAGGGCTAGGCAGAGATCACTTTCTTCCACTTGCTACGGTTCTTACACACATCTTTTGGTTACTCTACTTTCATCAGTGCTCCCATACATACTCGTCGATTGTTGGTACTCTTGACAGCTGGCCTTTCTTTAAAACAATGTTAATCTGATCGAGATATTTTCGCTAAGATCGACCTCTACCGACTTGTCCATTCACACTCGCCTTATACATTTTTGTCGTCAATCTTCCTTTATCCATATTTTCTACGTTTCCAAACCATCCAAGCATTACTTTATTCAGCTTTGTAACCACATCTTCTTTTACACCACAGCGTTCCATTATCTCACTATTCTTTACTTTATCCAACCAAGTCACACCGGTTATATTTCTCAGACTACTCATCTCCGTAGCATTAATCCTATTTTCATGTTTTTCTTCTGCTAAACCCAACATTCACTACCATACATAAGTGTAGGAACCAACACTCCTCGATGCACAGCCAGACGTGCCTTTTTTGACACTTTCTGGCTGTTCATAAAGCTATGCAATTAAAAAGCTGTAAATAATCTTGTTTTTGTGTTTGAATGTGATATCAATGGGGTAGTGTGATGTGTTGAATTTAGAAATTTCATTAAAAAAATTGAAAAATGGCTTTTTGTAGACCATGGGGTAATGAAAATAATGAAATTGTACAGTGTAGTGAGAATATAGAAAGATATGAATTTAACAATGAAGATTTAGACAGGTATTATTAAAAATAATAAATTCATCTGCCTATGGCAGATCAAACAATATTTTCGGTAAGGGTTCGGAACGACTTTTTATAAGCTGCAATTGATAATGGAAGAACTATACGAATATACATACATACATACATATAGTCACGCCTTTTTCCAATAGGGGTAGGCAGATACCACTTCCTTCCACTTCCGCTACGGTTCTTACACACATCTTTTGCTTCCTCTACTTTCATCAGTGCTCTCTTACATGCTCGTCGGTTGTTGGTACTTTTAACCTGGCCTTTCTTCAAAACAATGTTGGTGTGATCAAGATATGTTCGCCGAGGTCGACCTCTACCGACATTCGTCCATTCACACTCGCCTTATAAATTTGTTTCGTCAATCTTCCTTTATCCATCCTTTCTACGTGTCCAAACCATCTAAATATTTCTTTATCTATCTTTGTAAACACAGCATTCTCTTATCTCGCCATTCTTTACTTTATCCAACCGAGTCACTCCAGTTATTCTTCTCAGACTACTTATCTTCACAGCATTAATCCTATTTTCATGCTTCTTCTGCCGAACCCAACATTCACTACCATACTGATAAGTATAGGAATCAACACACACAGACAGACGTGCCTTTTTTGACACTTTGACACATTTATTTGTTTTCCTGCCAACACCCTTCGCTCAATGTCACTGTCATACTTTCCGTCTTTTGTAAACTTTGAACCCAAGTATACAAACTCATTTACTTGTTTCACTCTTTATCCCTTAATCAGAACTTTACAGTTTGTCATGCTTTCTCCATCTTTCAAAGACCATTACGTTCGTTTTGCTTACATTCATTTTCATCCCTATACGAATATCTGGTAATTAAAACGGATCATTATCCATAAGTTATCAAATATTAAGAACCGATAATCGTATATTTTGTGGGAGTTTCTCGCAGCTGGAGTTTACCAACTTTTGGTGTCAACACCGATGTAAACGAACTCGAATTCGACGTGACACTCGTTAGCTGTTTTGGATCGCAGTTTTCCTGGACTATGAGCGTAGCAGTTAGAAAATCGGTAACCAATTATCAAGTTAAAATGAAATATAATCGCCTCGTGCATATACGTGCAATCAAAAGAATTTACAAATGGGAATGTGATGCAACCGAAGCAGACGCGCAGTCTGTTGGATATTAAGCCTGTCGGAGAGTACCGATAAAATGATTATTTAGTGTAGTACATTTGTGCGGTTGGTCTTAGTTTCAGCCTTTTTAACACAGGTTCCTGAACTTTTACTTTGAATTCCAACCGCCTCGGAACATTTTATAGAGAAAGAGAGATAAGAAACACACATGCACAAGCAAATCGGCAGTTTGGTATATCACGAAATTTTTAATTGGGTTTTCGTTTTTGGCTTCTGCCCCCCTTTTTCATTCCATCGATATTTAGTAGGTAACTGCACTTTACCAAAACTATATATACGCGATATTACCTTTGGTGTCTTAATAGGTGTGTTAAAGAAATTTTTTAAAGAGTTTGTGGTCGAGAGATGCTGTAAAAATCCAATTTTAAAACTTTTTGCAAGTACCAAAAGATGTCTCACGTCTCGAACGACTTGGACTGATCCAATAAGCAGCACAACCTGCTGACTACTTAAAATGTGCTTCAGAATAATTTTACATTATTTCAAACCAGAAGATTCATTCGTTAGTGTCAATAACCTAGTGAAAAAAAACTACTTATTTTGATAGTAATAAAGACGAAGTAAAGTAGATACGTTTCTATTGCATGTGTGTGCAGACAGCTGAGGGAACTTTTTACTAAGGAACGGCACAATAATGATGCGAAGAATTTTTATTCTTTTTGCTATTTTTTGTCACATCCCACACACTGAGCGTTCGTTTTTGTGAGAACTACAGTTCCTTGTTGTAGAATTAAATTACTGCTGGAAGGGACCCCACGTGGCTAAATTTGATGGAGTGGGATTAGAACGTATACAAAACACGAGTTATAATGTATATGTTAAAATTTAGTGTTTTGTATTTTTTTATTCAAAAACCAATTTCAGGTGGGCAGACCTAACGTTTACCCTCTAGAACATAGAAGAAGAGTTGCAGACCAGTCATTGCTCTACAGATATTTCCATGGCAGATGCTCCAGAGAAATAAAAACTCTTGTACCACCATTGGCCACATTCGGCCGAAGAACTCGGTACGCTGATCAGTCTCACCCATTTACTCTCAAGATTGACACCACAAGGACCAATCTTCATCAAGAATCCTTCTTTTACAGGGCTGCTACGGAAAGGAATACACTTCCAAAATCAGTTTTTCCAGAGAACTATGACCTACAACTTTTTAAAAAGCGTGTCCACAATCATTTCCTTTCTATAATCCCTTCCCCTTCTAATAGTCGCAGTGCGGGCCGTCTGCGGCCCACACGATAGGTCTACCCTTTTTGCGACTATTTTCATAAAAAAAAAAAGAAACACTTCTCTGCAGAAATGAAAGATGTCTCTCCTCGGTTCTATTACCCTCACAAAGGTTTGGTGGCACTATGCTTCTACCATTTTTATAGCAACTTTCCACTCCTCTCTGTTCTGGGCTAGTTCTGTGGCCTCGTGCAGAGAGAGTCCAGTCAAGCTTGTGATTCCGTATGCCCATCTGGTTGGAAATCTCCCTCGTGACCTTCGTCCGTCGACTTTGCCTTGAACCACCAACTTTTCTAAAGCATCCGGTCTTCTGGAGACGTGCCCGAAATACTGCACTTTGTTCCGGTTTATTCTCTTGAACAGTCCGTCTTCGATTTTCAGTTCTTCTAGGATCGATACATTGGTGCGGTGCTGCGTCTATAATATTCGGAGCATTCGTCGGTAAACTCACATTTCAAATGCATCTATTTTCTTTCTGTTCGCTTGTCTGATCGACCAGGTTTCAGCCGCGTATGATGCAATTGGGAAAATTAAAGTGGAGACCAGCCTGATTTTCGTAGCTTTACTAATTGACGTGTCCTTCCATATGCGTGTCAGTATAGTTGTGGCCGTTCTTGCTATTGCTAGCCGTCGCCTAACTTCGGCTTCGCTACCTCCTGTGTTGGTGATGAGGGAGCCTGGATAAATAAATTTATCCACTACTTCGAAACCGGCTACCTCTCGGGTATGCGGAGAGTTGTTCGTTTTCCGGTCTACTATCATGACTTTGGTTTTACTGATATTTAGTTTTAAGCCGTAGTCTTTGCTTATATTTCCCAGTCTTGTCATGATCTTTTCCAGCTCGAGTTGATCTGTCGCCAATATGAGAGTATCATCGGCATATCTCAGATTACTTATACGACGAAAGATGTATATATAATTGCTAATGTAATATGTATGAAAAACGAGGCTTGCAAATTCCACTTTTTAGCTCTAATGTCATAAACGTCAGATTCACCCCCTTCCTACTGGAGATACCCATTAAATGTTTTCAAATGGCATTAGGTATCAAGTCATACCTCATTTAAAAAATCTGTTAAATCTCCATTCAATCACATATTGTTTAGCCTTTGATACCAGCCAACCATTGTTATGTAATGGTTGTTTAAAATTGGCTTTCTTTAAACTTTTCATATGCCCCCGTATTATGTTGAAAATTCAAAAAGTCATAGTGACAGTGACAAAAACAAGACTATTATGACAATTAAAAAAGTTATAGTGATAATTACAAGTTTACAGTTTTGTGAGGCATATGAAAAGTTTAAAAAAAGCCAATTTTAAACAACGATTAAATAACAATGGAAGGTGGTATCATTGGCTAAACAATACGTGATTGAATAGAGATTTACCAGATCTTTTAAATGAGGTATGACGCCGTTTGAAAATATTTAAGAGGTATCTCCAGTAAGGAGGGGGTGAATTTGACGTGTATGACATGTATGACAGAGAATTGTCAGAGCTTTCAAAAGACATCTTATTTGACCCCCAATGCAATTGAAAAATTCTTATCCTCGATTGGGGTTCAAAGAAGTGAAGTCAAAAATACCGGAAAATATTTTCCCCCTTTAATCAAAAATCGACGGTTCTGAGCGTTTTTCCAAAATGTTGACGAGGTCCCTGCAAATGGCTCTGTTTTGTTTTCGGTTGGCCATCCTGTTTAAATGTGTGCATGTTTCCCATGGACATCAAAACGGCTGGACCGATTTTGATGAAATTTTTAGAAAATCTTCAGATTAGCTTAGCGAGTGATCCTGTGAAGTTTGGTAGTGATCGGATCAACGAAAGAGGTGGAAAGGGGATGAAATATACAAACTATTAAAAACGGCTGATATTAGTGTCGAATTCATAATCTTTGGGGACGCTGGATTTGATAATGACATGTTAGCACCCATACAAAAGGGGTGGGATGGAGATAATAGTAAAAATATATGAGTGGAAGGAAGTATCTAGTTATAATATTTTTTAAATAATTTTAATTTTAATACGTTTTTTAATAGATAAATATTCGGTAACCATTCTAAAATATTTAGCCACTGGTAACCGAATCGTTCGATGTGCGCTTCTATTAATGGTGGAGTGGGTACGCTGCAAGTATGCCTTTCAGTAGTGAAACTATTCTAGCAATTTCCTCGACCTTTTTTTTGTACGAAGACACAAATATTGGATTAAATAAATAGTTAAAATGCCCCATAAAGTTAAACGATGTAATAATGTGGAAAAGTATCATGAACTCTGCGTATTCTATTTGCGTAATCGCGTAGGATCATCGTTTGTTTTTTTGTTTTAATAAAATTAAGCTCCTTATTTTAAGGAATACATTTTCTCACAGACTGCGAGCGAGCATCTCACGATTCTGACGGAAAGATAAACTTCTTAGTTTACGTTGTAGACAATAATTCGGCCTGTAAATATTCTTAGAGATTGTCGCTTGAAGATTCGCCATGTAAATAAATTGGGAAACGTGTTTACGATCCTCTCAGATTCGGCCACGTCTTGTTAATTTTTTTATTCGTACAGATTATTTTTCGCTTCGACAAGAAAAATCGTTCATCACTTGTTCTAGAACGTAGCCGAACTAATGACTCGGGCGGTCGATTGGAGGATGCCGCATAAAAATTAGTTTGTAATATCCGAAAAGTTTGTGGGTCGGTTCGTCTATTGACCCATTTAACTTCGAAGACATCCAGCACCGGGGCTTCGTATTTCCGAACGATGGTTCGAGTCGATGACGTTCTAATGGTCGGACCACACAGACAGTCGGATGATCCTTTTTTACAGGATGATCCTATCTCCCATCAACTTGGGTCGACAGGGATGCACCAAGAAATCCTTGTTGTCATTATTGGTATTGTCACAGAACAAAGCTACTTGAAGTATGAAAGAATTAGAAGGTAAGAAGAGAGAACAATTACAGATTTTTGTACAAAATTCAAAACAAAAATCTGCGCGATTATTTGTGTCAATTATTAATTTTGCATACATTTTTTTCTTGTGCAGAATTTGTAACAAGAAATCACTCGTGAAAATTATATGGCAGTTTTTGTATTGCCTTAAGATTGTAAACATGTAGTAAAAATAATGTAATAACTTGGCCAAACAGAGCAAATGCCTAATAGACTGGAAAAACTGTGGGGATAACAGCTAAATACGAAGACCAAAAACTTCTAGTTGAAATCACTAGGCACATATCACTACCCAGTCAATGAACATATAAAAAAGATAGGCAATTATTCTTGCAGATTCTGCAGCGAGGACACAGAATCTGTATACTATTGTCTGATAGAATGTGAAATACTATCACAAAAAGAGCAAAATTATTCGGTAAGTCAACTCCTACCTACGAAGATCTTAAAAATTGAGATAACTGTGCTCGAATAAATAACCAAAGGGATGGTATAAAGGGTCTTAAGGTCAAAATGTACCCATTTTCTAAATAGATGGATTGGTAGAGGTGCAGAAGCTCTGATTAATTGGCCTCCTCGGTCATGCGATTTTAATCCTTTAGACTACATAGTTTGGTCGTATCTTAAGGAAAAAGTCTATACTGCAGAAGTAAATTCACGTCAAAAATTGGAGGACAGAATTCTACGTCACTTTAATGACCTCATAGCTGATCCCCAACCGTTTGAAAGATTAATGGATTCTTTAGAAAAAAGTTTAGACTTGTGTATTCGTGAAAACGGAGGCCCTCTTGAAAACCACCACGAACCCCATTTACAGTTTCGCAGACGATAGCACAATTGTCTCAACTTTCACATCCTATCGATCACTTTCGGTGAATGATACAAATAGAATAGTTCAACGCCCAAAAAAACACAAAGTGCCACGTTTTCCAAAAAAGTGAACCTCTACTGGAGTATTGCTCGCACATTTGGGGTTCAGAACCAAGGCATTCTCTTCGTCTTCTAGATTCCATTTAGAAAAGAGCCATTCGCTTGATAAACAGCTCAACTCTCACAGATACCCTTCACCCTCTAGAACATAGAAGAAGAGTTGCAGACCAGTCATTGCTCTACAGATATTTCCATGGCAGATGCTCCAGAGAAATAAAAACTCTTGTACCACCATTAGCCACATTCGGCCGAAGAACTCGGCACGCTGATCAGTCTCACCCATTTACTCTCAAGCTTGACACTACAAGGACCAATCTTCATCAAGAATCCTTTTTTTACAGGGCTGCTACGGAATGGAATAAGCTTCCAAAATCAGTTTTTCCAGAGAACTATGACCTGCAACTTTTTAAAAAGCGTGTCCACAATCATCTCCTTTCTATAATCGCTTCCCCTTCTAATAGTCGCAATGCGGGCCGTCCGCGGCCCACACGATAGGTCTACCCTTTTTGCGACTATTTTCTTAACAAAAAAAAAAAAAAATTTGAACACTTACTCTAATTGAATTTTATTTCATGTTCTTAGTCATTATTTTAATTTTCTTTTTGTGATTTTTTGTTTAATTAATAAATTTATGATATAATTTATACCAGCATCGATTATTACTTCATAATTTTCAAATCAAAATATTTCGAAAACGGTACACAGCATCGAGTTTTACCAAGAGTACCATTTTGGTGTAAAATTAAATGATGTTTAAGTTTGCTTCAAATTTTGATTAATAAATGTAACCTTAAAAAAGTTATGTTCAATGCTACTTGGTAAGAACCGTGTAACTAGCGCCCTCTATGAGAGTCAGATATAAAAACAAATTTATGGGATGTATCAGCTTCTAAAACATATTCGTATACAATTTCATTACAATGTTTTCAGTAGTTTCGGCAAAATCGTATTAAATGTTTATACATTTTTTTTCTTCAACGCCCTTTATCCTAGAGACCTTTTTTTTAAACACCCTGTATTATCATCTTGAATGTTTCAAATCGACAAACCAGAATCCCGGTATTTGGTTCTTGTCCCAAAAGAAACAACCTCCCTGTATCTATATCTTTTTGAAAGGTAAGGATTTACATTTCTCGTTTTGAATTTTATTCCATTGTTTCGTCGGTAAAACAAAAATGTTTAGGAAAAACGTTCATAATTATTTTACTTTTGATATTTAGTGAGTGCAAGCGTGTTTAGTGAAGTGTAAAATATTTCTTTTAAAAGTCAATATAACGTTCCGTCTTAGCTAAAGGCTAATTATCGTTTATTGCTCATTTAATTGCAAGATAAATATTGAAGAGTGCTACCGTTGGTTGGAATAACGAAAAAACATTTTTTACCATTTTCTGTTGTAATCTAATCTAAAATAGCGGTTTGGTTTGGTCGTCTAATGACGAAAGAAAATCAATATAGGAAAGAAATAAGTAGAAAAATAAGGGTGCATGTAATTTGGTTCCCAGAGTGAGAAGGATCAGAAAAAATGTGTAATTCGGTTCCCGATATTTTAGGTTTACCTGATTTTTATGCGTAGGTTAGGTTAGGTTAAAACGGCTGTTCGGCGGGAACCCACTTAGGCCTTTTGGCCCGTTGTAATACCGTGATGGACGGCGGTGCCTTCCCCCTCTACCGTGACAACCAGTTGGAACTTTTAATAAAAAGCGTAAGGTCCTTGATTCTAACTGAGCTGAGATCAGTTAAATCATCAAAGTTTGGTTGCCCTAATATATAAAGCCGTTTTCTGCCTAGGGCAGGGCAGTGGCAGAGAAATACCCTTGGATCAAGTCCCTCCATCTCGATTTTGGGAGTCACGGTGTCCAATAATATGTCTTGGCATGACCATGTTGCTAACATCGCAAAGTCGGCAAGCCAGAGGCTAGGTTTTCTGTGGAAAGCTAGAAAGTTTTTTACTCCTGATCAAATGTTGACGACGTACAAGGCTCAAAACCGACCTCTACTAGAGTATTGCTCGCACATTTGGGGTTCAGCACCAAGGCATTCTCTTCGTCTTCTAGATTTCATCCAGAAAAGGGCCATTTGGTTGCTCAACTCTCACAGAAACCCTTCACTCCCTAGAACATAGAAGAAGAGTTGCAAACCAGTCATTACTCTACAGATATTTCCATGGCAGATGTTTCAGAGAAATAAAAACTCTTGTACCACCATTGGCCACATTCGGCCGAAGAACTCGGCACGCTGATCAGTCTTACCCATTTACTCTCAAGATTGACACTACAAGGACCAATCTCCATCAAGAATCCTTCTTTTACAGGGCTGCTACGGAATGGAACAAGCTTCCAAAATCAGTTTTTCCAGAGAACTATGTCCTGCAACTTTTCAAAAAGCGGGTCCACAATCATTTCCTTTCAATAATACCTTCCCCTTCTAATAGTCGCAGTGCGGACCGTCTGCGGCCCACACGATAGGTCTACCCTTTTTGCGACTATTTTCATTAAAAAAAAAAAAAGATGTACCATTGTTTCCTCCTCTTTCTCATCGTGACAGCTCCTACAGAAGTCGTGTCGTGTCGCCATGCATGGAATCCACCTGCCCAGTGATTTTTATGTTTAACTTGGTTCCCGACACTTTTAGTTTGCCTGGCGTCCCTACAGTAGGGAGGAAAATAGTATACACACCACGGGCATTAAAGTATACTTTTATTGAATGTGAGTGAGCAAGCACGATTCAAAAACACAAATGGCTGTCACAGAAGCAATACAATGTACAATATCAATTTTTGGTTATCCCAAATTTCACTTACACGAACAAGGGATTACGCAGGTAGTCCCGGAAACCAAATTACCAATGACCTTTTTGGGACTGGGAACTAAATTATATAAAATTATCAAGCATTTCAAATAACTTTCCAATTTATTACCTGACGGGAACCAAACTACCAACACCCGAAAATAGCTAGTGAAACAAGCCTTTGAAAAGATAAAAATCCTTTCTCATAAATAAAACCCTCAGTATAAGAACATCTTATACGGCTGCGAAACTTTGACGATGGAAAAAATAGATTGGAAGGTATGGAAACGTAGTCATGGCGAAATATGACAGAAAAAATGGATATAAGGAAACAAGAATGAAACAATCTTAGCTGAAATAGAGGAAAATCAAAATTTAGTAAAATCAATAATGACAAAAGTATTCTCTCGAGACATTTATTGAGACATAACAACCTTACCACAAGCATTATAGAAGGAAGAATTGAGGAAGATTGATCAAGAAAATCCTACTGTGAAGACATCTATCAAATGATAGTTGTACTTCTCACTTTCAATTAAATCGATTGTAGGTACAGTCCCTTTAGAAGCTGATAATGATAATGAGTGCAATATTACGCGGATTTTTAACTCTCTTTTCTTCTTTTTCATACTAATACGATGCTTTTTTGGAAGAATTCAAATACAGAATTATTTTCGCTTTTCATCCAACCGATAAATATTAATACAAAGGCGTGTTACTAAATAACCTGTCAGACAAATCTGCGAATGTCCATGTTCATTCGTGTCTTCGTACGATTTACATTTTTAGTTCCCATTAGGTCAGCATCAGCAAAATGCAAACGAAAACCTTCATGAACTGTAAATATTACGTTGTTTAATATCCTGTTACATGAGCATTCGAATATTTACCCGATCAATTAGCGTCTAAACGCACATTATTTAGAAGAAGAAGAAGAAAATCGTATGGTATGCATTCGAGTGGCCCGAATTATTCGACACCTGTGACCCATTGCCACAATTCATCGACTCGAGTCAATAAAATGATTACCAAAGGCAAATACACACAAACGCATCAGTCGACGCTCTAAGTAAACGATTTAACGGCAATTAGGAAGAAGAAAAATTTTCAATTCAGGCGATACACGTCTCGTTCCCCCAGGGTCTTCCTTTCGGTTTGATTGGTACTTTAACATTTATCACAGGGACCTTTTTTTAGCGCCACACCTCGAGCTCTGGAGGTATTTGTGGTGTTACATCCATTCTGTAACTATCATTCCCTGTACATGGTTGTAGCATTCTTCGGGTGATAACATACACTTTCCAAATTTCGCATGTCTTTTTGACTTCGACGTATTTTGACAGTTTGTTTTTGGATGTATCTGTCCTTATATTACATTGTCTAAAGAAACATTTTCCACTGTCAAGGAACTTCGCCTTGGTATGCTCGTTCGCTTGGAAGAAATTGTATGTTTCGCAGACGATAGCACACTTGTCTCAACTTTCACATCCTATCGATCACTTTCGGGGAATGATACAAATAGACTCAGGCAGGAACAGGTTGATTCCATCAATAGAGATCTTAAAGCAATCGTCGAGTGGGGAACCAACAATCTTGTTCAGTTCAACGCCCAAAAAACACAAAGTGCCACGTTTTCCAAGAAAGTGAATTCCTCAAATCATCCCATCACAATGTCCGGAAATACCCTTGAACCAAGTCCCTCCATCTCGATTTTGGGAGTCACGGTGTCCAATAATATGTCTTGGCATGACCATGTTGCTAACATCTCACAGATACCCTTCACCCTCTAGAACATAGAAGAAGAGTTGCAGACCAGTCATTACTCTACAGATATTTCCATGGCAGATTCTCCAGAGAAATAAAAACTCTCGTACCACCATTGACCACATTCGGCCTAAGAACTCGGCACGCTGATCAGTCTCACCCATTTACTCTCAAGCTTGACACTACAAGGACCAATCTTCATCAAGAATCCTTCTTTTACAAGCCTGCTACGGAATGGAATAAGCTTCCAAAATCAGTTTTTCCAGAGAACTATGACCTGCAACTTTTTAAAAAGCGTGTCCACAATCATTTCCTTTCTATAATCCCTTCCCCTTCTAATAGTCGCAGTGCGGGCCGTCCGCGGCCCACACGATAGGTCTACCCTTTTTGCGACTATTTTCATAAAAAAAAATGTAATTGTTTTTGCTAGCCCTAAGTTGTTCAGTCTACAATTATTATTTTTTGTCTTTAGCATTTTATTTCTTCAGTTAAGTTCTTTGATTTTCCCGTAATGCAAGTACGCTACAAAGGATAAACTGATTGTGGTTGTTTTTTTTTCTGCAGTAGCCTTAGTATCTTTATTTTCTTGGAAGAACCTGCATGTAATTGTTTCTACTAGCACTTTGTTGTTTCTTAAGTTAGTTGAGTCTACAATTGTCCAGTTGGTTTTATTTTTAGTCTTTGTAGCATTTCAATAGACTAAATTTTTTGATGAGTAGAGTTGGACGTCAAATAGCCGTCAAACAATTTTCCGAGAGGTCGACTGTCAGCCATCAGCTTTGCACTTAGGTTACAGTGTTGTGTATAAAATTTGTTGTTATATGCGTAAACTATATAAATAAATATTTACTGTTGATAATTAGTCTCGATAAAATGCAGATCATTAATAAAAAATTCAAGGAAGTAATAATAAATAATTATTCGAATAAAATATTTTTGTATTTGGCTTTTTTAAATTTTGATGTTGATTTCTATCACTGCTTATTGGAAAATTTTCCGTATTTTTTTTATCATATTAGAAAGTCGTACTAAGCATTGCGATTTTTAAAATATTTTCATAATTAAATTTATCATTTTTCAAGGTATTAAAAAAATTCTTTTATCAAATTTGATCTTTTTTTATGATCTTACGATTTAAAAAAGAAAAATTTGATTCCAATGTTTAGGAAAAAAAATAGTTATTTACGCGGATCATTTCTTGGATATCAAAAATAAAATTTTAAAATTGCTTATTACTATATATATATATATATATATATATAGTAATATATATATATATATATATATATATATATATATATATATATATATATATATAATCTTGAACCCTTTTACCCTTAGGGTGTCGGGTATCTTTTCTTATAATAAAGCTAAGATATGGAGTTTCGCTCACCCTGTACATTTTAATAATTTTACAGGTATTGCAGGCAAATAACACACGCTGGTGACGTATTTGTACACGCTCGCAGCTATTTTATTTTCTAAGCCTTATGTATTCCATTTTTAGACGTAGGCCTCCTTCATATGTTTCCATCTATTTCGGTTTTGTGCTGCCCTCATCCATGCCAAACCTGCCGTGAGTTTTAAATCGTCTGTCCAGCGCATTGGCGGGCGTCCCCTGGTTCGTTTGCCCTGGTAGGGTATCCACTGTAGCAAGTTTTTTGTCCATCGACCCTCCCGTATTCTGGCCACATGACCTGCAAAACTCCATTAGAGCTCAGCCATTTTCTCACAAACATCTCTTTAACCTAGGTTACACGTCTGAAGTGTTCATTTCGCCTTCTATCGAGTAGTGACAGTCCAAGCATTTGTCTTTTCATCGCACGCTGTGTTATTCTGAGTGTTTCTAGCGATTTTTTTGTGATGATCCATGTTTGGGCGCCTTACGTCATTAGTGGTAGGACACATTCGTTATATAGTCTTAGGTTTGATTTTTTCTTCCCAGTGATAGTACATGATCGAGGTATATATAGTTTGATACATTCTCTATTTTTTGGTCTCGAATTTTTTATTTGAGGGTCTTTTTTACATAAGCACCTTTGTCTTTGAAAGATTCATCCATCTTCTTTGTTTTCCGGTATAAAAACAATGTCATTCGCATACCTCAGATGGTTTAATCTCTTCCCATTCATTAGTTTAATACGAGCACTGAAATCAGAGGATTCCTCTGCTTGTGTCAGGATAAACGGAGGTTGCACGGACTGGTTTAACATCGAAAAAGGTGTGAGACAGGGATGTGTGGCTTCGCCATGGTTGTTTAACTTATACATAGACGATTGTTTAAAAGATTTAAAAAAGAGTGCGTATGGATTAAAAATGAATGATTTGATTGTCAAATGCCTTCCTTACGCCGATGATCTAGTCATATTAGCGTCATCTGAGGAAAGGTTGCAGGCGATGGTTAATGTTATGTATGACGCCCTAAAAATCAAAGGGATGAATATATATGCATACAAAACGAAAGTAATATAGACAAGTCGATAGAGGTCGAGATACCCTTGTCATGCCAGTTTAGTTGCTTGAAAGCGTCTTCTAGGGCCAAGGTGAATAATTTTAGAGATAGCATATCCCCTTGTTCTTCGCAGCTATATTTGAACAAAAATAATAGATGCAATGATTATAGAGGAATACTCTTTGACGAAAGACCGTCAATAATATTTGAGCTTAAAAATTTAATGAATTATAGTCGAATTTCGACCTGTGGGCGACCACTAGTTTGTTTTTGATAAAGTATAGGTAGCTCGTGGCACGCCACTGGTAAGTAAATATCCCTTTGGGAGCATTAAAAAGAGCAAATATAATTTCTAGATTTCTTGTGCGGCAAATCGAAAAAATTTTACTCCGGTAAACAATTACTTTGAAACGTTGAGTACGCCGTTGGACGGCGAAGAGGGCGCAGTTGTGTGTTATTAAAGTTAATTGGCCAAAAAGTTGCGCCCTGGTTAAACGTTTCTGAGAACTGAGAGAAGTCTTGCAAGCGATAAAGTCTCAAAAAAAAAACGCTCGCAAGGTTTTTGACCGGGTAATCGGAAAGTTTAGAATGGCGATTAGATTTTTTTTTGCTCCGAAATTTTAATTTCTTTTTTTATTATTCTTACAACATCCCGCTTTGTTTTTAAAGCTGTATTTAAGAGATGTTTAATGGCGCTTTTTTTAAATTTAATTTCGTGAATGTTTATGGTTCTGATCGAAAATTATCGGTTACTTTCAGCAATCTTCCAATTCCCAATTAAAGTTTACTAACCTCACTCTTCGTATACTGATAGCAAAGCGGCTTATAATAAATTCTGTCGGATGAAAAAAGGTCATAAATCTCTCACTTTGTCTAGGATATTTTGCATGTACGGTAGTAAATAAAAACTTTTGCGGTCTAATAAAAGATACAAGGCTTGTTTTGCTGGCACCGGCGAGTCAATGCAAAGTTTGACGAATTAAACGATCGTTTATGTAATCCAGCGTTATAAGTTTCTTATTCTTCTTCAGGTGCCTATCTGTTCCAGACGTTGGCTACCATATTGGCTAATCTAACTTTATTTACAGCTGCTCGTGATAGTTCGGTGGTTGTCATGGAGAACCAATTTCTTAAATTTTTTAACCACGAGATTTTTCTCCTTCCGGCGCTTCTCTTCCCTTTCACTTTCCCTTGTTACATGCACTGCAAGAGATTATATCTGTTTTCATTCCGCATGATGTGACCTAGATATTGTATTTTTCTTGTTTTAATTATATTCATGATTTCTTTTTCCTTTGACATTCTTCTAAGTATTTCAATGTTAGCTACACGATCTGTTCATGATACCCTTAGCATCCTTCTATAGATCCACATCTCGAATGCTTCGATCTTTTTCGTCATTGCTTCTGTCAGTGTCCATGACTCCACTCCGTATAGTAACACGGAAAACACATAGCAGCGTAACATTCTTAGTTCTGTGTTCATGGTTAGGTCTCGACTTTAAAAAACTGCTGACATTTTAATGAATACATTTCTGCTCTCTTCAATTCGGCTTTTAATTTCTTGCGAGTGGTCCCATTGATCATTTATGATGGTGCCGAGATATTTATATTTGTCGACTCTTTCACAAGTGTTTCACCCTCTAATCTTACTCGTAAGGTGGGAACGTTGTTCTTGCTTATGATCATTTATTTAGTCTTATCCCTGTTGATATCCAGTCCATATTGGTGGCTACTGGTTGTTAGTCTATCCATTAGTTGTTTCAGGTCTTCCATATTATCGGTAAATATTACTGTATCATCAGCGTATGTGATGTTATTCATGCGCTGTCCATTTACCAGAATTCCTTCTTGTGCGTTGTCCAAGGCTTCTCTAAATATGTGTTCGGAGTAAATATTAAATAGTAGTGGCGACAATACACATCCCTGTCTTACTCCACGTAAAATCTCTGTCTCAGTTTGGTCTTCTTCCAATCTCACACTTGCTATCTGGTTACAATATAGGTTTATGATTATTCTTAGGTCTTTATCATCTATACCTGTCTTTTTCAAAATTTCTATCATCTTGTAATGTTGAACCCTAACAAATGCTTTTCTATAGTCCACAAAACAGGCATGAATGTCACAGTCCATATCTCTGCTGCTTTGGACGAGGACTTGTACACTAAATAAAGCTTCTCTTGTCCCGACTGCGTCTCTAAATCCGAATTGCGTCTGTTCTTCGCATGTTTTATATATTCTTCTGTGTATGACTTTTAAGGATATTTTCAGTAGGTGGCTCATGAGACTTATTGTTCTATATTCCTCGCACTTTTTGGCTCCCGACTTTTTTGGTATATCTATGAACTCCAATTTAAGCCATTGCTGCGGGATAATACCTGTGTTGTATATACAATTAAATATCTTGGTCAGCCATTTGAATCCCTCGTCGTCCATAAGTTTTAAGAATTCATATACGTTTAACTTCGTGAAATGAAAAGGTAGTCGTGGGTAACTGTACTTTAAACAAAACAATTTATTTCGTTTGAAAATAGATCTACATTTAATTTTAGACAAATGCTGCAACTGTTTTAAATTTAGATTTTATTGGAATACAATTATTCCAAATAAAATATACGATACGAGAAAAACTAATGATAAAAACAGTTGAAACTGTTCGTAAGTTGGCCAAAAGTGACAAAATTAGTAGCAAAATAAAAGGATGTTTTTTTATGAGGACTCATTCTTATTTGTTTATGGCATCAAAAATATCTTGGGTGCCAACTAAGTGGAACGGCATGCAGGAGATTCGTGTCAGAATAGAACAAGCTCGTGCTTCGTTCCTGAAGATGCGTAAGGTACTTTGCAGCAGAAATTTAAGCTTGCCTCTGCGCGTCCGAATGCTTCGCTGTTACGTGTTCAGCATACTCACATTTGATTTCTTACGGACAGATATTGTCACAATGGAGTTGTTACGCTCACATTCGATTTCTTACAGACAAATATTGTCATGTGTAAATTATTTGTAGGTATAATAAATATATTCCTTTAGGAGCAGATAATGCTATTTTCAGCAGCGATAGGTCTAAGGACAAACCTCTAATGCAGGATGGCCGAGTGTAAGATATATTTGGATCCACCCTGTATGAAAGGTCCATATCGGTGGAGTCATAAACGAGGGTTACTTGAACAGAAAGATCTGTTTTGCTGGGTACCTAAAATAGGAAGACGAGAAGGGGTGCGGGATATAGCAGGTAGTTTGGCAGTCTTTGGTACGAGACTGAAGGGTAAAGACGCATTTTGTAATAGATTGATAGTTTTGACTACGTTTTACGATAAATGTATTTTTAAAATAAAATAGGATATTGTTATTTCTTACAATTTTGAGATGCATTTTGTATTCTCTACAATTTTTATACACACATTTTTTTGGTATCTCTTGTGATACTGAGCTTTATTACACTAATCAATCACCCTGTATTTCGTTAATGACGCACTGGTAAACGATCGCTTGCCCAGTACATTTTAAATTTTCCATATATCAAGACAGACGCGGGAAGTATGTACAGGGTCGTGTCTAGAATAGCTACAATAATTGTAAAAATGAAAAATAGCGATAGATGCGGCGTAAGATAAAAAAAAAATAACATTTCCAATTAGTAATTTTAATTAATGTAATAAAAGAACGAATAAGATAGTGAACACTCGAGTATAATAAGAGAATCTGTACACATATCGACAAACAGATGCCATGCAAGTGATTAGTTGTTGGAATTTGTGCGGTCGGCTTCTGTTTCTTCCTTAATTTTCTTTCTTCTACCTGTTGAAAGGGATATTTTCGGATTTACAATCAGTGGCGTACGCCATACTTAGCAAGCTTATAGCAAGACATTGCCGATTTTAATTAGAAAGAATTTTTTCATTGGTAGGTACAGCATCTTGTTACTCCAATGATACAACAGAGTGACCCTGCTGTGGGTACCTGGGCACCAGGGGATTGAGGGAAACAAAAAAGCCGACACCCTTGCAAAACAGGGGGCCGAATATGCGTTCACTGGACCAGAACCGGTTTTTGGAGTCACTACAAGTGCCGCCAAAACAATCATTTCGGACTGGGCGGAGAGGAAAATACTTACGTACTGGTCACTCGAAGGCGTTCTTACCTAAACCCTCGAGAAACGCAACTAAGCAGATCCTAGAATGGACCAGAAATGACCTGCGAATTCTAACGGAACTGCTTACAGGGCACTGTCGTCTAAGATACCACCTCGGAAGGATAGGTCTGAATCAACAAACGGACTGTCGGTTTTGCTGCTTGGAAGACGAAACTTCTGAACAAATACTATGTTCATGCCTTAGCCTGGGAAGAGGAAGGTTCAACGTATCTGGTTTTACCAACCAAACCTATCGATTTCAAGAAAATCTCACCCCATACAACCATGAACTTCGTAAGAAGGGCTGGAATGTGCGGTGAACTGTAACCTCTAGGGGTGAGCCTCAATAGACCTACTAAAGGTCGCAGTGGAGGGGCGACCTACGCCCAACTCACATGATACCTAACCTGACCTAACCTACTCCAATGATGTCATGTATCGGAATTTTATCGACACCCCTCGTAATTGACAACTTCGATTAAAGAAAGAGACCTGTCAACAGACCCCACCATTTTCGCAAAGTCAGCTGATATGCAATGCCGATTTAAACCAAATTGGGAACCACTGGCGTATTGCAAATACTCTGTAACGGTTACCAAATAATTATGTAGGAGGAAATGTATGAAAATTAAAAGTAAATAAAAAAATATATAAATTGATAGTTTCGGGATCATTATGAGTTGCTTTTTTCGACAGTGACAGAATAAAAAATTACTGTCCTTGTAATAACTAGCATTATCCTCAACCAAAACGGTGTTTAGTCTTATATTCGGAACCAACTGTGTTGTTATCCACCTCGTGAAATTATCTGAATTCGTATCATCGTGATAATCACCACTCCACTATAATTCACCTTTTTATGTTATTGTAAGGTTTTTTTAAATTTGTTTCCAAATTTACAGTGTCTACCCAGGTATTTTTTGTTGACTGAGAACCGAGTTTTGTCGGTATAAATGTTATGTCTTCATTCCTCACGATATTATCTTTTTTTTTCCAGGCTTTAATTTTACATTAGTAAATTTCTATTATCGGGAGTTGTATGCCACCGAAAGCCTAATTTAAAAAGTACTTTTCTTAAAGTTGACTGCCCACCTTCAAAACTTACTAGTGCAACTACTCCGTTGGTTGGTTGGTTTGTGCTATTTATAGGTCCATTAGCCTGTTTGTAAGGTTTTTTGGATTCACGCCTGGTTCCTTTGGCGTCGCATTCGAAGATGATGTGAGAGGCTGTTTTTTCCTCTTCACCACATAGTCTGCAATCTACGAGTTCTCTCAGTATTCTCATGGTGTTCAGGTGTTTCCTCAGGCCGCATTGTTCAGTAAACAGAGCTACTATGGTGCGTGCTTTTGTTCCGTTCAGATTCAAAAGGTTAGCCGTCAGAGTTTGGCTTGGGTGCCCTACCATGACTTTGCTGTGTATTTTTCTTATCGCTTTGTTTCCAGTATTGTTGGTGTATTTGTTTCATCCACTCGTCAATCAGGGTCCTGCATCGGTTTTTGCACATTCCAAGTACAGGTTCTGCCGTTACTTCTGTATTATATAAAAATTATTAATGATTTCTTTAATTCTTCGTCCCTGTCCTTCCGAAATAAAACTTCTGGAGCAACGATATGAAATAAAAGGTTGCTTACCTGACCCTACTTTTTGAGCCTCATCGTGGACACTATAAAACACCTTTTTCGATATTCCTGTTGTCACGGAGAGGCGAGGAACTATTAGGAGTAGGAGTGGTTTGTGCGGCTTACTTGGACATGATGCCGTCGGCCACTCTGGAGATATAGCCTTCCGCCTCGATGAAGATGGTAATGTACTTCGATAGTAGATAGGTCACTGATTCAATTGTTCTGCCTACGGCAAGTTGCCAAGGGCTAAAATAATGTGCTACATTTCAACAGGTGGGGTTCCGAGCGCGATGTTCTTCGCTCGGTGGTTTGGAGGCGAGAGAGAGATTTCGGAAACCGGTTAAGCGTGGCTTCGTTTCTCTGGCACTGAAGTCAGCGTTCTCGTTGGTCCACGCGTAATCGTCGTTTTGCACACGGTTTATAGTTATTTGCTACTAGCATGTGCCTTGCAGCTGGTGGCTTGTCGACGTCTGGGCCGTAATAAGGGGGTTTAAAAGGAATTGAGTGGAGAAAAATTCTACTGTTGAAATCACGAATTTTTAACAACTGTCGCAACCAATACCCTGCGACGATAATTATCAGTTGGAACTTACAAGCCATGTTTTGTCTCGTTTTTTTATGAATTTAATTACATTAGCAATTACCTCTTTTGTGTCCGCAGAGTTGTTCCATTTTAAATAGAAAAAAATAACAAAGAACGCCAGCACACCCACGCACTTATACAACTACTAAAAGTAAACCACACCTAATAACCTCCTTTTACATGATTGCATATTCCCGCTTAAAAATATTCGCGAGTACTTCTTAGTTTATTGTCAAGCAAGGTTATTCGGCAACCGACGTGTTTTTTGACGTTCCATCCTACTGATTTCGCCGAAAGTGGTCCCTAAAAATAATAATTCAAGTCCACCCCAAAACTAAAAGAAATCAATCAACAATCAATTTGAGATGTAAGTAGATATGAATAAAAACAAAATACTTGAAGAATTATGTACCAAATTTAGCCTTCTGGTCAAAGCAGCTACGCCACAGCCTCGAAAAAATCTATAAGAAATACGAATTCGAGGATTGTCCACAAATCTTGACGAAACCCCTTTCTCACGATAACGTCTGATAAATCTCACACCCTTCCGAAACCGGTCCGAATTTTCGAGTATATTTTGTTTATCGTACGAGGTGACAAGAAAAAGCTCTTTAAAACAACGTATTAAGTGAATAAATCCATCAGCCGAAGACGTGACTAAACGAATTTGTCCGAACGTATGCGAGCAATCTCGTTGTTTGTGGTTTAATGTCCAAAGAAACGAGAAAATAACGATCTGGAGACTAAGCTTGAAAACATCGTGGGCCTTTATCAGCGAACAAAGACCAAACGACCACTAATTCATTAAATAAAACATCGATTTTGTCCCAAAGCATATTTAAACGAAATAATACACTGACTTAAAAAAGTTATTTAATAATGAATGGATGCATTATATAACTCTTCGAGGTAGACTTAACATTAAATGATTTATTTTATCATGACTATCCAGGCTTCTTCAATTCGGTGACGAGGTTACTTAATGATTGGGTTATCTCCCACAAATGCTTGATTGGTGAAAAGTCTGGGGAGCTAAAAGGCCAGTTATTTTTTTGTAGGATGAGCGTTGTCTTATTAGAACAGGGGTTGAATTAATCTTTGTAGGTTCGGCAGTGCTACAGGCTCTTCGTATGTAATTATTTGCATTTACATTATTGTCAATAATAACCAAAGGTGACCTGCTACCGTAACATCCCTCCTCATGTAATCGTCCCACTCTTCTGCAATCATCGTGGCTCCAGAGACAGAATCGGGATTCTCCAGAGAACACAAACCGCTTCCATTCACCATCTCAATTTGATCTGCCTCTACACCACTTAAGTTAACACATAAAAATGGACTATACCAGTATTTTTCAAACATTATAGTAAGAATAAATCAATTTCAGTGAGAAGGCTGTATATGTAAGTGTCTTTTTTTGCTAAATTGTCAAATTGGGGTCGTATATTTGGGACGTAAATCATTTTCTATTTGGAGTCAGTAGCTCTTCTTAGTTTTTATGTTTATCATCGAAGAGAACGTCACAAAGATAGGAAATTGCCAGCTCTGGATATTCTTCTCTTCTATCCTTCTACTTCTCTTCTGACGCAGGGCACTACTTAATATTTCGATCAGTAGATATGGTATCAATGAAATGAAAATTAAATAGGTCGTTTCTTCAATCACTGACATAGTTTTACTATGATCTTGGCTCAGAAGTTTTTGTTAAATAAAAAAGGATCGCGTATTCAAAAAGATTGAAAAATACTGATCCTTACCAAATTCAAATCGATGTTTTAGGAACTCTTTGTCGTAAAACTCCAAATCAAACATTTGACGAGCTTCCCTTAAGCTTAAGATCATCCAGATCTACGAAGACTGTTTGAATTCATTCTTCAAACCACCTAGATCAACATTGTTGACTCACTTCCTCCTATTTGGTTCAAAATTTGCCTGATTTTTTCGAATATCAGTATATTTTATATTTTTACTGATTACATTGAATTAATTTTAAAAACTGTCAAATTTTATTCGATATGATTGCATGAGTAATAAATAATTCCATGTATGTAATGTATTCATTACCACATTTCCTGAATCTCGATAGCCAAGTGTTTTAGCTATCGGTCAAGTATCGAGCAATGTCCTTTTTAAAAAATTCAAGTTTACACGCACGAATTTCTTAGAAGTGCATGCATAATTAAGTGAAAGAAAAAAGTTTCGCCCGTTAAAAAACCATCATCGGGTCTACATGAGTGCGATACAAACCGCTTATGTGTTATGCAAAAGAAAGGATTAGCTTTACAAGTATTTTCGAAATATTCAAAAAATCTTTCGATTATATACCAAGGTAATAAAAATATTTTTTAATACTCACGATTGATGTGTTCTCATTGCACGAAATTTTCCAAACCACCAATCACACGTTTACGAATTTAAGTCTGCATTTGAAGATAAGGTTAACGAAAAATGCTATTGCGAGCATTTTGAACGCTTCTATTTTTGCTTGTAATTTATTAATTCTTTATATTAATTATTAACTTGTGAACATTTCACAATGCTCGTATATGTACATAAAAATTAATGCTTGATTATGCATTTTTTTAACACGATTTACAAACGTTACGTTTCAGAATTTGGATCATTTTTTTAACCGAAAATTCTGATCCCATATTTGTGTTTCCGTTTCAAAAGTATTTAACTTCCCGGCGGGAAGTTATAGTAATGGGTCCGATTTTGCGAATCCCGAATTTTGACATATCTCCACATTTCAAGGTCCTCAGAGTCGAATACAATAGTTTTTAAGTGGACGTCTGTGTGTGTGTATGTACGTATGTTCGTATGTGCGTTCGGAATTATTTTTTGTCTCGATTATCTCGAGAACAAAAAATGATATCGACGTGGGACCAATTGCATTCGACGCATAATTACGCAACTTAGAAATGATTATATTTTCAGCATAACCGGTCGTGCTGTTTTTTATGGAGAATCAAAAAGCTGAAAAAAATGGTAAACTTTTGGAATTATTTTTCGTCTCAATTATCTCGAGAACAAAAAATGATATCGACGTGGGACCAATTGCATTCGACGCATAATTATGCAACTTAGAACTGATTATATTTTCAGCATAATCGGTCGTGCTGTTTTTTATGGAAAATTAAAAAACTGAAAATAATGGTAAACTACCTGAATTTTGCAATTTATAAATTATACTATTTTTAATAAAGAATTTTAAGATCTTTTAAATAATATGATTATTGTATGTTAGGAATATTTGTATGAAAAAATTTGATGACAATATTTCGTAAAAAAAGATAGTTTTAGAAAACAAAAATAGAAATTGAAATATTCTAAACTTGTGTCAGTATTGAGAGAATAGTACTGATGATGCTATAACAGTGAAAAATTATTGTTAGTAATAATCAAGCATTGTATATAACAATTGAATATTGTTACTAACAAATGATTATTGATCATAATATTTAAAAAAAAAATTTAATTGTTATAAACAATTGAGATTAGCTCCCGCTTATGAAATGATGAGAAAAAGTTTGAAAGAATACGGCTGACATAAACAGAATATTGTTAATGACAATTTTAATTAGTTATAAAATTTTTTTTTTTATAATAATAATTATAACAACAAAACATATAGTATGTTTTCATTCTTTCAACTGGCAATTTAGTCGTGTGGACCTCTCGGGCCGCATCCAGACCACTGATATTTGTGTTTTTTTATTCAAAGAAATTTCAGTTACTTTAGGAATAATCTCTTGGAGGAAAAATTTGAAGGAGAAGTAACTGTAAAAAACTGTTTACAAAATTTTTTTTGGAATATTTAAAATTTATCCAATTTGGAAATTAAAAATTTTATTTTGCAATGAATAATGGGGTAACAAAATTTTTTTAAACACGTCAAAAAGAACATTAAACATTTTAATTATCCACAAAATTTGATTATGAATAATATTCGTTTACACCTGTTAAAGGGGTAGGAAAAATGTTATTTTAATAAGTAATCCACAAAAATATTGATATTAAGAATATTATTTTGCACTGGCCAAAGGGGTGAGAAAAGGATTCTTATATATTTATTAAATTCGCCAAGAACATTTAAAATTTTTTTTTATCGCCTTACTTGATTTTATGGCAATAATTTATCCGCAAAAAAAACGGAAATTAAAAATATTCTTTTGCACTGGTTAAAGGGAAGGAACCATTTTTTCTTAAATTTTGATAAAAACGTCAAAAAGAACGTTTTAAATTTTTGTTTTTTAATATTTAGATTAATTTAATATTTTATACACAAAAAAATCGAAATTAAAAATTTTATTTTGCACAGATTAAAGGGTTGGTATGAGTATTTCTTAAATTTTGATAAATATTTTAAAAATAAGTTACGTCGTTACGGGGGTGCATGTAGCATTGTTAAAATCTTGAAACTTACATTTTAATCCGCCTACTAGACCACTCCATCCCGACAAATTCCTCGAAAGGTGCACTCACCAATCACAATATTAAAAAATTTAAAAAAAAAAAAACTAAAATCCCAAAAAACAAAAATCGAAAAAAAGAAACTCGAGCCCGTCTGAAACAGTCGCGCCGATTACGCGCAGCAAAGGAATGATTTGAATGAATCAAAATCACGAAACCCGAACCACCACCACCACCATCAGCAGCACCAGCAGCAGCACAAGAGATCTCTTCTCGCATCCAGAGAGTCGGGCGACTGAACGCCTCCGCAGCGCGGTCAACGAATTCTTTTAAGGGCCTGCCGCCGGCTCGAGACGTCTCTACCTACTCGGGAGTAGGAATGACCCAATTTTATTTTGATGCAATTACTGAGCAATTAACATTTGCGTTGAAATAACGAATAATGAACCGCGATACACTTAAAAGGAAATGGCGCGGCAGTCGATGTGTTAAATGCCAATTTTTCCCTACTAGTTTTTAGCCACAAGAGCGTCGATGCGGAAAGTGAAAAAATAGATTATTACGTAGGTGGTGAGAAACATTATCTAATCATTCTAGTCGGAAGTAAAACTATATTTTTATCAATACGTCGTAACATCACAAAGTTGGACTAATGCTTACATTTCATTAAAAGTACGATTTATTCCTTCGTTTCCTTAATTTGTTACTGTTTTCCACCGGTGATTACAATGGTAATTTTAAGCGTTTATCGAAAAATTCTTCCTCTACATTTAAAAGGTTAAAAGAATGTCTTTATAAAATCCTCAACCTTTAAATGTGAATTTTTTTGTCACGTTGCTGACAGATGTCACATTGAAAGAGTAAATGACATTCCCGTTGGCCATATTCCGCTCAGATGTTCTCCAAATTGGGCGCACTAATTCGAAGAAAGGTCCATTGGATATGGTTCTGCTCGACCTCAAATGAGGTTTTTAACATCGAGCTAAATAAAAATGTTTTAGAAAGCACGTTGTGTGATTTTTCCGTTGCGGTTATTTACGTGGCGAAAAAGTTGATAATCTAATCGATATAAATTAGTTCCGATGTTTCCTGATGTTAAGATGGTTATTAAGCAGATTTAAAACAGCGACAGCACGAACGGGGATTGTTGCCATAAAAAAAGGATGAGAAATGTATAAAATTGAAAAAAGCACCAATATATGTAAGCACGGAAATGTCAATGTAAGTTTCGTGTTTCTTCTGACATCGGAAAGCTGATGATATGTCAAAAAATTAGGCTCAGTCTGAATTACATCTAACAACTGACGTTGCCGTCAAACATTTTTTCATATTGCTCTACCTTTTTAGTAACAGACGTAAGGCTTAAAATATAATGAGTAATATGTTTAAAAACCACGCGAGAACAAAATGTCGGATCGAGGTGTGAACAACAAATATTCTGTCATTTGATTACTTGTAAGACCAACATTTTTATTAAAGGTAATTTTTGTTATCTCAGAGATTTAAGTTGGTTTTTTGTGTTAAACTATTGAATTGAAACTGGATTTAAGATTTGTTTTCGTTGTTTCAGTTTTATTATCCCTGGATTCTCGTTAAATGCCAGTAAAGACCAGGTGTGTCCAGGTATCAATTTTGGTTTGTTCTCGAAGTTTTTCCGTTCTGTTATCCTTGGAATTTTTGTTGCAATGCCTATGAAAGTCAAAATATCGATTTCGGACATATTGTGTTATGTGGGTGAACGTGTTCGATCAATTATTAAGGAAGGTGAAAAAGTTTTTAGGTTAGCCTCATCATTTTATGTGGAACTGACGGTCTCAATGAAAATATCATAAAAATCATCTTTTAATCGCTTTCTCTGTGTTGTTGAAGTCTTTATGAATAATCATAAATAAAATGATAGATCATTGGACAACAATATCAAACTTACCACTGAAAAAATCATCTTTCACAAAATGCTTGCTGCAAACAAACATAAACTTTGAGATTGGTTTTGATATCTTTAAGATCAACTTTTATTTTTGAGCTGCCTTAGGGTTTATAGAAATTTATGCAGAGATTTAATCGAATTGTCATATGTAGAGCATAGGAACAGAATATATTTTTCGCAATTTTATCTCCATACCACCTTTTTAATCCTTTGCATTTTCGGATATTGTGGTTTATTAACACCAACTCTTCACAAAATATCGTTCAAATATAACACTTTTAATGCTTAAATTGCTCAAAACAATATAGAAAGTTCACTTTTTATCCATATAAACGAATGGAGGTTAGTTTGTTGTTCACACCTCGAGAAGTTCATAAGATCAATAATAGATGTCGCACACTCCGGGGTTTTTCCACGTTTCTGCCTGTCTGCCTGCTTCTTTTATAGACGTGGAAAATCATGATGCCACAAATGCCATTCTTGTCAAAAAGTGATTCCAAACAAACCTCTTTCAAATTTAAATCAGCTTGTCAGATATTGATTCCGTGAAGGTGAATGGTAGAAGATTGTGTTCATCGTGTTATATATAAAATATTAAATGCGATATCTTTGATTTTATACATGCATACATACATAAAGTCACGCCTTTTCCCATAGGGGTAGGCAGAGACTTCCTTCCACTTGCTACAGTTCTTACAGACATCTTTTGCTTCCTCTACTTTCATCAGTGCTCTCATAAATGCTCGTCGGTTGTTGGTACTCTCGACCTGGTCTTTCTTCAAAACAATGTTGCTCTGATCGAGATATGTTCGCAGAGGTCGACCTCTACCGACTTCCGTCCATTCACACTCGCCTTATAAATTTGTTTCGTCAATCTTCCTTCATTCATCCTTTTTAAGTGTCCAAACCATCTAAGCATTCCTTTATCTATCTTTGTAACCATATCATCTTTTACACCACAGCGTTCTCTTATTTCACTATTTTTTATTTTATCCAACCGAGTCACCCCGGCTATACTTCTCAGACTTCTCATCTCCGCAGCATTAATCCTATTTTCTTGCTTCTTCTTTCAAACCCAACATTTACTACCATACATAAGTGTGGGAACCAACACACCTCTATGCACTGCCAGACGTGCCTTTTTTGACACTTTGTAGCTATCCATAAAGCTATACAGTGCCCCATTAATTTGTTTTCCTGCCAACACCCTTCGCTCAATGCCACTGTCATACTTTCCATCTCTCGTAAACTTTGAACTTAAGTACACAAATTCATTAACTTGTTTCACTCTTTCTCCCTCAATCGAAACTTCACAGTTTATCATGCTTTCTTCTCTTTCAAAAAACATTACTTTCGTTTTTTTGATTTTACAACTGTATTAAAGACCGTGTTAAAAGTATTAAAGAAGTAGTCTGCAAAGCATCAACCATACAGGCATCAACAGAGAACGTAATCTTAAATTCTTTGTTTGGAATCAGTTTTTGACAAGAATGACATTTGTGACGACACTCTTTATGTTGCGAAATATTTTTACATGCGCCATTTAAATATTAACGTTTTTCTGCAATGCTCTTTTTTTTATTTAGGTACATCTGACAGCTGACGATGTCAAACATTTTTTCTTTTCTGTATTTCTTATGGTACTTTTACGTTCACTTGAGCAACTTTTTACTGCATAATGGTTTTATTTAAAAATTATTGCATACTTCACTTCATCTAAACAGTTAAGTTCAGATCTATTCTTACATCTACCAGCGCCACCTTTTTATATCACATTTTGGTGGACACTTTTTCGATAAAAGTCCCATAAAAGATTGTTCTCCATATCTCTAACCTCCATAACAATAACAAAGAATAAAACAGCTGACAACTGACGTTAGTCTAATGATGTGAGAAATATTTAAATCCCCCATTGTAATTTTGGCGTTTTTTTAATTACTTTGCTCTGTTAATGACATCTGAAAGCTGACGATGATGTAAAACATTTTACCGTTGTGAAGCTGTGTGTCGTCGTGGAAAGTTAAATCTTTGAGTGAACTCCTGGTGAAATTATTGTTGAAAATGGCTGTTGAACAAAATTGAATATTTACTATCCTTAGCACGTGAAAACTAAGACATTGCGGCGTGGTATAAGTATGTATGCCTACAGGCCGTATTGTTTTGCCTGCCTCTGTCTGCTTGCTGTTTAAAAAATTATGCGAGCACTAGTGAACAAATTAGGTTCACTATGTTATAAACACTTTTTTTTCTACATTGTTCTATAAGGACATGTATCTCGAGTGGTTAGGGTGGCACGGAAGACGGCAGCTAAAGCTCACATAGTTCTAGTGGCCGTCTTTTCTGCCACGCATGCTCATAGCACGGCATACGAAGATACTTGTTCTTCTTAAATACGTTTTGGCTTCTTTCTTTTCAATGACATCTGAAAACTTACGTTGCTGTCAAACGATTTTTCGTATTGCTCTGCCTTTTTAATGACAGCTGACGTGGGTCTCATAATTTTGTAAGAAACATTTAGGTCGTGCAATGGAATTTAAGGTTTTTTTCTTATTGCTCTGCATTATTAATGACATCAGAGAGCTAACGTTTCTGTCAAAACATTGTGTTAGCACAATAGTACAAAATTAAGCTTAATTTGATATGAAAACTTATTCATGTCATCTATGGAGGGTAGAAACCAGGAGAACCATCTTATATGGGGGACAAGTTGGAAAAGTGTCCACTTGTGAACTGTAAATAACAGTTCAAAAACCGACCAGAATGGCGCTAACGTAGCAAAGGTGTATGATATGAATTTAGCAGTTGTAAACGGAGTGAAGTGCGCTGAGTTAAAAAATTTAATATTTTGGGGGACTTAAAGCAGCTATTGAAGCTATTTACTAAAATATGTACGTATTCACTATTTACTTATTACCTTATTTACTATTTACGTAGTCCAAAATAATTTACTAAATATAACCTAAAAAACTGTAGTGATAACAACGTGGAGAGTGATTGATTTTTTTGTGAACTTATAAGAATACTTTGTTGTGATTTTATACTGTTTTTTGTTATAAAACTTTATAAAATAATCGAACAATAATGGGGAGAATTTGTAGTTTTTCTTTCCTTAATTACTTTTCTACCCCACTCTAATACCATTTGGCGCTTTCTTTAACATTTACCGTGTTGCTACTGTAGCGCCACCCATATTTAATGCTTTTCGACGGACACTTTCATACACAAAGAAGTTTCTCCTTGTCTCTACCCTCCTTAATGTCACCACTGAAATTTTGACATTTCATCTGCCTTTTCGATGACATCTGACAGCTGACGTTTCTGGCGTACTTTACGAACCGCCACTGTTTGAAGTCAGTTTATTTTCTGATGAATTGAAGGCTGTTCGCAAATTTATTTTTAACTTTATGAGAATTCCGTTCACCTATTCAACATGAATTGCAGATGGCGAACAGAAGCCCACCAATTATTCGCAACATAAACAATATACTGGCATCATTACACAATATCGCGAACGAAAAAAAAAAGCGAATTTTTAATCTTTAAAGTAATAAATTTGCGGTGTTTATTTTTTCACATTTTTGCAACAAATATTCTTTTAGATTCCTTTTAATTTATTACAGATTTTTGGGATTATCGCGTTTTTTATGGATATATAATCTAAACACTTAGATACCCTTGAAACTTATTATTAAATAATTAAATTCGATATTAAAATCATGAAAGAGTTAAAAGAAAATATTGACCGGAAATAAAACAGAGGAAACCATTTTATCAATGGCAGCACATCCTTCGTCGCCCACACGGTACCGTGTAATAACAATCTCCAAACTGATTTTCACTATCTGTAAAAGACAATTTCTATTGTATCATTGATGAAAATGGCACAATTCCATTCGATGTATCCTTGCTGATAAAACTCATCGATTGCCCACACGCGTTTTATTCGCGAATTATTTAATTACATACATACATATAGTCACGGCTTTTTTCCGTAGGGGTAAACAGAGACCACTTCCTTCCACTTTCGCTACGGTTCTTACACACATCTTTTGCTTCATCTACATTCATCAGTGCTCTCGTACATGCTTGTCGGTTGTTGGTACTCTTGACAGCTGGCCTTTCTTCAAAACAATGTTGATCTGATCGAGGTATGTTCGCCGAGGTCGACCTCTACCGACTTCCGTCCATTCACACTCGCCTTATAAATTTGTTTCGTCAATCTTCCTTCATCCATCCTTTCTACGTGTCCAAACTATCTAAGCATTCATTTTTCTATCTTTGTAACCATATCTTATTTTACACCACAGCGTTCTCTTATCTCACTATTTTTTACTTTATCCAACCGAGTCATTCCGGCTATACAATTCTCAAACTACTTATCTCCGCAGCATTAATCCTATTTTCATGCTTCTTCTGCCAAACCCAACATTCACTACCATACATAAGTGTAGAAACCAACACACCTCTATGTACAGCCAGACGTGCCTTTTTTCACACTTTCTGGCTGTTCATAAAGCTATGCAGTGCCCCAATAATCTGTTTTCCTGCCAACACCCTTCGCTCAATGTCACTGTCATACTTTCCATCTCTCGTAAACTTTAAACCCAAGTGCACAAGTTCATTTACTTGTTTCAATCTTTCTCCCTTAATCGAAACTTTACAGTTAGTCATGCTTTCTTACCTTTTAAAAATATTACTTTCGTTTTGCTTCAATTTATTTTCATCCCTTTGATTTTCAGGGCATGATGCATAACATTAACCATCGTCTGCAACTCCTCTTCAGATGACGCTATTATGACTTGATCATCGGCGTAAAGAAGGCATTTGACGATCAAATTATTCATTTTCAATTCATACGCAATTATTTAATATTAATATTGGAGATCATCTATTTTGTTACAAATGAGTCTTCGCAGCAGTTGTACGCTCAATCTTAAATTTACGTTCACTTAACACGTTTCATTCAAGCCCAAAGAGTTTCTTCGGTAACAAATAATGTGAAAGGGTGCATCATATTTATATTTACATTTATTTTTATATTCAAATTACCGCCAGCCAGCTACCAATTTTTATATTCATTAATTTTCAAAAAAATGTTTCGTTTTTATGATTATTTTTACAAACAGTATAAAACACAGTTTTGTATTTATTGACAGGTAGATAAACATAATAAAAGAGTATTAACAGTTTTATCATTTATAAAACTTATTTCTTTAGATAAATTATTTAAAAATTTGTATGTATTTTTTAATATTAATTGATAAATTAAATATAGCCATAAAATCTAAATAATAAATATTTTTATTGATTATAAAAAAATTATTTTTAACTTTTACAAAAGTATTATGCAACACTTAATGCAAGACGAAGTATAAAATGTTGCTACACAGTAAGAATTGAAAATATTACTCGACAGTACACTCTGTAAGAATTAATAAAAGTATTTATAGCACTGATTTCTTTGTACAAATTTTTAAAAAAAATACCACATGGCAAATATTTGTTGGTATTAATTCAAAAATTAAACGTACCAATATAAATACCTGATAGAAATGTTTATGTTGATCACAAAATGCTTTTTAACTGTTTACACCAGTTATATGCAACACTTAATACACAACGAAGTATTACATGTTGCCGATCACAGCCATATGAAAACGTAATCACGACAGTGGAGTATATTATAATCACAGAGTATAGTTGTCTAACCACTAATCTTTGTTATAATATTGCCTAACATATCCAGTGAGTTATAAAATTATTTTATATACATAGTCATATCGAGCAAGAACATTCATTCATTCTTAAACAGTAAGTTAATTTAAATGTATTTTGAATAAAATTTTAGCAAGTAGTCATTTACTTGTTTTATTTTAACATTAAAGCTGGATAAGTTCAATAAATAAAGAATTCTTTAATTATTGGGTAAGTTAATAAATAAGCAAATAATGTAAGCAAAACGAAAGTAATGATTTTGACAGAGAAGAAAGCATGACAAACTGTGAAGTTCTGATTAAGGGAAAAAGAGTGAAACAAATAAATGAATTTGTGTACTTGGGTTCAAAGTCAAAAATTAACCAAAAATAGAGATTGGAGCGGTAACGAAAAAATAGATTCTATGAAAAATCATTGATTTAGAGACAATAAAGTGGAACTAAAAACCCATTTACATATTTTACGAGAATGCTGATACTTGTCCACACTTATGAGACAAAATAGGGCACCATTCTTGAGTAATTTTAAATATTTATTATAAATTATATGTCCAATGTGGCTTAATAATGTATGAAATATTTTTGGGTTTCATGATGGGTGTTCGAATTCCCGCGACATCGACGAGTTGTTTGGAATAAAATCACCACCCAAAACGAAAGTAATGGTATTTGAAAGAGTTAAAAGCATGACAAACTGTGAGGTTTTGATTAAGGGAGAAAGAGTGGAACAAGTAAATGAGTTTGAATACTTTGGTTCAAAGTTTTCGAAAGATGGAAAGTATGACAGTGACATTGAGCGAAGGGTGTTGGCAGGAAAACGAATTTATGGGGCACTGCATAGCTTTATGAACATCCCGAAAGTGTGAAAAAAGGCACGATGTGGTGTAAAAGAAGATGCGGTTACAAAGATAGATAAAGGAATGCTTAGATAGTTTGGACACGCAGAAAGGATGGATGGAGATGAAGATTGACGAAACAAATTTAAAAGGCGAGTGTGAATGGACGGAAGTCTGTAGAGGTCGACCTCGGCGAACATCGATCTCGATCAGATCAACATTGTTTTAAAGAAAGGCCAGGTCAAGAGTACCAACAACCGACGAGCATGTATGAGAGCATTAATGAAAGTAGAGGAAGCAAAAGATAAATAAAAACCATGGAAGGAAGTGGCGTCTGCCTATCTCTACGGGAAAAAGGCGTGACTATATGTATGAAACTTAAAAAAGCTCAGAAAATCAAAATCGTTAACCTAACACACATAATATTAGGAAAGATATGTTATTTGTTGTACAACGTGTACGTCGCCAATCTTAAACAGTGACGTATTGTGATGTCACCAATTAGAATACAACTTTGCATTTTATCTCTCAATGTCAAGATTTATTAATAATGAATCGAACATTCATTGAGCTTAGAACTCGTAGGTCTCCTAATAAATGTACCGTCAGCTTTAAGCATTGTTTTAGCATTTCTCTAAACTCATACTGGAAAGATTTAATTTTGAAAAATCCCAGTCCATCATTTGTTAATAATTTTATTAAAGAATTTTATGGTTACAGTCACAAGAAACAGAGTCCATAAATTTGAAGGAAGAAATATTGATATTCTCCGCTGCTGTTTGCTTAGCAGTATCGTGTTAAGACTGCAATGGTAAAAAAATATGCCAACTCACTTTGTGAACAGAAACTTTTATTATCTATAATTTAACACACAATTTAAAACATTTTGTACATTTTATTTATATAATACATAAGCGGTAAAATCACTTTTTATACAGATTATGATACAAATTATACACAAACACTTTTATTTAACATTTTTAAACAGAATTTTTTTTAATACTAACATTAGGTACATACGAGAACTTTTTTTACCAAACGAGTCATTAATGAAAATTGCAAAGATTGCTGTCTTTATATTATTAAACAAATGACTCATCCAGTACAAAAATCGTTAGAACTAAATATCAATAAACTATGTTTAAATGCATACACATTTAATACTATACATATATGTTAAACTAAAACTATTCATTTATTCTATTATCCTTTCTATTGACTAGAATATTAATGGATAACTATTAAATACGATTTGACTAGAAACACTCGCATTTATAGATTTTTAATCTACTTATGTACACTTAAAATAAATATGTTTTGTCAGAGAATCAAGAAAAAACTAACTTAAGATCCATAAACTTATGCAACTATCAATACACGCGTCGTAAATGTAGCTGAAAACATAGAAAAGAATGGTCTCAATTCTTTAAATTATTTATTAAAATAAAAAACTAGGATGTTTAGTAAAAAATTTATTTGATGAAAGGGTGCAATTATGAAATTCGAAGGCGTTGGTGATAGTTATGTTTGGAAAAAACTTTGTTATGGAATATAAATACACGGTAAATACATTTTAAATTTAAATACTTTACGTCTCATGACTGTGTTGATATTGGTACAAGTATAAAGTCACAAGTAATTTAGTTCGGTAACTTTGGTGGACGATATTGAAATTTTTCTAGATTCTCCGTGTAAAAATAACTAAACTTCGACTATGATTATAGAGACGGAATCTTAACGGTAACTGGCACGTATTCCCATGAAAGTATAATACAAAATATGGCAGTGATTCACTTTATTTTTCTCGTTCCGATTTAAACGTATTTTAATTTTTGTTTTCGAGTGTGGTAAGCTGCCGCTTGTAGCGTATTGCAAACTTTTTCCCTCGCCCGCACTTTAAAAAAAAACCTAAAATTAAACTTTATTCTGATAAGGTTAAATAGTGCGAGAACTTTTTAAATTTCGCTCACTTATATTTTGGTTATATTCAGGAACTTTAAACGACGTGTGAAACTAGGATTTTTTCGATTTAGGTACTCCAAATCGACAAATCTTTTTATATCTAAACTTAATAAGTAATATCACCTCTTTTTATCATAAATAACTAATATATTTTTTTAACACAGACTCCAAATTCTTATAATTAAAAAATTAAAAATTAATTGTATAAAAAAATTATCAATTTTTTTATCAAATAACAAGTTGAAATACAGTTTTATAAATTTGATTAAAATTAAAAAAAATTTTCAAAACTTGACCTGCATCCTGCATCCACCGTTTTGATTAAAAAAATCTTATTTTGTTTGTTTTGATTTAAAAAATCATGCTTAGAGCACTTCATTTATAATTAATTTATTTTTAATATTTGGAATGACTAGCTGAAGTTATGGAATTGGTAGAAGTACTACAAGTTTGATTAAAAATAATACTTTGTGACTAGAAATAAATCTTTAGATACTATAAATAATATTGTTGCGACTAGAAATAATACTTTTTTGACTAGCAATAATACTTTTTTGACATGAAATAAAACTTTTCAGACTAGAAATATTATTTTTCTGACTAGAAGTTATACATTTATGATTAGAAAAAATTATATGACTAGAAATAACACTTTTCACACTAGAAATATTGTGCAATGTCAATAACTAAATACATTTGTGACTAGAAATGATAGCTGTCTGACTAGAAAAAGAACTTTAGACACTATATATAATAAATTTGTGACTGGAAATGATAGTTTCCTAACTAGAAAAAATAGTTTAGACACTATGAATTATATATTTGTGACTATAAATAATATTTTGTGACTAGAAATGATAGTTTTCTGACTAGAAAAAATACTTTAGACAATATAAATATTATATTTTGTGACTAGAAATAATAGTTTTCTGACTAGAAAAAATACTTTAAGACACTATAAATAATATATTTGTGACTATAAATAATATTTTGTGACTAGAAATAATAGTTTTCTGACTAGAAAAAATACTTTAAGACACTATAAATAATATATTTGTGACTATAAATAATATTTTGTGACTAGAAACAATAGTTTTCTGACTAGAAAAAATACTTTAAGACACTATAAATAATATATTTGTGACTATAAATAATATTTTGTGACTAGAAATAATAGTTTTCTGACTAGAAAAAATACTTTAAGACACTATAAATAATATATTTGTGACTATAAATAATATTTTGTGACTAGAAATAATAGTTTTCTGACTAGAAAAAATACTTAAGACACTATATATATTATATTTGTGACTTTAAAAAATATTTTGTGACTAGAAATGATAGTTTTTTAAACAGAAAAAATACTTAAAACACTATAAATAATATATTTGTGACTATAAATAATATTTTATGACTAGAAATGATAGTTTTCCAATTAGAAAAAATACTTTAAAAACTATAAATAATATATTTGTGATTATAAATAATATTTTGTAACTAGAATATTTTTGTTACTAAAAATAATACAATTGTGACTGGAAATTTGTTTTTCGGACTAGAAGTAATACAATTGTTATAAAAAAACTAGAAATAATACTTTTTTAGAAATGTTTCTTTTGTGATAATACCCTTGGGACTAAAATTATTATTTTTTAAATATAAATATGATTTACTATAATTTCTATGTCAGTTTATGAAAATATATAATCAATATTTTTGATTAGAAATTTTTGAAATTTCAGTGTAATCAAAATAATTGAGACTAGACTGAATATGACGACTTGAAACATAAAACTTAAAGCTTAAATTTTTCTTACCCTAATTATCAGTCGAAAGAATATCATGCAATTTAAATCAGTTTTGTTTACTAAAAGAATTTTGATAAGTGACATTTAACAATTTAAAATTACCAGTTTTGATATGTCATTCATATTTTTAGGTAATAGCTTGCCAAGGAATTTCATTTTAGAATTGAAAATATTACTTACGTAGCTCGATTTGTGTTCTTGTAAATTATTAAAAGCAGCTTTTTGTGTATTTAATGTTATACAAAAAAAGATAAACATTTCAAATAATTTTTTCTCCTTACTGTGCAGAAAGCGTCACTTTCGGCCTGCTACGCAAATCGAAGTTGCCGCTTTCCGTCTACAGTAGGGAGAAAAATGGTATACACACCACGGGCATTAAAGTAAGAAATGTCTCAGAGCACATGTATGATGACCTCGGCTTCGCCTCAGTCAACAAACGTGTGCTCTGGGACATTTCTTACTTTACTGCCCCAGGTGTGTAATATACTATTTTATCAAATATCCCTTGCAACAAGGATTCCTGGTGACGTTTATATTCATTTGACGACAAATAACCTTCAAGTGAAATTAACCTTAAAATCACCAATGTTGCCAGATTTCCATGGCCTGCTTTCACAAAAAAATACAAATAGAAATATTTTGTAAATTTAATTTTAGAAAATTATAAACTTGGGGTGTTCAAAAATTTTTTTGATTAATTGCATGTTATTCTTTTTAATATAAACTTACAACTAAAAGAGATCAGAGCTGATTTCTAAATTTTTTTTTGTACAAAAAAGAAAATATAACACAGGCCCACAAAAGAAAACAAGTACCCTCAACTGGTTTCTAAAACTATGCTAGTCCGATGTATTTTTGATCGCTTTTTCCGAATTTGAAGTCAGAATGGGCGGTTTCCCAGTATTTAACAAGGTTATTTGAATGTCAAATTGAGGGAATACGGTGAAAAAATCCGAAAAAGTTCATACGTAAGTATTTGGGGTCTACGAATCAGAATCTGACATTTGTTTGACCTTGAAGGTCAATTAGTAGAATTTTCCGCTCGTTCAGAATCCGGGGTAAAAAATCTATCCCGTGAAATGAAGTTGACTTTTAAATGACCTTGACATTGACCTTCGAAGGTCAAACAAATGTCAGATTCAGATTCGTCTGAATTTTTCCAGATTTTTTCACCGCATTCCCTCAATTTGACCTTCAAATAACCTTGTAAAATACTGGGAAACCCCCCTTTCTGATTTCAAATTCGGAAAAAGCGATCAAAAATACATCGGACTAGCTTAGTTATAGAACCAGTTCAGGGTACTTGTTTTCTTTTTTGGGCCTGTGCAATGAATTTAAAATATACATATGTACAAGTTCCAAACGATACATACCATCGGGAAATTTTCAAAAAAACATGTACAGATCGTCGAATCTTCGGTAACGTCAGAAATTACTGTTGATCCATGTGACGTTTCGCAGATACCTCTCCATATCGGAGACGGCGTCGAACGTAGGCGACGCAGCAGCCGCCGTCTCCGTATTGCCGCAGATCGCCGGCCCTGGAGGCGGCAGAGGAGGCGGCCTCCAAAGACGGGGCGGCATTCTGGGGATGGGTCTGATAACGGGGACAAGCCGGTGTCATTCGAGTTGGTGCATCGCTTGGTGTTTCTTCAAGTAAGCGATCCTTCTGAAGCGTTTACCGCATTCTGGGCATTGGAACTGCTCTTCGGATTCTGCAAAATAAGCTCGTGTTAAAAAATAATTTCAATGACGTCCCATAATAAATTATTAAAGACCCTATTTCCTTTTATAAAAATTATTATACCATGGATAAACCTTATTGGAACATTCGGTATTCTGCAAAGATATTTTCAAACTTTATACTTTATTATCCTATGAGTGCCATGATCTAATCGTTAAAATAATACGATCGATTTTCATTTTTATAGTACGTGCGTACTAAAATATTTTAAAAAATCATTAAAAATATTTCAATCTCCCTACTTTTTATTTATGATTATCTAAATAAGCCAATCCTCTTCAACCCCAATTTATTGCTTTTTTTCAATCTGATCGAGATATGTTCGTCGAGGTCGACCTCTACCGACTTTAGTCCATTCACACTCGCCTTATAAATTTGTTTCGTCAATCTTCCTTCATCCATTCTTTCTACGTGTCCAAACTATCTAAGCATTCCTTTATCTATCTTTGTAACCATATCTTCTTTTACACCACAGCGTTCTCTTATTTCACTATTTTTTATTTTATCCAACCGAGTCACTCCGGCTATACTTCTCAAACTACTCATCTTCGCATCATTAATCCTATTTTCATGCTTCTTCTGCCAAACCCAACATTCACTACCATACATAAGTGTAGGAACCAACACACCTATATGCACTGCCAGACGTGCCGTTTTTGACACTTTCTGGCTGTTCATAAAGCTATGCAGTGCCCCATTCATCTGTTGTCCTGCCAACACCCTTCGTTCAATGTCACTGTCATACTTTCCATCTCTCGTAAACTTTGAACTCAAGTACACAAATTCGTTTACTTGTTCCACTCTTTCTCCCTCAATCGAAACTTTACAGTTTGCCACGCTTTCTTCTCTTTCGTTTTGCTTGCATTTATTTTCATCCCTTTGACTTTTAGGGTATCATGCATAACATTAACCATCGCCTGCAACTCCTCTTCAGATGACGCTAAAATGACTTGATCATCGGCGTAAAGATGATATGACGATCAAATCATTCATTTTCAATCCATACGCATTCTCTTTCAAATCTTTTAAGCAATCGACTATGTAATAGTTAAACAACTGAATATTTATACTTTAGTTATCTGAAGCTAATGAACTAATAAATATATCATGATTAATAATTAATACGAAAAATTTACAGCCCTAAAGTCACATACTTTTAACCCTAAAATTTTTAATAAATTTGTTTAGAATTATTTTAAAAGAGAAACGAAAAAATTCCAAACCCACTACTTATCTATATATTCATTAAGAATGTCCCAATCTCTGAATTGTAGATTCTAGACCTCAAAATATGATGATCCTGCCCATTAAGCCTTATACAAATATTAATAGTTTCCGAGATACCGGGTGTTTAAAAGTTTAAATATGGATTTTGATTTTCGCAATTATTTTTCATGTTTTCACAATTTCTATTTGAAAATTGGCAATTTTTCGTTTTTTTTGGCATCAGGATTGCCAATTTGGACTCTAATTAAGCATTGCTAAGAGAGGGAGCTAGTTACATTTGATTTTGTTTAGTAATTCAAAGCAAAATTTTTTTGGTTGTATTAGCGACTGTCTATCGTGTAGCCCTGTCCACTGTCTGATATTTCGCAGCCAACACATTTTTTTTCTTCCGACCCCTTTCCGGCCTTCGATGAACCGATGCAAGAATTGATTGATTTCGTGTTTCGCATTATATGTCCCAAGTATGCCGTTTTTCTCTTCTTAATAAATTCATAAACAGTTCTCATTGTTCGTTGACTCGTTTTAGAACTTGTTCGTTTGTCAGTCGGGCCGTCCAAGGTATCTTTTTGAACTTTTTAGAAGCAGACAACTCGATAACCTATCGAGTTACATGAACCAAACAGGAGTAACTTTTTTTGTAGAATTTTTCTCATAGTTCGGCCAAAACACAGAGTGTAACTAGCGCCCTCCTTTAGCAATAATAAATTAAGAGTACAAATTGGCAATCCTCTTGCCAAAAAACGTAAAATTGACAATTTTCAAATGGAAATTGTGAAAACATGATAAAATTATTGCGAAAATCAAAATCCATATTTAAACTTTAAACACCCGCTATCTCGCAATCTAGCAATATTTGTTGAAGACATGTTGGGCAGTATCATCATATTGTGAGGACTACAATCTACAATTCAGAGATTTGACATTCTCAATGAATCACCCTGTACAAAAAATCAAATTATGTTTGTTTGTCCTTTATGCGTTTTTAAACCGCTAGATCGATTTTAATAGCATTTTGTAAATATGTATTGATTGGCTCCAACTTGAGAGATAGGATAGTTTTTTTCTCGAAAGGGGCGAGAGGGGGCTGAAATATAAAAGCTATCAAGAATGGCTGATATTAGTGACGAATTCATAGTTTTTGGGGTCGCTGAGTTTGACAATAACAGTCCCAATTTTTTTTAGCACCCCTACGAAAGGAGTAAGAAGGGGATGGAATATAAAAAATATTAAAAACGGCTGTTATTCGTGTCGAATTTATAGTTTGTGGGGACGCTAAGTTTGATAGTGATATTCAAAATTATGTTAGCTCCCATACAAAAGGATTGGAAAGTGGATGAAACATAAAAACTTTTAAAAATGCCGATATTAGTGTCGAATTCATAGTTTTTAAGGTCGGTGATCTCTAATATCTTTCTCGTTTTGAAAAAGTATTGCTTTACTCTGTACACTATAAAAAAAAATTGCTTATTTTGGCAATAAGTAAAAATTTGTAACTTAAAATAACTGTAACTAATCATTATACAGGGTGAATCACTACCAACGGGACGGAGGAGTATAGCGAAACGGTAAAAGTTTTTAAGTTTTTGTCACTTTAGTAGTTTGTATATTGATAAAATTATTTTAAATTATTTTAAAATATATAGAATGTCCCAATAAAGTGTGGCGTATCAAAGTTCTAGTTTTTCCTAAGGGGCACCCTGTATTTTACTGCATTTTCTGATTGTCCCTAAAAAATAAGGTATACTTTCATAATGGTTCCCTATAACTGAGTACAGAGTGTTCTGAGTTATGTCGACTTTGTACTTTAAGTAATTTCTGTAGTATTTACGTATTTGTTTTATTAAAAATGTTTTCGTTTTTTTTATAATAACTATGCCAACATGATTGGTTTAAAAATTTAGAGAGAACCGCAAATGTTGTAAAATCAATTTACAATTATTAAATTTAAGGAAATTGTAAATTAAGAATAGGAGACTCTGTACAAAGCAATTGAAAAAGGACATCTGTAAATTCTGAATACTCTGTAAAGAGATGTTTAGTAGTCAATCATGGAATATACGTAAAAATAATTTGTTAAATTAGTAGATAATGCTTTTTCACATTTTGAGAAAAATAGACATCACTCAGAACACTCTGTACTTAGGTGTCGACAACCCTTATGAAAGTAGTCTACCTCATTTTTTACGGACAATCAGAAAATGCAGTAAAATACAGGGTGTCCCATAAGAAAAAATATAAATTTGATATGCTATAATCCTCGGTAGTGATTCACCCTGTATAAGTAATGCGAAAAAGTTACAGTACTGAAGTGCGTCCGATCCCCTAAATTTTTAATAAAATATGACGTGCAAAATAATTTTAAGAGAAAAAAATAAACATTTTTTTTTAAATCGTTTAAATCAATTTACACATTTATTATTCATTCGGTGTTTTTTTTCGTTTTAAAGTAATGGTACATCGCCGTGTATATTTTAAATCAAAACAATCGCGTGTTCTGGCAACAAGTGAACTATAGATTTTGGTCCTACCTGATTCTCCTTCGCCGTGTTCGTCCTGTTTGTTATCCTTGGGCTGCCGTGGCTTGTGCCATCTTCTGTGGGACGCCAAATTCGCGGGACAATTAAAAACTTTATCACACTCGGGACATCTGTATTCGATATTGACGATCCTGGAGCATCTGTGCTGCGCCAAACCGAAGGCGTCTTCATACAATTCTCTGCACAATCTGCAGACGTAATCGCCGATGATATTTTCGATTTTGGCCAGCTCCGCTTTGGCTTCTTCAGTTATTTCGACCACGTTGAATGCAGGATCTATATCCCCCTTTCTCACGACGAGATTCTCGTCCGGTCGCAGCTCCCTGATGATTGTACCCGATACGGGAGACGTGTTGTCCTCCTCAAAGTTGAGCTTCCTGGTCGCTTTGGTCTTTTTGATCGTCGTCGGCGTCGCGACTTTCGGCTTCTTCGTCGGCAGATCCGGCGTCGGAGAACGTCGACTCTTCTTACTTCCCGGTGACGGCGTGCATGGGGGAGTAATGGGCGATTGGGTGTGATGATGTTTGACGCTCAAATCCAACGGTATGGCCGTCGTCAGCTCCAACGGTTCGGAAAATTTGAAAAAGTGCTGCTGAAGATGGAACAGTCGCGGCTCCAACGCTAAACGCTGCAGATTGTTGTAGTGATGTCTAATCGTATCGAATTCCATGTCATGATGGTATTGCACGCGAGGCATCACTCGCTGGGTCTCGCGACCGACTAAAGCACGTTTTTCTTGTAGTCGAATAGCGCCGATGAGCCCCAATAGCCGATGTCACCCCGCCTCGAGGGCGCGTTGAGCGTGCGCTAGGTGGGGCCGAACGAGTCACCCTCATTGGTCGAGGAATGTCGCTTTCCGCGTATTGGTAAATCACGATTACGACGTTTCGGATGTTCAGTTGATCGTAACGGATTTCGGACCGTATATTTCGTAACGGTTTTTAGGCAATTATTAGTGGGATTCCCTAGCAGATGGCAATTTTACACCCTCTCGCGGATAAATTGATAGGAGCGTCGTGATAGAAGCCCTTCGGCAGATTTTTTAATGTTTTTAATTACCTCTCGCGCGTCCAGAACGCTCCTACACGCACAATAATTCATTCTTTTACCTGTACGAGGTCTGACTGAATATTTGGTCTCTGATACAATAAAAACCTTTTTTTTTTATTCACGAAAAAGCCCTTTTAACATATTTTAAAAAAATTACATGTATTAAAAACAACAGGAAGAAAAACATACAATACACACAAATTCCTACATTTTTTTTACTGAAAATAGTCGTAAAAAGAGTAGTCCTATCGTGTGGGCGACTATTAGAATGGGAAGGGATTGTAGAAAGGAGATGATTGTGAAACCGCTTTTTGAAAAGTTGCAGGTCATAGTTCTCTGGAAAAACTGATTTTGGATGCTTGTTCCACTCTATAGCAGCCCTGTAAAAGAAGGATTCTTGATGGAGATTGGCCCTTGTAGTGTCAATCTTGAGAGTAAATGGGTGAGACTGATCAGCGTGCCGAGTTCTTCGGCCGAATGTGGTCAGTGGTGGTATAAGAGTTTTTATTTTTCTGGAGCATCTGCCATGGAAATATCTGTAGAGTAATTTCTGGTCTGCAACTCTTCTTCTATGTTCTAGTGGGTTAAGGGTATCTGTGAGAGTTGAGCTGTTTATCAACCGAATGGCCCTTTTCTGAATGGAATCTTAAAGACGAAGAGAATGTCTTGGTGCTGAACACCAAATGTGCGAGCAATACACCAGTAGAGGTCGGATTTGTGCCTTGTACGTCGTCAACAGTTGATCAGGAGTAAAAAAATTTATAGCTTTCCACAGAAAACCTAGCCTCTGGCTTGCTGACTCTGCGATGTTAGCAACATGGTCATGCCAAGACATATTATTAGACACCGTGACTTCCAAAATCGAGATGAAGGGACTTAATTCAAGGGTATTTCCGAACATTGTGATGGAGTGATTTGAGGAATTCACTTTCTTGAAGAACGTGGCGGTTTGTGTTTTCTGAGCGTTGACTGAACAAGATTGTTGGTTCCCCACTCGACGATTGCTTTAAGATCTCTATTGATGGAGTCAACCTGTTCCTGCCTGAGTCTATTTGTATCATTCACCGAAAGTGATCGATAGGATGTGAAAGTTGAGACAAGTGTGCTGTCGTCTGCGAAACTGTAAATGGGGTTCGTGGTAGTTTTCAAGAGGTTGTTGATGTGTAAAAGAAAAAGGGTGGGGGACAGGATGGAACCCTGGGGGACCCCGGCATTGGTTTTAAACGCATCAGAAGAAATACCGTCAACTGCCACATGTAAGGAGCGATCTTGCATGAAGCTCATGAGCCATTGGTGCAGTTTGGTTGGGAGACCGTAGGCTGATAATTTGCTTAACAATGCCTAGTGCCAAACGCGGTCAAAGGCTTTAGATATAATAATAATATTTAGTTCGAAAATCACATATACATAAAAGGATCTACAAACACATTCAGAGCAAAATATTTGTCAAAAAAAGTAAAATAATACTACGTAGAGGCATCTAAGTAATCTTGTACTGTGTAGGGTTCAGTATCTACTAGAATTTTGTGTATTACATTTTTGAAACGGTTTCGACCTATCATTCTAATATGCTGAGGTAATTTATTGAATAATTTCATGCAATATTTAGCACCTCTTTCTGTAACAGTCAGGATAGGATATATAATGCTTGTCTCTACTGTTGTATGAGTGTGTTGGTAAATTGGAATGAAAATAATCTTTATTATTAAATAAAATCATTAGACATTCTTCAATGTAAATTGCCGCAACAGTTAGATATTTATTACTTTTGAAAATGCTTTTGCAAAAAGCTCTGAAATATCCAAGTCTATTACACGGGATTTACCAAACTTCGCAACAGTGTTTGTCCAGAGCTGAGTGACGTAAGCCAGCAAATCTCCAGTAGACCGAAGTTGTCGAAATCCATATTGTCTGTCATGAATTACCTCAAATTTCTTAACCTAATTGTTTGCTTTTTGGTACTTGAGCGCAAAGTTGAGCACACCGTTAATGAGTTTTTATCACGTCAGATCTCTTAAATATTTTCCCATTTTTACGATAGAAGCGATAGTGTGACAGCACGTCGAGCGGGATTTTGGGGGTTGTTCCTGCTGGCGATAAGTCCGGGAAAAACTTTTCTGCGTGTAGATACATTTCATCGGCGGTGCTGTAAATTTTATATGGCACGCACACATTTTCCGTGAATTTCATTCATTGCATTTCCCGTTCGATTTTCAAATTCGTCCGTTAAATCATTAACGATTTTGTGTCGAATCATTTCCGGGAGAATGTTTATACTTTTTAAGGTTTCGTAGGGTTCGTATAATTGTTTTTTTCAAACTTAAATGGTTTCATTAGACAGACAAATACTTGCAGTTGTATGCATCTGCCCTTTTCAGTTATCCCGGTACATGTACGGCTTCTAAACCAACAATTATTACTCTTTTTTTTGTATTAACATACATCATTTAATTTATCCTCCACTATTTTATTTTCACCAATCACTTAGATATTCACTTTAAAATACCTTGCTTTAAACTAACTTCAACTTAAAACTAAACTTCTTCGCGACCGCTGCCCTTTTTATATTTCCAAATTATCGTTCTAGAAGAATCGCCACCATTCGAAAGTATTGCACCTTTTTCTAAAATGTGCCCGAATAATCCACCAAGTAGCAAATTAAATTCTATAAGGTTTGAATAAACAGCTACAAGTTATATCTTATGGGATACTGAAATTCTTGTAACGGTCTAAAAAAACAATTAAATGATCCTTATAGAACCAAAAACGGCCCAGATTGGGGGTATAAAGGCAAATACAGACCGGGCAACAAAATGTTGACAACACGTGTTGGCAACATGTATCCCGTCAACGAGATACAAGTTGCTAGATACACGGCAACATTGGGCGGCGTGACAACAAAGAAATTTGTTGGTTGTTGCCCATTCAAATGGAAAACATCGCTTAGTGTGTACGTGCTAGTGCTGTTGGCAACACAAAATTATCAACTGCAGCACGGTGGTATGTATTCTTTTTTAAGATTTTAGGGGCTACCAAAGAAAGAATATGTTCAAAATCAGATTTTGTCAGTCTAACGAAATTGCGGAACGAGGTGCCATCGTTTAAACGTAGTTTGGACAATAGGTTATTCCCAAGGCTTAAACCGTGTTTTAGAATTTCTCTCTGCCACCACCGTCTTTTCTTTTTTTAAACATTACCAGCAATTATTATAAAAGCAGCACTAGCACCAACAGCAATAGACTCTTCCATTTTTAATTCAACACTGACTTTGGTGTGGACGTGCAACAGTGTTAGCAACATTAATCTACAAATATGTCGGCAACATGTTGCCAACATTTTGTTGCCCGGTCTGTACCTACTTACCTTTATACGATTGTTCTATACTCATTTATAAAGCTACTATAAAAAAGCATTTTATTTTTTAGTGAAGAATATTAGAATCAAATTATATAAAATCCATAAAATCATTTGGAAGGTTTGTATAGCACAAATTTTGATGCGCCGCAAATTTTACTGATAGATTGTAGGTGTATATGTTTGACAAAAAAATAAAGCGCTTTAATTTTGGTTAATTTTCAAGTAGATACTTAAAAAAATAGTAAAATAAAAAATCGTAAAATTACCTTTTTTTTTAATGATTTTAATAGTTTAATACTTCGTATGACAATTCTTTCACAATATAATTCTCTAAATAATAATAAGGTCACATTTTTCAATTTAGTTTCATGTTTCCAACACAATTGCTCATAATGGCGGCGATACCCGGTACAAGAATTCCTTACTTAAACATGGCGATTTATAAAACTACAATTTTATCCCAAAGAAATGTCTTGACTGCAATTTTTTTATCAGTTAAAACCATGTCATGGACTAAATTCACATTTTCTTTGGTCACCACAGTTTTGGGGGCTTCTGCACCCGGTGCATGTTGAGAGATTCCCAGTTTGATCGTGACCAGTTCTTTATTACCTGGTACGAAGGACAGAGTCACCCAATACTTCTACTTATAAATTTCTTGCGGTGATAACCCCTTTTTACAGAGGTAGTTTGTCGCACCTTTTATCTCAGTTTTGTCCATTTTTATAAAATCAGGCACACCTCAATGGAAAAAAATTAATATTTAACAAACACGAACTGATGCGCTGATGCTAATTGGCACAAACTAAAGTCATACAATAAGCATTTGCCTTCATCAATAGAGATCTTAAAGCAATCGTCGAGTGGGGAACCAACAATCTTGTTCAGTTCAACGCCCAAAAAACACAAAGTGCCACGTTTTCCAAGAAAGTGAATTCCTCAAATCATCCCATCACAATGTCCGGAAATACCTAATTTTTTGTCACTGATAGGAATTTAAAAAATGCTGCTCTCACCAATTCGATTCTCACGCGAATTTCGTTGTCCTGATTTAGCTCCGAATTGATGAATGCTCCCAAATATTTGTGTTTTTCGACCCTTTCTATTTGTTGCCCATTGACCCATATTTGTGCACCATCTGTAAGAATTTCGGATATTATCATTATTTTAGTCTTGTCGGTATTAATATTGAATCAGATTCATCAATTACAGAGTCCACTGTGTTAACTATTTTGGCACAAATCCTTGTACCCCCTTTTCTAAGCCACAGGACATTCTTGAAGATAACTTGGGAGTATACAGGGTGTTTCTTTACTGGTTGGAAATATTTTAACTATAGAATCCTGAACTCAAAATATAAAGATTCAACCCAAATCACCCAAATAAAATTTGTCTCCTGTCTGAGTTAGTTAGTTAGTTATTTTTATTTTAAAATTTAAAAATTATTTGCCCAGTACTTTAAAACTATTTGAAGTATTATCGCCATATTTGATGGGGAGTGTAAATACTATACACCCTACTAAATTATGTTAAATGAACGTTTCTGGCTACTATCAGAGGCGTACGACAGGGGCAAGTGACTGGTTGATCCCTTCCAAATTCTACGCAACTGGCGGATTTGCAATTTTTCACAATTTTTCGATTGCATTTATTACGCGAATGAAACTTCAATCTTTATTAACAAAAAACATAATTTTATTTATCGAAATTTTTTCACCGAATAGATGGAGAAGTCTTTATAACCACGAAGTATATAACAAGTACAAAGAACCTGACATACTGAGAGTTATCAAATCCTACAGGATTAGATGGCTGGGACATGTTTTTCGACGAGAAGATTCCGACCCTGCTAAAAAATTGACATTTTTAAAGATAGAGGGTACAAGGAGAAGAGGGAGACCGAATACAAGGTGGTTGGACAGTGTGGAGAAGGACTTGAAGGAATTGGGAGTGCAAAGATGGAGAAGTCTGGCTGCAAATCGTCCTGCCTGGAGGAGCCTAATTGGGAAAGCCTTGGCCTGTACTAGGCTGTAGAGCTGATGAAGAAGAAGAATCTTCATATTTTGAGTTCAGGATTCTATAGTTAAAATATTTCCAATTAGTAATGAAACACCCTGTATATTAAAAAGCGTCGGTGAAAGCACGCAGCACTCGTGCAACAGATATGCCGTTCGTTTCTACATCGTTAATTCCGTTTGATTCCAACACAAGTTTTTGATGGCTTTGTTATCGAGATCAATGTTAGTATTATTAGTCTTCATAAATTGCAATGTGTTAGAGGCTCTTTATTTTCTGCGTATAATCGTTACTAACTAAAATAACTTTTATTATATTGTTTTATCCTTTTTAAACGAGTCGCACTGTACGTGTTACCATCGTGAAAAAATTGAACTTGATTTTGCTACAAACGTCACTTAAACATCAAAAAGTGCAGAGATTGATTTCTCGAGAAAAAACATAAATAAATCAAAATCGTTTTTATGAAATCGGTACTGAGTCCGGAAGCGCCTGTATATGTTCCTCCGCCGCTGCGAAATGCAACTCCAAAATCTCTCCCTTCCTCCGTCAAGTCCACTCCCAGTTCGAGTTCCAGGGAGCCGCAGTGTTCGAGGTACTCAAGAAAATCCATCAGGTCCTCCACCAGCAGCTTACAAAATAGTCCCAGACCGATACTAGGAAACAAGTTGCCGTTTCCTAGACCGATCTTGGGAAGAAAAGAGGATTCTGAAGTCAAGGAAATCGACCGCGATGAAGCCGACGAACACATCGGTAAGGAGTTTAGGAGGAGTTTCAGAAGAGTGAATCTAAATGACAATGCGTCCTTCAACAACGAAGAATGTGAGTGATGAACGTTTAAATTTCAAGCAAGATGTTTTTTCTGTGCCAACGATTTAAGTGGTGCAATTGACTTTATTTTTTTGTAACTTTGTCAAAGCGAATAAATGGTTTGATTACTTGGATCACTTAGTCACCAGTCCGACTGACGTTTTCAACAACAACAACATTGTATTTTCCCACTGAGGCTGGAAAATAAATTGTTTGTTGCTGAGCAGGATTTAGGTCTGCGACATTTGATTGATTAACATTTCTTCATTATTTAATAAAAAAAATACTCTTGGGAAGGTGCTTAAAGAAGTTTAAACATTCTTTATCACTTTAGTGTCGTTAAACTTTGATAATGATGAATTTTTTGGCTATCTAGGGGCTGAGATGACTTAAAATATCATCTAAAATCAAATCGATAGCAGAAATAACAACTCTATGCAGGGTGTTTTAAAAAAAGGTGAGCCCGTCTCTAGGATAAATAATTAGGGTTTGCTTGATAGCAATTTTTTGTAACGCCATCCGTATTCAAGATAAAGGGCGTTGAAGAAAAAAAATGTATACACATTTATTACGATTTTGCCGAAACTACTGGAAACATTGTAATGAAATTTTATACGAATATGTTTTAGAAGTTGATACATCCCATGAATTTGTTTTTATATCTGACTCTCTTAGAGGCGCTAGTTACGCGGTTCGTACCAAGTAGTATTGAACATAACTTTTTCAAGGTTAGATTTATTAATAAAAATTTCAAGTGAACTTAAACATCATTCGATTTTACACCAAAAAGGTACTTTTGGTAAAACTCGATACTGTGTACCGTTTTCGGAATATTTTGATTTAAAAATTATGAAGTAATAACCGATGCTGTTATAAATACGTCTTCTTCAAGTACTTGAAGAGCAGCAGCTACATCCTTATCATTACAGACAAGTCCAAGAGTTCTTGCCAGACTATCTACCGGTTAGAGTAGATTTTTGTCAAACATTACAAGAAAGGACAGCCCTCAATCCAAATTTTTTAAAATGTATTCTTTTTACGGACGAGGCCACCTTTACGCGACAAGGTATGTTTTACTCCCATAATGCACACTACTGGTGTTATGAGATTCAACAAGGCAAAAGGGTATCACATTACCAACACTCATTTAAATTTAATGTTTGGGCAGCAACTTTAGGCAAAAAATTAATAGTTTATCATATTCTACCTGGAAATTTAAATGGTGAAGATCTCTGTTTGAAAGTATCTTAAGGAAAAAATATATTAGTTACGGTCTTTGGTCGGCCACTTTTAGGACGATTTTTAGTTGAACCTACTTCTTCCAAACTGCAGTTTTGGTAATTTGGTTGCGATTTGGATACGTATTATTAAATAAGTAAGCTACCTCATAATAAGTTCTTACGATCACCGTAACCTCTCATCGTAAGAATCATTATTCTTTGCTGTTCGGTAAACATACTTAAATTTTAAAAATAACTAATTACGATAAACACATTTTACTAATGATATTAAGAAATAATTTATGACATTTACAAACAATTAATGGTAAAAAACCCTACTACATTTTGACATAAAAATTTCTTTTATAATTTTAGTTTCAAACCACTGTAACTTTGGAATTATTAAAGGTAGAATTATGCGGTCTTGACGGTTGTATTTGTAATTTAATAGATTATGAAAAACTGAAAATATATACAGGGTGTATGTTCTATTTAAAAAATTATGTTACCAAGTTATTTTGTAGTAATGGTATACTTCTAATCGACTGAATTATTTGAAAAAACTTTTATTCGACATTTTTTTTTGTAAACCCAACAGAAATCAAAATATTAGTTTTATGAACGACCTACCCAAAAAGAAATAAATGATTGCCATTGTCTACTTTTTGATTAAATATTTGTCCCATAACTTTTCCAATCAAACGATCAAAGCTTAATTCGAATTTCTTCTTGATGCAAAAACAAAGGGACAAATAAGAAGCCCCAATGGAAACTTTAACTAAAATTTATGACCATCAAACGCAAATATTAACCCCAAAGTAAATTGCATTATAATCACGAAAGGTTCTTTAGCGTAACTGTTTCTATCACGAATGGATGCGTTTTGAGAAAGTGCTTTATTAATCCAACACCAATAAAATAAACCAATTCCATTATTAAATGTAATCGCCGACGATCGCCACGCTCGCCTGAATTGACACCGCTCGTTTTTATTTCCCGAATAAATACACAGGTTGGTCGTCTATCCCTAAATACCCTCCTTGCAGCGCTTCCTTGTAGTGATTAAAAATAATGAATCAGGTGGTAGTGTACGACCGAATCGAAGAAAAGAAGAGGTCTACTCGTTCAGGGGTGATTTTCAAAGAAATCCAGCTTAGGGGGCGCATTATTGTGAGACAAATTTAGCATATATATATATATAGAGTGTGTTGCACCTGTAGCCCGAAAGGAAGGACAGAAATAACAAGTGTTTTCGAAGAATGTATGTCAAGGACATTTCGTCATTGCCACTACAAAGACAAAGGATTTTGCGACGTCAGATGAATTATTTTATCCTTAATTGTGACTTTTTAAAAATTTTAGTACAAAAAAGTTAAAGTTGAGGTGACCATATTTGGAAAAAAAACCTCGCTGAAACGCAATTTATTCAATCAAGAAGTGCTTGAAGCTGTATCGTGTAAATATGCAAATTATCGTGAACCCATATTGGAGCAGTCAGGACGAACGACAGCTCATTAGAAGGGTTGGACCTAAGGTCTAGCAAATGGAGTCTAATAAGAGTCTAGAGAACTCTTACACAACATGGGGGCACACAATAGATCTGCAGTGGAGAGGTTTCTAGCACTTAAGCCCCAAACAAATATAATCTAATCTATCGAACGATTGTAGTCGATTATAGCAAAGCTTTTGATAACGTAAAATGGGAAAAGCTCTGATCCATTCTGTTGTCAATGGGTGACCGAGACCATCTAGTGTATCTCATACACTAATTATATGATAACAATTCTGCACGGGTTAGGGTTAATAAATGCTTGTCTGATGAAGGTGCCACATGCACGGGTGTGAGACAGGGCTGTGTTCTTCCGCCGCTTCTTTTTAATATCTGTAGTGATTTATTATGAGATAGGTTCTAGAGGACTGGCATGGTGGAGTAAATATTGGCGGCGTAAAATTGTCTAACTTAAGGTTTGCCGATGATACGACCTTGATAGCTGCAGAAATTATGGAACTCCTGATGAGACTTGAAGATGTCAGTGCTCTTTACTGCCTAAACATAAATTATAATAAAACCAAAATTATGATCATTGATAGAGAACATAACTATCCTGGAACTCGGACTATTGGACACTGTCAATTTATCATCAGTTTCGTCTAGAAACTTTAGAAACTTTAGCTGTGGCATTAGATATCTCCAAAGCGTTCGATCGAGTTTGGCATCAGGGACTCCTCGCCAAGCTTCCATCTTATGGCTTGCCCCCTCAGCTGTGTTCTCTGCTTGCTAGTTTTCTCTCAAACAGGTCTCTCCATGTAGTGGTCGATGGAGTTTCATCTGACACTCTACTCATAAATGCTGGTGTTCCGCAAGGATCCATTCTAGCACCAACACTATTTTTACTTCACATCAACGACCTATTGAAAGCAACTTCATGTCCCGTACACAGCTTTGCCAATGATAGTACCCTCCATACCGCTTTCTCTTCCAGGGCCCCTATATCAGCCCGTGAAACCAAAAATGGACGAGGAAGAAATGTTAACAATATAAATATGGACTTAGCAACAATTCTTGAATGGGGATCCAATAACTTGGTAGAATTCAATGCAAACAAAACACAAGCATGTCTTTTCTCTAGAAAAGCCGATCTCACTGTGCCTAACATAACTTTGTCAGGAGTAACCATACCACTGAAGTCATCCATATCGATGCTTGGTATTACTATCAGCAATAACCTTTCCTGAGAAAATCACGTGAGGTCCATTGCCAAAAGTGCATCCCAAAAACTTGGTTTTTTGTTTCGTGCCAAGAGCTATTTCACCTCCAGTCAGCTGCTTATGATCTATAAGGCACAGATCCGACCTGTACTGGAGTACTGTTCCCATATTTGGAGTGCAGCACCTAAACATATCCTGAAGCTACTGGATTCTGTCCAAAAAAGGGCAATTCGTCTCGTCGGTGATGCCTCGCTTACAAACTCGCTCACTTGTCTGGAACACCGTAGAAAAGTTGGCGATTTGTCTCTATTTTATAGATATTTTCATGGGCGATGCTCTTCTGAAATATCAACAATCGTTCCTCCTTTGGCAGTCTCTTCGAGATTAACCCGTCAAGTTCAGTCTTCACACCCCTTCGTGGTCACTTTGAAGACCTGCAGAACATCACTTTCCAAAGACTCATTCATCCAACGAATTGCGAGGCTTTGGAACTCATTGCCTAGGGAGGTGTTCCCCGAGGCATACAACCTCCAGAAATTTAAGAAGAACACCAACTCCTACCTTCTTTCCCTTGGTTCCCACGATGTTCTCTGAACATTACAGGATATCCCTTTTCGTGGGAACCAGAACATAAAAAAAAAAAATCTTGGAGCCCTAATAGAAAATAATGGGGGATGTGATGGCGAAATAAGACGGTGTATTCAGCTTGCTAGGTCAGCCATGACACAATTAAATAAAGTATTGAGTATATTGAGTATTGAGATGTGGGCGTGGCGACGAATGTTGCGAGTGTCCTGGACCGCACATAGAACAAATGCTTCGGTTTTACAAGAAATACGTCCTTCAAAACGTTTGTCCAATATCGTGTACTCTCGAATTCTTACATTTTTCGGACACATCAGTCGGAGTAAGCATATGGAAAGGCTTATTGTACAGAGAAAACCTGAATTAAGCAGATCACCAAATCGGTGGGTGGATGTTACCAAAAAATTATTAGATGCTACTCTCCCACAAGCGGTTCACATACATACATAAAGTCACGCCTTTGCTTCCTCTACTTTCATCAGTGCTCTCATACATGCTCATCGGTTGTTGGTACTCTTGACCTGGCCTTTCTTCAAAACAATGTTGATCTGATCGAGATATATTCTCCGAGGTCGACCTCTACCGACTTGTCCATTCACACTCGCCTTATAAATTTGTTTTGTCAAGCGGTTCACATGTCATCTAATCGAGATAAATGGCAAGATGCAATCAAGAGAGCCATTCAAAACATTGCACCTCGTTAATATGGGTCACAACACATCTGCAAAGATGTTATGATTAGGAAGAAGGAAAGAAGATCGATGGAAAGATTTTGTCAATTTTGGGTTCTTCGACCAGTAAAAGCAGCCTACCTATTTCAAAATATAAATATAAAAACAGCGGAGATGAAACAATCACTGATGCAAAAACTATAAAAAATTCACAGTAATATTTTTGGTATTACCGAATTTATTCAAAATATTTTTATTTCGATGTCATCAAAGTAACGAAATCTTCATAATTGACGTTTCCTGCGTCGTCGACTTCGGCGTCTATCATCATTTCTTCAATTTCAATAGAAGACAACGGCTCGCCAAAATAGGACATTAAATAAACCAGTTCTTTGCAGGAAACGTAGCCGGTTCCTTCTTTGTCGAACATTCGGAAGGCTTCGCGCAGCTCTTCAACTTCTATTAGATTTTTCAAGGAACGTCCCATGAATGTCAAAAATTCTGCAAAGTCTATGTCAACCTCACCTTTAACGGGAACTAAAAAAGAAATGCGAATGGTTAGTTAGCTTTGCCACAACGAACTAACTTGAAATATTGGTTCTTTCTTGCTTTGCTCAATTATTTGATTGCTGTTGGTGGTCAAGTGGTAGACTGACGGTTTTTCGTTTGAAGATCATAACTTACCTACTTCGGATATGAACTCGAAGAGCTCGTCTTCAGTGGGATTAAGTCCCAACGACCTCATCACCGTTCCCAGGTCCTGCGGGGTAATACAACCATTACCTTTTCTATCGAACATAATGAATACTTCTTTCATATTGGCGACGAGTTCTTCCGAAAATTGATCAGCCATTTTTCATTCGGTTAAATCTGTACCGAAAATTTATCAAAAAAAAATAAAAAAAGTTACTTTTGACGTTGAGTTACCGATAGAATGTAACATGTTAAAGTTTCAATTTTAGTTGTGACAAGATTTCGTCATTTTACAATCGTCGTTTAATGGTACACTGGAAATTCTTCTTTTTTAAATATTTTAGGTTATGAAAATGAACAATGGGGAAAAATTACGGAGTGGGCGACATCTATTATTGATCGTATTAACTTCTCGAGGTGTGAACAACAAACTAACCTCCATTTGTTTATATGGGTGAAAAGTGAACTTTATATATTATTTTAAAGGAAGTAATAAAATATTATTAAAATTTAAATATTATAGAAAACTATGCCCTAAAAATCAAAGGGATGAAAATAAATGTGAGCAAAACGAAAGTAATGGTTTTTGAAAGATAAGAAAGCATGATAAACTGTGGAGTTTCGATTGAGGGAGAAAGAGTGGAACAAGTAAATGAATTTGTGTACTTGAGTTCAAAAATTACTAGAGATGGAAAGTATGACAGTGACATTGAGCGAAGGGTGTTGGCAGGAAAACAGATTACTGGGGCACTGCATAGCTTTATGAATAGCCAGAAAGTGTCAAAAAAGGCACGTCTTGCGGTGCAGAGGTGTGTTGATTCCTACACTTATGTATGGTAGTGAATGTTGGGTTTGGCAGGAGAAGCATGAAAATAGGATTAATGCTGCGGAGGTGAGTAGTCTGAGAATTGTATAGCCGGAGTGACTCGGTTGGATAAAGTAAAGATTAGTGAGATAAGAGAACGCTGTGGTGTAAAAGAAGATGTGGTTACAAAGATAGATAAAGGAAGGCTTAGATGGTTTGGACACGTAGAAAGGATAGATGAAGGAAGATTGACGAAACAAATTTATAAGGCGAGTGTGAATGGAAGTCGGAAGTTATGTGAAGTCGGTAGAGGTCGACCTCGGAGAACATATCTCGATCAGATCATCATTGTTTTGAAGAAAGGCCAGGTCAAGACTGATAAAAGTAGAGGAAGCAAAAGATGTGTGTAAGAACCGCAGCGGAAGTGGAAGGAAGTGGTCTCTGCCTACCTCTATGGGAAAAAGGCGTGACTTTATGTATGTATGTAGAAAACTATAATAATATTTTTTTCAGCGAATAAGCATGAAAATGTATAAATCTGATTTTTAAAAACAATGTTATTAAAATTCGCCCTTTGCAGCGTTATCCACTATCATTTTTGTTACAAAATCAATATAAATAAAGACATAAAATGACTCAATAAATTCTCACGCTGCCTAAAGAATGTGATGATACAAAATGTGTATCGTTCTAAGCAAATTGAATCATTACAGTAAAAATTCCTTACTAGATTGACGGAATAGTTTCAACGACACAATTTGTGTGATTACTTTCGCTTGGGGGAGACGTAAAAGTTGGTAGTTCAACTTTTATTGATATAACCCACAATTTTTTCACACATACAGCTTTGTATTTGATTTGGAATTCTCCGATGAATACTCACTGATGGTATACAATCGTGGTACATTTTTCATTTAAATACGCTTTTAAGGTCAGTCGCAATATGATAGCTGAAACAGCTGACTAATTGTGGTTCCGTTTACACCAGAATAGAGATTGTGAGATTGCATTCGCCGTTCAGGAGATGGAATTTGTATGTAATTATTATATTCAGGGCACGTGCAAAACCGGTCGATTAATTTTTCGATTTCAACCATTAATAAAAACCTCATGCTCCACCACTGAAGCATACAGGTATCAAGCGGTCTTAACAATTTCATACGAGAATATGTAATCACACACTGCGATTGTTGTTTTCTGATCCCTTCGGCCAGGTGTATCGTCTTTCGATAAAACGGGGGGACCACGCGTCCTACTACGTTAGCAGCTGTCCTAGGGGGCTGCACCCCATCGAAAAACCGGCTATTATGCTACACATGCCGTGACGTATGCGTGCGTATGTGCCGCATTAGGTGCGTGCACATTATTACCACTCTACGAATATGGAAATGAATTGTACACCAAAAAACATGCAGCTTTCTTCCTTGGAGCTAAAAAGTTAATTATCATTATCCAGTCCTCAATGCTTCAACCAAAACATCTTCGTTTAAGAGAACAAGTTACTTAGACCACGATGTAGAGCTGTTTTTTGTCGTCCTTCGATTTTTACCGTTCAAAACACTTTTCGAGCAATCTTCCAAGCATCACAATTTCTTTGTACATGCTCTGCTGATCTGTGCTATACATGCAGCTTTCTTCTTTGAATATAGAACGTTGCTTAGGCAAAACATCTTCATTTAAGAACAAAAGTAACTTAGACCACAATATATAACTGTTTTACATAATTCTTTAATGTTTACTGCTCTAAAAAACATTGAAGCATTCTTCCAAGAATTACAATTTCTCTGGAACATGCTCTACTGATCTGCCCTATACTAAAGCAAACCACTTTGGATTTAGAACGTTGCTTAAGTTGATTATCATAACCCAGTTGCTAATGCTCCAAGTTCAAAAACAGGTCAGCTCAGATATAGAACTATTTTTGTCGTCATTTCCTGTTTTCTGCTTTAAAACATTTTCGATCAATTTTCCAAGCATCACAGTTTCACTAAACATGCTCTGCTGATCTGTGCTATACATGCAGCATTCTTCTTTGGATCTAGAACGTTAGTTATGTAGTAGTTAGCTTGGTTATCATAACCCAGTCGCTAATCTCCATTCCAGAACACAAGTACAACAATATAGAACTGCTTTTTATTGGTCTTTCGATGTTTATTGTTTTAAAAACCATTGAAACATTCTTCTAAGCATCACAGTTTATCTGGAACATGCTCTACTGATCTTTTATATACATACAGCAATCTAGTTTGGGTTAAGACTGTTGCCTAGATTGGTTATCATACACAGTCGTTAATGCTTCAACCTCAAAACATATTTGTGCAAAAAAACAAGTAATAGATCATATACAGAACTGTTTTTTGTCGCCCTTCGATGTTTAATGCTCCAAAAACTATCGGAGCATATTTCTAAGCATCACAGTTTTTTTGGTACATGCTCTAATGATTTGTGTTATACACGCAGCATATTTCTATAAATTTTAGTAGGATTGAGAGCCCGTTGCGAGCTCGCTGGTTATAGGACACTTTTTCTTTCCAAACAACCTTAAAAGAACTGTTATCGTTTGGGATAGCCTCTTTATCACTTCTGCAACATCCTCTCCTTAATTCAATACAAAAATTCGGCATCTTACGTGAAAGTTCACGTACATTAAACGGCCAGCATTTTTCTTAGTGTAACCGAGTGCATTGTTACGGTTTTACAAATATGTAAACGAGCTGCTTTTCGGTCTTTTATGAACTTGTATGTCGTCCCGACAACCCCAGTCATTGCACCGTGTTAATTATTCTGCAAGGGAGAAGCACGAGATAAATTGTAAAATTTGGCACAGTTCGTGTGCTGGTATTTCGATTTAGGTACAAGCGCATCAACAAGTAGGGTTTTTCGGGTTCGAAAATCTCGAACCCGATTGTTTGTGATGAGCACTGAATGAAGTTTTAAATTGTTCAGTACCTGATATCACCAGGTGATACCTAGGTTTCACCTGGTGAGTATATCCAGCGAAATTAAATCTAAAACAATTTTTAATTCGCTTAAGGAGGTTGAAACGGGACAGTCCAAACCAAATAGGTATCTCGCGTTTTAGACGGTCAAAAATTAGATGACATACCTAAGCTGTAAATAAAAAAACCACAATTGTTAATAATTTTTTTTTCTTAAACAATTATGTATGCAACGTGTGTACAATCAGATTTTATAATAATTGGGTTCAGATGAAAATGAAGTGAGAGTTACTATGACAAATTTTAAGATATGTAATTTTTTTTTTTAAAAAATGTTAATGAAAATTATTTACATGTATTTTTATTGTTCTTCTTTAAGTGCTCATCCGTTAACGGATATAAGTGATCGTCATGGCAATTTGAACCTTTGAAATAGCTGCCCTGAAAAGGCCGGTCGTTGTGGTACAAATTTAAGTTCTCAAATTCTTTAGCCAAGAGATTCTCCTCCTGCCAGGTCCCCTCCGTAAAAAGACTCTCCCCTGAAGAACCAGCTGTGGGAGAACATAACGTTTCCCATTCCGCATTATGTGACCTAAGTACTTCCTAGTCTTGATCTTCTTTATGATCTCCATATCTTTATTTATTCTCTCAAACACTCTAACATTTGTGACGTGGGCTGTCCATGGTATTTTAAGTATGCGCTGATATAGCCACATCTCCAATGCCTCAAGCTTTTCTGTGGAGTATTCTGCTCCATAAAGCAACACTGGGAACACGTAACAGCGAAGCATTCTTACTGTTGATGTTAGATTAAGGTCGTGGCTTTTAAAAAGGTTTGACATTTTTAGAAACGCCGCTCGGGATTTTTAAATCCGGCATTTAATTTCAAGAATTTTTTTTTTTATGAAAATAGTCGCAAAAAGGGTAGATCTATCGTGTGGGCTGCGGACGGCCCGCACTGCGACTATTAGAAGGGGAAGGGATTATAGAAAGGAAATGATTGTGGACACGCTTTTTAAAAAGTTGCAGGTCATAGTTCTCTGGAAAAACTGATTTTGGAAGCTTATTCCATTCCGTAGCAGCCCTGTAAAAGAAGGATTCTTGATGAAGATTGGTCCATGTAGTGTCAATCTTGAGAGTAAATGGGTGAGACTGATCAGCGTGCCGCGTTCTTCGGCCGAATGTGGCCAATGGTGGTACAAGAGTTCTTATTTCTCTGGAGCATCTGCCATGGAAATATCTGTAGAGCAATGACTGGTCTGCAACTCTTCTTCTATGTTCTAGTGGGTTAAGGGTATCTGTGAGAGTTGAGCTGTTTATCAAGCGAATGGCTCTTTTCTGAATGGAATCTAGAAGACAAAGAGAATGCCTTGGTGCTGAACCCCAAATGTGCGAGCAATACTCCAGTAGAGGTCGGATTTGAGCCTTGTACGTCGTCAACAGTTGATCAGGAGCTAAAAACTTTCTAGCTTTCCACAGAAAACCTAGCTTTTGGCTTGCTGACTTTGCGATGTTAGCAACATGGTCATGCCAAGACATATTATTGGACACCGTGACTCCCAAAATCGAGATGGAGGGACTTGGTTCAAGGGCATTTCCGGACATTGTGATGGGATAATTTGAGGAATTCACTTTCTTGGAAAACGTGGCACTTTGTGTTTTTTGGGCGTTGAACTGAACAAGATTGTTGGTTCCCCACTCGACGATTGCTTTTAGATCTCTATTGATGGAATCAACCTGTTCCTGAGTCTATTTGTAGGATTTGCAGGATTTTCCTGATAGTGCGATGGCGGATAGTGACCTCAGGCATTGATGCGTTTATTCTAGGTATCGTTGGGGGTTGTTTTCCATTGGTATCGAGGGTTGAGTTAGAGCTGAACATTTCGGCCAGCAGATCCGCTTTTTCTTTGGAAGATACGGAAGATATGGTCCCAAACTTCGTTTAGTGTTTTGCCTAGGTACGTGTATGAAGCAACTCTTTCAGTTTGCTGGTTTCTGATAGTAAGTTGGCACATTGGTACATTGGTTTCTTTCCGGATTATTATGAATTTGGTCTTATCTATGTTCAGCGTTAGACCGTATTTTTCACTGGTATCTTTGACTCTTGTCATGGGTTCTTGTAGGCTTTCAATATTGTCAGCAAATACTACGGTATCGTCTGCGTACCTTATATTGTTCAATCGTTGGCCGTTAACAGATATTCCCAGTTCTACGATCTTTGTCGTACTCCTTTGTATATCGATTACATCGCTGTCTTCGGCTTCTATTCGTATATTTACTGTTTGACCCCCAATCATTTTTAAGTCCTGGTCATTTAATCTCTTCTAGTTTTCCATTCTGGACTTTGTCAAATGCTTTTTGATAATCCACGAAGCATGCATTCACATCGCAGTTCATATCTCGACATCTCTGAAATAGCACTTGTACACAGAAACGTGCTTCTCTTGTACCCATTGCATTCCTGAAGCCAAATCGTATGCTCGGTTGTATATATATTTTTTGTTAATTAAAAGCTTCCCAATTGGACCGACTTTTTTTTAAAATAATTGTGAAATATCAATGCCTAACATAGTTAATTTTTGTGCAGTTGACATTAACTGTTTATTAGTTATAAAACAAAATGAGTCGACTTCATATCTTCGTCTAACGTCTCAATCACCTTAATTAATTTTAATTGTACTACGAATCCAAGAAAGTGATGGCGCACATACGCGATAACAATTCGATTTCCCCTTGTATTGCGCGCAAAAGAAATAAAGTAAGACCTGTTGGAATGCGAACGATCGAGATAGGAAGGAATTTCTTATGAATGAAAGTGTGATATATAAAGAAAAGAGGGTCGCCTAATCTTAAAGACCTGCAAAGTATTGTGCTGCTCGGGAAGGTCGTGCTGCAGGTGCCAGTGCATAGCGGAACTCGTTGTAAAATTCACAATGATTTAATCAATGGAGTAATAAAAACGTCGTTTATTGTGTCACAAAAAGAAAACGGTAGTTGGGAAGATTGCATGTTATTTATGCTTGAATCGCATCTGCTGGTCGAAACGTTGTTGTTTATGTTAAAAAAAATTGGCAGTCATTGGGACTGTTTTTTTTTTGGATTTTCAAATTAATTGTAGTGCTAAAAATAAAAAATAAACATGGGCCACTTTTTGACAGACAGATAGAAGAAGAAGAAGCTATGACGTCACCCATCTGTTGGTGACACTGACGTCAGGTGACGCGAAATCATAGATCAGGTTAGGTATCATGTAAGTGGGGCGTAGGTCGCCCCTCCACTGCGAAGCTTAGGAGGTCTATTGGCGAAACCATAGGTCTACGCGAAACCATAAGTTTGCCCCCTACCAAATTTTGCTTAGCGCGCCTAAAGAAGTTTTCACTTTGATAAAAATGTTTGATTCATTACATTTTATTTATTTTTGACGGATCTTATGCAGTAGTCTTTTTCTTATTTAATAACTACAATGTGGAACATCCAAATGGAATAAATTCATTTCATTTATTGTGCATGGATACAAAAAATCCCGAAACACGTCAATTTTAGATTATGAAATTCTTCTTAACGAGGTTGTCGTGGTACAATATTGTAGAAAATTAAAAGTATACAAGTTTGTAGCGAAGTGAGTCATAATTTTTATGCAAGACTGTACCCGTGGAGGTGTTACCCATACAGTTTTCATATGTGTGCACACACTAATACTTCCAAGTACTTTTAAAAGTTCTAACCCGGCAACGTCGCTTATGTCCCACTAGAATCCCCAGTTTATAGGGTTGACTGGTAAAAGTACCAAGTTTTACAATGATGCCATAAAAATCAAAGGGATAAAAATAAATGTAAGCAAAACGAAAGTAATGGTTTTTAAAAGATAAGAAAGCATGACTAACTGTGAAGTTTCGATTAAGGGAGAAAGAGTGGAACAAGTAAATGAATTTGTGTACTTGGGTTCAAAGTTTACAACAGATGGAAAGTATGACAGTGACATTGAGCGAAGGGTGTTGACAGGAAGACAAATGAATGGGGCACTGCATAGCTTTATGAACAGCCAGAAGGTGTCAAAAAAGGCACGTCTGGCTGTGCATAGAGGTGTGTCGGTTCCTACACTTATGTATGGTAGTGAATGTTGGGTTTGGTAAAAGAAGCATGAAAATAGGATTAATGCTGCGGAGATGAGTAGTCTGAGAATTGTATAGTCGGAGTGACTCGCTTGGATAAGGTAAAGAATAGTGAGATAAGAGAGCGCTGTGGTGTAAAAGAAGATCTGGTTACAAAGATAGATAAAGGAATGCTTAGATGGTTTGGACACGTTGAAAGGATGGATGAAGAAAGATTGACGAAACAAATTTATAAAGCGAGTGTGAATGGACGGAAGTCGGTAGAGGTCGACCTCGGAGAACATATCTTGATCAGATCAACATTGTTTTGAGAAAAGGCCAGTTGTCAAGAGTACCAACAACCGACGAGCATCTATGAGAGCACTGATGAAAGTAGAGGAAGCAAAAGATGTGTGTAAGAACAGTAGCGGAAGGAAATGGTCTCTGCCTACCCTCATGGGAAAAATGCGTGACTTTATGTATGTGTACTAATACTAGCTTACATACAAAATTTTAGCTTTATAGGATTTAAGTAAGTACTCTAAGAATTTTGATGATCATCAGTGACGAAATCGGTGTTTTTTAAATATCAATAAAATCTAAATATAAGGAATGTTAACTTTGCAATATTGTATCAGAAAACGAGCTCCATTATGGCATCTGTTTTGAAAACCACACATATTTGACTGTATTTCGTAGTGGTACTACTGAGGGGTATATTAGAGAGGTTCTTGAAGAAAATGTGACTCTGCTCGTTTCTCTTATTGATATGAAATTGTCTTCTTATACTTAATAACGCTCGTCCGCACGTGAAATATTAATGAATGTTCTATTTGGAAGTTCCACACTGTATAAATAGTAACGTACGAACACTGAGGTGTTAAATTCAGAATAAGCTTTAATGCACGCTTGGTGCTTAATGAATAATAAACATTCGGGGGACATTACCAGTAGATACGTATCAAGCAATGACTCATTCGAATTATCAACTAAATTATATTTTTAAATTTTTCGTTTCCCCTACGACGACGGTCACGTGCCTAAGGAATGTCAAAGCGCCCTCTGGTATACTATACATTTACACCTTCTGTCGTACTGCACGGTAGTCGTCCTTTGTCGGCAAAACGACGCCAAAATCGGAATTTTTTAATGAAAGAACAGAACGAGCTGTAATCTTCATCGAAAGTCAAACATCTTCTTTGCGTTGCGTCGTCGCACGTTACGTTTTAACAACAGTGATATGATTATTAAAATAGTTCTAGGTAGGTGTCAAAATACAATGATTATATATACATTCATACATATAGTCACGCCTTTTTCCCGTAGGGGTAGGCAGAGACCACTTCCTTCAACTTCCGCTACTGTTGTCACACACATCTTTTGCTTCCTCTACTTTCATCAATGCTCTCATACATGTTCGTCGGTTGTTGGTACTAACTTGACCTAGCCTTTCTTCAAAACAATGCTGATCTAACCGAGATATGTTCGCCGAGGTAGACCTCTATCGACTTCCGTCCATTCACACTCGCCTAATAAATTTGTTTAGTCAATCTTCCTTCATCCATCCTTTCTACGTGTCCAAACCATCAAAGCATTCCTTTATCTACCTTTTTATATTATATTAATTAAAAAATCTTGTTGTACTTGTACACTATAAAAACAAGTACCTATTTAAATAAAAATATGTATTTTTATTTATGTACTTATACTTTACTTATATGTATACAATCCTCCTCTCAGTTGCCGTGGTAAATTCTTCTCTGTCCTGAGCTTGATGGATTAGGGCATTACCATTCATGTTATACGGAGTATTCGTCTGTATATCCACATTTCGAAGGCGTTCAGTTTCTGGAGTTCTTCCTGCTTCACCGTCCATGTCTCTTAACCGTATAAGAGGAGGGATCATATATAACTCTTTACTGTTCTTAGCCTAACCTCTAGCGATAGACCTAGATTACATAGTATGTTTTGCATTTTTAGGATACCTGCCATGGCTATTTCTATTCTTCGTGTAGTTAAGTTGGTGGTTTATTGCTCTGCCCAGGTATAAGTAACTCTGGACATTTTGGAGGGTGACGCCGTTTATTATGATATTTGTATGTTCTTGTGTATCACGATTGAAAACCATGGTTTTAGTTTTTGACGCACACAATAACCATTAGTATTTTAGTATTACTATAACACTTTATTACATATAGGTAAAAAGGTATCCCATCAAAAACATAACTTGTAAAAAACACCAAGTCTCGCAACTCAGTTTTTTTACCGTAAAAAGTTGTGAGATGTGAGATCCATGTAATACCAAGTCGGTTAATTTATTCAGTCCCTACTTAAGAGTCCTTCTGTCTTAAGTTATTACGTAATTAGCTAACCTAATAACATCTTATAGTGACCATATCAATATTAAAAATCTTTTATGTTTTAAATAAATAGATTGACCTGGCAATCGCAATAAATAATCTAATTTAATATAATATTTATTACTTGCGAGATACATTGTGTTTTCATGCGGTGGCCAAGTCAATTTATTTTTTAAAAAAAAATTTTTTAATATTGATATGGTCACTACAAGATATTGTTAGGTTAACTAATTACGTAATAACTTAAGACAGAAGGACCCTTTAAGTAGGGACTGAATAAATTAACCGACTTGGTATTACATGGATCTCACAACTTTTTACAGTACAAGAACTGATTTATTCACTGCAAATGTTTTTTTTTTATGAAAATAGTCGCAAAAATGGTAGACCTATCGTGTGGGCCGCGGACGGCCAGCACTGCGACTATTAGAAGAGGAAGGGATTATAGAAAGGAAATGATTGTGGACACGCTTTTTGAAAAGTTGCAGGTCATAGTTCTCTGGAAAAACTGATTTTGGAAGCTTATTCCATTCCGTAGCAGCCCTTGTAGTGTCAATCTTGAGAGTGTAGTGTCAATCTTGCCATGGAAATATCTGTAGAGTCATTTCTGGTCTGCAACTCTTCTTCTATGTTCTAGTGGGTTAAGGGTATCTGTGAGAGTTGAGGTGTTTATCAACCGAATGGCCCTTTTCTGAATGGAATCTTAAAGACGAAGAGAATGTCTTGGTGCTGAACACCAAATGTGCAATGAGCAATACACCAGTAGAGGTCGGATTTGTGCCTTGTACGTCGTCAACAGTTGATCAGGAGTAAAAGACTTTCTGGCTTTCCACAGAAAACCTAGCCTCTGTAAATTTTTGTAATCCTATATATTTATATGGGATTACAAAGTTATTTATGCAGTTGGTGTATTTAGAAAACTGGACCAAAATTGCAAAATATTTTAGTTTTTCCTTGATTTATACACTAAATACTAAATATATTCTAAATTTGAAGCTTCTATGTCTGCTATAAGTGCCTTAGAGTTTTTATGATCGGTCAGTGAGTGAGTCACAAAATTAAGAAACTTTGTCTTGTTATAATTCTTAAATTACTGGTTCAAATTAAATGAAATTTGAAATATACCGTGTTTATACAATGCTTGCTTGGTTACCGAAAATTCAGGCTGTTGCGATGAGACGTCGTGCGTACAGTTTCACTGGAACACTCCATTTTTTTGTAAGACCCGTTTTTGGATGGAGTGCGAAACCCTACGAGGATTTGTCGACTCGTATCTTTGATTATTCGCTAAGAACAGATCCAAGCCGGTGTTATTCAATTGGAAAAATATTGCTAGTGCATAAAACTTCTATAGCGTTTAAAGTAAATTATTTATAAAGTTTGCTTTACCATGTGATTTGAGCGTTTTTCAACGAGCCTTGTAATTTGTCAGGGTAATTTTTGAGAGTGTGAATAGAAGAAAAATATGTAATTGAATGTTTGTCCATGTTATCACGCAAATATTTTTTTTGTAAAAAAACGCAATACAAGGAAAAAAAAATATTGGCGAAAAAGACACACATTAAACGTGACGAGGTGATGTCAATGTTAAAATTACATTGTTGTGTTGATGAAAACTGCGGAAAAATATAAACCGTCTTTTGTATGCACCACAATAAATACAAACGTATTCTTTGCAGGAACATTTTTTTTGCATATAAAACTATTTTCCTATCATCTTTCTAATAGCTCAATTGAGGATCAGTGAATATTGTTGAGGAAATGACATACTAAATGTTCCGATATGCCATCTGTTCAAATTCGGGCAAGTAGGTATTCATTTGAAAAAAAAAGCGAGAATATACTGTGAAGTACGCGGAGTGTAATGTTAATAAATCAAATCCTTGATGGTGGCGTAATTAAGTGAAATTCAAGTGGCCATATGGCCAGAATGCGACTGGAACCGTCAACGTTTTAGTATAGTCAATACGCTCATAAAACCTTCAGAATATTCCTACAGTGGGGTATCGTCAAACATCCCACATTTTTTTAAAAATACGTGGTAATTAAAACGGCTTTAAAACTGCGAAGGTTTAACTAACTACGTGTTCTCTTTTTTAAATTTTGTGTTTCCAGAGGTTCGCCATCTGGATTGCCTTTTCGTTTGATACTTTTAGATCACGTAAGAACAGGTTTAACTCAGCTGTTCACAGTGGTTTCGTGGTTTTCGTTATCTTCTGGTTCCCACGAAATGAGATATCCTGTAATGCTCAGAGAACAGCGTGAGAACCAACGGTAAAAAGGTGGGAATTGGTGTTCTTCTTAAATTTCTGGAGGTTGTATGCCTCGGGGAACACCTCCCTAGGCAATGTGTTCCGAAGCCTCGCTGTTCGTTGGATGATCGAGTCTTTGGAAAGAGATGCTCTACAGGTCTCCAAAGTGACCACGAAGGGGTGTGAAGTCTGAACTTGACGGGTTAATCTCAAATATGGGAAGGACAGGTCGGATCTGTGCCTTATAGATCATAAGCAGCTGACTGGAAGCGAAGTAGCTCTTGGCACGAAACAGAAAGCTAAGTTTTTGAGATTTTGGCAATGGACCTCACGTGGATTTCCCAAGAAAGGTTGTTGCTGATAGTAATACCAAGCATCGAGATGGATGACTTCAATTACTCCTGACAATATTATGTTGGGCATAGTGAGATCGGTCCATATTTATGTTGTTGTCATTTCTTTCTAGATCATTTCTGGTTTCACGGGCAAATATAGGAGCCCTGGAAGAAGATAAAAGCGGTATGACGGGTACTATCATCCAAGAAGCTGTGTACTGGACGTGAAGTTGTTTCCAACAAGTCGTTGATGTTAAGTAGAAATAGTGTTGGAGCTAGAATTGATCCCTGCGGAACACCAGAATTTATTAGTAGAGAGTCAGATGAAACTCCATCAACCACCACGTGGAGAGACATGTTTCAGAGAAAACAAGCTAGCAGGGAACACAGCTGAAAGGGTAAGCCATAAGATGGAAGCTTTGCGAGGAGACCCTATTGCCAAACTCGATCTTTGAAGCCTTGGAGATATCTAATGCCACGTCTAAAGTTTCACCATATTTTTTAATAGATAGCTGCCATATCTCTGCTAACGGAAACCATATTGCCTATCATTGAAAATTCCTGAGTGTTTCAGATATTTCATGAGCTCGATGTTGACGGTTTTGATGCAATGATTATACTTAGATCTGACACTTGTTTTTGACCAACTTTTAGCAACTAAATCCAAAAGTTACCCTAATTTTTGTCAACTACAAGATACCCTTTTGAAATTAACTGGGAACGCAAGCCAAGTAATCGAACTCAACAGAAATTGTGATAAACATGATTTCCCAAATTAATCTATAAACGTTTTAAGTAGGCAAGCAATGTTCCAGTTGATCTTGCGAGTCCTCGTCGAGTTGGTTTTTGGCGACAATTCCTTGTTACGTATTACGTATAAGGAGTTCCTTCAAGAACAGATGAAGTGTTCAGGAGGAACTGTGATGCTTGAAAGATTGCTGGGAATAAAAGTTTTTAGAGCAGCAAATATGGAAAGACCTTTTATATTGACGTTTGAGCATTAACGACTGGGTTATGAAGAGCGAACTGGTTGCTCCCCTCGAGTAATCGCCCCGGTTCTTTTCCAGACCATCAAAGAGTTCCTATGGTCGATTAAATGTGCATAAATATTTGTTTAACACTGTTTGAAATTATTCCGAATTACTTTATTTCGTTTCTGTACACTGATAAGTAGTGTGTATCGCGGAAAGTGGCAAAATACACATGGAATTATTAAATTACCTTGATTTACTGCTTATCTGTTTGTTTATACATACAACAAAAATTCGGTATTACCTTTAATGTAGCGAATTTTTACGCATATTATTAGAGGTTTGTTAGCTATAATGGTCAAAAACAACTTTGACCAAAGCGTAACCCTTTTGCGCATTGGTGATCTTGGAAATGCTGATTTTTTTTAACTGTCTTGTAGTAGAACTTTCTGCGACACCCGGTACATTTGTACGGCTACTTTGAACTATAATTTGCTATGTGAGGTCTAAATATTTACTATGTTTAAAGACCGGTAATTTTTTGAAACAGTATAATCGTAACATTTATCTTAAATATCATAAAATGTAATTTTATATGTTTTATTCGTTCTGTATAGTATGAATTAAATAGTTTTCATTTCAAATATAAAAGTTTGTACGCCATTTCTATAGGTTGCTCTCACTGGAGAGATTCAGTGTGACGTGCTACACTCCCAACGACTTGAGCTGACAAATCGTAGGTACTTGTATATTTTATCATAACTGTTCTCGAAATCGAAGAATATAAACGATTTATTCTGTTGTAAAATCACTTGCTATCATTATTGGATACCTTGTTGGGTAAAATGGCACAGGCATACAAAAGCTGACGACAAATAACTTTGACAACACTGCACACTACTGTCAGCAAATCCGGGAAAGCTCATGTAAGTTTCGTATTTACATTATATTACATTCTTGCGGTTAGGCCATTGGTATAGGCACCTATGTCACCTAGATCTTATGATCCTCTGTGACTACCGCTGTGTCTTCAGGGCATCAGAATTCCAGTCCGTTGGTCTTGGCAAACCGCAGGATTTCTGTTGGCCCTGTCTCATTCAGATCGCTTGGATCCATTATTATGCGGCCCCAGGTTTAATACCTGTACACCGCTAGCACCGAGCAGCTACACAGAATGTGTATGCTGCTCTCTTTCTCTTAAGCTTAAGTTTGAAGAGGTGCGCCCTTACTGCGATGTGGCCAAGCGTGCTGCTTAGTCCACTTCGGTTCATCGTCCAGAGCGCGTCTGCCCTCTTCTGGAAAGGTTTTTTCCTCAGCTGTCTTGATGTTCTGCAGCCAGTATTTAGATTCCACTGAGCGATATGTTCTTGCTCTAGGATTAGTTTTAATTCATGTTTCGCTTCGGCAATTGGCAATCCGACCAACTGGCTTCTTGGTTGCACCAGGGTCCCATTTCTTGCCAGTTTATCGGCTACCTCGTTGTCATTTATCCCTGTGTGCCCAGGAATCCATGTAAGAGTGACCTTATTTGCAGTCGCTAACTTAGTGAGGGCCTGCATGCAGTCCTACACCACCGATGATGTTGTGGTGCAACTCGAGAGGGCCCCAATGACCGTGCGACTATGTACCTATTGACAAACTAGTTTAATTAGTATCTTCTTTTACGACGGCGCAGTGATAAACTGCACCTAACAGAGACAGAAGTGAATAGTATCGTTCAAGTATTCAAGAGGCTACAGTCGCCGTTTAAAATATTTGTTGGCCATAAGCCGCCATTTTATCCTCTAATCCTATAAACTGTTTTATGTGGAGTACTGTTACCAGATCATAGAAGACGGGGCCCCAAAGCACCAAAAGGAACTACGTGGATTCAGCGTGGTAATTTTATATAAAAAATAGTTTCAATGTTATAGTTGATTCTTCGAATCACTTACGAGCTTTCGTTCGAAACAAATGGAAACAGACAGAAACAGATAACATTAGGGACTATTACGTCATTGCACCGCCCACCTGAATTAATATACTGATTTCAAAACGCTAAAGAATCAATTTGCTGAACCCGCATCCTTATTATTTATCAATTGAACGAGGTTTCGAACGATTTCATCACTCAGTGGTCTTCCCAATTTTGTGACCATTGAACATTCTTAACATCAAACATCTTGTTTTAAAGTTAAAGTATAGTGATAAAAGTACAGAGATTCTGTACTTATAGAAATTTAGCAAATATGGTCGTCAAAATACTATTAGCAAACCCGAAAGAAGAAACCAATTACACTAATATTTCGTCTATTAATGCGTTCCACCCCCTTTTTTGATGCCCTGCAAGCATTATAACCATCCCGTTTTCCAAATGGCTGAACACATTAAATTAAAAATCGTAAATTATCTCGTCTAATTAGCTAGACCGAATGCTTGTAGGTGGCGCTCGGACTGGATTGCTTACGAATTTAACAACGACTGATATAAAATAGTAGTTATTCTTTCTAGCTTTTAGCATTCAAAGTACCTAGTTCTTTCAAGCTATAACATATTTTGCTCAATCTTCCGGCAGAGCCTTTGTACATGGTCCGGCCAAGTTAAGTGGTGATCTATTGTAATACTAAAAAATTCACTTTCTTACTGTATTCACTATTAATGTCTTTATATTTCTGCTGCATCTGAATAGTAGACAATTAGCTTTCCCGCAATTAAACAATAACCTTTTGGCAATACTTATGAGGAATAAGGAATAATAGTGTTGCCCTCTGAGGTATCACCTGAAAAGAATAGGGCGAAACAGAGAGTGATAGTTGCCGCTACTGCGAGAACTTCGCTGATACTGCAGAACATTTGCTTTGCGAATGCCCAGCGCTTTTCTGCAAGTGGCTTAAATTTTCTAAAAGGGGTCTTCCTAAAGTCCTCTGATGTCAGGAACTTAGCTCCCAGGAAACTGATAAACTGGTATCCCTCTGACTCCAACTCTAGTTTATTCAAGAGAATCATGTGGTTCACTCAATCAAAAGCTTTGTTAGATCTAAAGACATACATATACATATATATATATATATATATATATATATATATATATATATATATATATATATATATATATATCTTTGCATCTACATCTTTGCTTCCTCTACTTTCATCAGTGCTCTCATACATGCTCGTCGGTTGTTGGTAGGTAATCTTGACCTAGCATTTCTTCAAAACAATGTTGATCTGATCGAGATATTTTCGCCGAGGTCGACCTCTACCGACTTGTACATTCATACTCGCCTTATAAATTTGTTTCGTCAATCTTTCTTCATGCATCCTTTCTACGTGTCCAAACTATCTAAGCATTCCTTTATCTATCTTTGTAACCACATCTTCTTTTACACCACAGCTTTCTCTTATCTCACTATTCTTTAATTTATCCAACCGAGTCACTCAGGCTCTACTTCTCAAACTACTCAACTCCGCAGCATTAATCCTATTTTTATGCTTCTTCTGCCAAACACAACATTCACTACCATACATAAGTGTAGGAACCAACACTTCTCTATGCACAGCCAGACGTGCCTTTTTTGACACTTTCTGTGTCATACCGTGTAAAATATTTCCATCAACGAAAACTTCCAGGAGATTGCTTGGACAAGTAAATATTACTGTTGTATTTCTATTTTTTTGAAATCCATGCTGATATTTACTTATAATTTTATTTCGTTTCAAAAAAGGAGGTATTCTTGTTGACATTATTATTTTAAAGATCTTGGACAAGTATGAAAGCAAGCTAAGAAGTCTGTAGTTTTCAACCAACTGGGAATCTTCTTTTTTCAGTACGTCGTCAACAGTTGATCAGGAATAAAAAACTTTCTAGCTTTCCACAGAAAACGTAGCCTCTGGCTTGCTGACTTTGCGATGTTAGCAACATGGTAATATTATTAGACACCGCGACTCCCAAAATCGATATGGAGGGACTTGATTCAAGAGTATTTCTGGATATTGTGATGGAATGATTTGAGCAATTCACTTTCCTGGAAAACGTGTTGCTTTGTGTTTTCTAGGCGTTGAACTGAACAAGATTGTTGGTTCCCCTCTCGACGATTGCTTCAAAATCTCTATTGATGGAGTCAACCTGTTCCTGCCTGAGTCTTTTTGTATCATTCACCGAAAGTGATCGATAGGCTTCGCGATGGTAAATATAATAATAAAACAGATTAAAAAAATGTACATCTATACAAATTTGTTGTCCATATTGTTTTCATTTCTTGTTAGAATTCAGCAAAGAAAATTTGATAGTAATTGGCCGGTTCTTTCTAGGTGTTTTGGTTATTATAAAAGTAAGTACAATTTAGATAAATTTTTGCACCTTAATTAATTAATTATTTGAGATTTAATAAAAAATGTGTTGAGGCATTATTTAAAATTTGATAAACATTGAAGTAACGCGTAAGCGGAAGACGTTTTTCATGTTTTGACTTGTTGTACCGTCGAGTATCTTTTAGCCAATTTAATGTGATTAAAAGTGAGTCGACTCGTGCGGTAGGGGTTGAATTTCTACATTCTCCGCCTCTGTAACCCAAACAAAACAGGTATAAACTAGCACGAGACTCGGGAAGAAGGTCCGCGGGGCTTCGAACGCGTGCTCTACACCCCTTTACCTTTCGCCCGATTGTCGGAGAACAAAGAGCACGACAGCTGCATCTATTGCAAGCTTGCACCAGGACATCCGAGAGGGGAAACTTGTAGCATTTCGACGTGCAGTGGTTTTGTAGTTTTTCGAGGGTCGGATATTGATTTTGTTTCCTTTCGAAAAAAAAATATCTGTATAAACTCATGGACAAAATTAACGCAACAAAAAAATTAAATTATTATTGCATATTTCACGAATATACGGTGGTTTTGAATTATCGTTAAAAACTCGATAACCAGTATTCAACTGTACATTTAAGAAGTACGAAAGTAAATTCCCCTAATATTTTTAAACAAATTTCGTGAGTAAGGAATTTTATTTTAAAAGGGACATCTTGTTTGGAAATTAAGGGTCAATATTTTTATTTTTTAGCACGGTTAATTTTTCAATCAAATCTGTTCTTAATGACTTTATTTATTGTACATAATAAAAGAGATGAGTAATCCAAACAAATTTCACTAATTAACTAAGCTATTAAGCTTTAATTTGACTTGTTGATTCATTTTTGTTAGATTTCTAGAAAAGTAATTAGTACTCCTGGGTTATCATTGTAGAGGGTACCGACATTAAAATCGTAAATAGTACCGATTGTAATTTTAAGTAGTGTATGTATACCTAATAGATCGCGAAAATGCCGCGACGTGTTATAGATGTAGATGCATTAATATGTATACGCTTATTTTATGCGGAAGAGGACAATGGAGGCCCGTTGCTACCAGTTTTATCTATACGTAAGCAAGAGTGTGATGTGATGGGTATTGGTGAAACAAAATTATCCTCAGTTTTAAAAAGTGTAAAAGATGGAAATAGAGAACAAAAGTTGAAAAATATAAACTCCGCCGACATCCAAAGACTTTTCGACTGTTAGAATATGTTCGACAAGGTCGAACTCTACCGACTTCGGTCTATTCACACTCGCCTTATAAATTTGTTTCGTCAATCTTTCTTCATCCATCCTTTTTACGTGTCCAAACCATTTAAGCATTCCTTTATCTATCGTTGTAACCACATCTTATTTTACACCACAGTGTTCTCTTATCTTACTATTCTTTAATTTATCCAACCGAGTCACTCCGGCAATCCTTTTTTAGACTACTCATCTCCGCAGCATTAATCCTATTTTCATGCTTCTTCTGCTAAAACCAACATTCTTTTTTTTTTTATGAAAATAGTCGCAAAAAGGGTAGACCTATTGTGTGAGCCGCGGACGGCCCGCACTGCGACTATTAGAAGGGGAAGGGATTATAGAAAGGAAATGATCGTGGACACGCTTTTTAAAAAGTTACAGGTTATAGTTCTCTGGAAAAAAAAACTGATTCTGGAAGCTTATTCCATTCCGTAGCAGCCCTGTAAAAGAAGGATTCTTGATAAAGATTGGTCCTTGTAGTGTCAAGCTTGAGAGTAAATGGGTGAGACTGATCAGCGTGCCGAGTTCTTTGGCCGAATGTGGCCAATGGTGGTACAAGAGTTCTTATTTCTCTGGAGCATCTGCCATGGAAATATCTGTAGAGCAATGACTGGTCTGCAACTCTTCTATGTTCTAGTGGGTTAAGGGTATCTGTGAGAGTTGAGCTGTTTATCAAGCGAATGGCTCTTTTCTGAATGGAATCTAGAAGACAAAGAGAATGCCTTGGTGCTGAACCCCAAATGTGCGAGCAATACTCCAGTAGAGGTCGGATTTGAGCCTTGTACGTCGTCAACAGTTGATCAGGAGCTAAAAACTTTCTAGCTTTCCACAGAAAACCTAGCTTTTGGCTTGCTGACTTTGCGATGTTAGCAACATGGTCATGCCAAGACATATTATTGGACACCGTGACTCCCAAAATCGAGATGGAGGGACTTGGTTCAAGGGCATTTCCGGACATAGTGATGGGATGATTTCAGGAATTCACTTTCTTGGAAAACGTGGCACTTTGTGTTTTTTGGGCGTTGAACTGAACAAGATTGTTGGTTCACTACCATAAATAAATGTAGGAACCAACACACCTCCATGCACAGCCAGACGTTTCTTTGTTGACACTTTCTGGCTGTTCATAAAGCTGTGCAGTGCCCCATTCATTTGTTTTTCTACCAACACCCTTCGTTAATGTCACTGTCATACTTTCCATTTCTCGTAAATTTTGAACCCAAGTATACAAACTCATTTAGTTGTTTCACTCTTTCTCCTTCAATCGAAACTTCACAGTTTGTCATGCTTTCTTCTCTTTCAGAAACCATTGCGTGTCTACTATAAATAAATTTGCTTTTTTTTATTCTGGAAGCACTTCGTTAGGAATTGCGTACATCAAAGAAGCAATCTGATCGGCTTTACTTGCCGCATACTCTTGATAGATATTTTATATAATTTATTCATTGGACAAATGCAGCCCGTAATGTTCCACATAAGAGGCTTACAACTCTAGACACATTAAAATCATATCAAATATGCATATATATCTCGTAGGCCGGGTTGCATTTACCTGAGAATTTTTAACAGGGGGAATATTCGTCCGAACGACAAGGGGATTTGCGGATTTTTTCCTTTTTTTTTGTTGTTGGAAATTTTCATTTTTCCATAGAGCTCGAGTTGACATTTTACCTTCCAAAATAAAAAACACGCGTACACACACACACAACAATCCTTTGAATTCTTCATAATATTGTCCTTTTATGCTAAGCAATACGCCATCTGACGGAATAAACTCGCATTAATATCACGTGATGAGCAAGTGTGATTGCTTTGTGTTTATATACCCTAAAGTTCGCATTTGTTCGAAGATTATAGTTGTTTAATAGTGACTGATAGTTTGTTAATAGTGAAAATGACCAGCGGAGCAAATTGTAGTGTACCTGGATATTACTCAGTGTATAAAAAAAACATAATTTAACTTTTAATTATTTCCCAAATAAGGGGCAAAGACTTGAGCATAGTAGAGAAACGGGAATGGTGACTATGGTTAATAGAAAGAAACTGTGGTAGATCAAACTAAAAATAAGAAAGAGAGTAGTTACTAAAAACATGAGAGTTTGTTCTAAACATTTTGTTGAGAAAGATTTCATAACTCCTAGTGATTGCAAGTATTTTGTTTTACATATTTTATGCGGTTAATAGATTGCTGCAAGAACAGCTTCACCCTCCACGTTGCATCGACACTGAATTCCTTCCAATATAAAATATTGAATTTAATAACGTTCTAATATCGAAATGTTCACTAAATTGTATACTTCTCTTAGTAAATACATGGTAATGCAAATGCAAATGTACTTGTTAAGAGTGGAGGCTGTGGAATTTTCTGTTAGAAAAGATTTACCCTATGCTGATGGGGGCAATTCACCCCGAAACCGGTCCATAGGTGGTCACTTCGAGTAGATAAACAAGCATCTGTATATCTTGCTTCCTGTGATGGGGTAGTATACACGATTATATGTCAGATGTAATTCAATGCCTCTCACAGGCATATAGCCAGAGGAGTAGTTGTTTTTTTATGTATAATCGACCCACATATACCTATAGTAAAAAATAGGTATATATATATATATATATATATATATATATATATATATATATATATATATATATATATATATATATATATATATATATATAAATAAAGATAAAATTTCTTATTTGATCATACATTCCAAGTAGTCATGATATTACAATTTGCAATAGGTAGTAACAAAATCATTTTTCATCAAAAAAATATAGGTACCTAACGTATTTAATATACTCTTCTTCAATCTCCTTAATTTAGCTTTTTAATTTGTGAGTCCGTTTTCAAATTTTCTATGAATAATTTAATAATGAATTGCTTCTTCTTTTGCTCTATTTTCTGTTTCTTTCGCTATATTTATGCAAATATTCACTTATAATAATATAATTTTTGGGTTATAATTTAGCGTGAACAGTGAAGTAGCCCAATTTATAGTTATCCCATAGATACAATTTATCTGACAGACAGAGCTAACCCAAACTTTATCTAGAAGTGAAAGAATCGGCCATTAATATATCGAATAATGTTTTGCAGGAAGAGTGCGCGATTCGAATTGCGCGCTCTTTTGGCTGTCATGATTTGACAGGTCAATTATTATGTCAGGTCGATAGAAGACATACAGAAGTTGGTAAACGTGAAGCATATCTGTCAAAATAATGGGAGTTTGGGTGCCGCGATTCGTATAGTGTGTCCAATTTTCGTTAGAACTAAAATGTTAGTATCGCCCTTTGTATTTTGTATGATGTACGTCACTGTCAGTTTCTAAACCCCGTAATCAAGCACAGATCCACCGAGGCGGTATCCGAAGCCTAATAACCTAATCAGCCACCCGCAATAAAAACAGAAGTAGGTATTATACGAATTTATCACGAAAATAAAAAAAAAACTGATAGGGTACCACGTCGGTGGGGGCCACCTGGACAGCTGTGTTGTTACGTAACACTGGCAGATGTCCATCTACATTGTAATGTGTTGATTCGGCGATGGGGGCGCCTCTTTATCAGTTGCGGTCGTGCAACGCGACAAATGTATATTTTGTTTGCATGCTCCAGTGCTCCCGAATCATTTCATTTGATTTTTGTTCGCAGATTTCAAAAAGATCTGTTTCAATCTGAAAAATCTGGATGTATGCGAAATTTTTTAGATCGGCATACAATTTTGAGCACAATTTCTGTTATCTTTTAGAGCTCGTCAGAAATGCTGGGGGCAGTAAAATTGGCCGCCAAGATCAAACTTGATGGTGATCCAAACATCCATGCACGAAAGAAAGGATTTTATATTTCCACCTTTGCGCGCACATACACACACACACACACGCACAATTAAACTTTAAAACACCCAGTATTTATATAAATTATATTTTGTTTTAATTCTTTTTGGGATATTAACATAAATTTACAAAAGTTAGTTATTTCTGCCGTGTTCTCCAACTTATTGCTATAAGTCGGCTGAGTTGTTTCAATATGCTTTTGGTTGAAAATAACCAAATTGTTTTAAGTATTCTCTTAACGTTGTTATTGCTGGGTCGTGGTCGATCTACGGACCCCTTCCCATTTCAGTTGGCCTAATTATAAATTATTAATAATATTCAAAAGAAAAACTTTGACGTTTTAGATTTGTTTGATAATTACACGTAAATAATACAAAATGGTTTGAATAAAGAAACTTTCATATATAGGTAAAGCCACATGGCTTTTGTTACAATGTTAGGATTATCGCAGGTAGCTTTGAAAAATTAAGTCGAGACAACTGTCAGAAAGCATTTAATAAATAATAGGGTTAGTTGTGTTGATAAAAATGGCTGGAGAAAAGATAATCAATGAGAATTCGCCAATTCTGGAAAATCAAACTCGGAAATTGCAAATTTGTGTAAAAAGATACAAAACTACGGGTTTAGTTACTACAAAGCCCCGAAATGTCAGAATAAGTAAATTTACTGAAGCCTGAAAGGGGTGGTAAAACTTAATTTTATTGAAGGCATAGTGACCACTGAAAAATATTTGGACATTTTAGGGAAATCGTTGTTACCGGTTATCATTATCATCATCATCATTCTTCAGCCATTTGCGTCCGCTATCGGATATAGGCCTCCTCAAGTTTCTCGGTCCTTTGCCGCTACAATCAAGTTGGTGTTGATTTTGTTTAAATCATCTGTCCATCTGGTGGGTGGTCTTGCGGGGTTTATTTTGTCTGACCATGGCCTTCATTCCAGAAGTTTTTCGTCCATCTCTGATCTGTTTGTCGTGCTACATGACCGACCCACCTCCATTTCGACTTTTCGATTATGTCTTCTACCTTTGTTCTTCTACGAATCTCCTTATTTCTTACTCTGTCTCTAAGTGATATCCCCAGCATAGATCTTTCCATCTTTCTTTGTGTGACACTTAATTTCCTTGCTGAAGCCTTAGTGAGCGTTAGGGCTTCTGCCCCATATTTTTTTTTTATGAAAATAGTCGTAAAAAGGGTAGACCTATTGTGCGGGCCGCGGACGGCCCGCACTGCGACTATTAGAAGGGGAAGGGATTATAGAAAGGAAATGATCGTGGACACGCTTTTTAAAAAGTTGCAGGTCATAGTTCTCTGAAAAAACTGATTTTGGAAGCTTATTCCATTCCGTAGCAGACCTGTAAAAGAAGGATTCTTGATGAAGACTGGTCCTTGTAGTGTCAAGCTTGAGAGTAAATGTGTGAGACTGATCAGCGTGCCGAGTTCTTCGGCCGAATGTGGCCAATGGTGGTACAAGAGTTTTTATTTCTCTGGAGCATCTGCCATGAAAATATCTGTAGAGCAATGACTGGTCTGCAACTCTTCTTCTATGTTCTAGGGGGTGAAGGGTATCTGTAAGAGTTGAGCTGTTTATCAAGCGAATGGCTCTTTTCTGAATGGAATCTAGAAGACGAAGAAAATGTGAGAACCGGTAGGATACACGTGTTAAAAGCGTTACCGGTAATGGAACAATATTTGACAACCGGACAAGATTTTTTGTTTCAGCAAGACGAGGCTGCATCCCCCACTTCTAAAACAGCTTTAAAATGGATGGAAGACTTCAACGTACCACTTTTAGAATGGATTTCTAGTAATCCAAATGTATCTCCTATTGAAACTTTGGGATTTGTTTAACCCACAATTTTGCAAAGGGTTGGTTAATACAATGCCGCAAAGAATTTTGACTGTAATAAAAAATAAAGGTAATGTAACCCAGTGGTAAACTTACAAATGGGGCTTTCATATATTGTGTATTTGCACGTATGCGGAAAATCCTAGGGTGGGTCAACTGAAATGTGAAGGGGCTCGTAGATTTCTTGTAGCAAACAGAAAACTCAAAGTGCCAAGTTTTCCAAGAAAGTGAATTCCTCAAATCATTCCATCACAATGTCCGGAAATACTCTTGAATCATGTCCCTCTATCTCGATTTTGAGAGTCACGGTGTCTAATAATATGTCTTGGCATGACCACGTTGCTAACATCGCAAAGTCAGCAAGCCAGGGGCTGGGTTTTCTGTGGAAAGCTAGAAAGTTTTTTACTCCTGATCAACTGTTGATGACGTACAAGGCTCAAATCTAACCTCTACTAGAGTATTGCTCGCACATTTGGCATTTTCTTCGTCTTCTAGATTCCATTCATAAAAGGGCCATTTGGTTGATAAACAGCTCAAATCTCACAGATACCCTTTACCCACTACAACATAGAAGAAGAGTTGCAGACCAGACATTACTCTACAGATATTTCCATGGCAGATGCTCCAGAGAAATAAAAACTCTTGTACCACCACTAGCCACATTCAGCCGAAGAACTCGGCACGCTGATCAGTCTCACCCATTTACTCTCAAGATTGACACTACAAGGACCAATCTCCATCAAGAATCCTTCTTTTACAGGGCTGCTACGGAATGAAACAAGCTTCCAAAATCAGTTTCCCCAGAGAACTATGACCTTTTTTGCGACTATTTTCAATAAAAAAAAACAATGCACATTCTAGTGACAACTCTGTCGCATTCACTATCTATTAAAAGTAAATGTACGTAATCTTTTAATTCCAAACGAGCCTTATCTGTTACTTTGTAGAAGTACCAACAATCACAATTGACAATTAATTTTTAATTATGACGTCTACAGAGATAGTTCTAGAGGAAAAATAGTGCATTTATAAGAGTTGCATAGTGATAAATTAAAAAATAACATTTAATCTTGTATACATGCAATCGCATGGTGTTTTTTTTTAAATTTCGACACACACACACACACACACACACACACACACAAACTCACACACACAATAGCTATAAAGCAACAAAACATCTGCGCTCTTCATCCACTTCCTTTTGTCAAAACTGTTAATGGGCCGTTTATCTTTATACGCGCAGTACAATGTACCCTAATCGTTTTGTATTATTAGGAATTTTTTTCTCTCTCATTACCCGCATCATATCTACGAATAAAATTTCGTTAAGTACCTAAATTTTTTCACATGTCCGTCGTCTCTACGATATTATTTCAAGTGGAGTGGAATGACACTGTAAGGACGTCGCTCGGTACATGATACACCACGAAGTAAAATATACGTCTGGAATTATAATTAACTTTTCACTATTCCAGAGAACTACGTACCTATTGCTAGATAGCGTTATTAAAACGTCAAACTTTAAATACACCAACAACCAAATTTCCCAAGACAGAATTTAATCGATTCAGCATATTGTTTTCACACCACCCATAAGCTAATTAATACTATATAATCTTTAAGATATTATATGTAGGTTAGGCTAGGTTAGGTATTATGTGAGTGGGGCATGGTCGCACCTCCACCGCGACCCTTAGTAGGTCTATTGTGGCTCACCCCTAGAGGTTACAGTTCACCGCACAATCCAGCCCTTCTCACGAAGTTCATGGTTGTATAGGGTGAGATTTTTTTGAATTCTGTAGGTTCTAGGTTGGTGTAACCAAATGTGTTGAACCTTATTCTTCGCAGGCAGGGGCATGAACATAGTACATTTTCAGCATTTTCGTCTTCCACGCAGCAAAACCGACAGTCCGTTTGTTGATTCAGACCTATCTTTCTGGATGGTATCTTAGACGACGGTGTCCTGTAAGCAGTCCCCGTTAGAATACGCAGGTCATTTCTGCTCCATTCTAGAATCTGCTTAGTTTTGTTTTTTAAGAGTTTAGGTAGAAACGCCTTCGAGTAATTTAACCCTGGTATGTCGGACCAGTACGTGAGTATTTTCCTCTCCGCTCAGTCCGAAATAATTGTTTTGGTGGCACTTGTGGTGACTCCAAAACCCGGTTCTGGTCCAGTGAACGCAGATTCGGCCCCCTGTTTTGCAAGGGTGTCGGCTTTTTTGTTTCTGCTCACCCCCTGGTACCCAGGTACCCACAGTTGGGTCACCCTGTTGTTCGCACCAAGGTACTCTAAGGATTCGATGCAATTACATACAAGTTTAGAATTTATCTTGTTGGAGCTCAGTGCTTTTAAAGCAGTCTGGCTATTATATGTAACTATTACTTAATGGATTTTTTCAAGTTTCACCTTCCTTTATGTTGAACATAATTTTTTATCTATTAAAGAAAATTGGCGTAAAGAAACATCAGCTTGTAAATACAGTAAAAAGAGCACCAAAAAACTGAACAGTACTTATTGGATTTCGCTTCAGTAGCTTTGAAAACTAGCTAAATGTTTTGAAACCAATAACTAGTTCAACATTCACTTGACCTAAAGAACTATCAGATACAGTAAGAAGCGCCTTAATAAACTAAACAGTACTTCTTGAATTTTGCTCCAATATGTTTGTAAACCAGCTAAATGTTCTGCAAACAACAAAAACTAGCTTCAAATTTACTTGACCTAAAGAATCATTAGGTGCAGTTAGAAAAGTAATTAGAAACTAAACAGTACTTCCGAGATTTTGCATCAAACAGTTAGTAAATCATCTGAATGTTTTGCAAACAACAATGACTAGCTTAAATTCACTTGACCTAAAGAACCAGTAGGTTTAGTAAGGGCAGCACTTACAAGCTAAACAATACTTCCTAGATTTTGCTTCAAAAGGTTTGTTAACCTGCGGAATGTTTTTCAAACAACAATTACTAGTTTAAAATTCACTTGACCCAAAGAAAAATTAGGTACAGTAAGAAAAGCACTTACAACCTGAACAGTATTTTCTGGAGTATGCTTCGAAAGCTTTGAAAACCAGCAAAATGTTTTGCAAACAAGCAATCAACAATAACTAGCTCAAAATTCACTTGAACTAAGAACCATCAGATACGGTAAAAAAAGCGCTGTGAAATTGAACAGTACTTTCTGAATTTTGCTTCAACATTCACTTGACCTAAAGAAGCATTAGGAGCAGTAAGAAAAAATTAGAAATTGAACAATACTTCCAGGATTTTGCATCAAAAAGTTTGTAAACCATCTGATTGTTTTGCAAACTACAATAAGCTTAAAATTTATTTGACCTAAAAACTCATTAGGTAAAGTAAGAAGAACACTTACAAATTGAAGGGTTGGCAAACATCATCGCTATCGCAACTTTTGAAGCAGTTGCTCTAAAAAGTTGTTTGGAGCTGCAACCAAACTATTCTCTCAGTTTTTTTAGCATGAATTTCGTCTTCTTCCTATGCTTCTTCTGCATTCTATTTTCACTTGCATTATTAGTCGTAAGAGGCTGTACCTTTCGCCACGTACTATGTGTAGCTTTCTTTTCTTAATTTTACGTTCAAATTTTTTTTGTTTACCCATTTTTTTCAGCACTTCGATATTAGTAATTCGATCTACCCACGAGATTGATGAAAATTGATATATAGTGGCAAAGATAGAGAGTAGGCTGTGAAAAAAGGCATCTCTGATGATCGCTACATTCACATGGGTGTAAGGTAAAAGGTTAGGTGAATGTAAAGTATAGTTTTTTAATCGTAATTGTTTCCATTCCCTAATTTTATCCCTACGCAGTACTAAGCTTTTTATCGAAGAATATCAACATTTTTTCTAAATACGTTTAGATTCCTATCTGACAAGTGACGCGACAATTAATTCGGCATCATGCTTTGGTCGACACAAGTTCAAGATTTTTATCAAAGCGACGCGGGGTTTACGTGAAGCCTCGTCTGGATTTGGCGTTCAAAATTTATTCAAAAGAAACCACCTGTTTTAACTCGGGAATGATAACAATACCGACTACCGTTTAAGGACCCCTTTTTCCGCGATAATAGGGGTCCTTATGTGCTAAGCTAATCGTAATGTTTGTAAAATAGTACGAGGAACACAACTGGAATTTACATAATGATAAAGTTTTTTTTCTTTCTTGGGTTAGTAGGCCTATTGCCACCTACTTTCACTTGCTACGGTTCTTACACACATCTTTCGCTTCTTCAACTTTCATCAGCGCTCTTATTTCTACTCAAATTCTGCCAGCCCTTAATTTTCATTGTTTTTAGGTCGCACTCTACTTAATTTATCCATCTTTTCCTAGGTCTTCCTCTGTTTCTTCTATCCACTGGTTTCCACTCAAGGATTTTTCTTGGTGTTCTGCTTTCATCCATCCTCATTACATGCCCTGCCCGAGACAGTCTTAGGCTTTTAATACATTTTACAATGTCTGCGCTCTCTATCAAGTTATCTAATTCAAAATTCAATCTTAAACACCATGTTTCATCTTCGTTTTGCACTCCGGTGCTTTATGATTTTTTTAAGCAAGTAATGACTTCGCACACTTCCTGGTAATTGGGTAATATATCTTCACCTGGCCTCTCTTTAAAACAATGTCGATCTTACATCTACTTTTATCCCTTTGATTTTTAGGGCATCATGCATAATACTAACCATCGTTTGCAACTCCTCCTCAGATATTCTTTTTTTACTGAAAATAGTCGCAAAAATACTATACCTATCGTGTGGGCCGCGGACGGCCCGCACTGCGACTATTAGAGGGGGGAGGGATTTTAGAAAGGAGATGATTGTGGACCCGCTTTTTGAAAAGTTGCAGGTCATAGTTCTCTGGAAAAACTGATTTTGGAATCTTGTTCCATTCTGTAGCAGCCCTGTAAAAGAAGGATCCTTGAAGGAGATTGGTCCTTGTAGTGTCAATCTTGAGAGTAAATGGGTGAGACTGATCAGCGTGCCGAGTTCTTCGGCCGAATGTGGCCAGTGGTGGTACAAGAGTTTTTATTTCTCTGGAGCATCTGCCATGGAAATATCTGTAGAGTAACTCTTCTTCTATGTTCTAGTGGGTTAAGGGTATCTGTGAGAGTTGAGCTGTTTATCAAGCGAATGGCTCTTTTCTGAATGGAATCTAGAAGACAAAGAGAATGCCTTGGTGCTGAACCCCAAATGTGCGAGCAATACTCCAGTAGAGGTCGGATTTGAGCCTTGTACGTCGTCAACAGTTGATCAGGAGCTAAAAACTTTCTAGCTTTCCACAGAAAACCTAGCTTTTGGCTTGCTGACTTTGCGATGTTAGCAACATGGTCATGCCAGGACATATTATTAGACACCGTGACTCCAAAAATCGAGATAAAGGGACTTGATTCAAGGGTATTTCCGGACATTGTAATGGAATGATTTGAGGAATAATGCTAATATGACATGATTATCGGCGTTAAGAAGGCATTTGACGATCAAATCAATCATCCTCAATCCATACGCACTCTCTGTCAAATATTTTAAACAAGCGTCTATGTATACGTTAAACAGCTATGGCGAAGCCACACATCCCCGTCTAACACATTTTTCGATGTTAAACCAGTCCGTGTAAGCTCCGTTTATCCTGACACAAGCAGTGAAATTCTCGTAAAGTGATTCAGAGCAGCAAAAAGAGGATAAATCATGGGCGTAACCTTAGCTCGCATCTTTCAAGGCAGTTAACTTGTTATTGTTTATGTATTTCGACGTAGCCCCCAACGCAAAACCATTTTCCCGAGTCGCGAGTCAAAATTTTAAGCCTTTAGATAAAACGTATTATGAAAACGAAGCAAAATAGTGTTTGATTATCCTTCGAAGCGTTTCCTAATTAAATTTTTCAATTACAATTCTACTCGAATGTCGTCCTAATTATGTGCATTCACGTAACCGAGTCTTCGTTTCAACCCCTTCAATTCGATTAATTAATTGGTTAATTAGATCAAGCGCTAGGTGGCGTTAGACGCGACGCCCGAAGAATGTGTCTCTCTAGCACACGATGAATTTATTTTTAAATATTTCTTTCAATTAAATGTTTTTTCGCCGAAAAACATCGAGTTTTAAAAAACAGAAATGATGGTCTTAATCGATGATAAAGCAAAAAGTGGAACCGTAATGAGATTTTTGTATTTTTATCGAATTTTCGCATTTTATTTGAAAAATAAATTGATTCTGAGGGTAAGTGCGCTTCCAGAAAAAAGGTTATAAGTATTCTCACTCGAAAAAGTTACGCGTTGGTCCCTTATGAATAGAATCCTGTTGGATAGGAAGATTTTTCACCTTTTACATCTCCTTTATATGGAAAAATTGAATTCACGTCCAATTTCGAGATTTATACTTTCACAATACCAAGGGAATGATTCAATTTTGATGTGTAAAAAGACTTCCACAAGTTGATCTCTCCCCCTCTCTCTTTCTCCCTCTTTCTCACATTCTGTCGAGCTAATCAGTAAATGAAATAATAAATTTTCGACACTAATATAATATACTCGATTACAATAATGATGCAAAATATATCAACAATTAATTAATATCTGTAACTAATTCTATGATTTGCGACACTAACAACGAACAACCCAAGACAAATATGACAAGTAATGTCAAAAACCACAACTAAGACAGCAAATGTCAATATCAACATTTGCCTTAAAAATGTGATAGTACTGTCAAAAGTCAACTTCATTCATACATTTAAAAAATTTGTCAACAGGGAAAAATCACGGAGTGGGCGACATCTATTATTGATCGCATGAACTTCTCGAGGTGTGAACGACAATCCGACCCCCATTTGTTTATATGGGTAAAAAGTGAACTTTATATATTATTTTGAGCAATTTAAGCATTTACAGTTATATTTGAACGATATTTTGCGAAGAATTGGTGTTAATAAACTACAAAATCACAAATTGCAAAGAATTTGCTGGCTTATGTCACTCAGCCCTGGACAAACACTATTGAAAAGTTTGGTGAATCTCGTGCAATAGCCTTGGATATATCTAAAGCCTTTGACCGCGTTTGGCACCAGGCATTGTTAAGTAAATTATCTGCTTACGGTCTCCCAACCAAACTGCGCCAATGGCTCTTGAGCTTCATGCAAGATCGCTCCTTACATGTGGCAGTTGACGGTATTTCTTCTGATGCGTTTAAAACTAATGCCGGAGTCCCCCAGGGTTCCATCCTGTCCCCCACCTTATTTCTTTTACACATCAACGACCTCTTAAAAACCACCACGAACCCCATTTACAGTTTCGCAGACGATAGCACACTTGTCTCAACTTTCACATCCTATCGATCACTTTCGGTGAATGATACAAATAGACTCAGACAGGAACAGGTTGATTCCATCAATAGAGATCTTGAAGCAATCGTCGAGTGGGGAACCAACAATCTTGTTCAGTTCAACGCCCAAAAAACACAAAGTGCCACGTTTTCCAAGAAAGTGAATTCCTCAAATCATCTCATCACAATGTCCGGAAATACCCTTGAACCAAGTCCCTCCATCTCGATTTTGGGAGTCACGGTGTCCAATAATATGTCTTGGCATGACCATGTTGCTAACATCGCAAAGTCGGCAAGCCAGAGGCTAGGTTTTTTGTGGAAAGCTAGAAAGTTTTTTACTCCTGATCAACTGTTGACGACGTACAAGGCTCAAATCCGACCTCTACTGGAGTATTGCTCGAACATTTGGGGTTCAGCACCAAGGCATTCTCTTCGTCTTCTAGATTCCATTCAGAAAAGAGCCATTCGTTTGATAAACAGCTCAACTCTCACAGATTCCCTTCACCCTCTAGAACATAGAAGAAGAGTTGCAGACCAGTCATTGCTCTACAGATATTTCCATGGCAGATGCTCCAGAGAAATAAAAACTCTTGTACCACCATTGGCCACATTCGGCCGAAGAACTCGGCACGCTGATCAGTCTTACCCATTTACTCTCAAGATTGACACTACAAGTACCAATCTTTATCAAGAATCCTTCTTTTACAGGGCTGCTACGGAATGGAATAAGCTTCCAAAATCAGTTTTTCCAGAGAACTATGAACTGCAACTTTTTAAAAAGCGTGTCCACAATAATTTCCTTTCTATAATCCCTTCCCCTTCTAATAGTCGCAGTGCGGGACCACACGATAGGTCTAGCCTTTTTGCGACTATTTTCATAAAAAAAAAAAAAAATAAAAAAAAAGGTAATATGGAGAAAAAATCGCGAAAAATATGCTCTGTTCTACAATGCTCTACATATGGCAATTCGATTATATCTTTGCATAAATTTCTTTCAAATTCTAAGGCAGTTTAGAAATGAAAGAAGATCTTAAATATAGGAAAACCAATCTTAAAGTTTATGTTTGTTTGCAGCAAGCACTTTGTAAAAGATGATTTTTTCAGTGGTAGTTTGATATCCTCCTAAACCTGCTTTACAGGAACATTCACAAACCCATGTCTCATCTAGCTTAATGGTGATTTCATGAGGGGATTGTAGAATTGTAGAGGATCTCATGCATAAACTGTTAATAATTTTTTTATTAAGACCGTCAGTTCCACATAAAATAATGTTGCCAGCCTTTAAAACCTCTTTACCTTCCTTAATTAGTCGAACACGTTCACCCACATAATACAATATGTCCGAAATTGATACTTCGACTTTCATAGGCATTGCAACAAAAATTCCAGTGACAACAAAACTGAAAAACTTTGAAAACAAACCAAAATTGATACCTGGACACACCTAGTCTTTAATGGAATTTAACAAGAATCCAGCGACAATAAAATTGAAACGTCGAAAACAAACCTTAAATCAAGCTTCAATCCAATAGTTTAACACAAAATATCAACTCAAATCTCTGAAATAACTAAAATTCCCTTCAATAAAAACTTTGGTTCTACAAGTGATAAAATGACAGTATATTTGTTGTTCACACCTCGATCCGACATTTTGTCATAGACAGCACCATCTCGCTTTACATGATTTTTCCCTTTGTCAAATGTCAAAAGTTGTATAAAACAATGATTTAAAACATATAAGAAATAATGTCAAAAATGACAACTAACACATCAAATGTAAAAACTACTTAAAACAATCATTAACAAATGTTACAATGTCAAAAATGACAAACAATAACAGTAAATGTAAAAATTACATAAAACAACAACAAATGTTACAATGTCAAAAATGACAAACAATAATATTAGGTAAATGTTAAAATTTGTGTTAAACAACGATTAAAAATATAAAAAATAATGACGAAAATGACAGCTGATACAACAAATGTCAAAAATCCCATAAAATAATTTCCCTACCAAGTTTTCCAATTTCCAAACGTTATCGAAATAATGCTAAGCTTATAAATATTACACTCAATTATAATTTATCGAGCTTACAACGAGTAAGATATTAAAAATTGTTCAAGCACACTTAAGAAATTTAATAAACTGCCTTATTACACAGAAAACTTAATTTTAATATTTTTGAAATAACTTTCTTAAGTATCTGTTTAATGACCACTCGACTGTTATTATCTACGTCTTCAGTCTAATCATTATTTTTTTTTATTATTAATCCAAAAATAATTGAAAGTTTCTAACGAAAGTTTTTAAAATACCAACTCAATTGCAGGTGATAAAGCAGCGTTCTAATTTCACTTCCTGTAGTTAAACCAGTTAACAGACACCGTGAACAAAAAAAATTATTTTTTTTTTGGATGAAGAACCATGGTTTGGACATGTAGAGAATATGGATGAAAGATGTTTAACGAAACAGATTTATAAGGCTAGTGTGAATGGGCTAAAGTCGGTAAAGGTCGATATCGGCGAACGTATCTCGAAATTTTTGCTTTACAAAATCCTAGCAGCACGTGTATGAAACTGCCTGATCAATGGCGTTGTTGCCAATAACGTATCTCTACTTTGCGACGTCATTGTTGATCCCGTATATTATCTACTGTTAGAGAAAGATATAAACTACAACCATACAGATACCTTCAAGTTAAATCATACACGCTGACAACGTTTTATTTTGGATTGAACCCTTAATTGCTTGAACACTTTAAAAATAAACCAGTCAATTTAACTAAAATATTTCACCAAAATTAGGCCTGTTCGGGAAGTAAATAATAAACAAGTAAATTAGTTATTCAAAAAATATATAAAAAGATAGCGATTTTCTCAATTTTTATAAAACCACCTGAACGTATAGTGTTTGGAGAGTGAGTAAAAGAAAAAGATTTTTGTAAATTTGTAAAAGATTAAACTGTTTTTGTTAGAACCCACTTACTTTTTTATTAACTAATACTGAATATTTCTTTTTTTGTCGTTATTCAAAAATTCAACAACTATTAAAAACAACTTTTTGGTGCAGGGTAAACGTCTAATTTGATTGGCCAATAAAATCGCTCTACAATATTAGTCACTCTTTACAATTGTGGGATTCAACTATAGTAAACGTTATCAGTGATAAGCAACTAAACTTATCTAGTAGGTACGAAGGTAAAGGATCGCTGAAATGTCTGAACAGAGTAGAAGTTTCGTTTGGGGTTCGGGGTATTTTTTGGATAAGCATTAATTCAGGAGATTTCAATTAGCAAAAACTTCATTTTTTTAAATGGAACACCCTGTATATTATTTTACCATCTTGTAAAACTATTCAAATTATGTCTGTATAATGTACTCTCTAAAATTAATTGTTTTGAAGAACATTGTATCTTTAGTCCATGATATGAAAATATTCATGTTTTTAACAAATTTGCTCTAAATGTGAAGTTTAAAATAGTTCTATTTTCGTTAATTTTATGTGACAAAATCAAACCAGTCATTTCCTACCTTTAAAAACTGTAATATAATAAATAAGGTATCTACAAAACTCAAAATAAACAAATTAAACAAAAATAACTAACAACAAATAAGAAAGAACTAAAAACGTTGGATACCTATTTTTTTAAATGTTCAAAATGACCACTATTTACTCCGATACAATAATGTATGTGATCTTCAATGGTAAACCAAAATATAAGGTATCCTATTAAAACAAAGTAGACTTCATGTCTCGCTTAGGCTGAACACCCAGTATATCTTATTATATATATTATATTTTCGAAATGTATATCGGCGCAAATACAACAACTTTTATTTAAAACATTTCTTTGTATTTTTTATCAGAAGTAAATTAATGCACTTCCACACACTAATGGGCCACCCTGTATGTATGTATGCATAAAGAACCATAACCTATAAAAATATAGGATTCGGTATATTCTTCTTTTGAAGAATTCTCTGTCTATTATTGTGACAACTGCCCATTTTCCCCAAATTTCTACTCGAAAATGTATTAAACAGTATAAATATTTTAAAACAAATGATTATCAATTTCACTAGGACATAACGTAGCAGAGCAGGAATATACGAAATATGTATGTATTTACCCGTCGTGATACACAAAGGTATTTTTAGTTGGTTACAGTAGAAGGGTGGTTTTTCTGAATCATAACACACTCAGAGGGTGGGTGATTCACTATCGATTAAACAAATGAACCTGATGTTAAGTATATTAATGGTACAACGAATACTTTAACAGTAAAAATGTGAGATTAAAGAACGAAAAATAATATCAATATAGTAAAATATAATTACGACACTCGGAAAAGAATTTCTTCCGAGCCCTAAACTAACCAAAAGCGAGTTGGGACGTCAAATCAAGCAGCCGACCCTTCTAAAGTGAAAAATTTTTCAAAGCGGCGACTCTGTAACTCCTGAAAACGACGCAAAATAGAACATCACACGAGAGATCATAAATAATGGCCATATTATTGTGTGACCTAAAATCGAGATGTATCTTGAAAAAATTACAAAATTATTGTAGAATTACCATTAGTTAGACAGAGAATTTCTTAACGGAATACTAGTGACTGCGCCAGTCGAAGTGTTGACATATTTCTTCTTCTTCTTCAAATGCCTTTTCGTTCCGAATATTGGCGATCATCCTGGATATGATGACTTTGTTCACGGCTGCTTTAAATAGTTCGGTTGTAGTTTTTTAGAACCATATTCTTAAGTATTTAAGCCATGAAGGTCTTGAAGGTCTTCTTCCATAAAGTTTCCCTTGGAGAACGGACTTTAAAAGGTAATATATGCCTTCGTTCCTCATAATATGTCCGAGGTACTCAAGCTTTCTTCTTTTGATGTTGTTCATTACTTCCAAGTCCTTCTTCATTCTCTCCATCACTGCCTTGTTGGTCACTCTGTCCCCCCATGATATTCTCAGCATCCTCCTGTAAAGCCACATTTCTACATTCTACACCTGATCTTCTGTGAGTGATCCCAATTATCATTGATCATGGTTCCCAGATAGGTGAACTGTGTTACTCTGTCTATTGGTGTGTTGTTGATCGCTAAGCCGTATCTTTTTTGTTTTTTTACTGAAAATAGTCGCAAAAAGGGTAGACCTATCGTGTGTGCCGAGGACGGCCCGCACTGCGACTATTAGAAGTGGGAGTGATTATAGAAAGGAAATGATTAAGGACCCGCTTTTTGAAAAGTTGCAGGTTATAGTTATCTGGAAAAACTGATTTTGGAAGCTTGTTCCATTCCGTAGCAGCCCTGTAAAAGAAGGATTCTTGATGGAGATTGGTCCTTGTAGAGTCAATCTTAACAGTAAATGGGTGAGACTGATCAACGTGCCGAGTTCTTTGGCCGAATGTGGCCAGTGGTGGTACAAGAGTTTTTATTTCTCTGTGTGTGTGCTGAGTGTGCTGAACACCAAATGTGCGTGTGTGTGTCCACCAGTTTCTTTACTGATTACCATGAATTTGGTTTTACTAATGTTAATTTCTAATTTCTTCGTCTTCTAGATTCGCTTTATAAACAGCTCAACTCTCACAGATACCCTTCACTCTCTAGAACATAGAAGAAGAGTTGCAGACCAGTCATTGCTCTACAGATATTTCCATGGCAGATGCTCCAGAGAAATAAAAACTCTTGTACCACCATTGGCCACATTCGGCCAAAGAACTCGGCACGCTGATCAGTCTCACCCATTTACTTTCAAGATTGACACTACAAGGACCAATCTTCATCAAGAATCCTTCTTTTACAGGGCTGCTACGGAATGGAATAAGCTTCCAAAATCAGTTTTTCCAGAGAACTATGACCTGCAACTTTTTAAAAAGCGTGTTCACAATCATTTCTTCCGAGTAAAGATTAAATATGAGTGGTGACAGGATGCAGCACTGCCGAACTCCTCGAAGAATGTTTACTGTGTTGGTTTGTTCTTCCATATTAATTTTAATAGTAGCTGATTGATTTCAGTAAAGGTTTCGGTTTTATTCTATCGAACGCTTTCTGGTAGTCTATGAAACAGGCAAAAATATCACAGCTCATATTCCTACAATACTTGTAGACAGAAAAGTGCATCCCTTGTCATATTGGTAGCGATAACCAACTAATTTTTATTTATTAAAAAATTCGCAGTTTTTCGCACGAGAACAGTTTCAGCGCACACTATAAAGGAGTAAATTTCGCTGGAAATGATCTAGTAATTAGCGCGTCCTTTGAATCATTTGCGAGGCATTTACATGCTCTGTCGGATTGGAATTTAATTCCGACATTTCACTTATTAATAAAGCATTTCAAAAATTCCGAAATTAACTGAACTCTCATTAACAATGTAATAATATATTGTAATTTTTATCTTTTTAATTTAAAAGTTAAAAAAAAAAATTCGAAACAGCAAAAAGAAATTTTCCAATACTCGCCACGCTGGGAATCACGAGATAGTCTTCTGGTATCTTATCCAAGCGACAGGTCTAACGTTTGCACTAATAACATAATTTAATCTATGGTGTTCTTTTGCTTACTCAGCATCGTCGGCAAAGTTAAAAGAGTGACGAATGATACTGACAGAAGATATGGGATGCGCGAGCGGAATTTAGAAGATGAAGGTCTTTCCCTTACTAAGCATACTCAAAAAATTCCTGACTAGAAGTCAAAATGTCCACTGCGCTTTCGTTGACTTGGAAAAGACCTAAAAGTGGTAAAGAAAGAATTATGGTCGACATTGTCTATGTATGGGGTGAGCGTTAGCATAAAAAATCACCTAAAAAAAATGTGCAAAACAGAGAGTGATAGTTGCCGCTACTGCGAGAACTTCGCTGAAACATCAGAACATTTGCTTTGCGAATGCCGAGCGGTTTTCTGCAAGAGGCTCAAGTTTCTGGAAGGGGCCTTTCTAAAGCCCTTCGATGTCAGAAACTTAGTCCCTAGGAAACTGAGATATGATACCGCTGTGGTGTAAAAGAAGATGTGGTTACAAAGATAGATATAGGAATGCTTAGATGGATTGGACACGTAGAAAGGATGGATGAAGGAAGATTGACGAAACAAATTTATAAGGCGAGTGTGAATGGATGGATGTCGGTAAAGGTCGACCTCGGCGAACATCGATCTCGATCAGATCAACATTGTTTTGAAGAAAGGTCAGGTCAAGAATAGGCGTGACTATATGTATGTATTTACATAGGAAATTGCAAGAGCCAGTCAAAAGAATAGATCACACAAAAGAATAAATGGTTTGCTTCAGATTATTCTACTGAGGTATTCCTCAGCACTGTAAGCGTTTCAATTTCAATTATTATTTTTAATAAAGGTTTTTTTTTGCTTGAGAGTTTTGCTTTGATTATAAAACTTGATAGATGAATATAGGGTTCCTCTTTTTGGTAGATGATAAGATAGTGTATTGAGGTTACTAGTATGCCTGGTTTGGTATGTGTGTGATATTTCATTATATTAAAGTAATGTCCATCGTAAAAAATAAATTCATAGATGTATAAAGCAGGTATGGTAAGTAATTTAAGTGATTCTAAATGGCCTTTACAGGATTCTTTGAAAGGCAAATTATTAAGTATTCTTATGGCTCTTTTTTGGATTGTAAAAATGTTATTGACGCTGCTACCCCATAAAATTATACCATAAGTTGATTTCGAATAGAAGTTTGCATGTTAAAAAGTTCTAGTAATTTATTTTCTTAAGAATTCTTAGCCCATATCATGTCTGGCTTAGTTTTTTGGCTAGATAATCAATGTGGTACGAAAATTTCAATGCATCATCAATCGCACTTCCTTGGCATTTGATGTGGCCTAAATAGCAGATTTCTTCTTGATTCAGTCTAATCGAGTTGGAAGTGGTCAGGGATTGATTTGTTTGGAAGAGAACAGCATTCGTTTTAAGCATGTTTAAGATGAGTCTAGAGTTCCTGAACCATTTCACAGCTTTATCCATTATTTGACATCCTATTTATGTTATTTCTGGAAAAGTTGCTGCAGTGAGCAGTAATGTACTATCATCAGCATAATTTATTATATTTGCATTGTGTGCATAGCAAAATCAATGAAATAGCCAATGATTAGGAGTGGACCCAAAACACTACTTATGGTACCCCGAGACTAATATTCAAAGTTTTCAAACATTATGCATGATGCCCTAAAAATCGAAGGGATGAAGTGAATGCAAGCAAAACGAAAGTAATGATTTTTGAAAGAGAAGAAAGCATGACAAATCGTGATGTGATGATAGAAGGAGAAAGAATGGACTAAGGGAAAGAGTTTGCATTCAAAGTTTACGAGAGACGAAAAGTACGACTGTGAGATTGAGCGAATGGTGTTGGCAGGGAAACAAATGAATGAGGCTCTGCATAACGTCATGAGCAGCCAGAACATGTCATGTTTGTGCATGGAGGAGTGCTGGTCACTGCATGTTTGGTTTGGCAGAAGAATCTTGAAAGTAGGATCAATGCTGCGGAGATGAGTAGTCCGAGAAGTTTAGCCGGAGTGACACTGATGGATAAAGTGAAGAATATTGTGATAAGGGAACGCTGTAATGTAAAAGATGTAGTAACAAAGATAGATAAAGGAATTTTTTAGATGGTTCGGATACGTAGAGGTGATGGATAAAAGAAGATTGACGAAACATTAGGCGAGTGTGAATGGGTGGAAGTCGCTAGAGGTTCACCTCAGCAAACCTGTCTCGATCATATCGGAATTGTTTTGAAGAAAGGCCAAATCAAAAGTACCATCAACCATGAAAGCGCTGATGAAAGTAGAAGTGGCGAAAAACATATGTAAGATACGTAGCGGAAGTGGAAATAAGTGGTCTCTGCCTATCCTTAAGAGAAAAAGGCTTGACTATAAATGTTATGTTTGTTCAAAAAAGAGTATTTTGCAACGTGTGTGTGTTTGCCGAAACAGACTTAAGAATTTCCACTTGGACGCAAGAATTTTTATGAGACAGCCATCGTTTGTTGCGTGGATTGCATTTTTCGGGAAAAAAAGTTGAGTTTTATCGCCAAAAACAAATTGATAATTTGGTATTTTGATTTGTTACGTGTCTGGAAAGTTTGAAATCACCCCTTATTTTAGTATTTTCGACTCAATTTTAGGCATTCATTTATAATAACCATTTAGAGGAATTTGTTATGAAACGTGATAGAACGTGGCGCTTAAGGCTTAAATGCATTAAAATATCGTATAACCAAAATATCAACAATTCTAGTACGCCTACTATGCTGCATGTATATAAATAGTTTTATTTGAAATTAATATTTTAATGTGTGATGGTGTGTATCATCGTGTATTTTCGATACTTCAAATATATTATTTAATCATTAAAGTTAATAATTCTCAATTCATTGTATCCCAAATCCTTTTTACTGATGCGACTGGCTGAATGACGTGAGTCAAAGCCAAAAAAAAAAATTGTATTCAAAAATTGAACACCGAAATGATTTGTTTATCTGCGTTACCTAGCAACGATCGCAGCTGTGACTAAATAATAGTAATACGTAGACCTTGTATTTGTTTATCTATTAAGGTTCTTCTTAAGGTGCCTTCTCCGCGTCGGAGGTTGGCAATCATCATAGCTTTTCTGACCTTGGAGGCGGCTGGTTTTAATGGTTTCTATAATTTCCATTACTTTGTTTATTCTCCTCAAGGGTCCTGTCATTGACCGTCAGACATTTATTGTTAGTCCGTACTCTCGACTACATTCAACTATCTTGTTTGTAAGTGTCTGAAGTGTCGTCGAGGTTGTCTGCCAACACGACAGTGTCATCTGCGTATCTAATATTGTTAATCGGTGTTCCATTGACCTTTATTCCGGCTGTTTCTCCCTCGAGAGCTTTCTTCAGAATTTCCTCAGAGTACGCGTTGAATAGGAGTGGCGATAATACACATCCCTGTCTCGCCCCTCGTCTAATTTCAATCTCTTCTGATGTATGTTCATTAATACGTACTTTTGCTCATTGTTTGTAATATAGATTCGGTATGATGCGAAGGTCATTGTAGTCTATCTGTTTTGTTTCAAGGACTTTAATTAGACTTTATCGAAAGCCTTATTATAATCTACGAAGCATATGTTTATGTCCTGGTTAACGTCTAAACATCTCTGAATTAGGACATTAAATGCAAAGAGTGGCCTCTCGTGTACCAAGACCTTTACGAAATTTAAACTGTGTGTCTACGATGTCAATGTCCTATTTTTGGTATATACGATTGTGGATGATCTTTAGAAACATTTTCAGTGTATGGGACATTAAACTAATGGTGCGTTGATCGCGGCATTCTCTAGCATTTATCTTTTTGGGGAGAAAAATAAAAGTCAAAAGTAACCATTCCCTGGGTATGTTACCTGAAGAGCTTAAAGAGCTTCACCAAAACGTCGATGTATCTATCTTCTATTATCTTGAGAATCTAGGTAGGAAGTTCGTCAGGTCCAGGACTTTTTCCGTTCTGTGTTGTTTTTAGTGTATGTAATATTTCTTTACATGTAATTTCTGGACCTATCTCTTTTGCACTGAAGGATATTTGTTCCAGTTCTTCTCTATCGTCTCCAAACAACTCCTCAATGTATTCTCTCCAACGTTGTAGTTTTTCATTTGTCCCCATTATGGTAATCCCTTTTTTGTCCAAAAGTGCAGCAGTATGTTTTTTTCGTTTGTAAGCCTGCCATTTCTTTAACCTCTTTATGTAGGTTGAACAAGTCATATTTGTTTTAAAGTTCTTCTTTTAAGGTTACTGTTTGTTTGATTTTATTGCATATATTTTTTCTTGTGACCTACAAATTTTACATTAAAGTTCAGGTTATTTTAAACTTACATAACTATACCAATACTTTGACTTACATCAAACATGCTTTCGAATAAATGTCGTTGATGTCCTAAAACTAAATTAGGTATTTCAGAACACGTGACATTCAAAATGGCGGCCTGTAGGCACACAAGACGTAAACAAAAAAATATAATAAATACTGTTATATTGATTCCAAACCACAACACCACCACCAGCAAGTATTGTAAATGAAGTTAAGCAAATAATTGTTGACGACGTACAAGGCTCAAATCCGACCTCTACTGGAGTATTGCTCGCACATTTTGGGTTCAGCACCAAGGCATTCTCATCGTCTTCTAGATTCCATTCAGAAAAGAGCCATTCGTTTGATAAACAGCTCAACACTCACAGATACCCTTCACCCTCTATAACATAGAAGAAGAGTTGCAGACCAGTCATTGCTCTACAGATATTTCCATGACAGATGCTCCAGAGAAATAAAAACTCTTGTACCACCATTGGCCACATTCGGCCGAAGAACTCGGCACGCTGATCAGTCTCACCCATTTACTCTCAAGATTGACACTACAAGGACCAATCTCCATCAAGAGTCCTTCTTTTACAGGGCTACTACGGAATGGAACATGCTTTCAAAATTAGTTTTTCCAGAGAACTATGACCTGCAACTTTCCAAAAAGCGGGTCTACAATCATCTCCTTTCTATAATCCTTCCCCCTTCTAATAGTCGCAGTGCGGGCCATCCGCGGCCCACACGATAGATCTACCCTTTTTGCGACTATTTTCATAAAAAAAAAAATAAAAAAAAATATTCAGTTTAATAAACAGAGAGTAACAATATCAAACGACAGAATACATTGTGTGCCCATAGGCCAACGTCTCGAATTTCTTCATTTGACAGCATATGGATTACCTAATTTACATATTAACTGTTTTGTTTTTTCTTTTTATTGATGGTATTCTAAATTTGACAATCAGCTTTAATCATCTGCAGCAGTCACTTGCCATATTTCTCACACATCCTTTAATGTTTAACTACGAGAAATTTTATTCTACAACCTCGACCTTCAAGATCATTGATATTTCCAAAAAATTCAGCCTGCTCTTAATCAGAGGTTTCCAGTGAGGTTCGATAAGTAATACAACATCTGCTTTGGATCGTTTTAAAATTTGGTTTGAAAAAATGTTTTAATATTTAAGTACGTAAAAAAAATGATACGAATATTTCCCCTAAACCGAATTTCGTAATGAGCTTCACCCTGAATCGCTCGGTTTCGTGCAGAAGTATATACATCGGCAGGAAAATGGGTGAATCACCGCCACAACCGTTCACCCCTCATTCCATGAGAATCGTACGATTGATAGCGATGGGCGAAAAGAACAACATTTTACTCAAGACGATATATTCCAGTACAACATGACAATTATATAGCGAAAAGTTGCTTGAAGGAAGATTCGAAACTTCGTATCGCTTATGTATTCAAATCATATACAAAATTTTAGTTAATTTACACTGAATGCAATTATCAGTGAAATGTTGACATTATTAGGTGAAATTGTTTCATATGACACAAAACATTGCTGTACATTTTTTTTCATTAAAGGCAGTCATAGATAAAACGTTGTACTATACACGTGTGATAATGCATCATTAATATATTCGTGTGCTTACATAACTCGTGCTAGGCACTCGTTTGCGACTTACATATTATACTTATATATCAATGATTCCTTTATCCCACTTGTAAAGCAAATAACTATTATTAGTACTTTATTAGTTGAAAAAACCAATTTAGGCAGGTAGGCAGATAGGTGTCAAGTGGACCAAGGCCATCCTCCAATGGTGACCCCAGACGAGGTGGAGGGACAACATTCTAAGAAAAGCTGGGAAAATCTGGATCCAAACCTAAGATCGACTCCACTGAAGACAATTGAAAGAGGCCCACGTTCAGGAGTGGACGAAGTTGGGCTAATATGACGTAATTTATTACTCTCTATTAATACCAAATATACTATTAAATGTATTTTTGCTTAGGGCGCAGTTACTTTCCAAAAATGAATAAAAATAGCTGTGATTTATTTAGAATGGTTACGGCAATCGCAGTTTCGCCTTTACGCTCATTCCTGCGAATAATGCGACGTAGATATTTCAATAGAGATCCTTTACTGCCCTTATTCAACGTACCTTTTGTTGCGTGACCGACCCCATTTGGACGTGAAATCCTTTTATGGCTGTCTACGTTAATATTTGGTGACCATCTATTTTTTTAATTACTTATTAAAAATTGTTTTTTGCGTATTATTCGATTATTCAAATTTGCAAAAAGACCCACGTCCTGCGCAGCATATTTATTTGTTTTTTTGTTATCTGGGGGATCAAACTTTACAGCTTCCAAGGATGCAACCCTTTAATGTAGTTTTATTTTTATTTGTTAGTTATCTTGGAATATTGCGCAAGATATATTTGGATCCACCCTGTATGCAAGGAGAGCTTATAGTGTACACGAGAACGGTCTGGAGATCGGGTACCTAAAGAAAAGGACGAGAAGGGGTAGATTGTAGATTGTAGGCTTTCCACAGAAAACCTAGCCTCTGGCTCGCCAACTTTGCGATGTTAGCAACATGGTCATGCCAAGACATACTATTGGACACCGTGACTCCCAAAATCGAGATGGAGGGACTTGGTTCAAGGGTATTTCCGGACATTGTGATGGGATGATTTGAGAAATTCACTTTTTTGGAAAACGTGGCGCTTTGTGTTTTTTGGGCGTTGAACTGAACAAGATTGTTGGTTCTCCACTCGACGATTACTTTAAGATCTCTATTGATGGAATCAACCTATTTCTGTCTGAGTCTATTTGTATCATTCACCGAAAGTGATCGATAGGATGTGAAAGTTGATACAAGTGTGCTATCGTCTGCGAAACTGTAAATGGGGTTCGTGGTGGTTTTTAAGAGGTCGTTGATGTGTTAAAAAAAATAAGGTGGGGGACAGGATGGAACCCTGGGGGACCGCGGCATTGGTTTTAAACGCATCAGAAGAAATACCGTCAACTGCCACATATAAGGAGCGATCTTGCATGAAGCTCAAGAGCCATTGGGGCAGTTTGGTTGGTAGACCGTAGGCAGATAATTTACTTAACAATGCCTGATGCCAAACGCGGTCAAAAGCTTTAGATATATCCAAGGCTATTGCACGGGATTCACCAAACTTTTCAATAGTGTTTGTCCAGAGCTGAGTGACATAAGCCAGCAAATCTCCAGTAGACCGAAGTTGTCGAAGAAATCCATATTGTCTGTCATGGATTATCTCAAATTTCTCCATATATTTGATGAGTTCTGTATTACAATTTTCATCTAGTTAACTCAATTTTGTTAAATTAATAAGTAATTTTTTTTTAATGTAAACGTTTACCAGACGATTTTATGAAAATTCCAAGTGACCCAACGCTTCGCCGCGCGGTGACGGTAAACACGTAATGAAGTAGGTAGTCAAACAATCTATCTATCGCCATCGCCGATGACGGCAAAGTGTGGGAACGGTGCCGTAGTTGGCTGTTCACGAAGATTACAGAACTCGAGGGACGCCAACGCACGTGCGGCCGCGACGGCGACGTCGGCGTCGTTACGGCTAGCGACACGCGTTTCAGCTTATTTTCTCGTAGAAGACGCACAATGTAATTTTTGTAAAGCGGTCCCAATGACGTACCAACTCAAATTTTATACCCCCGAAGCACAATTAATTTTTGCTTTGCTGATAGGTGAAGTTTTCTTTAATGGTCATAGTGTTATCTCTAAAGTATCCGCAACAATGTACTTCAATAGTACTCTCATATGTACTGCTTTGTATAAAGTAAAAAAAGTTATATTTAACTGAGACGAAGATATAGACAACAAACCAACTAAAAATTATTTACAGGAACCTATCCTAAGTACATAAGTTATAACAATATTAAGTGCGGCTTGCAGATGTTGCGAATTAATCCTATACCATACATACATATATATAGTCACGCCTTTTTTTCATATGGGTAGGCAGAGACCACTTCCTTCCACTTTCTACGGTTCTTACACACATCTTTTGCTTCCTCTACTTTCTTCAGTGCTCTCATACATGCTCGTCGGTTGTTGGTACTCTTGACAGCTGGCCTTTCTTCAAAACAATGTTGATCTTATCGAGATATGTTCTCCGAGGTCGACCTCTATCAATTTTTTCATTCAAACTCGCCTTATAAATTTGTTTCATCAATCTTCCTTTATCCATCCTTTCTACGTGTCCAAACCATCTAAGCATTTCTTTATCTATCTTTGTAACTACATCTTCTTTTACACCACAGCGTTCTCTTATCTCACTATTCTTTACTTTATCCAACCGAGACACTCCGGCTATATAATTCTCAGACTACTCATCTCCGCAGCATAAACCCTATTTTCATGCTTCTTCTGCCAAACCCAACATTCACTACCATACGTAAGTGTAGGAACCAACACACCTTTATGCACAGCCAGACGTGCTTTTTTGACACTTTCTGGCTGTTTATAAAGCTATGCAGTGCCCCATTCATTTGTTTTCCTGCCAATACCTTTACCCAGTAACGAAATATCTCACTTTTGTGAATTTCGTTCCTTTTTAGTGATACTATTCATTTCCTTCGAATATTGAATCTTTATAAAATGGCTCATTGTTGTCGCTTCCCAACTATTTCGACTAATATACTTTTGATTTCCTTTCGTTCTACTAATTCAGTTATTTCATGCCTTTTTTGTACAAATTAAGTATTTAATAACGACAGGATATCTGAGACCTTGGCAACAACAGTAAAATTAAAATCGTAGACGAATACGTGTACCTCGGACAAAGAATATTTTTCGATAAGGATAGTCAGAGAGCGGAAATCTCCAGAAGAATTTAGCTTGGATGGACAGCATATGGAAACCTTAGTGATGTCTTTGATTCCAAATTTCCACAATACTTTAAAACACAAGTTTTTGGCCAATGTGTCTTGCCGACAGATGATAATAGATGGACCAGAAAGACGATTGAGTGGAGGCCCAGAATAACTAAAAGGAACCCAGGACGACCAAGAACGAGGTGGAAATATGACATCCAGAAATTGGCATGTACCCAATGGATGAGTCAGACGACGGACAGAAGCGTATGGCGACGAATTGGAGAGGCTTATGTCCGAAGATGGACGGAGAGAAGCTGAAGATGTAATTTGTAATCTGCTTAAAATTTCGCTGGAAATTTTCTAGATAACTCTTTTAACAATTCTGGTTTGGCTTTAGTAGTATTTTAAATAACACACAATACCCCAAATAGTTTAATTTTTTGTATCAAAAGGAAAGACGAAGTTTAGAGTTAGAAAGAAGTGAACAAGAATTTAATTCAATAAAGAAATATAATAAATAGGGAAATCTTTATAATTCAATATTCCAGTGAAATTAAAAGGACGAAAATAAGAATAAGGATGGAGTGAACAATTACATAAAGTACTGCACAATTTAATAAAAGAAAAAGACTCATAAAAAATTATTTTATACAAAAAAAAGGAACGTAATAAATAATTAATTTTTCGTAAGAGATATCATTGGAAATATCACAATCAAACTCAGCGACCTTGAAAACTACGACTTCGGCACTAATATTGGAGTTTTGAATATTTTTTTATATTTCATCCCCAACCCACCCCTTCCGTGCTAACAAAATTGGGAATGTAGCTATCAAATTTAGCCACCCCAAAACCTACGAATTCGACACTAACATCAGCCGTATTTAATAGTTTTTAAATTCCATCCCCTTCTCACCCCTATCGTAGGGCTGCTAACAAAATTAGGAATGTTACCATCAAACTTAGCCACCACAAAAACAATGAATTTAACACTAATATCGGCGTTTTAAACAGTTTTTATATTTCATCCTTCTCCTACACCCTTTGTATGGATGCTTACATAACTGGAAATGTCACTATCAAACTTAGAGTTCCCAAAGACTATGAATTCGACACTAATATCAGCCGTTTTTGATAGTTTTTACATTCCATCCCCTTCTCATCCCCCATCGTAGGGGTGATAACAATACTAAAACCACCCCTGGTATGTATAAAACAACTTCTGAAAATTTCATCCCAATCGGTCCAGTCGTTTGGGAGTTTTTGAAGGACATAAAAACATACAAATATTTTTGTATGGGAATATGGAAAAGTGTTGTTTTTAGACTTTTTTAGGCAATTTTTTGAATTTTTCTCTCCGTAAGAACCATCCTCGTACTTCAAAGAACATTATAAAAAAAAGAATTAGCGAAATCGGTTCAGCTGCTCTCGAAATTTGCGCTTAGCAACACATTCGGCGATTCATTTTTATATTATAGATAAAGCGAACCCCTTACATCCCCTGTTGTAACCCGTCATTGGAAACAATTATAATAGTGATACACCAAACTCCGTTTCGAACGGTCTATTCATTGAATTTTCGATTCCCATGGATAAATTTTTCATCGCATGGGAATATTTTTGCGTCTCGTACTCTAGTAGTAAACCATGGGAAATTCAATTAGTCGACAGCAGGAAATGCCATCTTCGACACTTTGAACGTACTGCGTTCTTTTGTTCCCGATTAGCGTACACTTTTTATCATTTTATCGATTGTCACAATTCACACGTAAACGCTGTTCAAGACCTATCGGAATTTTCTTCTTTCTCTGCGAGAATCAATGTTTTCCTGCAAATGTTACTGTGTGCCACACCAATATTGTAAAAATAAACATAGAAACCTATTAAATGAATGAGTCTCTTGTGGTTCTTGCAAGCCCAGGCCCCTTCTACTCCTTCAGCAGGTAATGCTTTTTTTCCTCTAAAATTAATGTTTTCTTAATGTTAATGTTTGCTTCTACAAGTTAAAAAAAACATTAACATCCATTAAAAGAATGAAAAAAAGGAAGGCCCCTTGTACTCCTCCAGCAGTAAATGCTGCTATTCTTGTGAGGATCAATATTTTCTTGCTAATGTCAAAGTCTTCTGTAATTCTTGTAAGCTTATGATTGGAACCTGAAAGGTGGATGGCCCTTTGTACTCCTGAAGGAGGAAATGTTTTTTTTCTTGCGAAAATCAATGTTTTCCTGCAAATGTTAGTGTGTGCCACACCAATATTGTAAAAATAAACATAGAAACCTATTAAATGAATGAGTCTTTTGTGGTTCTTGCAAGCCCAGGCCACTTCTACTCCTTCAGCAGGTAATGCTTTTTTTCCTCCAAAATTAATCAATATTTTCTTGCCTATGTCAAAGTCTTCTGTAATTCTTGTAAGCTTATGATTGGAACCTGAAAGGTGGATGGCCCTTTGTACTCCTGAAGCAGGAAATGTTTTTTTCCTTGCGAGTATCAATGTTTTCTTTCTAATATCAAAGTGTGCTACCACCGTTTTGTAAAAAATATGAATACCTATTTAATAAATAAGTCAAAGTCTTTTGTGGTTCTTGTAAACTCAGCTTGTATTTTTCCAGCAAAATATTCTTTTTTTTTGAGAGATCACTGTTTTCTTGGTAATGTCAATGTTTGCAATTACACGTTTGTAAAAAATACATCGAAATCTATTGAATGTATGGAGTCATTGACTTTTGTGGTTCTTGTAAGCTCAGGCTTGGAATGTAAGAGGAGGAGGATGGCTCGTTGTACTCCTACAGCAGGAAATACTTCTTTCCGCTTGAGGATTAATGTGTTCTTGCTAATGTCAATGTTTGCTAGTACAAATTTGTAAAAAAACATTAAAACCTATTTAATGCTCAACTCAAAGCCCTGTGCGGTTCTTGTAAGCTCAGATTCGAATCTGAAAGATTGTGGATGGCCCCTTTAGTAGAAAATCTTTATTATCTTGCGAGGATCAATGTTTTCTTTCTTATGTCAAAGTTTGATACTACCGTTTTATAAAAAATATTAATACCTATTTATTATTGATAAGTCAAAGTCTTTTGTGGTTTTTGTAAACTCAGGCTTGGGATCTGAAAGGAAGTGGATGATTTTTTGTACTGCTGCAGCAGAAAATACTTCTTCTCCTATTACCGTCGAGGATGGTTTGTAATTTTTTAAATAAATTTAAAAAAAAACTGTTGAATTAATGAATTAAAGCCTTTATTTTTGTTTTTTATTAGCTCTTATTTGAAATGTGTAAATAAAGAAGAAGGACCCTTGTACTTTTCTAGCAAAATATGCTTATTTTCATTACAGCAGGAAATACTTCTCTCCACTCGAGGATTAATGTTTGATTGCTAAAGTGTTATTACAAGTGTGGTTTTTTGTAATGGCTAAGAGTTCTAAAGTTTATAAAAACGTAACAAAACAGATTAAATGAATAAATCAAAGCCTTTTGTGATTCTTATGGAATCTGAAATCGTAACCATTCAATCAGCCTGTTATTATAAAATAAGGGGTGATATTGTTTGGAAGAATTTACATCAAATCAGCCTGGGTTATCCATCTTTTCTTCCTATATGGATTGTCTTGACTTCTTGTTAGCAGCCTCTGCTTGGAACTCACTTCGCTTTCACGTTATGGAAGACGTTTCTTTAGCTCGCAGTGTCCAATCAGGACATAACAAAATAGGTCTTTGCTGCTGCTGGGGGTTATCTTAGTACATTCTTAGACAGTTTGCCACGTCTTGTTCGTTCTCTATAGAGTACTCTGCCAGCGGTCTCTCTACTGGCAAATTATGCCCGAGCTCAGCCGTAGAGGGTAGAAAAAAAATATATATATATATATATAAAAGTGAGTCGCGCCACCGACTTAGACGGTTCAAGCCGGAAACCCCTAGGTCTTATAGGCACTAGCAGAGCCACACGATAAACAACTGAGATTATGGTGAACTAAATAAATGAAATTATGGCTAAAATATATTGGATACTTTACTCCTACAATAAATCAAAGTACACAGTCCAATAATAAAATTATAACAAATATAGTCAAAATTAACAGCCAACAATAAATCAAAGTACACGGTTCAATAATAAAATTATAACAAATATAGTCAAAATTAACAGCCAACAATAAATCAAAGTACACGGTTCAATAATAAACTTATAACAAATATAGTCAAAATTAACAGCTAACAATAAATCAAAGTACACAGTTCAATAATAAAATTATAACAAATATAGTCAAAATTTACAGCCAACAATAAATCAAAGTTTAGTTTTGGCATATTATCTAATGCAATAAATAGTTTTTAATAATGTATTATATTAATAAATTAAAACAAAACTTAATTGTGGTGTCAAAAATAAGTCACGTCGTTAAATATTCAAAAATAAATCACTTGTAACCTTTGGGTATACGAATGCACTACTCCTGTGTCCGGTTTGGTTATGGAACGGCACCTGCTAATTAACCAGGGCTTCCCTCAAATAAATCCCGCATGCGGTTATTTTAACTCGACACCAAAATCCAAAATATCAACAACGAAGGTAAGATAGAATGGTCAAGTTAAAAATTAAATGGTTTTTTTTCAAAATCCAATTAAGATGGCCCAAATACAGCCAGATATGAAAGAAAAACCCTAGAGGTTTTGCACACTTGTTAATATCACACCGCGCCAAAAATTCTCACCACACGACCCAGACTACTTCCCAAGCCGGATATCAAGAAATGACACGGAATTGACGTCAACCAAGAATATTCGCAAGTCTATGTTCCACACTAAGAATCGCGTTCGTCCGTGTTGATAGCTAGCCTCATCTACACAGAAATGTAAACCAAACAATAATATAATCGATAATACACAATAATCGAGGCTAAAAACTAAAGCAAAATCTAATAATGAAAATACCTTACTCAATCTCCAGTGATCAACAAAAATGCCATAGCCATTAACAATTGAATCTTATCACAATGAGGTATGCAACACTATTTACAACGAATGATATATTTAAGTTACAACAAAATACGGTACGCGACACTATTTACGAGTACTTGAGGAATATAAAATTATCAGAGATATAATTATAATGGAACTGTAGAAGGGAAAAAAAGGCACGTTACAAGTTGTAGCCCAAACAGGGAATGAATTATGATTAGAATTAATTAAAGTATGGATTTAAGCTCATTCGTCAATATTTTCAATTTAAATAAGTACAAAAACGACAGTGTCATTTGCCATCGTCGTCGAATCGGAAAAGAACGTACGAAAGTGAAATTGGATAAAATAACTGTGGTCAGTGCAATGCCAGAGAAAAAAATGATTCGCCGATAAGGGCAGTCTGGACTGTGAAAACGAGGCACCGTCGAGCGACGCCACACGCAATTGTTGCATTCCCTTGACTGTCGTCGCGACGGTTTGTCTATCGCGAGGAATTCATTAATGAAGCAGCACTTTTTGAATCGTTTATTGAAACAATTATGTCCGAATTCGGGGATTTCTGGTCCTGCTTAAATAAATATTAGCAATTTTTTTGAGTGTCGCTGAAATTTCGCCTGAGGATGGCGAACGCGATGGAACGAAGTAGGAATTTTCCGGGTAAATAGAAAGCGTCTCGACGGGCGTCGAGGTATGAGTCATGAACGACGCCGAACCGCAAAGGTATGTATGTCCTGGTGGAAACGTACGTAGGGCGATTGTTGCTATCGAAACTTGTAAAATATAAACGACGAGCAAGTTAAAATCTATACCCAGTCGTAAAATATCCATCTTCGAGGACGAAACAGCGTGTTGTTTTCCCTCCTGCCATCATATGTAAATTTTCGCAGAATCGATTTATAACCAATATTGCTTCTGAAACCATTAGGCAACACTTACAAAGTCAATTTTATATAAATTTGTCACGCCGGTTAACCTATTTGCCCTCTCGCCACCATTTTATACCTACGTGAAATTTAAAAAACTGATTTACATATTTTATACACGAAATAAAAAAACACCCTTCTTGTCTCGAGATGAAAGTAATAACAATTTTACGAGGGCGACTCGAGAACTCTTCGACTATCAAACGGTTCAATTATGTTGTTTGCCTGTCAAAATGACATCCATATGGTCTCGCTGTTGGCATGTATACTTACTTAATTTTTTGAAGTGATAACTTCTTATGGCACGCTGTGAACTTTTTTTGTAATGGGTAAAAAATGTTAAACTCGCGTCAGGACACGTGGCCTGATCGAAAATTCGTAAGACGGATGTATTTCACTGGAGCAATATAAAATGCGACTTTTCTTGACTGGTAACTTGGCAACCTTATTCAACAAACTGACAAATTCAAGTACATTTTTTATGTCATTTTGACAAATTAATTTAGTAGCTAAATTCAAAATTTAAGTGCTTTTCATTAGTTTATTGATTAAGTTCTGCTTTTGCTGCATTAAAATGGTCCAAGGAGAGGTGTCGTTTTTAGCATGGGAATGTTTAAATTAGGTTTTGGTTTGCCGATAACGGAGGCTCGAAGACGAAGAAAAAATAGAAGCAGAAGCCGTAGACGACGTAGCCAAAAGCGACAAAACCGAAAACGAGGTAGCCGAAAACGAAAAAGTCGAGGTAGGAAGAAAAGCGCCATATTGAAAGAAGATCAAGCAAAAAGCGGAAGAAAGAAATCGAAAACATTCAAATCTGGTACTGATGTTTAATATATGGTTTATAATAAAGCGTTAATAATCTTTCTACGGCGCGGCGAAAATGTATGCCTGCGCCGGCTGTTTCGTTTAGGCGGCGCAGGGCGCATAACGTTAATACTTAAGTTTTCACTTCTGCCGGCACTCCCAGAGTGCAACCCGTAAATTTTTTTTCTTTTTAAAAAGAACAATCTCTGTGTTAAAAAAATTTTTTTTGAAAGTGTATTAAATTAAGATGGAGGCTACTGCAGTAGAAAATTATTTTTAAAAAGAGCCAAAAAATCTAAGATCGAACGTCACGTTTACCAGCGCCATATTTATACAGGGTGGCCAACCGAAAACGAAACAGCCATTTGTAGGAACCGCGTCAACATTTTAGAAAAACGCCCAATAAGATGTCTTTTGAAAGCTCTGACAATTCTTTTTACGATAGTTTTTAAATTTTACATTTCCTCCCAATACTTTGAAAAAAATTACATGTTAAAATTCTAATTATTTTAGTTGCTTATTTACTACTAATTGAATAAATGTTCGAACTGATGACCGCCCGCTTCCGTACAATAATAAAGATTTCGTTCAAAACGTTCACGCACATTCCGAAGAATTTCCGGAGTAATTCGACGGCGCTCGTCAACGATTCTTCGACGCAAATTTTCCAACGACGCTGGTTGTGTTTTATAGATTTTACTTTTCAGATGTCCCCACAAAAAGAAATACACCCCTACAAAGGGGTGGAAAGGAGATATTACAATCAAACTCAGCGACCTTGAAAACTACTACTTCGACACTAATATCAGCGTTTTGAATATTTTTTATATTTCATCCCCTACCCACCCCTTCCGTAGTGGTCCTAACAAAATTAGGAATATTGCTATCAAATGCAGCCACCCAAAAACCTATGAATTCGATACTAATATCAGCCGTTTTTGATAGTTTTTAAATTACATCCCCTTCTCACCCCTATCGTAGGGGTGCTAACAAAATTGGGAATGTTACCATCAAACTCAGCCACCACAAAAACAATGAATTTGACACTAAATCGGCGTTTTTAATAGTCTTTTTATTTCATCCCCTCCCTTTTGTATAGATGCTTACATAACTGGGAATGTCACTATCAAAATTTAGAGTTCCCGAAGACTATGAATTCGACACTAATATCAGCCGTTTTTGATAGTTTTTACATTCCATCCCCCATTATAGGAGTGCTAACAAAATTAAAACCACCCCTGGTATGTATAAAACGACTTCTGATAATTTCATCCCAATCGGTCCAGCCGTTTGGGAGTTTTTGAAGTACATACATACATAAAGTCACGCCTTTTTCACATGGAGGTAGGCAGAGACCACTTCTTTCCACTTGCTACGGTTCTTACACACATCTTTTGCTTCCTCTACTTTCATCAGTGCTCTCATAAATGCTCGTCGGTTGTTGGTACTCTTGACCTGGCCTTTCCTCAAAACAATGTTGATCTGATCAAGATATATTCTCCGAGGTCGACCTCTACCGACTTGTCCATTCACACTCGCTTTATAAATTTCTTTCTTCAATCTTCCTTCATCCATCCTAAGCATTCCTTTATCTATCTTTGTAACCACATCTTCTTTTACACCACAGCGTTCTCTTATCTCACTATTCTTTACCTTATCCAACCGAGTCTCTCCGGCTATAAAATTCTCAGACTACTCATCTCCGCAGCATTAATCCTATTTTCATGCTTCTTCTGCCAAACCCAACATTCACTACCATACATAAATGTAGGAACCAACACATACATACATACAAACATTTTCCCATTTTCATATATATAGATGTCAAAGGCATTACATTATTGACAGTTCTCATAAAAATAATAATTTCCTATTCAAAATTGAGAGTAGCATAAAATGGTTAATGTAAAGTAATTTGTATTGCATAACTAACAATAGTTTTGATTGGAAGTTTTTTATTAATCTGTCAAAGGCATTACATTATTGCCAGTTCTCATAAAAATAATAATTTCCTATTTAAAATTGAGAGTAGCATAAAATGGTTAATGTAAAGTAATTTGTGTTGCATAACTAAGAAAAGTTTTAATTGGAAGTTTTTTATTAATTTGTTAAAGGCATTACATTATTGCCAGTTCTCATAAAAATAATAATTACCTTTTCAAAATTGAGAGTAGCATAAAATGGTTAATGTAAAGTAATTTGTGTTGCATAACTAAGAAAAGTTTTAATTGAAAGTTTTTTATTAATCTGTCAAAGCATTACATTATTGACAGTTCTCATAAAAATAATAATTTCCTATTCAAAATTGAGAGTAGCATAAAATGGTTAATGTAAAGTAATTTGTGTTGCATAACTAACAATAGTTTTGATTGGAAGTTTTTTATTAATCTGCATATTACATTATTACCAGTTGTCATAAAAATAACAAGTTTGTACTAAAAATTAGGAGTAGCATAAAAATAGTTGATTTTAAATAATTTTTGTTGCCTAACTCACAATAGCTTTGATTTATTATTTATAAATCTTTCATCTTTCATTGTCAGTTGTCATAAAAATAGCAATGTATTAATGATTACTAGTAACTTAAAAATAGTTAATGTAAAGTGGTTTGTGTGGTCCAGTTTTCAACAGTTTTATTTAATACGTCAAAAACATTATATTAGTGCTAGTTATTATAAAAATGCCAATGTCCTATTAAAAATTAATACAAGCAGTAAGTATAATTGACGTAAGTGTGTTTGTGTTGCCTAACTGTCAATAGTTGCGGTTTAAAGTTATTTATCTGTCAAAAGCGTCAAATTATTCATAAAAATAGCGATGTGATTGTAAAAATGAGTAGTAGCAGTAAATAAAGTTAGGGTAAAGTTGATACTTCATCTGGAAGCAGCCATTAATTTTTTTCTTAAAGCGAGTAATCCGCTTGGTATTATTGATGCACCGAGAGATTTTCTTTTCATAAAATTTTGTTCGTTCTCGTGTAGGAGCGCTTTTACTCTTTTATATGCACTGATCCAAAATAATCTAAAAACTCCTATGACGTGAAAGGTACAAAAGGGATTTCAGTATTTCTTCGGTGGCTTTGTTGAGAGATCAGAGCCTTATCGGATTATTTCTTTTACTGCGTCTCCGATGGGAATTTTAGTTTTCCTAGAGTTCATTAAATTCACGAAAAGTGTTTCTTCTCTCCCGAACTAGACACGACCGCGGTGGATGGACAGGGGATAAAAACGAGCAGAAAATACGAGTTGTCCTACAGGATAATTGATTTTTCACTCGTCACTTACATCGACTACATCTGCGAGTGTGAAAATCTAAAAAAAACCTTTGGGGTATTACTTTAAATAACTAGGAGGCGGGTCTTGTTAAGTTGTTGAGTCTCCTGTGACTCCTAAGATACTTCTTTACAGGAGAATCCGTACAGGGTGGGGCACCCCATTCGACACTGTCCCTGTAAACCAAACCATTAATTTTTTTCAGGAATTTCTTCATTTTTTTAGATGCATATTGATTAAGACTGCAAAAGGAAATTATTTTGGAGTCTACAGGGTGGCTTAAAAAAGTGTGACATATCAAAGTTGTGTTTTTTTAAATATAACACCCTGTATTTCGTTACACTTTTAAAAAGTTTAGGAAAAAATAATATGATTTTATATAAAGTACCATGTAGCTTATTATAATCGTTCTCGAGTTATTGTATTTTTTATGAAAATGGTAGGTACAATTGAAAACTAAATAACATCGAAATGTATAGAAATCATCCCTTCGAATTTTGACCAACCATAAAAGAGGTTTTGGGCTATTGATTTTGATAGAACCCGTTTCTCAATATTATACAGAATGTTCGAAAAACATTGTCACTTTTTTATAATTTCGAACAAAGATAACTTTGTTTCAAAGAGAACACCCTGTATTTTTTTGGTCTGAACAATATTAAATTCTATTTTTTTTCATTTCATATTGGGGTTCCCTATACCTAACCTAAATAGTTTTTCAGCTATTGGCTTTATCAAATAGTAGTTCTTATTTCAATGCATTCATTGACTTAAGATAGATTTGAAACGATATTTATTCAACATGTTGAAAGAATTTTTATTATCAGTTATTGTATTTTACGTTATTCAATATATTCACTGAATTATTATAGTCGAAAATGAAAACTTATCCCATTCTAGAGCGGATAGATATGATTTTACCGATTGGTGAGTGTCGAGGGTGTATGCCCAAAAATATTCAGACCGAAACCATCCAAACAAGTTGGTTCTCAAACGATTGCTACATGAATTTCGTAGGACTTAAAGTGTAGCTTATGAAAAGGCAAATAGACAAAAACCTATCATTGGAAATGAGGAAAATAAATTTCCTATTATGGGATCAATCATAGAAAACCCTCAATAAGGACTGCTTTTCAAAGAGTGACGCCTCAAATATTATTAAGTGTTAAGCAGTGTTTCACAGAGAGAGTGGCTCTTTGTATTCAACAGGATGGTCGTCATTTTGAGCATCAATGAGAATTCTGAGAGCAAATCAAATAAATGTCGTTTCAAGCTATCTTGATTCAAATAATGCATTAAAATAAAAACTACTATTTGAAAAAGCCAATATCTGAAAAACTATTTAGGGTTAGGCATAGGGAATCCCAATGTGAAATGAAAGATAATTGAATTTTATATTGTTCAGACCAAAAAAATACAGGGTGTTCTATTTGAAATACCTAAGTTATCTTTGTCCGAAATTATAAAAAAAAGACAATGAGTTTTGAACATTCTGTATAATATTGAGTTCTATCGAAATCAATAGCCCGAAACCTATTTTATGCTTGGTCAGAATTTGAAGAGATGATTTCTATAAATTTCGATGTTATTTAGTTTCATAAAAGAAATCAATAACTCGAGAACGTTTATAGTTAGCTACATAGTACCTTTTATAAAATCGTATTATTTTTTCTGAACTATTTAAAAGTGTAACGAAATACAGGGTGTTATATTTAAAAAAACTTAACTTTGATATGTCACACTTTTTTAAGCCACCCAGTAGAGTCTAAAATGATTTCCTTTTGCAGCCTTAATGAATATACATATAATGAAATGGGGGAATTCCCGAAAAAATTATTGGTTTAGTTTACAGGGACCGTGTCGTATGGGGTGCCCCACCCTATATACTTACTAAATATGCAAACTCTTGTGTCTAATTTTCGAACCGCTCCAAACAACAAACAAAACGTAGCATTTTCAGCATTGGGTTTGTAATTATCCTTTTGATTCTTTTTCAATAGTTTTTGAACTTATTTTGTGCCTGTGAGCTATAAATAGTATTTTTTTAAAATATGCAATGGATTTACAAAACTACTGAAAGTACTGTTCTTGGTGTTTTTTTTTACTGTACCTTTGGGCTGATGTTACTTTTTCGCCAAGCGAATTTTGAGCAAGTTCTTGTTGTTCCTAAAACATTCAGCTAGTTTGCAAAGTTATTGAAGCAAATTTCAAGAAGTACTCGTCAGTATCTTAGTGCTGTTCTTACTATACCTACATGCTGATAATTCTTTAGGTCACGTTCATTTTGAGCTAATTATTGCATAGCGTTTATTAATAAGCTATTCAAGTTAATTCCAGGAAGTACTGTTCAGTTTCTTGGTACTCTTATTACTGTACTTACAGGCTGATGTTTCTTTTTTGCCAAGTAAATTTTAAGCTCGTTATTGTCGTCAAAACATTCAGCTTCTTTACAAAGTTATTGAAGCAAATTTCAAGAAGTACTCGTCAGTATCTTAGTGCTGTTCTTACTATACCTACAGACTGATATTTCTTTAGGTCACCTGAATTTTGATCTAGTTATTGTTTGCAAAACATTCAGCTTGTTTACAAATATTTTGAAGCAAACCCCTGGAGGTAACTTTTAGTTAAATGCTCTTCTTATTTTGAGTGTCTATGGAAAATGTTTGCTGTTCACCTTCAGTTGAAAGTTTGCCGTTTTATCAATATCATCTATCGGTAGATGAATCTCACTAATGCCAATATAATCGTAAAGTGTGTTACTTGGTTTAGTATTAACTAAAAAAAAGTATAAACAGCTGTAATAATTTGTGGCTTCTTTATCCCCAATAAAAATAATTTGTGATGGGGATAAAGATGACGTTAATCCAACGTTTACCAGAAAATCCTGCTGTCGTCTTCAACTTGCCAATTAATGAAAATCCTTTTCGAAACGTCCTGCGGGGAATCTACGCGGTATAAGGAAAACCTACCGCGACTGATTGCGTTCTATTGTAAGAATTCCTGACTTTATAGAATAAAAGATGGTGGTTTTTGAGAAGTTTGACGATTAACGATGCTACTCTAAATAACTTCAATATTATCAATGTAAACTTTAATATTATTTGTAAACTACTAACTTTTATCGGCTTGTGTAACAATTCTTGTTTTCACAGACCATAAAAATCAAAATCACGCGCAATTCAAATCTTGCAATAGGAAAAAATCACAGAGTGGGTGACATCTATTATTGATCGTATGAACTTTTCGAGGTGTGAACAACAAACTAACCTTCATTTGTTTACATGGGTGAAAAGTGAATTTTATCTATTATTTTGAGCAATTTAAGCATTGAAAATGTTATATTTGAACGATATTTTGTGAAGAATTGGTGTTAATAAACCGCAAAATCCGAAAATGCAAACGATTAATAAAGGTGATATGGAGATAAAATCGCGAAAAATATGCTCTGTTCCACAATGCTCTTCATATGGCAATTCTATTATATTTTTGCATAAATTTCCTTTAAATCCTAATGCAGGCACTTTATGAAAGATGATTTTTTCGGTGGTACCCAAGTTTGATTTTGTTGTCCAATGACCAAAACTAAAATTGATATCTGCACACACCTCGTCTTTACTAGCATTTAACAAGAATCCTGCGACAATAAAACTGAAACAAACCTTAGATCCAGCTTCAATCCAATAGTTTAACACAAAAAATCAACTCAAATCTCTGAGATAACTAAAATTTCCTTCAATAAAAAATTTTGGTTTTACAAGTGATCAAATGACAGAATATTTGTTGTTCACACGTCGATCCGACCATTTGTTATTAATAGCCTTTGAGATGTGGGCTTACAAGAAAATATTAAAAGTTTCATGGACGGAAAAAGTATCCAACTTGGTAATACTCCAACGTCTGAATAAATCCACCGAAATTCTTACCACCATCAAAAAAAGGAAAATACAATATTTCGGGCATGTTATAAGAGGCGAAAAATACAGATTACTGCAGAACATCATGCAGGGAAAAATTTATGGTAAAAGAAAACCGCGCCGCAGAAAAGCATCATGGCTCAAGAATCTACGTGACTGGTGTAAACTCAACTCAAGCTCTCTGTTCAGACTTGCCGTCGACAGAGTAAGGATAGCCTTGTTGGTGACCAACGTTCTAGAAGCACATGGTACTTAAGAAGAAGAAGAAGATCTCGCGTTACGTGACACAAAAAAATGTTGGCAATCTATCAGCACGTATTCGAGTAAAAAAAATAATAATTTTCGTCAATCTTGCAAACCCTCTGACGCGGCTAAACGAAGCACTTTCGGATATAAGTAACTTGGGCTAAATCGATCTATTTTTCGCCCAGGTGTCTGCTATTACCTGTTGTCCACGTATTTTCCGGACACCCTGTATAACACTATGTTTAAATTCCACAAATATTTGTTTATTTTTTTGTTTGAAACGAGGATATTAGTTAAAAATGCAAGAAACCTTGTTTTACCTATATATCGTAGATAAACTACATGAATCATCTGAATTTTTAATGGAACAGTACGAGAATAGATTGCTATTTAAAATATTAATGTTCGGTGACATTTCGACCAGACGACATGTTTTGTGCTCGAAATTAAATTTTTTAAATGAAAATGAAAATGTCGAAATCCCGGTGACTATATGAAATCGTACAACATTCATAAATGATTTAAGAAATAAAGTTTCTTCTTTACATCAACCATCCTTCTTCAGTTACAGACCTTTCCCAATTAAAGCCATTGGCGGAAGCAGGTGTTAATCTTTTCTGATACATTTTAATAAAAATTACTCTATCCATTGACACTTTTGTGCACTAAAAAGAAATCTGTTAAAATAATAACGTAAAAAATACAAAAATTGAGCTGGCACCCTTCTTCCATCCATAGTTTTTAATTGTAAATTGTATCATTTTTATAACAAGTAACACTTGTGATAAATGGACAAATTCTCGACAACATAAGATACGCGGATGACACTGTAATACTCGCGCAGTCCATCGATGACCTACAGAGACTTATTAATAGGGTGACTGAAGCTTGCGAAGTATTTGGTTTGAAAATAAACACGACAAAAACCAAATACATGCTTATAAGCAAAGGAATTCATAATCAAGTTGCTATTGTCTACGTCAACGGAACACAATTGTATAGAGTCTCGAGTGCGAGCTACCTTGGTTGCAGGATAAACGAGGACTGGGATCCATCAGTTGAAATCAAAATACGTATTGAGTGTGCCCGGGCAACATTTATTAGCATGAAAAAACTTTTTACCAGTCACGATCTATCGATTGCCCTGCGAATGAGGATGATTAGAGCTTATGTCTTTCCAGTTCTTTTGTACGGAGTCGAGAGCTGGACACTAACAGAAGCCACGCTCAAACGTCTACAAGCTTTCGAGATGTGGTTGCACAGGAGAATGCTAAGAGTAAGTTGGGTGGAAAAGATCACAAACGAGGAGGTGCTTAGAAGAATGCATAAAGATACAGAAGTGATCAATATTGTAAAACAACGAAAACTTGAATATTTCGGACATATCATAAGACACCCAGAAAAGTATGACATTCTACATCTTATAATACAGGGTAAGATTAATAGTAAGAGACGTTCCGGCAGACGAAGAACTTCCTGGCTCAAAAATCTAAGACAGTGGTTCGGTCTCACCACTATACAACTTTTCCGAGCGGCTACCAACAAAATAATGATTGCAAATATGATAGCCAGAATGATCGCCAACGATCGTTAAACGGTCATGGCACCTAGAAGAAGAAGAACACTGACATTATCTTTTTATATCCAATATAGAATTATTTTACGAAAACAGTTATTCGGAAAATGTTTTACTCAAACTGTCGAGTAAACTTTCTATCGAATAGAATTATTGTATTTAGCAGTCCTCTTTAGATGATCTTTTTTTTCTTGTTTTGTCGTTATAAAGATGCAACAATCCGTAAATTCGTTTCAGCAATTTACGCAACATTTTCAGTGAAGTGGTCACCCGTGAACATCGAAGCCAACCCCGACGTAACGATGTGTCCTATCGAGATATAACCAGCAAAAACACAGCAGTGCAATCCCGGTGCATTTTCTGAAACAAATTTATTTTTTTAATTTGTTGTCATTGTTGAAATTTCCGCAGGCTTCGTTTATTGGCACACAGGAATCACTCTATGGCTGGTTAACAATCATTCCTCGACCTAATCTTTCACAATCTTGAGTGGTAGAACACTACGTGGATTGTTGTTCTTTTTGATGAATTTAGAGTGCATAAATACTGTCTTGGCGCTTTACTATGACCAAAATAAAAATAAAAACGGAGTGAGCATACATCCTATGGACCATTGCAAGTACTCGATGTAAAGGCCCTAACTTCAGCCAACTTAGGGACAGATCACCATCTTATCCTTTGTAAGTTACTAATGGAGCAGCCACGAAGAATCAGGAAACCGCCAGTAAACATAGAAAAATATAACATGGAATCAATGGAATCAGACAGCACTCGAAAACTGTGCGAAAACAGATTAATGCAAAAAATGAGTAAGATTGACCTCACTAACCAAAATGTTGAAACATGCTGGAATGAAATAAAGAAGTGCATACACCAGGCGGCCAAAGAATCCATTGGCAAAAGGAAAATCAACATAAATGCAAAAAAATTCCACCAAACTATGGTTCTGTCAAGAAGTGAAGGACCTCGCAGAAGTAAAGCGGAAAAGTTTTCTGACATACAAGAGCACCCTAACCCAGGAAAAACACACCGAATATATACAAATCAGGAACAGAGTCAACTCAAGAATCAAAGCGATCAAAGAGAACATTGGGCCAAATTTACAAGCGACATGAGTCATGATCCATGAAGCCAAATCTAAATATAACAGTGCTACTCTCGGTCTATTATGCAAATTTTTACTCTAGAATGAAATTTGGTATTGCAACATGGGGAAGTTGCTCAGGATTGAATACAATTTTCAAGTGTCAAAAAAGAGTTATACGAATAATATTTGGTTTAGCTCATGATGGGTCCTATAGGGGAATCTTCAGTAAAACAATATGCTGACAGCGCCTGCAGTTTTTTATATGGAGTCAATTACATTTTTGATTAAACATATAGAGTATTTTCATAATTATAGAATTACCCATGGTCACAGTACTCGGTTCAAATATGACTATAAATATCCTATACAGTCGAGGACTATTTTTGAAAAAGGTCCGCTATATAAAGCAATTCAATTTTACAATAATATTCCTAATGAAATTAAAAGCGTTGATGACTTTGGAAGCTTTTTTTTTTTAATGAAAATAGTCGCAAAAAGGGTAGACCTATCGTGTGGGCCGCAGACGGCCCGCACTGCGACTATTAGAAGGGGAAGGGATTATAGAAAGGAAATGATTGTGGACCCGCTTTTTAAAAAGTTGCAGGTCATAGTTCTCTGGAAAAACTGATTTTAAAAGCTTGTTCCATTCCGTAGCAGCCCTGTAAAAGAAGGATTCTTGATGAAGATTGGTCCTAGTAGTGTCAATCTTGAGAGTAAATCGGTGAGACTGATCAGCGTGCCGATTTCTTCGGCCGAATGTGGCCAATGGTGGTACAAGAGTTTTTATTTCTCTGGAGCATCTGCCATGGAAATATCTGTAGAGCAATGACTGTTCTGCAACTCTTCTTCTATGTTCTAGAGGGTGAAGGATATCTGTGAGAGTTGAGCTGTTTATCAAGCGAATGGCTCTTTTCTGAATGGAATCTAGAAGACCAAGAGAATGCTCCGTTTTGCTTTCAAATCATACTCTAACGGGAGTTTTTCCATTTGCAAAACCATCAGGACAACTCCGGTAAATAAATTAAATTATTTAGTTGCTAAAGTCGGTACTGCTTTATTTGTTTAGTTCTTACTAGTTTGATAAACACAAACAAGGTGGCCAACCGAAAACGAAACAAAGCCATTTGCAGGAACCTCGTCAACTACATTTTAGAAAAACGCTCAGACTCGTCGATTTTTTATTAAAGGGGGACACTCTTTTCCGGTATTTTTGACTCCACTACTTTCAACTCCAAGCGAGGGTAAGAATTACCCCAAAATTTTTAAATGGCATTGGGGATCGAATAAAATGTCTTTTGAAAGCTCTGACAATTCTCATTTTAATTGTCTTTAAATTTTACATTTCCTCCCAACACTTTTAAAAAAAAATCAGTTGTCTCCTCATTGATTTGATTTTTATTCTTATTCTTGGCAAAAAACGATACAACGATAAATGTTAATCTTCGTAGGAACAAAAGTATAGGAACAATTTTTGTGGATAATTGCATGATCTGCAAATTTTGTATAACCTGTTATTTATGATTCACTTACAAGAAAAATTCAAAAAAACCGATACTTTTGACCTTGAATAATTTTTTTAGCAGACGTAGAATCGGTGGAGATTTTTGATATATTTTTTGTAATAGTATATCTAGGATTAGTACCAATTTTCAGCTCTATGTAAATTATTGTAAACTTACCACTATTTTTTTGTTCATTTTGACCGGAGTATCCTAAATACAAACGCGCAATAAACTGCGCTATGTGGGACAACAATCAAGTCGACCGACCAACGCCGACAACCGGAGATTGTCTTTTGTTTGCTCGGCGGTTACAGCACACCAGGTTTTAATAACGCACACATGTCTATCAATATGTTTGTTTTGTACATTTTCTTCGCCTTTGATTCGGTTTTGGTGCACGAACAAACGATCCCTTTATGTTAGAATTGTCGTTTTATGTTTTATATTTGAATTAATTAATGTCCTCGCTCCAACAACTTAGCCTACGTGTATGTGTGCGAGACGAAATTCAATAGCGTAGAAATTAAGGTGACGCATACAAAAACGACAGAACTTACAAAACATACATGAATCCAATCTGCGTGTCACACACCAAGGAAAATATTAAAAATTGTCTAAAACAGTTTCTAGAAAGGCAACCAAAATGACATGAGCAACTGTAGCGTCTTTTATTACTAACTTCAAAGTTTTAATCAGCATTTCTTTCAGTTGTATTGGCAGCCTGGCATCCACAAGGGTGGATCCCTGAACCCAGGCCCCCAACTCTCGCGCAACTAGACTTTTTTGTAACATAAAAGTAGACTGGAGAACTATCGTAAAAGGGAGCACAATAGACCAAAATCGTCTTAAACATAATATATAAATTTTAGGAATTGAGAATGGATTGGCTACACACACACACACACACACGCACACACACACACACACACGCACACACACACACACACACACACACACACACGCACACGCACACGCACACGCACACGCACACACACACACACACACACACACACACACACACACACACACACACACACACACACACACACACACACACACACACACACACACACACACACACACACACACACACACACACACACACACACACACACACACACACACACACACACACACACACACACACACACACACACACACACACACACACACACACACACACACACACACACACACACACACACACACACACACACACACACACACACACACACACACACACACACACACACACACACACACACACACACACACACACACACACACACACACACACACACACACACACACACACACACACACACACACACACACACACACACACACACACACACACACACACACACACACACACACACACACACACACACACACACACACACACACACACACACACACACACACACACACACACACACACACACACACACACACACACACACACACACACACACACACACACACACACACACACACACACACACACACACACACACACACACACACACACACACACACACACACACACACACACACACACACACACACACACACACACACACACACACACACACACACACACACACACACACACACACACACACACACACACACACACACACACACACACACACACACACACACACACACACACAGCAAGGAAATAAACATTTCCTAACAGTTAGGAAATCTTGACTTTTTCTTTAAGAAATTTTGTATGGAATGACAAAACTTCCCAGCGAATTGTGGAAAAATCTATTATATGTCGTACTGTGTGTACACTCAGAACCAACCAACTATAGGTGTCAAATAAATTTAAAACGTCAATCAATTACTTTATTGAAAAAAAATATTATATTTTTTCGACATAACTATATTCATTAATGTCGTGTTTTAAGTATTCACTGTTACCTAACATTTCTTCCGTGTGGACGTACTTTTTCGACTTGTTAAAAAACAGCTTGTAGTAGGTCAAATTTTGAGAGAAGCATCTGAACAAATCCATCGGGTGCGTCCCCTCATATTTAAGCAGAATGCAACAATTCGTTAACACGCCCAATGCAGTTTTTAACGCAATAGCAAATGCTATGAACAGTAATATATAAAATGACAATTCGTAATGTTTTTGTCGTTCCTCATCCCGTTTTTCGAAGCAAAAGGTTCTTCCTTCGTCCGGTACCAGGTAATCAATTAATAAACTCCCGTTCACCATTGCTGTCGACTCGAATTTTTCCTCACGAACGACCACATTTTCCATGTCGGTTTTCCACATCGAATCCTCGACAAAAACGTCCGTCTCGAACAACCTCAACACGTACGTACGACCACCTAATACGAACCGTAAAAATTTGCTCGGTTTCTTCAATCTTAAATCGACCGTCCATTCTTCGACGATCCCCCTGTACACGGTCCGTAGCGAATCCGTGGAAATTTTTTCGGGTTTCCAGTAATAGAAACCGTCTCTTCGTACGTCGAAACACATTTTCTCCGAATAGATGCAGGTCGTTCCGCTGGAAAATCGCACCGTATTATTTAATGCGAATATGGTGGCAGTGTCGTTAAAAATTATCTTCCTAGTTGAGTTTGTTACCGTCCAAATATTCGTTTTGAACGGACTCGAAGTCAAATTTAGATTCGTAGTATCAACGTCGTTATCGTTATAAAAATATTTATTTGCATATATGTCGTCTTTATTGAAGCACAGATCTTCCTTGTAACATATAAAAGATACGTTCACATTGACGGACGTAATGAAGCTTATCATTCTCCAATTCTTTTCTAAAGTCGCGTTGATGCAAGCGTCACTTTTCACAAAATTAATTGTAATAAATAACATTAAAATAATGTTCATGATGATCGACTAGTCGGTAAATCACTTAATTCTACGAATGATCGTTGTACAGGAAGATACTACCAGAAAAAACCAAACTCGCGGTTTGTTTCTATCGTTTCGGATGTTAAAATTACGGCGTTGGTTTTATTTTTTTAACATGGAAAATTAATCCAATATTGCGGTCGCTTCCTTGAAGTTTGGAGCTGGTTTCGAGAGCGGTTATTATCATTTAAGCAAATCAACAATTTTCAACTTTTTTATTTTATATAATTTACTTGCTATACAATACTAAAACTAAAATAAAAAAATGTTTATCATTGGAGACGCATATGGCTGGCGAAATTTCGTGACAACACGTGACACTCGCCCGTACTGAGCTGTCAGTTTTATTGCGTCGACGTAGCTAATCCGAGCGTCGTTATATCGTCGGGAAAATGACGGACACGAACGTCTGCAAATTTGGGATTTTCAGTTTAGATATCATAACACCGTGTCTCTGTTCGGTTCTTTATGAAAGGTGACAACGTTGATTTTCACTGCCGACAATTCACGTGTGTAGCGCAAAAAAAATAGTTTAACAGAACCAGCTTTATAAGAAAACTGAACTAAAAAATAAAAAGTAATCTCCAACGCTGGGATAAAATTAGAGTAGTCAACAAAAAAATCATTTGTAACACATCTAGAATAAAACTGGAGTTACATATTGTGGAAGGATTTCGTGGTCGTCGTTTAGTGATGAATGGTTTTTCGGGTTTATTGGCCGTCGTAGGTCTGAGTTAATATTTGACGTTTCGCCATCTCGATTGGATGGCATCTTCGGGAGATGTAATGCCCGCTTTTTAAGGCTGACGGTTTGTAACATTTGTATGTCACGATCGCAGGTTATATACGTTTTGGTGGGCGGGGCATATTTGAGGGCTGTTCAAGAATTGGTCTGAATCCTAAATCTGAGGAAACACTTAAAATCAATAGATCATGGGTACCTGTACTTAAAAATACAACGCTGCTTCCTTACAAACATAAGAAGAATGAATCTCCGGAACGTGACCAATTCCTGAACAGCCCTCAAATATGCCCCGCCCACAAAAACGTACATAACCTGCGATCGTGACAAACAAATGTCACAAACCGTCGCCTTAAAAAGCAGACATTACATCTCTCGAAGATGCCATCCACTGGAGATGGCAAAAACCAGTCACCAATAAAACTAGAGTTATTGAAGAAATAAAAATAGTTTTACCATCAAAAGCGTGGGGTGCGATATATCAATTTATATATTTGATAATAAACAGATATTGGTAAAAGTAAAGTCTCCAAGAAGAAAACGCAAACATCATAAAAAGCACCCCCCGCTTTCGATTGTAAAATTATTTTTATTTGTTCGATAACTCTAGTTTTTTTTTGTTCTAGATGTATTGAAAATTATTTTTTTTGATGACTACTCTAATTTTTTCCCAAGCACGATGAAGATTACTTTTTAGTTCGGTGGTTTTCTTATAAAGCGTGTTGTCTTAGTTTTTCTAAACTATTATTTATTTGTAATAACTGTCACATCAGTTACGTTCATGATGTTTAGAGAGTCTTTAGCACATCGTTTAAAACTAATGGCGAAAAGAGAAGAACCTCTAATACTTGGATGCCCTCAATCAATGTTGAGAAAAAAGGTCACCCCTATCCCGGAGAACAATATTTAAGTCGTTGACAAGGGGAGACGGAATCAAATGTCAATATACTTTTAACTATTAAACGTATCAGTAACGTTACTTTGTTTATTTTATTTAAAAAGTGTTAAATTACATAGAAAGTATTCTTTTGAGTTATTTTTACATGTCGCAATAAAAAGACTTTTATTTGGAATGAATCTACTTGACATATACACATGATTTGATTACCTAAAAACTTTTCAACATTTTTTTAAATTTTTTAACTTGTTATTTCGTTGAATTGTTTCAAGAATTATTATGCCATCCACAATTAAGATGTCTTCAAATTGTAAACTTCCTGTTACCTGACTTGAAGCACTGAAGATGACGCAAGTCGAAAGCGCTTTGCAAATTTAAATATACAATACACTTAATACAAAAAATTTCCCTCTTCATTAAAAGACTTCTAGTGCGATTTAAATTGAAATCTTATACAGATATGGAAAAAACCAGTCAATCAGCACAAAATATTCGCGACAAACTATCAAGTAATTAACTTTACGATTCCAATTTGAACTGTCCCCATCTCGTCTACATGTGTCTGCGATGCTAGAAATTAGTATCAAACTGTTAGCGACGGTGTGCACGTCTGACCCATCAGGAAAGAGACTATGTAAGAGATCAAATAATTTCTTTTTTGTGCATCCCATACAAAACCTCAAGAGTAACGCCATTAGACCCATTTTTGAGTACGCAACCGATATCTCAAAATCCTGACGTGATCGCTCATTTCTGACCTCGGATTCGAATTTTACGCGGCAAATTATTTCGAAAATGACTCGTAGCTGCCTAACAACGAACAAGATCCCATTTTTTTTTGTGCACCTGTGTTATCTTTGCATTAGAACTTCAATCACTTTCGGTACACCAGAATTATTTTTATCACAACTTGAGCAACTTGTGTTTTTTTGGATTATTTTTCATGCCTTGATCAAATGCATAAAAGATCTGATAGGTCGAGGTGCTTGAGAGGCTGCGTAGCGTTCACGACCCCCCTACAATCTACAATGCCTCGATCAAAAATTTGTTGCTATAGAAATAACTGTATATCATTGTTTTCATAAAAAAAACTCATTATCCACCTTAAGCCAGAGATCGCCAAGAGACGTGTCACTAAATAGGACGTAACTACATTTGATGTACCCCTGAAGGATATTAAGCTTTAAATTACCTAGCAAGGCTCAAAAAGAAGTAACTACAGTAAAAATAGCCGATAGCCGATACCCGGTTGAAAATTTACGAGAACTTTAAATCGTTGATATCTCAAGACGTTCCTCTGTCATTTTGCCGACGATATCCTACCAACAGCGCCATTGCAGTTCTCGGGACGCGCGTTCAATGCGTCCACTTAACTTTTAGCCACCTTGAACTTTCAGTTAAAGTTAAAACTACTCTTAAGAAATTCCGAATAATTTAGCTTTGACTTTCTGATCGGTTTTTTTCTTTCTGTTCACGGCGGGACTCAAGTTATTTGACAATCTCAGTTTTTTTATCACTTTCGGCGTACCATCGATGGCGGCTTTGCGTTTTTTATCCTTGAAAGGAAAAAGAATTGTTAGAAATTTTCGAAATTGATATCGAAAATCGCACTTACTAGTATGGATACATTTGCGGTCGTTTGAAATAAAAAGTTCTTCGAATTTTTCGTCTTTTGAACGATTTCTTCGGCACCTGTCCTGCTCGATTTATTAAATTCCGCCAGTCGCCGCAACACTTGATCGCCGCGGCTGAGAAACGACCCCCTTTTTTGCTTAAAAATAAACGTTTAATCAAACATGATGGATATAATCAATAAATTAGCTGCAGACTGAAATTATCGATACCTACCGAGAAGCTAAAACTGGCACTAACGCTTGTACTGCAGGTTGCAATAGAATCTTTGTCTGCGGGATTATTATTTTGCGAATTAGTTTTCTGTACGAAACGATGCCCAATCTTAAAGATCGCGCTTCCGCTCAAAATGTCGTCCTCGTCGTTGACGTCTTGCGATTGTTTTTGCTTCAGAAACATTTCTCTTTCGTGTCTCTTTTTCCTCCACAGCTCCTCGCTTTCGTCTTCATCGTGGCAGGTATCCTCTTCTTCGCTGTTTCTTCCCTCGTCGCCAATTTCGAGAGAATCGATGTTTTTCCACCGGAATTTCCGTTCGCGACCAGTGCCGTGGAGTTCGCCGTCGTCCAACAACATCTCTTGCAGCAATTTCACCTATAAAAGAGACAAACGAATCGCGAATCACATGGAACCAACTGCGTTTATGGTAAGCATTTACGTTTCTCGTGTCGTCGTCCAACATTCTTCGCATGTGTATCCTTTCCAAATCGGTTCTCATTCGTTTCTCGTCGAATTGTTCCTCGTCGCCTAGCTCGACTTCTAGCTTATCCAAGTCACGTTCGTCCTCATCGGCGCTGCCCCATTCCGATTCGGACAGTTCGGCCTCGTTGTCGAAGAAATCGGCAAAATTTTGCGGCTCTACAAAACAAAAAAAAGTGAACCGTCACGGGACGTCTGGCAGATGTGAAACATGGAAATTAAATGTTATTGAAAATAATTAATTGACTTTTGTAAGAAAAGGATGCAATAAAAGGATACACAATTATTGAACAAAGTTAAAATTATAGGAAATGTTTAAAGCGAAACTTCTGGGAGTAAAAATTCAAGGCCGCGTCACACGAGCTAGCGAGACGAAAATGTGTAACGATTGCAAAAATAACTCGCATGCGCGTTCTGTTGTAGAGGAGAGGAGACGCGTAGCATAGAAATACTTAGCAACGTGACGTCTATTTGTGTAGTCCACGTGTTTGTCAAAATGACTATTGCAGAAATAACGCACATGCGTTGTTAAGGCATGTCACATTTGGCCGAACGCCTCGTTTTGTGGACATAGTGCACACGTCTTTTTTTACTTTTATGTTATCAAGACAATGATATTTACATCAAAAACAATAATAATCCAAATAAATTTTACAATTCAATATCATCAGTTATTTCTGTAATATTAACACTCGATGATGTTTCTGATGGTATCAATAGGCCGATGATAACTAAAATAAGCAACTTGTAACGTAGGCGGAACCTAAGCAACGGAGCGAGCCGAGTAATTAAGGGGCTGTCCGAAGCTTTCGCATCACGGCACCATCAGTCGCCAAATCGACAATACATCTCCTATCATACACCACCAACCTCTGGAACAAACCCATTGAATTTCACGAGCTAGCATTTAATAAAAAACGAGGCGTTCGGCCAAATGTGACATGCTGCTTTTCTGTCATTTTTCTCAGCTGCGCACACATGCCACAAGCTTCTTCTCTGTTCAAAACATTCCCGATACTGAGGGCGTTATTCGCGTCTGAGGTTCCTTCCAAAGCAGTAAAACTCTCTCTATAAGAAATTTTTCTTCACAACAACTCTCTACCATTTTCCCTTGTGTTCAATATAAAAAACATTAAAATACACGTAACACTAGAACGTTATGATGTTCACATGCCCAATTGGAGTTTCCCTGAGAGAGCCACTGAGAAAGCAACACAGCAACAGGTGAGTGGCCATTTGGTTAAAAGAAATATTTTGTCACACGTACCTAGATGAATATTTTATTCATTCAAATGTATTGCGTCTCCTTCAAAGTAATTCTCTTGTATGACTACTATTGACTCAAAACGATCTCCTCGAAGTTATTTCAATTAAAAAAATGAGAAAAAGTCACCTGGAGCCATATCTGGCGATAACGGTGCTTGCTGAACGACATTCGCTTGATTTTTGATGAAATACTGACGAATAATAATGGCAGTAAGCAATGGTTTTGGTTTTATTTACAGTATTGATCCTTTTGATGTACCAACAATAACTTACAAAGTTTCTATGAGTCAATTGACGATTGGAAAGTGCAAGCTACTTGATTTTGTTGATGTTTTCATCAGTACTTGACGTTGATAGCCTTCCTGAAGGAGGTTTATCTTCGCCATCTTCACGACCCTCACCAAATGATTTGTACCATGCGTCAGAACAAGAAATTTCATTTTTTTTCACAAAATTTGATGCAATTTCTTTGTTTCACAGATTTTTTTATTTTAAAAGTCGCTTGTGAACACAAAAAACGCTGTAATTTATGATCTAATAATGCAGATGTCATGAAATGTATATCAGCTGTTTTCAACAGTCATACCAACCTACCAAATAAATATACAAAACGAGATAAAGCGCGCGTATTTTTAACATACAGTCTCATCAGAGTAGTAGTTTTACCTTTTTCATTCGGGTATTCCACTTCATTTTCTTCCGAATCGTAATTTACATAGGCATTGGAATCCTCTTCGATTTTTTCGTGTAAATCTATTTCTTCTTCGTCTTCTTCGTCCTCCGAACTTTCATCATCTACAACGTAAAAAAGTAATGAACAAAAAAAAAGGTGGGGACGCCCGACGAAAGTAGGTAACTTCAAATGATTTGCGTAGAAACTATTAAATATTGAACGTATTTAACGTAACAAATACTCAATCTTGGACGTTTGAAATAAGAGTGCGTGGTGGCTGAATGGTACACCTGTAAATCTGTTTAGCACATCAGTGTATTCAGGTTCAAATCCCCGAGTATCCAACTTTTTTAAAAATATTAAAATATCGTTTCGCTTTTGGGAACGCGACCAAGCGACCAAAAAGTCACAGCGTGCAAGAAGAAGTTATCACTTCAAAAATGCATCACCCATTCATTTATTAACGCAAAAAAACAATACGCTACCAGAAAACGTAAGCTTCTGACGGTTTTTCTTCTTTTTCTTAACTTCCAAAACGTCTCCTTCGTCGTCGGAATCCAACATTCCCCCTCCAGCCGCGACTTCCTCCGGTTCTAAAACAACTTTTCGAGGATGCGTCAAAATGGGAGAAACGAATTTCTTTTTGAAAGCTTCCATCTCATCTTCGTCTATTAATTGCGAAATTATGACGTCTTGATCTTCTCCCAAACTTTTTATTTCGTCGACGGCGTTCAAAATGTGCGTTACCGAATTTTCGGCGACGTCCGATGAAAGCACCTAAAAATTTAATTTTTTTTTTATCGAGTTGGGGCTTTTCGCGAATAAATGTAGATCAATACCTTTGAAGATCCGGTGAATTCACCTGAACAAATGTCCAGCAGATCCTGCGAATCGGGTGGTAGAGAAGAAGGGATGTTTTGTGGTAAGACACGATCGGAACTTCCTTTGACTTCTTCGAAATTTAAAGCGTCCTGTGTGTTCGGAAACGTTTCGGAACACATCTTCTCCATTGCCTCCGCCTAAAACGTACACATTTTATTTTTCAACGATGACAATACAGTAAAATCTCTGATCATATGGTCTGACAAACCCTAACCAACTTTTTGTTCCAGCACTACTCTGACCCTAGTTACATTTTGTTAAATGTAAAAATGTAACAATGAATGAAAACAACTTTGAAAATGTCACACTGTTCAAGTACCTAGGTTCGATCATTACAACCGACAATGACATCAGCGAGGAAATGAAGTACCGACTAGAAACCGCAAACAACTGCTTTTATGCCCTTAAGAACGTATTTGGATCCAAAGAAGTTAAAAGAAGATCCAAAATCAAAATATACAAAACTGTCATCAGACCTGTCATAATGTACGGCTGCGAATCGTGGACGCTATCGGTACGAAATGAGGTCATCCGAAGATTCGAAAGACGAATACTTAGGAAAATATACGGCCCGACAAAGGATCCATAGACGCAGCATAGAAGTAAAACGAATGCAGAACTGAGAGAGCTATACGACGAACCAGATCTGTGTAACTTAATAAAGGCTCAACGGCTTAGATGGGTAGAACACGTACGTAGGCAACCCGAAGATAGGCTAATACGAATGGTATGGCAGAAAACCCAAGAGGGAAAAAGGCCATTTGGAAGACCCATATTGAGATGGCGAGACAGCATTGCTGCGGATTTGAGAAAATTGTGTTCCAAGTGAAGGGTCCTCCAGATGTCCACCGCGATATCAGTGGTAATGTGTTGTGCGTTAAATGGATCAACAATAAGTCCACTAGTTCCTGCGCAGAGCCGACGGATGGGGATCGCTTTCAGAGACCTTCTGACTAGTCCTTGTGACGCGCTGTCTTTAAAATTGTTTAAAAAAGTCCTTGTGACGCGCTGTCTTTAAAATTGTTTAAAAAAGTTCCTGTGTCCGCTACTAGAAATTTCTTTTTTCGCGGATCCAGTCGGTATCTTGATAGGATTCGGATTCGGACAACCTGCCATTTTTTTGGCGTGCAAATATGAATGAAAGCGTGTGTTACAACTGCTATTTTTTGTGACTGGTTCCGGAGTTTTTTATTTCTGGTGTCGAGACATGAAAAAAAATAATTTAGACTTTATGGTCGTTCTAGTTTTGAACAATGCTTCAGGTCATCCTCGTGAGCTTGAAACTATGCATCCAAATATAAAGGTGATATTTTTACCTCCTTACACAACTGCTTTACTCCAACCCATGGACCAAGGAATAATCCAAGCTCTATTACATTGGACGAACCTTCAAAATCATACTGGACATCATATAATGTGATTATAATTACAATTACAATTTATTAACATCAAACAAGATTACACATCCAGTATAAATATATAAAAAAATGTATAAACATATCAGACTAGTCCAGGACCTTAAACTAAACTAAAAGACAAACTACAAAATAAAATACATATCAATTAAGTATAGATGAAGTATCTATGTGAAGATTTCAGAAATTCAAGAATTCCTCAGTGCTATAAAATGCATTTTCAATTAAGAACATTTTTAATTTGTTTCTGAAAGACATTTCTGTGGTGGCTTTTACAATGTTCATTATTTTATTATAATATTTAATTCCGTCGTGATTGGGTGAGTTCTGACCTACTGCTAGTCTTGAGTAAGGTTGGTGTAAATTTAATTCTGAACGTGTATTATACGAGTGTATGTCTTTATTCTTCATGAACTTATGTTCATTATTTTTTATGTATAGTATCACTTGAAAAAGATAAAGGCTTGGCAAGGTTAATATTTTGGATTCTTTGAATAGTTGTCGGCAAGATGATGATGGAGCAATATTATACATTGCTCTCATTACTTTTTTTTGTGCTATAAATGTCTTTTCTAAATGTGGTGAAGCACCCCAAAGTAATAGTCCGTATTGAAGTACTGATTGCACTAGTCCAAAATAGAGTAATCTCAGGACATCAAAGGTAACTGTATTTCTTATGTTTTTTATAACGTAACAAGTGGTACTTAGTTTGGATACTATCGTGTTTATATGTGTTTCCCATGTTAGTTTTGGATCAAGAGTAAGTCCCAGGAATTTAAGGGAGGCAGTGCTCTGTATAGATTTACCATCTAAATGTAAATATAGATCATAGTCTGGTGATTTCGTTTTAGGTAAGAATCGCATGAAATAAGTTTTTGAAACATTCATCATTAGTCCATTTTGATTACAGTACTGTTTTAACTCTCTGGATGCTTCGTTACTATGCTTAACTAGACTTTCAATTTCATCACTTGACATTAAAATATTTGTGTCACCAGCATAAAGTATTTTTTGATCAGGAATAGTGCAGAATGTATTTATATCACTTACAAAAATTATAAAAAATAGTGGCCCCAAAATGGAGCCTTGGGGTACTCCTATATCTGATTTTCCGGGGTTTGATTTAATGTCATTGATTATAACGGTTTGTGTCCGGTTTGTGAGATACGACTTTGCCCACTCGTGAGGCTTTCCTTCTGATATGAATGTGATGCAATGCTGGAAAAATTTTAACATTGCAAGATGCATTGTTACCATAAATGAATCATTGGAAAAACTTAAACCATACACATTAAAATCATGTTGGAAAATACTATGGCCAGGTCTGACTGTCGGAACACATTGAAATCATGTCTCGGTCTGACTGTCGGAAAGATGAAAATTCTGTGCAAATTCAAACTTTAACAGCAAACATTGGTCAAGTTGCCAATAGAATAGGACGAGAGGTCTTTGAGCAAATAGAATCTAGCGACATTCAAGAGTTGCTTATACATAATACATGTATTGTTACAAACTTTAATTAAATTGATTTTATTTTAAGTTCCGGCTCGAAGGATCACAAAAATGTAAACGCTGAAGGCTTGAAAGTGGACTGTAGCAAAAAAAAATAGTTTTACAGTTGGCGAAACGTTCCCAAGGAGAACAAACGAAGACAAAACATTGAATTTGACATGAAGCCGGCGACAGAAACATGACACGCCGCTTGTATTTGACAGATGGTTCCAAATACAAGATAGGGTGAGGGTGGTTTTAGTCGGTAGGAGTCCGACACTACTAGAATTCGAGGTGTTTCCACCCCACAAAAAAAAAGTTGGCGAATCTTCAATGGATACAAGAGCTTGATTTTAAGGGACTTACCTTCAATGGGATGATTTTTGCGAATCAGTGTAAGCGACCACCATTAATCATTTGGCTTCTAGTTTGGAGTCTGCCTTTAGTAAAGCGATAAGTCGATGCAATGTCTATATATTTTCGAACACACTTTGAGGTAGTAAATGACACAATGTCGCAGATTGTCACAGGTTTCAACTATTACTTTTTGAATGCGGTTTAACAAACAAAAATTAGCGTATATGTAAAAAAAAATAACTGAGTCTAGGAAACTAGTTGTTCCTCAAACGAAAGCGGTATTAACAGAGTATTAAACTAGTCTCTTATCACAGAGATAAGGACTAGAAAAAAAACTAGTATTAATACATTTATTATAGGAGAATAAGAGTGTGGCGCGAACAATTTTTTTATTTTGGAATCTTGAACGTATTTCTTATATTCGCGACATATTTACAGAAAGTATTCCCCACGAATAAGGAGCTTTTACTGTACTTAAAAACAATTTTGGATAATCCTTACCTGCGAATCCGTTATAAGTGAATCGGTAAACAGTTTTTTTTGTAACGTCGAATGCCAGTCCACTTCCTTTAACGGCGATGGAACGTTCGCCGGCGAATGTATCTAAAATAAAAACGAAACGTCGACAATGTATTCATAAAATTTTTTTAAATACAAACCTTAGATGCGGAATTTGTCAAATTTTGAAGTCCCGTTATATACGAAACTGGCGTCAAGAACTTCATGTCTGACTTTGATTTCTCTTTAACTGGCGTATTTTGATTTTGTATCTGGTAAGATGGAATGTAATCATCTTCTAAAAATTGAGTCAAATCGATAACGAACATCATTCAGAATTATTAAAAGTCGGAGAGTAGTTGCCGGGCTGAAAGACGCGTGATCACTTTGTGACATTGGTGTCATTATAATATAACCCTACTTTTTAACACTGATTCTTATTTCAGTTTGTTTCGTTTAAGTTATTTTTTAAAAGAGTGACTTTAGGCACCGATTAGGTACTGGACAGATACGAAAGTTGAGGGAGAAAATCTTACAGCGATAGGGATAAACATTCCACTTCCGCTACGGTTCTTACACACATCTTTTGCTTCCTCTACTTTCATTAGTGCTCTCATACATTCTCGTCGGTTGTTGGTACTAACTTGACAGCTGGCCTTTCTTCAAAACAATGTTGATCTGATCGAGATCGATATTCGTCGAGGTCAACCTCTACCGACTTCCGTCCATTCACACTGGCCTTATAAATTTGTTTCGTCAATCTTCCTTTATCCATCCTTTCTACGTGTCCAAACCATCTAAGCATTCCTTTATCTATCTTTCTAACCACATCTTCTTTTACACCACAGCGTTCTCTTATTTTACTATTCTTTACTTTATTTTCATGCTTCTTCTGCCAAACCCAACATTCACTACCATACTGATAAGTGTAGGAACCAACACTCCTCTATACACAGCCAGACGTGCCTTTTGTGACACTTTCTGGCTGTTCATAAAGCTATGCAGTGCTCCATTCATTTGTTTTTCTGCCAACACCCTTCGCTCAATGTCACTGTCATACTTTCCATCTCTTCTAAACTTTGAACCCAAGTACACAAATTCATTTACTTGCTCCACTCTTTCTCTCTCAATCGAAACTTTACAGTTTGTCATGCTTTCTTCTCTTTCAAAAACCATTACTTTCGTTTTGCTTACATTTATTTTTATCCCTTTGATTTTCAGGGCATCATGCATTGATCACACAGAAACATTATTAAATAATTTGAGCATCGATAATGGCAACAATGCAATCAAACCCATTTAAATGTCCATACAAATCCTTTGATCTTTCGCCGAGTTTCGCATCTATATGTTAGTTAATAATAGACTTTTGAATGTCATTTATAAAAAATTGTTAAATTAAAATACCAAATTAAGCATTATTTTAGTTGTGTTTAAGTTATTTTTTAAACTTTTATGTGCAAATTTTGTGGTGAAATAGCTGGTAGTAAGAACTAATCGTGTTGTTGCATAAGGAATTTTGTAGAATTATAAACATTATCTTAAAATAAAACGCCTGCATATTATGCTGTTTTAAATTGTTTTAATAATAATTTTTCTAGCACAGTGGAAATTGGTACTTTAGGCACAGATTAGGTACCGAACAGATGCGAAAGTTAAGAGAGAGATAAACATTCAAACCAATTTAAATGCCCTTGTGTGTACTTAAATAGCTTTTGTGTGCGTTCCGGATGTTCTGACATAAGCCTCGATCACACAGAAACGTTATTAAATCATTTGAGCAGCGATAGTGGCAACAATGGAATCAAACCCCATTTAAATGTCCATACATAAATCCTTTGATCTTTCGCCGAGTTTCGCATCAGTTAATCTGTGCTTTAGGTGTGTACTAGTGCTTCAAAAGGAGTATGTTTTTGAATAATTTTATTAATAGACTCTTGAATGTCATTTATAAAAAATTGTAATATAAAAACACCAAATTATAAACTTCCTTTACGTCTTGTTATTGCTTTCATTTTTCCTATTTCTTATTTTTGAATGGATGTTCTCTATTAAATAATAAATACTATGATTTGGTGCTCAAAAGAATCTGCAGTTTTATTGTATGAGTCCCTAATCTGTAGGTTTCCCTCTATTATAAAACAAATTAAAAAAAAATTGTCCACTCCGAGAGGAAGGACTCGAAAAATGGATAGCAGCACTGCATAGAAATTATGGAACGTTTTCTTAAAATGGCTAGTATCACGTGACCTTAAAACGAGCATTAAGCGACTACCTGAGGCCGTACATCCATTTTATAAATAAGTAAAGAGTCTGCGACGTTGCCAGATCATAAATAACAAAAATATTGGAAAGTGTAATCAAGCGATATTTTTTCATAACTGAATATTACAAAATACCTTTTTCTGTTTCAATATACTTACGTGTTACAGAATTGGAACGTTCGTTTCTCAGTTTCTCTGAAATTTTGTTAATGGTTGAAGTCAATTCGATGTCCTCGTCATCGTCAGAGTCTTCAGTAAACGGTTTTAAAATTCGTCTTAAAGGTTTCTTAAATTGGACGTTTGCATCGGTTTCGGTGTTGTCGCATTTATTTTCTTTATTATTATCATCGTCGTTATCAGAAACTTTGCTTTCTGTTTCAACCGTTTCATCTTCGTCCGAATCTTCTTCCTCGTCTTCCTCACGCAATTCTGTAAAATTAATAATTAAAAATTACAACCGCCAGTTTGGGAACGCACCTTCAGCGTCGCTGTCTTCGGCTTCATCGTCTATGAAGGCAGATTTAACCTTCGGTTCCTCGTCTGCCGTTTCTTCAACGTCACTGTCTTCTGCTTCATCATCTATGAAGGCAGATTTAACCTTCGGTCCCTCGTCTGCCTCTTCTTCGACATCGCTTTCGTCGTCGTCGAGTTCCATAATTTCTTCCTCTTCATTGTCAAACAATCCGCATTCTGATTTTTCGTCTTCGTAAGTCTCATCTTCGACATCTTTATCTACTTTGGTCGCCTTAGTCTGCCACAATTGAGCTCTCTGTTGTGCTATCTGGCTCTGCAACTCGTTTCTAAGCCTCTTTAATCGGACGCCTGCAAAATCAAAACCATTTTCAAATTCAAACAATATAGAAATAAAGGAAGTAAAAAAAATACCTGGTTTTTCTTCGATGACCATATCTTCTTCATCATCGACGTGCACGGCTACTGTTTCGTTGTGTATTTCACCACCGCTCTCCACTCGCACAACATTCAGCTGGACCTTGTCTTTGTGCAGCTGCTTTTTGGCCGTGTGTTTAACGAATCTCTCAATTAACTTCGTCACTTCATTCGGCTTGACTGTATCGTCTAAATCGATAACGTCATTTCGGCTGGTGCTAAGTCTCGGTCGAATGTCGAGCAGTCTTTCTTGTATCAGCTCAAATTTCGATAATCTTGGTTTTTCAGACACTAACTTTTCATTCAACTCAGAACAATCGTTTTGAATTAACTCATCTTCGTGTGGGAAGCTATCTGTTCGTGTTTTATGAACCACAGATTTTTCTTGGTCCTCAGAGAAGGTCATTTTTTCAGTTTTATCTTCCACATCTTCCAAGTTAAATTCGTATTCTGTGGAACGTTCTTGCGGTATGATTTCTTCCTCGTCTGTTTGGATTGCACCATCTAAATGATCTTCTGCAGTGTTCTGATCCATTTTATTTTCCTCACAATTATTCGGAGTTGTTTCTGGTTCTTTGTCAACATTATCATTATTTTCTATGACTTCATCCACTGGAGCTTCCTTTGAATCACATTGAGTGTTGATTTCACTTGCACCATCAACTTCCATTACCTCATTAACAATTTCTTTAGCAGATTCATCAGACGGAACACTCTCTATGGCATCTAAATTATCGTTTTTAACAATTTCTGCACTCCTATCCCCATTATTAACTGGTGTATTATCGGGATCACAATTATTCTGAGGTTTCATTTGAAAATTTGCCGTTTCTATTGAGTCTGCAAATTTTTCTAAACCTGGAGGAACATAATCTACGTCATCTTTATCTTCTTCAACGTTTTCTTCTTCACTATCCGATTTGTAAAATTCTTTTACTTCTTTGTGTCGTTCTTCCAACTTTTTACTAAAAAATTGAGAAAAGCATGTATTTTTTTTGTTTTTGTATGTATAAAAAATTAATTATTAAAGGTCAACTACTGTTTATGTATGACTAGAAAGCGAGAGCTAGTGAATAAGATTCAAAACATCAAAGAAGCTTGCAAATACAGCGTGCAAATTCCAATTAAAAGTTATTGGTACTGGTATTAGCTGCAACAGAAATATCCAACAAGGTGTTTCATAGTGTTCATAATGAGGCTCAAAAATGTTAAGTAACCTTGTATTTAATCTCAAAAAACATCTGGTGGAAGGCGTCGCACTGGAGGTTTTATTTAAGAAGGACAGGGAAAAATAATTAAGGCTATTGTGAATAAGTTTAATAAAATACAAAAGTAACGAACGACTTTCAAAGTAGTTTTACAATAAGTTGCGATGCATGTAGATTTTGAGGGTGGGCAGTCAACTTTAAGAAAAGTACTTGAATTAGGTTTTTAGTGAAAAAAAATCACCCGATATTCGAATTATGTTAATGGAAGGTTATGATGCAAGATGAAAGCGTATAATATTTTTAAATAAAATGAAACGGTAACATGGGAAAGGCAGAGATCATCTTACATGATACCTAACCTATACCGATGAAACATAACATAACGACAAATGCTTGGGTAAACACAAAGACATAAGAGACTAAACTGCGGGTCTAGATGCGAGAGTTGGCTCCCGATGAGAAAGAGACAGTCGCCCGAGACGTTGTTTCGCGCTCTCTCTAATGAGCGGGGCTTACGCCCGAGTCGCGAACCCGACCCCTCCACTCAAATCGCTGCGTGCCACTCGAGCATAAACCACGCCCATAGGGAGAGCGCGGAACAACCTTTCGCGCGACTGTCTAAACAACCTTTCGCACAACTGTCTCTTTTTCATCGCGAGATTTAAAAATATGCAGGGTCATCTTAAGGAAGATTAAATATGGGAGAAAATTCGCTCAAGAAAAGTCTGCGGCATTCATACAACTAATACAATACAATTAAGCTGAAAGTATTTAAATTATTAACTCACGAAACAATTTCCAGTTGCTCTACGGACATTTTTATGGCAATTGAAGATGGTGTTTTTGCTGCCAGTGCCACTGCTGACGTAAGTTTGGGCCTCCTTGCTAAGAACTCCTTGAATGTAAAAGATTTCGGTCTGTGATAAGGTAGTGATACATTTGCTTCTCTCGTCATTCTTTGAGATTCCGATTGTATTTCTTTTCTTAATGCTTCTGCTTCCTTTCCTGTCATCTGATAACAACATGGTTTTTAAAAAATTATTTATATTAAAATTTCATTTAGTATAATCGTACCTCTTTGGGCTCCTTTTCATGTTTTGATTTTCGTTTTCTCTTATAAGGAAGTGGTTTTACCTTTTCTTCAGACATGCTGCCATTTTCATCATTTTTTTCAACTTTATCATTAATTTCTTCATCAGCAGAACTTTCAGAATCACACAATTTAGACCAATTATACGGCTAATAAAAAACAAAAGATTATTTGATTAATACAAAATTTTCTCTATGCTTACTTTTACATTTTCCTCAAGAACTAGTTCTCCATTGGATGTGGTTTTGAAAATGGGTAACTCCTGTTGTTGGGCATTATCATTTAAACTTTTATTATGTGGTGTAATGACCTCATTGTCTGAGTCACTCTCTTCAAGAGTAAACCTGTTTTGGGACAATTTTTTTTTAAAAATGTTTGTTTTTGATTGCACTACTGAATCAATTTTTTCAATGTTCTCAAGGTCATTGCTAGATTTTTCATTAAAAAAATCTGATGTTGGTAATTCATCTTCAGAGTCTGATTGAAGAAAAGTAGTACGTTTCCGGACTTTAGCTTTGATATTTGGTGATACAGCATCTAAATAAAGTTAATTTTTTCATGTTTTACAATTAATTTGAATAAATAATAGGAGAAAATTCACAAACTTTTTAAATATAATTAAACTTTAACTGTTAACAAAAATTGGTACTTACCATTTAATTCAGTGGTACTATGGAATAATTTATTTTTCGATTCCGAATCACTATCAAAATTTATAATACTTTTTTTAGTATTCCTATTTAATAACTTATTTCCAGATTCTGAATCACTATCTAAAACTGTAGGGCTTTTTTGAACTTTTGATTTAGTTTTTCTTTTTATTAACAAAATCTCAGAGTCTGAATCACTAGTGGAATCTGTAAAATGTTGTCCAAGTTTGTGTTTTGTAACATCTTCAGTTCTTGATAAGTTTGGTGAAAGACTAAGAATTTCTTTATCTGGCTCAATACCATTTGGCTGTACAGTATTTTCATTAGGTTGTTTTAAATTTTCTGTATGATCTTGTTTTTTCTCGATGTCACTAATATTAGAATTATTTTCAGTGATTTCTAGTCTATTACAAGTATCTTTGTTAATATTTTCTACCACTTGATCCAAATATTCATCAAATGGTTCATTTTCGTTTTCAGTTTTTTCACCATTTATCACATTTGTTACTGTTTCCATAGTAAAAATCCGTAAAAACAGGCAGCAGAAAGTAACTTTATCACCACAGCATATATGTGTATGGGTATATGATGTGCTTTATCACAAATTAAAAATTAAATGTTTACAAAAGCAATAACTCGAACCTAGCCTAACAAATTTTAATATTTCCCTCCCTGTCACATTTACTCTGACATTATTTTTATCTATCAATTGAGTCTTCCTTTTTTAATTTTTATGCATCCTGAATAATGTAGCCACCTACATAAATAAAACGAAACAATTATAATTGAAATTTGATTCTAAGGTCATTAGTAAAAGTTAGAGCAACTGATTATTCTCTTTCAAAATCACATGAGTATAGGATATTCGAAATATACTTTCTTTTTAAGAATTTTATTAACAGGTTTTGACTAATTTAATTACAATCAGAATAATTAATTCTTGGTAATGAAAATGTAATCGGATTAATTAATTCAATTAAATTTTTTTTAAAATTACCAGGTTTTTAAAAAGTTGGAGTTATGCAATACATTTTACAGACACACAAACAAAATGAAGTTAGGCAACTTTGTCAAAGTTTGTGAAACGTCAGCTAATCGGTAATCTGCGTTTTTGCCGTGAAAGATAATAAATTGAGTGTCAAATGGTTAAGTATGTGCTGTTTGTATCAAGTACATTAATTTTTTAATGGTTAAAGGTTTCAAAGTTACAATATTAATTCTAGTAGCATTAGCTAAAAATACATTTAGATTGGAATCAAACCCGATAGAAAAAATGTCCAAACAAAAACAAACGGAAGATTTCAAAAACAAATACTCAATATTGCTACCCACTTACAATGAAGTAAAAAACTTACCGATTATTATTTACCTCATAGTAAAGTACATGGATAAATGGTAATAGAAATATAAATGAATATTTTTATCCAGTTAAATCTACATTTTTTTTCAGTAAGTACGATTATGAAATTATAATCATAGATGATGGCAGTCCAGATGGTACCTTACAAGCGGCAGAGCAACTTCAAAAAATTTATGGAAAAGATAAAATTATATTAAAACCCAGAGAAAAAAAATTAGGTTTAGGAACAGCTTATAATCATGGAATTAAACATGCCACTGGAAATTATATTATTATAATGGATGCAGATTTAAGTCATCACGTAAGTACATAATATTTTCTAGCAGTTTGTCTGTTCCAGTATTTCTCAAATAAGGAAATAATGTGAATCCTGTTTATTTAGCCCAAGTTCATTTCAAGCTTCATAGAATTGCAGCAATCAAAAGACTATGATGTAGTATCCGGTACACGTTACGTAGGAGATGGAGGTGTATATGGCTGGGATTTCAAAAGAAAACTAGTATCGAGAGGTGCAAATTTTTTAACACAACTTTTACTTCGTCCCGGTGCTTCTGATCTCACTGGATCATTCAGGCTCTATAAAAAAGATGTACTCGAAAAACTGATAAAGAGTTGCGTTTCCAAGGGCTATGTATTTCAGATGGAGATGATTGTAAGAGCTAGACAACTTGGCTATACTGTAGGGGAAGTACCCATCACCTTTGTTGATAGAGTATATGGGGAATCTAAACTGGGAGGATCTGAAATCATTCAGTTTGCTAAGGCTCTGTTTTATCTTTTTGCCACTACTTAAGACAGCTAATTCGTTACCTGAATTAATTTACTTTTGATCATTTAATTTTTAGATGGCAGTGAAATTTTTTGTACCATTCGTTAGGAGATTTAATATTATTAAAAATTTAATTTTGTAAATATATTGAAAAATATGTAAAAACTGATGTTAGATGTATAAATATATACAATTTGTAATAAACTTTTAAATAAAATATTTTTAGTAAATTATTGGTTGTTTATTGATAGCTAATGTGTTATAATTATTGAATAACTTTTTCTATTAAAAAAAAAAAGTAAAAAAAGTCAGTTATAAATGAGAGCGCATATTTACTTGACCACCAACTGTTTAAATTTGTCCAAACATTCAAAGGATAAAAGCTTAAATTTTTCAAACTCTTTTTTTTTCGTTTATAGACTTGGAAAAGGTCCATGACAGAGTGGTGAGGAGTGAATTGTGGTCGACATTATCTAAGTATGGGGTGAGCGGTAGTTTAATATGAGTACTGGAATCACTTTACGAGGATTCCTCTGCTTTTGTCAGAATAAACGGAGCTTACACGGACTGGTTTAACATTGAAAAAGGTGTGAGACAGGGATGTGTGGCTTCGCCATGGCTGTTTAACTTATACATAGACGATTGTTTAAAAGATTTAAAAGAGAGTGTGTATGGATTGGAAGTGAATGATTTGATCGTCAAATGCCTTCTTTACGCCGATGATCAAGTCATATTAGCGTCATCTGAAAAGGAGTTGCAGGCGATGGTTAATGTTATGCATGATGCCCTGAAAATCAAAGGGATGAAAATAAATGTAAGCAAAGCAAAAGTAATGGTTTTTGAAAGAGAAGAAAGCATGACAAACTGTAAAGTTCTGATTAAGGGAGAAAGAATGGAACAAGTTAATGAATTTGTGTACTTGGGTTCAAAGTTTCCGAGAGATGAAAAGTATGACAGTGACATAAAGATAAGGGTGTTGGCATGAAAACAAATGAATGGGGCACTGTATAGCTTTATGAACACCCAGAAAGTGTCAAAAAAGGCACGTCTGGCTGTGTATAGAGGAGTGTTGGTTCCTACACTTATCAGTATGGTAGTGAATGTTGGGTTTGGCAGAAGAAGCATGAAAAAAGTATTAATACTGTGGAGATGAGTAGTCTGAGAAGTATAGCCAGAGTGATTTGGTTGGATTAAGTAAAGAATAGTGAGATAAGAGAATGATGTGTAAAAGAAGATGTGGTTACAAAGATAGATAAAGGAATGCTTATATGGTTTAGACACGTAGAAAGGATGGATGAAGGAAGATTGACGAAACCAATTTATAAGGCGAGTGTGAATGGAAGGAAGTCGGTTTCGTCTTCCACGCAGCAAAACCGACAGTCCGTTTGTTGATTCAGACCTATCCTTCCGAGATGGTATCTTAGACGACAGTGTCCTGTAAGCAGTCCTGTTGGAATTCGCAGGTCATTTCTGCTCCATTTCTAGGATCTGCTTAGTTGTGTTTCTCGAGGGTTTAGGTAAGAACGACTTCGTGAGTCAACCTTGGTATACCGGATCAGTACGTGAGTATTTTCCTCTCCGCCCAGTCCAAAATAATTGTTTTGGCGGCACTTGTGGTGACAGCGTCTACATATGTGTTGGCATTAATTTAGTTTAGTCGTACAATGTTCACTAACGAGGATTTACTAATTGCTTCAGCTGCGGCTATCATACTCGAGAATAAAAAAAGACGGCACGAATGACGGTTTTCGGTACGTTAAAGCCTTCAAAGTAGAGCACAATATGGAACTCGTGATTTAATGAAGGATTTTTACTATTGGACGATACAAACGAATTGAATCTTGAGTACAGATTTGGATGTGATTTCAGAAACTTTTTTCGAATGACAATTAAGGTGCGGCCCCATGCATTCGCTAGTCGCTCGTTTTCAGCGACATTTTTCTGATCTCTTTATCCATTGACAATACCTCGTTTACTGTCCAAAGAACAACACCAAGCGAGTGTGTCAATACTCAAAAATCACATTAATAGTATATTGTTACGATTTCTTGAGTCCGTCTCTATTGACCCTTTTCTGTCGAGACAATTTGTCGGCCACATCTGGGACTGTCGGCGCGGAGACCGAAGGAAAGTTCCCGCAAGTTCTCGACAATTCTTACCGTTTCGAAAAGGGGTCTATTGCCTTCGAGAATAAGGCCGAAGTATGATTTACAGGTATAAAAAGGGACAGCGGGCGGACAGATTTAGTATTAGTTTTAAAAGTGTTTATGAATTAAGAAATGTAAATAGTTATAAAAAGTTGTAGATCTAAGTGATTAATAAAAGTAGAATTTATTGTATTGGAATAAATATTTTTTTGTTACTGTTTCGAGAGTTTTAATCGCCGAACCCACGGAAGAACTAAAAATTGTAACAATATTGTGCAACTAGTGCGATAAGTTGAACTTCGCTCTCGTGAGCAATCGACAACATCGCACGGGTTGCACATACTATTTTTTATTGCGAATAGGTATTAACATGTTCTTTGATAGTGCAAAACCTGGACTATGTCCGATGGATACTTTCGGAGTTAAAGTGATTTGAAATTTTTAACACTTTTTTCCGCGAAGGGCTGTATGCTCCTGTGTTTATCCGATTATCCCCCGTTCTTTGAAAATTTGGAAAATATAGATGAAAAACTTAAACGCCTCATCTCGTTTTTTTGAAAAAGATGATTGCTAACGAATTGCTGAAGGAGATAAACGAGTGAAAAGATTAGCAGCGCGCGCTACCATATCTATAGATATCGTTTCCCCTCTTCCCCTACAACTCGACTACTCGCGCGCGGACAGTTCGCGTCGATTTTTCGACCGTTAGCAATAATCTTTTTCAAACAAACGAGATGAGGCGTTCAAGTTTTTCATCTATATTTTCCAAATTTTCAAAGAACGGGAGAATCGGATAAACACAGGAGCATACAGCCCTTCGCGGAAAAAAGTGTTAAAAATTTCAAATCACTTTAACTCCGAGTAAGTATTCATTGGACGTAGTCCAGGTTTTGCACTATTAAAGAACATGTTAATACCTATTCGAATCCAGAAGAACAGCGCTACATATTGAAAATTAGCAAAGTTATGAATTTTTTGAAAAATCGTCATTTTTTTTAGTTTTTTTGGATTTTCTCGGAATCTATTTATCCGATCGGGACGTTCGAGGTCGCATTTTATTCGTCTTTTCATTCTCTAAAAATCGTCTGTCGACAGTATTACGATCGGATAAATAGGTTCAATGTTATACGCGAAAAATAACTTTTTTTCCAAAAAAATCCGATATTACAAAAAAACTAATTGAAAAGTGGAGTATCCAAGTATGCAGCCACTATCAGCAAGTATTTCCAAACATAATTTCATTAGTCCGATCCTGCTATGATTTGTGTCGTCTTCTAGATTCCATTCAGAAAAGGGCCATTCGGTTGATAAACAGCTCAATTCTCGCAGATACCCTTCACCTCTAGAACATAGAAGAAGAGTTGCAGACCAGTCATTACTCTACAAATATTTCCATGGCAGATGCTCCAGAGAAATAACAAACTCTTGTACAACCATTGGCCACATTCGGCCGAAGAACTCGGCACGCTGATCAGTCTTACCCATTTACTCTCAAGATTGACACTACAAGGACCAATCTCCATCAAGAATCCTTCTTTTACAAGGCTGCTACAGAATGGAACAAGCTTTCAAAATCAGTTTTTCCAGAGAACTATGACCTGCAACTTTTTAAAAAGCGGGTCCACAATCATTTCCTTTCTATAATCCCTTCCCTTTCTAATAGTCGCAGTGCGGGCCCACACGATAGGTCTACCCTTTTTGCGACCATTTTCATTAAAAAAAAAAGCTTCTAGAGTCATCAACGCTTTATATAGCGGACCTTTTTCAAAAACAGTCCTCGAATATATAGGATATTTATAGTCATATTTGAACCGAGTACTGTGACCATGGGTAATTCTATAATTATGAAAATACTCTTTATGTTTGATCAAAAATGTAATTGACTCCATATAAAAAACTGCAGGTGCTGTCAGCATATTGTTTTTCTGAAGATTCCCCTATAGGACCCATTATGAGCTAAACCAAATATTATTCGTATAACTCTTTTTTGACACTTGAAAATTGTATTCAATCCTGAGCAACTTCCCCATGTTGCAATACCAAATTTCATTCTAGAGTAAAAATTTGCATAATAGACCGAGAGTAGCACTGTTATATTTAGATTTGGCTTCATGGATCATGACTCATGTCGCTTGTAAATTTGGCCCAATGTTCTCTTTGATCGCTTTGATTCTTGAGTTGACTCTGTTCCTGATTTGTATATAATCGGTGTGTTTTTCCTGGGTTAGGGTGCTCTTGTATGTCAGAAAACTTTTCCGCTTTACTTCTGCGAGGTCCTTCACTTCTTGACAGAACCATAGTTTGGTGGCAATGGATTCTTCGGCCGCCTGGTGTATGCAGTTCTTTATTTCATTCCAGCATGTTTCAACACTTTGGTTAGTGAGGTCAATCTTACTCATTTTTTGCATTAATCTGTTTTCGCACAGTTTTCGAGTGCTGTCTGATTCCATTGATTCCATATTATATTTTTCTATGTTTACTGGCGGTTTCCTGATTCTTCGTGGCTGCTCCATTAGTAACTTACAAAGGATAAGATTGTGATTTGTCCCTAAGTTGGCTGAAGTTAGGGCCTTTACATCGAGTACTTGCAATGGTGTGATTGTTCTGTTGGTAATGATAAAATCCATCATTGAATAAACGGAGCGCTCTAATTTAAGGAACATGGTTATAGATCTGGTCCATAGGATGTATGCTCACTTCGTTTTTATTTTTATGTTGGTCATAGTAAAGCGCCAAGACAGTATATATACACTCTAAATTCATCAAAAAGAACAACACTCGGTACGAATGGCCAAACTTATGTATGCGATAAAGTTACATCGTCCCCTTGATTAGGATCGAATTTATAAATTATTAGTCCATATTTTTCGAAGACTCTCTCACATTCGCATCAAATTCGCAATAAAATTTTCCCCGGAGACGTCTTATTAGTTTTAATGCGGTTATCCCCGAGAAATACTTCGCACGTAACATCTGAAAAGAAATCGAAAATGGTTCTAAAGGCACATTTTAAACACGAAAGTGATTACTCAATTGATAAATTAATTAAATTCAAAATAATCACAAGTGCTATGCATGCAGATTCTAAGCAGGGGCGTAGCAAAGCTCTTTTTGAAAGGGAGAATTAACACTATTTACTTGAGAGAGAGAGAGGGGGGAGAGAGAGAGAGAGGGAGACGGACATTTTTGATAAATTTAAAAGGAATGAATGAAAAATATTTTTCGTTTAATTAGGCGTATATGCCACCGTTTTATATTGATTTCCAATTTAGTTTTTTTTTAATTTGGTACGTATGACTTTGGAAAATAATCGTTCATCCCCGTCCAATTTAAGCGGAAAATCCAGGGAATTTCTGGAAGCATAACTCAAAGTCGGCCGTAGGCAGATGACGGGATAATAGAGCCGGTGCCAGCCCCAGAAGTTTGCGCGGGAGTGTGCGCCATTCGGATGAGCCTCCCCCGCTTTTAGCTGCTATAAAATAGACCGACGTTGAAACGCGATGTTCGAGTCGAACGTATCAACAGTTGAAATAACGTGTTATTTTCTAGTTTTTTTCCTAATTTTGTCGCTATGAATAAACGTCCAGCCGTCGAATTTGTTTTTGCATTTTTTTTGTGTCTGTTAGGAGTGTACGAGGTAAGTAGATCTTGTCGTTCGAAAGATTCTTTGTCCTCCATCAACAAGTAACTTGCACGTGGATGGGCAATACTTACCCCTTAAATGCGAGTCGTTGACTCCCGAAATTGTTTTATAATTATTCTAACGGAAGAAAATTTTATTGCGACAATATTATTGTTTTATAATCAATAAATGCACTGATCCAATTTTTATTAATATGTACTAAACAAAAACTATTTAAACTGATTTTTTTAATCCTCCATTCTACGCCAATGAACTATTTTAATAGTCCGGGAAAATTTTTTCTTTTTCAGGCGCTATGTCTAATCTTTCATAGTTAATACAAACCACAAATGCAAATGTCTCATTGACATCCGAATTATTTTTAATTATTATACTAATGTGACATTGTTATTATTTTTTAATTAAAACACCACTGATCTTATTATTATTTTTTATCAAAACAGCATCTATCAATTAAAATATGAATTATGAAAAAAGTTTAATTCAAACTGATCTTTTAAAATTTTTATTCTACACCAATTAACTATTTTTAGAGTCCAGGAAAACCGTATCTTTTTCAGGGGCTAAGTGTAATATTGTGTAGTTAATACATATTACAAATGTAAATGTCTCATTGATATCCGCAATATTTTTTATAGTTTTATTACTGTGACTTTATTATTATTTTTTTATTAAAACAACACTATTTTTGTTAATATTGAATTATGTAAAAAGTTTAATTTCAATTGATTTTATTAAACTTTTATTCTACGCCAACGGACTATTTTAATAGTGTGTCAAAACTGTATCTGTTTCAGGCATACCTCTACCGACTTCCGTCCATTCACACACGCCTTATAAATCTGTTTCGTCAATCTTCTTTCATCCATTCTCTCTACATGTCCAAATCATCTAAGCATTCCTTTATCTATCTTTGTAACCACATCTTCTTTTACACCACAGCGTTCTCTTATCTCACAATTCTTTACTTTATCCAACCGAGTCAGTTTTAATTTTTTTCAAAATGACATTAATCCAAATATTATTATTAAAAGTTCATTTGAAAATCTTATCAATTTAAAAATGAAACAAATTTCTGAAAAAAAAATAGTTTTTTAAGAATAAAACACTGGCATAAATATAACCAAAATGTACTAAAAATACTAATTAAAGGCCGACAACTGCGTATGTTTTTAGTTGCAACGAATTATATCATGGGCGCACGGAATTTATTCCACAAATATAAGATTAGATTTAGATTAGTTAGACTTGGTAAAGGCCAGTGACAAAGTGGTTTGAACTGAGCGCTGAAATCACTTTACGAGTATTCCACTGCTTGTGTCAGGATAAACGGAGCTCACACGGACTGGTTTAACATAAAAAAAGGTGTTGGATAGGGATGCGTGGCTTCGCCATGGCTGTTTAACTTATACACATAGACGATGTTTAAAGGGTTTGAAAGAAAGTGCGTATGGATTGAAAATGAATGATTTGATCGTCGAACGCCTTCTTTACGCTGATGATCTGGTCATATTAGCATCATCGGAAGAGGAGTTGCAGGCGATGATAAATAAAGCGAAAACGAAACAGAGCCATTTGCAGGAACCTCGTCAACTACATTTTAGAAAAACGCTCAGTGCCGTCGATTTTTTATTAAAAGAGGACACTCTTTTACGGTTTTTTTGACTCCACTACTTTCAACCCCAAGCGAGGGTAAGAATTACCCCAAAATTTTTAAATGGCAGTGGGGATCAAATAAGATGTGTTTTGAGAGTTTAAAGCTTAAATGTTTTAACTGATGACCGCCCGCTTCCATACAATAATAAGGATTTTGTTCAAAACGTTGACGCACATTCCGAAGAATTTCCGGAGTAATTCGATGGTACACGCAAATCTTCCAACGACGCCGGTTGTGTTTTATAGATTTTTCTTTACGGATGTCCCCAAATCGAGAGGCGATAAATCTGGCGATCGTGGAGGCCATTCAATACTGCCTCTTCTCCCAATCCAATGCCGTGGAAAACGTTGGTCTAAATACTGACGAACAATCGCCGCATAATGTGGAGGAGCACCGTCCTGTTGAAAGGCTCAATAGCGTTTTCCAGTAATTGCAAATACATTTTGCCAGTCGAATTGCCTGGTAGAAAAAAAGGACCCATCAGTCGATCACCGCAAGTGCCAGCCCATACGTTAAATTTCTCCGGTTGCTGTGTATGCACCTCGTGAAAAACTCTTGGGTTTGAATCGGACCAATAGCGGTAATTATGGCGATTTACCGTCTCGTGCAAGAAAAAACTAGGTACTAGGTACTAAATTTATATCATTGGCGTAGCTAACTCGAATGAATGACATTTTTGCCGTTCGTGATTGTTTGCAGATAAGTTTCACATTTAAAATCTGATTTTTCAATAAGTAATGGGCGGAATTTTAAAATTTAAAGATTATTATATAGAGAATTGTAAGAGCTTTTGAAAGACATCTTATTTGACCCCCAATGATATTTAAAAATTTTGGGGTAATTCTTACCCCCGCTTGGGGTCGAAGGTAGTGGAGTCAAAAATACCGGAAAAGAGTGTTTCCCTTTAATCCAAAATCGACGGGTTCGAGCGTTTTTCTAAAATGTAGTTGAGGAGGTTCCTGCAATTGGCTCTGTTTTTTTTTCAGTTGGCCACCTTGTATTATGCATGATGCCCTAATTATCAAAGTGAAAAAATCAAAGTAAATGTAAGCAAGACGAAAGGAATGGTTTTTGAAATAGAAGAAAGCATGACAAGTTGCGAGGTGCTGATTGAAGAAGAAAGAGTGGAACAAGTGAATGAGTTGTATACTTAAGTTCAAAGTTTACAAGAGACGCAAACAAGGGCGTCGCCAGCCTATGAATAAGGGGGGGGCAATGGGGCAATATTATGGAGGATAAAAATGAAGCGTTACACTTTGGAAGTCTTTACCTCGATGACGATTGTAATAAGAACGGTTCTAATATCAATATCAATGTATAAAACTTCACAAGCCCTCGACAGCACAATAACTAAATCAAACTTTTAAACACAGTAATAAATATTTATTTTAACAAAAATAATATTTAATTAAAACATAACCTGCGGGGATTTTTTGCAAAACTTTCAACCACTTTATCATTAAAATTATTTAGGTTTTTATTTATTATAGCTCCGTGTACACTCATCATGGCCAGACCATTAAGGTGATCTTCTGCCATGGTGCTTCTTAGCCATGTTTTTAGTCTTTTGAGGCTGCTAAAGGATCGCTCTACTGTACAAGTTGTGCATGGTAAAGCGATCAAAATTTTTAATGCTTTTTGAGGAATTTGTTTCTTTTAGGACATCAACAACTGTTAGATTTGTTAGATTAAGCCTATCGTGCCACAATTGCTGCCAAATTTCGATTTCATTCTTTATGTTCGGTACATCATAAAACTGGGCAATAGATTCCCAAGTTTGTTTCAGATTTTCAGTTGTCATCAGACGCAAAGTATGGCTTTGACTTTGAGCGAAGGATGTAGGCGGAGAAACAAATGAATGGGGCACTGCATAGCCTTATGAACAGCCAAAAAGTGTAAAAAAAGGCACGTCTGGCTTTGCATAGAGGTGTATTGGTTCCTACACTTATCAGTATGGTAGTGAATGTTGGGTTTGGCAGAAGAAGCATGAAAGTAAGCTTGATGTTGCGCAGACGAGCTGTCCAGGAAGTGACTCTGATCGAAAGTAAGGAATAGTGTGATAAGGGAATGATATGGTGTTAAAGAAGATGTGGTAACAAAGATAGATAAAGGAATGCTTAGATGGTTTGGACACGTAGAGAGGATGGATGAAGGAAGATTGACGAAACAAATTTGTAAGGCGACTGTGAATGGACGGAAGTCGGTAGAGGTCGACCTCGGCGAATATATCTCGATCAGATCAAGATTGTTTTGAAGAAAGGCCAGGTCAAGAGTACCAACAACCGAAGAGCATGTATGAGAGCACTGATGAAGGTAGAGGAAGCAAAAGATGTGTGTAAGAACCGTAGTGAAAGGAAGTGGTATCTGCCTACCCCTACGGGAAAAAGGCGTGTCTATATGTATGTATGTATTATACATTTTTGTAAATATAAGTATTTTGCCAACCAAATAGATAGAGACGATTGTTTGCACCGACAAGAAACTGCCTCTAGACGATAAAGATGACTTTTAAATTCTAATGACCCATCATAAAGCATTTTGTCAAATATTGCACATAATGAATTCATCAACTTGATTACAATTTGATAATATAAATATCGAGGATGCAGCAAAAATGTGTTTTTGGTGTTTTTGTAAGTGAACAACACATTTGCATATTATGCTTTTTTCGAAAAAAGAACTATTTCTCATAAATACTGGATGATTCTATACAAGTTTTTATATATTTAGACAAAATTAACAAACATTTCCGATGACAGCCATCCTATTTTCGAAAAGGGTTCCATCCAAAAATTCTTTTCAAGTATTCGTCGGATTCTTTAAACTATTTTCGTTTTGAAGTTATAAGTTTAATGATCAAACTACCGCTTGTCGGGCCAAGAGAGATTTGTTTTGAAATGTTCTTCCTCATAAACAATATTTATTTGTTCTTGTTAGCGTCTTTCCTGCATAATTTGTGTAGTAACGTTCGTTCTGTATTGCAAGAAATGTTGTTTGTATGTCTAAAATACCGGTAGGAACTTAATAATATAAATATCATTATTTTTAGAATCAGTTGGTATTCTTCGCTGACGCTGAGAGCTGACACATTCAATGAATTACCTCGAGACTTTTTAATCTTTACTGTAATCACCTGCTCGAGTACGTACGACTCTTATAATTAAACGAATAGTGTTACCCGTAGTGACGGAAATAATTACTAGATCTTCAGGCAGAATACAGCCCGAAAAACGATAAATGAATCTTAGAATCTCTACGACAACAGCTGCGGGAAGGTGAAAGTCAACAACACGCTATCTAAGTCTTTTAGTCCAAAGTGCGGTGTAAGACAGGGCTGTATTGTGTCACCGATACTCTTCAATATATACGGAGAGTATACAATGAGAAAAGTTCTGCAAGGCTGGCGAGGGGGATTAACCATGGGAGGAAAAAGAATTACTAACCTTAGATATGCAGATGATACCTTAATACTAGCTCGTTCGGAAGAACTCACGGAATTCATGAGAAAGTTGGACAGGACCAGCAGATAACATGGTCTTACGTTGAACAAAAAGAAGACGAAAATTATGATAATAGACCGCAACCCTGCCAATGTTAGACAGATCGATGGTTTTAAAGTGATTGAGAAATTTAACTATTTAGGATCACTTATCACAAACAAAGGCGGCTGTGTTGGAGAAATTAAACGCAGACTGGCTATAGAACGTAACTCAACAATAAAACTAACTCGAATATGGAAAGACTCTGCAATATCTCAACGCAACAAACTGAAATGATTAAACTCCTTGATCTTTCCTATTGCCACATATGCCTCTGAGACCTGGGCTTTAAAAATGGCCAATCGAAGAATAATAAATGCTTTTGAAATGTGGGCCTACAGAAGAATGCTGCGAATATCATACACAAAACACCGTACTAACGTGTCAATTTTTAAAAAACTAAAAATCACCACGAGGCGAATAAAGAAATAATAATAGAAAAAAATAATAGAAATAATAAAGAAATCATTGGTCACGGTCTGCAAGAATCTTCTCTTGTAGCTCAAGACAGAGAAGGATAGAGAACTACGATCTGAGCAATTGAGACATGATGTCACCATACTCTCTCAAAAGTAAAAGGACAAGAGAGAGAGAGAGAGAGAGATGATTTGGACACGTAGAGAGGATGTATAAAAGAAAATTGACGAAACAGATTAATAAGGCGGGTGTGAATGTGCAAGTCGGCAGAACGTATCTCGACCAGATCGAAATTGTTTTGAAGAAAGTCCAGGTCAAGAGTGCCAGCAACCGACAAGCATGTATGAAAATCTGATGAAAGTAGAAGGAAAGAAAGACGCGTGTAAGAAACGTAGCGGAAGTGAAAAGAAGTGGTCTCTGCCTACCCCTACGGGAAAAAGCCGTATCTATACGTATGTGTATTTCATTTAATTGGTCTCATGTAATTTTGATTTCTATATTATTTTTCTTATACCGCATTTGTGGTACAAAAATAAACAAAATATTTATTTATGCGTCATAATTAGAAAAAAATGCGGGGGCGCGTTAGAAACCTCACCCTTATCGAATTACGAATTGAAACAAGTTCGTGACTAGATTTGAAATGATATTTTTAAAAAAAAGGTCGTCCAACAATAATTTGGTTTACGTACTCCATCATAATGAAGTATATTCAATTGTTTTAATAAAAATATCTTTACAAACAAAAAAAATTGAATTAATTCGGTGAAGTGAAGTGTGATCGGAAAACGTATAAAATGGATGATTAAATGTTTAAAATGAACACTTCGATCGGCTTGGATTAAAATTGCATACGATAAAAGAACCCTTTGGCAATGCAGACCTTTTTGTAGAATTGGAATCGAACTGCTTTTCAGATCATAAAATTTATTTTAAAAAAGTACTTTTTTTTAAATAAATTAAATTTCTCGATAACTATTGTTACGATATTTTCTCCTTGGGTTGAGTAATTCTAAACTCTCAGTACAATTACTAAACAATTTTTATTCTAGTATTTCTTCACAATACATTTTACTTTACTAAGCACTTAGATATTCACTTTATACATACATACATATAGTGACGCCTTTTTCCCATAGGGGTAGGCACAGACCACTTCCTTCCACTTTCTACGGTTCTTACACACATCTTTTGCTTCCTCTACTTTCTTCAGTGCTCTCATACATGCTCGTCGGTTGTTGGTACTCTTGACAGCTGGCCTTTCTTCAAAACAATGTTGATCTGATCGAGATCGATGTTCGTCGAGGTCGACCTCTACCGACTTCCGTCCATTCGCATTCGCATTATAAATTTGTTTCGTCAATCTTTCTTCATCCATCCTTTCTACGTGTCCAAACCATCTAAGCATTCCATTATCTATCTTTGTAACCATATCTTCTTTTACACCACAGCGTTCTCTTATCTCACTATTCTTTACTTTATCCAACCGAGTCACTCCGGCTATACTTTTCATGCTTCTTTTGCCAAACCCAACATTCACTACCATACATAAGTGTAGGAACCATTACACCTCCATGTACAGCCAGACGTGCCTTTTTTGACACTTTCTGGCAGTTCATAATTTATAATTATAATAAATACTTAATTTTAAAACTAACACCCATTCGTGGTTACTTTGGAGACCTGCAGAACATCTCTTTCCAAATACTCGTTCATCCAACGAACAGCGAGGCTTTAGAACACATTACCTAGGGAGTTATTCTCCGAGGCATACCACCTTCAGAAATTTAAGAGGAACACCAATTCCTATCTTTTTTCCTTTGGTTCTCGCGATGTTCTCTGAGCATTACAGGATATCCCTAGGCGATGCTCTTCTGAAATATCAACAATCGTTCCTCCTTTAGCTGTTTATTCGAGATTAACCCGTCAAGTTCAGACTTCACACCCCTTCGTGGTCACTTTGGAGACCTGCAGAACATCTCTTTCCAAAGACTCATTTATCCAACGAACAGCGAGGCTTTGGAACACATTGCCTAGGGAGGTGTTCCCCGAGGCATACAACATCCAGAAATTTAAGAAGAACACCAATTTCTCCTTTTTTTCCCGCAGTTCTCACGATATTCTCTGAGCATTACAGGATATTCCTTTTCGTGGGAACCAGGACAAAAAAAACTTCAACTAAACTTCTTCGCGACCGCTGTCCTTTTTATATTTCCTAATCATCGTTCTAGAAGAAACACCACCATTCGAAACTTTTGGACCTTTCTCTAGAAAGTGCCCGAATAATCCTTTTACCATTTCGGAACTATTAGACGCAGTATTCTAGAATTTGCCGTTTTTTTCTTTCGTTCCAAGACGCAGGGCTGGCTCGTAACATTTTAGAATGCAATACTTTTTGAGCCTTTCAACGAGCATACTCTTTAAAAATGTTAAGCTTGTTGCCTAATTATCTTTAAGGTTAAAGCAAATTTAGGAAAACCCTATCATTAAGGTTATTATTTTTATTTTACAATAAAACTACTTAACCGATTTACATAAAATTAGCGTCATTTTGTAGGGTTTTTTATTACGAGGGCAGTTTGATAAGTCAGTGACTTTTTGAATTTCCCGCGCAGTTACTCCAAATGCAACAGTGCTGCCGTCAACTATAATCTATCAGTGGGCAACTTTCTAATTTTGAGCAAGCTACGTCGTGCAGTTGGTGTTTGATAGCCGTTCAAAGCAGACAACCTCGTGAATTTTTACGAAAATGGAAAAAAGTGAATTTCGTGTGCTGATTAAGCATTACTTTTTACGTAAAAAATCTATCACTGAAACTAAGGAAAGACTTGATAAATACTACGGGGACTCGGCACCATCAATTTCAATGGTTAAGAAGTGGTTTACAGAGTTCCGTTGTGGTCGCGTACCAGCACTAGTGACGCCGAATGTCCAAGTCGCCCAAAAGAAGTGATCACGCCGGAAATCGTCGATAAAATCCATGAAATGATATTGGATGATCGGAGAATGAAAGTGGGTGAGTTGGCTGTAGGTATCTCAACTGAACGGGTACATCATATTTTACACGAATATTTGGACATAAAAAAACTCTCTGCGAGATGGGTGCCGCGATTGCTCACACTCGACCATAAGCGCAATCGTGTGACCACTTCAAAAGAGTGTTTATCGATGTTCAGCCGTAATCCGGATGAATTTTTGCGCCGTTTTGTTACTGTGGATGAAACATGGATCCATCACAACACGCCACAGACCAAGGAACAATCGAAACAGTGGGTTGCTCGGGGTGAACGTGGACCAAAGAAGGCGAAACAGAGTCTGTCAGCCAACAAGGTCATGGCCACAGTTTTTTGGGATGTACGCGGTGTCATTAACATCGATTACCTCAAGAAAGGTAAAACGATCACCGGCGAATATTATTCAAAGCTTTTGAACAGATTCAACGTTGATTTGAAGCAAAAACGGCCGCATTTGGCGAAGAAGGAAGTGCTGTTCCATCAAGACAATGCACGTGTGCACACTTGTCTAGTCACGATGGCCAAAATCCACGAATTGGGATACGAACTGCTACCCCCCCATCCAGCATATTCTCCAGATTTAGCCTCCTGCGACTATCTTCTGTTTCCAAACCTAAAGAAATAGCTGGGCGGTAAGAGATTTGAGTCGAATGAAGAAGTCATTACCGAAACAAACGCGTATTTTGAGAGCTTTGAAAAAACCTATTATTTGGAGGGAATAAAAAAATTAGAAAAACGCTGGACTAAATGTATCGAGCTAAAAGGTGATTATGTAGAAAAATAAAATGTTTATTTGCGGAAAAAAAATTTTTTTATTCAAAAAGTCACTGACTTATCAAACCGCCCTCGTATCTACAAGTCTTTTCCGAAATTGTTTTCAATCAAACTTTAAGTTTCGAAAATAATCGCGAAAGAGTAATTTACGTAACAAGTCCAGAAAATACTGTTTTTTTGGACGAGTAGACAAAATTAAAGTGAATGGAGTTCGCATCACTAATATAAGATACGCAGACGACACCGTAGTCCTAGCCGATAACAAATCAGACAGCTCAACTTTCACAGATACCCTTCACCCACTAGAACATAGAAGAAGAGTTGCAGACCAGACATTACTCTACAGATATTTCCATGGCAGATGCTCCAGAGAAATAAAAACTCTTGTACCACCACTGGCCACATTCGGCCGAAGAACTCGGCACGCCGATCAGTCTCACCCATTTACTTTCAAGATTGACACTACAAGGACCAATCTTCATCAAGAATCCTCCTTGTACAGGGCTGCTACGGAATGGAATAAGCTTCCAAAATCAGTTTTTCCAGAGAACTATGACCTGCAACTTTTCAAAAAGCGGGTCCAAAATCATCTTCTTTCTATAATCTCTCCCCATTCTAATAGTCGCAGTGCGGGCCGTCCGCATTACATTTGTATTGTATGAGCTTTACCAAGATTTTGATATTTACAATTATTAGCAGTAGGAAATAGCCATGAAGAAGCGGCAGAAAAACTACAGGTATCTATCAATAAAATAGACAAATGGACAAAAAAGTGGAGGATTAAAATTAATGAATCCAAATCTAAACAAGTAAACTTTACCAATAGAGCTCAACAACATATACCTATAAACATAAATGAAAAACGAATTCCATTCGCAAATACAGCAAAATACTTAGGTATCACCCTCGATGCTAAGCTTCGCTGGAAAGCTCATATTAAAAAGAAAGGGGAACAACTTCAAATTAAATATAAAAAAATGTATTGGCTGATCGGACGAAACTCCACTCTGTCTGTACACAACAAGCTTATGCTGTATAAACAAATACCCAAACCCATTTGGCCGTATGGTATTCAACTATGGGGATGTGCTAGTCAAAGTAGTCTACAAATCATTCAAAGATTTGAAAACAAGGTACTAAGGAACATCGTGGATGCACCCTGGTACATTCGAAACAGTAACCTCCATAAGGATCTGGATATGGATACTGTTGACCAAACTATAGTCAAATTTGCCACGAGTCACGAACTACGACTTCATCATCATACCAATGTTGAGGTAATCCAGCTCCTTGATACTGCAGGAATAGCGAGAAGACTCGAGAGGATTAAACCTTACGAGTTGGCGAAGTGATTGTCAAAAGCAGAGTAATGTGCGTGTTGAAGTGTACGATAATTAGTGTACAAAATGAATTAGAAATCTAAGGATGATGGTGAGTAAGACCTTAGTTAGTTACAGAGTAGTAATTTAAGTTAGCTAATTGATCTTGCCACGTCTTGTTCGTTCTCTATATAGTACTCTGCCAGCGGTCTCTCTACTGGCAAATTATGTCCGAGCTCAGCCGTAGGGGGTAGAAGAAAAAAAATATATATAAAAGTGAGCCGCGCCACCGACTTAGACGGTTCAAGCCGGGAACCCCTAGGTCTTATAGGCACTAGCAGAGCCACACGATAAACAACTGAGATTATGGTGAACTAAATAAATGAAATCATAGCTAAAATATATTGGATACTTTACTCCTACAATAAATCAAAGTACACAGTTCAATAATAAAATTATAACAAATATGGTCAAAATTAACAGCTAACAATAAATCAAAGTACACAGTTCAATAATAAACTTATAACAAATATAGTCAAAATTAACAGCTAACAATAAATCAAAGTACACAGTTCAATAATAAAATTATAACAAATATAGTCAAAATTAACAGCTATGGTAAATTTTTTCGCTAAAACAAACCAAAAATTTAAAATTTACAATTTTATAAAATAACCAAAACAAAAGTAAGAGTAACAGACTTTACCAAGTTACCAAAAAAAAACGTATATAAGTCAACTCTTTAATAATACTAAATCAAACGTTCACATAAGGCTGCTAATTTACTCATGTTTTTACCATTTACATAAAGATTTACACTGTTAAAATAATCGAGTTTATTTAAAAATATTTTTACAATGGTTATCTTTTAAAATATCAATATTGTAGGATATTTACAAATAAGTATGAAGAAAATATTTTTACTTGGACATAAAGAATTATTGAGAAGATTATTTTAATCAAAGTTTAGTTTTGGCATATTATCTAATGCAATAAATAGTTTTTAATAATGTATTATATTAATAAATTAAAACAAAACTTAATTGTGGTGTCAAAAATAAGTCACGTCGTTAAATATTCAAAAATAAATCACTTGTAACCTTTGGGTATACGAATGCACTACTCCTGTGGCCGGTTTGGTTATGGAATGGCACCTGCTAATTAACAATGGCTTCCCTCCAATAAATCCCGCATGCGGTTATTTTAACTCGACACCAAAATCCAAAATATCAACAACGGAGGTAAGATAGAATGGTCAAGTTAAAAATTAAGTGGTTTTTCTTCAAATCCAATTAAGATGGCCCAAATACAGCCAGATATGAAAGAAAAACCGTAGAGGTTTTGCACACTTGTTAATATCACACCGCCCCAAAAATTCTTACCACACGACTCCCAAGACTCTCACCACACGACTCCGACTACTTCCCAAGCCGGATATCAAGAAATGACACGGAATTGACGTCAACCAAGAATATTCGCAAGTCTATGTTCCACACTAAGAATCGCGTTCGTCCGTGTTGATAGCTAGCCTCATCTACACAGAAATGTAAACCAAACAATAATATAATCGATAATACACAATAATCGAGGCTAAAAAAAACTAAAGCAAAATCTAATATTGAAAATACCTTACTCAATCTCCGGTGATCAACAAAAATGCCATAACCATTAACAATTGAATCTTATCACAATAAGGTATGCAACACTATTTACAACGAATGATATATTTAAGTTACAACAAAATACGGTACGCGACACTATTTACGAGTACTTGAGGAATATAAAATTATCAGAGATATAATTATAATGGAACTGTAGAAGGGAAAAAAAAGGCACGTTACAATCTTATGATCAGATTGTAATCTTAACACAATGCCGCACAAGGGTAAACGTTTTTAAAAAAAAAAAAAAATATTTACAATGACAACAATGATGGGATTCTTCCTGGCCTAGTCCGGGACTAGGCCGGAAAAATGCTATGTTCTCAAAGAAAAAGCGTTCGGGAATTGGGTACTTCCCAGACGGTTGCCGAAAAAACAACTTTTCCTTCACACAGGACCCTCCGCAACCCTTAAAATATTCAGAGTCTGATTAAACGTATCGCCTGGAAATTTTAATTTTTTACTGGACTATTACTGCATGGAAAAATAAATACAAAAATGTAAGTATTCAATAACATCACTTATTCACTTTAGGGAAAATTCAAATTTTTCTCATTTTTTTTCCGAAAATTTTCTTCCGTAAAAATTACTTTATATTTATAATTTTTTTATCACCTCCTAGACTATAAATTTGGATTTTTATCAATCTTCGTGTTTTTTCTTTATTATCATTGCAGCTTTATATTTTTCGCTCTGTATTGATTTTCCTCGTTGTTAATAGTTTTCCACTAATATTTTCCTGATGCGAGTTCAGTAATAACAATCTGGACGTATAGAACTGGATAAAACGAATTTTCACACCGGATCGTCCATTTCCAAGAGGTCACGCTCGCTTTGCCGGTTCCACTAAACTCGGATCAACATTTTGGCGCAAAAATATTCAGCAAAATGTTTACTGTAAACATTTTATTATCCATTTTATACCGTTGCACATTTTTCTTCTCACATTTTTTCACCGGATTAATTCAATTTTTTGTCTGTAAATTGAATTTACTTCATTATGATGAAGTATGTAAACTAAATTATTGTTGGACGACCTTTTTTTAATATGGTATCATTTCAAATTTAGTCACGAACTTGTTTTAATTCGTAATTCGATAAGGGTGGGGTGTCTAATGCGCCCCCGCATTGTTTTATATTTATAACGCAAAAATAAATATGGTGTTTTTAATGTAATCAAAAAGCGTTCATTTTTGTGCCACAAATGCTGTGAAAAGAAAAAGAATATAAAAAGAAAATCTACATAGAGCCATTTAAATGAAATGTACGTTCGTATAGACAGGACTTTTTCCCGTACGGGGTAGACAGAGACCACTTTTTTTCACTTCCTACGGCTCTTACACACGTCTTTCGCTTCTTATACTTTCATCAGCGTTTTCATACCTGTTCGTCGGTTGCTTCAATCTTGACCCGACCTCTCTTCAAAACAATGTTGATCTGTTCGAGATATGTTCGCCGAGGTCGACCTCTACTGACTTATCCATTCCCACTCGCCTTGCAAATTTGTTTCGTCAATCTTCCTTCATCCATCCTTTCTACGTGTCCAAACCTTTATCCTTTATCTATCTTTGAACCACATCTCTTTTACACCACAGCGTTCTCTTATCTCATTATTCTATACTTTATCCAATGGAGTAACACTGGCTATACTTCTCAGACTACTCATCTCCGCAGCATCAATCCTATTTTCATGCTTCTTCTGCCAAACCCAACATTCACCTCCATACATAAGTGTAGGAACCAACACACCTCTATGCACAGCCAGACGTGCCTTTTTTGACACTTTTTGGATGTTCATAAAGCTATGCAGTGCCCTATTCATTTGATTTCCTGTCAACACCCGTGGCTCAATGTCACTGTCATACTTTTCATCTCTCGTAAACTTTGGACCCAAGTACACAAATTCATTTACTTGTTGCACTCTTTCTCGATCAATCAAAACTTCACAGTTTGTCATGCTTTTTTCTCTTTCAAAAACCATTATTTTCGTTTTGATTACATTTAGTTTTATCCCTTTGAGTTTCAGGGCATCTTGCATAACATTAACCATCGTCTGCAACTCTTCTTCAGATGACGCTAATATGACTTGATCATCGGCGTAAAGAAGGCATTTGACGATCAAATCATTCATTTTCAATCCATACGCACTCTCTGTCAAATCTTTTAAACAATCGTCTATGTATAAGTTAAACAGCCATGGCGAAGCCACGCATCCCTGTCTCACACCTTTTTCGATGTTAAACGAGTCCGTGCAAGCTCCGTTTATCCTGACACAAGCAGTGGAATCCTCGTAAAGTGATTTCACTGCTCGCATTAAACTACCACTCACCCCATACATAGACAATGTCGACCACAATTCACTCCTCACCACTCTATCATATGCCTTTTTCACGTCTGGGAAAGCGCAGTAGGTCTTATTTTCATTAAAATATTCGCATAGCTACAGAGAGAAACAAATAAAAGACTTGAAATAGAAAATGAGAAACATACCGTTGAAGCGAATTTCACCAACTCCCGCGTGAGATTTATAGGATTCGCTATCCTAATAGCGTTCTTCAGGAACTCTAGTAAATCTGACGTTTATTAAACAGTCAACTCCGTTCGAGGTTGATTGCAAATTTCGAAGCCAACAACGTTTGTTCCATTGTTTGTGTTAAACTTTTCGTTGACATTACTCTGCGGATGCGGCTTGCGTAGGATTGTCTCCTGTCGTTCCATTTTCAACTTGTCAACATTCATTATTTGCTTAAGAACATGAAATGCGTTCATAGTGAACCGCACAAACCTTTTGATGTAAAGTTAGATTCGAAAATTGTATCGTCCAATTTAACCTAAAAAAAAAACAAAAAGTAAAGGACACTAGCAAAAAAGTCACAAAGGAACTACCAATAGTTTCAGAACCATTCTGTGAATACGGTTTCGTGAAAATATTTGTGGAACATAGAAATTTCAATGCATAACGTTGAGGTGTACGTTATCCAGTCGACCAGCACAAAATATAATGAATATTACCGAAAATATCAGTGGTCTGGGCGCGACCCGAGAGGTCCGCACGACTAACTTCCCAGTGGAAAGAATGAAAAAATACCATATGTTTTGTTCTTATAATTATTATTATTATAAAAAACGATTTCAAATTGTTTATAACAAATTATAATTGTCAATAACAATATTCTGTTTATCAGTCAACCGTATTCTTTTTTTTGTTGGAGAAGGGGATGGCATTGGTTCAGGATCTTTTGCCACAGTTTGTTTTATTATTTCTTTTTCTTTTTTTATTATTTTTAATTAAAATTGTTTCTGTATATTTATTGTTATATATCTATTTTAGCGTTTAATGTGAAATTGATCAGGCTATCAAAAATAAATTTGTCGGGTTGGGATAACAATGTAGGTATATTTACAGGCAGTTGTGAATTAGTTTTATTTATAATTTCACTATATAAGAAGGAGATATGGTCAATGTTTTTGTAGTACTCCAAGTATATGTGATTAGTATCCCCTATGGTATTGCATGTTACACAGTTAGGAGAGTTTATAACGCCGATTTTAAATAAATGTGATGGAAAACGACCATGATTAATCTTCAGACGTGAGATGATGGCAGACTTGTGTTTGTTGTAACGTTGGGTGTATATTAAAATATTGGCTGTTTATATTTCAACCGTATTCTATTTTCAATTGTTTATAACAATTGAAAATCATTTGTTAGTTAAAATATTCAATTTTTATAAACGATGCTTGATTATTACTAACAATAATTATTCACGTCTTCAATCAAAAGATCTTAAAATTCTGTATTAAAAATAGTACCTATAATTTATAAATTGCAAATTGCAGGTAGTGTACCATTTTTTTTAGTTTTTTTATTCTCCATAAAAAACAGCTCAACCGATTTTGCTGAAAATCTAATCTTTTCTAAGTTGCGTAATTATGCGTCGAATACAATTGCTCCCACTCGATATAATTTTTTGTTCTAGAGATAATCGAGACGAAAAATAATTCCGAGAGTTCACCATTTTTTTCAGTTTTTTTATTCTCCATAAAAAACAGCTCTATCGATTTTGCTGAAAATCTAATCAGTTTTAAGTTACGTAATTATGCGTCGCATGCAATTAAACCCACGTCGATATCATTTTTTGTTCTCGAGATAATCGAGACGAAAAATAATTCCGAAGGCTTTCCATTTTTTTAAGTTTTTTGATTCTCCATAAAAAACAGTTCGACCGATTTTGCTGAAAATCTAATCAGTTCTAAGTTGCGTAATTATGCGTCGAATGCAATTGCTCCCACTCGATATCATTTTTTGTTCTAGAGATAATCGAGACGAAAAATAATTCCGAGAGTTCAGCATTTTTTTCAGTTTTTTTATTCTCCATAAAAAACAGCTCTATCGATTTTGCTGAAAATCTAATCAGTTTTAAGTTACGTAATTATGCGTCGCATGCAATTAAACCCACGTCGATATCATTTTTTGTTCTCGAGATAATCGAGACGAAAAATAATTCCGAAGGCTTTCCATTTTTTTAAGTTTTTTGATTCTCCATAAAAAACAGTTCGACCGATTTTGCTGAAAATCTAATCAGTTCTAAGTTGCGTAATTATGCGTCGAATGCAATTGCTCCCACTCGATATCATTTTTTGTTTTTGAGATAATCGAGACGAATGTTACATAGTGTCGAATTCATAGTTTTTGGGGTCGCTGAGTTTGATAGTGACATTCCCAATTTTGTAAGCACCCCTACGAAAGTGGTGAAAAGGGGACGGAATATAAAAACCATCAAAAACGGCTAATATTGGTGACGAATTTATAGTTTTTGTGGTCGCTGAGTTTGATATTAATATTCCTAAAACAGATAAGCCAACGTTCGGGTAGGACAACGTCTGCCAGGTCCCCTAGTATGATATAAAAACATAATAAATATTCTTCTGTTATTTAATAGCATATCATAGACTAAATTCACATTTTCTTTGGTTACCACAGTTTTGGGGGCTGCTGTACCTGGAACATGTTGACAGGAGTCTCTTTCCAGTTTAAAAATCTCGTGACTATTTCTTGATTACCTGGTACGAAGGGGCAGAGTCACCCAATACTTATACCATGCAGTGATAAGCTTTTGCCAGACACTTTATTTGCATTTGTCATTCAACACCAGCTATGTTAGGGACAACAATTCGTAAACTATCCTAGTAAATTCGACTGACTCAAAATAACAATTCTTCCAACACCGAAGTACAATTTTTTACATCCACAAAATTTCTACTCAGAAAATATACCCAAGAACGTTTGAACTTATCTCATTAACATTGGGGATACGTGTGCGACCCGTGCTGATGGATGCATGGCGGTGGGGAAGCACCGTCGCTAACGGAGCCTACAGAAAACCGGGCGAAATCCTGTAGTAGACAGCCTTACTTCTGTGCAGGGGCACCTCAGGGCCGGACCACCCCTTCCCCCATACTCGTTGACTGTCAAGAAGAACTGAGAACGCTGGTAGACCGTAATCACGTCGAACTGATACGGGTTCCAGGACGCCAGGAAGTTGCAGGTAATGAGGAAGTAGACGAAGAAGAGGTTTGGTAAAACACAAAAACTACTGGAAACGTATACCAGGAAAATAATACATCAAAGGACCGTGCCATAAAAGGACGGCAGAACTGTTACCAATGAACAGGAATCAGCTAAGACTGTATAATGGAGGCCTGGCCTGCGGGTTGTGCGGCGGGTATCCGGGGGTGGTGGAGCGCTTGCTGTGCTGCTGCGGTGCGCTGGGGGAAATGGGTGGTTCTTTGGTGACTACATTGTTCCCACCCAGTACAGAACCCGGGAACTGCCTGTCTTTTTCGGACCAGTGCCTCGCGGCGGCGCAGTGTGGGTTTTGCTGTTTTTGAGTCCTTGCCTGGAGGTCAAAAACACATAGGCAAGATACAATGGGCCAACAGGCCCAAGTGTCACCGGAGGCAATAGCCAGACGGACCTAAATAGGGGTAGAGTTTTTAATGAGTAATCCTGACACAGTCAATGGAGTCTCACAGTAGACCTTAAGCTTTCGGACTCATAACCTCTTCATAAAGGATTTTCTTCCCCTCTAAAAAAAAAAAATTAACATTGAGGATCTTCAAAGTTTCATGTTAAAACGTTTCGCGATGATATTGAATCAGCGAGTTTAAATCGAGCAACAATTTTACGTTTAAGATGCGTCTTTTATCTTTGATTGATTATCAAAAAAATTTATCGCGTTCTAGCTATTAAATTCTTGTTTTTTATACCGCATTTTGTCATATCGGTTACATATTTGTCTGCCGTAAACAAGGGGTTTTTAATATCGCGTCATTTCGAGCTCCCATAAAACATCTCACAAGTCCTGGGGATCGCTACTTTGAAATTGTACGCTTTATTGATTATCAAATATTATTTTGTTAGGCAGGGCGTACACGTTGCGTTTCTAACCTCTCCAGGAAACCTCAGCGCGTACGCCTGGCTTAATGGTTCACGTTGCGAAAAACTTGGTCTGTTGCAGGTGTTGTCGTACGATACCGATGAAACTCAATTGCTAGAAGAACTGCTTAATCCGCCAGAAAATCCGTCGATTCAAGTGAGAGCTTTGAGAAGAGAACTACTCAAAAGGGTCCAGGAAGCTTTAGAAAAGATCGACGATGAAGAAGACTACCAAAAAGCTCGTGCCGCTCTGGCGAGGTAACTACCAAATATTTTGACTTTATTTTTAGCTATTTATAGGATTACATTTAAACAATAATGCGAAAGTTAGAGAAATAATTTCATGTTGTGTTGCTGCTTCAAAAATTAAGAAATTGTTTAAAGTCGTCTGACCGGAAGAGGGGCAGAGAAAACGTCTACGCGCCATTTCACGTAATAAAACTAGAATACTCCTATTACGGAAAACAATCTAGTCAACTTAAATGGCACGTTGGCATCCTTATCTTTTAATTTCATCAAAAGGGAAAAGGGTTGATTGTTACGCTGCATAGCTTACAATAAGTAAGTTCTCTCGAACGTCTGTGCCGGACAAGATGCATTGAAACAATTATACATTTTGATTTGAAAGCATTTTTTAATAATAGCTCGTCCATATTTTTCATAAAGTTGAAATTATTTAAATGTATGTAATTTTGGAACATACCCTATTTGATAGTCCATATGGACGAGACCATTTTCAAAGAAGTAACGTCAACGTCAACAAACTTTTTAGTACGTCGTTTGCAATTAACTTTTGAATATAAAACGTTTTATATTTAAAAGTATGAAGGTTGGAGATAAGGAGAACTATCTTAAATGGTACTTTTATTGAAAAAAAGTACACCAAAATATGAGATATCTATAAAGGTGGCCGCTGGTAGACGTGAGGTTCGATCTGAACTTAACTGTTTTAAATAAACTGAAGTATGTCAAAGGAAATAGATTCGCAATAATTTTTAAATAAAAAAAGGGCTGGGCAGTCATGAGGGCCGACGACAGAAGTGAAAACTTAAAACTACGATATAACTCTTAGCAACAATTATATTAATTTCCGTATGGTTTATTTTTTCATTTTATTTTATTTGCGAAAAATTGCTTGTACAATCGTTTGGTTTTTTTGCTACAAAAAACAGGAAACATTTAAACGTCAAAAGACGAGCTACAATGTTAGTCATACAAGTTATTAATTAGGAATTGTCCATAATGTAACTGGAGAAACTGCATAAAATATGAATATTTAACGAATTGTTAGAGGCCACACGCGATACGTAGTGTGAAGCTACACTAATACGTTATGCAACAACAACAAAATATTTGACATTGACTTTATTTCTTCATTTTAAATGGCCTCGTGCGCATGAGTTATCAGTGGTATTTATATTTTGTGCTAAAGTACTATACAGTCACACCCTGTAACCTTGTAACTTTAAACGCCTACACGTTTTACTGTTGCAAAAAATGATTGAAAATTTGTGTTCGGTTCATCGCAGAACCTCTTCATCAATATAAAATGTCTTTTTATTCTTTAATTGGCAACTAAAAGTAATCGCTGATATTTTTCGGTACGAGCAAAAACGACTTTCAAGAGAGGATTAATTTGATATTGCGACGGCCTCGTTGGCATCATTTGATTAATTATTCTTCTTTGCTTTGTGGTATTTAATGTTTGATATGAAAATAAAATGAACACGTAAAATTGCTGCTTTGCTTTGATCTATTTTGAGCCCACGTTTATGCAAGTACATCAACATTGGGTTGAAATGGATCCTTTTATGCATAATATAAAGGACGTATTATGAGTTTCGTTTTACGCGATAGGGTATTGATAGCTTTTAGAGAATATTTAACACGAATGTTTATAAATCAAATTTACTTTGACACAATTTTTTCCAAAGGAAAAGTTTCCTAACTTAAAAACTGACTTGGGAATATAAGAAAATTTGTATATTCAAATGTTCCAGATGGAATACCCTTCCCGAACAAAAACGGAACTTGCAAGCGCTAGCCAGGGGAGGATACATCAAAACGCTACCCGACGAAGAAGATCCAGACTCCAACTACAAAAGAAGCCTCGCCAATTTGGCAAAAAACGGTCAGCTTCCAAAACGACCAGAAGACCAAAAACGTGGTAAGCATCACAAAATATTTTTAAGAAGGTATCTAATTTAAAAAATTCTCGAAAACTGGTTCAGTCATGTCTTTAACAGCAGATAACATACCCAATTTAGCAAAACAAAGCAGATTCGTAGCCTAAATAAAAACTACTTAAAATTCCTGTACACAAGAACAAAAGTTAACTCTGTCTCCAACGCCTCAGTAGGCGCAGTCTACGTCACTTCAAAGAATGGTTTTGTAATTGTTTTTTAATGCTAAGCAATACGTCATCTGACGAAATAAACTCGCATCAATATCACGTGATGAGTAAGTGTGATTGCTTTGTGTTTATATACCCTGAAGCTCGCATTTGTGCGAAGATTATAGTTGTTTAATAGTGACTAATAATTTGTTAATAGTGAAAATGACCAGCGGAGCAAATTGTTGTGTACCTGGATGTAACTCAGTGTGTAAAAAAACCCCAATTTGATTGATTTGTATGATACAAAGAAACTGTGGAAGATCAAACTGAAAATAGGAAAAAGAGTTACCAAAAACATTCTAAATATTTTGTTGAGACAGATTTCATAGCTTCTAGTGATTGTAAGTATTTTATTTTCTATATTTTATGTGGTTAATAAAATTACCCATTAATATGTCAGGGGGCTATTAAAAACTTTACCTGAAAAACACTCATATACCAAGTAAAAACTTACTTATGTTCAGCATTATAGCAAAGTTCAAAAGTCTAAAGATAGAAGAGGAAAAGAAAAGATATGAAAAACTCATTGAAAGAAAACAGACAATTTCTCTTGTTGGTTAGTTTTATTGACGTCAAAAGTAAATAAATACTTATAATTATCGTTGAAGTCATGTCACCCATTGATTTCATGAGGATCACTTTTAATAGCACTGATCTGCAAACAATAAGATCTGATTATCCACTTATCATCCTTTTTTTTTCTTTGAAACCACAAACAATAATGAGGTTTGCTGCAAGAACAGCTTCTTCACCCTCCACGTTGCATCGACTACTTGGACTAGCAGCCAGATAAACAAAAATTAAAGACGATGGTAGAAACATATCTGAATTCCTTCCAATATAAAATATTGAATTTAATAACGTTCAAACTGTTCAGAACTGTGTCATCTGCATACCGTATATTGTTGATCGATGTGCTATTTACTTTGATGCCTAATTGTTGTCCTTCGAGAGCTTCTTGGAAGATGTTTTCAGAGTAAATATTTAACAGAAGTGGGGAGAGGACACATCCCTGTCTTACACCTCTAAGGATTTTCTGTGCCTTTGTAACTTCGTTGTCAAATTTAACTGCAGCTGATTGGTTCCAGTAAAAGTTTTCAATACACTGAGTGTCGAGTCGCCTCAGCATTTGAACGAGTTTATAATGTTGCACTCTATCAAATGCTTTTTCGTAATCTATGAAACACAGTTCTGAACCAACACTTGGGTTACGACCAGTGCCTCTCTCGTACCGAGACCTCTTCTAAATCCGAATTGAAAGGGTCCAACGGCGCTTTCGCATTTTGTGGATTTTCTGTATTTAATGACCTTCAGAAACACTTTCAGAGTGTGACTCATCAAGCTTATCAATCTGTAATCTTCACATCTTGTTGCGTTGTTCCTTTTTGAGAGTGGGATAAAAAGAGATGTAAGCCATTTGGTTGAAAAGCTTTTGTAGCCTCTTAATACTTTCGTTGTCTAGTAATTTAAGCAATTCAACAGGCACTAAATCTGGTCCAACCGTTTTCTTCCAGATTTTCTTCTAACTGAGGTCTATCGTCTGCGAAGAGATTGCTAATACATTGTTCCCAAATAGTTTTTCTGTGTTCGTTATCTTGTGCCATTTGTCCTTTTTCCTCAGCAATATTTTATCGAGACATATTTGATCCTATCGTCATATTTTGGTCCAAATCACCCGCCCTTAGCCTATGTCACAATAGTTATGGATCGCCCTCTATATACTATCTTAACACCGTGAAATCGAAATGATAGTATTATTTAGGTACACTATGTTCGTCAAAACAAAGATTAGCTCTGTAGATATTTTATATTTTTTACTATTTTTTCGTCTTAAATTACGCGTTAAAGGATCTTGTCATGGACGAGAAGAACTCAACCAAAATAACCATTTGATCGGGATAATAATGAACTGCTCTGTTGGAACGAATATGAGATACTGGTAATACGTTAACGTCAAAAGATAAAAAATATATGATTGATGTCCTTAAATGAGAGTCGCGGTTTGGGGATTTAATGCTGGAATAAAAACAATTTTAAATATTCACCAAATTTAAAGGTTTAAATCTTTTATTTATCTGTAATTTATCTGTATTTATCATTAAAAAAAATACAGCTTTATTCTGCTCTGCTTTTTTGGGACTTCCTATATATCTCTAAATATTTTTTAAATATAAGAATAAAAAGACAATTTATAAAGAGGTTAAGAATATGTATAGGTATGTTACAAACATACATACATACAGTCACGCCTTTTTCCCGTAGGGACAGAGACCACTTCCGCTGCGATTCTTACACTCTACTTTCGTCCTCTACTTTCATCAGTGCTCTCATACATGCTCGTCGGTTGTTGGTACTAACTTGACAGCTGGCCTTTCTTCAAAACAATGTTGATCTGATCGAGATCGATGTTCGCCGAGCGGTCAACCTCTACCGACTTCCGTCCATTCGCATTCGCCTTATTAATTTGATTCGTCAATCTTCCTTTATCCATCCTTTCTACGTGTCCAAACCATCTAAACATTCCTTTATCTTTGTAACCACATTTTTTACACTATAGCGTTCTCTTTTCTCACTATTCTTCACTTTATCCAATTAAGTCACTCCTATCCTATTTTCATACTTCTTTTTCAAACCCAACATTCACTACCACACATAAGTGTAGGAACCAACACTCCTCTATGTACAACCATACGTGCTTTTTTTGACACTTTCTGGCTGTTCATAAAGCTATGCAATAAGCGGTAGTATAATACGAGCACTGAAATTACTTTACGAGGATTCCACTGATGTGCCAGGATAAACAGAGCTTACACGGACTGGTTTAACATCGAAAAAGGTGAGAGACAGGGATGTGTAGCTTCGCCATGGCTGTTTGCCTTATACATAGACGATTGTTTAAAAGAATTGAAAGAGAGTGCGTATGGATTGAGAATGAATGATTTGATCGTCAAATGCCTTCTTTACGCCGATGATCAGGTCATATTAGCGTCATCTGAAGAGGAGGAGTTGCAGGCGATGGTTAATGTTATGCATGATGCCCTGACAATCGAAGGGATGAAAATAAATGTAAGCAAAACGAAAGTAATGGTTTTTAAAAGAGAAGAAAGCATGACAAACTGACATGACGAACTGATTAAGGGAGAAAGATTGGAAATAAAATATGCTTTGAAAACTATGAAACCTGGCAAAGCTGTTGATCATGATAAATACCCATAAAACTTTTTAAACTCTTTGATGACGATGTGATAAATATTCTTCTGGACCTCTTTAACACCTTTTATGATAGGGAAGAAATCCCTAAGCAATGGCTGACTTCTACTTTTGTACTCATACCTAAGAAACCAAACACAAGTGAATGCTCAGACTACCGAACCGCTGCACTCATAAGTCACACCTTAAAGCTGTTTTTAAAGATCATCTATAAAAGAATATACAGAAAACTTGAGGAGGACATGAGCAACACGCAGTTTGGATTCCGCGAAGGACTTGGAACAAGAGAGGCGCTCTTTGGGATAAACGTTCTTTTCCAGCGCTGTCTCGATATGAACCAAGATGTGTTTGCATGTTACATTGATTTTGACAGCTTTTGACAAAGTGAAACATGACAAGTTACATCAGCTACTTGTCAGTAAAAACATTGACTTGGACGATGTGAGAATAATTAGCAACCTGTACTGGGGCCAAAGAGCGAATACAAAGGTAGAAAACCATCCAAAAGAGGAAATGGAAATCCATCGTGGTGTAAGACAAGGATGCATCCTATCGCCAATACTATTCAACCTGTATAGCGAAGCCATTTTTAAAGAAACCTTACAAGAAGAATCGGTAGGGATAATTATTAACGGAGAGGTTATAAATAATATGCGATGTGCTGATGACACCGTCTTGTTAACGAGCAATCAAAGAGACACAACATCTTTTAGAGAAATTAAATGATCGATGTAACGAATACGGTCTATGATAAATCTTAAGAAAACCAAGTTAATGGTAGTTACAAAGTTCCCCCAAAATCACAACTATATAAACGTGTCAATAGCAGACATCTTAATATAGAATGTACAGTCATACAAATACCTGGGAGCCTGGATAGAACAATCGGGTGACCAAACAAGAGAAATAAGAACGAGAATAGAGATAGCCAGGTCAACATTTACGAAAATGAAAAAGTTGTTCACCAGTCGAGATATCAAGATTGGACTTAGGATAAGGATGCTGCGTTGTTACGTGTTTTCCGCGCTTTTGTATGGAGTGGAGGCATGGACTCTCAAGAAGAATCACACAGACAAACTACAAGCCTTCGAGTGCTACCGTATTCCCTGGACCGAAAAGATCTCTAATATGGAAGTCCTAATTCGGATGAATAAGGAATGTGAAGTCATTAACACCATAAAAAAGAGAAAGCTTCAATATCTAGGTCATATACTGAGAGGAGCCAAATACGCACTTCTCCAGGTGATAGTTCAGGGAAAGATTGGTGGAAGGAGGAATATTGGAATACAACGTGTGTCTTGGCTTAAAAACCTAAGGGACTGGTTTAATTGTAGCAATGTTGAACTCTTCCGAGCTGCAGTCAATAAGGTCCGGATAGCTGTGATGATAGCAAACCTCCGATAGGAGATGCACTATAAGAAGAAGAAGTGGAACAAGTAAATGAATTTGTATACTTGGGTTCAAAGTTTACGAGAGATGTAAAGTATGACAGTAACATTAAGCGAAGAGTGTTGGCAGGAAAACAAATGAACGGGGCACTGCATAGCTTTGTGTTACAAACAATCACAGTAAAATTCAAAAATGGAATAATAAGCCTTTTTTTCCAGGTTTTTTTAGTGAATGTCGAAACATTTTGATATTGTTTATATTTTTTAGTATTGTTAAGATGCGATTACCTGTCCTGAATACTTTCATATAGCAGAGAATGATTTTTCAACGTAGAATTCGGGATAGATAAAGAAATTATGTTCTGATAACTCAGTCTAATGTTATATGTAAAAGTACCTGTACTTGTTTTATTTTTCTTAATTATGCAGGCCGTTTCTGAGATATACATAATTATAAGCAAACAACGCTCAATATTTGGTTCGTAATTTTACTCAGACTCCATAATAAATGTAAAAAATTTAATCTTTCGACAATTCGTTTAGGTATAGGATCTTTAGCCAGAAATGGCGAATTACGCTTAAAGAAAGAACTGCTAAGCCTGATGGAGGATCTGTCAGATAAACGCCACGTCGGTAGTTCGGCTAAAAATTTCGATTTTCCATCATCGGGAAAACGTTCGTTGAGTAGCTTAGCCAAGTCGGGAGATTTGTACAAGCATTCGCAATACAAAAGAAGCCCATCTACTCCAGAATCTTCCGGTAAGTACAGAATTTATGTACCATTTTTATTTATTAATATTTTTCTTGTCAAACGGCAATATGTTTTGGAATTTTCTTTCCATTAAATCCAAATATTTCGTCTATAAAGCAGGGGGAAAACAAATTTTGTTGAATTAGACCTAGCACTTGTTTTTGACTAACTTTTAGCATACCAAAAATGTTTAATTTGCCAAAAATCTCTCCATATGCTTCGACAATAGAGGAAATCTCTCTTCTACCCTGGTACGTGCCTCTATGATCTTCAGATGTACGTGGAATCGCTTACCCTGCTCATTACACTTGTGAAAATCAGCTGGATGAGAAAGAGCACTTTGATGCTCCTATTGAAATCAAGAATTTCAAAGCTCTTTAAGAGTTGCTGTACTTTGGCAATTGAATTTAAAAACGATCACAATATTTGTCTGTCAGCTTCTTAAGCGACAAGATACTCTCTCTTTGTTCCAAGTCATACAAATGGAAATGAAGGAAAAATTAATCAAATTTAATCTTCGTCTCTCTCTTTAGCCGTATACTTTATGGCTGAAGTGTCGTGATCTCATGGTTGCCATTTAAGTTGTGGTTTGGGCAATATTTCTCCATTTATTCCTGTCTGAGGCATTCCTGATGTTTTCTTGAAACGGAGCACCGGTGAATTCCTTAACTTGGTCGATCCATCGTCGGGGGGAGCGTCCTCGAGGTCGTTTTTGCTCCAGCTTCCCCTGCACAACCAGTTTTTCCAGATTCTCGTCCTTCCTTCTAGTGACGTATCCAAAGTATTTCAGGATTCGCTTCTTTATTACACTTGACAGCCTTTCCTAAATTCCCCATTGGTTCTACGTATTGTCCAAGGGATCCTCAGGAGTCTTCGCCACACCCACATCTCGAAGGCATCCAGCTTTTTGATGTCAGCGTCCCTTGTGTGGTTGCGGAGCACCTTTTTGTTCTCGGTTGATAATCATGATCTTCTTTTTTTTGTTGTTTATTTGCAACCCATATCTTAAGCTCACAGATTAGAGTCTTTCGAGGAACATCGTCAGTTCTTTTTCATTACCGGCAACCAAAAGGGTGTCATCTGCATATCTTAAATTTGACATTTTTTGACCGCCCACAACAAAATCGCCGTCCCAGTTCTCCAGCACTATTCTCATTAAGTGTTCCGAAAATAGATTAAATATCAACGGAGATAATACGCAGCCCTGTCTAACTCCTTTTTTAACCAAAAGGCTTCCCCAGAGAGAGAGAGTTGTCCATCTTGTCGGTATTTCTTCTGATGCGTTTAAAACCAATGCCGGGGTCCCCCAGGGTTCCATCCTGTCCCCCACCTTATTTCTTTTACACATCAACGACCTCTTGAAAACCACCACGAACCCCATTTACAGTTTCGCAGACGATAGCACACTTGTCTCAACTTTCACATCATATCGATCACTTTCGTTTTCCAAGAAAGTGAATTCCTCAAATCATCCCATCACAATGTCCGGAAATACCCTTGAACCAAGTCCCTCCATCTCGATTTTGGGAGTCACGGTGTCCAATAATATGTCTTGGCATGACCATGTTGCTAACATCGCAAAGTCGGCAAGCCAGAGGCTAGGTTTTCTGTGGAAAGCCAGAAAGTTTTTTACTCCTGATCAACTGTTGACGACGTACAAGGCTCAAATCCGACCTCTACTGGAGTATTGCTCGCACATTTGGGGTTCAGCACCAAGGCATTCTCTTCTTCTTCTAGATTCCATTCAGAAAAAGGCCATTCGGTCGATAAACAGCTCAACTCTCACAGATACCCTTCACCCTCTAGAATATAGAAGAAGAGTTGCAGACCAGTCATCGCTCTACAGATATTTCCATGGCAGATGCTCCAGAGAAATAACAAACTCTTAAACCACCACTGGCCACATTCGGCCGAAGAACTCGGCATGCTGATCAGTCTCACCCATTTACTTTCAAGATTGACACTACAAGGACCAATCTTCATCAAGAATCCTTCTTTTACAGGGCTGCTACGGAATGGAATAACCTTCCAAAATCAGTTTTTCCAGAGAACTATGACCTGCAACTTTTTAAAAAGCGGGTCCACAATCATTTCCTTTCTATAATCCCTTCCCCTTCTAATAGTCGCAGTGCGGGCCGTCCGCGGCCCACACGACAGGTCTACCCTTTTTGCGACTATTTTCATAAAAAAAAAATCTTTGTTAACTACAGTTTTGTATTTAACTTTAAAACATTGTTAAAAACTGTTTTCCAGTGTAATTGGAAATCTTGTTAGAGTGTTCTAGTTTTATAATAAATATATTAAAAACTACGCCGGTGATTGGATCCGATCAGCAAACATCCAATCTTAAAACTGATCGAAAATTACGTCTTCTTTGTTCGTTTACATTGCAGAAGCGGCTAATGCACTCGGCAAACAATCTTTGGTTAATTTAATGAAGCCATTGCCAGATAATAAAAGAGTCTTGGACGATTCGAGAAGAGGCAAACGGGACGCGGATTATTACTATGAAAATGGCAACGAAAATTATTATCCGGTTTATCAAAATATCTACGATTACGATGATTTAATCCAGGATCTCCGTGAAGCTTATCCCGAAGTGGGAAAAAGGTTTTTAGGTACGTGATCAGGCATGTTTTAGCTTTATTTATTCAATTATTGATCAACAAAGTTGAAACTTTTACTGCACGGAATATCCCCTCTAATTATTACCTGATGAGCTTCCAATGTGACGACTAGATTTTAAAACATCTTACTACCTATACGTCTGCACTTAAAACTTGAGAATTACTGTACTATAAAAATAAAAGTTTTATAAATTTTTAGGGACGTTTAAAGTGTCTTGAAAAAATTATTTTTTCGATTATTTTCAAAACTTGAAGTTTCATAAAAATAAGATTAAAAAAAAGTTGTAGGCATTAAAAAAATCTACCAAACGGCGAAAGTTCAATGTAAATACAAATAATAGAAAATTACTTGGTTTTCATTTTCAAATATTTGAAAATATTAAAAGTCCATAAAAAAATTATTATTTTATTTGACCATTGTTTTACGTGGGATTTTAAAGCTTTTATTACCGTTAACTCTAAATATTCCGGTTGCGCGGAATCGTAGGCACTGCCAATGACAAGTATCAAATGTGAGGTTGGGAAATTTTAATAATAAAGTTAAATTAGAACATAATGCTTGTATTTACATCCAAATTAAAAAATGCCAATACTTTTAGTTTTAAAAACAGAACTATTTTTTAATAAATTCCACTGCAAATTTAGAGAAGATAATAAAACTCAGTAAATAATACACCACAATAACAAACAACAATAAAGTGATAAATGTTACTGCACTAGTCAAGTCAACACTGTCGCTAGTATCTCTTTTTACTGTTCCGAACCAAAATAAGAAATAATGTTAACTTATTTTGAGCTGCAGTAGTCACGGTTGATAGAAATGTATATGATACCTACTTAAAAAGTATGCGTTGTATTTTATCTTTAAAAGTTCAGTTGAAAAATGAAAACCACACGAAAAAATGTAAAATGTTTGTTTGGTAGGATCTGTAGCGAAAAGCGGTTGGTATCGACCGTCTTCAGCATCTGCGCTAAATTCGAAATATTTGAGTCCTGAAAAACGTCACATTGGATCTTTGGCTCGGTTAGGTTGGTTGCCTACGCTGCGGCAAATACGGAGATTTAACAGATCCGGACGTTCCGCAAATGCGAACGATTCTTGCAGGTTATTTTATTTTAAATTTCATTGTTGCAATGTAGCAAGATATTTAGATACTTTGTTATTTTTGCACGGTAAGCAGCTTACAGAATATAACTCGTTCAACTTTACGTAGGTAAGTAAACGATGAGTCTCCTTCATTAAATTGACTTCCAACCCCAAATATACGGTAAAAATTCATTGGTAGTTTCAATACTTTTAATTCAGCTAATAAAACCATCGTTTTTTCCAACTGGAACAATATTTACTTACATTTTTAAATACCTCTTAAAATTATGTTTGCACAGCGTGTTTTTCATTTATAAAATTTCCAATTACTTTTTAGTAGTGGCATTAAATATGTTTGGAAGTAGAAAATAACTTTGTGCACTTGTAGTAGATGTTTAAAGACTAGGTATTAGTAGTAGATACTGGATAGTTTGTGGCTTAGATACATCGAAATCTCGTAGATATTCTACTGCCCGAATTTTAAATTACAACTGCATGAGTAGAAGTATATACAGACCATAGACCTATTATCCAGAGAAGACGCAACATCCCATTCATAACACTCTGTATTCCAACTTACTTAAGAAAAGAAACGCTAAATTTCACTGAATTTTACTAATAATACACTGAAAATCACCGATAATACTCCAAAATCTGGTTGCAACAACTTCGGCAACAACGCTACAAATTATATCCGAAACTGTCAGATTTCGTAGTAGCCAGAGGCTAGGTTTTCTGTGGAAAGCTAAAAAGTTTTTTACTCCTTACCTATACTGGAGTATTGCTCGCACATTTGGGGTTCAGCACCAAGGCATTCTCTTCGTCTTCTAAATTTCATTCAGAAAAGAGCTATTCGGTTGATAAGCAGCTCAACTTTTACAGATACCCTTTACCCACTAGAACATAGAAGAAGAGTTGCAGACCAGACATTTCTCTACTGATATTTCCATGGCAGATGCTCCAAAAAATAAAAACTCTTATACCACCATTGGCCACATTCGGCCGAAGAACTCGGCACGCCGATCTGTCTCACCCATTTACTCTCAAGATTGACGTTACAACGACCAATCTCCATCAAGAATCCTTCTTTTACAGGGCCGCTACGGAATGGAACAAGCTTCGAAAATCAGTTTTCCAGAGAACTATGACCTGCAACTTTTCAAAAATCGGGTGGGTCCACAATCATCTCCTTTCTATAATCCCTCCCCCTTCTAAAAAAAAACATAAATCTCTGCACGTGGTACCATTCAGACAAGCCGTGCGGCGTTGTCGCTTATTGAGCAACACATTTCTGAGATATAACGGAATGAAATAGTTCGATGGTTCAACATTTCATAAAATGGGTTGTATTATTCAGGTTGTTATAATTCATGAAATATTAATAAGAGAAAGCATTACGGTCACAATATTGTTGCAAATATAATCAACAAATACTATGGACGATTCAATAACAATCACAAATATTTTGCCATAACTGGAGAGCAGGCAACATCACAGCACAACACATTCCAGTCGGCCGTATTAAGATGATACAGTTGACCAGAAAGTGGGGATGTAGGATACTGTTTAAAAGTAAATAGTTCCGCCTTCTCTGATAATTGGTCTATTATACAGACTAACTAAATTCTAAAATAATTACTTTAATCAAGACGTATATATTTTATTATTTATTTGTGGTTACTGATATGTGTTATCGCGACACCTAACTCTTTGATATTAAAAAAATAATAATTGTTCACAGGGAGGCTTCCACAGATGGGGAAACCGAAATCAACAGCAACCCCCAAGACTCGACGGTATTATTAGCATCCAATCGAAGACTGGCCTATCCATCGAGAGATGAAAACGGTTTTCTCAAGCGAGTGTTTTACCACCCTCTCACGACCAAGTATTAACAAAATTTACAGTAAATAGTTGATAGAATTTATACGAGCTGATTTCAGGTGAAAAGGTATTTACAAACGGCAAGTCTTTTATCATTAAGATCGCCGCCGCTGTCTCTGTATCGTAACTGCAAATGTATTAAAAACGTTTATTGACCATACGATAAGTGTGATTGAATATTAGGTTTAATATTTATTCGGTTCTTCATTAATTCTTGTACAAATCTGAGATCAAGATGAAAGTAAATTTTTTTGTGATTCTACTGAGGTAGTACAGAAATGAAGTAAGAAAATATATTGGCATCAACAAATCAACGAAATTAGACTCTTTTAGAAGTGTACACACTACACTGTATGGGGAAGGTGTCGACAAATAAATAGCAATATCAGGAGGCGTGTCGATGCATATTTCACATGCATTTACAGAGGCGGGTTAAGGTTTTTTAAGAAACTAAAAATGCAATATTAATTTTTTGTATTAATATTACAAAAGAATGTTATTGCTTTCTTTTTCAATGTTACCGTTAACAAAACAAAATTGGTTGTGTGTAAAGTCGGTTTACGGACGATAATTTTACGTGATAACGTCATAAGAAAACATTGATGATGAAAAATTGCATACTTTTATGAATTAAATTATTATCACTGAATTATCATTATTTTGTATAATACAAAGAAGGAATTAATTGAAAATTACAATTTTTTCGACACCTAAATTAACATTTATTTGCACTCGTTAATTCGAATATTTTTTTACTTAAATTATACAGATTAATTACAAGTAACAATGTGCTATAAACAATTTATTTACAACTTATATACATGTGCTATATTTAAGATCCTCCAATCTGGAAGAGTGGAATAGAGATAGATGCGTCACAAGCCGAACGCTTAGGCCGATCGTACCTCTCTATCGCTTGTTGTACCCTCTCGCTTGCACGCTCGGCTCAAGCGGAACGTGACCATGAGTCATGCTTTTTCGTGCGTGTAGCCGGCGTTCATCGATTTATGAGACGTTATCACGTCAAAAATTAATATTTCGGGACTTTGATTACCATGTTGAAAAAATATATAATTTAATACCTACAATTTAAAAAATCAAAAAAATAAACAAAAAAATTTAGTTGTTTAGCACAGTTTCAGTTAATTTATGAAAGTTAACGAAAATGAATAATTTTCAAAGGTCGTCCAAAATGTTACATGTTCTGAACATACCGATTTACATTGATAAAATTTTAGTACGGTACTGTTTGTAGTTTAAGCTACGCGCTAGTGCCACAACCAATCGGCATTCAGGTATACCAGCGCCACTACGCTGCCGAATATCAAAGCTGGACTACTGTTCGAGAAAGTTTCGGTGAACTTTTCAATGCAGCGATATCGTTTTATAGAAATCTATGTTCGTTGATGCCATGTTTAGGACTTTAAAAATGAATGTAAAAGAATGTATTGAGTATAAAACTGATCAAAATAATATTTAACCTATATTTTTACACTTTGACACTTTTAGTTCATATAACAATCTTAAATAATACCTTAACACCTTAATCAGTTTCGTTAAAAAAAAAGATTTTTGTGGTAATTTGCAGATACAGGTATAAAATTTAGAATATAACGGACAATAGGAATAACCAGACAGAACCTCCTGGAGTACCTTTTCGTATTTATTATTTCTTTATCCAGTTACAAGGCTCTAAAGTTAGAAAGCACCCAGGGGTTATAAATAAAAATATATAATTTCTTAATATATTTTTAAGGTATTCCTAAAATACTATTATATTTTTGGCGTACTTACGATTTTGTTTGTTAATTTTTGGTTTTCGAAAATAATATCGATTTTTCATCCCAACTTATCTGATGTTTTAAAGAAATATTTCTCTTTTTTTTAAATAAAAACACTTGAAATATTGAACTGGTCAGAACAATAAAGAAATTTGATAATAAATTACATATGAACTATTTTAGGACACCCTGTATGTGTGTTTCAAATTAATTTAACATAATACCCAATATTTTTATTAAAGTATGTGCATATAGCCATTCAAAATTGGTTTGTACAAGATATTTGCTTTATGATTTAAATAACATAATTTGATTTGAATAAAGCAAACAAATTTCCTAAAGCAAACTAAACTTTTGATAACATTTCAATCAAAATATTTGAAAAAGTGTTCTAGAAACATATCTGTAAAACTTTTCCATATCAAAATCAAATATCTATCAACTATGTACAGTCTCGGGAATCAAAAATCAATGTACAACGTGCATTATGAGTTTTAACTGCATTCGCATTTTTCATCTGGTGTTTGAGCGAGGAGGCTAGAAGATATCTTCTAGTCTAGGCTAGAAAATATCTTATAGTCTCCTGGTGTCCGAGATAAATAAGTAATTTAAATAGACCAACAACATTTGACAGTTGACATTTTACATGAGTAATCTCATAAGTACATTGTTATAAAGTAAAGAACAATATTTTGATTCCTTGTTACTGTTCTAATTACTGAAACTGATTACTCCAATCAAGAATATCATTATCAAAAAAATATTATCATTAAATCTTAGTCTAGTTTAAGGCCAATTTATATATTTTATTTCGAGAAAAAAATAGGAATATTTAACATAGTTTCGAAATTTGGGCTGGATATATTTATAGAATAAATCGCTGTGTGGGACAATATTAAATGTATTTGACAGTAATTAAGACAATAAATGTTTAAATCGTAGACAATAAAATTTAAAAAATATACATATACATATATATTTACAAAATAATGGTAACTTTGCCAATATTTGTTTAGAGGTGGTATTATTATGTGGTTGTAAATTTAATGTCAATAAAAATAATTATGAAATTCTAATACCTTGTTTTTATCTGTGTCTTCCAACAAAAGTATGCCGGGATGTTTTTGGTTGAAAGTTAAATGAGTCGTAAAAGGAGCATATACAAAGGCAATTTCAACTAAATAACTCACTGTAGTAAGTAAATATTTTATAAAAATTGAGATTAGAGGAGGTGCAGAGCATGAAATTTAAATAATTAAGAATTCAAAAACATTTTTATTAAGAAAAAAGAACATATAAAATAAACAACGAATATATAAACATTTAGGTAATTGTTATAACAAACAAAATAATTTATCTGATACTTTTTTATTAGTTAACTATTTTCCAAATCTCTTAATTGAACTAAATCAGCATCTCGACTATTGGCAACTTGTGGTATTTCTGAATTGCAAATCCAACTTTGATCTTTGGCAACTTCGTTTGTGACTACCAAAAAAAGTTCTTTATCTTTGGATTCTATTTCGTCTTTTAAATAATTAAATACTTCTTGCTTCTAAAAAACATTAAATAGTTTTGCTTGAAACTAGTAGTGACATTTTGAAATTATAATGTTAAGTGGATACCATTGAATATTTAAATTAACTAACATAACAAGCTACTAACGTTAAAATTTGTTATAAATATTTTAATGTAAAAATCTAGATTTTAACTCATCCAAATAGTTATTAAGTACATTTACCCTAAATCTCCTCTAAATCAACAAAAAAAAGTAAATATACCTCACCAATTTGTTGGGGAACATCTAACTTTGAATCTAAATTATAATAATATCCATTTATTTCTTTTACAGCAACCCAATGGCGTCTCCATATTGGTAGAGTAACAAATCCAAATTTATATACACTTGGTATATTTAAAATAAAACCATAAATTTTATTTAAGACTAAACATGAAGGGTCCCTAGAACACACATCCACAGACTTAAATTTTGAAAAGATAATAATAATATAAAAATTTTCACGAAAATGTGAGCCTTTAATAGATGATCAGGCTTCAATAAAAGAAATCATTCTTGATTTACCTGCAAAACCTATCAGAACCGCTGCTGATAATAAAATGTGAAATGTATGTTTTCCAAATAAATTTGATTAAATTACCTTCTTTTATCAAACCACAGTACATCATATCCTTTGTCTTGCAACGCTTTCATAATGACGTTAATATCATAATTTCCTAGACCTAATATTGATTTGTGAGGATTTATCCAATTGTGAGGTGATAATGAAACACATATTAAGTCAAGTTCGGCTTTCGTGAAAGCTCCTTTAGACTGGAATATATTGTTTAAAGCGTGTAAAGCACATAACTCTCTAATTTGTTTTTCATGATAAATTCCATTTGTAGTCATTTTAAATTTTAAAGGCTAAAAAATGCGAATAAAAAACATAAGACGTAAAATTTACTTTATGGTTTACGATTATGACGCAACTTATAACGGCAAGTTTCAGTTACGTAATTTTTACAGATTACATTTTTTAGTAAAGATGTAGCAAGGCAAATTACCGTCATTGTAGCATTAACTAATAATTACTGATATTTAACCCTATATTACTTTATACCAATCAACCTCACACACGTTAGGACGAATTAGTAATTTCATTTTAATGAAGTTGTCGAAGTGGCCCTTTTCTAAGTTAATATTTAGGTAGATTTTAGATTATTTAGATTTAAACAAAAATGACGTGGGTAATTTGTAAAACTTTAATTGAAAAATGGTTCTAATGTTTTTATTTTTAAAATATTTTTATTTAAAAATGAATGTAATAATGTATTACGTATACCTTAATGACATTTCATAAATCATACATATGTAGGGAATAAAAATAGTTGACAGTTCACCAAGATCAACTGTTATGACATAATTACAGTATAACCTCTAAATAATTCGATAGAAAAATGTCTAGATTAATGTCTTCTAGAGTTCAAATGTTCAGAAAAGTTCTTTCAGTAGTAACTCGAAGGTTTGTATCAACCACCAAAAAAAACAATGACACCGTTTCAGCTGAGGTATGTAAATCTGCAAAAACCACACCAAAATCGACGAGTAATACTGCCGTTAAAGAACAAAATTGGATAAGTTATGGGTTTGAAGTTAATTCTAAATCTGCTGATAGAAACGCGATGCACTCCATAATGTTTGCATCAGTTACCTTGTGTATGGTCTTGGGGGGATATTACTGGGCATATATGCCAGATTATACATTGCGAGATTGGACACAAAGAGAAGCCTTTATTGAATTGCGTAGAAGAGAAGAAAATAACTTACCTCTTGTAGACCCAAATTTTATAGATTTATCTAAAATTACGTTGCCATCAGATGAAGAATTGGAAGGTTTTGAAATTATTGTTTGAACTTGTTGCAACTTGTTAAATTATTTTATGTAAAGTGCGATTTGTGTATTGACACCAGAATTTTATAATAGGTATACACTATCTAATAATAAATATATTGAAAAAATATTATAGTATTTAATCTTCAAATAATTTAAAGCATTTTAGAGTAATTTTTTACATTTATTAACATTGAACATTCAATATTTAATGAATGTTAAGGAAAGAAGCAACAGGAAGGTTTGTTTAGTTAAAAAAAGTTTAATTAATTATTTTATTAAACATTAACATCCTGTCAAACAAAATTAATACATATATAACATTAGTTGTTACAAGTGTAAATTATTATTAATTCCTTATTTATTAATAAATTCTTATATTTAATCATCACCTTTGAGAGCTGCTAAATCAATATCATCTATGCAGATCAACATAATTAGCAAATAAATTAAAATAGAATCTAATCGCTGATATCTGAAGTGTTCACAAATTCAAACTCACTACCACTGCTACTATTCTCCCTCTCGATTTCTCCTTTTTTACTGCTAGACCCTGCATAACTCAAAACGTTCGATACTAAACTACCTATCCTATCAATGTTTGTTCTCACACTCGCAAATCTAGAATTACTAGCTGCAGTATCATCTACAAAATCTGTAGGAAATGTCGTGTTCTTTTCCAGAAACTTTTCTTCCTCCGAAGAACTATCTCCGTTAAAATGGGAAGAATCTATACTAATTTCTTTGTGCTCCGGTTCAGAATCACTGGAAATCTCGCTGTGGGCGTAGGAGGGCACAAAATCCTCTTCTTCTACGTCATTTTTGACCTCTGCCATATCCAGGAAAGACGGCATTGCACTTATGCCACTGACCAGAGAATTGGAAACTGAATCTACAATAAGTTTAAATTAACACACAATCACCATTGTTCAATATTTTAGCGTTATTCTCCTGTGAAAAATTATACTAACCTGCAGTTCTATCAGTTAGTAAACTTTCTAGATCGGCGTCCCTGTTTGCTAAATCTTGATCGAAAATAGGTACTAACTCTTCTTCTGCTAAAGCACCTAAAAATAACGCTTTGCTTACGGTAAATTCATTAAAATTTTCCAATATTTACCTTTACTAAAAAGAGATTTGATCACATCTGTAATACTGGTAATTGTTTCTTCCGGTAACAATTTTATTCCTAGAGGTATAAAGAAGCAAAGCAGTAACACCACATAACATACCAAATATCCAGATATGTTTCGTGCTACTACATTCAAAGTGAAGAACATTAATGACATACCAGCACAGAACTAAAATTTCAATTGATGTTAAAAAATATCAAAATAAAAAAATGGTATGTGTAATTCACTCCACTCAACAATATTCCATTTTAAACATTATTAAAATTAAATAATTTAGAGCTTTATGAGCAGCCAGAAAGTGTCTAAAAAGGAACGTCTGGCTGTGCATAGAGGAGTGTTGGTTCCTACACTTATGAATGGTAGTGATTGTTGGGTTTGGCAGAAGAAGCATAAAAATAGGATAAATGATGGGGAGATGAGTAGTCTGAGAAGTATAGCCGGAATGACTCAGTTGAATAAAGTGAAGAATAGTGAGATAAGGGAACGCAACTGGAAAAAATCAGATATCAAGATGATAGTATGGTATAAGGAGAGGAATGCATTTTAAAGAAATGGAAGGAATACTTCGAAAGTTTATTTGAGAAAAAAAAAACACAAGTACAAACGCCATTTGGAGACATGAGTGAAATTTGCAATGAAAGTGAAATTACGACAGAAATTGTGGAAGCGTTGAACAGTATGAAATTAGGTAAAGCTGCTGGGTATGAAGGAATAACAGTTGAAATGCTGAAAGCTGGACAAAGCATGATAACTAGTCTGCTGTACCTCCTTTTTAACCTTTGTTGGAGGAGTGGTAGCGTACCAGACGACTGGTGCTAGGCCGTTATCGTGCCGCTTTACAAGGGAAAAGGTTCACAGCAGGACTGTAAGAACTACCGAGGTATTAGTTTATTCAGCATAGTCGGCAAATTGTATGCAAAGATATTGATTAAAAGAGTGACAAATGATTCTGAGAAGATGATATGGGATGTGCAAGCAGGATTTGGAAGAGGAAGGATAGTATGATAGTAACATTGAGCGAAGGGTGTTGGAAGGAAAACAAATGAATTGGGTACTGAATAGCTTTATGAATAGCCAGAAAGTGTCAAAAGAGGCACGTCTGGCTATGCATTGAGGAGTGTTGGTTCCTACACTTATGAATGGTAGTGAATGTTGGGTTTGGCAGAAGAAGCATAAAAATAGGATTATTGCTTCGGAGATAAGTAGTCTGAGAAGTATAGCCGGATTGACTCGGTTGGATAAAGTGAAGAATAGTGAGATAAGGGAACGATGTGGTGTAAGAGAAGATGTGGTTACAAAGATAGATAAAGGAATCTTTAGATGGTTTGGACACGTAGAAAGGATAGATAAAGGAAGATTGACCAAACAAATTTATAAGGCGAGTGTGAATGGACATGTCGGTATAGGTCGACTTTGGCAAACATATCTCGATCAGATCAACATTGTTTTGAAGAAAGGCCAGGTTAAAAGTACCAACAACCAACGAGCATGTATGAGAGCACTGATAAAAGTAGAGGAAGCAAAAGATGTGTGTAAGAACTGTAGAGAAAGTGAAAGGAAGTGATCTCTGCCTACCCTTATGGGAAAAAGGCGTGACTATATGTATTTATGTATGTAAAAATCTTACAATTAGCGAATTTTCTCTTCGGAAGGTCTTTAAATTGGCAATAATATCCATAAATACATTAGAGGCATTATCGACAATTTCTGTTGATTTTCTTTCGCGCTCTGTATTACTGGAAATTAAACAAAACGAATCCCAAATAAATAAAATCAATATCACTAGGAATAAAAGTCCAAAAATCCTTATCTGATATTGCACCAATAACCTACAAAAGAAAACATTTGTTTTTGAAATTGTGGCAAGAATAACAATCAATGCCACTCAAATGTGACTGACAATATTTATTCATTTATTGTTTGGATACTGCTAAAAATTTAAATAACCAGTCTAGAAAATGTTTATTTTAGATAAATTATTATTGATTTTAACTAAACAAATATAATTTGGAAATTTTCTTACAGGGAAAATATTTTTTTCACGCATTATTTCAAGTTTGATAACTGTACTGATAACAAACCGGAATTTAATACTGATTAACTTTCGTATTTTTTTTGAGGACAAATAAACTTACAACTTTTTTTTTACTTTAGGGATTTATAATTTTTAAAATAGTTTATTTATTAAAATGCCCCGCATGGTGTTTGCAACTTAGTGGTTCCAAAATAAAATATAGGGAACTCTGTAATACATTTTTGTAGAAAAGAAAAATGTTACACATTTGAAATACAAAATTATACCCAACTTTACAAGAATATTACACCAGCCACAAAAAGATTTCAATTAATCTATATTTAACTTTGAACTAAAAGTGTATTTACAATTTTAAATATGGATATAAAAATAAAATTCACTATAAATAGTAAACTTCTTTTACATTTTAACAACATATTTTTAGAATTTTCTTCAGAATCGTTAAGCCAAATGGAGAAACGCTGCAAAGTAAATATCATTGGTCGTTGTTTATTTGTATGTTAAAAAAACGTTCTTAGACGTCACTGATTGTTGTGACTTATTTGAATTCTTAATTTAATGTCAATCAAGGTTTTATGAATGATACGTTTTAATTGAATATGAATTTTTTAAAAACAAATAACTTCCACATGAACAAAAACTACATACAATTTTTTCTTCAGATAAAATATTCTACCGAAAATTGAGCATGTTGGACAAATTATAAATTGATTGGGTATGACTTTTGGTTGTTTAAAAAAAATCAGGTTGAATTAATTTACATGTCTAATATAAGAAATTAACGATAGTGAAGCTTAAATTTAGTTTTATTCAATACTTACCAGAATAAAAAGTTGAAAACGACAAAAATTACCAAACTAAAACGTGCGTCTTCCCAGCTTAAAACTTGATAAATTTTTTCAAAATACAGTCCGTATTTCGTTATCCTTTGTTGTTTATTGATTTCTAATCCTTTATTAAAATAAGTACCTATCACATCGGAGATCTTTTGCCTTAAAAAATTCATTGTTAATTTTATAAATATAAACAGTCGCAGTATAACTCTCGTGATTCACATTCGCATTACAATACAATAAACAAGGGACCTAGGGAATTGTCTAAAAGAGTGGATATTTTTAAGAACTGCTACTTTATAACTGACTACTCTGAGATTCTCCATTTTCTTTTAAAATCAATTTTCATCTATATTTAACAATAGTGTTTAAAAATACTAAACCATACAACTAATTAACTTTTTTATTAAAATATACGAAATCATGTGTGTTTAAAAAGTGTCGGAAAAGCAACTTTTCCTTTTATTGCTGTTATTTGTGTTGCCTATCTTTGCAGATGTGATTGGAACACTCCACCTCTAATATTACAATGACATTTAGAAAGACGCTTCTGCGCAGAATTTATTAATTGTGAAACCACGTGTGGACATCTGTCAAATTTGTCCTGATTGCCCTACCACAGTACACTAGGCTGGTGTATTCTTTGGCCCTACCAAAGAAATCCTATGTGGTTTATTATTCAATTGTAATTGTAGGTCTTACGTAGATAGATGATGAAACAAATACAACATGAAAGTTGAAATAATCGAACAAATTGTTACTGAAACTGGGAGTTTATCAAATAACGAGTCTAATACAGAAAACGAAAACTCGCAAAATGTTATAGAATACTTTAATGGGGTTGAAGTCTCCAAGTTGAGTAAGAAGCAAAGGAAGAAATATTTAAAATCTGTTAAATGGAATTCCATAAAAAAAGAAAAACGTGCAAAGGAACGGTTGAAAATGAAGGAAAAGAGAATACACGCTAAATTGCATAATATAGATTTGGGCCCCAGTCGTAAGCAATTAAAACGGGTCAAAATGGCAAATAGCCCTTGTAAAATAAATATCTGCATAGATTTGAGTTTTGATGATCTGATGATCGATAAAGATATGGCCAAAACAATCAAACAAGTTTTACGTGTTTACACAATGAACAGAAGAGCCAAATCACCTATGCAACTTCACCTTTCTAGTTTTAATGGTAGAAGCGAAAAAGAATTTTCTAGACATCATGGTTTCGAACACTGGGATATTAATTTTCACACAGATGAGTATCTAAATGTATTCTCAAAAGAGAAACTTGTTTATTTAAGCAGTGAAAGTGAAAATACCATTATGTCTTTAGATGAAGAAAAGATATATATTATAGGAGGTTTGGTAGATCACAATTCACAAAAGGTGAGCTAAAGTCAAAATAAATGGGTTTATTTACAACTGAGTAAGAGATTAGCTGGTTTTATGTAATATTGAAAACTGGTGATATTTCAATATTAGAAAAAAATTTTTAGGGAATTTGTTACAATAAAGCAGTGGAACAAGGAATAGCACATGCCCGGTTACCAATTGAGGAATATTTTTGGATGAAACAAAGAAAAGTATTGACAATAAACCATGGTAAGTTTCATAAATAATCTTTACTGGAATAACATAACGTTGATCACCTTTATTTTTTTAGTTTTTGAAATCTTGTTGTATGTAAGTGAAGGGCAAACCTTTAAGGAAGCTTTTGAAAAAGTTTTACCTAAAAGAATTGACAAAATAGCTACTGATAACACTGACATAGATGCTAAAAATGACAGTGAAACTGAAATTGCAATGGTAGATGAAAATGTGAAAAAATGAAGATTATCAATACAAAAAACGACATGTGATATTTTTTGTTATTCAAATATTTTGATCCAATTCAATTTTTTAAAAAACATTAAAAACATATTGACAACAAACTGTACTTATTTTTTAAGCAAATTATTCTCAATAAATTAATACTTTGCATATAAATGTGATACATTTATTAATATCTGTACGAATATTTTTGGAAAATTCTGATACTTATTGCAGACATATTAGTTTTCAAATTAACCCTTTTAATTTTTTCAATAAAGTTTTTTGGGAAATACTGGGTTGAGTCTACTTGAAGTATGTTTGGAGTGGAATCTTGTGGTAATGAACACAATGTTTGGCTGGCTACAAAAGTCAATCAAAGAATGCTTAAGGCATAATTGAGGATGTAAACAAGGCAAGGGGAATGATTATAAAAGTGTAAATCTGATTTTAAAAACCACCTAATTTCGCAGTCTGTTACCTATACTATGGGCACATGTGGGTGACTACTTTCCTGGCAACGTGCCTCGACAATCATTTAATTATATCTGATAGATAATCGTGATATGCAGATGCTATGCATAGGATAGGTCTTGGCAAACTCACGTTTGCCCTTCGAAGAGATAAATCAATAATCCTCACCTTTACCAGGTACATATGAAGAACCAACCGCAGAGCGATAGTCACGACATCTATACCTTTCCATAGGTGGTAATTTCGAATGGATAAATTTAATAATTCTTTCTTTTACTTAAGCATCTGCATATCACCTGAAATGGATTATGCATTATCTATTAGATATAATTCAATGTTCATCGATGCATATTGTCAGGAAAGTAGTTGTTTTCTGATATATAGTCTACCCACATATGCCTATAGTATATGTAAAATGCAGCAAAATTAGCTGGTTTTTAAAAATCAGATTTATACATTTTTATTCTTATTCGCTGATAAAAATATTATTGTAGTTTTCTATAATATTTATATGAGTATAAAAGGTTGAAAGGTGTAAAAAAGAGGTTGTGGCAAGGAGAATGATAAAGATGAATTTAATGGAAGGTTTCTGATGATTTACAGAACACTGGAAGTCCATAAGAACAACGATAAAAATACTACACGCAACTGGAAAAAATCAGAAACCAAGATGGTAGTATGGTAAAAGAGGAATGCATATTAAAGAGATGGAAGGAATATTTAAGAAAGAGGATACCCACACAAGCGCAGGCCCCATTCGGAGACATGAGTGAAAGCTTCAATGAAAGTGAAATTTGTACGACAGAGATTGTAGAAGCGTTGAACAGTATGAAATTGGGTAAGGCTGCACGGTATGATAGAATGAAATGCTAAATGCTTAACCTTTGCTGGGGGAGTGGTAGCGTATCAGAAGACTGGTGCAAGGCCGTTATCATTCCGCTTCACAAAGGAAAAAGTTCGCAGCGGACTGGCATTTTAGTTTACTCAGCATCGTCAGCAAACTGTACGCAAAGACATTGTTTAAAATAGTGAAGAATGAAACTGATGGGAAGATATAAGATGTGCAAGCAGGAAGATGTGTGTTGAAAAATTCTAGGCTAGAAGTCAAAAGGTATGCTGCGCTTTTGTAGACTTGGAAAAGGCCTTTGACAGAGTGATGAGGAATGAATTGTGGTCGACATTGTCTACGTGTAGTTTGATACATGCACTGAAATTACTTAACGAGGATTCTAGGATAAACGGAGCTGTGGTTACAAAAATAGATAAAGGTGTGCTTAGATGGTTTGGACACGTAGAGAGGAGATGGATGAAAAAAGATTGACAAACAGATTTTTAAGGCGAGTGTAAATGGGCGGAAGTCAGTAGAGGTCGACCCTGGGCGAATGTATTTTAATCAATCGACAATTGTTTTGAAGAAAGGCCAGGTCAATAGTACCATCAACCGACGAGCATGTATGAGAGCGATGATAAAAGTAGAAGAAGCAAAAGATGTGGGAATGGGAAAGGAAGTGGTTTCTGCCCATATGGGAAAAAGGCGTGACTATATGTATGTATTTTTCAAATGATAATTATTTTTCTGAGATGGGGAATTTTAATTAAATGCTTAGATTTGTACGTCAAAAATAATTTAATTAAATAACTAAAACCTATAAACATAATTGCGCAGGTACTGGAACGATTCGAACACTTTCAAATTATCAAGAAAAGGACAATTCTTGTAGTTTTGGATCTTAATATTTATAGTTAAATTGACGGCCGTTTGCATCTTTTCGCCGTCATAGAGATGCCTCGTAGGGATCTCATTGCCATCGCCTTGTTAAAGTGCCTCTGAGGCTTTATGTCATCTGAATAATCGACAATATTATCCACCGACGATAATATCACCAAAAGTACACCCAACACCTGCAACAATATAAACAATTTGTCAGGTAATTACGACTTAACCAGTTGTCTCAATCAACAATAATGGGTAACGTACATGTGACGTTTCAGCTTGACAGTGGTAGAAAAAGTGGTTTCACAGTCAAAAAATCACTAATAACGCCACAATATTGCTCCTTAAATATAAACTCTTAACTCAAAAAAGCTCAGAAAACCAAACACATAACCTTTCAAAAGATATGTCATTTGTTGTACTACTTGCATGTTACCCGTGAAGCCACGTGTACGTCACCCTTTCTACAGATGTCAAATAGTAGCCAGCTGCACGTCTCCCATTATTTACTGAAACCATCCATAAGAGCTCAAATGAGGTTGTGACACACCAGTAAAAATATAGACATTAATAAAACTAGGAAAATAGTCTACAAAAGGTTTTAAGATGAACTTAAAAATCTTAAAATTGTGATGTTAAGTAAAAAAAAAGTTTACTTACCAAACACACAATGATCACAAGTGTGTAAATGTGAATTGTAGCAGCAGGCATAGTCTCCATTTCTTTTAAAGCTAATTGGGCAGGTTCAAAGTCTGGATTAAGTTCCAAACTGTGTCTTAAATGTATGGAAGCCTCCTGATAGTGGCCATAAGCTTTGAAAATTTCTCCCAGGGTAAAATATTGTTGCCATGCACCTAAAAATATATAACTTATTGCGTAAATTCTAATGTGGTTAGCCTCTTAATACCTTTTTCTGGTGGTTGAACTTCTAATGATCTCCTGGTCAAGTAAATTGCGTCATCTAAGTACTGTAAAGAAAATAATATTCTTGCAAGATTAAGAAGAACTTCGGCATTGTGGGGTGAAGCAGCTAAAGCTCTTCTGAAGCATTCAATTGCTTTTCCAGCGTCTCCTTTTATGCGCCAAAAATTTCCGATTTGATTGTATAGCTGTATGGATTTTGGTTTCTAAGAAATAGTTAATTAATATTGTCTCATTTTAAAAGTTTAAAATATGTACCTCCTTTTTTGCCTTCTTAAGTCTTTTTTCTAAAGCATCAATATCAAATTCTTCCACTTCATTTCTATATTTTCCATAATTTTTTGTAAAACAAAGGATTGCTTGTGGTTCAGGAACAATAGGATGTCTGTTTCTGTTTACAACACCCACTAAATTGTCAAAATATGTAAAATTTACTGGTTTTCCACAGTCTAATATTTCATTGGTTATATGGTGTTTCTCTGGGAGAGGATTTGAAAAATTTCTTAAACCAAAATTTGTATGTAAAAACAAAGCAAAAAAGTTTACAAAATTAATTAAACCAATATTTTTGCTTAAGTAAAATAAACTTAACAGAATAGTTTCAACTTATGTTTGCTTAAGGTTTTAAAGCTTATTTTAAACGAAGAATACTCAAATAAAATGAGCCGATGACATTCATAAATTACCTTTAATTTTGTGTAATAGAAACTAAAATTTTATTTAGAGTTGCTGTCATATCTTACCACCTTTCTAGCTGTTCAATTTAAAATAATTTACCTCTTAGTGTTTTTGCAGTCTGAACAATACTGTATGGGTTGTTTCACCCAGGAGTCTCCAAAATGCTCGGTGGAGGTAATTATGTCAAATAATGGATCTTCTGCAATTAAATTTGATTTAGAAATATCATTGGGATAAGAAACAACAGACGAAAATTTGGTAACTTTAATAATTTTAGTTTTGTCGAGATTTAATTTCCATAACGTTGATGTTTTTGAGTGGATGAGAAACGCTTTAAAAATTAAAATACATAAGAAAACTTTAGCATTTTGAAAGTAATCAGGACACATATTCACTGTAATTTTGATGAATCAAAATTATTTTGTTTTAGAGCGCCAGTACTCCTTCAAAACATTGACAACCAATGGCCTAAATTTGTTGTTCGTTTGTTCTATGATTTTTGTGACAAAACTGACACTTCTTTTCGTTCTGTCATCATCAAATGTTCTGCACCATATAATAATTCAATCGTCTTTTTTCTAACAAAGTATAATTTTATCTTTTTTAACGTAGTGTGAAAATATGAAACAAACAATCGTCAATACCTTCAACTGATAAGAGTAATCAGATCGGTTCAGTAAATACTCATGACATTTAACTAACGAATAGAATTTTATTTCTGTTCAGCTCGGGCTCTAGTTAGTGAATTTGTGATTTTTTAATTGAAATTATAAACTGTTTGTTCGAATTAGGTATTAAGAAAAAAAATCAAAATGGCTTTAAATTTACAATATGATGTCATAGGAAAAAGTTTTGTACAACAATATTATTCCCTTTTTGACGATCCTATTCAAAGGCCTAATTTGGTAAATATGTACAATGTGAGTATGTATTACGTTTATTCTAATAGTTTAGATATTAATCATAACGTAATATAGCAACAAATTTAACTCGTTCTTTCGTTTTCTATGATAAAAGCATTCGTAAATATAGAAAGGTTTTAGGGTTTACTTAACCTATTAAAGCGGCAAAAAAAAAATTTAAAGATAACATATAAACCAGTTATAGTTTATTAAATATGATAACAATTTAACTTCCATTAGAATTAAGTGAGCAGATATTTTGAGAAGAAAGGGCTATGCCGATCATAATTTTAAGGAAATGCTTGAAAAACATTTTTTTAAATAATGATTTTATAAGTATTTTCAATTGTATCTTTTAAGTCCACTCTTTCTTTTTTCAAGTGTTAAGGATAAAAGAATAATTTTTGGTCTGTAATGGAAGAAGTACAATTATAAAAATATATTTATACATATCTTCATAAGTGGTTAACAAGGAACTTGCCAATTGATATAATTATACCATCACTACAATTTTAAAATACTTTTACCTATGTTTTTTAGGTAGAACATTCTTTTATGACCTTTGAAGGAAAACAATTACAAGGATCTGTTAAAATTATGGAAAAGTTAAATGTAAGTACATCTATTTTTAGGTTATGATTTTGTGTTGTCCCTAGAAATAAAATAAATTAATAATCATGCAGTGACATTATCATTAATTTAATTATCTACTCATCCAATTAGAATTCCTCACCAAATTTATTGGGGTTAAAGTATTTGTTACACATCAAATGAATGGTTAATATAAAGTTAAAACATTGAAGATAAAGATTCATTTTAAAAACTTCTTAGTTTAGCATTTCCAAGTAATACAAATATGAAATGGTTAGTTATATAATTCTTCAGGTTTGTAAATCCAATAATTACATAACCACTGAAGTATTTATGGACTGTAGATTGGAGGGGTTTGCAGTTAGAGTAAATCATCGGAAAAAAGACTGCAACCAGCTTTAATAAAAAGGGATGCTTGTTGGTTCCAATGCAAGTACTAGGAATCCTTACCTTAAGTTTCCACCATCAATCATTTCCGCTCCAAGTATGAACTTCTGCCCTTTTGGATGCGTTATAAAGTCGTTGCAATGTCTTTCGTTTAATATCTTTGCGAACACAAGAATTTCTTTTAATTAACAGAAATATAATTACACAATCGTCGCAATTTGAACTAATTATGAAATTGGGGCTGATACCCAAAGAGACCGTAAATGTAAAATTGAAACAATGAATTATCGATTCAAATAATGCAGAATGTATACTGAAAACTGGTATAATTATCAAAATGATAAGAATAAAAGGCTATTTCTTTGTTGAAACCAGAACATGAGCGTCGCGCTGATTTATTTGTAGAAATAAAGAGTGTGGCGCGAACAATATGTCCTTGCTCAAACTATAAATGTTATCCTTTAAATTACGATTTTATCTTGTTATTTTTTAGTCCCTAGGGTTTACAAATATAAGTAGACAAATAACTGAAGTAGACTCCCAACCCATGTTCGATGGAGGTGTTTTAATAAATGTTTTAGGACGATTACAGGTAAGAAGTTTAGTCTCAACTGTATTTTTTAAAAGATAGAATAAAAGTGAGATAAACTTAGAATCACTTTGTGTTAACCTCAATTTCAACTATTTATTATAAAATTGTGTCACGAGTTGTATACCTGTTTTTTTATTTTTGTTTTCAGGTTGACACCGATCCACCACACGCTTACACTCAAGTTTTCGTATTAAAACCGTTAAATGGCTCTTTTTTCGTTCAACACGATATTTTTAGGTTGAACATTCACAACAGTGCCTGATTTATTTCTAAGTATCATTATATTGTGTATGTTATTATTCAACTTCAATATGCAGTTTTTAAATTACACTCGTATATCTGTTTCCGCTTGTAATGAATTCTTCACGATGAATAAAGTCTTATTTTCTAAAATGTGTTTATACAACAACTTTGCATCAATAAATGGGTTTCATTAATACAGTGTTTTATATCTTGCTGCCACTTAAATATAATATTACGATATTTACTCTTGGGTTCGATTAATTTAAACACTCAGTACAATAACTAAACAGTTTATTCTAATATTTCCAAACAATAAATTCTTACTTGCAAATCACTTAGATACAAACTCTATACAATCTTTTTATAACACTATATAATTTACTTTATAAATTTAATTTAAAACTTCACTTCAATAACTAAAAACTTTCGCGACCGCTGTGTCTTTTTATATTCCCACAAATTATTACTCGAAAGAGCAAGAATTCTCTTTCTTTACTCCGCTTTATGAGCAGCCAGAAAGTGTCAAAAAGGCACGTCTGGTTGTGCATAGAGAGGGGTGTTGGTTCCTACACTTATGTATGGTAGTGAATGTTGGGTTTGGCAGAAGGATGAAAATAGGATTAATGCTGCGTAGATGAGTAGTCTGAGAATTGTATAGCCGGACACGTAGAAAGGATGGATGAAGGAAGATTGACGAAACAAATTTATAAGGCGACTTTGAATGGACAAGTCAGTAGAGGTCGACCTCGGCGAACATATCTCGATCAGATCAACATTGTTTTGAAGAAAGGCCAGGTCAAGAGTACCTACAACCGACGAGCATGTATGAGAGCACTGATAAAAGTAGAGGAAGCAAAAATTATGTGTAAGAACCGTAGCGGAAGTGGTCTCTGCCTACCCCTACGGGAAAAAGGCGTGACTATATGTATGTATGTATTCCGACATTGCCTCGAAATTACTTGAAGAATTCATCGGCCGCTTTTAATCGCGCCGCGGCCATAAATCAAGCATTTTTTCCATTGCGGTCGACGCGCTGTCGCCTCAAGGATGAAATTGAAACGTCGGTCGAATGCGCTCGCTTGGCTCGTGTACATTGAATTGGCAACACCGCAATTCCAACTTTGAGTTTGAAAGGCTGTCATTTGTAAAACAAGTTGGTAGTTTATGTCTCTATCAAATAATGATTAATTTCTTCCGAATTATTGACGTTTATTCCGTTAAATAATTGCAAAAAAATGTGTAAATTGTGCTGCAAAAAAGTACGAAGAATTTTAATTGTATGATCAAGGTAAAAACTTGTTTTACAAAATACTCTTGAAGTGGCCACCATAATAAATACTTACCAAATACTTTGGTTTTACCACACATTTTAAAAAAAAAAAGTATTTTCCAAACGTTTCCGTTATCGTGTTTTTTAATTTTTAATGATCTGTTAAAATTTTATGAACATTCCTTTGGCTACTGGATTTTCTAGTATTACCAAATTCTTTTTTGAAATAAAATTACATATAATGAAATTTTTACTGGACTTTTTCAGCTCTTATTTTAATAATCCTGTGCATCGTTGCCGGTTAGCTCTGCTCAACTCGTTTTCCACTACCTCAACACACATTTTTTTTTTTTTAACGAATAATATTGTGGTGTTATTAATGATTTTTAAAGAATGAAACATTAATATTGAAGTGTTAAAAAGTAGCGACTATGTTATATGTAGCCGCGGCCATTTTTTAAAAGAATCTCAAACTATGACATCACATGTACGTCACTCTTATCCGATCTCAAGCTGAAACGTCACGTTTCCGTAATCCATATAGTTTAAAATTATTCGTATTCTACTTATTGGAATGGAATGGAAAAAAAACACTATGCATTTGCAACAATATGTTTATTAAAATAAATAACAATTTAATCTGATCAATAGAAAAAGCTCGATTGACTTTTACCAGGACGGTTCGAAAATTTCTAGCGTTACATTCAAAAGTTATAAGGTTGCATTGTAATGAAGAAAAACGGTTTTCCTCATTTTGGTTTCCCTTTGAAGATGAAATTTTTAACACATCGTTGTCCATAATTGAGCTTTCCATTTTTATCATTCCACGAACGTGTCCACAATATACGGAATTTTTTTCCCTACACATTATCGAATTTTCAATTTTCTTTTTAATCCACAACTCGCACAAGAGTACCACAAGAGTAGTATGTTTCAGAGATTTTCGAAGCGCCCTGGTATCTGCGAAACTTTACGTTGATTTTTTCAATATTTGACATATTAATGGGTAAAAAATGCGGTTTCATAAGACGAGGTAACTTTCAGATCCTAATTTAAGAGGCACATATTTAATACTAATTCTGGCTCGATAAAAATTAAAAAAAAAACATTAAATTGGGAACATAAAGTCTGTAAAAGATATTGACAACTCTTGTAAAATATATTTGACCTATAAAACAATAAAAATACTATTTTTAGACAGCATCGTTCAAAGTAGCCAACCTTACGAGTAACAATTTAATTGTTTAGCTGCCTTATTGCAAGCCTTCGAAATTGTAAAATAAATAAAATCGTACGAATGAAGAACATCAAAAATAAAAAATACATAAACTAATATTTTTAAAAATTACGCCGCTCCCATCCGCTTCCGCTTGGCCAGCCCCAACAATAAATTGAAAATGAATCTCGTGACTTTTTCGTACGTGGCGAACATCAAAGCTGTAGCGAACACCGTTTGCCACATTTTCGATTCCAAACCTTTGAACAGAGCGCCGATTCCGTCCTTCTTCACCATCATCAACAAAAGCGCCGCAGTGTTCAATCTCGCACCCTTGTTCAGACGCTGCCTAGTTTGGGCCACTTGCAGAGGGTAAGTGATTATCGTGGCGATCGTTTTCGATAAGGCACCTGCGAAAAAGCGTAAAATACTACTCTGGACTCAAAAAAGTAATGAGAATTTATTTGCTACGTTGGTATGAAGTTGGAATAGCCCTCAACGTACCACCTTTGGATATCCTGATCAAAGATGGGGCCAGGAACACTGCATACAGACTAAAGTGTCGGGGTGGGTGAAAAAGCAACGGGATTGGTCACACCAAGATCGAGGCCCTCCGCAAACATCCCTAAAATCGGACAAGATTACGAAAAAATATCTTGATAGAAAAGAATTATAAAACAAAAATATCAACCAGAGAAGACTGGTTGAAGAAAACACCATTGACCAGCACAGGAGTAAAACGATGGTACACTGACGGATCAGGGTACCAGGGACGCTACGGGGCAGATGTGTTTGGAGCATCCTGGAACCACAGGGAAAGCATACCCTGGGAAATACGTCTATGCCATTGGGGCACTCGTTTGTTGCACTACAACATCATCGGTGGTGTGGGACTGCATGCAGGTCCTCACCGAGTTAGCGACTGCAAATAAGGTCACTCTTACATGGGTTTCTGGGCACACAGAGATAAATGGCAACGAGGTAGCCGATGAACTGGCAAGAAATGGAACCCTGGTGGAATCAAGAAGCCAGTTGGTCGGATTGCCAATTGCCAAAGCGAAACGTGAATTGAAACTAATCCTTGAGCACGAACATATCGCTCAGTGGAATGCAAATACTGGCTGCAGAACATCAAGACAGCTGATGAAAAAAACCTCTCCAGAAGAGGGCAGACGCACTCTGGACGATGAACCGGAGTAGCCTAAGCAGCACGCTTGGCCTGATCACTGGCCACATCGCACTCAAGTTGGCGGCCGAGAAAAACTGCCGACTATGCGGTGAATAGGAAGAGAGCAGCATACACATTCTGTATTGCTGCACGATGCTAGCGGTGTACGACAAAACGCGACGATTACCGAAGAATTTACTTGACGGTTACATAGTACGCGCCTAAATTTAAGCAGGTAGACGTAATAACATTCAGTGTGTTCGTGTGGATTAGGTCATGTATTTCTTTAATTCAAAATACGGGGATAGGTCGTAATGGAGCGAATGATATGCAATTTAGAGCTTCTATAGACGGTCGATCTTCGATAACTCGGATGAAATTGGTTGGCAGTTCGCTTTTGCAAGGCACTGTGTATGATTCCGTGTCCCTGTTGGTATTATTAGCCATTAGTAATTGGATTTTTGATTTTTTGGAACGAAGTTCCTTATCGCACGGTACGGGTGGGGGCTAGACGAAAAAAAGTGTAAGATTTTTCTGTCACGAAACATCAGACGCGTATGCCGTGTACCAACTATACCTGCGCAGCCTGTGCGAACCAATAACTCTTGTTATTGGTTAATTAATATACATCAATAATGCATTGTGATCGTGACTTAGAAGATAATAACAATGACGCTAGGTGAGTGCCAGAGTTAAAGTGCAACAATATGTAAATAATTTATTTTTAACCTAAAATTTTTACAATGCGACTATCTTACACCTGTTGATGAACAATTTAAACTTACAAAAGGAGTGAAAAGTGGTGCAAAAAAGGAAAGATCTTGCTGTAAAGTATGGTGTTCAGTGTATCTACCTCGAAAGAAATGATGAAGTTGTTCAGATTATAGATTTGAATCAGGTATTGGTTTTATAGAAATTATACGAGGGTAAGATGAAAGCAAAAATTAAAATCAACACCATTACCTACCTAACAAGAAAAAGGCAGTGGTAGTATTGACACCGACTTTTCTTTTTAAAGCTTCGTAGATGGTGAAATGGATAGCTGGATTCGATACCAACATTAAGGAGGGTACCACACCGTTCCAAAGGGTGGCGACGCCTTCCGTGGCCGCAATATGGACCAACCCGTCAAGAAGACCGGTAAACTGAAGGTCTTCTTCTCGCCTCTTCAGTCTATTGTTGACCACCCAAAGGGGATTTGTACTGAGAACGTTCACTATACCTAAAAATTAATAAATATTGTAACGTTTTAACTTTAATAACACTCGGGGTTCGAGTTTATTTACACATTTATTTATAACTTTACAATTTATGTCAACTAGCGAACACAATCATAAACATTGAAAAACTGACCAAATCCCGCGAACGAAGGCCAATTTATATATAACGGCGAATCGAAAAAAGACGAGAATCTTTTGGACTTATCCAAACTGTTCTATCGAAAATTCCAGATTGGTCGGGAAGGTACTAGAACATCCTTGTCATTAGCTGTGACGTCGTCGCACAGCTTGCTTACGTACATTCCAGTGGCGTATCGCAAAATCGTTACAATATGTAGTAATAATTATCGCTGCTATGTAACGTAATTTTTGTTCCCGATTTCTATATGTTATTTTCCAATTGCTTTTACCTAAAATGCATGGAAAAAGATTATATTCATCGCAAACTTTGATTTTGTGATTACAGCCTACGAAAATTTTGTTTTTAAAGAGACATTTTTTTATTTTTTCACCCGTTTGGAAAAAAAACTTTACACTTGCATAGCAAGTACACAAAGACAGGCGAAACCTGTCAAAATGCTTCAGACGTGAGATAGATTCTAGGCTACGCTGATCGCTTTCTCAATGAACCTTAAGCAGCGTGTAGCTTTCTTGCAGTGTTCTCAGGTAAAATGAGGTGATTTTGTCTTTATAAATTATCCACACACGCAGCAGAAAGCATCTGCTAGGTGCCAGCAATCTATTGATGCCACCTTAATAAAAAATGAAATATCCACTGTTCTCCTACCCAGCAATAATATGAAGTCGAGTTTGGCTAGTTTAGCTCCGGCTTTTCTCTTTTTCGCTACATTTTATTTCAAACGGGTTTTTCTCGAAATGACTTTTTTTCCACTACGTAGGCATTCTAGCTCAAAAGTTATTGACCAATCGTTCTGAAATTTTTTGTGAATATTCTTTATTCGATTCCAATCAATATGAACCTAATACTGGAATTATTTTATTATTAAAAATATATTTTTTTATGGAAAAAAAGGTGAAAAAATACGGTGTTAAAACATGACATTGTGTTCAAACACCTCAAAAACATGCAATTTTTAATTTTTTTGATCACAATTAGGTTCATACTCTTGGAAAATATTGTTACCGCCGGCACTGTTATTTGTCGGCGTCCGAGTGTCGACTACAACTAGGGTGCATATTAATGCATATTAAAGCGCTTTGTCGGCCTCCGTCTAGTAAATTCTCGCCGTCTAGAGACTTCCAGATGGTTCTGTCGCTTTCGCGAAAAAAGGTAGAATTATGATTTAGAGGTATAAAAAAGACAGCGGCCGTGAAAAAAGACAGTGTTTATAAGTTATGAAATTTAAATAGTTGTAATTACTTGAATATCCAAGTGAATATCTAAGTGATTTATAAAAATGTAAAATTTATTGTGTAAAAGTATTGGAATAAATATTGTTTTGTTACTGTATCGAGAGTTTAAATTCACCGAACCCAAGAAAAAAGTAAATTTCGTAACAATATGTTGTTAACGAAAAAAAAATTGTGATGATTACAGATAAAAATTGCGACTAGAGGAATGCCCACCAGCAAAATACTCGGATGGAAATCGTCCATGGACAGCACGTTTTAACGCCACTATTTCCGGCATAAAATTACCCTACCAAGTTTCAGATTATTTCTTCCCTGTTTAAAAAATTCACGAAAAACACCAAAATTTCGGACTCCTTAACCGGTTTCATATGTATGTAATAAATTCTAGTGACAATGCTTTGTATAGGTATTTTTAACTTCCAGTTGTTGGCGACTTGTAAAAGTGGGCGAGTGACGCAAATATTTGGGTGGTCTACTGTTTATTACTAAGTTTGTTTTAATTTTTTTTTTAAAGTTTAAAGCAAATAAGTTTCGTACTTATTTTTTTTAAATTCTTTATCGATTATTGTATAATTTATTAGTCTACGCGATAATTTTTAATGGTAGTCTTTTTGATCGGATCAAAGGTTATCGTTAGAGATAAAGAGACGCGTATGTTTCTATCGAATAAATTCTTAAAAAATTACAAATATATTTTAAAAGTGTCGTAATATTGTGTTACACACGCGTGTTACTTACGCTTTTTTTACGTCGCGATGTAATACAGTAACTTACCGGCGAAGATGCTTAAAAATAAGTCGGTTTTAGAACTGACTAGTTCCTTGGGGATCAGCGACTTAAATCCGTGGAATGTGTAAAAATATACAAAAGTTGAGACTCCCAAAGTCATCAAAACCGGGCTGATTCCTCGATATAATGATTCTCTGCAAGTAAACGGAATTTTCAGTCTGTTTTATAGTTTCCAGGTATACATATAGGGTGGCCAACCGAAAACGAATCAGAGCCATTTGCAGGAAACTCGTCAACATTCTAGAAAAACGCTCAGACCCGTCGATTTTTTATAAAAGGGGGACACTCTTTTCCGGTATTTTTGACTCCACTACTTTCAACCCTAAGCGAGGGTAAGAATTACCCCAAAATTTTTAAATGGCTTTGGCGGTTAATTAGGATGTCTTTTGAAAGATCCCACAATTCTCTATACAATAGTCTTTAAATTTTAAAATTCCGCCCATTACTTATTGAGAAATTAGATTTTAAATGTGAAATTTATCTGCAAACAATCACGAACGGTAAAAATGTCATTCATTCGAGTTAAGTACGCCAATGGTATAAATTTAATATCTTTTTATAAAATACGTTTAATCCATGAACTTAATGGGGATGATTATGACCACCGTTTGCAGTTTTTCCAAATAATGAGTGCGCGAGCAAAAAAATAATCCACAGTATGACGAAGATCATTTTTATTTTCAACGGGACGGTGCTCCTCGGCATTATGCAGCGATTGTTCGTCAGTATTTGGACCAACGTTTTCCACGGCATTGGGAAAAGAGGCAACATTGAATGGCCTCCACGATCGCCAAATTTAACGCCCCTCGATTTATTTTTGTGGTGACATCTGAAAAGTAAAATCTATAAAACACAACCAGCGTCGTTGGAAGATTTGCGCCAAAGAATCGTTGACGAGTGCCGTCGAATTACTCCGGAAATTCTTCGGAATGTGCGTGAACGTTTTGAACAAAATCTTTATTATTGTATGGAAGCGGACGGTCATCAGTTTGAACATTTAATCAATTAAGTAGTAAGTAAGCAACTAAAATAATTGGAATTTTAAAGTGTAATCTTTTCCAAAGTATTGGGAATGTAAAATTTAAAGACTATTGTCAGAGCTTTAAAAAGACATCTTATTCGACCCCCAATGCTATTTAAAAATTTTGGGGTAATTCTTACCCTCGCTTGGGGTTGAAAGTAGTGGAGTCAAAAATACCGAAAAAGAGTGTCCCCCATTAATAAAAAATCGACGGGTCTAAGCGTTTATCTAAAATGTTGACTAAGTTCCTCTGCAAATGCCTCTGTTTCGTTTTCGGATGGCCACCCTGTATACAATTTCAAGTGTTTCAACCTTTACAATATTTTCCTTATCGCCAATTTTTTTTGTCAAGCTGCTCTAATTTTTTTTTTTGTCGAGCTGCGTATTTATTTGTTACCACTTGATAATTTATCTTTTTTTCCTAGACATCAAGTCATACTTTGTAGCAATTTCAAGTGGAAAAAATCGAATTTTTAATTCTCAACTCGATCAAGCATTTTAATTCTTATCGAGATTAATTAATTTTTTTGTTATCTTGTTATTGAAATGATGTTGAGTGAAAATGCTCTCGACACAAAAAATAAATCAAATTAAAATTATCTTTCACAGAAATACAATCAACCTAATAAAACACTGTTGTATTCAAAATAGTTGTAATTTCCTGAATATTTAAGTAAAATTCCGTGACAAAAAATAGATAAAAAGTACTTACATCCCCTCGGTTTTAATTAGATGTAGTATGCCTTCGAAAGTAGATTTTTCTGCCAATTCTTTATCTTCAACTACAAAATATAAGATGAAATATGTTGGGAGAATTTTCTTGACTATTAAATACAATATTGTGATCAATGTTAAAAAAAAATAATAGAAAAGAAACCAGTAAACAGATATTCATATTTTATGTAAAAAATGGGACCTAAATTGACTCCCAGCATAAAAATATAAATTTGTTAAAATTTGCAACTAATCATTTAATATTAATTGCCATAATTAAATAAAAAAGAACAATGCTTGTTTTTTTTTTAAATATTTCTATTCTCACTGTTTATTTTTTAAATTTTTTTATTTCCATCAAATTTAAATTGGTGTGACATCCTAGCTTCTATAATAAAGTAATTAGTAAACAAAAATTGGTGGATAAGCAATTATTAAAAAAAAAACTGTTACTTTAACATAGGTAATTATTTTTGTTACTTCATCAAGGAAAAATTCCGCAGAACTGTGAATCATTCTCAACACTTTAGTAATAACAGGGAACATATTTTACTATGTAAAAAGTGCAAAAATATGTAATTTTTTAGTATTGTAAGGCTTTAAATTTTAAACAAAGTTTAAAATTATTACATAATTAAAATAAAATTATCAACTTACGTTGTTTGCGAAATTTGATCATGTCTAAAGGGTAGACACTGCTCATAGCAAATATACTTGCCTGAAAGAATTACACAATATAAATTAAAAAAATATTGAATGGCTGTCAAGCTAACACTACAACTAAATTGTATTCACATTTGCTAAAAAAAAAACATAAAACCTTTATTGAATTTAAAACCTACACGTTAAAAAGTATGTTACATAAAAATATACTTACAGCAGCCCCAGCGGTGGCATGTACCAAAGTTTCATAGGTAAATATCGTTTTTTGTGGTACCTTGGACATTCTGAAGATTACTAATACAAATGTTAAAAACCGAATAAGTAAAAAAGTTGATTAACATATGATGTTAATTAAAATTATTGCAATCAAAGGTCATACTACTCCAAACTCCTGCCTCTGTTACTCTTAGTAAGTAAACTACTATAATGCGAGTCGTTACATACCGACTAAATTTAAAAGTGAACAGAGGTCGGAGTTTTTCGTTATCAATTACATGGTTTCTTTATCAAAAATATCTAACATTTCAAGATCATTGACATTTAAATTTTAAGGTTAAGTTTACAGATTAGTTATTAGGTTAGGGCAACGAAATGTCTAAATACGTTGTTCCAATACCAACGAAGATAGATTCTTGTAGGAGCCTATTTAGCATAAGGAAAATGGTGACAAAATCAGATGGAGACAAAAAAATAGCAACATCAGATGGCGCGTTAACGCATAGTTCAAAGGGTTGCTTACACCCGGGCTTAGAACAGCAAAATTTCAGGTTTCCAAAGGCACTCAAAATAATTTTTAACATCGATTAATGATCAACGAATTTGATTGCTTTCTCTCTCACTGCTACCATCCAAAAAAAAATTAATATTTTAAAAATACACTATCCAAGTTAAAAATTAATAATTTAACACCTAAAATTTAAATAAACAAAAAATAAATTTTGCATCCACTTTTTAACGCAGCAATAGCGTTCTATACGATCTATATTTGTTGGTTGTACGTAGTTTATTTTTGAAGCGTCCATAGGCGTAACAGAATTCACTATCTGACATTTAACGATTTAAAAATATTGTGACTATAAATACTTTAATTTGATGTATATAAAAATTAAAATGTTTGCCACTTCCAAAAGTAAAATAATAAACCAATTGTAAAATAATTTTTTTGAAATCAAAATGACTTCAATTAAAATATGTTAAAATCAACTGTTAGATAATTTTTGATATATTAAAGAGACACCACTGTGCGGATCATACCAAATGGATGTCAACAGAAAAGTTTAGTGGATTGAAATGTCAATAAACTAAATGAATTTGTACGTTACTATATTTTTAAAAGATTATTAGTAAAATAATAGTAAGTTAATATACTTACGTAAAAAATAGTGTAAAAAGCCACCTAATAAAAATAAACAATTTGTAGCATCTTCTGTACCATTTAGTGTTGTCATAAAAATGTTTTTATAATTTTTTCATTTCAGTTTTGCTATTTTAATAGAAACTTAAATGAAAGTTCTCAGAGGATACACATATACTGGTAGCGCAACAAACTCTTCCATTTCATTATTTATAAAAATAGGTAGTAGAATATTTAGCTTTTTGTCCTGTACTTTTTTCCTAATAATGAAAATTATTTTAGAGTTAACCACTACCCAATGATAGGGTCATGTTTTCAGAAAAAGACGTAAGTTATTGCATAGATAAGTTTGGCGTTTTTCACAAAATTTTAAGAAGACGACGCAATGTAAATAATCATAGACAATTGTTGAGAACCAACCAAAGGCAACCCGAAGTTACCTCCACATGGTTAAGACTTATTGTAATGTTTTGGAACGTTAGAGTGATGAAAGCAGCTCTCCGTTTTGGAGTGGCAGCATTAATAATGAATCAATATGAAAGATTAGGTTTTGCTACTTTATTGCTGTGTTTTGCTTTGTGATTTAATTAATAACATTTTAGGTACTTCTCAAGCTTTTAGAAATCTATTATAAATTTGACTTTTCTGTGATACTATCTCTTCAAAATTATATTCCATAGTTGTAGTGTTATTAAAAAAAAATGTGTACTACAATTTGGTTTTTAATATCGAATTTTGAGTAAAACACAACAATAAAGTAAGTAGCTCAAAGTTTATTCAATGCAAATAAAAAGTAAATTATTCATCTTGGATGTCTTTGTAAAACAAAAATTATAAAAATAGTGTTTTATTTTTAAATTTGATGAATTGCATGGTTGAAATTATTACTAATATTTTTGACCAGATGTTTATGGTATTATTTATGTTATTAATTTGTGGTTTATTGCTTGTAGCTGTGACGATTGTTAAAATATTACATATTTACAATAAATATTTTGGATTCTATTAATGTTTTTAATGTAGGTATATTTTCGTATTTGGTAGTATTGGAATACTCTTTTATATTTAATATGCAAAAATTAAATTATTCGAGAACATTGCATCTGGCTTAAAGACGTTGAAGTTCTCTTTAATACAGACCTGAAGTGTAATGTCTTCAGAACTTTCCCTTTTAAAAAAAGCTTTTAACAGAGTAATACAGCATGTGCAAGGGCAAAGGATATATCGAAATCCTTCGTAAAACCCGCAAGCCATTCTTAGTATTGTTGCGAGAATGGTTGGATAAGGTAAATTACTGTAACTTATCAATTTAAGTTTTTAGTTAGTGTCTCTTGTAGTTTTTCTTTGAGTAAAGATTATGTCCACATTCCAACAGTTCGTTTCAGTTGAATAAAGTTCTCATTACTGTAAAACCATAGCATCTCTTAATTTAAATAAAGTATACCTTCACAACAGGTAGTTTATTTCACTATGTAGCAGTGCTGTGTGTGTTTCAAGTCTATTTTGATCGTCTGATCTTATTAGTTTGGTTTGTTTTTTGGGATATGTAACAGATTAATAAAAATAATAAATATGCTCAATTATTCCTCTTCTTTTGGAAACAACGTTTTTACATACAAACAATATGATAGTTATTATGTGCTTGACTCTCGTTTGACTCCATGTTGAATAGTCACTAAAAAAAAGTATAATCTTGAAATTTAAACACTGACTTTAGGTGCGGTCTCACGTAGTTGTTCGACGCTCGTTGTCAGCATGTGGCACTTTTTTTAATTTCCCGTAACTTTAAGAAATCTATCGACAAAGCTCAACAGCTCCAGCATTGTCGCTAGGAAATTATTTATCAATTATTATGACTTGAGAATATTTTGGTGCAATCCTCAATACAGGAATTATCCCACAAGAAATGTTAACATCAACATTCATACGTCTACCGACAAAGTAAATGCCAAAGAATGTAGTGATCATCGAACCATTAGCTAAAACTGGATATAAGTGATACACAATTTGGTTTTCGGAATGGTGTGGGTACAAGAGAGGCATTATTTTCTTTCGACGTGTTAACTCAAAGATGCTTGGACTTTAATCGGAACCTTTATATCTGCTTTATAGACTATAATAAAGCCTATTATAAGGTAAAGCATGACCAACATGAACTTCTTAAAAACAAAAATCTAGATAGACAGGATGTAAGATTCATTTCAAATCTGTATTACAATCAACGAGCAACAGTAAAAATTGGACTGGAAAAATCTGAAATAAAGAAAGGAGTCAGGCAAGGCTGCATATTATCGCCATAATTATTTAATGCGTATTCGGGGCAAATTATATTAGAAGCCTTGGAGAATGAGACCGACGGTATAAAGGTGAATGGAGTTCTGATTAACAACATCAGATATGCCGACGACACAGTAATACCTAACAGCCAATAGTTTGGAGAATTTAAAAAAAATTATGAACAAAATAGTAAGGTTTAGTAAGATTTACGGACTCTCCCTCAATATCAAAAAACCAAGTGTATGAAAACGCTTATTACTGAAAACAATGACTACCGTAGAAATAAAAACCAGGATTAAAAAGGCTCGTACCAACTTTATAAAAATGAAAAAAGTACTATGTAGCAGAGATTTGACGTTAGGCCTGAGACTACTATTGGCAAAATGTTATGTACTCAGTGTACTCTACTATGGTGCAGAATCATGGACGCTAAATGCAGATGCAATGAGACGGCTTAACTCTTTCGAAATGTGGATATATATATATATATATATATATATAATAGAATAATCTTAAGGATTTCGTGGGTAGATCGAATTACTAACATCGAAGTGCTAAGAAGAATCGGTAAACCAAAAGAAGTTGAACGTCCAATTACGGAGAGAAAGCTACAATATTTGGGACACATAATGCGCGGCGAAAGGTTCAGCCTCTTACGACTAATAATGCAAGGGAAAATAGAAGGCAGAAGAAGCATAATAAGAAGACGAAATTTATGGCTAAAAAATCTGACACAATAGTTTACTTTTTAGAGCAACTGCCTCAAAAGTTGCGATAGCAATGATGATTGCCAACCTCCGCCGCGGAGATGGTACTTGAAGAAGAAGAAGATGACTTGATATATAATTGATTTTCCACGATTTGATCGACCTCGGCGAACATATATCGATCAGATAGCCGCAGTGACTCGTTTGGATAAAGTAAAGAATAGTGAGATAAGAGAATGCTGTGGTGTAAAAGAAGATGTGGTTACAAAGATAGATAAAGGAATGCTTAAATGGTTTGGAAGATTGACGAAACAAATTTATAAGGCGAGTGTGAATGGACGGAAGTCGGAAGAGGTCGACCTCGGCGAACATATCACGGTCAGATCAACATTGTTTTGAAGAAAGGCCAGGTCAAGAGTACCAACAACCGACGAGCATGTATGAGAGCACTGATGAAAGTAGAGGAAGCAAAAGATGTGTGTAAGAACCGTAGCAAGTGGAAGGAAGTGGTCTCTGCCTACCCCTACGGGAAAAAGGCGTGATTATATGTATGTATGTATTGTTTGCGACAGGAATATCGAAAAAAGTGTTTTACAGTGTTCACGATGAGGCTAAAAGAGAAGAGACAGGTAAGCAACCTTGTATTTCATATCCGAAAACATGTAACGGAAGGCGTTGCTCCAGAAGTTTCATTTCTGAAGGACAGGGACTAGGTTTTCGGTGGCAAATACACCCCATAATAGAGATTTATTAATGGAAATTTATGATATAAGATTAAAACTTTTAGAATAAGAGAGTACTTTTTATTCTGCCACTGGCGAAAAGAGCAACCATTAAAGATCTCGAAACTATATTTTTATATATTTTTTTATTCACTTTCAATTTTAATACATTTTTATATTTATATTTTTATATTTGGTAACTATTACAAAATATTTACGATACACCACTGGTTACCAATTCGGTATGAATCGGCACTGCACATCTGCTAACTTTGAGAATATGGTGGGGTTCGTTGACATGTCTCTTTATTTAAAAATTCAAGTTTGCATTTACATCAACTGGATATTTGCTGAAAACGAGCGTCACGCGACTGCATGAGACCGCATCCTAAGGGTTTATTTTCATGCTGACGTTGGATATTCGAGCTTCATATGCGGTCACGTGATAAAATTTAGACGTAAACCCCATGTCGCGTCAAATCTAAACAATTAAATTCTATCGCGTGACCGCATTTAAGGCTTCAATCCAGTGTGAATCGTCAGAATGAAAATGAATGTAAATTAATCAAAATCGAAGATTTTTTTGAATTCAAGTGACTTTTTATTATTTAACAAACCTTTTACTTTACCAACCGCTTTTGAAATATCGCACAGAGCATCCGTAAGACAATCTTTTACAACACGAACAACACGATTTTGGATCGGTTTTGACGTACACTCGCGAAGTAGTCATCACAGGCATGGGATCAGTGTTGTATATTCTGTTGCGAGTATCAGGCTTAGGTTTTTCTTCCTCAGTTACAGGTTCGTCTGATTCCGGCTCGTCTTCGTCTGCCTCTGGTTCGTTTTCGTCTGCTTCTGATTCGTCTTCGTCTGTTTCTGGCTCGTCTTCATCTTCTTCTGTTTCCTCTGGTTCTTCGGTTTCGGGGCATTTTTCGCAGGCAACTAACTCTTCCCGCTTCTCTTTGCATTCGACATTTTCCTGGCAAAAAATTAATTTGGTCGTTACAATCATTAATATTGTGGCTGCGTTCACCAGCAACAGATACAGATATCGCACGATTTAGAGCAACCAAATCCTCCTGGTAATGATAAACTGAAGTATCAAGAAGTAGTGAGAAATGGAAATGATTTTAAAATATATATATTTCCCAATATTTTGGTACTACTACTTTGGTAGAAAGGGCAATAAGAATCTGTGAACCAGAACATTTAAATGAAGAACTGAATCACCTTAAGAACGCACTTATATCAAATGGATATAATGTAAAAGATATACATAAATGTATACGTCGAAAGCCTAGCACTAGAGGTGGCATAAGCGTTGAACTAAGTAGTCGTAAAGTCACTTCTAAAGCGTTTTTACCCTACATTCCTCGAGTGACAGATAGGATCGGCCGGATTCTAGAAGGATATAACATCAAAACTATCTTCAAGCCATCTAGAAGATCGAAAACTATCTGAAATCTGCCAAGGATAAGAGAGCCCCGCTAAGTTCTGCAGGTGTTTATCGTATTCCATGCACTTGTGGAAGTGTCTACATTGGAACAACCAAACGGTCCATTAACACCGGGTCAAAGAACACAAAGCCAACTGCCGCCTTGGAAATACAGAAAAATCTGCTGTCGCGGAGCACACAATTAATAATAATGATCACAGAATTGAATTCGAGGAAACTCAAGTCTTATGCACCACATCTGCATATTACCCGAGGCTTTATAGAGAAGCGATTGAAATACATAAACACCAGCAGAACTTTAATAAATCTGAAGAAACGCTTAAAATTAATAAAACATGGGTACCAGTACTTAAAAATACAGGGCTGCTTCCTTACAAAAATAAGAAGAATGAATCTCCGTAACATGACCAATTTCTGCTGTTTCCAAGTGGCACCCCTTTAACAACCGCCGACCCTTCTTTAAAATCCCAAATAGCAACACCTGCCTTGTGATACATCAAATGAAAACCCAAGAAAATTGCAAATTACCCATATAAACAATAATTTATTTTGCAGATAGGTAACATTGAACATAGCGAAATTACAACAAAAACTAAAATGAAGTTAATTACAAACAGCTCCTTAAATGTATTTATAGTTACTGATCAAAGTGTGTTCCGTTATTTTGTAGGTAACAATACAACCTATTGTTAAAACCCGGCCCTGTTTTATTTGTCGGTGTCCGAGAGTCGATCACAATTAAGGTGCATATTAATGAGCTGCTTTGTTATGGCGGCCTCCGCGATCGGACTGGCAACCGCGTCTATCGGTTTCGAAATGGTAGAAGGATTGTTCCGGACTCTCGAGAAAAAGGTCAAATAGTGGCGATTACTCTGGAATTATGATTTAGAAATCTAAAAAGGACAGCGGTCGTGAAGAAGCCAGTTTAAGTTTTTATAAGTTATAAAATTTAATTAGTTGTAAAAGTTGTAATTAGTTGAATATCTAAGTGAATATCTAAGCGATTTGTAAAAGTAAAGTTAATTGTGTAAAAGTATGGGAATAAAAATTGTTTTGTTACTGTATCGAGAAGAAAAAAGTAATATCGTTACACTATTTTCAAATTCTTTTCAAACTCTTTGCAAAGTTTTGCTAGTAATTCGTCTATATTCTTCAGTTATTCTAAGCTTGAGTTCTTCAATGTCTTCGGGAGGAGTTTTGTATACTAATGTTTTTAAATAGTACCACAGAAAAAAGTCAAGTGGTGTTAGATCTGGAGATCTTGCCGGCCATTCTAAAAAAACACTTCTGCCAATTCAATGTCTTGAAAATCGTTCGTCTAGCCATTGTCTTACAGCTAGTGCGTAATGTTGAGTAGTTCCGTCTTGTTGAAGGTATATATTCTGTTCATCTAGCACCATATTTTCCTGTTCAACAACTTGTCTTTATAGTGACTGAGTAATAAGTGGATCAATTTCATTTTCTAATAATTTTAGGTACAATTCTCCCATTAGGTTTTGTTCAATAAAAAATGGTCCAATTATTTCATTTCCTAGATTACCAGCCCATACATTGATCTTTGCTGGAAACTGAGTATTATCCTGTCGAATCACGTGAGGTTTTTAGTCATCCCAGTACCTACAATTATGTTTGTTAAGAAAGCAATTTAAATAAAACGTTGATTCATCACTGAAACAAATATGTTTAACCATTTTTTGGGACATTGCTTCTCAAAATTGAATTCTGCGGTCATAGTCGTCTTCACTAAGCTGATGATGAATTTGTATTTTTTAAGGAAAAAACTTATGCAATTTTAACACTTTGTGTATAGAACCAACATAAATATTTGTAAGTTTTAATACATTTGGAATGGAATAGGAGGATCTATATCAAAATGACCCAGTACTTCAATTTGTGCAGCTTCGTCAAGAACTCTGGGATTATTTTTTTTTAGTTTCTCCAAATTTCTGTTCTAACTCTATGATGGTCTGGTGGCCTATATTTCTATCAGGATGCCTTTCATTTTGATGACCGTAAATAAATATTATTTTTATTTTAGAAAATACACAATTTTGCAGAGAATACAAAATTCTAAAATAACTCAAGCTACAAATAATGGCTAATTTAACGTCAGGAATAACTAACTAAATATACTATTAATATTTTTGAAACAAAGAAACTAAATGGCAAAAAATGTCAAAAAGGTGACATATATACATCGGCGAAGATATCTCGATCAGATCAACATTGTTTTGAAGAAATGCCACGTCAAGAGTACCAACAACCGACGAGCATGTATGAGAGCACTGATAAAAGTAGAGGAAGCAAAATATGTGTGTAAGAACCGTAGCGGAAGTGGAAGGAAGTGGTCTCTATATATGTATGTATGTATAGAGAAGTAGGTTAATTGATCCCTTATTAGACATCTACCTATCCAACAGTGACGTAGGTCGTTTTTGTTATGGTCTCATGTTATTTTACAAAATTTGCTGTTACCAGCAAAATAAATCGATAGAATAAATTGTTATTTATGTGGCTTATTTGCATTTTGCTTTGGTTTTAAATTAATGTATCACAAAGTACCGGTTGCTATTTAACATTTTAAAGAAGGGGTGGGGGATGTTAAAGGGGTGCCACTTGGAAACAGCAGGATAACATTTTTAAACCTCCCCGTTGATTAAAATTCGACGTGTTTTATTGTTTTTCTTACATTTACACAAAATGGACTGGCTGGTTTTGAAATGAAAGCACTGTATGGTACTGGGATGAATATAAATATAGAAGAGATTTGTGCCCAGTTGGCTTTTGTCATAACCAGCTTCATTCTGTGATACTGGGATAAAAAAAAAGAATGTGCGTTTCACAAAAGTGAAAGGTTCAAATGACTCGCGTAGAAACTATGAAATATTAAAAGTATTTAACGAAACAAATACTCGATCTTGGACGTTTGAAGTAAAAGTGCGTGGTGGCTAAATGATACAGCTATCTATTTAGCAGAAACATTCCTTCTTGCTAAAAACAATGTATTTCTAAAGCATGGACTGTGTAGTAAAAATGAAATATTTTTGCCCTTCTTATAAGTAAAAAAAAGCCACTAGAGAAATGTCGGTTTATATTCTTTAACAATCTACAATACCTTTGGTTTTAAGTGACAGCACACACGTTCGATGGTTGCCTCTAGACTAACTGGTTGACATCGAGTCTTTGCGGCCGGTTTCGCTTTGCATACGCAAGAGGGTAACTGCTGCTGTCTCGTAGATTTGTCGGCGGGCTTGTCGCCGCAGTAACATTGCGATTGAACGACGTCCCATTTCTGATTGCTCGCCTTTCGACAAGTACAATCGTCCGATAGCGTTTTGGATCCTTCGCAACAACAATACGACGATTGATTGGAAGTTTTAGCGGCCGTCTGATTTTTGTTAGATTTGCTATTCGGACTTTCACCGTTGGTCTGGCTTTGCCCTTTTCCTTTCCGTCGAATCGGCGTATCTGAGTGTCGATTGTCGCCATTCAATTTGTAACAGTAAACGAGCGGCTTCTTCGGTTCGAATTGCAACGCATTCGGTAAGTCGCACGTGCAGCAATCTGGATCAGCGTCGTCGGCGATATTTTCATTTTGATCATCGCTATCGCTTTCGCAGGGATGCCTAAAACACGTCGCCAAATTCATGTCCGGTTCTTCGAAGCAAATGCACGGGGGCTTTTGCTCGTCCTCGCTGCTTTTCATGGCGAGGCTGTTTTGGTACTGGCAGATGCCCAATTCGCTGGATTTAGAGCTCCATTTTTGTTCGCATGTTTTCAAACACACGGTTATTGTAATGGACGCACAACTTCCGGTTTTTGTTACCCCCACGGATTTGCAGGTTTGCTTCTCTTTCGGCTCCTTATTTTCTACAAACAAATGCTCGTTAATTACGCAGTTTAATTAGGTGTGTGTAGAGTAGGCTGATATCTATGGGCCACGAATTGTGCCAAAATCATTAATAAAATTATTCTAAATAATCATAAATACACTCCTGGACAAAGTTAACGCCACAATACGAAATCATCCAAAAAAAAATACTATAATTTATCTTTTTCTCATGTCTATGGCTATGTATATTTTGTAAAAGGCGAGAGATTTATTCGCATTGAAGGGAAACCAGAGTTTTCCGGCTCAGAACCCTTCTGTGGACTCTACAAGGCTCACTTGAAAAAAGAGGTTCGACGCTGGGAAACAGATAAAATGAAATCTCACTGGAATAAAGTGCAAGCGAAAAGACTAGTAAGCCTTTCGCCAAGGAAAGCTTCTCGAGTTGGACAAGAAAGACTTGAAACTGGTGACGGGTCTCCTCACTGGACACCGCCCTCTGAGGTATCACTTGAAAAAATATGCCCGCGGTAGTTGCCGCTACTGCGAGAACTTCGCTGAAACTGCAGAACATTTGCTTTTCGATTGCCCAGCGGTTTTCTGTAAGAGGCTCAAGTTTCTGGAAGGGGCCTTCTTAAAGCCCTCCGATGTCAGGAACGTAGCTCACAGGAAAATGATAAACTTTTTCAATTTTAAAGTATCCAAATACGTCTATTCTAAATTTTAAAGTGACCAATGTCCATAAAAAATTATTTTTTATTACTCATGCGGGCAGGACCGGATTTAAGGGAGGGCAACCGGGGCCTCCACAAAAGAGGGGCCCCCACAATAGAGACGTCGGAATTTTTTTTTAATTCCGACTAGTAAACACTAGTAAAAAAAATAATAAAATAATAATAATAAAAAATAAATAAGAATGTATTTGGTCTTGATGGTATCAAATTGCACTGGGGAGCGCTCATTTTCAAAAATGAAAATTATCAAACATAGGCTCGAACCACGATGGGACAGAACCGTTTATCAAACCTTTCTCTCCTGAGCATTGAAAGCGATTTACTTCGGGAACTGGATTTTAGCGAAATCATTAATGATTTTTCGGCGAAAAAAGCTCGAAAGGTTCCGTTTGTTAACACTAAAACAATAAAAAATAGTACGTGCAACCCGTGCGATGTTGTCGTTTGCTCACTGCTCACTGCAACTTCGCTCTCGTGAGCAATCGCCAACTTATCGCACTAGTTGCACAATTTACTAAAAATTAATTCTTTACAGAAATTCGTATGATTTGATATGTTGCTGTGTTAATTTTGTTCAGGAGTTTATTTTGTGTTAAAATTTATTTGAAGATTTTAAACTTTTTATAGCTTGAAAAATTATGCGAAATTACTGTTTGTGATTAGCGTACATACATATAGCCACGCCTTTTTCCCGTAGGGGTAGGCAGAGACCACTGCCTTCCACTTCCGCTACAGTTCTTACACACATTTTTTGCTTCCTCAACTTTCATCAGTGCTCTCATGCATGCTCGTCGGTTGTTGGTACTCTTGACGTGGCATTTCTTCAAAACAATGTTGATCTGATCGAGATATCTTCGCCGATGTATATATGTCACCTTTTTGACATGTTTTGCCATTTAGTTTCTTTGTTTTAAAAATATTAATAGTATATTTAGTTAGTTATTCCTGACGTTAAATTAGCCATTATTTGTAGCTTGAGTTATTTTAGAATTTTGTATTCTCTGCAAAATTGTGTATTCTCTTCGAAAAAGAATAGAAATAATATTTATATACGGTCATCAAAACAAGTGCGCTCGAGGAACAGCTCGAGTTTTTAATGAAAGGCATCCTGATAGAAATATAGGCCACCAAACCATTATAGAGTTAGAACGGAAATTTGGATAAACTAAAACCGTTTGTAATAAAAAAAAATAATAATCCCAGAGTTCTCGACGAAGCTGCACAAATTGAAGTACTGGGTCATTTTGCTATAGATCCTCCTATTCCATTCCAAATGTATTAAAACTTACAAATATTTATGTTGGTTCTATACACAAAGTGTTAAAATTGCATAAGTTTTTTCCTTAAAAAATACAAATTCATCATCAGCTTAGTGAAGACGACTATGACCGCAGAATTCAATTTTGAGAAGCAATGTCCCAAAAAATGGTTAAACATATTTGTTTCAGTGATGAATCAACGTTTTATTTAAATTGCTTTCTTAACAAACATAATTGTAGGTACTGGGATGACTAAAAACCTCACGTGATTCGACAGGATAATACTCAGTTTCCAGCAAAGATTAATGTATGGGCTGGTAATCTAGGAAATGAAATAATTGGACCATTTTTTATTGAACAAAACCTAATGGGAAAATTGTACCTATTAGAAAATTAAATTGATCCACTAGACGAACGATTTCCAAGACATTGAATTGGCAGAAGTGTTTTTTTAGAATGGCCGGCAAGATCTCCAGATCTAACACCACTTGACTTTTTTCATCAGTGCTCTCATACATGCTCGTCGGACAGTACTTTTGACCTGGCCTTTCTTCAAAACAATGTTGATCGCCGAGGTCGACCTCTACCGACTTTCGTCCATTCACACTCACCTTATAAATTTATTTTGTCAACCTTCCTTCATCCATCCTTTCTACGTGTCCAAACCATCTAAGCATTCTTTTATCTATCTTTGTAACCACATCTTCTTTTACACCACAGCGTTCTCTTATCTCACTATTTTTTACTTCATCCAACCGAGTCACTCCGGCTATACAATTCTCAGACTACTCACCTCCGCAGCATTAATCCTATTTTCAAGCTTCTGCTAAATCCAACATTCACTGCCATACTGATAAGTGTAGGAACCAACACACACCTCTATGCACAGCCAGACGTGCCCTTTTTTGACTCTTTCTGGCTGTTCATAAAGCTATGTAGTGTAGTAATAAATAATTATAAGTACAGATGGCGGTGATATCAAGATTTATGACGTGTTTTTAAATAAATACCTTCATTTTTCTTCTCTTCCAACGAAGGAAGAGATTTGCTTTTAGATTTGGAAGAGGCTGTGTTATCCAAATCGCATCCTTGAAGTTTTCCATCCGAAGAGCTCGATCTCGCATTGGTCTGCAACAAAATATCATCGTCGTCGTTATCGTCATTAGGATTCGGTTTTTTTTTGGCATCTTTAACTCTTTTGTCTTTGCTGCCGCAAAGACATTTCAAACAACTTGCCAAATCGTCCGCAACCAATGGATTTTTTGTCGTTACAGTAGTTCTCGATTGATCCGGCTTGAGTCTATTCAAACTGTTCGCCTTTTCAAACGCTTGAGGATGCTTCGCAATAGAGCCGAGGATTTCGTCGACTTCTTTTTCGGTCCCGATCGGCTGAATGCGAGGCGTCGCATCGATGGATACGCGCGAATCCGCTCTGCCGCCCGGTTTCATCGAATCCATCAGGGATTTGTGCGACTTTTCTTTGATGGCGTGCGAAGATCTCGACGTGACTAGCGCTGCGGACTTTCTGACGTCTCCGACGCTACGTTTCTCCGACGCTAACCTGTTTTGACTGGCATCGCGTTTCGCAGGGCTCTTTGTCCTTCTGTCACCGGTAGCCGAACCCAACGACGTCGCATTCACGAACACTGAAGAAGTTTTGGACTTGATATTACTTGGTTTCTGTTGTGGAGTTAGGTTTTGGATTTTGCTGTTTAATTTTCGACCTACTGCAACCGATAGAAAATAATTCTGGTGTGTGCGTGTGCGTAATTATCAAACAGAAATGGAAAAACATAGGTTATTTCAATGCATATCAGCGAAAAAATGAACTTCAGCCAGTCGACCAGCACAAAATAAATATTCCACACAACTCGATGCCTCCAAAATTAATAGGAAGTAGCTAAACTGTCGGAATAATTTGGTTTTGTAGATATTTGACAGCGTTTAGGTTACCATCGAGTCTCCTGAAGTTCCTGCTCAAACAGGATATTGAGTAAGCACAGGAATAGGTTAGGTTAGGTATCATGTGATTGGGGCGTGGTCGCCTCTCCACCGCAACCCTTAGTAGGTCTATTGTGGCTCACCCGTAGAGGTTACGGTTCACCGCATAATCCAGCCCTTCTCACGAAGTTCATGGATGTATGGGGTGAGATTTACTTGAAATCTTTAGGTTCTGTTGAAAATTCCGTATTTTTCAACTGTAGAATGTCCTTTTATCCATTCCTTGATTTAAAAACCTTATTATAAACGAGTGCTATAGGCAACCAATTATTCAATCGGTTTCCTGAGATTAGTCGCTTTGCTATAGGCAACCAATCATACATTAAGTAAGTAAGTAGTTACTAAACTATTTTGACCACTTCCGTTTGGTGAGTTCGTCCATCGTCTTCATAGAGAGAACAGGCAAGCTTCGTTTTAAAACACCACGTGGTAAAAAATTTACAAGCAATATAATTAGATAAAATCAATTAGATTAAGAAGGCATCAACCAGTGAAAATTTTCTAAAGAGACAAGAGGTTCTCAACTGTAAGCTCATTGTACCGATTTTTACAATATAGTATCAAACAAAAAAAGTGTTTAATTTATTTCATCAAGAGGTTCACGGTGGTAAGGCCATCAAAACTATATGCAAACAGAATTGCGAACCAGTCACCCAACCCTAGCTATCGAAGACTTAACATTAAATCGAGGCACGGCGAGATTCAACAGAGGCAGAGACATACAACATCCTACAACTTCTACAACCCTCTGCTAGTAACCTCCCTATTACTTGCCGGCGCGTCGAGAGGTTCTAGGTTGGTGTAACCAAATATGTTGAACCTTATTCTTCCCAGACCGGTGCATGAACATAGTATATGATCAGCAGTTTCGTCATACATTGCTTTTCCATCATGGTTTCACAAAATTTCATTGGTGTAATCATAGTCATAGCAGACTAGACTGCGGGTATATATACTAGAGTTGGCTCCCGATGGAAAAGAGACAGTCGATCGAGAGGTTGTCTCGTGCTTTCTCCAATGGGCGCGGCTTACGCCCGATTCTCGAACTCGACCCCACCACTTAGCTAGCCACGTGCCTCTCGGGCGTAAGCCCTGCCCATTAGAAATTGTCAAACTTTGGCAAATTATCCGATATTCAGTTGCTCCTGAAATCATATTTATCCGACCGATGTAGTTACGTTGAATGTGATGGCATAAAATCCTCCTACTTTGTAGCGAGTTCGGGTGTTCCACAATGGTAAAATCTTGGACCATTATTATTCATACTATTTATAAATGATATAGCCGATAGCATCACTTCTCATAAACTGCTATTTGCAGATAACATGAAGAAATACATCGTGAAATACAAAGTGAAGCAGACTTTTTCACATTGCAAGAGGACTTAAATTCTTTGACTAATGGTGTATTCGTAATAAATTGTACTTAAATACAAATAAATGTAAAATAATGACATTCACTCGTAAAATCCTACCAGTAACATGCAACTATGTACTAGATGGTGAAAGTTTAACGCGAATCACGGAATCAAAGGACCTAGGGGTTCTGTTTGATCAAAAACTCACGTTTTCCAATCATCTTCAGAATGTGATATCAACTTCAATGAAAAGATTGGGTTTTTTGATACGCAACTGCAAGGAATTCAGGACCTTTGATTCTTTGAAAACCATTTATTTCACACTGGTCAGGAGTAAATTAGAGTACTGCAGTGTTGTTTGGAATCCCCGTCTCCTATGAAACATATATCTAGTATAGAAAATGTTCAAAATTTTTTTTTTAAATATGCATATCTGAAAAAATATGGTGTATATCCCGAGAGGGGTTATAGCTATGATCATGTGCATCCTTTTCATTCTCCTATAAGTACAATATCTAGAAGTGTTAATAATGTTCCTAGTGTAGATATATTTTTTCTAACGTTCAAACAATTCAAAAAAGAGATTCTCCGTTTCATTCAGAATTGACTTTATTATATGTATAATTCGACTGTTTTCGACTGTTTTTTCCCATCGGGAGCCAACTCTCGGCACGAGGACCCGCAGCTGTTTGTCTTTATTCCTTTTCCAACAGTTCTGTCACTCATAATAATATTTAAGCAAGGCTCACTTGCTTCAGTGCAGAGACTGAACAGAACAGAGACCAGAGGTGTAGCTAGGCGTGGGAAGTGGGCGCTCGCCCACGGCCTCGCACTTAAAGGGGCTTCGCGAGGCTCCTTTGTAAATGTTCTCCCTTTGGTGCCTTTTAGCTATTATAATTCAGGCTTAAAGCAATACTGTGGAAATGAAATATTTTCGTTCGTAAACCATTCTTTTATTTTCTGTACCGTCCAGGAGTTTATTGGTTGCATATTTAAAATTTGCGAATGGTACGGAGCACTATCTAATACAAAGGCAGATGATAATAGTTTTTCTTTTAACCAATTTACAAACATCTCTGTATCCATATTTTCATGATAATCGGCCGATTTTGATTTTGAGACGAAAATAAAAGATCCGCCCCATCAACAAAACCACGCTTTCCACCTGCATGCACAATAATGTGTCTTTTTCCTTCACCGTCGGTGTGTTTTATATACTTTATGTTATCGTCCTGCCAAATTCTTTTTGTTCCACCTTCAGCAAAAATCCAAGTTTCGTCGAGATAAACAAATGAAGAGCATTCTTGTTTATAGTGATTATAATTTTTAAAAATTCAATTCTTTTGTGCACGACACCCAAAGGCTTTCGGTTGTCCTCATTTTTAAAATTAAATCCTGTATGTTTTAAAATTCTTCAAAGACTCGTTCTAGAAATTTTAAATACATCTTTTTCTTTTACTTTTCCTAATATTAAATTTAGAGACATGTTCTTATTTTTCACGCATTTTGTACCCAATGTCGCGAATTTCAAATTTGTAAGCTTCGGAAAAGTTAACAGTCTTTGGATATCGGCGGGGTCTATATTTTTCAACTTTTTGTTCACTATTTCCTTCTTTTAGCCTTGTTAAAACTGAGGTTAATTTTGTTTCACCAATACCCATCGCATCACACACACGCTTACGTTTAGATAAAACCTCCATTGTACTTTTCCGAAGTAAAATAAGCGTGTACATTCAATATTAATGCATCTACATCTAAAACACGTTGCGGCATTTTCGCGGTCTATTAGGTATACATACTCTACTTGAAATTCGGTACCCACTAGAATGATAACCCAGGATTACTAATTACTTTTCTAGAAACCTAACATAAAATCTAACAAAAATGAATCAACAAGCCAAATTAAAGCTTAATAGCTTAGTGAATTAGTGAAATTTGCTTGGATTACTTACCTACCCCTCTTATTATGTACAATAAATAAAGTCATCGAGAACAGATATGGTTGCAAAATTAACCGTGCTAAAAAATAAAAATATTGACCTTTAATTTCTAAACAAGAAGTCCCTAATAAAATAAAAATCGCTACCTACGAAATTTGCTTAAAAATATTATGGGAATTTACTTTCGTACTTCTTAAATGTACAGTTGAATACTGGCTATCGAGTTTCTAACGATAATCCGAAACCACCGTATATTCGTGAAATATGCTATATATTTTTTCACTATAATGAGTAGGTATGTCGTGTCAAAGCATGTTTGGTAGGATAGATCGATTGGGTAGATCTTGGGAACGGAAGAAAAGGGGCCTATTTTGACGTTCTTTATTAATGGTGAACCCAGGCATAATTGGCCTATTATCAAACGCAATAACAGACAAATTTATTGATGTGTAACATCTTTGCTCTCGCTTTCTTGCATGAGTAACATCTTTCCTCTCGCTTACTCGCAATTTGTAGGGGTCATTTCGTGAAATGTGTATAAGTAACATTTGATTTGACGAATGAGCGCGCGGTTAGAGTTGACCGTCAGATGGACGACAACCATTTTTCCGAGAGTTGATTTGACGAATGAGCGCGCGGTTAGAGTTGGCCATAATTTGGCCATTTTGAGGTTGATTTCTGTCTGTCTCCCAGTGTCAATTAAATAAAATAAAATTTTCATTAAAAACAATTATTGTATGTTGTGAAAAATCATTTCAAATAATACCTGACCCATCTTTTTCGGAATATAATTTTAAAATTGCTTATTACTAAGGTGAGATGTCAAATGTTACACATCATATGCGACTACTGTAAGGCTCGCTCGTTTTTGTTTCTTGAATCAAGTGACCTCCAAAATACCACTTTAAAATGTCTTTCTTTGTGTTCATTTTAAAAGTCGTAAAATACATAATTAATTCTCGCGAATATATATAATGTTTTTTGCAGGTCGACTGGCAAAAGTACAGTGCAACAGAAGTAGCTTGGCGGGCGAGAGATCACAAAATCTGCGCACAACGAAAACATTCGAATAACGATCCGATCGGCGACGACGAAATTTTCAGTAATCGTGAGTCTCAAGTACAATCGGAGGAAGAAGTTTACGAACGTGAAGTATATTCAGCCGAATATTTGCTATTTAAGACGCTAGTCGCCCGCCAAGCTACTTCTGTTGCCCTGTACCTTACAATATGTTCCGCAAATTTTTTTCCACATCTGTATATTGACATCAGACGCAGAAGAGACACCGCATAATGTTTTATTTATTTAGGCGTTTTTTAGGAATTACCGGCTCAAACGTCGAGTCTTCCTTCCTCTTTGCGTCTGAGTCTCGAGGACCCTTTAGCTTTCCGTTTGAATTTGAATTGCGAACCTTTGATATCTTGCTCCGATTTCAATTTCGGCGATTTAGAAATATTGCCTGCGCGATGATCGATCAGCATTTTGCGACGCACCGCCTCCTCGGGCTCCAAAGGAGCCGGCTCCATAGATAGCACGTAGTTGCCCCTTAAAAACGGAAAATTTTGTACGATTCAAAAAAATCGGTCGAATCCTTCAGAAAATTTAGATTTTACCTGTAATTGGAGCACAAATATTTGAACATGTCCAAATAATCCAGTTCCATGAACGCCTTCTTCGGTTGGATCGCCACGTAGACGAAGCCGTGTTGTATTTCTCTTGGTTCCACTAAAATTTCGCCGTATATCGTCGCGAGATGTTCAACACCTTCAGGAATATCCAACATCGTGTCGAGAAATCTACAAAAATATATGATGAATCGTCACGTCGTTGTACTCACCGTATCAAAGATTTTCCACATTGAATTTTTACAGGTTTATAACATAAAAATGGATGTTTGTTGTAATAAAGAATGTTCAATTTTTAACTTTCCAGTAGGAAGTTATAGTAATGGGTCCGATTTTGCGAATCCCGAATTTTGACATATCTCCACATTTCAAGGTCACCAGAGTCGAATACAAAAGTTTTTAAGTGAACGTCTGTCTGTGTATGAAAGTATGTGCGTATGTTAGTATGTGCGTTCGGAATTATTTTTCGTCTCGAATATCTCGAGAACAAAAAGTGATATCGACGTGAGACCAATTGCATTCGAAGCATAATTACGCAACTTAAAACTGATTAGATTTTTAGCAAAATCGGTCAAACTATTTTTGATGGAGAATCAAAAAACTGAAAAAAATGGTAAACTTTTGGAATTATTTTTTGTTTCGATTATCTCGAGAACAAAAAATGATATCGACCGGAGACCAATTGCATTCGAAGCATAATTACGCAACTTAGAACTGATTAGATTTTTAGCAAAATCGGTCAAACTGTTTTTTATGGAGAATCAAAAAACTGAAAAAACGGTAAACTTTCGGAATTATTTTTTTTAGATTATCTTGAGAACAAAAAATGATATCGACGTGGGACCAATTGCATTCGACGCATAATTACGCAACTTAAAACTGATTAGATTTTCAGCAAAATCTGTTGAGCTCTTTTATAGAGAATCAAAAAACTGAAAAAGATGGTAAACTTTCGGAATTATTTTTCGTCTCGAATATCTCGAGAACAAAAAGTGATATCGACGTGAGACCAATTGCATTCGAAGCATAATTACGCAACTTAGAACTGATTAGATTTTTAGCAAAATCGGTCAAACTGTTTTTGATGGAGAATAAAAAAACTGAAAAAAATGGTAAACTTTTGGAATTATTTTTTGTTTCGATTATCTCGAGAACAAAAAATGATATCGACCGGAGACCAATTGCATTCGAAGCATAATTACGCAACTTAGAACTGATTAGATTTTTAGCAAAATCGGTCAAACTGTTTTTTATGGAGAATCAAAAAACTGAAAAAACGGTAAACTTTCGGAATTATTTTTTTTAGATTATCTTGAGAACAAAAAATGATATCGACGTGGGACCAATTGCATTCGACGCACAATTACGCAACTTAGAACTGATTAGATTTTCGGCAAAATCGGTAAAGCTGTTTTTTATGGAGAATCAAAAAAATGATAAAGTACCTGAATTTTGCAATTTTTAAATTATACTATTTTTAATACAGAATTTTAAGATCATGGTGTTAGGTTGAACAAAAAGAAGACGAAAATTATGATAATAGACCGCAACCCTGCCAATGTTAGACAGATCGATGGCATTGAAGTGATTGAGAAATTTAACTATTTAGGATCACTTATCACAAACAAAGGCGGCTGTGTTGGAGAAATTAAACGCAGACTGGCTATAGAACGTAACTCAACAATAAAACTAACTCGAATATGGAAAGACTCTGCAATATCTCAACGCAACAAACTGAAATGATTAAACTCCTTGATCTTTCCTATTGCCACATATGCCTCTGAGACCTGGATTTTAAAAATGGCCAATCGAAGAATAATAGATGCTTTTAAAATGAGGCCTACAGAAGAATGCTGCGAATATCATACACAAAACACCGTACTAACGTGTCATTTTTTAAAAAACTAAAAATCACTACGAGGCTATCAACCAGGATAAACCAATCATACCTACGGTATTTTAGAAACATTTCAAGAAGAACGAATGGGCTGGAAAAACTTATTGTAAAGGGGAAAAATCAATCGTAAACGACCAAACCAAAGAAATCATTGGCCATGGTCTGCAAGAAGCTTCTCAAGACAGAGAAGGATGGAGAACTACGATCCGAGCAATTGAGACATGATGTCACCATACTCTCTCGAGAGTAAAAGGATAAGAGAGAGAGAGAGAGAGAGAGAGAGAGATTCAGACAACTCTTTAACTAATGTTCAGATTGCAGTTTATCTGAAAGGACCTTTGGGGTTTTTTTTTTAAAAGGTTATTTATCAGCTTAAAGAATTTAAATGAAAGTATAGTTATTTGAGAAAGTGTGCTTTCCCCACCTGATGATAATTTCCCAATTGAGATCCTGTTTTCGCAGTACGATTTTTTGCGGGACTTGAAGGGATATACCATTAATGAGAGCATAAAATACAGTCAAACCAGCTTTAGCAGTGTCCTCCAGGAATTTCATCATCTTCGGATCCGTTTCGCCCAGGTATAACGTCGTTCCTTTTCTGGGTTTAAAATTATCCTTTTTGCTGCTCATTGTGTATCGCCCGTTTGATTTGTCGACCGTTCCATATGCTCCCATTGCTGCAATATTCAAGGACGAATCATTAAACAACACGTTTACGATCTCATAGATCTAGGAAGAAATGTGTAGAATGCATAATTGTATCTATGGAAAGATATGTGAAATGTTCGACTCTGCCTTGTAGTCCGCGTTGGAACAAAGAGACTAATTTTACTTAAAAGTTGAGGACAGTTACATGTACCATTTATGATTTTAAAGAGTAACGTAAGATCTCTCTGCTTCCTACGGTTCGCAAGACAGAAGATACGCAGTTGTTGCAGCCACACAGCATAGTTTTGATAGACTTAAATGCGATGTTATAGTTCAGTAGGTAACAAATAATCAATTAAACAATTTTTTGTATAAAGTAAATGCATTAATTCTAACAGCAGAATCCGCCAAAAGAATGCATAACATACAGGACTTAGGAGCATATGTGGATAGAAAAAAAATGGGAGAAAATTTCACACAGAAAAAACTTTAAGAGTAAAAGAAGATACATGGTCGGTGGCAATGAAGATAATTCGGACATCAGTACAGTACCCAAAATGGTGTCACTGTATGTCAGACGGCTCAACGCAAATACCAACTCAGATGATTTGGAAAAGATTCTAGAAAAACACTTACCAGAGGTGGTCTGTAAAAATCACCAATCCAAACTGCCTGCACTGTATGCCTCAATGAAAGTAACCATAAAGCAAGAAAATTTCAAGTAAAGCCTGGAAACGGGAGTCAGTGAGCCCAGAAAAAAAAGGTCTGTATAAACATTGCAACAATAAGGCTCAAAAACTTCATCATCTACGGCCTTGGCAGAAATTTATTTCATCGACATAACGAAGCCACATGCAGTATTATAACTATAGCTATATCGATTGGCCACTGCCTGGGCAAAGTACAAGAAATGCTTGATGAGCAGGCAGACTGCATTGCTTTATGTGTAAGTGAACATTGGAAATCAGAAAGTCAACTCAATAGCAACAACCCAACATCTTTTAAATTAACATCGGCTTACTGCAGAAGTAAAAGTACCCATGGTAGCAGCAATCTTTATAAACACATCAGATAAAGCAGTATTTGAGTGCACTGCAGTATAAATTGAGTTGTATATGTTTAAAGCTATTATTTTATGTACTTACCGTACTGCCTCAGAACAAACATTTTTTAAGAATTTTGAATCCATTTTATCCATAGTTGTACGTGAAAACTGTTTAATTTTTAAAGCAGGTGATTTCAAATGTAAATCGAAATGTTTCATTGAATTTTAGAAAACACACGAATAAGTATATAATCAAAAAGCAAAAAATCAACTTTAACTATGACATGAGCACATATAAATCAGGTAAGAATGAAAAGAGATTAATTAATATTAGGGAATCCTTTAAAAAAATATTAGCAGATCAAGATGGGGAAGACGTTTTTTCCTTCCCAAATTTTATATAGATGTTTGCTTTATGGTAACTAAACATTACTTTGACGGCGACGCCGCCGCCGGTTCACCTAATTGTATTTATGTATTGTATGATGTTTAAGTACATTTTAATAACGTTATCTATTTATCTATCTACCTATTATAGACGTGTCTGGTCAAAAAAGGTCCTTGTTTACATAAAACGGACTCCTTACGATCATGCACTGATTTTTAAAAAATCCAAATGCCCAGAACGAATTGCAATTGAAGACTCTTGTAAGAACGATAAAAATATGGACAAAAAATGGCAGTACAGCAGATCAAGTTGGTATGGTACGAAAAAAAAATTTCTAATGAGTCCCGATTCTGTCTTTTGGTCCACGATGGTCGCGGAAGAGTAAGACTGTTACGTGGAAAAAGCAAAAATTAAGAATTTTCTGCAGATAGGAGTGTGATAATATACGCTAGCAGGTCACCTCTAGATTTATTTACAGAAATTGGAATGCATTTATTACATACAGCAACGTACTGCAGCCTTTTGCATTGCCATACCTTCGAGGGTTAATTTGACTCCTTTCTCAACAAGACAACACACGTTCTCCTGCAGCATGGGTTACTACAAACTTCTAACAAGAAAATATCGTGATCCTGCTTCACTCTCAAGACTTTTCAGCATTGATTGATCGGCAATCAGCTAGGTTATTTATACCAATCACCAAACAACCTAGTTGACCTTCGTCAACGAATTCTAGAAGCCTGGAAAGACATTTATCAGGATACCATAATTTTATTTACCCCTACGGGAAAAAGGCGTGTCTATATGTATGTAGTTTGTGTAAAAATAAGTTTCAAGTGGATTATTTGGAAAAATAATACTCGCCCACGTAGGTTTCATTGAGTTGTAGCTCATCGAAGGAAATGACGTATTTATCGGTGTTCAGCTCGTACAATCGCAATATCGGCCCGAAAACGGGCTTCAAAGTTTCCGTGATATGTTTGAGAATTTCCGTAAAGGTTTTGCATTTTTTCGGATTGATATTCATGACGTTGCATGTTTCCGGATCGTCTACCAAATAAACTCTAATCCTCTTCATTCTTCCGTGGGTCGGTTCAGTCAGCGATGGTTTGTTGCATGTTTGACTCATTTCGTTGGATATTCTGTTCGAAAAAAATGTTGACTGTATCGTTTTTACAAAATCATGTTTCTAAATAAAAACATCCACTTGATGGACGAGGCTGGTTAAAATTTGAATGTACTTCACTATAATTTTGTTTAATTTAGTATTTTCTTATGAAATGATTGATGTCACGATCAAATAGACAAAACATCGATGACAAGATCTACTTACAATAATAGGTTAGGTTAGGTTAGGTATCATGTGAGTGGGGCGTGGTCACCTTTCCACTGCGACCGTTAGTAGGTCTATTGTGGCTCACGCCTAGAGGTTACAGTTCACCGCACAATCCAGCCCTTCTCACGAAGTTTATGGTTGTATAGGGTGAGATTTTGTTGGAAATCGACAGGTTCTAGGTTGGTATAACCAAATATGTTGAACCTTATTCTTCCCACTCCGGGGCATGAACATAATATATGTTCAGCAGTTTCGTCTTCCACGCAGCCAAACTGACCTATCCTTCCGAGGTGGTATCTTAGACGACAGTGTCCCGTTAGAATTCGCAGGTCATTTCTGTACTTACAATAATAAAACCATAATTATACTTTTGGATGACAATTGACAGTTACGTCGGAGTACTTTTCGGTAAGAATGTGAACAGTATTTTAGAACGCGGAAAATGGCTTCATTAATTATCGACAGATAAGCCGAGACAGTTAGTGTACTAGTTAGTTATAGTCAAAAACTTATTGCGTATTTATTTTACTAGCAGTCGCTGGCGAGCAGTCAGCTTAGACAGAATTCTTGTGAAATCATGTAAAGTAAAAGTCTGGCACTTTGAAGTCACTTTTTGATTGGCTCAGCCAATATGCTCATGATAAAGAATTTTAACGCGCCAACATTCAAAACAACAAATCTCAACTTTTCAGTTATATCCTAGTCATACTTAATCTTATTTCTTACAATTTGGGCTATAAAATTAGAGTTATGATAAAATGGAATGTAGATGAAAACATAAAAAATAACCGGTTTCAAATATTCGCGCCTTGAAATATGGCGACTTTTACTAGAGAGCCTCTAATGTAAAGTGTCTAATATCGCCCCCTGGTTTTCAGGATACTAACACAAAAAGGCGATCAGTTGTAAACATATTTGCAAGGTTGCCGACGTCAACTTTCGCATGAAATAGATTATAATGTCCAATGATTCGTGCCTCTGTCTGTATCTGTATTTTTTGGTTCACCACATTTTGGTGCACACTTTTTCAATAAAAATCTTACATAAATACATACATATAGTCACGCCTTTTTCCCGTAAGGGTAGGCAGAGACCACTCCCTTGCTACAGTTCTTATACACATCTATTGCTTACTCTATTTTCATCAGTGCTCTCATACATGCTCGTAGGTTGTTGGTACTCTTGACCTGCCCTTTCTTCAAAACAATGTTGATCTGACCAAGTTATGTTCGACGAGGTCGACCTCTACCGATTTCCGTCCATTCACACTCGCCTTATAAATTTTTTCGCCAATCTTCCTTCATCCATCCTTTCTACGTGTCTAAACCAACTAAGCATTTCTTTATCTATCTTTGTAACCGCATCTACTTTTACACCACTGCGTGCTCTTATCTCACTATTTTTTACTTTATCCAACCGAGTCTCTCTGGCTGCAATCCTCAGACTACTCATCTCCGCAGCATTAATCCTATTTACATGCCTCTTCTGCTAAACCCAACATTCACTACCATACTGATAAGTGTAGGAACCAACACACCTCTATGCACAGCCAGACGTGCCTTTTTGACACTTTCTGGCTGTTTATGTAGCTATGCAGTGCCCCGTTCATCTGTTTTCCTGCCAACACCCTTCGCTTAATGTCACTGTCAAACTTTCCATCTCTCGTAAACTTTGAACCCAAGTACACAAATGCATTTACTTATTCCACTCATTTTCCCTTAATCAAAACTTCACAGTTTGTCATGCTTTCTTCTCTTTTACTTACATTTATTTTCATCCCTTTGATTCTCAGGGCATAACATTAACCAACGCCTGCAACTTCTCTTTAGATGACGCTAATATGACTTGATCATCGGCGTAAAGAAGGCATTGATGATTAAATCATTCATTTTCAATTTATCGCACTCTTGTTCCAATATTTTAAACAATCGTCTATGTATAAGTTAAACAGCCATGGCAAAGCCACACATCCCTGTCTCACAACTTTTTCGATGTTAAACCAGTCCGTGCAAGCTCCGTTTATATTTGTAAAGTGATTTCAGTGTTCACTCCTCACCACTCTGTCATAGGCCTTTTTTAAGTCTATAAAAGTGCAATAGACCTTCTGACTTCTAGCCAAGAATAAAAATCCTATGGTATAATTTGACTTTTCTTTTCTTTACCTTCTATAACAAATAGGTACTGTGATGTAAGTTACAATTTAAGAAAAAAAAATCACTTTTTTTAATTTAATAAGCATTGCCATCTGCAATTTTTCCAGTATTACTTAAATCAGCTGATCTGCATTACCCGATATATTGTGATGAGTTTTAATCTTCCTTTTTGTAGTATTCCATAAGTGCCCTATTGGATTTAGATCTGGTGAATAACTAGGCCACTCTAAATTCTAAAAAAAGAGTCCAAACTCTTTTTTTATGTGGTGGTATAAATAAAAAAATTCTACTAAAATAAGGTCAAATAGCTCAAAAAAATAGTGAATCATAAGAAAAAAATTGAAACGCAATTTTGTAAAAATGCAGCTTTATTTCATAATAAAATTAAATGTTAACAACAGTTGAAACGTGAAATAATTTGATATTATTTCTAATAGTTGACCAAGAGAGAGAGCAGCAATGCGTAATCAAGAGGCACTTTCTACTTTATTTACAATTTCATTAAATTTATTAATTTATTTAAGTTTACAAATAGTAATCATAAATCGTCGTCTCTGTAGTGGGTTCGCTTCATCGCGAATTGTTGGTTTTACCAAAATTGTAGTTGTTAAATATTAATAAAATCTTATCAAAAACGATTCAAAAGCTTAAATTATTCGAGAGTTTACTTCAGTCGTTCCACAAAACTATTATAATATTTTCTTAACCAATAAATTGCTTACAAATACTCTCGAACATTTTTAAGCCGTAATATTGTTTCCAGATCATGCAATCGTTACATTTATCGCCTATTTATCACATACAATATTTTTATCAAACCCCAATGATATAACCCACCTCAAAACGTTTTTTCTTGCGTTTGGAGGTAACAAAACAAAGCACAAAACTACCCGAAAATACATAAAAAATGTTTTCAATAATGCCAACGTAAACGAAGCCTCCAGCAGATTAATTCCGTTTGGATACAATTTTTCGCGAATAACAACAGTACGTTTCTGTCAATATCTGCATGATTAATGAAACTTGACAGTCGATTACGTTTGGATACAATTTTTCGCTAACAACAGTACGTTTCTGTCTATGTCTGCATAATTAAGGTAGCTTGACAGTCGATTACGTTTGGATACAATTTTTCGCGAACAACAGTACGATTCTGTCAATGTCTGCATAATTAATGTAGCTTGACAGCACAGAAATATAATAAATACTAGAACGCCAATCAGTGATGTATGATTTGGCACCCCATAGGGCGATTGACCCATCTCCGAGTTTGCGCAATAAATGGTATATTGAGCGGGATATTCAAACGTATCACCAGGACAGGACTTAGGAACCATGCACTTCATTGTATCTAGAATTTTTCCGAGCACTTGAAACTATTAAAATTAACTAAACTAACGAAACTTACGAAACTAAACTACAGGAATGTCAGAAATACACAATGTTTATAAAAATAACGAGGAAAACACAAAAAACGGAGCACTAATGCAAGCGATTTTCCGAAAGCAAGTAGGAAAACAGATTTCAACAACTCATTAAATCCGAATACGACACTGTACTTTTCTTTGCTTCTTTATAGTCACGTACGTTTGTGCGGCGGTGTTGCCTGAAAAATACCAAGAAAAAAAGAACTTGGCAACGATGCGGCAAAAAAATATGTTGTGCGTACGTGCAAGTGGTAGGTGATTGATTCGCCATGTGGGGTCATTTCAACTCAATATCGGATGTATCTATTGGCATTCTAGTATTTATTATATTACTGTGTTTGACAGTCGATTACATTTACAATTTTTTTAATGTCAACGTCTGCGTCATTAATAAGAGGCTGTCAAGAACACGAGATCCTGGTTGGATTTCTTTAAAAATGGCCACCTGTAGACAAACATAAGCAAGTTTTACACTGTTTAAAAGGTAGTATTCTTGGTACTTTATCGTATCAAACTGTAATAATTGTAGTTATTATTTTATTTGTTTTCAATTATACACATTTTTAGTTATAGTGTGCTGTCTTTTATTTGTATTTTGTGATACACTTTCCGTTAGTAGTGAATACAATTCTTTGCGGTTAAAGGTCAAGAATTTATAATGCATCTACAAAAAATGAAAGACACTGACGATGAGGCAGCCGTTATCCTTATAGTTAAACCTTTTTTTAATAGTTATGCGGGATAAGGATAAGTAGTATCTTAGCGCACGCTGTTGCGGTTGAAAAATAGCTGTTTGCCCATTTGAGTGCGAGTTTACTTGACGCACGCCTACGTCATTCGAGAGCGACAAGTTTACTTAGCGTACGCCTACGTCATTTAAGTGTTACTTGACGCACGCAATAGTATATTGTGCAACTAGTGCGATACGTTGGCAATTGCTCAAGAGAGTGAAGTTAAACGCACGATCGAAGCGAGAGCGTTCATTCGCTCGGGTGAGCAATCGACAACATCGCACGGGTTGCACATACTATCTTTTATTGCGAATGCGGAATAAACGCGAGCATAAAACAGCGGTCCAGACCAAAAATATTAACTGAAATAAAAATATAAACTTTGTAATGTCAACTTGACAGTTGCGCGTTCGGCTGTTAACCGAAAGGTTGGTGGTTCAAATTTGCGAGCAACAAGGATAGTTTGCGTGTGCTAAGTATAAGTATATCAAATGGACAAACAGCTACTTTTCAACCGCATGAGTAATAAAAAATAAATTTTTTATCATTAAAATCACACGACAAAACAACAATAACATGAAACGAGTTTTTGTGTCTACAGGAGGCCATTTTATTTTTTATCTGATAATATATTGCATAACTCAATTTAGTTTGACAGTAGATTACGTTTGGATACAATTTTTCGCGAATGACAGTATGTTACTGTTAATGTCTTTGTCATTATTTAGCTTGACAGTCGATTGTATTTTTTTTGCGATTATCAGCATGTTTTTGTTAATGCGTGCATCTAGAATTAAACTTGACGGTCGAGGTCGCGTGACGCCATTGTCAAATATGTATATTGAATGTAACATTTGATTTTATATTTTTTGTAATCTTTAGAATGTTTGTTGCGGTCATTTTGCGAAAACGACATTCTTTAAGTATCGAAATATGGTAGGGACGTACTTGAAACATTTTAAAAAATCTCTTGTAATTAGTTAGCTTCTCTCATTAAAGTCTACTTAAAAATACTCTAGAATAATAACAGCATGAGCACTTTTGGTAAAATTATAACGAAACATTTCACAGAACTGCAAGTTTTTTAACTCTAAGTGTAGCTCTACTACTAATTCGAGGTTCCCTAGGGATAAACGAGCCAATCTATAAATACATCGCACATTAACAAACATATTCTTCGTCCTAAATAACCAAATCGTCACACTTTTCATTCAAAGCATCACACAAATTTAATTTTAATAGTAAATAAAAAATATTTTTTAGAGGATCAATAAGATCTACGGATTTTTTATGGTACCATAGATATTTTTTTGACGTTATTCTACGAAAGATGAGTTGACATGCTCTCTCTCTATCTCTCTGCGTTTATCTGAAGTTGATCGATCTAAAGTTGATCGAAACGCCAAAAATATCCATAATTTTTTTAATATGACTCATTTCTTTTCCAAAAATCTAATTTCTTAACTAATTCTGGCCTAAGGATCCTTATTAAAAGAGTTTTCTTTTGTTGTTAGATCAATTGGGACAATTTTTTACTCTTTTGAATTGAAAATGATGATGCTCGGTACGTATTCATTGATTGGCTCGCACTGACGTCTAAGAGGTAGCGTGAGGTACTTCTTCAGTTATTTCCTTTGTGAAGACTAAAACAACTCCCAAAAGAGGGTCGATTGATTGATGATTGTTCTGGTGAAAACAACTTATCTTAAGGAAACCTCTTTTTTTATTTTTTCTATAACTTTCATATATTTCTTTTACTCTACATGTCATATTGTTATAAAGCATCTCATAATTAATTTTCATCAGTCTAGCTAGGATTTCATCTTGGCGAAAATCGTGAAACCTATTAAATAAAAAAAAGATATAATTGATATATTTTTCTTTTACAATCTAACAGTTAAATAGGTACTAGTAATGTTGCACCGTGACATGCACTTTGTTTTTTAGATTTTGTGTATCAACCTTTTCTTCAATTTTACGTATGTACTGATAGATAACACGGCTGCCACGTGTCAAAAACATCGAGAAATACTGAATCTAAAATGTCTTTCCATTAATTCCCAATACGACAACTGCCTAGAGCAGGGGTCTCCAAACTTTCCAGCCTTAGGGCCATACTGATTACTCCAGTAAGTTCCGAGGGCCAAAACCATATTATCATTGTTGCCGGTGGTAAAAAGTGAAATAGTCCACTGATGAAAAAAAAAGTCCGAAAAAGTTCGCAACATTTAAAAAAGGCTGCAAATCGGACTAAAGTCCGCAAAATGGCAACACTGCATATTATTAATTTTCCTGTCATTATCTGTAATTTCTAATTGATACTGTTTCAATCACAACTACGAAGTAAATGTTTTTCACATTTTAAAACATGTGAAATATTCAGCCACATCACTGAGACTGAGTTTCCTATCGATTTTGCAATCGAAACTTTGGGTGCTTTGAAAATAAATTTTGATACTCATTTCTCGGACTTTGATGCCATTGCGAATCAAATTAAGATTTTTCAGAATCCTTTTGATACTGACATTGAAACCCTAGCCCCGGAACTTCAAATGGAAATGATTGATCTACAGTGCAGTGATATAATTAAGAACAAATATCAAAACTCATCTTTGTTCGAATTTTATAAGAGTCTTCCACTGACACAATTTGATAATTTGCATAAAATTGATCGTGGGCTGTTTTCTGTTTTTGGTACTACTTATTTGTGTGAGAAGACCTTCTCCAAAATGAAGTACAAAAAAAATGTTTACAGATCTAAATTAACTGATGAGCATCTTAAATCTCTTTTAATAATTGGTACAAGTAAAATTAGTCCACAACTACAAACTATTGTCAGTGGAAAATCTCAATTACATAAATCTCATTAGTATTTCATATGTCATTATGCTTGTTATAAGTTATGTTTTTATTTAAAATGTATAAAATGTTAGTTGGATTCATTTCAATAATTTGTTAGTTATTATATACTGAAGTTAAATTTTCTGCATATTATACATGTCTTTACTCATTACAATTCTGTGTTTCTCTATCCAACTTATCACAAAAACAATAACAATAAGCCTACAACAATGTTATGAGTAGTTAGCCCATGACCATATCAATGTAGATGTCATATTAATAATTATTCAACATAAAATTAAAATACTTCAGTAAACTAAATTTAATTTGCTATAAAAAATATGTTCTCTAAAAGGAGTTTTCAAGTATGCTAGCTCTCCGCGGGCCGGACAAAATCTGTCCGCGGGCCGGATGTGGCCCTCGGGCCATAGTTTGGAGAACCCTGGCCTAGTGCATCATTTTATCATTGGGTCTTCGGTTAACTGACTGCTACAGATTTAATCTTAGAGCATCTTCTAAATAGTAGTTTTACCAAAAGTTGAAAAAATGTACTACTATTTTAATAAACGCTACTTATTCTAACATATTAAGAAAAAAAAGGATATACCTAAAGAGAATCAGAGTCTACTGAATGCAAACAAAACCAAACTGACTGGAGAGGACAATAATCCACACATGGAATTTGGCAGGATCCGTTTCAATTCAAGAATGCAAAACCAATTAAATGAAGACAGCGGACGATTTTTAACTGGATGTTATAATTTTATCAAACGTAAGGTAAAAAATTGCATACAGGAGGCACAAAACTAAAAATTTGGAAAGTTTATATCAAGCAGTAGACGAATGTGAGCTAATTGATGATAATGAGTACTGATGTGGTCTAACTATTTCTGCAGAAACATTAAAATGTTGTTCTCAATATTAGAAGGTATACCAAAAGATGGACCAATCGATTGGAGTCCTAGGCCAGTGCGCATACAGTAGAAATAGGGCACCATCTCCAACTCGATGTTCTGATGAAATTAGACATGAGCTAGAAAATTGCGTTCAGGAGGAACAAAACTAAATATTTGGAAAGTTTATATCAAGCAGTAGACAAATGTGAGTCGATTGATGATAACCAGTGATGCATTCTAATTTTTCTGTAGAAACACTGACATTACGAAAAGATTCCATTCAAAAATGTTGTTCTCAATTAGAAGGTTTACCAAAAGATGGACCAATCGATTGGAGTCCTAGGCCAGTGCGCATACAGTGGTAAGTTGTTGTTCAGCGGTAGGTGAACGTGAACTAATTGATAATGACCAATACTGAATATAGTAAATCATGGAAATAAACGAGACTCATTCTGTACGACCTGCACGACAGATTTTAAATGTGGCTGAATCCAAGCAGCTGTCGGATAATGGAAAATGGTAATATCAAAGATAAAAATTCCTTTTGTCAAGCCAATGTAATACCATTCTGTATCTATAATGCCAGTCGAGAATTACATTCTACAAAAATTTATACAATGCAACCACTCCGACTTTTTTCACAGATGCAACATCCCAAATATATATGTATATATTTGTCTAATTATATAAGATTTCTATCTTGTAAAAAGTTTGGAAAATATTATTGTGCCGCGACGTCGCCGAGAGTAATATAACTTACGGAGCATCTGCAACTTTTGTACTACTTAAAATAAAAATTATAGTTCGGTGATGGGTTCTTGTATGAGTTTAAAAAGTAAAGAGAAATCTTATATAATCGCCACTAAGTTTGATGTAACCGAAAACGACACGCGTACAATATACTTACGATACTTCAGTCATCTACTTTTAAAAAATCACTGTACATTATTTTAAAACAAGTATCACTCATCAAAACCGAGATTGTTCTATCAAATCTCGTAAACTATCTTTTAATAATTGCACTACAATGATTTCATGTTCAGATGTTTTGATTATTTATTTGCCGCTTTTGATCGAATCGTTTGAGTCACCTGAAAGCTTAAATATCTATTATTTACTGCCGCGGCAAAAATTGATTTTAAGTCAAAAATAAAAAAAATAAAAATGGAGACACCCATGTTTATAGATCACAGCTAAATGTGAAGAGTTCCTTCCTTACATATATTTATCGTAGAGATAATATCAGTCACCTGTCTAATTTACTTCCGTTTCAAAATAATACACATCCAAAGTACGAGGGCGGTTTGATAAGTCAGTGACTTTTTGAATAAAACAAATTTTTTTCCGCAAAAAAACATTTTATTTTTCTACATAATCACCTTTTAGCTCGATACATTTTGTCCAGCGTTTTTCTAATTTTTTTATTCCCTCCAAATACTAGGTTTTTTCAAAGCTTTCAAAATACGCGTTTGTTTCGGTAATGACTTCTTCATTCGACTCAAATCTCTTACCGCCCAGCCATTTCTTTAGGTTTGGAAACAGAAAATAGTCGCAGGGGGCTAATTCTGGAAAATATGCTGGATGGGGTAGCAGTTCGTATCCCAATTGCTTTTGCTTCAAATCAACGTCGAATCTGTTCAAAAGCTTTGAATAATATTCGCCGGTGATCGTTTTACCTTTCTTGAGGTAATCGATGTGAATGACACCGCGTACATCCCAAAAAACTGTGGCCATGACCTTGTTGGCTGACAGACTCTGTTTCGCCTTCTTTGGTCCACGTTCACCCCGAGCAACCCACTGTTTCGATTGTTCCTTGGTCTCTGGCGTGTTGTGATGGATCCATGTTTCATCCACAGTAACAAAACGTCGCAAAAATTCGTCCGAATTACGGCTGAACATCGCTAAACACTCTTTTGAAGCGGTCACACGATTGCGCTTATGGTCGAGTGTGAGCAATCACGGCACCCATCTAGCAGAGAGTTTTTTCACGTCTAAATATTCGTGTAAAATATGATGTACCCGTTCAGTTGAGATACCTACAGCATGAGCCAACTCACGCACTTTCATTCTCCGATCATCCAATATCATTTCATGGATTTTATCGACGATTTCCGGCGTGATAACTTCTTTTGGGCGACCTGGACGTTCGGCGTCACTAGTGCTGGTACGCGACCACAATGGAACTCTGTAAACCACTTCTTAACCATTGAAATTGATGGTGCCGAGTCCCCGTAGTATTTATCAAGTCTTTCCTTAGTTTCAGTGATGGATTTTTTACGTAAAAAGTAATGCTTAATCAGCACACGAAATTCACTTTTTTCCATTTTCGTAAAAATTCACGAGGTTGTCTGCTTTGAACGGCTATCAAACACCAACTGCACGACGTAGCTTGCTCAAAATTAGAAAGTTGCCCACTGATAGATTATAGTTGACGGCAGCACTGTTGTATTTGGAGTAACTGCGCGGGAAATTCAAAAAGTCACTGACTTATCAAACTGCCCTCGTATCAACGAAAATAGTCCAAAAAACGCGTCAAATCAGGTGAATGATATGAACAAAGCGTTATCCCGCAGATTCGTACATCAGAGCCACTTACAAACGAAACTCTTAGGCCTAACCTATTTTTTTTTTAAATTTCTAAACTTCTGTTGTAACCCGCAGGATATTTTACTTTTCTTAACAAGGAGATATTACCCGTGGTTCTAAAAACGGCGGATTTTCGGTTTTCGCTATCAATGCAGTTAGAATATTGATCCTCCCATTTATTTACTAAGAAAATCAATTACTCCCAAAACCGTCACTTCGTTCATCTCTATTGTACGATTCAATAAAATGAGATTCATATGTTATTATCACAATTATTTAAGAATTGCTTCCGCTTTATACATTTGAACATTCACTATACATTACTAGTAAATACACTCGACAAAAATGTGTCTCATAATTTTAAAAATTATCTAAAATCAAAAAACATTATTCCATAAGGATAATTTGCTTTACTTGTCAAAAAACATGAATTCTGACAGAAATTTTAAAACATTGAGTTGTGCGGTATCCAGTCGACCAGCAAAAAAAATATAATAAATATTCGTGATAAATAATTAAGTACACGACTCTAATTTAAATTGTCCCTACTTCGTCGACATGTGTTTGCGACGTTACTAATCAGTATGAAATTGTTAGCGACGGTGTGTACGTCTGACTTATCAGAGACTACTACGAATTCAAGAGATCAAATAATTTATTTTTTAAAAATGTATTTATTTTTTCCCTTACGGTTTTAAAAATAAAATAAGTATTCTGGGAATTAAAAAACTTAGTTTTTACATTTCAATACTTCTAGTTAGAAGTTATTAACTGGGTGGTGCTTGTGAAAAGGTATAGATGTCGTGACTAGCGCTTTTCGTGCAGTCATTCATGTATACTTGGTGAGAGTTGAATTTTTGTCTCGTCGAAGGAAAGGCAAACATGAGTTTGTCAAGACCTACCCTATCCTGATGAAGTACAACACCCTGAAACCGGTACAATTGATTGCTGACAGCGCTGAAGGACTTCAAAGACTGATCGATAGAGTGGCCGACATATGTCAAAAATTTTACATGCAAAGAGTACCAACAATAACATACTTAGGAGCAAGTCTAAATGAAAAATGGGACCATTCTTACGAAATCAAAGTAATGATTGAAAAAGCACGATCATCATTCAACCGTATGAAAAAGTTTCTCTGTAGCATGAACCTGAGTCTTCATTTTCGGACACGAATATCGAGATGCTATGTGTTTTCAGTGCTTCTGTATGGCGTAGAGGCATGGACGATGTTCGAAGCTACTTGTAAGCGGATTAAAGCTTTCGAGATATGATGCTATCGCCGTATGCTGAGTTTCATGGACTCATCATGTGCCCAATGAGGCTATATTGCTGCGCATGCGAAAAAACAGAGAACTGCTGAAAACAGTAAAACAACAAAAACTTTGGGCATATCATGTGGAACAATACTTCAACTTATAATGCAGGATAAAAAAAGATCGCAAGGAATACGTCGAATATCATGGACAGGTTTGACATCAATGGAATAATTTCGATCTGCTGTGAATAAAATCAAATGGGCCAGACTGACCGCCGACGTCCACTGAGGATAGGGCACATTGAGAGGAAGAAGACAAGAACAAATTATCCAACTTTGCACCAATATCACGCCAAATCTACTCAGCGATATGAGATTATCTCTCTTTCACAGATTTGACTATTGTTTGACACAACAAGTTGGTGTATATGAACTTTTAATGCATACGATTTGTATTGTTTTTTTTTAGTTTATTTTTCAAAAGTTAATGTTATTAATGTTTTTTAATTCGTAGAATATTTATTATTATAAGTTATAGTAAAAAAAGAACACATTTTTAGAAGAAAGATTATTGAATCTCTTGCATACGTCGTAGATTCTTTCCTGATAAGTCAGACGTACACACCGTCGCTAACAGTTTCATACTGATTGGTAACGTCGCAAACGCATGTCGACGAAGTGGGGAAAATTCAAATTAGGGTGTTGTAGTTAATTACTTGATTATATTTCGCGAATATTTATTATATTACAAAGGTGAACAAATTATGCGATCTTTTTGTGATGAGTGTATTACAAAAAGTATGGATTATATATGCAGAGTTATTGCTTTGAAAATATATTCACAATATTATAAGGTACCCACACTATATTCGTATATTATTTAAATAATTTCTCATTTTTACTTTTTCAAAAAATATTGCTTATTCATTTTTAAACCTTCTGGTTTTTAAAGATATGTTTAATTATGTAGTATTTCATAAAAAATGAGAGGATCTTGCTATTCTAACAAAAAAGAAGTAAACATGAAGTATTGGTTTGTATTTTTGAATTAAAAAAACTTCAGTCAAAACATGATTATTCTAACAGAAAGGCGATTAATATATCTACTTTTAAAATAACGTAAAGTATAACAAACTGTAAGAATGTTATATTTGGCACTGAAATCACCAAAACCCAGGAAATTTGCGAAATTCGTTTTCCAGATTTCATGAAAAATGTGTTTGTGCATCAAAAAGTGCATTCTTTTAACTGCATAATTTCAAGAGATGGGAAAAAATTCATATCTGCCTCAAAAAACACCCGATCTGTACGAAATTTTGCATCCGGGGGTTTTTCAGGTCGCGGAATCTGAATATCATGTCCAAATTAGCCCCCTGTAAACCTGGAGGTCAGGACGGCATTAGGAACATCATCCCCTGGATTTCCTGCTTAATTTGTGATATTTCAAGAGAAACTCGTGTCCCGGGGATTTTTAGGCCACCCGTCACGAATTTGACATCGGCGACCCGCCCCGGAACACCTGGTGCACTGGACGACCTGACTAGTAACGTCATCCCCTGGAGTATTGATGGAACAACTTACGGAATCGTTGGAAACTCATCGTCCGGGGGTGTTTTAGGCCGCCCGTTACGAGTTTGACATCAGCGACTCACCCCGGAGGACCTGGTGCACCGGACGACCTGACTAGTAACGTCATCCCCTGGAGTTTTGATGGAACAACTTACCGAATCTTTGTAAACTCGTCGTCCAGTGGTCTTTCGGGTCGCTCGTCACGTATTTGACATCGTTGACCTGTCCTGGAGGACCTGATGCACCGGACGAACTGACTAGTAACGTCATCCCCTGGAGTTTTGAAGGAACAACTTACCGAATCGTTGTAAACTCGTCGATAGGGGTTTTTCGGGTCGCTCGTCACGAATTTGACATCGTTGACTTATCCCGGAGGACCTAGTGCACCGGACGACCTGACTAGTAACGTCATCCCCCGGAGTTTTGATGGAACAACTTACCGAATCGTTGTAAACTTGTCGATAGGGGTTTTTCGGGTCGCTCGTCACGAATTTGACATCGTTGACCTGTCCCGGAGGACCTGGTGCACCGGACGACATGACTTGTTAGTATTCCGATACTTTATTACTTCGATCTTTTACTGAACAATTTTCATCATTTTTCGAGTTGACGTTTTCCTTCAAATTAATAATAACTGTAAAACCATCCCTATAAAAATAGTATCTTACCAGCAAATTCTATACGGGCGAAACAAATTCGTAAAGAGCGACTCGAATAACCCCCGGACGGCAAGTATCCAACGATTCGGTAAGTTGTTCCATCAAAACTCCAGGGGATGACGTTTCTAATTTGGACATGCTATTTAGATTCTGTGACCTGAAAAACCCCCGGGTGCAAAATTTCGTACAGTTTGGGTGTTTTTTGCGGCGGATATGAATTTTTTCACATTACTTGAGATTATGCAGTTGAAAGAATGCATTTTTTGATGCACAAACGCATTTTTCATGAAATCTGGAAAACAAAATACAAAGTTTATAAATGAGCTAATGATTCGAATGCAAAAAACCGCATCTCGATCCAAAATTGTTTGCGCAAATTTCCTGGGTTTTGTGCCTCGCCTAATACTTTGTGATAAGCAAAAGATGTGTCTGCATTATTTTATGTAGTGTTTCATAAATAATGAGAACGTTTTGCTCCTTCAATAAAGAAGTAAAAGAAACTGTAAGGATGATTAAGTCGGGTTAAGCAGAATGATTCGAAAGAAGGTTTTCCAAAATATTTCACTGTTTGAGGGTAAAACAGAGGGCAAAGACAAAAACCACCCGCTATGTCTTTGACCTTAGTTTCCGTATCAACCATACTTCACATTCACTTCATTTAAAAAAAAATAAAAAGGAGAAGTATGATGCCTACAATTGCTAATGAGTGCAAGTCTTCTAATACATTATTTTAACGTTTTCATTTTATTTTTATACAAAATGTAGGTTTACTTTCGTCGTATGTACAGTTAATCGGAGTATTGGCTTTAAGAGGAGAGTTAGATTTGTGATAAAATGATAGCGTGTTTTATATTCTTCTAAACTTATACCATTTCCTTATCGACTTGGTACAAGAATTGTGCAAATTATTGCGATTGGGGTTCGAGCACAAAGCACCTACTTGTTTATATATCGGATGTTCGCTACAAAGGACAATCTTAATTTTAAAAAACAAAATTACGTGACCGTTATTTTAGAATAAACAAAAACGCGAGCGACCTAAAACAATAATAAACAGAGCAAATTTTTCGCTTTCATAAAGAAAATACAATTTTTATATACTGTGTATCTTGCGGAAGAAACTGGGGTGCTAACCCAGGAATAATGTCCTGGATGTACGACGCATTAGTGCATGGAGCGATTGTGTGGTGAAGGAGGACCTTGCAAGTCGGGGCGAGCGTCTTCCTGGAACACATAAGGGGGCTCGCGTTACGAGATATCTCGGGTGCTAATAGGACTACGCCCATCAGTGCACTTGAAGTGATGTTTAACACTCCGCCGTCTTCACCAAGTGGTAGGATTGAGAATACAAGTGATTTCATAAGGCGTTGTTTTGTAGCTTTACTTATGTTGTGATCTTTCCATACTTTTATTAGTTTGGCTAACGCTGTCCTTGCCATCCCGATCCTTCTTTTTATTTCCTTTTCACTGCCACCTTTGTTCGTGATGCATGCACCGAGGTATATTATTGACTCTTTGCACTCTATGTCAGGTATTGAAGAAAGGATTCGTGGTAAAACTGCATGTCGGCAAAGTCGGCAAGCGAGAGGCTAGGTTTTCTGTGAAAAGCCAGAAAGTTTTTTACTCCTGATCAACTGTTGACGACGTACAAGGCTCAAATACGACCTCTATTGGAGTATTGCTCGCACATTTGGGGTTCAGCACCAAGGCATTCTCTTCGTCTTCTAGATTCCATTCAGAAAAGAGCCATTCGCTTGATAAACAGCTCAACTCTCACAGATACCCTTTACCCTCTAGAATATAGAAGAAGAGTTGCAGACCAGTCATTGCTCTACAGATATTTCCATGGCAGATGCTCCAGAGAAATAAGAACTCTTGTACCACCATTGGCAACATTCGGCCGAAGAACTCGGCACGCTGATCAGTCTCACCCATTTAATCTCAAGATTGACACTACAAGGACCAATCTTCATCAAGAATCCTTCTTTTACAGGGCTGCTACGGAATGGAATAAGCTTCCAAAATCAGTTTTTCCAGAGAACTATGACCTGCAACTTTTTAAAAAGCGTGTCCACGATCATTTCCTTTCTGTAATCCCTTCCCCTTCTAATAGTCGCAGTGCGGGCCGTCCGCGGCCCACACGATAGGTCTACCCTTTTTGCGACTATTTTCATAAAAAAAAACTCCGGTTTTATCCACGATCATAAAACAATACTTGCCCCTGTTGAGTTTTAACCCAGATTCTGCACTAAATTCTTCGACTCGTTTTAAAAGTTTTCCATATCCTCTTCACTGCTTGCTAAGATTGTCGCGTCGTCCGGTATCTGAGATTTGAGATTTTCCCAGCCATCTATTGCCTTCCTTATGATCCACTCCCCGTAAATGTTAAAAAAGAGGGAGAAAGAATGCACCCTTGTCGGACACCTTTTTCTACTTGGAATTCCTTTGACAATTGACCGTCAACAAAGACATAGGCTTTGTTGTGTAGATACAACTGGCGTATGAGATGTGTTAGGTCGTTCGGTACGCCCATCTCTTCTAAAACCTTTCATAAAATGGTCCAGTGTCGAAGGCTTTGGTGTAATCAAGAAAACAAAAAATGGCTGGGACATTGTATTCGTACAGCTTTTCTGTTAGTTGTGGGACATTTATTAGCTGATCTCGAGTGCCTTTTCCCGGGATAAACCCAGCCTGTTCTGGTGGAATTTGCAGTAGGAGGTAAGGTTTCAATCGTTCATGCAGCCCCTGTAGCATAACTTTGCTCGCATGATTTATAAGTGCTATCGTTCTGAAGTTACTGCATAGCTCTTTATCACCCTTTTTATGTATCGGTACGTATATTAACTGTATCCAATCATTTGGCCATACTCCAGATGTCCAGATTTTGTTGCATATAAGGTGCATTAGACGAACTCTTTCGTCTCCTGAAACTTTTATCATTTCTGCAACTATTCCATCGGCGCCAGTTGTTTTATTGTTTTTTAACTTCTTGATGGCTGTTTCTACTTCACTGTACAGGATGTCTGGTTCAGTTAATCCTCTGAATTTGAAAGTATATTAAGATGCAGGATTATCGATTTTTATCTACTCCCGAATTATAATATGCGAATTAAATAATTGTCAACGATTCATTAATGAGGTCCATTATAACACGAATTTTCATTATGTTACAAATTTTGGCCAATAAAAACACGTACTTTGCATTATGAAAGGAATTTTCGGCCTATAAAAGCATACACTTGCAACTTTGAACCTGAATTATGAACACCTACCAAAAGTTAATGAAAATTCAAGTTTTAGTTTTGCGAAAATTGAATAAATTAACTGCCAAATAGGTGCGCTACCCTCAGAAGGGAGTTTAGATAAATCCCTACTGATAGACCCATTTTCAGTAGTAATCGGGTGTTTGTAAATACGTGGAAAGAATGTTTACTCAACTTCGAATTAGTGAACTAGACAACGTTTTATTTAACACAAAATATAAAAACACCATGTCTTTCTTCAAACAACACACAAGGTACTACGAGCACTACAAACATTGAATCTTACTTCAATGTCGTGGAAAAATAGGAACGAATATAGCTTGGAACAAAGGAATGACTCGTTACTCTCGACGGTCGGAGGAATACTTCTTATTGCAAGTGACAAGCGACCTTCGAGACTACACAGAATCATCAGAATAAAGTGCTACATATGGCTAAACTCCTATTGAGGAGGAGATTTCAATAATGACTGAATATACAGGGTGATGTATTTAAAACACCAAAGTGACTAATAATATCAGAGAAACTGCAAATCTGACAACATTGCAAATGTCAAATATGGAATCTCCGTATCTCAAAATAGGCTTATCCCAAATTTTGTACAATTCAGACTAGCAAATTTACGAGATAATTGTCCGTTTCCAGACTTTCGGTCCACTCTGTATATTAATATTTTCGAAATAAAATTAATCTCGATATATTCGTTTAATACTCCGATCCTTTCTCAGTTTACCCACCAAATCTGAGCTTTTAAAGTGTTACTGATTCTGAGCGTCCTTAAATTTCAGCTGAAAGGTAAATAGACATGAAAAAGATTTTTTGATCCCCCACGAGCTGGTAATAATAGCAAAATCTGTGTTTTCTTATAAAATGAATAATATATCACAAAAATCATATCTTTCGACATACCTCGTACACGACTGAAAAAATTTGAAATCTGATGGTGGTATTTTAGGTTTCATACCAAGCACGAAATTTTACAAGAATAAATTTTTTTATAAAACTAACAATAAAAAAGTTTCCGACATAAGTAGTTATACGGTATATTAAAATGTATTTTTCTTGTATCTTGCTCCGTTAATTATTTTTCTACGTTGTCGCGTTTTTGTTTAATCTAAAATAATGGTCAAATATAGTGAATTGCGGATTAAACTCATAAATAATAAAATTGAATAAAAACATTCTGCTCGCAATATTAAATAAAGCGAATCATAAAATTAAAAATACATAAATTACACTCAATCGACACCAAAACGTATTTAGATTCATCATCTGTCGATTCAGACATTTTTTTGTGTCAATTTCGAAAATACTCGCCACCTGGACACGATGCGTACAGCGCCAAAATATAAAAACGGGAAATACCCAAAAACCGGGCTCGTCAAGTCTCTAGTATCCAATATAAATTTTTGAGCACCTAAACGCTTAAAGCTAAACTTAATTTTAGTTCTAATATTGCACAATTCTAGCGTCCTTTTCACTTAATTGCTTTTATAAAACAAACGAACGACAACAGTGCGATAGGGATTCGATTTATCAAGACGATCACGTATGCAAACACATTTTTCGTCCTTTTTAATATTGTTCCGTTGATCAAAACTGATAAAAGATAAACTTAAACCACTTTAAAATAATCAAAGAGATTTCTATACCACTTTAGAATCATCATCATAAAGCAGATCAATTAAGCATTGCAAAAATATTTGTTCATTTTTTATCCTTAATTTACACAGTTCTTTGTATCGTAGATATAAAATGAAGAAAATATTTTTAAAAAATTGATAATAGATAATTTTTAATCATTTAAAAACCACTTTAGACTTAATAAATGTATGGATTCCAAGAAAAGTTGTTCATTGTGTGTCCTTAATTTCTTCCTTCTTTTGAGTACTCCTTCGTCATATTAATACGACGAAAGAGTTTTTAAAATTTAATAAAATAAAATCTTCAATCACTTTAGAGTAATTAAAATTAATAAAAGAGAATCTTGAACCACTTTAGACTCATCAATTGTGGATTGGAAGAAAAGTTGTTCATTGTTTTTCCTTAATTTCTTCCTTCTTTTAAGAACTCCTTCGTCATATTAATACGACGAAAGAGTTTTTAAAATTTAATAAAATAAAATCTTCAATCACTTTAGAGTCATTAAAATTAATAAAAGAGAATCTTGAACCACTTTAGACTCATCAATTGTGGATTGGAAGAAAAGTTGTTCATTGTTTGTCTTTAATTTTGTCCTTCTTTTGTCATTATATAATGACAAAAGAGTAATTGAAAATTTGATAAAAAGGAAACTTAAATAGCTTTAGGATCATTGAAATTAATAAAAGATATTCTTTAACTACTTTAGAATCATCAAAATTGATAAAAAAGAATCTTGAACCACTTTAGACTCATCAATTGTGGATTGCGAATCTTAGACCACTTTATGATTATCAAAATTGATAAAAGATTATCCTAAACCATCTTCAATTAAGGAATGTAATCAATGGTTGTTCTTAATTTATAATATGACGAACAAATTTCTCTTAAACCTTTGCATTTAAAAGTTCTATTTATCTTACAATAAGTGGTGTGTTTTGAAAGAATAAAAAAAAATGTATTTTGAAGAAATCGAATGCCCTATCAAATGTTGTATAGCAGCAGCACGCACTAGCGTAGTGTATGGCCATCTCAATGGTGGTCTGTGCGAAGGAGGAGCGCAGCTGTGGCGACAGTCAGCACCGGCATCTGGCACAGTTGATTTGACAACACCGTACACTAGTGCGTCGAGTGACGTCATTGCAAGTTGGATTCCTTGTGGAAAGTGTCAGATTTATGGAAGGACGTCCTTCCGCTGTTTTCGTTGCTCCTGAACAACGACATGTCCTGCGATGCGAAATTGTTCTCCGATTTGGGTCTCGGTAGCGTGAGTCTTTGCAAATTCCAACCCAATTCGCGGAGGTCTCTGTCGCTGGAATGCAGTCGCGATACGGATTCTGTCGACATGTTCACGTGATCTGCTTCTGCTGCTAGAGCGTTCACCACGGCGTTTATCGTTTTGCTTTCGCTACCCAGATCCTCTTCTCGATGAGCGAGTAGATTCGGATTTTTGCCTATTTTGTTTAACCTAGACACACGAGAAATAACGATTACGGGAAAAATGCCTTCGGGAGAACTAGTATCAAAGTGTTTAGGTAGCATGTTAAACAATAAAACAATTACCAGTTGTTTTTAAATATATTTTTTCCACTACACGCTGTCCACAATGCCAAGCTTGTGGACGTGGTTATAACAAGTTTTAGCCATTTGACTTATGCATTATAATCAAAATATAAATCAATTTTGGCTTCTTGATTTTTATGAAACAATAATTGTGTTATATCTCTACCTAATGCCGATTTGATTATAGTTCTGAAACACAGCAGTTATGATTTGCAAATAAAATTTGTCAAGCTCGATAGTGGTGATGTGTAATACGAGAAACGACTTTTGAAAAACCAAATCCAATATTTTTTCGTTTTTATTTTTTAAACATGATAAAATCTTACCTGCAAATTTGTCATACGTAAAAATCCACCCGGTATATTTGATTATTCAAAAGAAATTTACAGTCATCAAAATTTGTATTGTGCTAACAGCCTAATTTACCAAAGATCGACTACTCACAGAAACGTTCATTTTTTTTTGGAAAAAAATAAATACATTTCCTTTATTTTTTATTCATTATTCATTCAGTCAATATTTTACAAAATACGTTATTCACTTTTAAAAGTGTTTTTATTATCTATGTATAGGGTGTTAGTAAATAAGTGCGACAAACTTCAGGGGGTGATTCTGCATACAAAAATAATGACAGTTTACTGTATTAACGTATGTCCGCAAATGCTTCGTTTTTAGAGATACAGAGTGTTAAAGTTTTTCTTAAAAACTGACGATTTATTTTTTGTTTTGAAACCGGTCGAGATAAGCAACGATACCTAGAATAAACGCATCAATGCCTGAGGTCACTATCCGCCATCGCACCATCAGGAAAATCCTACGAAATCTTGACTCTAATAAGGCAGTAGGACCAGATGGAATTCCGACAATTGTCCTGAAGACCTGTGCTCAAGAGCTCACCCCAGTTCTCTGTAGACTTTTCAAGTTATCATACAGCAAAGAAGTATTTCCGTCCATGTGGAAAAACGCTAAAGTCCAACCGATTCCGAAAAAAGGAAAGAAGACTATTCCTGCAAATTATCGCCCTATTGCATTGCTCTCAGTCATATCCAAAGTTATGGAAAAAGCGATTAACACAGAACTTCAAATATCAAATATCTGGAGAAATTTGAGATAATCCTTGACAGACAATATGGATTTCGACAACTTCAGTCTACTGGAGATTTGCTGGCTTATGTCACTCAGCTCTGGACAAACACTATTGAAAAGTTTGGTGAATCCCGTGCAATAGCCTTGGATATATCTAAAGCCTTTGACCGCATTTGGCACCAGGCATTGTTAAGTAAATTATCTGCCTACGGTCTCCCAACCAAACTTCGCCAATGGTTCTTGAGCTTCATGCAAGATCGCTCCTTACATGTGGCAGTTGACGGTATTTCTTCTGATGCGTTTAAAACTAAGGTCGGGGTCCCCCAGGGTTCCATCCTGTCCCCCACCTTATTTCTTTTACACATCAACGACCTCTTGAAAACTACCACAAACCCCATTTACAGTTTCGCAGACGATAGCACACTTGTCTCAACTTTTACATCCTATCGATCACTTTCGGTGAATGATATTAATAGACTCAGGCAGGAACAGGTCGATTCCATCAATAGAGATCTTAAAGCAATCGTCGAGTGGGGAAGCAACAATCTTGTTCAGTTCAACGCCCAAAAAACACAAAGTGCCACGTTTTTCAAGAAAGTGAATTCCTCAAATCATCCCATCACAATGTCCGGAAATACCCTTGAACCAAGTCCCTCCATCTCCATTTTGGGAGTAACGGTGTCCAATAACATGTCTTGGCATGACCATGTTGCTAACATCGCAAAGTCGGCAAGCCAGAGGCTAGGTTTTCTGTGGAAAGCCAGAAAGTTTTTTACTCCTTATGAACTGTTGACGACGTACAAGGCTCAAATCCGACCTCTACTGGAGTATTGCTCGCACATTTGGGGTTCAGCACCAAGGCATTCTCTTCGTCTTCTAGATTCCATTCAGAAAAGAGCCATTCGCTTGATAAACAGCTCAACTCTTACAGATACCCTTCACCCTCTAGAACATAGAAGAAGAGTTGCAGACCAGTCATTGCTCTACAGATATTTCCATGGCAGATGCTCCAGAGAAATAAAAACTCTTGTACCACCATTGGCCACATTCGGCCGAAGAACTCGGCACGCTGATCAGTCTCACCCATTTACTCTCAAGATTGACACTACAAGGACCAATCTTCATCAAGAATCCTTCTTTTACAGGGCTGCTACGGAATGGAATAAGCTTCCAAAATCAGTTTTTCCAGAGAACTATGACCTGCAACTTTTTAAAAAGCGTGTCCACAATCATCTCCTTTCTATAATCCCTTTCTCTTCTAATAGTCGCAGTGCGGGCCGTCCGCGGCCCACACGATAGGTCTACCCTTTTTGCGACTATTTTCATAAAAAAAAAATTTTGGTGGGCTTTAAGAGGTAGTTATTGTGCATTTTTTGACATGCAATTAAGAATTTTATGTTTATCATTGGCGCGCATACGGGTAATGATCCCAATTTTTTTAAAGAAAAAAATGGTACGGCACTGAGATATTTCAAATTAAAAATAATTCCTCGGTAAATTTGTGACAAAAAATTTTTCTTGCCTTTTTTTCGTATAGGGCGCCGTTTTTATGCAAAAAAATAAAACGTCTTAACGCGTATTGTGCATTATCAAGAACTATCTAATACCAGAACCCGTATCTCCGAAAACAAAGCATTCGCGGACATACGTTTATACAGGGTGTTTCAAAAAAAGGTGATCCCGTCTCTAGGATAGGTAGAAAACTGAAAAGTAATTGGGGTTTGTTTAGTAAAAAATTTTCGTAACGCCATCCGTATTCAAGATAAAGGGCGTTGAAGAAAAAAATTTATACGCATTTATTTCGATTTTGCCGAAACTACTTAAAACATTGTAATGAAATTTTATACGAATTTATTTTATATATGTTTAAATAAGTGTTCGTAATGTGAAACCCTTTTGACTTGTGGATTCTCATCACACCAGTAGTGTGCATTATGGAAGTAAAACATACCTCGTCGCGTAAAGGTGGCCTCGACCGTAAAAAGAATACATTTTAAAAAATTTGTATTGAGGGATGTCCTTTCTTGTAATGTTTTTTTTCCCAATTTTTTAACATGCATCCGTTTTATCGATGAGGTCTCATTTATGCGACAAAAACTTTTTAATTCACATAATGCATACTAATTCATAATAATAATTAATAACTTTATTATTACTTTATACCAGCATCGGTTATTACTTCATCATTTTCAAATCAAAATATTTCGAAAACGGTACACAGTATCGAGTTTTACAAAGATTACCTTTTCGGTTTAAAATTGAATGATGTTTAAGTTCACTTGAAATTTTGATTAATAAATCTAACCTTAAAAAACTCATGTTCAATACTACTTGGTACGAACCGAGTAACTAGCGCCCTCTATGAGAGATATAAAAACAAATTCATGGGATGTATCAGCTTTTAAAACATATTAGCATAAAATTTCATTTCAATGTTTCCAGTAGTTTCGACAAAATTGTAATAAATGTGTACCTATACATTTTTTTTCTTCCACGTCATTTATCATGTATGCGTATGGCGTTGAGAAAATTTTTTACCAAGCAAACCCCAATTATTTTTCAGTTTTCTACCTATCCTAGAGACGGGATCGTCTTTTTTTGAAACACCCTGTATATCAAACTATCATTATTTTTTCATGTAGAACCACTCCCTGAAATTCGTCGCACTGATTTACTAACACCCTGTCTAAGATCAATACTTTATCTAAAGATCATTTGGTAGCATTAAGGGTACAAACAAAAGCAAGTAGGTTAAAAAATATATACCAATTGTTGAGTATTATTGAGATAGATGGAGTGATAAATCAAATTTCAGTGATTTTGACTCTAATCGATCTTTAGCGTTAATGATTTTTGTGTATAGCAAAAAAATGGATTAAACTGTTTCTGGCAAGAGGTTTGAAGGTAAAGAGCTTTCTATTCAACCATTAGCGCCACCGTGGCCGCTTGGCGAAACGCGTTTAATATGGAGATAGAGCTCCTTTTACCTTCTAGTCTCTTTGATTTTTGGGAAGTGTTTTGTAAATTATGTGTATCAATCGCTACTTGTGTGTCTCTGTGTTTTTTTGTGGTGTAGACAGAGCAAATGCTTAAAAATGGATAACAGAGCATGTTGTATAAGTAACAGTCTTACGGCTCTCTTACAATAATTATGATAGCGTAATATTGTTATCGATTTTAAAGATCAACTCTGTAGTAAACGTGTGTTTGAGTTTACCATATTATAATAAACAATCTTTTAAAAAAATTTAAAATTCAAGTAACAACTATTTTATTTAGCTGTTAATCATGGTACTTACTTAGTATAACTTATTATATAACTTCACCTCGATCGTTCAATGATAAATAAATATGTGGGCAGAAGCTAACAAGTTTCGTAGTTAAATAATCTGCAAAAAATGAAATTCGTTAGGCCTCCGAACGCGATAAGAATGTTCAACCGCGCCTCTTTAATCACATTTATAAAAAAAATTCCAAATATATTGCGAGAGAAAAAATTTCGGTCCAAAAGTTTTGTTAGTTCCCATTTTTTCGTTATCACATTATGACAAAAGCCAAAATTATCAACAAGTGCATACGAAGGTATCATTTGCATAAAATAAAAACTTTAACTAAACTAACGACCAAATTGGTCGACCAAAACATTTTTAGTACCGCCAATAGGGGCCGTTGCATCTTAAAATGTTGCATTTGTTCTAAAAGTTTTGCATGTTCATGTGAAACATCCAATGGCGCGCTTGGGGGTAACAACGACCGTCGGTGCCGCGATGCCGTGATTGGAAAGCTTCGGGCAGCCCCGTAACTACTCGGCTCGCTTCGTCGCTTAGGCTCCGCCTAATATCATCAGAAACATCATCGAGTGTAAATATTTCAGAAATAACTGATGATACCGAATTAAAAACTTTATTATTGTTTTTATTTAAATGTTTAAGTATATCTAAGACGCCTCATTTCATTGCTATTTATAGTCCAGGCCTCCACTCCGTAAAACAAAATTGAAAACACATAACAGCGCAACAAAGTCTAAGATCTCTACTTTCCGTATATTTGTCTCCATCGCTATTTATTAGACATCTGAGGTACTCGATCTGTCTAACCTGCTCTAGTCTCACACCCCTGACTGTTACAGTAGTTGTTGTATCATGCTGTTTACCTATTACCATAACTTTGGTTTTCTTGATATTAAGATCAAGACCTGCTACTGCACATTTAGCACTGTAAATCCTCTTCATTGGAGGCCAAAAGTACCGTGTCATCGCAAATTGTCCTTCAGAGATTGCCTCCCTGAATACTCTATCCAAGTAGACATAAAATAGCAATGGCGATAAAATACATCCTTGCCTAACATCTCTCTTTTTTGACTGAGTTGACTTGAGTTGGTTAGGTTAGGTTAGGTTAGGTCTTAGGTCTTACTACTGCGGTTTGATTCCAGTATAAATTTGCGATTATGCGAACACTTCCCATCCGATCCAATATCTTTTAGGACTTCTGTAAGCACATCATGCTTGACTCGATCAAATGCCTTCCGAAAATTTATGAAACAAGCATACAAGTCAACCGACATATCTCGACATCTGTGAGCAAGCACGTTCAGCCCATGATTTACCTTTAAAAATATTTTAAGTAGGTGACTCATCATGCTGATGGTCCTGTAATCACCGCCTGTCTTGATATCATAAAACCAAAATGTGATGTTTTTTTTATTTCAAATAAGAAAATTTATTTGAAAGTAATAATTACAATAAAATATGATTAACAGTAATGGATTAGAACATAAAAGAGGGGAAACTTTTGCAAAGAACGTAAAATTATCAAGTAATTCAAGTCGAGAGCAAGTTAATTATATTTTTATAATTAAAGTGTGCGTGTATATTTTTAATATTATCTGAATATTTTGTCCTTTATTATGCCATATTTATTTCCTTTAATAAACTATCCTTTTATGCAACGGCGACGGCTATTTCATTTTTTTATTTGTCAATAATTGATATTATTTTTTAATTATTGTTTTTATTGTTAATTAATTAATTAATTGTTTAAATTATGCCTGAGATAACAAGCAACTTTATTTTTTAAATAAAACTATTGTCACTGTATATATTCTTACAATTTACAATACATATATTAAAATAAATGGGCAAGAATAAAAAAAAGAATAATTTATTGATTTGTAAATGGAAATACAGGAAATTGTTTAGGTACTTTTGAAAAGATACAGGGTCTTGAAGTCATCATGATTTTAGTGACCATAATTTTTCTACACAATTAATTAATTGTATAAAAAATACGTATGTTTCAACTTATTCTCAACAACAATTTTTCTTTGTTTATTTTTTACTTTTTAATCCCAATGCGATGATCTGTGAAAAACACATTCGAAGACTGTTAATAATATTATTAGGTCAGTAAAAATTCTTATACTCCAGAGTCCTATATTGGTATACATAACCCACTTCAGAATTTTTTATCCTAAGCGTTTGATATATTTTTGGTTAATTAATATTAGTTATAATATGGTAAACACAATTACTAATTATTTCAAACAAAATCTACAGGTTTGGGGTGAGATGACAGGTTAGAGGTAAATCAATGTTCGTTACAAATAATATTGGTAACATCATCAGATTTTCGACTGTACTAAATATTCGGACGAACTTTTTAAAAAATTTAGTAAACCAATAAACTTTTTTTATATTTTTACATGTAAGCACACATTAAATAGCGTCACGCGAGAATCACGAATGGTGATGGCCTCTAGCGGCGAATTTTTGAACCACTTAATAGGTAAACAACATCAACATCGTTGTTGCAGCTCGTTTGCAATACTTCTAAAGCACATTTTGATTATACACTCCTGGCCAAAAAAATCCAGACCCTTGAAAAAATGTTTTTTTTTAATAAATATGATTTTTATTCAATGTATATATCATAGAAGTATCATATCTATTTTTTCTAATTGGTGAACCAGTTGTACATAATTTCATTGTTTTTAAATGATGTAGTTACGCTTTATTCGCAGCAACAGATTGCTTGTAGTTGTTTAAAGTTTATTGTGATACATTCATATCACTGCGCATTTGTGTTTTCAAATTGTGTGAGAATGAGACTCGAAGTTACTGCAAAAAATGTGGGATTAAGTGAAAATGTACGGTATATTGCAAATCGTTTGAATATTGCCAAAAGTACCGTTCAGAATGCTCTTACGAAGTATCGTCAGACTGTAGAATACACTAGAAGACCAGGATCAAGCAGAAAACCTTCCAGAAATCAGCGTGATGATCGCCGTTTGGTGGCGTCAGTGTTATGGTATGAGTGGGTATTTCTTTCAACGGGCGAAATTACAACAGAGACTAAAATAAAGTTTATTACAAACATCTCCTTAAATGTGTTAACAGTAACTGTTCAAAGTATCACTTTAAAAAGATGGACAAGAAAGACTTGAAACTGGTGACGGAATTCCTCACTGAACACTGCCCTTTGAGGTATCACATGAAAAATGTGCCTGGCTAAAGCCCTTTGATGTCAGAAACTTAGCCCCCAGGAAACTGATAAACTTTACTCGGAATCCCGGGCCTCGAATATATTAAGGGTTATGTACAAAAGATCTGATAGTTCGAGGCGCTTGAGAGGCTGCGTAGCCTTCACGACCCCCCTTACAATCTACAATCTACAACTGTTCAAAGTGTGCTCCATTATTTTGTAGGCAATAATAATTGAACCCATTTTCAAATTCTTTTCGAACTCTTTGCAAAGTTTTGCTAGTAATTCGTCTACATTCTTCAGTTATTCTAAGCTTTAGGTCTGCAATGTCTTTGGTAGGAGTTTTGTAAACTAATGTTTTTAAATAGCCTCACAGAAAAAATTGAACTGATGTTAGATCTGGATGCCATTCTATAATACCCGTTCTGCCAATCGAATATCTTAGAAATCGTCATTGTCTTACAGCTAGTGCGTAATGTGAAGTATGGTGGTGGTGCTAATATTTTCCTGTTTATCAACTTGTCTTACTAGTGACTGAGTAATAAGTGGATCAGTTTCTTTTTATAATAATTTTAGGTACAATTCTTCCGTTAGGTAGCTTCATCCTGTTGAATGCCATTTAAATAAAACGTTGATTAATTACTTAAACAAATATTTTAAACCAAATTTGCGCTTTCTTGAATTTTTTGGGACATTGTTTTACAAAATTCAATTCTGCTATCATAGTCGTCTTCACTAAGCTGGTAATGAATTTGTATTTTATAAGAAAAACACTTATGAAATGTTAACACTGTGTATGAAACTAATAGAAATATTTTAAAGTTTTGATACTTTTAAAATAGAATAGGCAGGATCTATAGCAAAATGACCAAGTACTTTAATTTGTGCAGCTTTGTCGAGAACTCTGGGATTATTATTTTTTTATTACAAACGGATCCAGTTTCTTTAAATTTCCGTACTAACTCTATGATGGTTTGCTGGCCCATATTTCTATCAGGATGCCTTTTATTAAAAACTCGAGCTATTCCTCGAGCTGAAAACCGTAAATAAATGTTATTTCTATTCGTTCTTGCAGAGAAAACACCATTTAAAATAACTCAAGATGCTACAACTACAAATAATGGCTAATTTAACGTCACGATTAACTAACTAAATATACTACTAATATTTTCGAAACAAAAAACAAAATGACAAAAAATGTCAAAAAAAGTGACATGTACTCAGAAATAAGTTAATTTATCCCTAATTAGATTTCTACCTATCCAACAATGACGTAAATTTGTTGTTATCACTAAAAAAAATCGATAGAATAAATTGTTTTATGGCTGATTTGCATTTTTCTTGGGTTTTGATTTGATGTATTAGAAGGTAGCGGTTGCTATTTGACATTTTAAAGAAGGGGTGGGGGATGCTATAGGGGTGCTACTTGGAAACAGCAAAGTAACATTTTTAAATCTTCTCTTTGATTTAAAATTCGACGTGCTTTTTGTTTTTCTTACATTTAGGCAAAATTAAAAGCTATTTGGGCTGGCTGGTTTTGAACTGAAAGTACTGTATATATCTGTCGAAGGAATTATGAATCGATTAAACTGGTGTAAAGTACCTACCTGTTTTGCATAGTGTACACTTTGATCAATCGAAAACAGTATTAAACATCTCTTGAGTCGATTACTTTGACCCTTTTACTTTGGATACAAATGGAAAATGTTTGTTGTTCACCTTCTTTTCAAAACTTAACGTTTCATGAACGCCATCTACCGGTACGTGATTCTCGAGAAACGTTTTCAAAGTTTGTCGAATTTATGAAATAATTTATTTGTAATACTGTCTTAGTTTTAATAAAAAAATAAATGTAAAAATATTCAAGAACATCCTAAATGATGACAAGAAAAAAAAGAAGAAAATATTAATACGAATAAGAAATATTTCTTGTTGATAAATTTTTAATATCACTCAATAAAACTCAATTTTTTTAATTTTTTTATAACTAGTAACAACAGGTAAAAAATAAGCTAGTTTTACCATAAATCGTCGAATATTTAGTCACCAGCACTCCCAAGCAGAAATACGTGCTGTTAAGAAAATCTGAATTTTTTCCAAAAACAAAACAATGCAGTTTACAATACTGATTAGGAAAGTAATTAAGCAAGTTAGAAAACTGCTTAATTCGCAAATTTGGAAACACATCATTACACTAAATACAAAAGAAAATCCAGTTTACGTCACCAGTGACGCCCCCACTCTACCTTTAACAGAGGCGTACATCGACTGCCGAATTGGTTACCTACCGAATTTTTTTTTTTTATCAGAAAATGCATAGGAATTGAAAGTATGTATAAAAAAATTATAAATGGATACTTTTAAGATCATTGTGACTTACTTTTTTATAGTATTTAAAAATTTTGTACGCTTTAATCTTACATCATAATTTTCCATTACCATTTCTCTTCCTTATCGCGAGCACTGCGAATTTGCCCATTTTTAATTTGTATTTAAAAGAACAAAATACAAAAGCAGCAAAAAACACACGCACACACTAACCTATACCTACATTATTACAACAACTCAAACATGTTCTTCGGTAATCGTTGTGTTTTGTAGACATTCTAATCCCCTCTCCAAATGGGGTGCCTTTCAGTAGTAATTTATTTCTACATATGGGATGAAATACCAGAAAACTTAATTATATTAGTACGTTTAGTAGACTTGAATTTTTAAACAGACATGTCAACGGCTCCAAAGTCAGCATACGTGCAGTGTATAAATTGATAGTTTCAAGATCATTAGGGGCTGCTTTTTTCGCCAGGGACAGATTAAAAAATTACTGTAAAATAACTGTCATTGTGGTTTCCGATCAAAACGCTATTAAGTCTTATATTCAGAACCAGCTGTGTTCTTACCTTATAAAATTATCTGGATTCATATCATCGTGATAATCACCAACAAAAAACAACCCACGCACACCCACGCTCTCATACAACTACTAAAACTAAACCACACATATAACCTCCTTCTTTGTTTACCTTCAAGCAGGGTTATTCGGCGACCGTCGTGTGAGTTTGACGTTTCATCCTACTCCGACTAATATTACCGAAGTGGTCCCTAACAATAATAATTCAAGTCCACGTGTAAAATCACGATATTAATAAACTATAAAATGGAATTCCATGCGACTCAAAACATACGCAGTTAGCGGCGCTGTCGATCAAAAGACATTGTTGCCGCTCTAATTAGTATCTTACAGCATGTTTTGGTTATATTCATAAGCCGTTTGTTTTACATTTAATTTTTAACTTGTGTATCATTCTTAAAAAACTGTTTTGTTTAAATAAAATCTAAATTTCCTACAATGTGATGTGCATCGAATTTTCTTTTGTATTAAGTATACCAACAATTTTGTTAACTGCTTTGATTAGCTCGTGTACAAACCTCCAGAAACGACTCTACTGAATGTACAGGGGATGTTTCACGAGATGAAAAACTGCTCAAGAGCTTGACGTACGATTACGAGATACAGCCTGCTAAAGTTAAAAGTTAAAGACCGTTTTGTTAAAAAATAACTTCAAGAATATTTCAGGAGGTTTACGAGCGTGATATGAATTTAGTACAAACCCACAACTTAAAAATAGTGATGAGAGCACACAGCAAGCAAGCGATGTATTATATTAATTAAACATAATTTAAACAAAACCTCTCCAGGTTCTCGTATACCAACCAACGCACTGACCTCTCCGCCGCCACGGATTCCATCGTGCGTCTCATCAAAGGGTACTGATCGAGTACTGCGTTGAAATGATCCACGGATAGCGAAAACAGATTGCAATACGTTTCGGCCCTGACCGAGGCTACTCTTCTGGCGTTCGTCAACAAGCAGATCTCGCCGAAATAGGAACCGTCGCTTAGGCTGGTCGCCACTTCGCCATTTGCCATCACGATGTCGACGATTCCCTCTTGTATGAAGTACATCTTGGAACCGATCGTTCCCTCTTTTATTATAATATCACCTGCAACGGAAAACGGTCTCAAAACACAAACATATTCGTCCGAAGTGCTTATACACTGTGAGTCGTGAAGAACAGGTTAATTGAAGAAAAGAAGAGTAAAGTTGGTATTTCTCGACAAAGTATAAGCACGTTTGAACGAGCCAGTACGAGCCATCTGGTAAATTGGGAAGAAAATAGCACCTAGGAAACATAAAACACAAATTTATTCGCCGCTTACACTAAGTATTTTGTTCTTCATTAGTGGTAAAACAAAAGTTGGTTAAATTAGGGTCCTTTAGTAGTTTAAAAAGAGCCCTTCAATAAGTTGGGAAAAAAATGGTACTTTTCTGCAAGGTGTTAACACGAATGAACCTAGACGAATTCAAAACACAAATTCATTCGCTAAAAGCACTGAGCATTTTGTTATTTATGAGCCGTGAAAAAGAAGTTGGTTAAATAAGAGACTTCTGGTTAGTTAGTAAGAGTCATCTGGTAAATTGGAAAGAAAATAGCACCTAGACTACCTAAAACACAAATTTATTCGCCGCTTACGCTAAGTATTTTGCTCTTCATGAGTCGTAAAAAGAAAATTGGTTAAATAAGGGTCCTTTAGTAATTTAAAAAGAGTCCTCTAATAAGTTGGGAATAAAATGGTACTTTTCTGCAAGGTGTAAACACAAACTGACCTAGAGGAACTTAATATACACAAGTTCATTCGCTAAAAGCACTAAGTATTTTGCTTTTTAAAAATAAATAATAAGAAGTTAGTTGAAGAAGAGATCTCTAGTAGGTTGGGAAGAGTCCTCCAATAAATTGGGAAGAAAATAGTTTTTTCCTGCAAAGTATAATCGATCAAGAAGATAGTGTTGGTAGTGCTTACTCACCAGGTTGGAAGACTTCATATTTCAATTTGGTAACGACGTCTGAGACAAAGTTGGAATCGGCGTTGGCGAAGAACGGCACCGAAGCCACCAAGGATCTGCAATTGTAATTGATGACATCCTCTCGCAGCTTCTCGGACAATTCTCCCAAGATGCACTCTTCGTCGAAGAACTTTCCTTGGTAGCGATGTTCGAAATATTCGGTAATGCGCTGTCGCATCTCCCTGGGCAGCTTTCTGTACGCCATGTACTCTTCGACTTGCTTTACCTAACAGGTGCAGTAAGGGAAAAGTGCGATTTAAAGGTTAGTCGGGCTCGGGCTGCAGTTTTTAGACGTACATACATTTTGTTGTCGATTACACGGATGTTTACAGTAATGGAGATGGGGAGGAAGGATTGTAATGAGTACTAGGCCTCTCTCTCTCTCTCTTATTTCAACCCGAAAACATTTCGGAATAAATTTACTTAACGATTTTGTACAAAAAATTCTAAACTGCAAATTTGACTCATTATTTGGATGTTTCCTACGAGTCTCAATAAAGTGAATTTTTAATAGATTTTAGCAGTTTAAAGTTTCAATAAAGGTTAAAATAAGTGAGACTAGCATTGTTGTATGCTTTTGTGCAAATACTCAGTAGTTAACCATTATAGACACATAAATAAAAACATAAAAGTGCTGGTATAACATATCACAAATAAGTGTTTTTAATGTTAAATTTTTTAAATATTTGGAAATAAATAAGTATTGTACTCCAATAAAATTTATAGGTTAAACCCACCAATCACAAAATTATGTATTGGCGTAGCTTAGGGTAAAATTATAGGTATTGCAGGTTTACAAAATTAAAAGTTTTAGAATGAAAAGTTCCTAACTATATTGTATAATAATTTTCTATTGATTCAAGAACTTCAAATTAAAATGTAGCATTTATTATGTTTTGGCCAACATTTATGAGTTTTTTGGTCTTTTTATTATAATTTAAAACCCCACTACTTTGATAAAACGAAAGCACCCTCCATTCCAGTCAACACATATCTGAGACTATGCTCCATCCTGATATTTTAAATTCAAAGGGTGGAGTCATTGTAAAAAGACTAGTAATTGTTCTTTAATGCTAATATGCAATACGCCATCTGACGGAATAAACTCGCATCAATATCACGAAATGAACAAGTGTGATCGCTTTGTGTTTATATACCCTGAAGCTCGAATTTGTGCGAAAATTATAGTTGTTTAATAGTCACTAATAATTTGTTAATAGTGAAAATGACTAGCAGAGCAAATTGTTGTGTACCTGGGTGTAACTCAGTGCATAAAAAACCCCAATTTGACATTTCATTATTTCCCAAATGAGGATCAAAGAGTTGAGCATATTAGAGAATCGGGAATGGTGACTATGGTTAATAGAAAGAAACTGTGGCAGATCAAACTGAAAGTAGGCAGGAAAGTTACCAAAAACATGAGGGTTTGTTCTAAACCTTTTTTTTTAGAGAAAGATTTCATGACTCCTAGTTATTGTAAGTATTTTGTTTTCTATATTTTATGTGGTTAATAAAATACAGAAACATATCTGAATTCCTTCCAAAATAAAATATTGATTTTAATAACGTTCAAATATCGAAATTTTCAATACATTGTATACTTCTCTTAGTAAACACAAAGGTTAAAGCAAATGCAATCACACTTGGCGTCAAAAACATAAGTTTCTCGACAAAATGACATCGTGGGTTAAAATGTTAATAGTTTTTATACAATGGTGGCGTTTTAGATTAAATCGTATAGCGCCATCTATTAGGCAATACCTAAACTTCTTATTTATAAAAATACAAAGCTGTCATATATTTTTGTTATATATTCAAGAACAAATATTTCGTAACAAAATACCCCCTTTACTAGGATTTAAGACATTTTACCACTGTATGAATAATTGTTATAACAGATTATTTAAACCGAAATGTTTACGTATGGATCCTTCGAAAGGACAAATAATTGAGAGGATCCTGTTGTGAAAAGCAGTATAGAGATGTGACGGGTGTGGAATGTCCAAAAGGTGGCGGTGGTATATGTAGGCGAAAATCAAAAGGCTAATACTGAAATTGGCCCGATATTTACAGGGTGGTTAAAGAATATTTGTTAAAAGAGAATGCAAGATCTTTTAATTTTGATAATTCACTGAGGATCTGTAACATTTTTTAAATAATACATTGTTTATTTGTAAGTTTTTTGTTTAGGTTATTAGATTTTGTGCATTTTCTTTAATACAAATGTTTTTTAAGCAACCTATATACAATTAATTTATTAAAAATATTATTTATACGAGGTCTGCAAAAAATTTTTCCGAAATTTAAGGAATGTTCCATGATGCTGAACCGAATTTTCAAATTTTTCGCGTAAACCTTAACAAAAATTTTTTTTGCAGCCCTTCGTTTTAAAATGATAAAATTTATGGATATGGTATTGTTCAATGTACACCATAATGAGTTAAATGACTGTATAATCAAACGTGCTTTTCGCATAAGATTAATTGTGCAATTGTTATATTATTAAAAACACGTCAAAAACAAATATGTTTCAAGCAATATTTTTGTTATCTACAATTACACAAAAAGTCATGCATAATATTTTTATGTGGGACAACAATTGAAAATTTTCCACTCACAAAACTGATTTTTTTAAACATTTATTTCCAAAATCGGTGATACTTTTATCAAAATTGATATACTATACATTTTTTTTTAACAGTTTTTAAGTATAGATCAGGGCTGAAACCTTTGAAAATGGTAAAAAGTGAAAAAAAAAATAGTAGGATGAGAATTGTACATATTGTTAAAAAAAAATTTGGATTTGAGTTTTTTTCGTTTTTTTGCACGATCATTAATGAGAACAATGACAGCTCCTAAGAAATAAAAGTCAGAATAGAATAGGCGAGAAGCACCTTTACAAGAATAAAGAGGCTTTTCTGATGCCGAGATTTAAACCTTGATTTAAAAATACGACTGATGAGTTGCTATGTGCTGTCTATACTATACTATAATATTAAGGATCCCATGGGAAGAGAGAATAACCAACGTGGAAGTGATGAGACGTATGCATAAGGAGAGAGATGTGATTCCGACAATTAAGAGAAGAAAACTGCTGTACGTGGGACATGTCGTGAGGGAAGAAAAATATCAAATGCTACAAATAACTATGCAGGCAAAAATCCAAGGCAAGAGATCTATAGAAAGAAGACGAAATTCATGGCTGAAGAACCTTAGGGATTGGTTTGGATGCAGTAATAATGAACTATTTAGAGCTGCGGTCTTAAAAATAAGAATTGCTATGATGATTGCCAACCTTCGAAGCGGAGACGGCACCTAGACAAGAAGTTTTTGTTATCCTACTGTATTTTTCTACGTTTACGGGGTATAATTATCTTTTTTGTGTTATTTTCTTTTGAAATGTTCGAGTGAATCAATATCCGGAATTTTTTTTACGCATTTTCTGTTTATACTTATACTTGGATCTAAATTGATAAGTTTTAACTCTAAAGAGTCCAACGCAAGCCTGCCCTTTACTAAATACAGAGGAGCCCATGTCGAGAAGAGCGCTGCCAATGGTAAGTCCTTGTGATTTCTGAATAGTAATAGCATATGCTAAGCAAATAGGGAATTGTTCCTTGTCGATATATACATTACTTAATATCTGAAACTTGGTCTTAACTCGTTCTAGTTCGTAAATTAAATTATGCTTTAATTGTATTGTAATTTTATAATTAATTGAAAAATTATAATTAAATGATAAAAATTAACTAGTTTCTGATTTATTCCATTATATTTAAGAATCACCTATCTGGATGCAAAATTTGAACCTTCTAGGTCATCTGGAATTGGGTTAGAGCTTTGACATGTCAACGGCTCCAAAGTCAGCATACGTGCAGTATATAAATTGATAGTTTCAAGATCATTAGGGGCTGCTTTTTTCGTCAGAGACAGATTAAAAAATTATGTAAAATTACTGTCATTGTGGTTTCCGATCAAAACGCTGTTAAGTCTTATATTAGGAACCAAGTGTGTTCTTAACTACCTTATAAAATTATCTGGATTCATATCATCGTGATAATTACCAACAAAAAACAACCCACGCACACCCACGCTCTCATACAACTACTAAAACTAAACCACACATATAACCTCCTTCTTTGTTTACCTTCAAGCAGGGTTATTCGGCGACCGTCGTGTGAGTTTGACGTTTCATCCTACTCCGACTAATATTACCGAAGTGGTCCCTAACAATAATAATTCAAGTCCACGTGTAAAATCACGATATTAATAAACTATAAAATGGAATTCCATGCGACTCAAAACATACGCAGTTAGCGGCGCTGTCGATCAAAACACATTGTTGCCGCTCTAATTAGTATCTTACAGCATGTTTTGGTTATATTCATAAGCCGTTTGTTTTAAATTTAGAAGACAATCTATATAAATCATCAACAGCCTCACAAATCAGACAAGTACTATTTCTGGTTTGCATAAACACATTTAGCCTCAAAAAAGCTGGATCCTCTTCCATTGCTATCAGTTTATTCCTAATTGATTTATTACAGTTTGTACATATTTTTGTACTAAGCTTAACACCAAATTGTGATCTATCCAATTTCTCCCGTCTACGTATGGCGATTTTACATTTATCGGCATTTTCTTCTCCGTCTATTCTAGTCATGAGTCTAGGAGTAAATCGCCCATCACATACGTATCAATAAGAACGTTTCTAAAAGCCATATTATCCAAAATTATGCGAGACAATTAACACAAAATATTAGTTGTTTAACGACGCTGATAAAACTAATCAACGGTGTGTTACTAATTGTCAACATTCTGTCAACTACTCCTGAAAATTATTGTTGGATGGATAAGAGAACATATTAATATGGGGTTAGTTTTTGTAGTTGTATCTTATGATTTTGTCGTACAATTGAAATAAAACTCGTATGGAGGTAGAAATTTGAGTGAATCTTATACTTATACGCAAATAAATAAATTTCCATAGAGAGATCTTCGAGAGAGAAGAGATCTTCGCTAAGAAAACCCGCGCGGTAACATGTATCATTAATTTTTGAATTTTAACAAAAATGTTCATTTTTACTGCAGCAATAGAATAAAAATTGAATCCTATTAAGGAAAAAATACAGTTTAGGTCGACAGCCAGTGACAATATTCTAGAGGATAAAAAAGACCTGAATTTGTAAATTGATCATGTTTTAAATAGACGACAAAATGGCGTGATTATGTATAGCATCGTCTTCTTCTTCTTCTTACGTTAGGACTACGTCCTGTGTTTGTCTCAAAGGTTGCCCAAAAACAATTGGGACGATGAAGACCAACTATCATACCATCTTTTTGGTGGGCGTCCAGTTGGGCGTGGTGTGTTGGGCCGCTTCTCTCTCACAATTTTTGCCAGCCGGTCGTTTGGCATTCTGCTAACATGGTCTCTCCATTCTCTTCTTCGGTTTCTTGCCCATCTTACTATGTCTTGGACTTCACATATTTCCCTTATCTCTTCGCTTCTTTTATGGTCAAGTAAGGTATAGCCAGTTATCGATCTAAGAATTCGCATTTCCGTTGATCTAAGAAGTCGCTTTGTAGTCGTGTTCTCCGCTCTGGTCTCTATCGCGTATGTCATAATCGGTCTTACACATGTCTTATATATTCTGACCTTACTTCTGGTACTCATGTGTTTATTTCTCCAGATTACGTCTCTCAAGAATCCTGAGATTAGAGATGCCTTTGTTGTTTGTTGTTAGCATCGTAATATACTAAACAGGGTAGTTATATAGTGTTTGATTTCCTTGAAAATCGAATCAACGTGTAATGGTCAGGAGTACCATGCTATGACCCACAATTCCGCAGCTTACAGCAAAGTAGGACAACTAGAACAGCGACCAACCCAAGCTATCGAAGAATCAACATCTCATCTTCTTCTTCTTACTTTTCCGTGTTGCTTACCGTCGCGTCGTCATGGTTGCCACCTTTGATACCGAAAAAACTGTCCATTTTTAGGTCTCGGGCTCATGGAGCCCATTGATCTGAAAGGTATAAACTACAACATATCCAAATTTCAGTCAATTCGACTGCGATCCATTTCCTATTTAATTTGTCCGGGGTTCTCTACCATAGTAATGTAAAAAAATTTAACACCATCAGAAAGTAGAGATTTTAACGAACAAAAAGCCCACCGACTTTTTTAAAAAAGCAGATATTTTGACTATATTTTCGATTGAAAATTAGGGTGCTTTTTCGATAGTAAGTCAAAATAAGGTGAAAAAATAAATATTTTAAATCAAAAAAATTACAGTGTGTTTGGGACATATAAAGGTAGGTTTTCACCAAATTTCGTGTTGAAATTTTTTTTGTATAAGAAAAATAATTAATTTTAATAATTATTTGAATTTTTTACATAAATTTTGAGGTTATGTGAAAAAAGGGTAAATGCAAAAGTTGTAGATCTTTTTATTACCTACAACTTTGCTATTTAACTTTTTTCCACAGGACCTTCAGTTTTTTCGGAAATCGAGATAAACCGTTTTTTACCCTTAAAAACTCACCCCCTTGCACTTCCCGACCTCAGGTCGCCCGTAAAATATTTTTTCTTTTATTTTTGTTATATTCTCTTCCTTTTTAAATGGGTTTCATCCTACTATTATTTTTTTTTGGTTTCAAAAATTATCGATGCTGGTCTAATATTATCGGCGGCGAGATACAGGGCATCAAATATTAGTTTATTATACGAATAATTTGTTTTTTCATCCTGTATATAGATGGGTACGCAATGGTTACATACAAAGAAAAAAGAATGCATAGAATTGTGTTAGATATAGAATAGCATGCTCAGATAGTTTTGATAGTATTTTCGTCACGAATTGCTCAATTATTAATTACAACAGAATTATTTGTGGCAGGTTTGTTAGTAACAGACGAAGCTGATGGCGTGTATTTTTTGTCCTCCACATATTTACAATGATTATCATTATTTTTGATTAGTTTTTTTCTTCGTAGACAGTAAATCTGTAAAATAGGATTTGTTCTAATTAAAAACGAATATTACCCTGTAAATTGACATATTTATCGAGTGTCTAACTATTTGTTACTAAACCAATATCGACATATTTTTTTTTTATTTTTAATTTATTGCAAAAATTACCATTATTTGCTTTAATCTTAAAAATTCTGGTCCAAGGACTATATTTCTCCGGGACATCATAGTGGCGCAACCGGTCACCGACACCAACAAAATGTAAAGCTGATACAATACAAATGTTCGTGCACGTCATCAATGCTCTGTTCGTTTCAAAACTTAATACCAACAATAATAAAAATCACCGTTCGTTTTATATAATCTCGAACACATCGGGTCATTCGTAATATTTTATTGCATTAATCAAGTCAATGTCCTGTTAAATATTACAATTTCTATGTTATTTTGGACGGTATATAAAATTGCAGATATTATACATAAATATTTCATTAAATATAACACACAGTTCAAGTTGTATTATGTATTAATAAAAACGGTTTTTCCGATTGAAGATTTATTAGTGCCAGCTAGCAGTTGACAGTTACTTTATAAGTTGGCAATTTTATATAAATTTTTAAGACGTTGTCAAATTGTTGTATGTTTATAATTTAATTTCAACTCTGTTAAATTTTGCTTTTATTATTACTGAAAAACTGTGTGCAAATATGCCAAAAAAACTAAATAGTCGCTACAAAGAACTCGTTGCATCATTAATTGACTATTTTGAGCGATAACGTGAAAATAATAGACCATTACTACCTTTAACGGCTATACGAGTGGTAAGTTAAGATATGAAACATTTTCAATAACGTCCAGTCCAATCTCTTTTCTTTTAGCGAGTAGCTGAAGCTCTTCAATTGAGTATGAGGACCGGTAGTGGAATTTCACAAACTGTGAAGAACAATGAACCGTTAAAGTCGCCTACAAAAAAGCGTTCTTGTGTAAAGAAAGATACGAATACCACAACATTAGATATAAGTGCTATTAAAAATACTATTTACAACATGTATCAAACAAGTAAGTGATGTTACATACATTAATGTAGTCACAAGATTTATTGTGAAGCATTTTAACCTGTATTATTTTTATCAATAAAATTATGATCAGTTTTATTTTTTTTAGTGCCTCTAATTAACTATGTTGATTCGAATTAAATAAAGCATTAATAAACTAACTTGAATAGTTTTTATTGAAAACCTTTTGTTCAGGTAAAATTCTCAAAGTTTTATTGCAATGTCCTAGACTAATTAATGGTAAAGTATGTTTATTAAATGATCAACAACATAACCTTATTATTTCCTTAATGTCCGGACTACTGTCAAAGTCTGGCAACGTTGTTTAAATGTTACCTCATACTCGCTCTATGACGTGCACGCACATTTGTATTGTATGAGCTATATACAGCTTTATGGAGAGTGTCCAGCGGTACGCTGGAAATAGAGTTTCTAGTACCTACCAGAATAGCGCTGGCGTACGAAAAACTATGATATCAATTTAGCTGTTATATAGTAAATGAAGTGTGCTGAGTTCAGAAATTAAAATATTTTATGACTAAAGTAGTCAACAAAATATCGGTATACAAAGCCTCAACTGTTTGCGTAGTTCTAAATAATTTAGTCATTTGTTTATTTCTCTATCTTACTCTAACTGCGTGTGGAGCTTTTTAAAATTTATTCTATGGTATCGTAGCGCCACCCTTGTTGGACGTGTTTTAATGGATACTTTTTCATACATAGAGACGGTGCTCCTTACCCCTCTACCCTCCATACTCTCTATAAAGTCGTATACATTTTGCGCCACCATTGTGTCTCGGTGGAATATAGCACTAAGAGCATAATAAAAAATAAAAAAAGGCCAGTAGGTATTTTTTTGTTACTTTTTGGTTATCAATTAATTTTTGTTTTTTTCTTTATGCAATGATCGTTAGAAATCAATACTTTGCAAAACTAAACAGACACCAGTACCCCACTCCATTAATTTCGAACAAAAGTCTACTCTTTGTTCATTCGATAGGTTGTTAAAAATGTCAAATGTCATGCTATTATTATTTCATATCATTAAATATTGCATTACAGTTGTTTCATGCCAAATCAACATTCATTTCTTTTTAAAGTTCGTGCAATTTCCAATTCCGAACGAAAAATATAATATATGAGCTGCTTTTTTAAGATTTTGTCCATGTCGTTAAATATTATTTATCCCCGTAGGAGTAAACGAAGTAAAAATGTTTGGTAATTTACTCTCTTGTAATTATTTTATTGACTTTTGAGCAAAAAAACTTACTAAATCTTGTTGATTTGACTGGAACGAAAATTGACGTTCGATAGTTAAAGTTTGACAGTTGACGTTTGACAAATAACGTTCGACCGAAACGGGAAACCGCAGCCATTTTAGAGCCTTCATTTACCTTTTCTCTGTACTGTCTCCTCGAGGAATCCAAGCTCTGGATCAAATTGGTGGCGTGACCTAAAAATAGGGCGTAGCACGTCGCTCCCGATATCATGGACAGCATCGTCAGCCACATGTCGGTCAAGGATTGGGGCGGAAACCTACCGTAACCAATACATAGCATGTGAGACATGGCCTTGAATAACGCCCACGAGTACTGCTCTAACCAGGAGACCTCCTGGAAAATTAAATGCACATTAAAATCAGCTACCCACCGAAGTCTTCTTTCTCCTTCTTCTTCTTCTCCTTGAGATGGGCCAGATGTTAAAAATACTAATTTACTATCAACAATACTTTGCAGACATTGCATCTTTTGATAACTGAAAAAATCTTCTGGGACTGTAGGTGTTAAAAATTCAGTTATTTTTCAACTGTAAAATGTTTTTTCAATCCATTCCTTGATTTAAAAACCTCATTATTACAGCCGATAGACACGTGCTATAGGCAACCAATTGTACACATAATTATTCGTAATTATGCTATTACTTCCGTTTGGTGACTTCGTCCATCATCTTCGCAGAGAGAACAAGCAAGTTAACTTTAAAATACCACGTGGTAAAAATTTATTTTGATTGGTTCGTGTCTTCAAATGCTCAGAATTCGGACGGATTTAACTTTTTTAGTATACCGCGGACTGCAAATCCATGGGTGAGATATCTGGGGATCGGGGTGGCTATTTAACGGTACCCCTTTCCTTAATCCTTTCATTTAAAAACTTATATTTTAAGGATTTTCAATAGACCGTATAATCAACATTCTTCGTATTATTCATTAATAAAAGTATAGAATTTGTAATTGCCAAAAAATGCATTTTCAAATTTACCTGTAACTCGTTGATGGCGACCCAGGAATTGGCTGGGAATCCCTGAAGCATAGGTACTAAAAACTGCAAGCATCCCGACCAATGACCGATCAGTAGCATCATACAGATCAAGTTGAAAATCCTCATAAAAACACTGGCCATATTTAAAAACTGAAAAAACAAAGAAACATCTTTCAGATAATCCTGCGTCAACGAATTCGATTTTCCTCTTTTGTTAACAACGACGGAAAAGACCTTATTTATCGTAATAATAATAATAATAATAAATAATTAAACAATCTACACAAAGAAATAATTCTGCAACAAAAAATAACAATTACATTTTTATCATCAACGTAAAATTGTATAAAGTGTAAAATAAAAATTGTGGGTTCGGTTACAACACAGATATGTGTTATTTGGGATAATGTACAGTGCTGCCATCTTTGACGTTTGACGTTTCGTCAATCCGGTCGTTTCTAGTCTGTTTCTATGCTACTAATGGAGGCACTATACAACGTTAGTAAAACTGGTATTTTAGTCTACCTCATAAAAATGTAAAACAAAAACAAAAACGGTGGTGGTGTGTGTATATACGTGTGTGTGTGTGTGTGTGTGTGTGTGTGTGTCTCTTCTGCAAAATAAAACCTCAAAAAGCAAACTCTCCTTCGTCAATTGGAGCTTAAGCGTAAATTTAAGCAGTATACACATCATCTTGCTTCAAGCATGTCATAAATAAAGCAATTATACAATAGTAGCAATCGTTTCTAACTTTTTATTTTGGATTTATTCGAAAACTTACTCTTTTAATATTAGTGGCACTCCAAACAATATTTTACATTACTTAAAAATGTTAATTGTGGATTTATACGCGATTGTCATCGCCATCAGATGGTGTGCCATGATGACATTTAGCAATAGGAAAAACATTGCTAGCTCCATAAAGTGGTATAGAAAGAAACAGTTGACTGCAGATTTCAATTATACGCAATGACAAGAAGTAACAGGAATTTTGTAATTTTGAAATGTCAGGTTGCTGAAGCCAACCCTAGCGATTTATATCGTTTTGATTAGTTCATTCATTCATAAGTCCACTATTGACATCATATCCCACGAATTTTGTTTATCTGGTATAATCAAAACTCAAGTCATGAGGATTCAAAAAAACGACGAAGCGCTTGGAGAAAAGGTAGGTAGTGCCCTTGCGCTTCGCTTGGCTTGTCTTGGCGGCACCACCGTACCCCCAGATACATTGTATTATTTTTTATGCTTTGTACAATCTTTTCTCTTTCCTTCAATTTTTTTTAGTTTTAAAACTAATGATTTTAATATTACATTCGACTACAAAAAAAAAGTAATTCGTAACAGAGATTCTCTACCAAATAATTGCCACTCACCTTTTCTTTCTGTAAAGACTTTAGCGCCAGTCCCAAAAACCTCTCAGTCGGGCACAAGACACAGCTAGTTAGCTTTACCAGTATCTGGGGGTACGACAGTGCCCCCGCCAAGTCGAGTAAAAAATCGGCACGGCCGTACCATCCTTTTCTCAAAACAGTTCAAGCCATTTTCGACCTCCCTATATCTTCATTGTGGATAAAACTAAAAGCCTGAGTTTTTAGTAACCAAGCAGGCATTGTATAAACACGGTATATTTAAAATTTCGTTTAATTTGAACCAGTAGTTTAAGAATTATAACTAGTTAAAGTTTCTTAATTTTGTCACTCACTGACTGACCGATCATCAAAACTCTGTTACATTTGCAGTGTACCTGTATAAGTATAATAAAGGAAAAAAAGTAGGACTATCTACAAAAAGAAATAAGATTTAATGTTTCTTGAGTCAGTTGTCTCTCTTTATCCATTAGAAAAGCTTATAAAACACGAATGTGTGTCGCCAAACTACGGTGATGGAGTTGAGCGGCAAAAAATAAGTCTTGCTTATTATCACGGGTCCAAAATTATTAACATACTGAGTGATGATAGAATAAATAAACTATTAAGATGAATTATTCGCTGTTTTATTCTTATTTGAGACTTCTGACTGACGGGTTAGGAAAAAAAATGGAAAAACTAAATCCCGATGGGGAGGCCTTTATTTTTGTGGTTCTGACTGTAAATATTAATACAGACTTCATAGAATGTTTTTCTTATTGCCGTAGTACCATCCAGATGGCGCAATCGTAAACATTAATCACCTCTAACTTATTTAAGGACTTACCTTTAGGGTATTTTAATAAACTGTGAGCCGGAACTAAAGACATGCCTATATTTTAGAAAAACCAAATATGTTTACTTTTTAGTTAGACATTTTCAGAAAAAAACTGGATACATAAGGTCAAAATTAAAATAAAATCACTTGAACAATACCCTCTTACATAAAATATAGTGTTATAGACAGGGTGATTGGTTAAATTTACCATTTACCTTTAACTTTCATATACCTAGTGTTTTACTTTTAACATTTTTGTAAAAATAGTTTTTAATCTTATCGCGTACAATAGAGAAAACGTTTTTTTATTGTATCTACCTAAAAACACTATATTTACATGCCTATTTAGCGCACCGAAAGTGGGTTTTTTTCACCCGCACGTTGTTTTTCAGGTAGATATAATGAAAAGTATCGTTCATTACACGTCCATAAATGCTTTTCCGTGCTTGCACACTTTCCGTGTTCGGCTGCGCCTCCCACGGAAACTTGTCGCGCGCGCACGGAAAAAGCCTATTTTCTCGACTCCTAATGAAATATACTATTGACAGTTACGATGTCAAATTTGGTTTTTCCGAACAAATAACTATCTAAATAGCCAGCTACTGAAAACCGGACACAGTTACCGTAATCACGCTACAAGAAAAGAATAAAGGTATACGTTTTTGTATTTACAAAGACTAAAAAGTTCGTTCGTGGTGTAAATCATGCACACAATAAGCAAAGAATATCTCAATTTTCAATTTCGTGTGATCTTTTCAAAATGTAAACTTCGGAGAGGTTGATATTTACAAAATTTCAGCCGCATTTACAGGTAGAACGAAACACTTAACACACTTAAAAACAATATAGTATTCATTTCGAATTGTTTAGCGTGCCTTCCAGATTCTGTGTGAGCTTCAAAGCATATATCAATCCAGAACATAACAGAGCCACCGCTGAATGGAATAACCTCTCTCATGGCCTTTGTCAGACTCGTTCACGACCATATCGATGTTTTCCTCTGCGAATAAAACTTTTTTCCAATTATCCACAGACCAATTTTGAGCAAAACGTAACCTGGCAACTATGTTCTTTCTAGTAAACAAGGCAACAACAATCCAGCTTCATTTCACCGTCTTTTAACTGTTTTAGAAGTAATTGTGTGTTCGTTTCTCATCACAAAACTAGTGTCAGTCCTGTTTCTTAAAGCGTATGGTCTTACAAAACGTTCATCTCGGTCGTTAGTGTATCGTTTTCGCCCTTTACCCTGCCCTTCTAGAATAAATTCCTTATTTAAGCGTCTTTTTAAACTATTTTTTTTTGGCACTTGGAGATCCATGTCCACTCAGCCAGTATCTAAGATTAAGATGGGTAACTTAAGTGTTATTATGTAAGTCAAAGCTTCCCTAATCGACTTATTATTTAGAAGAAAAAATCAGATGGGCTTCACACCCAGGGGCCGATCAGGGTGACTAACAGACAGATCAGGTGGGCCTCGGGTAGGGGGGATGTGGGTGTATATTATGGGGTTCAATTGGAACAAAAACAAGACTAAGTGCACTATAACTTCAACTTACATAAACATACGAAAGATATAAGCGAGTCATATACGGTTTTATTGTTCAACGAGAGCAAATGTGATAAGTTTATGGGCAGTCCAACTCGGTTGCGCAGAAATTCACTACAAAGTTGATGTGTTTGTTAACGGTATTTGTTGCAGTTGAAAAATATGTGGTCGAAATCAGCCACTTCTAAACAAATGTCACATAGATTTGACTCTTTAAGGCCTATCTTGTTAAGATGCAAGGGGTAGCATGTCCAAATTGTAGATGAGAGATGTTGACAATTTGGTGCCGATTATAACTGGTATTTTTGTGCCAAAGCTTATTGGGTATGATGGGTTGGATTAAAATGTAGCGTGTAGGGTGGTTTCTTTTATATTCGGTCCATAGGTTATTCCATGTTTTTCGAGACATCTCTTTTATTTGGCTAAAGCACGTCTCAATAGTGGTGCTGTTATTTTTTAAACTTTGTTCATCATTTAAATGTGAAACTGAAGTATATTTAACTGCTATTTATAATAAACGAGGTAATTTTTTTCAAACTTCAAAATATCATTTTTATTTTTGCAAAAAAAAATTTTATCTCGTAAAATTATTTTTTCTTTTATTAGTGACGCGTAAGAAATCAAATTGTGACCCAAAACTCGTGTTGACCACCGTAATTTCTAGTAAAGAAAGAATGAACTCGCCCCCTTCAACCCTGTTACCAAAATAGGAAAGTACGTTTTGCAGGCTTTTCAATACCGTAGAAGGTTCGTATTTGGATTGCTTTTATTCGGGTAGATGACTTCTCTTACGTGTAATACAAGTTTGAATTTAATTTTAAAGAAAGTTTCTGACTGGGTTTTTCAAAAAAAACTAATGGACTAAATCTAGGTCTGTGTTCCATTCTACCTGATCAATAACGCAATAGTAACACGCGCCAAAGCATGGGCGCCGCTTAAATCGCATGCGCAATATTAATACAATGCCAAAAAGCAATTCCGATGCGGGTTACCTTAAAGATGAGATTGCTTTTGGTGGTATTAAACTTGTTGACGTCCGAACTGAGGCGTCCTCTCCGTTCCGTGCGCTTTTTTTGTAGATTCTGCAAGATCTAGAAAAAGCGGAGATAACACAAGGTAGTAGAAGAAAGCGTGGCTCGCTAGTTAATCCAGAAGAACTGTACTTAAATAGAGAAAGTTAAGTAAAATAAGGCGGCGACTGGGATATAACATTATCAACTCATAAAATCGTTTTTCTTTATTCATCGTTACTCTTTCTATTCCCTCTATATACAGCAATGTCACACCACAAACTCTTTCTACGACTACAACCAAATACGTACTTTAAACCACAGGAAATTTAAACATTAACAACTACACATTTTGCACGGAGCAGACCTGACACATCATGATTCATGCTGCATTTATTGTCTAACAATTTGCCTAACAACTTGCATAGCAACGTGCCTACAAATTTGTCTAGCAACTCGCCTAGCAAAGTGTCTAACAACTTGCTTAGCAAGGTGCCTAACAACTTGCATAGCAACGTGCCTACAAATTTGTCTAGCAACTCGCCTAACAAAGTGTCTAACAACTTGCTTAGCAAGGTGCCTAACAACTTGCATAGCAACGTGCCTAAAAATTTGTCTAGTAACTCGCCTAGAAAAATGCCCAACAACTTGCTTAGCAAGGTGCCTAACAACTTTCATAGCAACGTGCCTAAATATTTGTCTAGGAACTTGTCTAGCAACGTGCCTAATAATTTGTCTAACAATTTGTCTAGCAACTTGCCTAGAGGCTTGTCTAGCAACTGATGCATCGTGAACCATTATTATATGATGGGAGGGTGGTCCGCTGTAGCTAGTGTAGTGTCGTAGATATGGTTTGGTATGCAACTCGCTAAGGATGGTAATTTTGCTTGCGTGTGAATCGCAAACTTTCACACTCGTGCAAAATTAACCTTATTTTGTGCTTGTTGTAGAATATTCTATACTTATGGTATATTTTAGTGCAGAAATGTATTTCTAGTATTTGGGATGATTTCTATATCGTGATAAATGTCTTAAGAAAAAGTTATTAGGGTAAAAACTAAAATGGTTAGTAAATATTAAAAAAAGCTATGCTTTGAGAGAGTTAGGATGTGACTCAATACATTATAGAAGGGATTTACTCGAAAATATTCGTAACTCAATAACCTGTAAAGTAAAGTACTTTTTCCATTGCCATTTCTAAAAAGATTAGTTTTGTAAATTGTAAACAATGAAGTTGTACAAGAAACAACTGTTTTGGATTCAAAGAGCAAAAAATGTACACACACTTTTATTATTGGGTACATTGGATAAATATTTGTTTGGGTAATATAAAAATATTGGAAAAATTAAAAGATTGTCATCATTTTTTTTTTAATCTCACTAAATATTGTTTCAAAACGTGTACGAAAATAAAGAAAATCATGCGCGATTATAAATTTTTAATGTTACTCCCATTGTCTTCTTATCCGATTTCTTGTAGGTTCTGAGGAGAAAATACAGTAAAGATTAAAAACATTTAAGGGGGTTTATATTTTTTAAAAATGTATATTAATCGAAAACCAGTGGAACGAATTAAATCATTTTTGTTATAATGCTGGAATTTACTTAAAATATTAAATGATACTTGTACAATATTTTTTACGACGATAGTTTCGAGCTTTGTTGCTTTCATCATCAAAAATCTTATTTTTCACTGTTTCATAAAAATCAGAAATTCGTATAATAAATTATCTTACCGATAACACCCTGTATGTTTGTGGTCATTATTTGGTGATTGCCGATAAAATTTATTCAAAAAATATCTGGATTACGTTGTAAACACAATTGTTTTCAAAAAATTATTTAATTAAAAAAATCGTCTGTCGATAAAATGAAAAAAAAATTTGTTTTTTAATAGTTTTGAAACGTTTTCAATTGTTTCTGTTCAAGTTCCTAATCAGAACCTACTACCTACTTAAAGATGGGCCGCCCTATGAAATTTATTATTTTTCGTTAAGTTTTTGTCAATTTTTTTAACAGAAAGAAAGGTGCAGTGCAAAGCGACACAGACAGCTGCTGTATGTTAAAGAAAATGAAGGATGTGTACAGGAAACTAATGAAACATTCATCTAAGAGTACTTACTACATCTAAAACAACAATTTCTTGCAATGACATTGCTACTACTGATGATTGCTTCGCATTTCTTTATCAAAACATCGTGGAAGTCCAACTGATCCATCGAACACTCAATAGGATCTTTTGTCAAGAGAATCGCGAAGCGACAAAAGGAGATGAGATGGGAAGATAGTGGGGAAATCGGGGGTCACAGAAACCACGTACAGTTCAATCATTGTATACAATGGTTCAATAAATGAATCTTTACTAAAGCGTCATAACTAACTATAAGTCGTAAAATTTTAGTCAAAACAAAGACGAGCAAATTTAGAAAATTATCTAATACTTAAATTCTTCTTCTCATTGCGCCGTCTCCCTTCGAAGGTAGGCGATCCAACTGGCAACCATCGACGTAGGTCTGCCTTCTTCCTATTGACCTTTTCCCCTGAATCTTTCCCTCGATGATCAACCGAAGTATTTCATATCTATCTCCTCTCATTATATGTCCAATATATCTTGGTTTGCGCTCTTTGATTGTTAGCATCAGTTTTTTTTTAATGAAAATAGTCGCAAAAACGGTGGACCTATCTTGTGGGCCGCGGGGATGATTTTGGACCCGATTTTTAAAAAGTTGCAGGTCATAGACTGATTTTGGAAACTTGTTCCATTCCGTAGCAGCCATGTAAAAGAAGGATTCTTGATGAAGATTGGTCCTTGTAGTGACAATCTTGAAAGTAAATGGGTGAGATTGATCAGCGTGCCGAGTTCTTCGGCCGAATGTGACCAGTGGTGGTATAAGAGTTTTTATTTCTCTGGAGTATCTGCCATAGTAATATCTGTAGGGTAATGTCTGGACTGCAACTCTTTTTTTATGTTCTAGTGTGTGAAGGGTATCTGAGAGAGTTGAGCTATTTATCAACCGAATGGCCTTTTTCTGAATGGAATCTAGGAGACGAAGAGAATCCCTTGGTGCTGAATCCCAAATGTGCGAGCAATACTCCAGTAAAGGTCGGATTTGAGCCTTGTACGTCATCAACAGTTGTTTAGGAGTAAAAAACTTTCTAGCTTTCCACAGAAAAACCAAGCCTCTGGCTTGCTGACTTTGCGATGTTAGCAACTAAGACATATTATTAGACACCGTGACTCCCAAAATCGAGGGGTTGAGGGTCCAGCTTTCGCAGCCGTACAGGAAGATGGAGAATACGTAGCAGCGTAGTATTCGGATTCTAAGACCTAACTCAAGGCACGCCTAATAAAGAAGTTCCTAATGTCGATAAACGTCCTCCTGGCCTGTTCAATTCTTGATAGTTTTCTAACGTCGAATCGCAACTACTACACGCTAGATGCCCCTAGATATCTGAAGGTTGACATCTGCTCAACGAATTTGTTATGTATTCGGAGGGCAGCTTGTGTTTGCATCTTCGAGAAAACCATAAGTTTCGTATTTAAGTTACGCTAGACGCTTGTAGCTAGATCTGGTGAGTAAGGAGGATGGTCAAGCATTTCAAACGGTAATACGTGGATTCATCTCGTAATACTCCTATAATGTTTTTTTCTTTTGGAAGATAATCGATTGAGATAATTCGACGACTATACAAAAAAAAAGTCGCCATCAAAAAACAGTTTTTGCTTTTTTTGGAGCCGGTTCCCCCTTCGCAGTCAACTGTTTTGACTGTAGTTTTGTATCGGGTACATAATGGTGTATTCAAGTTACAAAGTTTCATCTACAGTTATTAATCGAAGTAGATGGTCAAAAGAACAACATTAATTCATTTTAAGCTAAAAAAGTAACGGGATTGATAGAAACAGTAGGTATGTGTTTTTTTTTATTGTAATTTATAACGCACACGTAAAGATTCAACGATTCAACTGTATTCTTACCACTTTATACAGTGTGGAACAGCCAAATGGAATAAATTCGATAACGAATAAATGAGGGCGTGTTGGGAAAAACGCTTGGACACGTCGATTTGTATTTTTAGATGCGCATTTTTTTCAAAAAAAATAATTATATAGGGTGTGTCATGTGACAGTGGCCGATACCAACTTTCTTATTTTAAATACAACCCTCTGTATATTATTTATTTTTTGGATTCTTCAGAAAATTCTAGACATAATTCATGTATAATGTCCCATACCTATCTTCAACTGTTTTGGAAATATTAAGTGTTTTTAGATGTATTACAAAAATTAACATTAAAAAAAGAAAATTATTTTATTTCACAAATTTGCTACATTACACTCAATACTTATTTCCCATTTAGCTGTTTATATTGAGAAAATAAGCAAAACCATTAATGCGTTCCTTTTTACTGATATAAAATAAAAAAAATACAAAAACAGTTTTGTTTATTTTCGTATAAAACTCAGTGCTATTGTCGTTTGAATTTCGTTAACTGTATGTAATAATATCAGAAAAATGGTGCATTTAACAGAAATGCACAAAATAACCATTCTACAAATGATTGGTTATGGAGAAAACACACGGACACAAATGGAAGTTTCTCGCTTATTTCACGAAAAAATTCCAAATTTGCCGCCTATATCTCAAGGAACAATTAGCAAAATAGAAAAACAGTTTCGCGAGCTTGGTCATGTAAGACAGACAAAAAAAATAGTTGCCAATGAACTAAGCGATGATGCGAAATTGGATATTATGCTTGAGTTTCAAGAAAACCCACATAATTCTGGTCTAAAAGCAGCCTCACTGTTCAACATTAGCCACTCATCAATTTTTAGAATATTAAAGGAAAGAAAAATGTATCCCTATAAAATGATGCCAACTCAGGAGCTCATGGAAGACGATTTCGACAACAGAACGTATTTTTGTGAACAAATGATGGAAATGTTAGGTAACAATGTGATCCAATTAGAAGATGTTTTGTTTTCTGATGAGAGCACATTTACACTTCACGGTCATGTTAATCGACAAAATTGCCGCTATTGGTCTAATGAGAATCCTCACTGGATGAGAGAGGAACATACGCAATATCCTGAAAAAGTTAATGTTTGGGCATGAATTGTTGGAAATCATATCGTAGGTCCCTTTTTTATTAATGGCAACTTGAATGGAGATAAATATTTAGAGCTTCAAAATAATGTCGTGCCTACTTTGACAAACTTATATACTGATCCAGCAAACCCACAAGTTCCTGCCAATATACTATGGTTTCAGCAAGATGGAGCCCCGCCTCATTACCAAATCAATGTCCGGCAGTACCTGAACCAAAATTTTCCAAATCGGTGGATAGGAAGGCGCGGATCGATAGAATGGCCAGCACGATCTCCTGATCTGACGCCATTAGACTTCTTTTTGTGGGGATATGTCAAAAGTATTGTATTCAAAACTAAACCACTCAACTTACATGACTTAAAAAGACGAATCACGCTAGCGATTAGATCAGTCACGCCTGAGATGTTGAGTAACGTTAGAAGACATTTCTATACCAGATTGGCATGTTGTCAAGACGTTCGTGGCGAACATTTTGAACATCTCTTACATTGAAATTAATGTTTTTTTGTTTTTTTTTACATTATTTGTGAAATAAAATAATTTTCTTTTTTTAATGTTAATTTTTGTAATACATCTGAAAACACTTAATATTTCCGAAACAGTTGAAGATAGGTACGGGACATTGTACATGAATTATGTCTAGAATTTTCTGAAGAATCCAAAAAATAAATAATATACAGGGGGTTGTATTTAAAATAAGAAAGTTGGTATCGGCCACTGTCACATGACACATCCTATATAATTTTTTTTTTGAAAAAAATGCGCATCTAAAAATACAAATCGACTGGTGTCCAAGCGTTTTACCCAACACGCTCTCATTTATTCGTTATCGAATTTATTCCATTTAGCTGTTCCACACTGTATACTTCCAGCAGTACAGACCTGTGTTAGATATGTACAAAAGATGGCGTGTATACATACTTAGTTATTGACCGATGAAATTCACATCAAAAATAACATACAGGCAGTTGTTATAAAATGTACCATGAATTTTCGATTTGAGGATGTTTTTGTTGCGATGTAAAATATTTCAGGACACCAAGCAAAAACTAATGAAGGCTCATATGATTCAAATACCAACTATTTTAATGTCTAAACATTTGTTTGCCTAATATTTACTAAATTTTCACTACTTGAAAGAGTGCAGCGAGTACTATATGAGTTCAAGAATAGACTATTAGTGTTTTTAAAATAAATTAAAGTTTTTATGATGTGTGAAAATTAATATACAGTGTGGTCCAATACTAAAACCCAATGATTTTTGTTATATTAGTTTTCTAGACGCGCATTTCTTTTATACAGTGTGAAAATCCTTTTATACAGTGTAAAAAATTAAGAAGAAATTTAGAAAAACGGGTTATGTTAAAGACCTACTTAAAGGTAGTAGAGAAGAAATACAAGAAAACAATAAATTGGATATCTTACTTCGCATACTAGTTCTCGGCTAGTAGTATTAGATAATGAAGCTACATTTATTTTTAACGGTCCTTTAAATCCTTAGCTTTATCGCTAATGACCTTTGAACCTGCAGAATTCACGTGCGCAGGTCAGAGTTGGCAATATTACATCTGATCAATTCCAAATTGAAACAGCCCCCTCTTCCCGTAATTATTCAACTTTGCCTTGGAGTATGCAGTTTTTTTTTACTAAAAATAGTCGCAAAAAGGGTAGACCTATCGCGTGGGCCGCGGACGGCCCGCACTGCGACTATTAGAAGAGGGAGGGATTATAAAAAGGAGATGATTGTGGACACGATCTTTGAAAAGTTGCAGATCATAGTTCTCTGGAAAAACTGATTTTGGAAGCTTGTTTCATTCTGTATCAGCCCTGTAAAAGAAGAATTCTTGATGGAGATTGGTCCTTGTAGCGTCAATCTTGAAAGTAAATGGGTGAGACTGATCAGCGTGCCGAGTTCTTCGGCCGAATGTGTTGGTATAAGAGTTTTTATTTTTCTGGAGCATCTGCCATGGAAATATCTCTAGAGCAATGACTGGTCTGAAACTCTTCTTCTATGTTCTAGTGGGTGAAGGGTATCTGTGAGAGTTGAGCTGTTAGAAACGCACAACGAAAATTGGCGAACGGTTTCGCAGCACACTTTTTGAAGAAAGGGCCAGAGAAGTGGGCCTCAGAATCAATGAAAAAACCTCAGACCACGTTTTGGTCAAAATATAAGTATAATTTTGAAGTAGGGAAAGAATTTAAATATTTAGGAGCAGTCATAACAGCCGATAATAAGAATGAAAAGGACGTAGATTTGAGAATCATGGTAGGGAACATGGCATATTATTCCTTGGCGACGCTGTTAAAATGAAAAATAATTTCGAGAGAATTGAAAGTAAAAGTCTACAGAACTATAATTCGCCCCACAATAACTTATGGAAGTGAGACATGGACCCTGAATAAATGTGGGGCTACTAGATTGCTGGTACTAGAACGGAAAATCCCGAGGAATATTTTTGGGCCTTGTAGAGATGAAATAACAGGAGAATGAAGAAGAAGATAGAATCGAGAACTACAGACACTCTATGGAAACGAGAATATAGTGCGCCGCATCAAGGCCAATCGCATAAGATGGGCAGGAAATGTCCTAAAATCACACGATAAAAGACTCCTCAATACTGCCATATGGGAAAGGCCCGAAGGTAGGAGGTCGGTTGGCCGTCCAAGAAAAAGGTGGAAAGACGCAGTAACAAGTGACCTACACAAACTGGAAGTACAACAATGGGAGATAGCTGCGCAAGACCAGCAAGAGTGGAGGAGCGGCCAAGACTCACCAAGAGTTGTAGAGCCATTGAAGAAGAAGAATACCTTTGAACCTTAAGAGACCGTCGATATTTAGAATTTATGCAAAACTTCTTGCCTCCCAAACTGAGTCGGATGATCCCAAACATAAATGATTCGTGTCTGCAGCAAGATGGTGCGAAGAGGATTCGATAGAATGGCCACATATGTTGCTAAATTTAACTCCCCTTGAATAAATTTTACGGGAACACTTAGAATATCAAAATGTCGACAACATTACGCCTCGATTGTACAGGGTGAGCTAAAATCGATGTCTCTATTATAAAAAAAGAAAAGACGATAGAGAAAATCTCTCTCTTACAACAATATTGAAATATGAGCTGTTAAAGAGACAATCCAAACTAACTTTGTACAGGTCAATAATTAGCCCGTTAGTTACTTATGGCAGCGAAACCTGGACCCTCAATCAACGGGAAATAAATAAGCTGCTTGTGTTTAAAAGAAAAGTCCTCGGAATGATAATGGAGTGTGGAAAAGACGCCACAATGCTGAATTGGCGGCAATGTATGGCAGTGAAAACATAGTCAAGCATATAAAGCTAATCGAATAAAATAGGCAGGTCATGTAGTAAGATCAGAAGACAACAGGTTGATAAAAACAGTATCCCTTGAGAGACCAGATGGCAGAAGATTAATAGGTAGACTCATAAAAAGATGGAAGGATCTTTCTAGGATGGAAGTCCAACGGTGGCAAGTGGAAGCACAAGATTGCAGGAGATGGAGAGCAATAGTGGATGCGGCTAAGACCCACCCAGAGTTGTAAAGCCAGGAAAGATAGAAAAAATCTGAAGAGATGTTCTTAAACGGAATTAAGTAAGGTCCATTTTAAGCCTTATTTGCATATTTCTTCATATTTGCAAACTGAAGTAATGACGTTCTTAATATTATTTTTCAGAAACATTCCTATATTGTGATATATTTAAAAAGACTTCATTTTCTGAACACATTTTTTAAAGAACAAAATTGGCTATCTTTTACCAATATAAAATTATAAGCAAATTCGTAACAAAAGTATTATTAAAAATTCGAAATCCTGACGATTTAAACAAGTAGCCTTTGGAAACAAATAGCAAAGTCGTATCTGCCAATATTTAAATATTAATAATTAGTACATACATACATAAAGTCACGCCTTTTTCCCGTAGCGGTAGGCAGAGACCACTTCCTTTCCCTTCCGCTACGGTTCTTACACACATCTTTTGCTTCCTCTACTTTCATCAGGGCTCTCATGCATGCTCGTCGGTTGTTGCTACTCTTGACAGCTGGCCTTTCTTTAAAACCATATTGATCTAATCGAGATCGGTGTTCGCCGAGGTCGACCTCTACCGACTTCCGTCCATTCACTCTCGCTATATAAATTTATTTCGTCAATCTTCTTTCATTCATCCTTTTTACGTGTCCAAACCATCTAAGCCTTCCTTTATCTATCTTTGTAACCACATCGTCTCTTACACCACAGCCGTTCTCTTATCTTAATATTTTTTTACTTTATTCAACCGAGTCACTCCGGCTATACTTTTCAAACTACTCATCTCCGCAGCATTAATCCTATTTTCATGCTTCTTCTGCCAAACGCAACATTCACTACCATACATAAGTGTAGGAACCAACACTCCTCTATGCACGGCCAGACGTGCCTTTTTTGACACTTTCTGGCTATTCATAAAGCTATGCAGTGCCCCATTTATTTGTTTTCCTGCCAACACCCTTCGCTCAATGTCACTGTCATACTTTCCATCTCTCTCTTAAACTTTGAACCCAAGTACACAAATTCATTTACTTGTTCCACTCTTTCTCCCTCAATCGAAACTTCACAGTTTGTTGTTTTCTTTTCTTTTAAAAACCATTACTTTCGTTTTGCTTGCATTTATTTTCATCCCCTTGATTTTTAGGGCATTATGCATAACATTAACCATCGCTTGCAACTCCTCTTCAGATGTCGCTAATATGACTTGATCATCGGTGTAAAGAAGGCATTTGACAATCAAATCATTCATTTTTAATCCATACGCACTTTCTTTCAAATCTTTTAAACAATCATTATCATTCCGAAATTTACAATACAATCTAAATTAAGTATTTTAGAAATCATCGTCAGACTCTAAAGAGTGTTTACATGCATGTATCTTTCTTACTTTATAAATCTACCATAATTAATGTTCCCGTTTTACGAAAGTTTAGCCACCGTCTAAGAAGGTTTTGTTAAAAATATTTATTAAATGCAATCAGGGAATTTTGTTCTCATCGTAAAATCGAAACAACAAAATAGAGGTTTTGAAAAAATCCGATTTTATAGAATTTATCTGAATGCAAATGATAAAACGCTTTGAACAAAACTCGATGTATCAAAATAATGACAGATGTCATAAGAGGTCAAAATAAATTCTTATGAATACGACCGATTATTCGTTATTGGCGCTATCTCTTTTTAACATTTAGAGGTCATCATTAGAGATACAAAATAACGTATGTGATTGCTTGAACGACAAGTGTACATATTGTATGATGTTTCTACTGTCAGTAGAAAAGGATGAGGTATATAAATTTTGTGTTTACCACTGTTCATTGTTAGTGACGTCAGGGCAAAGGTCAATTTATTCAACTGTATACAAATTAGGCTTAACATGGACCTTAATCTATCGTTTTTCGATAATTAAAATGCCTCTTAAATGAGGTTAGATACCATCCCGTCGAATATTGACGCCTGGATCGGACGGTTTGGTGAAGTGGGATTTACTAGTACTTCTGATAATATTAAACTAAAAACAGGATCTTGTTTGAAACCAGGCTTTGCTGAATAAGCTAACCTTCGGATACCCCACAAGTTGTATGAGGGAAATTTGTAATTTTGTTTTATATATAAGAACCGCCGAATTTGGAGCACGAGGTGTTTTTGATAAGAGTATCATCTTTGCTGTGCTAAAACTACCTCGCATTGAAAATATAAAAATTTAAACACCGTGCGCAAATCTCATTTGTATTTTTGTCCACATACACGTTGCTGTCAATGGTACGGTCGCCTAATTTTCCCGAACTTACAGTTGCAAACTTTTTGATTTAGACGCGAATGTTAACAGCTATGTTCACAACAAATAGATTTTTTACTAAATTAACGCATAATTTTATTATACAGGATGATCCGTCTATTACGAATGACATTTTATTAAGTGTGAATCACGCTGTATAGTAAACATTTTTTTTTAATTGTGGTTACTCCGATTGAAAATAATATGCATAATGTCTACAGTTTGTTGGTACTTTTGCAAAAATGGAGGTAATTGTTTATAAAATGCACAGAAACGTATACGAAATTATGTTTAACTTTAATCTATTCATGATCTATTTTTCTATAACATGAACATTCCAATATAACTCGAGTAAAAAAAAAAAAAAACAATAATCCAAGCGCCACTGCCATGTACCTATTTAAGATCATTACAAAAACCACCAAAAACACCATAAAACGGCAGACAGACAGAATATTATGTAAAAAAGGCACCTCACTGGTCCAGTGTCTCGATGGGAGTAAAGTAGTACCATCGGCTTGCCTCCCAGATGGGTGTTGGTACATAGGTATCTGCGCAGCCCAAACACTCAATTTTTCAAAAATATTGAATCATTATCATGCCACACAACAACCTCGTACGAAGATTTAACATTAAATCTCTCAAATTAAAAGCGCCCGCATTTTGACGAAATTTAAACAAATTTAAAAATGTATTATCTCTTAACTATACAATAACAACAAACTAAAGATTCCTTGCAGCTATTGATTATTATTTATTTTATTTTAGAAATCAAATTTAAGGCTTCCAAAACGCACTAAAAATGTCAAATGAAATAAAAATTCGTAAAAAAATGCCTGAATGTATGCAACACATTAAATGATTCGTTAAAAAGCGCCTGAAAGTAGGCAGCACATTGTACGAATCGTAAAAGAGCGCCTGAATGTATGCGGCACATTTAACGATTTGGCAAAAGCCCCTGAATGTATGCAGCACATTTTACGGATTCAAACTAAAGTATCTGCAGCTGATAAACATTGGAGAGGGTGCTGTGTGGCATTAAAGTAATATTCCATTTGGTTTTCTTTTGCCAATACGAGAAAAATAAAAGTTTGTCTATCATCAAAAGCGGTAAATTAAAAATCAACGTGTCATTATGGTATGGAAAAAATGTTCTGTAATTTTTTCTATTTACAAAATGGCGAATAAACAAAAATGGAAGGATAAGCTGAAAAAAACTACTTAAACAAAAATTTGATTTGTCCGCAAAATAATTCGTCTAGGAGGGCCGATGCAATATTTCAAAACGTTTTAGCGTCCAACTGTATCTTTTATTTTACGTTTTACGGATAAACGTTTCGAGTTTCTGGACGAATTATTCTTCAGAGCATAACATATTTCAGCTCATTTGCAGTGTCGACGTAGACCAGTAAATAATCGTACGAGAAACAATAATTTTGCGCGCGTCCAAAGATGAAGCAATTTACGCATTCAAATTCGTTAAAGTACTGGCCTAACAACATCGACGGATTGGCTGAAATGTGCAAACGTTAACAAAACGAATATTGTGCCCTAAAATTGCAAAGTTAGCCTTCTCATTCATAAAAGCGATGCTCAAAGCTCGAAATATGTTGTGGTTTTTGTGTTTATTATGAGAATCTGAATGTTTTCAGAAACACCATTTTTATTACCATTTGAAGGATCTACGAGTATTATTTTCCGTGGACGAGATAGCTATTATTTTTATAAAAAAAATTTAATACCACGGGCGTCCCCGGGAAATTTTATAAAAGGGGACATGGTACCAGTTTTTTATTTTATTAATGTTGACTGTAGTGAAAAGAAATTCAAATCATCGTTTGCATTATTTTTAAACATAACGACGTACTTTTTTATTGTTTTATCGATTTCTGTAAATAAATTAAACACACACGTTAATAAAATAGTATATATCAGTTCGAACTTCTTTGCGATAATATAAATTGTATAAACACACAATATCAAAAGTGGTGGTGATACAGACAACAATCACAAGATATCCGTATATTACTCAACAAGTGTATCAACTGTTCACGATGCGTGAAAGCTTGATAGCGCATCATCTACTTAGGCGAACAAAAAATAAATAAATAAATAAATGGAGAACCCATCAATATTACTTACATAGACTTCCTCCCATTGGCTAACGTATCTTACTAGCCTCGACAAGCGCAGCAACCGCACCAACGATAAAAGTTTGGCGAGACGCAGGATGCGCAGAGCGCGCCCCGCGTGCAGGATTTGAAAACTATCACCATAATCCTGGAACAGATTGTTTAAAAGTGCGGGTAATTGCGGCGAACTACTAATGCCCAACAGATATCTAAACATTTAAACACACATCCCACATTCCCATCCGGTACATTGTCAATGTTACTGTGTAAGGAAGAAGACAGGAACTCTGCATGAGTATTGGGTCCTTAATACCGATCTCAAATAGTCGAAAGGTTCGGAAAAAAACAAGAGCTGTGCCTCAAAAACTAGGAAAACTCTATACTCCGGGAGATAGCGTTAAATTTCACCCGACCATTTTACTGAGGCTGAATTTGTCTAGCGTTATGTTTTCAAGAAAAAATTTCCATGTTAGCCGGTCCAGATCCGTGACTTAAGATTGTGAGAGGCTGCGGATCTCGCGAGAAAATAACAAATTTCGGAGTATTTTACTGAAGGTCATAATTTGCAGATAGCTGAATCGTGAAGAAACATGTTAGCTGCATAATTTCTGTGATTTAACTAGTTAGCTGCGGGAGTTTTTCGCGAGTGATTTGCGAAAAATTATATAATGCAATTTTTCGCGAAAAAAATAAAATTTTATTGTGTTGAAGGACGTCAAGGTAACCTATCTTTCATTAAATCGCAATCACGGAAACTAAATTGTTTTCTCACAATTCATAGGTAGTTGCTCCGTAGATTATTATTCGACCACGGAGTATCGACACTCTTTCATGAAATTTTGTACATATATATTCAAGAGTATAGAAAAGACAAGGGACACTTTTAATAAAAAAAAAGTAAATACCAGCGGTCAATTCAATATTCAATTAAGTATAGCATCAGCCGTTTCGAATGTTCTTTTAAAAATAATACTCGTAACATACAATTAAATGACAAATAGAAGTTTAAAGGTACTTTCGTATATCCTTTTGTTTTTTAGTTTAAACTTGTTCATTTGATTTTATTTTAATTTTTTTTCAGGTAATTGTAAACAGTTTTTTCTAATAAACCAGTATTTATATTTCTAGTTTTTAATTGTTACTGAAAGAGAAAGATGCATTCCAGCATTGAAGTCGAAATACGTTGCTCGTTTTAAAAGCATAAAATTAAATAGTAAGGTTAAATTTCTTTAAAGTTTAATTTAGGAAATTTCCTTGTTAGCTGGTCCAGATCCGTGACTTAAGATTGTGAGAGGCTGCGGATCTCGCGAGAAAATAACAATTTTCGGAGTATTTTACTGAAGGTCATAATTTGCAGATAGCTGAATTATTGAATTATAATCGTGAAAAAAAAAGGTTAGCTGCATAATTTCTGCGATTTAACTTGTTAGCTGCGCGTTAGAATATGTAGGAAATTTTTTGAAAATCGGACCTTTTTACCGAGACTGAAAATTATATACTGAATAGTAATCAGTTTGAAAATCATAAAAAATTATGTTAGCTGATGCTCAGGTGTGATTAAACCTGTAAGATGCGCTTCGTTTGTGCAATGCGCGGCTCCGATTCACTTCAATATTAATTCATGTCTAATCATTTTCACCAACCTTTTTTTTTTACTTTATAATGAGGATAAATACACATCAGATTGATCAAAATCAGTCGATTCCTGACTGCAATCTATGTTTTTTAAAAGAATAATACATATGTCGTAATCTCATTGTTTGGAAATTTCGGAGTCCCCCAAAGATCAGCTACCTGGATCCTTTTCTACGCTACGTTCTAAAAACATTTGCTGTATCCTCGGTAAAATGGTCTGATTTTCAAGATCATCCTATATATTCATAAGCGCAGCTAACAAGTTAAATCACAGAAATTATGCAGCTAACATGTTTTTTCCAGATTATAATTCATTTAGCTATCTACAAATTATGACCTTCGGTAAAATACTCCGAAAATCATTATTTTCTCGCGAGATCCGCAGCCTCCCACCATCTTAAGTCACGGAGTTGCTTCAGCTAACATATTTTTTCTTCGCTTTTAAAAAGAAAACCAAGGTATAAAAGGATGGATTTTCTCAGTAAAATCACCCATGACAATTTGACGCTACCTCCCGGACTACTACGACGGATATTGTTTAGGAGCATGGTTCATGGTGTTTTGTATTATTAAGTCTTGGATATGGTTATTTTAAAAAAGAAGGAGAGCCGGGATAAAAAAGCAGTTTTAATTAAGAATTACTGTCCCAAAGAACCTTAAAAAAAACAAGTGCTGTGCCTTAAAAGAATCTCGTTTAAGTATGATTTATGGTGCTCGGTAGTTTTGGAACAGGTATAATTTTGGTTTTATCTTTGGTAAAAGAAGTAGTCTCGATCACACATCTTTGTGGCATAGAACTCTAAAGTGAGCAAGCCAATCTAAAATAGTTAAAAGGCATCAAGAGTTATGCCTTAGAAGACTCTAAAATGGGATAATATTACTACAGATAGCTCTTTTGAGTATAATTTATAATGTACGGTATTTGCTGAGTCTTGGCACATGTTAAATTTTGTTATGTTGAAGTGGAAAGAGACCCACCCATAGTACAAAAAAATCAGTTTTGATTAAAAGGCATCAAAAATCCTGAAAGCCAATCTTAAATAGTCAAAAGGTTTGGAGAAGATAAAGAGCTATGCCATAAGAACCTTTTGTAGCACAATCGAAAAAATATTACTGCAGACAGTTCTTTGGAGCAGTTCTTTGGGTGTTTCTAAAAGAAAAACTGGTCTCGATCAAGAAGCATTGTACCAAAGTAGCTACAAGTGACCTTAAATGTAAATTTAAGTTACTGGACTAAAAGGTTCGAGTACAGCACTAGTTAGGAGAAGATGCTGTCTAAAATTTTACAAATAGATCCTCTGGCCATAAATTACTCTTAGCATTAAAAAAATGGTAGACATTTTCAGCTAACCAACATTAAAGAATGTGATACTTCAAATGAAATAATTGTGTGAGTGAATGAGTGTGTGTATGTGGAGAACATGCGAGTCGTGCTTTAATGAAGTATTAGAAGTGCTTCTATTTTTGTGTCTTCCAACATAATTGTTCCCAAAATATAACTGAAGATCATGCTTTCTAATATGACACCAGAAAAACCTAAACATACAGCATACCACAATTTGTTTTTTATTAGGAAAACAGTCTAAAATAACAAAAATGCTAACATTTAATTTTTTATTTTGTTACAATTTTGATTTGGGTATAAAATTATGATACAGTGTGTCTTATAAATGCTTCAATAAAATCGCCGAGTGAACAGCTATCGTCACAACCATTATTTTTTTTATGATAACTAATTTTCTAATTACATACATTTAGTAATACTATCACATCACCACATTTACAGTGATTATAAATGCGTAAAAAAATCCCTTATGCATATTACTAAGTGGACCAAACAACTATTTAACTAACTGGGCAAATATTCTTAATTAACTGTTAAAATACTCCAACTGTGGCATTTTTAATTAAGATTATCGTCTAATATTTGCCCAGCTAGTAAAACATTACCCCTACCATACTTTTGAAAGATTATAGAGGATCTTTTTGAAAAATTACTGCAAATTAACTTAATAAATAAATTATTAAAAAATATATATGAAATATACTCATACTACTGCGCCAAATATAATAACAATCCTCGAAAATCCTCTTTTTTGTTGCTCGCGTAATATTAAACTTTACTTACTTGGTTGAATATTAAAAATATATAATCTAAAGGTATGGACGAAATTAGATCAAGGAAGAACCACGTCCTCAAATAGTGTTTCGCTATCAGCTTCGGATCCAGTATGACTTGTTCAGCATTGTCTTGTTGCATAATACCTGAAAACAAACGACATTCCTTTCGAGTACCGCCACAAATTGTTTATTTAAACAAAAAAACGTGGACGTCGTATAGCTCATTTCACCAATATACGACGGTATCGGATTAGTCACCGAGGCATCGACTTAACGGGCGCTCTTTGTTGAGACGTACATTAGTAAATTCCCCTGAGATTTAAACCCGAAAATTTTTTGTTTATTATTATGCTTTTGTTGAGACGTTTTATTTTTAATTTTTGCTTCATTGTGAACAGAAATCGTTAATGTAGTTCTTGATAAGTTTTTGGGTTAGAAATGGGCACATATTTAATTACGTTAAAAGGGAATGCAACAGAAATAAATTATCGGTACAAGTTTAATAAATATGTTTAATCATGTAGTACTTACGGTATTATCAAGCATCAAATTTAAAGTCACGATATAGTCACAATAACAGGATTAACTGCTTCGATGCGTTTTTCTCGAACCCACCATTCCTCTATTACATTTTCACATTTTGTGACTCATTTTTCCCAAATTTCAGGTGTAGCGGTAGTAAGTGCTCGCTGCCAGGTTTCCAAAACGGCCTTAACACTGTAACTATTAGATCCAATGTGATTGTCGTAATGAGTTTTGCATATTCCCAAAATATACTCAATGGGATTAAATTGGCAATGATAAGGCGGAAGTCTTAGCATACGATGTCCATAACTGAGTATTATTTTTTCTCTTTCGTGCCTTTTAGCTATCGATAATAATTCCGGCTTCAAGAAATACTGTGGAAATGAAATATCTTTGTTCGTTAACCATTCTTTTATTTTCCGTACCGTCCAGGATTTTGTTGGTTACTTATTTAAAATTTCCGAATGGTACGGAGCATTATCTAATATAATGACAGATGGTTCATGTAACGATGGTAATAGTTTCTCTTTTAACCATTTCACAAACATCTCTGTATCCATATTGTCATGATAATCGGCCGATTTTGATTTTGACGAAAATAAAAGATCCGCCCCATCAACAAAAACACATGTGTTTTATCGACTTCATGATAGATAGATAGATAAGTCTATTTCATCACATTAACTACAAAATGTACAATAGTGACAAGTCAAGCTGACAAAATGAGAAAACAACACTGTTGCAGTTTATACACACTAAACGTCTACATCTAAAATAGTTATTTTTTAAAATTTAAAAACAAAAACTAACATATTAAAAGATTAATGTCTCACAATTCAAATACTCTTCGATGGAGTAAAAATAGTGCCTCAATAGTGAGTGCTTAACTCTAGCCTTGAAACGACTGTGACTCAAACCAGTAATGTCTGCTGGTATTTTATTGTATAAATGTAAGTTGAGTTTGTATTTCTAAAACATTGCAGAGTATGAAAATACATGGCAAGGGTAGAATTTTAAGTTCTTAAAATAAAGGACGACAGTGTTCTCTGTAAGAGACATTGGCTATGATCCGGATTGCTTTTTTTGCATACGAAAGGCTTTAATTGCATGTGAAGACTGACCCCATAAAAGTATGCCATATGTTAGGTGACTGTTAAAGAGAGGAAAGTATGTCCGTAATACCATACTTTGACTAAGACATATTTTCAGCTGTCTTAGTAGGAACAGTTGTGTAGAAAGTTTTTTGCACAGACCAGCAATATGTGCTTTCCAATTTAACATGTCATCAATTTTAAACCCCAATAAATCTACATGTTGCTTCGTTATAACTTGTCTATTTGATGATATTATAATTTTCTGTGTCTTATCCCTGTTTAGTTTGAGATAATTTGAAGTAAACCAAGTTTCAGCATTCTTATCTGTTCTATAACATCGGTTCATTAGGTCATTAACATTTGACTCTTCTTCTACCGTTGATACATCATCTGCATAGCAAAAAGATAAGCTTGGAAGTAAGAAATTGAAAATGTCATTTATGTATATCACAAAAAGAGTTGGTCCCAGTATGGAACCTTGTGGTACACCGTGCGAAATGGATCTGCATGTGCTAAAATTTCCAGATGTATGAACAACTTGCTTTCTCCCACATAAGTAGGTTTTCATTAGCTCTAAAGCTCTGCCACGTATCCCATAATATTCCAGTTTACCTAGTAGGAGCTCATAATATTATCATCCTGTCAAATTCGTCCAGATAAACAAATAAAGAGCATTCTTGTTTACAGTGAGTATAATTTCTTAAAAATTTAATGAACTCTAGCTTTTTCACACAAAGCCTTTTGATTGTCTTCATTTTTAAACTTAAACGCTATTGACCCTTAATTTCCAAACAAGAAGTCCCTTATAAAATAAAACTCGTTACCTACGAAATTTGTTTGAAAATATTAGGGGAATTTACTTTCGTACTTTTTAAATGTACAGTTGAATACTGGTTATCGAGTTTCTAATCCGAAACCGCCGTATATTCGTGAAACATGCTATAAATATGGTGTACGTAATTACGAAGTAGTCGTTTTGCGATGATCCCATCAAGAACGTGTGTTACTAGTATTATACACAAATAAAAATAAAGTTGAAGTTAACTTACCTGTTCTAAAATTTACAACGATATCGATCAAGAAGATTGTGTCGGACAGACAATTGAAGGCAATCCATCGGGTACTGAGATCGTCGTTAAAAAAACTTATTGCGACTGGCAATATTATCAGATTTGCCACCAGCAGCAGCAGCATACACAGGTCCCAGTAGAATCTGAAACAATAATTATGTTAATGTCGAATCCGACCAGTTTTCGAGCCCGAAATTTGCGTCACGTAATAAATTGTAAGGAACATCAGGAGATACCAGCAAGTGAGATTTAGAATTTGTGGTCGTTTTAAAAAACGTTTTGATCGTCTCAAAAAACAAATTTTAACAGATTCCATAATGATTTTGATGATATTTTCAGGCAATCCTTAGATTAGCCCAACGGGTGATCGTGTGAAGTTTGGTAGCAACAACGAAAGAGGTGATAGATATTCGGTAACTTTATCTGTCAAAGAGTACATTTCGTTCGCGAAAAAGTGGATACATTTTTCAAAAGATGTCAAGCTTCATTGAGGGAGTTTTTCGCGAGTGATTTGCGAAAAATTATATAATGCAATTTTTCACGAATAAAATAATCAGCTGTTTGGGATGTTCTTTTAAAAATAATAACATACGATTAAATGACAAATAGACGTAAAAATTTAAAGGCACGTTCATATTTCCTTTTTTTTTAGTTTGAACTTGTTTATTTGATTTTATTTTAACTTTTTTTTCAGGTAATTGTAAACAGTTTTTTCTAAAAAACCAGTATTTATATTTCTAGTTTTTAATTGTTTCTGAAAGAAAAAGAGGTGATAACAGCATTGAAGCCGAAATACGTTGCTCGTTTTAAAAGCATTAAATAGTAAGGTTAAATATTTTTTGAGGTTTGATTTACTTTTAGTGATTTTCAGAAAAATCACTTGGCGCCCTAACATGGTTTGGCTTTTTAAATTTTAGTTAGATTGGTTAAATAAAAAAAAGGGTAGATAGGTCAGTGAACTGATTTCTTCATTCCCTCAAAATTAATTCAATCGAGAAATCAACAATTCACAACCCTGAGAAGCAGTTAGTTTTTTAGCATTAACTGCTTTATTTATTTTTAATAAAATAAAACGACTTCTTCCTTAAGAAGAAAAAAGCGTTACAGATCCTTTTATAAGGTGTGATTTTAATTAATTTGATTGAATTTTGAAAATTTGTAAGATGGTAGATTTGGTTAGAGGGCTTACTCTTTTATCATTTTTTTGTTTAATTTTATTTAACGAAATGCCTCGCAAGCCTAAACCCAACCTGTCTAAGAATTTACTACGGGCCCGGGCGGCAAAAATTGCTCGATCAGAAAAATCTTCCTTCTTCTTGCAGAATTAAGAAGACAAGAACAAGCAAGGCGATAATCTGCATTGAGCATAAGAGTTTCTCAGACGCCTCTTCAAACGCAACTTCGTTTAAAAAAGCAAGCTGAACGCCAAGCTGATTTGACAGCTTCCGAATCATATTATTTTATTAACTTCCTAGTGGGAAGTTATATTAATGGGTCCGATTTTGCGAATCCCGAATTTTGTCATATCTCCACATTTCAAGGTCCCCAGAGTTGAATACAATAGTTTTTAAGTGGACGTATGTGTGTGTATGTACGTATGTGCGTTCGGAGTTATTTTTCGTCTTGATTATCTCGAGAAATATGATATCAACGTGGGACCAATTGCATTCGACGCATAATCACGCAAATTAAAACTGATTAGATTTTCATTAAAATCGGTTGATCTGTTTTTTATGGAAAATAAAAAAACTGAAAAAAAATGGTAAACTACCTGAATTTTGCAATTTATAAATTACCTATACTATTTTCAATACAAAATTTTAAGATCTGTTGAATAGTATAATTATTGCATGTTAGGTATATTTGTATGAAAAATATGGTGACAATATTTCATAAAAAGAGATAGCTTTAGAAAACAAAAATAGGAATTGGAGAATTTTTAACTTGTGTCAGTATTGAGACAATAGCTTAAAAACGCTATAACAGTGAAAAATTGCATTGTTTATAACAATTGAATATTGTTACTAACAAATGATTATTGATCATAATATTAAAAAAAAAATTTCAATTGTTAGAAACAATTGAAAATAGCTCCCGTTTATAAAATGATAAGAAAAAATTTAAAATAATACGGTTGACATAAACAGAATATTGTTAATGACAATTATAATTTGTTATAAACAATTTGAAATCGTTTTTTATAATAATAATAATATTTTTTCTTTCTTTCCTCTGGAAGTTAGTCGTGTGGACCTCTCTGGTCGCACCCAGACCATTGATATTTTAATTTTTAATAATTTTTGACAGTTATTTCAGGACGTCAAAGCGAGCGATTTTGATGAAATTTTCACGTCATCTTCAAATTACCCTGTTGGGTAATCCTGTAAAGTTTGGTAGCGATCGGATCAACAAAAAAGATGAGAGGGGGTTGAAATATAAAAACTAACAAAAATGGCCGAAATGAGTGTCGAGTTCATAGTCCGATTTTAATGAAATTTTGTAAATGTATATTGATTGCTTTAACTTAAAAGGTAAGATACTTTTTATCCCGATAAACTCCTAAGAAAGGGGTGAGAGGGGTTTTAAATAAAAAACTATCAAAAATAGCCAATATTAGTGTCAATCTATTAGTTTTTGGGGTCGCTGAGTTTGATAGTGATATTCCCAAAGCAGGCAAGCCTAAAAAAGGGGGTGAGAAGGGGTTAAAATATAAAAACTATTAAAAATGGCCGATACTAGTAATAATCACAAAGCAGGTAAGCCAACGTTCGGGCAGGACAACGTCTGATGGGTACCACTAGTACTTTATAAATACCAAATTATACACGCTTTTGTCTTTATAATAGATGGTTTATCATGCATGCTTACTGAAAAATATTGTATATTGTCAAGTAGTTTAATAAAATGTCCTATCAAAATTAACAGTAACTAATTGTTATCTTTTTTTGGGTCGTTAACACCAGGCTTGTAAGTAATAAATATAATAATACATCTGTTAATTAATTTGATAACACGAAACCTCCTATCTGTCGAACTAATTACTTATAAGCCAGTGCAAGAAACACCATACAAACAAATTATTAAAATTCCTTCACCATAAATAACATATACAATTTCTCCTTGCTCAATCTTACAATATGTCTAAAGATTTTAATGTTTGGTGATCTGCCCAGTTATATTTACCATTTTCTTTGGCTATTGTTTGTAAACCACGTGCAAAACACCAATTCTATCGCATTAAGCTTTCATAATCGAAGGTAAAATTGAGAGAAAACGTAGACCTGGCTGCAGACAACATTCGTGGTTAAAAAATATACGCGATTGGACTGGTATAAACACATCAGCTTTGATTCATGCAGCCAAGGATTGCAATAAGTATGCCAAATTTGTTGCCGACCTTTATTAAATGGAGATGGCACCTGAAGACGAAGAAGCTTCCAAGAATAGCTAAAGTCAGAAATAATGGACGGAATGGACTTTGGATAATACGAACAACTGAAAATATTCTTTGCCGAAAATATGGCCAACAATTCACGGCACAAAACCGTTTTCATTACCAGCAGTAATATTGTAAAAGGTTTTCCTCTATTTAGGAAAGCATTTAGCAGATTGATCACTCTATCCTTTATTCGCAATACCATGAGTACCAAGTTTAATCAAGATAAACTATGAATCTACTTTGCCGATGAACTTCATCTATTCTTCATCTATTTATTACGTACAATAATTCTTTTTTGAAATGTCATAATGGTGCGTCTCCTATTTAAGGTACGATATCTGAAACCCAAAGAATGGAGCACTTTTCTAATAGTATATTGTATTTTTATGGGAAACTCGGTATCAACTTTATTTTATTTTTAATTATATAAAAAGACAAAACAATGTTATTAAGATAAAATAATAAAACCTTACGACACGAGAATATGCAATAAGCTTGTCAATGCCCCTCCTGGACCAAAGACCTTCTGGTCTTTGGCTGGAAAACAACCCCCAAAGATACCTAGAATAAACTCATCAATGCTTGAGGTCGCTATCCACCATCGCACTATCAGGAAAATCCTACGAAATCTTGACTCTAATAAGACAGTAGGACCAGATGGAATTCCGACAATTGTCCTGAAGACCTGTGCTCAAGAAATCACCCCAGTTCTCTGTAGACTTTCGTCCATTTAAAAAAACGCCAAAGTTCAACCCATTCCGAAACAACGAAAAAATAAGCCCGTGCAGTTTTTCAAAAACAATTTAAGAATACAAAAAGATTCATATTATTTATTGTTATAGTTGATACTACAATTATTGTAAGTAATATTGTAAACATTTGTATTTGTCTTCTCCGTAACTGAAGTTGATCTTGAACCTCCTTCTGGAGCGCATGGTTGCAGATTTTCATTGTCACGCATTTTTTCAACGAAGCTTGATGGTGTTTTTCATGTATCTGTAGATAGCTCGGAATAAATTTGGAGTTGGCATGTCCTGTTATCTTGATAAGTTCTTGCTCAGCAACTCCGCTCTTTTTAATCTAACTCTGAGTTTCGGAATGAAAGCACCCCACGCTTTTAGCACAGTGACATTAATTTTCTCGTCAGTAATTTTATGCTTATGTTAAGAATTATTTTTTACTTTTTAGTTTTATTAACTAGAACAGCGTATTTTTTAGTTTTTTAAACTATAATTTATTTTTCGCTTTTTAGTTCGATTTGTTTTACTCACCCTCTTGCCGTTCATCCCTCGGCACGTTTCTCACCAGTATATTGGAATGGATGAATTATAATATGACATTGGAAATGCGCGCATGCGTAGTCCACGCACTAGTTCTATCTCTCTTACATACAGGATACAGTTGAAACTAATATAAGCGTGTTAATAAGCCATCAAGCTGGGCTTCAAGGTGATGGGTTATAGAATCGTGTCTCGACCACAACTATACAATATAAATTTTTACGTTTTGTTTACATTTTTTGCCCGATTTAATTTTTGTTAGACCTCAAGACCGGACTGTTAATACAAGATTTGGTATAAATAAAAGCGTATCATTTCAGTTTTATCATTTAATTGTCGTTTTAGTTTCTGGAAAAATGATCTTCGATACTGAGGGCAAATATGCGATAATCACAGGCGGAGCCACCGGTATAGGACTCTCTTACGCAGTTGAATTGTTCAAAAACGGAATACAAGTAAGCATTTTTCTTTTAGTACAATATAATTGTGGAGATTTTCAACACGGGGATGATTTACACTACTAAAAGATCTTTCTCTTGTACCAAGCTGTTTTTGAATTTAGTAAAAATTCCACAATACGAAATAGCTATTTGTGAATTAGGAGCGCAAAGTGATACGAGGGCAGTTTGATAAGTCAGTGACTTTTTGAATTTCCCGCGCAGTTACTCCAAATGCAACAGTGCTGCCGTCAACTATAATCTATCAGTGGGCAACTTTCTAATTTTGAGCAAGCTACGTCGTGCAGTTGGTGTTTGATAGCCGTTCAAAGCAGACAACCTCGTGAATTTTTACGAAAATGAAAAAAAGTGAATTTCGTGTGCTGATTAAGCATTACTTTTTACGTAAAAAATCCATCACTGAAACTAAGGAAAGACTTGATAAATACTACGGAGACTCGGCACCATCAATTTCAATGGTTAAGAAGTGGTTTACAGAGTTCCGTTGTGGTCGCGTACCAGCACTAGTGACGCCAAACGTCCAGGTCGCCCAAAAGAAGTGATGAAAGTGCGTGAGTTGGCTCATGCTGTAGGTATCTCAACTGAACGGGTACATAATATTTTACACGAATATTTGGACGTGAAAAAACTCTCTGCTAGATGGGTGCCGCGATTGCTCACACTCGACCATAAGCGCAATCGTGTGACCGCTTCAAAAGAGTGTTTAGCGATGTTCAGCCGTAATTCGGACGAATTTTTGCGCCGTTTTGTTACTGTGGATGAAACATGGATCCATCACAACACGCCAGAGACCAAGGAACAATCGAAAAGCAGTGGGTTGCTCGGGGTGAACGTGGACCAAAGAAGGCGAAACAGAGTCTGTCAGCCAACAAGGTCATGGCCACAGTTTTTTGGGATGTACGCGGTGTCATTCACATCGATTACCTCAAGAAAGGTAAAACGATCACCGGCGAATATTATTCAAAGCTTTTGAACAGATTCGACGTTGATTTGAAGCAAAAACAGCCGCATTTAGAGGAGAAGAAAGTGCTGTTCCATCAAGACAATGCACGTGTGCACACTTGTCTAGTCACGATGGTCAAAATCCACGAATTGGGATACGAACTGCTACCCCATCCAGCATATTCTCCAGATTTAGACCCCTGCGACTATTTTCTGTTTCCAAACCTAAAGAAATGGCTGGGCGGTAAGAGATTTGAGTCGAATGAAGAAGTCATTACCGAAACAAACGCGTATTTTGAGAGAGCTTTGAAAAAACCTATTATTTGGAGGGAATAAAAAAATTAGAAAAACGCTGGACTAAATGTATCGAGCTAAAAGGTGATTATGTAGAAAAATAAAATGAAAAAAATTTGTTTTATTCAAAAAGTCACTGACTTATCAAACCGCCCTCATATATTGCCGCTCGACAAAGAGAGTTTTGGAGAGCAGCAATGACACTTTGTGCTCGAAATACACGCAAGATTTTTTTCTACAAATGAAGTTTTTAGACAGAAAAAAAACTAAATACTTTATTCAAAATAAGTAAGTAAATAATATTACTTGTATTTTAATTATAAATTTTAATAATATTTTTGAATTATTTATTTCGATGTTATTTTTAACATTTTTGCATGTTCGTATCATCGAATATATGAACTAAAAAGTTGCTGACTTTAAAGTCTTTGATTTTTCTCCAAAATAAGCCAGTAACACATTTTATGAATACTTATTGACTTTCTTCGATTGACACCAGGTTACGAATCTATTGTATTTAAATTCATATTTTGCTCTCGATTCTCTAGTAGGAGATTTAAAGTTACATTTTTTGCACTTTCTGCTACATCAAGAGGTGTGTTCGATAATTCACTATCACTTTTTTCCACGATAAAAGAATGAGTAAGAGATGCAAGCGTTTTTGAAATATTTCGGCGCTAGAGCGGCAAAGCTGTCACAAAATGACGTTTGTCGGATAACGTCAACGTTGCGTTGAAATTTGAAAGCGCAAAGGCTACTTTGCTAAGCAGTTGTAGAAAAAATACTTTTTAGGGAATCGTAATCGCAGATGTCAACCTCAAAAAAGGAAACGAAGCAGTAAATGAGCTCAACAAAGAATTCGGCAATAAGGCAGTGTTCATAGCTACTGATGTAACAAAAAGCAATGAACTGGAAGGTAAGACAATTTTCTGTTTACAAATCACACCAATACGAAAGAAGTTTTTAACGAATTTCGAAATGTTTTAGCTGCGTTTAAATTTGCCAAATCTACATTTGGAAGAATCGATATTGTTATAAACAATGCAGGTATATTGAACGATACCCAATGGGAACTAGAAATTGCTATTAATTGCGTAAGTTAATATATATTTCCATGTCCTAAATTATACATTTTAAATATGACTGAAAATCGAAATACCTACCTATCAGAAATAGTTTTAATATTTTTTTTGAAGTGATAACTTCTTATGGCACGCTGTGAACTTTTTTTGTAATGGGTAAAAAATGTTAAACTCGCGTCAGGACACGTGGCCTGATCGAAAATTCGTAAGACGGATGTATTTCACTGGAGGAATATAAAATGCGACTTTTCTTGACTGGTAACTTGGCAACCTTATTCAACAAACTGACAAATTCAAGTACATTTTTTATGTCATTTTGACAAATTAATTTAGTAGCTAAATTCAAAATGTAAGTGCTTTTCATTAGTTTATTGATTAAGTTCTGCTTTTGCTGCATTAAAATGGTCCAAGGAGAGGTGTCGTTTTTAGCAGATGTTATGGACACCATAGCGTGTCTTAATGACTCTAATGGTTCTCCCCCCGACAAAATTTTAGATCAAATAATTTATCAGTGCAAGAAGCCGTTAAAAAATGCATCAATTTGTGTTAAAAAAGCATTAAAAACTGGACTGAAAGCTGGTTTGATCAAAGAGAACGGGGGAAGGTTTGAATTAGGTTTTGGTTTGCCGATAACGGAGGCTCGAAGACGAAGAAAAAATAGAAGCAGAAGCCGTAGACGACGTAGCCAAAAGCGACAAAACCGAAAACGAGGTAGCCGAAAACGAAAAAGTCGAGGTAGGAAGAAAAGCGCCATATTGAAAGAAGATCAAACAAAAAGCGGAAGAAAGAAATCGAAAATATTCAAATCTGGTACTGATGTTTAATATATGATTTATAATAAAGCGTTAATAAAAATAATGCATTATTCATAAACTATGGAAATCTGGAGACAATATTTTTCAGATTAAAAATAATATTTTCACGCGCGTTAATACTTAAGTTTTCACTTCTGCCGGCACTCCCAGAGTGCAACTCGTAAAATTTTTTTTTTTGAAATAAATAGAATTTTTTAGACACCATTAATATTAGTATAGTTGAAAAATTCTTAGCTAGAAGTCAGAAGGTCTATTGCGCTTCAATAGACTTGGAAAAGGCCTATGACAGAGTGGTGAGGAGTGAATTGTGGTCGACATTGTCTATGTATGGGGTAAGCGGTAGTTTAGTACGAGTACTGAAATCACTTTATGGGGATTCCACTGCTTGTGTTAGGATAAACGGAGCTTGCAGGGACTGGTTTAACATCGAAAAAGGTGCAAGACATAGATGTGTGGCTTCGCCATGGCTGTTTAAGTTATACATGGAAGATTGTTTAAAAGATTTGAAAGAGAGTGCGTATGGATTGAAAATGAACGATTTGATCGTCAAATGCCTTCTTTATGATCAAGTCATATTAGCGTCTTCTGAAGAGGAGTTGCAGGCGATGGTTAATGTTATGCATGATGTCATGATGCCCCCATAGAACGGATATACCTGTGGAAGAATTGGCGCTTATTCTCGAAAACTAATGGTTCAACATGCGAAAAAAGAACTCCGAAGACTACAAGGAGTGTTATCAAAGTTTTATGGTATTCCACAGCCAAGCAGTTGCAGGAATACCACGAGAAAAAAATGTCCACTAAAATACCTCCGTTGAGGTGGTGATCTGTCAAAATAACGTATTTTGATTGGTTCAAAATTGCAGGTGTGGAATTTTTCATGTTTATTTAACCTTTAAATCCCTACACTATAATAAAGATTGTTATATTTTATAAGTATTCACACATTTTATTATACTAATTTATATGTTGTAACCAAGTTAATAACGTATACAACCAATTAAAAATCCTATTAGAACCATTTTCGACTTCTACGCGGACAAAAGCTAGTACTCTTACAAAATTTTAACTAATCTTTTAAATTATCTGTTATTGGGTCACAAAACCTATCGAACTGTAAACAAAGTTAAATTATATCTATTAAATTGTTTATCAATATTCAAAACATATTTTAGTTATGAAACATTTATAAAATTAAAATAATTTCAGAACGCAGTTGTCAAAGGTTCATTGTTAGCTATAAAGTACATGGGAAAAAACAACGGAGGAAATGGGGGAGTTGTTGCGAATACAGCCTCCGTTGCGGGCCTCCAAAAGGTAGCAGGTTGCCCCATTTATACAGGCACCAAACATTTTATCGTCGGGCTCAGCACATCTTTTGGATCCCAGTACTACTACGATCTCACAGGTAAAATATTTGATGTTTATTTATATTTTACTCGCAATTTACTTATCAAACTATCCATGTACAATAACGTGGTCAAACATTTTCTCCAATTAGTGCAAAGCATTATTAATGTACAAAATAAAAATTCATGTATACAAATATTTATTTTGTAGGTATAAAATTTGTAACCATATGTCCCGGAGTAACCAAAACATCTCTCCTATCTGAAGTTATCTCCCTAGAAGGTTTTCCTGATTTGGAAAAAGTTCTAAGCGAAACTTTAAATGATCTACCCGTCCAAGAGTGAGTATAATACAAAATAAGAGTTCTGATAATAAAGTACCAGGGTTATGCTACTTCATTTTTAAAATAGTACGATACTCTCCTTCAACATACCATGCTCCTCCTGGCTTTTTTTATTCAGGATGGTTTCCGATTTCATCGCAACAAATCACATTTTTCAAAAAAAATGTACATCTTTTTAACACGCTTATATTAGTTTTACCTGTATCTTGTTTGTTTGCTTGTATGTATGTTTGTATCTGACTTTTTGTCCTCGAGCTGTTAATTATTGTAACTATAATATTGTATCTAATCTTTTAAAAATTGGCATGTCCTCGTTTTTTGGGGCACTTTATTTATTTTTGGCTTTAAAATTTATTTACACCCAGTTGTGGGGAAGTTGAAGGAGAGTCCACACTTTTATTGGCCCAAAATTTATGTTAAAAAAAAAACTCTAAATTCAAACATCATAATCTTTATTTTTTTTATACAACCAACCGTTCGCCAGAAAATCGTAATCAACGAAAGGGGTGCATTTTCAAAATATCAGTGTCTCCAAGACAACTAGTCCTGGATCATTATTACCAGATCCCGTGTAAGCAGAAAAGAGCAAATATTCTGTTAGCTTTGTTTACAGAACGGATAATGTGGCGCAAGGAATGATTACTCTGATAAAGCACGGAGGCAACGGCAGCGTATGGGTCTCCGAAGGAGGACAACCCGTATACGAGGTGGATATTCCTGATAGAATGACTCTCCGAAAAAAATGAGTGACAATTTTTTTTATTATTGACAGATGTTTACCATTACTACTGTTGCAATATTTATTCTCGGATTTGATGATTTTCAAAACTCAGTACAAAAACAGTTTAGTCTAATCTCCCATGACGATAACAACCACCGCAGAAAAGACAATTAATTGTAAAGAATAACAACCTGTCTGGTTTAAGTTCATCTTTATTTAAAGAATTTGTTTTGTTAGTACCTTCTTATCGTACAAAATGATGGGTAAATATTTGTGTTTTGCATTATAGAGAAAACGTCGTATTGTAATCAAAAAGTAGTCAGTACTTATTGTGACTTGGTGAAGATTGTTTCTTATTTTTCGGGGTGAATAGCGGGTTTAGGACGGAAGAAAACAAACTTCTCGCTTTTTTAAATCGCCGACGTTTCGATCTTTATATTAAATCTTTCTCAAGGCAACAACATCGAAAAAAAAACTCTTTTACTAGGTACAATTAATCAATATCATCAGTAGACTTATTCTTATGTTTAACAATTGACTATTCATGCATAAGATATTAATAAAACGTAATTCCAGAGTCAGTTTAGTCACATATTAATCCCTTAGATTCAAATGGACAAGCATAATCTTTGTTAACAAGTAAATAGTTTCAATAAATTACATACTTTTTTAATTCGTGGAAGTCTCAAATCTATGGTAATGTAAAACTTTTAATATCTTATCCATCACAGCATCAGGGTAAACGTGTTTACAATTAACATTAAGCAAACATATTAATCACATAAGAACGATATCAATAAGAATAATTTCTCTTCTATTCAACAATAGTAAAATCACAAACGGAGTGGCCAACCGAAAACGAAACAGAGCCATTTGCAGGAACCCCGTCAACATTTTAGAAAAACGCTCGGACCCGTCGATTTTTTATTAAAGGAGGACACTCTTTTCCGATATCTTTGACTCCACTACTTTTAACTTGAAGCGAAGGTAAGAATTACCTTAAAATTTTTAAATGGCATTGGAGGTCGAATAAGATGTCTTTCAAAAGCTATTACAATTCTCTATACAATAGTTTTTAAATTTTACATTGCCTCCCAATACTTTGAAAAAAATTACATGTTAAAATTCTAATTATTTTAGTTGCTTACTTACTACCTAATTGATTAAATGTTTAAACTGATGACCACCCGCTTCCATACAATAAGAAAGATTTTGTTTAAAACGTTCACGAACATTCCGAAGAATTTCCGGAGTAAATCGACGGCACTCGTCAACGATTCTTTGACGCAAATCTTCCCAGAGGAGCACCGTCCTGTTAAAAATAAAAATTATCTTCGTCATACTGTGGATTATTTTCAAATACATATCGGTCAAGGCAGGGTCTTCCCGTAATTGCAAATACATTTCGCCAGTCAAATTCCCCGGTAGAAAAAAAAGACCCAACAGTCGGTCACTTCAAATGCCAGCCCGTACATTTAATTTCTCCGGTTGCTGTGGATGCACCTCGTGAAAAATTCTTGGGTTTGAATCGGACCAATAGCGGCAATTGTGGCGATTTACTGTCCCGTGCAAGAAAAACTGCATTTATCGTAAAAACAGATATTAAAAAGGAACTGTGGATCGTTCCTGCTAGCGCACTCATTATTTCACAAAACTGCAAACGGCTGTCATAATCATCCTCATTAAGTTCATGGATTAAACTTATTTTATATGGATTGTAAGGTGGGTCGTGAAGGCCATGTTGCCTCTCAAGCACTGCGACCTATCAGATCTTTTGTGCATATCTTTATTATTTTATCTCCATATTTTATATGGATGGAATTTATTCTTCTTCAAAATGGTTTGGATGCTAGTTCGATTGATCCTAGACACAGATGCCAGCTGCCCCGTACTTAACGTAAGATCAAGATGAACATGACCCAAATATGCAACTTCACTAGCTTCATTAACTAAAGGTTTTTCTATTTCTCGTTTTTTATTAGCTACATTTCCTGTCTCTTGAAATTTTGTTACTCTAGTTCAGGGGTCTCCAAACTACGGCCCGAGGGCCACATCCGGCCCGCGGACAGATTTTGTCCGGCCCGCGGAGAGCTAGCATACTTGAAAACTCCTTTTAGAGAACATATTTTTTATAGCAAATTAAATTTAGTTTACTGAAGTATTTTAATTTTATGTTGAATAATTATTAATATGACATCTACATTGATATGGTCATGGGCTAACTACTCATAACATTGTTGTAGGCTTATTGTTATTGTTTTTGTGATAAGTTGGATAAAGAAACACATAATTGTAATGAGTAAAGACATGTATAATATGCAGAAAATTTAACTTCAGTATATAATAACTAACAAATTATTGAAATGAATCCAACTATAGTCCGTACACAATTTGTTGATAGCTCACTGCAAGTTTGACCCTCATTAGAGAACTGAAATACAGAGAGGACAGGTAGTATGATATAATAACAAAAACCAACCTAAAACTGGCAGTTTAAGATGTTTTCGACTAACCCACCTTGTATCTGAATAAATACAATACAGCTATAAAACTTTTAATCCGATTATGTAGGTATTTTGAGTGGAAATGACTGACCAGTGTCGTAGAGTATATGATTAAAACATTACGTTACTTTAAATAAATAAATATATTAATATTCTTAAACTGTAGGTACTGTAAATTGTATTTTTATTTTAATAAAATTTCTTTATTTTATTTAAAAATAAAAAGTTACTTGCAATTTGTAAAAGATACATTTATTTAATTAATACCTATTTTTAAATGATATAAACTACGATTACTTACAAAACTATTCAAATTCAAAATAAACAGGATCATCTTCGGAATCCGAGTCGTCTTGCAGGCTAATAATTAGCGGTTGTGTCTCTACAGTCGCATCAATTATATTGTCAAGATCCCACATTTTTTGTTCTTCTTCTATTACATGTCTTACTGCATCTCGCCAATTTTGTTCTGTAATATGTTGTAAAGACTCATATAACAATTCACGTACAGCTTGTATTTTATATGACGTATTTTTTCTAGCCACATAGCTTTTCATTTGTGCCCAAATGAGTTCAATTGGATTTAATTCGCAGTGGTAGGGTGGAAGTCTAAGGACTGTGATGTTTCGTCTTTCCGCCATTTTGTCAACTACGTATTTCTTGAACTTAGATTTGTGTTGCCGGGCAATTTTTAAAAGTTCTGCTTTAACCATTCCATCTTTGTAAGGCAGGGACTTATTCCGCAGCCATTCAATGATATCCTGTTTCTTCCACGCAGTCGTTGGAAGTCTTTCTACTAGTCGTGAATGATAATGTGCATTATCTAATACTATAATTGAGTTTGGTGGTATATGTTCAATCATCTGCTCAAAATACTCTTCGAAAACATCAGCTGTCATCTCCTCGTGATAGTCTTTTGTGCTTTTGGATTGAAATTCCAACAAACCATGCTTAGCAAATCCTTTTTCACTGCCAATGTGAGAAACTATTAATCTACTGCCTTTACCAGAGGGTGGGGAAATACCAGTAGACCAACCTTCCATAAAGGCTTGCCTGGAGCTTGATATATTTTTATCTGACCAAATTTTTGTGAGAGTATGACCTGCGTTTACCCACGTTTCGTCCTGATAGTAAATTGGCTTTCCTTCAGCCCGAAATTTTCGTATAGATCTTAGATACTTTCTTCTCCAACATATTATCTCTTCCCGGTCAATCAAAAGTGATTTTCGGTCTGATTTCTCCCACCGGAAATTTAATTCTTTTAAAACTTGCCACAATTTGGTTCGTCCGACATGAGGCAAATCCGGGTCGTCTCTAACTTCTTATAAAATTTTGTTTAAGTTGGGTATTTCTTTTTTGTAAAAAAATTCGTGAATTTTCCTTCGAATACCATTTTTGGCAAATTCATCAATTTCAATAGGTTTTCTCCCCCTCTTTAAGTATTCGTTTGTATTTGGGTTAGCTATACCTTGTTTTTTTCTTTCTGATAGGAACCTATATATTGTTGACTCCCCTACGCCCGTCATGTGGGCGCAACTCTTGATTATGTTCTGAACAGTGTTTGTGGAATTCTGAGAAAGCAGAGCATCGTGAACGTTCAAAACAATAGTCTTCTCTCTTGGTGAATAGACAGACTTACTGACTGTACGCAACAGTACCGGTGTAAAACTTGATGATGTTGATGATGATGACGAAGCCATCGCAAGCAATCAAACAAAACAAGCAGGAACGAAAGGTACGTATATGTTTGTAGGAATATGAAAAAAAGTTACTCACGCACTGCACAAAATTCGCAAAATAAATATTAGAGACGTTAATTACTGCCGTAGACGCCGAAACACCAACGAGCCGTAAATTAAATGCGATCAAAAACGTACTAAACCTAATGAGGGTCAAACTTGCAGTGAGCTATCAACAAATTGTGTACGGACATGAATAAACACCTCAGGAACCTCCGCCTATGATTTTACGACTATTACGGCCGTTTTATGACTTGGACGCACATTTTGTGCTATCGACAAATTATGAACGGACTATAACATTTTAAATAAAAACATAACTTATAACAAGCATAATGACATATGAAATACTAATGAGATTTATGTAATTGAGATTTTCCACTGACAATAGTTTGTAGTTGTGGACTAATTTTACTTGTACCAATTATTAAAAGAGATTTAAGATGCTCATCAGTTAATTTAGATTTGTAAACATTTTTTGTGTACTTCATTTTGGAGAAGGTCTTCTCACACAAATAAGTAGTACCAAAAACAGAAAACAGCCCACGATCAATTTTATGCAAATTATCAAATTGTGTCAGTGGAAGACTCTTATAAAATTCCAACAAAGATGAGTTTTGATATTTGTTCTTAATTATATCACTGCACTGTAGATCAATCATTTCCATTTGAAGTTCCGGGGCTAGGGTTTCAATGTCAGTATCAAAAGGATTCTGAAAAATCTTAATTTGATTCGCAATGGCATCAAAGTCCGAGAAACGAGTATCAAAATTTATTTTCAAAGCACTCAAAGTTTCGATTGCAAAATCGATAGGAAACTCAGTCTCAGTGGTGTGGCTGAATATTTCACATGTTTTAAAATGTGAAAAACATTTATTTCGTAGTTGTGATTGAAACAGTATCAATTAGAAATTACAGATAATGACAGGAAAATTAATAATATGCAGTGTTGCCGTTTTGCGGACTTTAGTCCGATTTGCAGCCTTTTTTAAACGTTGCGCACTTTTTCGGACTTTTTTTTTCATCAGTGGACTATTTCACTTTTTACCACCGGCAACAATGATAATATGGTTTTGGCCCTCGGAACTTACTGGAGTAATCAGTATGGCCCTAAGGCTGGAAAGTTTGGAGACCCCTGCTCTAGTTCATACTTTCTACTGACATGTCGATTTTGACGTTGTGCATTGAATAGCTGAGCAGATAAGTTTCACATTTAAAAATTTTGGGGTGATTCTTACCCTCGCTCGAAGTTAAAAGTAGTGGAGTCAAAAATACCGGAAAAGAGTGTCCTCCTTTAATCAAAAATCGAAGGGTCCGAGCGTTTTTATAAAATGTAGTTGACGAGGTTCCTGCAAATGGCTCTGTTTCGTTTTCGGTTGGCCACCCTGTATAGACGGCACAAACAAACTGAGGTCAAAGAATATGAGTTTTTGTTTTTTTTTAAATGAACTATTTATTTATTTATTTTACGCTAATTGTTTACATACTATCAACTATCTTTATTGATTTTTAAATTTGAAAAGTAAATTATTATATTGTGATTTGTGAATTGTTTCTTATTTTTCATTTGATTAAGGTGAATATTAAAATGGCCTGTAGCATTAGTGGCAAATTTGGGATAATAACGGGAGGAGCGCAGGGTATAGGATTTGAAATATCCAAAGAACTCTTAAATAACCAAATTAAGGTAAGTCTTTTATTTATTTAATGGTAATGAAAATATAGTACGACTAGAAAGTATTTGGAATAAGAAAAAAAAATCAACAAATAATAATACTTTTATTTAAACAATTTATAATATTTTTCACGAAACAAATTACGTTCTTACTTGCTAATACGCGCACCATTTAGACGTAAACATTTTTGAAGTCGACGAGGAATGTTCATAATTAGGTTTGATGCGTGAGCGTCGGTAACAACTTGCCAAACTTTAGTAACGACTGCCACTAATTTAACTTAGGTTCGAGAGGCTGCCCGTTCCACTTCGATTTTTATTAGTCTCCAAATGTTTTCGATGGAACTTAAGTCGGGAGAAGCTGCCGGCCATAACATGGGTGCTAAACCGTTATTTTTCATTCAATTTCTTGAATATAAGGAAGTGAGGCAGCGTGGCATTGTCTTGTTGCAATCGCCAACCTTCTGGAAATAAAGTATTCGCTGTTTGTACAAGGTTTTCATTTAGAATTGTACAATATATACTTTACCATCAATAAGTTAGTAACATCACGTGATAAAATCACTTCCCAGACCATGTTCTTTATTGGAAATTTTGATTTTTGTAGCGTAGGTCTAGCTTTGCTAAGTATCCGTAAACGATTGTCACCCAGCTGGAAAGATGCTTCGTCTGTAATGACATTTTCAAAAGTGTCCTCTTGGAAATTTTCGCGAAATCCAAGTCTCCTCCGTACTTGCTCGTCACTAAAAGTTGGTATTCTTCTTGGCTTTGTTGCTCTGTATCCACTGCGCAAGAAAGTTTTGCGAATAGTTTCAGGAGCAATAGGTCGTCTATTAAATATTTTCGCGATTTTTCGAAAGCCCAGTCGCAGATTCCTTCGACTGTAGCAAAGATCTCAAATCCGGTCCTCGTAACTTACGCGGTCTTCCTAAAACTTGGGCATGTTCTAAACCAATACCATTTCTTATGCGTCTCAGCACATTGTAAATCTTCGACTTGCTTAGCCCTGTCTCACATCCATTACTCCGTTTTCATATAATTGTTGAACTGGATTTTTGAAGTGAAAACTTCTTTAGCGGCGTTGTACACTTTTTTCGTAATGGGTAAAAAATGTTAAACTCGCGTCAGGACACGTGGCCTGATCGAAAATTCGTAAGACGGTACCAAGGTATTTTAGGTCGGACGGAAGACTGACCGGTTTTAACTCGTGAAAATGTTACTTTCATAGCTCCGTAATTTTGTTTAAAACAGACTAGGTTATTTATACAATAAACTCGAATACGTTTTAAATAAATATTTTCTTTAACCGTTGACGCATGTCATGGACTTTATTTACTTTGTTTATATATTTTTAATAGAAATAAAACGTACCCGAAGCTTCGTAGATCGCGTTTAAAAAAAGTATTCGTTGATTCAGCGATATTCTCGTCGATTAACCGATATAATTTTCAATATTCTTTTTAAGTTACTGTCATATCGATATCCGTACGCATTAACGGAAGTATCTTTTATATAAAAAATATATCAAAAACGAACCCGACATGTCTACCTTGTTGCTTCGAATAAGTGTGTATCGTGTATAAAATACTAACAATATTGTGATAAAAAAGAAACAAACATAATTTAAGTAATTAATATATCTTTATATTAAATTAACTTAAATATTAATGATTCATTCAGTCAGTCAGTGTCCGGCCGTCCGTCAGATCGGTCAGTCATGATTATATTTAAATAATCGACAATACGTTAATATTTTATACACTTGGAAATTGTACGCACGAGAAAGTTTTAAGTTTAAATCTATTTTTTGATTTTTGTAGTACGACAAAACGCACAACATACTCATAATTCGATGCAATATTTATCTTGTATGTAGGTAGCAGCATGATTTATTCGCCAAAATACCCTTGTGTATTCCCTCATTATATATAGACGACATACTCGGCTTAAAATTTTCCGCAATACTAGCATTTAAGAATTTGCAAGTTTATTCTTAAAAGGGATAAATCATCTTCTCGATTTGTTTCGTTATGTTTATATTTTTGAAGTGAAAACTTCTTTAGCGGCGTTGTACACTTTTTTTGTAATGGGTAAAAAATGTTAAACTCGCGTCAGGACACGTGACCTGATCGAAAATTCGTAAGACGGATGGAGAGTAGACAGCTGGCGTGGCGTAGGAGAGGGAGTATCCCCCTCTCTTTCTACGGCGCGGCGAAAATGTATGCCTGCGCCGGCTGTTTCGTTTAGGCGGCGCAGGGCGCACAACGTTAATACTTAAGTTTTCACTTCTGCCGGCACTCCCAGAGTGCAACCCGTAAAATTTTTTTTCTGCTTGCGTTATTATCTTGATATTCGTGTTTGGAAATACTGCCAAAACAACTATTTTATTGAATGTAATGACATTTAGATAAGTCAAAATCCTGTCATTCAAATCCTTCTAAAATATTAGTTCTCTTAATCGATTTAAGGTATATATTTTGTTTTGCTTATGTTTAGTGATAGTCCATATTATTCGCTTACTGTGACCATTCTGTTAATTAGCGTCTGTAGGTCTTCGTGTGTTCCAGCTAAAATAACGGTATCGTCAGCATACCTCAGATTATTTATTGTCATGCCGTTAATTTTAATGCCCATGTCTTGATCATCAAGTGCCCTATTTACTATGTCCTCCGAGTACAGATTAAAGAGGATTGGTGAGAGTATAAACCCCTGACGAACACCTCTTTGTATTTCTATTTCCTCTGATGTCATGTCTTCTATTCGTACTGCTGCTTTTTGGCCATAGTATAGGTTTAAGATTATTTATATGTCTCTGATATCTATCCTTCTCTTGACCAATATTTCTATGAGTTGGTTATGTCTAACTTTATCAAATGCTTTATTGTAGTCCATAAAGCAGGCGTATACCAACCAAACTGCGCCAATGGCTCTTGAGCTTCATGCAAGATCGCTCCTTACATGTGGCAGTTGACGGTATTTCTTCTGATGCGTTTAAAACCAATGCCGGGGTCGCCCAGGGTTCCATCCTGTCCCCCACCTTATTTCTTTTACACATCAACGACCTCTTGAAAACCACCACGAACCCCATTTACAGTTTCGCAGACGATAGCACACTTGTCTCAACTTTCACATCCTATCGATCATTTTCGGTGAATGATACAAATACACTCAGGCAGGAACATGTTGTTTCCATCAATATAGATCTTAAAGCAATCGTCGAGTGGGGAACCTTCAATCTTGTTCAGTTCAACACCCAAAAAACACAAAGTGCCACGTTTTCCAAGAAAGTGAATTCCTCAAATCATCCCATCACAATGTCCGGAAATACCCTTGAACCAAGTCCCTCCATCTCGATTTTGGGAGTCACGGTGTCCAATAATATGTCTTGGCATGACCATGTTGCTAACTTCGCAAAGTCGGCAAGCCAGAGGCTAGGTTTTCTGTGGAAAGCCAGAAAGTTTTTTACTCCTGATCAACTGTTGATGACGTACAAGGCTCAAATCCGACCTCTACTGGAGTATTGCTCGCATATTTGGGGTTCAGCACCAAGGCATTCTTTTTATCTTCTAGATTCCATTCAGAAAAGAGCCAATCGCTTGATAAACAGCTCAACTCTCACAGATACCCTTCACCCTCTAGAACATAGAAGAAGGGTTGCAGACCAATTATTGCTCTACAGATATTTCCATCGCAGATGCTCCAGAGAAATAAAAACTCTTGTACCACCATTGGCCACATTCGGCCGAAGAACTCGGCACGCTGATCAGTCTCACACATTTACTCTCAAGCTTGACACTACAAGGATCAATCTTCATCAAGAATCCTTCTTTTACAGGGCTGCTACGGAATGGAATAAGCTTCCAAAATCAGTTTTTCCAGAGAACTATGACCTGCAACTTTTTAAAAAGCGTGTCCATAATCATTTCCTTTCTATAATCCCTTCCCCTTTTAATAGTCGCAGTGCGGGCGGCCGTCCGCGGCCCACACGATAGGTCTACCCTTTTTGTGACTATTTTCATAAAAAAAAAATGTCTTGGTTTATGTCTAGGCATCTTTGTATTAGGATATTTAGTGCAAATAGTGCTCAGTTTCCTGAATATTCTATTATGGACCACCTTTAGCAGGACTTTCAATGAGTGAACCATCAGGCTTATTGTGCGGTAGTCAGAGCAATGCCTGGCATTTTTCTTGTTTGGAAGGGTTATAAAACCACTCATTTGGTATTATTCCTGTTCTATATATGGTATTGATTACTTCTACCAAAACATGAATCCGGTCCGCCTCTATCAGTTTAAAAATTTTCGCTGGCAGTTGGTCCGGACCTGCAGCTTTTCTGTTCTTGGGCATACCCAGTGCATATGTTACTTCTTGCTTAATTATGTCCGGGTCCAACTCCTCTTCTATATTTTCAAGATTCGTGTGTATCTCATCTTCGAATAGCTGTGTAATGTAGATCTTCCACATTTCTAGCTTTTGTTCTATTTCTGTGACTATTTTCCCGTTGTTATATAATATATTAAGTTGCTTTTGTTTGCTGGTATCGGCGAGTTCTTTGATCTTTTTGTGTATGTTAAAGCTGTCGTGTTTGGCTTGTAGCTCCTCAAATACTTCACATTTTTATTTTTAATAATCTTCCTTTGCTTTTCTGATTTTTGTGCGAAGTATTCGTTGTGCTTCTTTATATTGTTGTTCGTTTTTTCCCTTATAGGCACACACTTATGTCATACAATAAGCTTTTGCTTGACACTTTATTTGCATTTGTCATTCAACGCCAACTATGTTAGGGTCAAAAATTCGTGAACTATCTTCGTATTTCTGTGGTCAAAAGTCAAGTTTGGTGTTATCGATAATCCGAAATTGATTAGAGCTCCTGATTGGTTCATTTGATAAATGCGTAAAATAGCCATAAATACTTTCTGAGTAATTTTCAATAAACAGTTTCAATCTTGTCGCGGCCTAATTCTTGCACAATAATTCGATCATTGTTGTATTTTTATTTATTTTTAGGGTCTTATTATAGCTGATATAAACGAAGAAAAAGGACAAGAAGCTTTGGACGTACTACGAAAAAGTTACGGGGAGAATAGAGTACATTTTATTAAAACTGATGTTACAGATCCGGATAACCTTGAAGGTTAATTTCTTAATTTACTGTTATTTTACTGTCGTTTAAAAAAATCATAACGTAAAAGTATCGCATAGATTAATTAGAATCTTAACCGTAGCAGATATTTAATACCCCGTATATTAATACGGAAGTAGAAAAAATGAATTTACGACTTTGGACCAATCATTTTCACGTAGACTTCGAATCAAACAAGATCAAGCCATTAACGTCGCTGATTTCGAGACGTCACGCGCTCTCCGTCTCATTTTAAAATAGTCATGGCTTAGTTGCCCGAAGTCGATATATCAGTGGCGTAGTCTCTTTAAAAAATACTATTTAATAGTAAAATAAATAATTGCAAAAGTTCTTCTTCTTCTTCCTTTTATAGACTAGGACTTAGTCCTGTTGCCTGTTCTAATCTTCCATGGAGGACGATTTCCAACTTTCAAACCACCTCCCTCGTGGTCGCTTTCCGGCTGGTCTTTCATTCTTACATATTTTGGCTAGCCTATTCTCGTCCATTCGTTGAACATGGTCATGCCATCCTTTCTTTCTCTTCTTCATCCATTTTACTACGTCTTCGATCTTACATTTTTTTCTGATTTCTGCGTTTCTCTTTCTGTCTCGTAGTGTTACTCCTGCAATTGACCGCAATATTCTCATCTCTGTTACTCGCATTTTGTGTTTGGTGGCTTTGTTTTTAGTTTGCGTTTCATTTGCATAGGTTAATATCGGTCTTATCGTTGCCTTATAAATTCTTGTTTTATTTTCGATGTTCATGAATCTGTTTCTCCAAACCATTGTTCTCAATGCTCCCGCCACCTGTACTGCTTTTGTGTTCTGTGTTTGTGTTTCCATTTTTAGATCCCGGTTACTAGATATGTTTACTCCTAGATAGTTAAAGCTCATTATTTGTTCAATGATAATGATTAATGATTAAACGACTCTGCATTTACTATTTATTACTTTATCTCTCTCTCTAGTCGTTTACTTCATATCCTGGAGTGTCGTGACCTTATGTTTGTCGTTCCTTTGCATTTGTCTCTATCTGAAACGCATCTTATGCTTACTTGTAGTGGAAGTGCTTCACTTGGTCCAACCAGCATTTGGGCATGCGTCCCCGAGGTCTCACTCCTTCGACGAGCAGTCCAAGTAATTCTTAAGAGCCGTCTCCAAACCCACATTTTGAAACTATCCAGTTTAGCAATGTCGGAAGCCTTTAAGGTCCATGCCTTTGCTCAATAAAGCGCAATCGCGAATACAAGAGTTTCGACAAGTCTACGTTTTGTTGTTGGGGTTATATGCTTGCCTCTCCAAATTTTATTGAACTTGGTCATGGCGGTTTTGTCAAGAACTATTCTTCTTTTAATCTCAATGGATGCGTTTTCATTTTTATTTACATGGGCACCCAGATAAATCATTTCATCCACAATTTCTACATCGCGTATGTCAGGCACTTCTTCTACCTTACTGGTACGGTCTATTAGCTTCAACTTTGTTTTTTGGCGATTTAGTTTCAAGCCAAAGTTCGCACTTTCTCTTTCTACTTTATAGGTACATTTAAAAATTATGTTTAAATAGTGTATCTATTTTAAAAAATTCTTACTCTGATGTAGTGGTGTATCACTTCATCTATCAATGAGCCTGTATTTACTGTAAATTATTATTATTATTACATATTGATGAGGGCAGAGGAGCTGGCTTCTATTGTGTCCAAAAAAAAATACATTCCAAAAGAAATACCTACTAGTAGTAAACAAACAAATAAGAAAAAAATATATAGAAATTACGATTGGGCTCTAAATGTTATTAATTAAGTTACACTGATCTAGTTTATTTTTGAATATATTGACACTTGTTGCAGAGACAATTTCACCGTCTAAATCATTCCAAACACTGAAAATTTTGTTAGGTAAAAAGTTTTGTCTCGATCTAACCGTAAAATTTTCTTTTTCTAACTTGAGCTGGTGTCCTCTAAGTCTCGTGTCCGTATTTAGGGTGAAAACTGTATTTAGATCACCAAAATTATATATAAGAATTCGAAAGGCTACAATAAGATCGCCTCGTAACCGACGTAGCTCAAACGTGGTGAGATTTGCCATGGATAATCTTTCTTCGTATGAAGGTCTTACACGTCCTAAAGCAACTCTGGTAGCTTTCCGTTGTACACTTTCCAGTAACGTTTTATCACGAATTAAGTCCGGGTACCAGACTGGACCGGCGTATTCAAGGATAGGTCTTACCTAAGTAGCATACAATTTGCAGAAACTCTGAAAGGAAACGTTTGAGAAGCATTTACTATTAAGATAAAGTCTAGTATTTGCACGTTTGGATACTGAGAGCACATGATCGGACCTTGATAGTTTACTATTCACGATAACACCAAGATCATTATGAGAGGTCACTGTGATTAAAATTTGACCATCAATAAAATATTCAAAATGTGGGTTATTTTTACCAACGTGAAGCACTACACATTTTTCAGTGTTTAATGGAAGTAAGCATTCCGAAGACCATTGATGTATTGACATTAGCTCATTTTGGATAGATTGATGATTTGTGATGGGATTGTCATATATTTTTGAGTCGTCGGCATATTGTGATATTTTGCTGAAAACGTGGAACGGTAAATGCTAGTGTACACTGTAAACAAAAGTGGGCCCAAAACTGAACCCTGCGGAACTCCACTTTTAACTGGTCTTTCATGTGAAAAGGAGTAAATACTTATTGTTAGAGAGCATCGTTCAAGAGATGTATCGGCCAAATTAAGTGAAGTGCTGTGAGCTGCTACCCAGTTCTTTGCTAATTTTTTCAATAAAGTTCAGTTCTGGATGATACACACAGTGGCTGCAGCAGCGCATCTAAATTGTATATTGTGGGGAACCGAAATTTATGTTCCAAAATAATTTTATCAATCAATTTCCAACAATGACATGAAGCAGGAAAATGTTACGGCATGTGTCGAAAAGCAATGATTGCCCAATTTACCTGAGAGGTTGATTCAGCGCCACTAAACCTATCAAAAAATGTATAAAAGTAAAGGATGGTGCCAAGTAGGGGAGAGACCGAGAGAAAAGGAAATAATTGTGTTCTCTTTCAACGATGACACTCTTAGCTTGTTCTTAGTTGACGCGAAGTACATCATTTCCCCATTATCCATCAAAATGTTAAAAAAAAGAAAAAAAATTTATTAGAAAAAGACAATTTTAAGTCCCCTAAATTCATTAGCCGTAATCGAGGATAATTCGGTTGTTGCAAACATAAAAAGTAATTTGTTTATTACAGAATGCTATAAACTCGCTTTGTCGCAATTCGGAGGGCTCGACTTGGTGATAAACAACGCAGGAGTATTTTCGGACAAGTTTTGGCAACAGGAAATAGATATTAATTGCGTAAGTTTTCCACAAATAAGTACTGAACCATCTCAATTAACTAATCGTTCTGGTTAATACAATAATAATGCTTATTGTTATATTAAGGTCGCCGTAGTAAGAAGCACGCTTCTAGCTTTCAAGTATATGGGAAAAAATAATGGCAGCAATGGAGGAATCGTAGTTAATATATCATCCATATCCGCTCTATATCCAGTCGCATTAGCGCCCATTTATGCAGCTACGAAAAATTTCACCTTGGGATTCACCAGTTCCCTGGCTACACCTTTTTATGAAGATAAGACAGGAGTAACGTTCCGAATCATTTGCCCGGGATTTACCAGTACGCAGATGATAACGAACGTCCAACAAAGAGTTTTAGAAGATTTTCCAGAACTTTGTAGGAATAAGAATAATAATACTGGCGGTCAAGTAGCCCAATCGTAAGTACCTTTTCAGGTATATTCTTTTCCGACTACATACAATCGCCATGACTGAAAATATTTTAAAAATATGTCTGCCGTTTTATTACAACTTTGATTATTTTTTAATGAAAATAGCCGCAAAAAGGGTAGACCGCGGACGGCCTGCACTGCGACTATTAGAAGGGGAAGGGATTATAGAAAGGAAATGATTGTGGAGGATTGCAGGTCATAGTTCCCTGGAAAAACTTATTTTGGATGCTTGTTCCATTCCGTAGTAGCCCTTTAAATGAAGAATTCTTGATGGAGACTGGTCCTTGTAGTGTCAATCTTAAGAGTTAATGGGTGAGACTGATCAGCGTGCCGAGTTTTTCGGCCGAATGTGGCCAATGGTGGTACAAGAGTTTTTTTTTCTCTGGAGCATCTGCCATGGAAATATCTGTAGAGTAATGACTGGTCTGAAGGGTATTTGTGAGAGTTGAGCTGTTTATCAACTGTATGGCCCTTTTCTGAATGGAATCTAGAAGATGAAGAGAATGCCTTGGTGCTGAATCCCAAATGTGCCAGCAAAACTCCAGTAGAGGTCGGATTTGAGCCTTGTACGTCGTCAACAATTGATTTTATTCCAATAACACACCTAAAGTGGTGAAATCACGCTTTAAGTAGCATCATGTCCACAATAATTTATTTTCTTGGCAAATGTCTTTGATACATGCTTAATAAACGCTATACTGACTTGCATGCACAAAATTTAAAAGCTTAGTATCCTTTTCATTAGGAAAAATAGAAAATATATATTGTTTACGAGAGATGGAAAGTATGACAGTACATTGAGCGAAGGGTGTTGGCAGGAATGGCACTGCATAGATTTATGAACAGCGAGAAAGTGTCAAAAGAGGCACGTCTAGCTGTGCATAGAGGAGTGTTGGTTCCTACACTTATCAGTATGGTAGTGAATGTTGGGTTTGGCAGAAAAAAGCATGGAAATAGGATTAATGCTGCGGAGATGAGTAGTCCGAGAATTGTATAGCCTCGTACACTTGCCACTCTTTAGATTTGCCAAAAAAGTTATGTTAAAACTACTGTTTTTATTTATTTCAGACCCAAAAATGTGGCACAATGTATAATAAAAGCTATAAAAGAAGGTAGTAATGGTAGCATTTGGAACCCAGAAAATGATGAAATTTACGAATTGGAGCTTCCTGATAGATTTTCTCTTCGAAAAACAATGTAAACTTTATAATTTAACGAATAAATTTTCACTTTATGCTTAATTGATTTTTTTATCGAATAAAATAATACGTATGTCACAAAACAATGACGGTAGCATGAGTTCCAAGACATGATCTCAAAAACATCTATCCCGATGACGGTCTTTTAATATTCCGAAACCTTTCTTAGTAATAACAAAAGCTAATTTATCAATAAAATTTGAGCTACAACTAGATTATCATAAAATCATAGTTGATAGTAACTAGTCTGCTGTACCGCCTCTTTAATCTTCCTCTGAACGTGTCCATACCATTTGAGTTGTGCAACTTGAATGTCCTCTACTATTGTATGTTTGAACTCCATAATTTCTTGAATCCTTTCATTTCTGATTCTTTCCAATCTTGACTTTTCCGCAGCACGTCTCCAGACGTCCATTTTAGTTGCCATTCCTCACTGCCGTATGTGGTTATGCTTTTAATAATACTGTTGTAGATCCGATGTTTGTTGGCCTTTGATATATATATAAATATATATATATATATATATATATATATATATATATATATATATATATATATATATATATATATATATATATATATATAGTCAAAATATATGATCCTAGTCTGAAATTTTATCCTACTATGTGAGCTTATTATTATTATTATTGTAATACAGCTGAATAATGTTATTGTTTAACTTTCCTTTAAAGAAAAAACAGGTCAAGAGTGCCAGTTACCAACGAGAATATGTGAAAGCGCTGATGAAAGTAGTTAAAGCGAAAAAAGTAGCAAGTGGAAAGAGGTGGCATCTGCCTACCTCTACGAGAAAAAGGCGTACCTATATTTATGTCTGTGGGTATTTACTTTCTGCGTAATGAGTAGTCGTAGTCAATTATTTTGGAAAAAAATCATCTTTTAACATGGTATGGATAATTTGTGACCAAAAAACTTATTGTTTCAATAGAGCCGTAAATAAAAAATGTTCTTTGGTTCGAAATAAAACCTTCTTTTTATTTTACCCTAAAATACACCCAGGAGAAAATAAATTAATCAAGTACTAGCTCCTTTTGGACTTTTGAAGGTTTTAAAGTATGTGAAGTAAGATACCAAATAACTCTAAAATGGGGATTCTGAATAATAAATAAGCATTAGATTCATGTTATGATATTTTATATTTGGTGGCATTATGTTCAATATAACCTACACAGTAATAACGCCCCCTCTTACTCTCAATTTACAATACTTTCTTCTTTTTATTTGAAATGGGTAGCTTATAGCCACATTTTCGATCTCGAGGTATACGACATATCTGTAAAAAAAAATTGAAAAGAATCCTTCAACAAAACGCCATGATACTTTTGACAGCTGACATGTAAAACTTTCAAATCAAATTCAAAATTCAAAAAAAAACATCGGATATGGCTTTTCGGGGTAGTACAACCAATAAATTCTTGTTCATAGTATCACCACAAAATGCAATACAAGGTCATCAAAACTTCCACCCAGGGTAAGTTTGTAGTTTTATTTAACAAGGATCCCATATTATACTTGCTGCTAAAATGTTACAAAAACATAAATGTGAAATGAGAGCCAAGTTCAATATTATGATATCTGCCTTGGTTGTTGACTTCAACGACAAAAGAAGTGAGATCTAAATGGGTGCCAAGTTCAATGGTCAGTCCTGAAATTTATTTATAACAACATAAAATATGTTATACATACATACATATAGTCACGCCTTTTTCCCATAGGGGTAGGCAGAGACCACTTCCTTCCACTTGCTATGGTTCTTGCACACATCTTTTGCTTTCTACTTTCATCAGTGCTCTCATACATGCTCGTCGGTTGTTGGTACTCTTGACCTGGCCTTTTTATTTTATTTTATAACAACTTAAAATATCATTTCTTCTAATAACTTGGGATAATATATTGAAGCCTAAAGTGTGACTTTACTAGTTCGAATATACGAATTATATTACAGCCTTTCAGAACTGACCATTGAACTTGGCACCCATTTAGATCTCATTTCTTTTGTCGTTGAAGTCAACAACCAAGGCATACATCATAATATTGAATTTGGCTCTCATTTCACATATTTGTTTTTGATGGGATATCATTACTTTTTGTACAGAAATTATTAGTAGGTACTTATTCATAATAAAATTAATACTAAATAGTTTTTGTGATGGCCAAAAAACAGCAGTACGAATAGAAGACATGACATCAGAGGAAATAGAAATACAAAGAGGTGTTCGTCAGGGGTTTATACTATCACCAATCCTCTTTAATCTGTACTCGGAGGACATAGTAAATAGGGCACTTGATGATCAAGACATGGGCATTAAAATTAACGGCATGACATTAAATAATCTGAGGTACGCTGACGATACAGTTATTTTAGCTGGAACACACAGACGCTAATTAACAGAATGGTCACAGTAAGCAAAAAATATGGACTATCACTAAACATAAACATAAGCAAAACAAAATATATGCTGATAACAAAAACAACTCAAGACAATCGTAAAATATATGTGACGAACCAGCCTATTGAGAGAGCAAGAAAATACAAATACCTAGGCACGATTATTAATGGGAACAATGACAGCTCCCTAGAAATACGAGTCAGAATAGAACAGGCGAGAAGAACCTTTACAAGAATGAAGAGGCTTTTCTGCTGCAGAGATTTAAACCTTGATTAAAAAATACGACTTATGAGATGCTATGTGCTTTCTATACTATACTATGGGATGGAGGCCTGGTCACTGTAGGTAACCGACATAGGGAGACCGGAGGCATTTGAGATGTGGATATACCGGAGAATATTGAGGATCTCATGAGTAGAGAGAATAACCAACGTGGAAGTGATGAGACGTATGCATAAGGAGCGAGAAGTGATTCCGACAATTAAGAGAATAAAACTGCATGGGACATGTCATGGGGGGAGAAAAATATCAAATGCTACAAATAATTATGCAGGGAAAAATTCAAGGCAAGAGATCTATAGGAAGAAGACGAAATTCATGGCTGAAGAACCTTAGGGATTGGTTTGGATGCAGTAATAATGAACTATTTAGAGCTGCGGTCTTAAAAATAAGAATTGCTACGATGATTGCCAACCTTCGAAGCGGAGACGGCACCTAGAGAAGAAGTTTTTGTTATCCTACTGTATTTTTCTACGTTTACGGGGTATAATTATCTTTTTTCTTTTGAAATGTTCGAGTGAATTGCCCATTCAATATGGGGCGGTATAACAAGCGCGGGCGGTTTTACTCTACAATAGAGCTCTCTTGTGCCTTGATTTGACTTGGATCTAAATTGATAAGATGTACTCCATCTAAAGTTTTAACTCTAAAGAGTCCAACGCAAGCCTGCCCTTTACTAAATACAGAGGAGCCCATGTCGAGAAGAGCGCTGCCAAGGGTAAGTCCGTATGATTATCTTTTTTGTGTTATTTTCTTTTGAAATGTTCGAGTGAATTGCCCATTCAATATGGGGCGGTATAACAAGCGCGGGCGGTTTTACTCTACAATAGAGCTCTCTTGTGCCTTGATTTGACTTGGATCTAAATTGATAAGATGTACTCCATCTAAAGTTTTAACTCTAAAGAGTCCAACGCAAGCCTGCCCTTTACTAAATACAGAGGAGCCCATGTCGAGAAGAGCGCTGCCAAGGGTAAGTCCGTATGATTATCTTTTTTGTGTTATTTTCTTTTGAAATGTTCGAGTGAATTGCCCATTCAATATGGGGCGGTATAACAAGCGCGGGCGGTTTTACTCTACAATAGAGCTCTCTTGTGCCTTGATTTGACTTGGATCTAAATTGATAAGATGTACTCCATCTAAAGTTTTAACTCTAAAGAGTCCAACGCAAGCCTGCCCTTTACTAAATACAGAGGAGCCCATGTCGAGAAGAGCGCTGCCAAGGGTAAGTCCGTATGATTATCTTTTTTGTGTTATTTTCTTTTGAAATGTTCGAGTGAATTGCCCATTCAATATGGGGCGGTATAACAAGCGCGGGCGGTTTTACTCTACAATAGAGCTCTCTTGTGCCTTGATTTGACTTGGATCTAAATTGATAAGATGTACTCCATCTAAAGTTTTAACTCTAAAGAGTCCAACGCAAGCCTGCCCTTTACTAAATACAGAGGAGCCCATGTCGAGAAGAGCGCTGCCAAGGGTAAGTCCGTATGATTATCTTTTTTGTGTTATTTTCTTTTGAAATGTTCGAGTGAATTGCCCATTCAATATGGGGCGGTATAACAAGCGCGGGCGGTTTTACTCTACAATAGAGCTCTCTTGTGCCTTGATTTGACTTGGATCTAAATTGATAAGATGTACTCCATCTAAAGTTTTAACTCTAAAGAGTCCAACGCAAGCCTGCCCTTTACTAAATACAGAGGAGCCCATGTCGAGAAGAGCGCTGCCAAGGGTAAGTCCGTATGATTATCTTTTTTGTGTTATTTTCTTTTGAAATGTTCGAGTGAATTGCCCATTCAATATGGGGCGGTATAACGAGCGCGGGCGGTTTTACTCTACAATAGAGCTCTCTTGTGCCTTGATTTGACTTGGATCTAAATTGATAAGATGTACTCCATCTAAAGTTTTAACTCTAAAGAGTCCAACGCAAGCCTGCCCTTTACTAAATACAGAGGAGCCCATGTCGAGAAGAGCGCTGCCAAGGGTAAGTCCGTATGATTATCTTTTTTGTGTTATTTTCTTTTGAAATGTTCGAGTGAATTGCCCATTCAATATGGGGCGGTATAACAAGCGCGGGCGGTTTTACTCTACAATAGAGCTCTCTTGTGCCTTGATTTGACTTGGATCTAAATTGATAAGATGTACTCCATCTAAAGTTTTAACTCTAAAGAGTCCAACGCAAGCCTGCCCTTTACTAAATACAGAGGAGCCCATGTCGAGAAGAGCGCTGCCAAGGGTAAGTCCGTATGATTATCTTTTTTGTGTTATTTTCTTTTGAAATGTTCGAGTGAATTGCCCATTCAATATGGGGCGGTATAACAAGCGCGGGCGGTTTTACTCTACAATAGAGCTCTCTTGTGCCTTGATTTGACTTGGATCTAAATTGATAAGATGTACTCCATCTAAAGTTTTAACTCTAAAGAGTCCAACGCAAGCCTGCCCTTTACTAAATACAGAGGAGCCCATGTCGAGAAGAGCGCTGCCAAGGGTAAGTCCGTATGATTATCTTTTTTGTGTTATTTTCTTTTGAAATGTTCGAGTGAATTGCCCATTCAATATGGGGCGGTATAACGAGCGCGGGCGGTTTTACTCTACAATAGAGCTCTCTTGTGCCTTGATTTGACTTGGATCTAAATTGATAAGATGTACTCCATCTAAAGTTTTAACTCTAAAGAGTCCAACGCAAGCCTGCCCTTTACTAAATACAGAGGAGCCCATGTCGAGAAGAGCGCTGCCAAGGGTAAGTCCGTATGATTATCTTTTTTGTGTTATTTTCTTTTGAAATGTTCGAGTGAATTGCCCATTCAATATGGGGCGGTATAACAAGCGCGGGCGGTTTTACTCTACAATAGAGCTCTCTTGTGCCTTGATTTGACTTGGATCTAAATTGATAAGATGTACTCCATCTAAAGTTTTAACTCTAAAGAGTCCAACGCAAGCCTGCCCTTTACTAAATACAGAGGAGCCCATGTCGAGAAGAGCGCTGCCAAGGGTAAGTCCTTATGATTATCTTTTTTGTGTTATTTTCTTTTGAAATGTTCGAGTGAATTGCCCATTCAATATGGGGCGGTATAACGAGCGCGGGCGGTTTTACTCTACAATAGAGCTCTCTTGTGCCTTGATTTGACTTGGATCTAAATTGATAAGATGTACTCCATCTAAAGTTTTAACTCTAAAGAGTCCAACGCAAGCCTGCCCTTTACTAAATACAGAGGAGCCCATGTCGAGAAGAGCGCTGCCAAGGGTAAGTCCGTATGATTATCTTTTTTGTGTTATTTTCTTTTGAAATGTTCGAGTGAATTGCCCATTCAATATGGGGCGGTATAACAAGCGCGGGCGGTTTTACTCTACAATAGAGCTCTCTTGTGCCTTGATTTGACTTGGATCTAAATTGATAAGATGTACTCCATCTAAAGTTTTAACTCTAAAGAGTCCAACGCAAGCCTGCCCTTTACTAAATACAGAGGAGCCCATGTCGAGAAGAGCGCTGCCAAGGGTAAGTCCGTATGATTATCTTTTTTGTGTTATTTTCTTTTGAAATGTTCGAGTGAATTGCCCATTCAATATGGGGCGGTATAACAAGCGCGGGCGGTTTTACTCTACAATAGAGCTCTCTTGTGCCTTGATTTGACTTGGATCTAAATTGATAAGATGTACTCCATCTAAAGTTTTAACTCTAAAGAGTCCAACGCAAGCCTGCCCTTTACTAAATACAGAGGAGCCCATGTCGAGAAGAGCGCTGCCAAGGGTAAGTCCGTATGATTATCTTTTTTGTGTTATTTTCTTTTGAAATGTTCGAGTGAATTGCCCATTCAATATGGGGCGGTATAACAAGCGCGGGCGGTTTTACTCTACAATAGAGCTCTCTTGTGCCTTGATTTGACTTGGATCTAAATTGATAAGATGTACTCCATCTAAAGTTTTAACTCTAAAGAGTCCAACGCAAGCCTGCCCTTTACTAAATACAGAGGAGCCCATGTCGAGAAGAGCGCTGCCAAGGGTAAGTCCGTATGATTATCTTTTTTGTGTTATTTTCTTTTGAAATGTTCGAGTGAATTGCCCATTCAATATGGGGCGGTATAACAAGCGCGGGCGGTTTTACTCTACAATAGAGCTCTCTTGTGCCTTGATTTGACTTGGATCTAAATTGATAAGATGTACTCCATCTAAAGTTTTAACTCTAAAGAGTCCAACGCAAGCCTGCCCTTTACTAAATACAGAGGAGCCCATGTCGAGAAGAGCGCTGCCAAGGGTAAGTCCGTATGATTATCTTTTTTGTGTTATTTTCTTTTGAAATGTTCGAGTGAATTGCCCATTCAATATGGGGCGGTATAACGAGCGCGGGCGGTTTTACTCTACAATAGGTAAGTCCTTGTGATTTCTGAATAGTAATAGCGTATGCTAAGCAAATAGGGAATTGTTCCTTGTCGACATATACATTACTTAATATCTGAAACTTGGTCTTAACTCGTTCTAGTTCGTAAATTAAATTATGCTTTAATTGTATTGTAATTTTATAATTAATTGAAAAATTATAATTAAATGATAAAAATTTACTAGTTTCTGATTTATTCCTTTATATTTACCAATCACCTATCTGGATGCAAAATTTGAACTTTCTAGGTCATCTGGAATTGGGTTAGAGCTTTGATCTATAGGTCAGTTAATGATAAAAATGACGATTTTTGGACGTTAATATCTAAATAACTGTTTGAGGTGTGTTTATGAACTTTGGAGCACATATGTATCTCGCAAGTCTCAATATATGAGACAAACTTGCCATGTTTATGTGAAAGAGTTTTTGAGTTGTTAGGGGGTCGAAAGTGGCTCCAAATTGTTCGTGTAATATTACACACGGTACCGCTTGCTATTCTGTTGGCCAGACACGCTACCGCGTGTCTGGATACATTTTAACGAAGAATTTTTTATAAAACTTGTTTCAAAATACACCCTAAATTATGTAAAGACTGTTCCTTATTAAATGTTTTGTAATGTAGTGGTTTGGTACTCTTGTCCATTTTCTAATATTCCAAAACCAGAATGGTTTTGTTTGAAATTCCATTTAATTATTTTAGTGTCATTTTTAGATGCGTCATTCACAGCTTCAATTTCATTAATAACCAGCGAAGACAACGCAGCACCTGCGCCGATCCATCCTCACCGACAAAAGGAAAAGTCGCCATTATTACTGGAGGCGCAAGAGGAATTGGACTTTGTATTGCTGAACAACTTCTTCAGGCTGAAGCAGAAGTAAGTATAGACACCGAAATACGTACATTAGTAAGAAAATAATAATGAAAAACTTTAACATACTTAATCGTCATAAAACAGCAGAAAATGGACAAAAAGTACACTTGATATGAAATATATAACTTAGAGGTTCATATTGTTCTCCTTAGTTTGAGAGCAATTAAGAATTTGTGTTTGGAAACGTTGAAGATATTTAATCCAAGATTACAATGTTCATTACCTTACCTTGTAGACCTTCATTATTACGGGTACCTACACTGAATAAAACTCGATTTCATAATCAATAAAGATTGTATTTATTGATAAAAAATAATATGAAAGCAAGATTGTTCGCATGAATATGTAGAATCGAAAAGGGAAAGAACAGCCAAACCGAGTTTTTTCAGCTGATCATAAGAGTCAGGAATATTATTATAGGCGTTGAACATGATCATGTCTTCCTTCTCCAGGTCTTTCAAAGCAGAGCTCTGGTGTTGTAAACCAAGTTCACATTAAGTGGATTTTGGACGAAATCTAAGGCCGCGTTGCTGTTTTTAAATTCCTAAAATCTGTTGAGAAATGCTTCCTTTATATTTAAAATGGTTGTTTTGAAGTAGTGTTTGTCGATAGAGGAATTATTTTCTTGGTGATGCTTCAGCAGGCTCGAAAAGTGAAACAATGTTTCGCTTTCAAAATCTCAAGCAAAAAAGGATAATTTACTTTTGAATGAAATGAGGTCTTATAACCTCAAAAAAACTGTGTTTCCTTTGCCTCGTAGTTTATGATTAAGGTGGTTTAGATGATACGTAACGTCTTCCATGAAATTAAATTTTTGTATCCACTGATCGTCTGTCAGTTCTGCTCGTGGACATTTGTACCAGAGCCGCGCTTAAGGGGCCAAAGAGCCGCACTTTGCCGACCACTGGTGTAGGCCATAGTTTGTATTATGAAAAGGTATTTTGAATAAATCAGTATAACGAGTGGTTCTAGATGGTAATTCCAATAATTTAGGGCACGAGATTTCATTATTGATTAGATTAAATAATGTAAGTAGATCACTTCTTATCCTTCGGTTGTAAAGAGTTGGAATATTTAAATATGTTAGAATAGTCTCGTAATTATAGTTTCCAACTTGTAGATTCAATCTGTAGGCCACATGTCACCGAAATCTATTTTGAACACTCTCAATGAAATTAATATGTACTTGATAGTGGGGAGACCATACTGTAGATACATACTGAACTATAGAACACACTAATGGGTTGTAAAGAATCTTCAAGGTATTAATTGATGTCTCTTGAGTTACGTAAAATAAAGCCCAGAATTTGGTTTACTTTGCTTATAGTTGCATTTATGTGTGGAATGTATCTTTATTGAGAATTAAACTGAACTCCCAAGTCCTTTATATTGTCAACTCATTTCATGGTTGATCCATGTAATTCAGTATTTCAGTATTACAGTAATCAAAGTAAGATGATAGATCATATATATATATATATATATATATATATATATATATATATATATATATATATATATATAAATATTGAATAGTAATGGTCGCAGATGAGATCCCTGTGGAACTCCTGACGTAACTTGTACTGGATTAGAGAGATGGTTCTTAACTTTGACATACTGAATTCTTCTAGTAAGGTAACTATTCAGCCAAGATAATAACCATGGTGGAAAATCAAGTATTTCCAACCAATGAATTAAAAACTTGTGATTCACGGTATCGAACGCTTTTGAGAAGTCTGCATTTAACGAGGTGGATTGATCTCGTGTGTTATTGTGACAAACTTTTCCATTTCTTCCTGTCCTTATATTTTGGTTTACAGTCAATACGTTTATCCAGAAAGGTTTTTTTTTATAATTGATACAAAAAAATTATTAAAGGTTAAGCTTTTAATCCAAAATTAAGGTGAAAATATTTCGGTGGTTAGCTAATTTTTTGGACACTTGCACTTGATGACAATAATAAACATTCCATCGTTTGTTTTGCGTAATAATTTTCTGTTATTATTTGGTAAAGTAGTAAAAATAAGCTTTTACTAATATTTAGATTTTAGGCGGTGATACTCGGGGACGTTCTCATACCTGAAATGGAAGAAGCCACTGCCAATTTGAACGATAAATTTGGTGAGCACAAGGCGCTATTTCAACCGACAGACGTTACCAAAGCCAAACAAATGGAAAGTAAGGACGAAATAGTAATTTAACTAATTTAACAAATTCGAAAAATACTGTTTTTTTGGACGAGTAGACAAAATTCTATGGCGAGTCCTGGAAGTCTGCGAGTCCAAAAAAACTGTTTTCGGACGTGTTGCGTACACTACTTTTTTTCAGCAATCGTGCAGAATAACAAATCAATGAGACACATTTCTTTATATTTCAAAACATTTTAATTCTTATTTTTATTAATTATTGAAATTCAAACAGAAGAAAGGTACTAACAGAAACATTCCAATTCTTAATCCGTTAATCATCATCATCATTCAGCCCTTTGTGTCCACTGTTGAACATAGGCCTCCCCAATCATTTTCCATTCCAATCGATTTTGTGCTGTTTGTATCCAGTTGCTGCGGGTCCATTTAATATCGTCCAACCAAGGCGTAGGCGGTCTTCCTCTACTTCGCTTGTCCATTCTAGGACTCCACTCAAGAAGCCTCTTTTCCCATCGCTCGTCCCGCATCCGTGTAACGTGGTCAGTGGTTCTTCCGCGCAAATCCTCGTTTCTTATGTGGTCCTACAAGGTCACACCAAGCATGGATCTCTCCATCTTCCTCTGTGTAACTCTAAGTTTCTTAGCTGTTGCTGTTGTTAGTGTAAGGGTTTCTGAGCCATATGTCATCACTGGCAGCACGCACTGATCGAAAACCCTTCTTTTTAGATTGACGGGGATGTTATTTTTGAAAACGTCTTTAAGTCTTCCGAAAGCTGCCCATGAGAGAGTGAGCCTTCTCTTTAGTTCGCATGTCTGGTTATCCCTTGAGATGCTGACCTCATGGCCAAGTTACACATATCTTTCTACCATTTGAATTTCAGCTCCGCCAATCATCAAGCCACAGCTGGGAACAAGGTTTGTCGTGAATTTTGTTTTTGCCATATTGATATTAAGACCGACTTTTCCACACACCTCTTGCAGGTCTTGCAGCATCAGTCGCATTTCTTCTAGATTGTCCGAGAATAGCACTATATCATCTGCAAAACGTAAGTTGTTTAGGTTCTTGCCATCTATGTTCATACCTCTCTGACTCCAGTCCAACTGTTTGAATGCACTCTCCATGACTGTAATAAACAGCTTTGGTGACATCGTGTCGCCTTGCCGAACACCACGTTCAATAATCCGTTAGATCAGTTTATGTGCATCCTTTAACTGAGTCTTGATTAAAAAGTGGTGCATTTGTGTCTTAAATCACACAACTCATTGTATTTACGCGCACGTGACCTGCAGACGTCCACGAATCAAAGCTTCTTAGTAAATACTAATAATTTAACGCGCCAACGCACGCACGAGCACCGGTCCTCCCCACCGCCGGCCTAGCGTGTGACGGGACGCGCGCTTAGCTGTATGAGCTCAAAATGGCGTCCTAACATAGTGACACGCACAGACGGCGACGGTTGCTGGCACCAGCTGAGCTATGTAATAGGCATTAGGCTTCTTTTAGCAATCTTGGACTCACTCTGTACAATCACTTTCAAATTTCGAAATGTGTACCTACCTCACGAAGAAAACGTATGTTTCAGAACTGTTCAAATGCACCAAAGAAAGATTCGGAAAGGTCGATATAGTAATAAACAATGCCGGAATACTAAGCAATCAAAATTTCGAACAAAGCATCGGCGTTAATATAGTAAGCATAACGAGTCCATCGAGTAAACGATAAAACGACATCGGTTTTTTGTTTGTAGAAGGGTTTGGTGCGCGGTACGTTTCTAGCTTTTCAATACATGCAAGGAAACGGCGGCATCATCATCAACAACGCTTCCGTCGACGGTTTCCAGTCGTTTTACGCGGCTCCCGTGTACTGTGGCACCAACCATTTCATAATAGGGTTCACGCGATCAATGGGACACGATTATTTTTACAAGACGACCAAAGTTAAAGTAATGGCATTCTGTCCGGCTCCGACGGACACGCTTCTGCTGAAGAATGCCAGTAAGAACGGCGACGATCCCATTTTTCCCAACATGGGACAGCAGCTGGAATGCTACTATAAACAACAAAACCGACAACAGTAAGCTTGCAGTGTTGCTTTTGGTGCAACGTTTTAACGTCACATTTTCATTTCAGCCCAAAATCAGTAGCCAAAGGAGTCATTTCCATGTTGCACGACGGAGAGAACGGCAGCATATGGATTTCCAAGGACTGCAAGTTTTTCAAAATAGTGTTACCGAATTTGGACAATTTAAAACCTGCTAAAAAGAAGGAGGAGCAAGCCAAAGACGAATTAAACGATAAACCCGAAGAAAAGGCCATCAAAGCAGTACCTGATAAATCTACAAAAAAGGAATCACGAGCATCTAAAAGATCAGACAAATCTAGCTCAACAGACGCCAAAGTAAGATCCGGAAGGACGGGGAAATGCGGCAAAACAGAAACGAAGGGCTCCCAACCATCCAAAAAACCTGAAAAGTCCAGCAAGTCCAAACCTTCAGACACAAAAATTAGGCCTGGTAGGGCGGGTAAATCCTGCAAAGCAGATAAGAAGGATCCCCAATCGTCTAAACAACATAAAAAGTCCAGCAATGTGTCGGACACAAACGCAAAGTTAAAATCATCCAAAGTTAAAGTTAGGTCTCGCAGTAGACAGCCTAAAAAATCCACACCCGAAACTGAATCTAGACTGTTTGCCGAAGAAATAGAAACGCCGAAAATGTCCAAAATACAGTTGTTACTGGAAAAAAGGTTCGACACTAGTAAACAAAAGGAGCTTTGGTCCAAAGCTGCATCAGCCGAACAAACCGATGTCGAAGAATCGCAGAAAACTTCAGAACTTCCCAAATCGAAGGTGGATGAAGAACAGTTGGAGAAGGTACAGGTTTGCATACCAAAAAAACTTAAAAGTGCACGTTGGCTTTTCTACAAAACGACGCAAAAACAAATTGATGATGAAAAACGGAAAAGAAACGTTATACAAAAAGTCGATTCTTTTAAAAATACCAGAAAAACTGTGACGTCTGAAATGGTTAAAGGATCCGATAAACCTGCATCTAAAGGAGGAACGTTGCAAAATAAAAATTCTGCCATAAAAATAATCGTAGTTAGTAAAGAAAATGTTAAGACTGCTGAGAAACGAGATGCAAGTAGAGATGATTCAAGAGTTAGTCCAAAAAATGAGAAAATTAAAATGAAAGCACCCAAACAGGAAGCCGTCAAGTCAGATGATAACAAAACGTCCAGTACCATAAAACCAAAAGAGAACATAGAGAGCTTTTTTAACCTTGTTACTACAAAATTACTCGAGGAAGAATCCAAGCGCAACAATACTTCTGGAGATCAAGCAAAGTGTGACACGTGCAAAGAACCTATTAATCTACAGACTCCAAGCGAATTCACGCAATCGAAATCAAACAGTACATCAAAAGAAGTACCACTAGATCAAAGTGAAAAGTCTTGTGAAATTCAGCCAGATATTACCATATCCGAGTACTGCAAATCATTGGAGGAAGCTACTAAAACACAAGGTAAGAACAGTTTTTAATCAAGTTGTTGCTACGACTTAGCACAAATAACTTTGTTAATTTTTGTTATTTTTTTTGCACGACTCTGTAATACATCAAATTAAAACCCAACATTCTTATTGATGTAACAATAGTGATAATATCACTCCAGCAAAAATAGTTACCGTAATAAGAGATTTAATTGTGAGATTCAATTTGAATGTGCCATCTGCATATTTCCATGTTGTAATGTCATACTAGTATTTCGTAATTTATAGAGGCCAACGTCGCGGAAATAAGCAAAATACTGAAATCTATTAAAGAAGCTGATAGCAAAAAATTGGAGACGTTTATTAAAATAAAACCTTGCAAAATATCAGCACTCGGCGATGAACCACTGACGAAAGTATCTATAACGAAAGATGGCAAAACTACCGTCTGGACACCAAAATCAACCGATCCCTTCCTGGTTAAAATATCTACAGAAGCTTCTACAGATACTGCTGCGAAAGATGAAACTCCAATCAAAACATCGCCAACGACGTCGACTCCAGTCGATCCTGACAAAAATGTTGCGTCAACCAAAACGACATCAGTCAAATCGGGCACCAAGGAAACGACTTCGGCCAACTATTTGGGTCCAATCAAAAAAAACAAAAACGATCCGGGCAAAAAATCACTAAGCACCAAATCGCCAACGGGTCCGATACCACCAGACAAAAAGGAACCACCCAAGGAAGAGAGTTCTAAAAAATCATCGCTGCCGGATAAAACGGGGGTATGCAGTCAACCCGCGAAACCTGCAGCTCCGAAGAAAAAATATAAACGACCAAGACCCTGCAGCGATCCCCATTTTGTGAAGGGAAATGTATGTCCCAGAATTAAATTGTGCAAAGCAATTGACGATCCCATTGAAGAAGCTCCGAATAAAAAACTGGAAACTTCCCAAATAAACCAATCTCTCAAAACAACAAACATTCAAGGTCCGGATGCCTCGAAAGGTAAACCTACCAAAAAATAAAGTAATAATAGCATTCCTCTGTAAGGGGATTGCTATTTTCAGGAAGTTCCAGAAGTTATTCAATAATCTTTAATTGTCCTCGATTTAGGGTACGTAACAGTGAAATTTGTCGTTCTAATAAAGAATTTTTTTATTTTTGTGTATTGTTTTCAATAACTTGGTAGAATTCAATGCAAACAAAACACAAGCATGTCTTTTCTCTAGAAAAGCCGATCTCACTGTGCCTAACATAACTTTGTCAGGAGTAACCATACCACTGAAGTCATCCATATCGATGCTTGGTATTACTATCAGCAATAACCTTTCCTGAGAAAATCACGTGAGGTCCATTGGCAAAAGTGCATCCCAAAAACTTGGTTTTTTGTTTCGTGCCAAGAGCTATTTCACCTCCAGTCAGCTGCTTATGATCTATAAGGCACAGATCCGACCTGTACTGGAATACTGTTCCCATATTTGGAATGCGGCACCTAAACATATCCTGAAGCTATTGGATTCTGTCCAAAAAAGGGCAATTCGTCTCGTCGGTGATGCCTCGCTTACAAACTCGCTCACTTGTCTGGAACACCGTAGAAAAGTTGGCGATTTGTCTCTATTTTATAGATATTTTCATGGGCGATGCTCTTCTGAAATATCAACAATCGTTCCTCCTTTGGCAGTCTCTTCGAGATTAACCCGTCAAGTTCAGTCTTCACACCCCTTCGTGGTCATTTTGGAGACCTGCAGAACATCACTTTCCAAAGACTCATTCATCCAACGAATTGCGAGGCTTTGGAACTCATTGCCTAGGGAGGTGTTCCCCGAGGCATACAACCTCCAGAAATTTAAGAAGAACACCAACTCCTACCTTCTTTCCCTTGGTTCCCACGATGTTCTCCGAACATTACAGGATATCCCTTTTCGTGGGAACCAGAACATAAAAAAAAAAAAAATGCCGGAAACGTTATTGATCAACAGATTCTGTACAAGTGATACACCTCTAGTGTAAATTTATAAGATCCTTATCACAGGAAGCAATCAAATGGTTGTATGTTAGAATCTTACTCGAAATCAAATTAATTTATCTGAAGAATCCTGAGAAATATTGTTGCTCATTCATTGTTAGGCTTAAATCAACAGTTCGTTATTGGAGTTAAAAATCAGTAACAATGCTTCGCTGAAAATTGTTAATTCTTCTGATTAAGGATTATACTTTACATAAATACATATAGTCACGCCTTTTTTCCGTTTTGTTTTGCTTACATTTATTTTCATCGCTTTGGTTTTAAGAACACCATGTACAAGATTCACCATCGCCTGCAACTCCTTTTCAGATGACGCTAACATGACTTGATCATCGGCGTAAAGAAGGCATTTGACGATCAAATCATTCATTTTCAATCCATACGCTTTCTCTTTCAAATCTTTTAAACAATCGTCTAAGTATAAGTTAAACAGCCATGGCGAAGTCACACATCCCTGTCTCACACCTTTTTCGATGTTAAACCAGTCCGTGTAAGCTCATAAAATTTCCCATAAAATTTTTAAAAGTTAAAAAAATTGTAGTATATTACACACCTAGAGCAGTAAAGTAAGAAATGTCTCAAAGCACATGTTTATTGTCATCATACATGTGTTCTGAGACATTTCTTACTTTTTTGACCGTGGTGTGTATACTATTTTTCTTTCTACTGTAGGCAAAAAGCGGCAACTTCGTTTTGCGTAGCGGGCCGAAAGTGAACAGTAGGGAGAAAATATAGTTATAAAATCACGGTTTTCTTCGAAAATTTTAGTTATTTAATATACTGGTATAAGAGGTGCAGAACTATCGATAGTTTCGTCATAGTAAAAGAACACCTACTTTTAAACATTTGTTTTATTAGAAACGTTTGAAAACAAACAGACAACATTAAGAGAAAATCCACTGATTTCATAATTTCTTAACTCAAATCTTTTCTTTGGATAGTTCCCCTATACACCCAAGTGATTCCCTTTCGTAAACTGTAAGATTTATATTCTAAACAAACGAGTTATGGACAATAAATGGAGTCAATTAGTACTACGTCGCGTGTCGCCATCTGTAATGGAATAGGATATAATGAACATGGTAAACAGAAACTTAAAATAAAATTTTGTAAACAATGGAGGAGTTAGCGACATCTGTTATTGATCGAATGAACTTCTCGAAGTGTAAACAACAAAATAACCACCATTTGTTTATATGGTTAAAAAGTGAACTTTATATATTATTTTGAGCAATTTAAGCATTGAAAGTGTTATATTTGAATGATATTTTGTGAAGAATTGGTATTAATATACTACAAAATTCGAAAATGCAAAGGATTAAAAAAGATGATATGGAGATAAAATGGTGAAAAATATGCTCTGTTCCACAATGCTCTATGGCTATTCTATTATATCTTTGCATACATTTTCTTTAAATCCTGAGACTGCTCAGAAATGGAAGATAATCTTAAAGATCCAGTGTTAAAGTATCAAAATTCAATAATTAAGAAAGCTAGAAGTGACCGAAGTTAATTGAATCATAATATATAATCCTTAATTGGTTGACCACGTTCACCCACATAATACAATATGTCCGAAATTTATATTTCGACTTTCATACTCATTGCAATAAGAATTCCAGGGAAACAGAACTGAAAATTGTCGAAAACAAACCTTAAATCTAGCTTCAATCCAATAGTTTAACACAAAAAAATCAACTCTCCGAGATAAATAAAATTCCCTTCAATAAAAACTTTGGTTTTACAAGTGATCAAATGACAGAATATTTGTTGTTCACACCTCGATCCGACATTTTGTCATTAACAGCGCCATCTCGCGTTACGTAATTTTTTTTTAAATTGATGTTGCCTCCCGCTAGATTTTACTTGATTTAATTAGATTGAAATAAGCTTACGAAATATAATGATTTTTCTTTACATATTTAGGGAATTAGGAAAAAAGAATATATATATATATATATATATATATATATATATATATATATATATATATATATATATATATATATATATATATATATATATATATATATATATATATATATATATCGCGTTAAAACGTGCGTCGGTGTCTTGCGATTCCTAATCTCCATTCCTCTCTATTCGTCCACATGTCCTCTCTCAGATCTCTCTCTTCCATCTCTTTTTGTATGCCTTCTCTCCAGCTTTTTCGTGGTCTTCCTCTTCTTCTTCTTCCTCTGGGGTTCCACTGTAATATTTTCTTTGGGATTCTGTCTGGTGGCATTCTTTGAACATGCCCGTACCATATCAACTGTTTAGTTCTTATTTCGTCTGTGATGTCGTGCTGTACTCCCATTATTTGTTTTATCCTCTCATTTGTAACTCTTTCTAGTCTTGATTTCCCCGCTGCTCGTCTTCAGTAATCCATTTTGTGGCTCTAATTTTTCTTTCGATCTTTTCTTTCAAAGGCCATACTTCGCAACCGTACATTATTATGCTCTTCACTATCGTGTCGTAAATTCTTTTTTTGTTGTTGTTGCTTATTGTTCTATCCCACAGTACTCCGTTTAACATTGATATTGCTCTTCTTCCTTTCATATTTCTGTCCAATATTGCTTCTTCGAGTGTCCCATCCTTTGATATTCTCATTCCTAAGTAATTGTAAGCTGACGTGTGTTTGATTTTTTGTCCATTTGATAATTGTAAGTCCTGTTGCACTCCCCCAATACACATATATTCCGTTTTTTCTACATTAACCTCTAGTCCCCAAATTTTATATTCTTCTATAAGTTTTCGTGTCATATACTCTGTGTCGTCTATGTCTTGGCCGACTATAATTTGATCGTCTGCGAATGAGAGTGTGTATAATGTTGTGTCCTCATCTAAAGGTATGCCCATGTTTTGGCATTTCCGTTTCCAATTCGCTAGTGCCCGTTCCAAATATATTTTAAATAATGTTGGTGACAAGCAACACCAATATTTATTTCTTCCTCTTTAAAATTAAAATCTAGAACTATCGATGGTATTCGATAGCGCCAAAAACTATCAATTGTTTTCGATAGCCCAGACTATTGATAGTTCTTCACCTCTAACTGGTATCACCGGGAATAAGCTGCTTTTTACAAACTGAACACGTTTTCGTCATTTTAATAAAAAAATATATTATAAAGTAGTAGTTTTATTCGCAGCAGCAATCAAATCAGAACAGTTATTATATGCGCTTACTACGCATGCGCAGGTAGAAGCAGATAAATAAGGTACTGCGGTTTATTTTCTCTTTCTAATCAAGACACAACCGGTGGACTGTCTCTCCTGCTCTATCTATAATACTTCTATGTTCTTACGTTCTTGGTTTCAGCGTTTCTATAACTGACTGGGATTAATGACGTCATTGATGACGTGGATATTTATATAAACGTGTTTTCGAAACATGCCTGACAAATTTAATGAAGCTCACTGACTGACGCAGTTTGACAGTTGTCTTTGAGTAAATTGGAAGCAACATGTTTTTTAAATATACTAGTGTAAAGTAACATGCAAAAAATTGCTAAATTATTGGTGAATCCATATCGAAATAGAGTTTGCGAAGTGGTGTAAGTTTTTTCTACATTGATTCAAAAATTTAAAATAAACCCAAGATGATGTTTACTAAACTCAACGACCTAACAAAGAAGACTCAAAAAATGGGAAAAAATATCCTTATTTTTCTATATAGTTTCCTTTTAACACAACACAATATTTTAATATCCTGTTTATATGTACATATTTAGAATCGTTAAATCCTAAAAATAGCAATCAACCAAAAATTTCACTTGTTTATTGTTGAAAATCTTTCGCCACCGAGCCATTTTTTTTAATTTTTGAAACAGTAAATAATCCAAAACAGCTAAATCTGGCAAAAATGTTGCGTGAGAAAGCAATTGGAACTTTAATTCACCAAATTTGGTCGTAAGTTCTAGATTTTATCACTGAAACGTTGCAATAAGTGCTCACGATATCCGCCTTCGATTTATTTTTCCATCCCTAAAAACTGACGACTTCATACGGAATTGTCTTTGCATTCTTTCGAGCCGATTCTCCGCTTTCAGTCCATTCTTTTGACTTGTCCTTAACAAATCCTGACGACGCTGCGAGTAATCAAACGCAACTCCGAGCCCAAATTTTTGGGGCATTACTTAAGCTGTTGGTCTTCAAAAAATGGATAAACATTTAAAACTCGTCTATTATCCCAACGACAAGTCCTTTAAGGATGACAAAATGGTCTCTAGAACGAGCAAAAAAGTAACTACTAAATACAAAGGAAATTTAATCTTTTGAAGACAATAACAGTTAAAAAAAAACTTACTGTTAAATAATCCAATAGTTATATTTAGAAGATGGAAATGTGACCAACATACGGTAGTTTTTTTACGTTTTCTTTTGCTCTTGATGCATTTTATACAGTGTGTACATAAAGTACCGTAACTTATTAATATTTTAATTTCTGTTAGGTTTGCAAAAAATATTTTTCAAATAGTACACCCCGTATATATTTTCAGTTTTTCATAATCTATTAAATAAAGAATGCAACCTTCAAGACCGCATAATTCTACCTTTAATAGTTTCAAAAAAGTAGAAGGTTTTTCTACCATTTATTGTTTTAAAATATCATGAATTATTTATCGTTGTCGTTAGTGAAACGTGTCTTACGGGACACTGTCGTCTAAGATACCACCTCAGAAAGATAGATCTGAACCAACAAACGGACTGTCGGTTCTGCTGCGTGGAAGACGAAACTGCTGAACATATACTATGTTCATGCCCCGGCCTGGGAAGAATAAGGTTCAACAAATTTGGTTACACTAACCTAGAACCTACCGATTTTAAAAAAATCTCAACCTATACAACTATGAACTTCGTAAGAAGGGCTGGATTGTGCGGTGAACTGTAGCCTCTAGGGGTTAACCACAATAGACCTACTAACGGTCGCGGTGGAGGGGCGACCACGCCCCACACATGAAACCTAACCTAGTGAAACGTGTTTATTGTAATTAGTTACTTTTAAAATTTAAGTATGTTTACCGAACTAGAAAGAATGATTAGAGGTTATAGTGATCTTAAAAGAACTTATGATGAGGTAGCTTACTTATAATAGAAAGTAACGCTATTGCAAGAATTATCTAAAGATGATTATGACCGCAAAATGAAATTTTGTGAAACCATAATGCAAAAGATGAATCCAGACCCCCATTTTACAAGTAAGATTGTCTTTTCCGATGAAGCCACGGTTATGATAAATGGTACAGTTAATCGCCACAACTGTAGATATTGGAATGATACTAATCCTAGATTTATGCGGTAACATAGAACACAAAGACCATTAAAAGTTAATGTTTGGGCAGGTATTATCGGCACCACTGTACTAAAACATTCTTTGTAAAAGGTAATTTAAACGGATCCAAGTATTAAGATTTGATAAGAAATCAAATAGTTTCTGGAATAAGAAGAGCAGTTGGTAATAATTTTAATGACATTTGGTTTTAGCAGAATGGTGCATCACCATATTGTGTTGCTGTTCAAAATTACTTAAATGAAGTTTTCCAGCTGGATTGAAAGAAGGGACACAATTGAGCGACCAGTCAAGTCTTTTTAAAATGTTGCAGGTCATAGTTCTCTGGAAAAACTGATTTTGGAAGCTTATTCCATTCCGTAGCAGCCCTGTAAAAGAAGGATTCTTGATGAAGATTGGTTCCTGTAGTGTCAATCTTGAGAGTAAATGGATGAGACTGATCAGCGTGTCGAGTTCTTCGGCCGAATGTGGACAATGGTGGTACAAGAGTTTTTATTTCTCTGAAGCATCTGCCATGGAAATATCTGTAGAGCAATGACTGGTCTGCAACTCTTCTTCTATGTTCTAGAGGGTGAAGGGTATCTGTGAGAGTTGAGCTGTTTATCAAGCGAATGGCTCTTTTCTGAATGGAATCTAGAAGACGAAGAGAATGCCTTGGTGCTGAACCCCAAATGTGCGAGCAATACTCCAGTAGAGGCCGGATTTGAGCCTTGTACGTCGTCAACAGTTGATCAGGAGTAAAAAACTGTCTGGCTTTCCACAGAAAACCTAGCCTCTGGCTTGCCGACTTTGCGATGTTAGCAACATGGTCATGCCAAGACATATTATTGGACACCGTGACTCCCAAAATCGAGATGGAGGGACTTGGTTCAAAGGTATTTCCGGACATTGTGATGGGATGATTTGAGGAATTCACTTTCTTGGAAAACGTGGCATTTTGTGTTTTTTGGGCGTTGAACTGAACAAGATTGTTGGTTCCCCACTCGACGATTGCTTTAAGATCTCTATTGATGGAATCAATCAATCTCCCGATTTATCGCCTTGAGTATTTTCTCTGGGGATATCTAAAAAACTTTGTGTACAAGACAAAATCTGACAATCGGTAAGAAATAGGAAATAGAATACTGATAACAGCCCGTCAAATAACAAATCAGGTTTTTATTATAGACTTGGATGCTGTCAAATAGTAGAAGGAAGACAATTTGAACACCTAATTAAATGAAATTAATAAGTTATTTGTTCCTGTTAATTATTTTGGTAATAAAAACGTTCCCGTAAATATTTTTCTCAATAACTGTAGAATAAATAAGGTTAGAATTATGCGGTCTTGACAGTTGTACTTTGTAATTTAATAAATTATGAAAAACTGAAAATATATACATGGTGTACTAAATAAAAATTATGTTAATAAGTCCTGAATTATTTGAAAAATTTTTATTTAACATTTTAATTGTAAACCTTTTAGAAATCGAAATATTAGCAAGTTACATTACTTTACGTACACACTGTATAAATTATATGATTAATTTTTTCTTAGCGCAAGAACATTTAAATATGCAGCATGTTTTGAAAAAGCTACCGCACACAATGCTTGCGGACAACAATCCCCTGCGGGTGCCAACGATTTAATGAATAAAATAGCGGTGGTGATAGGTGGAACCACCCCTTTCGGCTTGGTGTGCGCCAAAGAACTACTAAAATGCGGAGTCAAGGTAGATCTACTTCTCTCGAACGATTGGTGCTGACCGCGAATTTAATTAAAAGGGCGTTATGATTGCAGATGCGGACGAAAATGAGGGGAAAAAGAGGCTTTGTCAAATCTGCAGCAACTGCGAAAGCAGCAAAGTGGCCTTCATCAAGACCGACATTAGGGATGTCTTGCTACTTAGAAGTAAGTAAGATGATAGACCAACTACAAACACCTTTATTAATTCATCATAAAAAAGGCTTTCTCTTGTAGAATTGGACGTTTTACATTCAGTTGTTTGAGACTTCTTCATGACATCTTCGAATTATTAAGGAGATCTTAAAGTAAACCTATGCAATTGATAGTGAAATGTTAAATGTTTTTTTTTTCAATTAAGAAAGTATTTAACCAACTGTAGTCGTCTTTATTAATTTATCATACAAAGGCAGTAGAGTTGGACGTTTTGTAATCAGTTGTGTGAGGTTTCTTCATAACATGACATGTTTAACTCAGACATCATTATGTTACAAAAACCTAAACAAAAGAGCTTCATCAGGACCCCCGCCAGCCTCTGGAAGTTGGTAAACCAACTGTGACTGCAGGAGAAGCTCTAACCACAAAGAGGCCACAATAGACTTCCATTAGAATTTAATCTTATCAAAGTTACAAAGGAAGATCTTAAAGTAGACCCATACAATTAATGTCAAATATATGTTTTAAGTGAGATAGTTTCAAACTAACTAAAGGCATCTTTATAGATTCATTATAAAAAGGCGTTCTAGTGCAGTCAGTTGTGTAAGGCTTCTTTATGACAGATTTAGCTCATGTAATATCGAGCAACAAATATAATTGTCGGCGTATGTAAAATGTATATTTTCTTCACAAAATTTCTGCTTTCAGATGCATTCATAAATACAAAAAAACACTTTAAGTCTGTCGATGTTATAATAAATATAGTGGAGCAATGTGAGAAGAATCCGTGGACAGAGGAAATTGAAACAAATGTGGTAAGTACCTATTTTGTTTGAGACAAATTAAAACAGTTTTTAAAATTTCATTAAATCTACTCCCTGTGAATAGTTGAAGTAGTTCAATTACTGCGTCTAACTGCTCATTCTGACTTAAAACCTGACAAAAAAGCATCATTTGTTCTTCTTCTTCTTCTTTGTACGACTAGGATTTCTCCTGTTTGTCTGCCTCTTATTCGGTTTCTGATATTGTTGATTGTATATTGTCTTGCCATCGCTTTTTTGGTCTTCCTACTGGTCTTCTGCTGTATGGCTTTTGTTTTTAGAGATGTTTGCTACTTGGTTTTGTCGCATCTTATCTACGTGTTCGTTCCATTTTTTCTTTCTCGTATGACGTATTGTATGTTACATTGCTCTCGTATTCTACTGTTTATTTGTCTATCTCTTAGTATTATTCCTTTTATCGATCTTAATACTTTCATAACCACGTTGTTTATTTTCTATTTTGTTTCCTTTGTGTCTGCCCTTGCCTCTGTTGCGTATGTTAAAAGTGGCCTCACTGTTGTTTTGTATACTCAGTTTGCTTTCTATAAATTCGTTTCTCCATATGGTTTGTCTTAAACAGCTACTCACTTTCATCGCTTGATTTGTTGCTTTTCTGTCTTCAAGTTTCTCTCACTAGTAATTTCAACTCCTAGGTAGTCATACTATTAGTATGACCTCCTAGGAGGTCATACTAATATTTAAAAAGGGGGATAACACCGACATCGAGAATTATCGCCCGATAAGTCTACTCTCTCACTTATATAAATTATTAATGAGAATCGTAACAAACAGACTAACATTAAAGCTTGACCAATTCCAACCAGTAGAGCAAGCTGGGTTTAGAAAAGGCTACAGTACTTTGGATCAACTCCAAACACTAAAATTACTTATTGAAAAAGCAAATGAATATAACATCCAACTTCACCTGGCCTTTGTAGACTATAGAAAGGCCTTCGACTCTTTAGAAATATGAGCCTTCCTCTCATCAATGGATGATGCTAGAATAGATTCCAGATACTCGCAGCTTATAAAAAACATATACGAAAATGCCACCTTCTCCGCCTAAATAGATCAGGATACTAAGACGAATACAATCCCGGTAGGTCGAGGTGTACGCCAAGGAGACATAATTTCCCCAAAATTATTTTCGCTGGCCCTAGAGACATGTTTAAGAAGATACAGTGGGAAAAGAAAGGAATTAAAATCTACGGCTCTTATCTAAATCACCTACGCTTTGCTGATGACATTGTACTTATTAGTTGCGACATAAACTAACTTAAAACAATGCTAGAAGATCTAAAGCACATATCGTCGACAGTGGGACTCGAGATGAATGTCAGCAAAACTAAAATAATGAGTCCAACAGGAGAACATTTGGAAATTCAAGGCCAAATAATAGAAAACGTAGATCAGTACATATACCTTAGACATGCAGTAACGCTTGGAAAGGAAAATCAAACGGCGGAGATTGGCAGAAGAGTAGCTTTGACATGGTCGGCTTTTGGAAAGCTCCAATATATATTTAAAGATGCCAATAAGCCCATAAGCTTGAAACGGAAGGTATATGAAACTTGCATACTGCCAGTCTCAACTTACGGTCTAGAAACCGCCACATTAACTGAAAAAAGCGTAAAAAGACTTAGAACGACGCAACGAGCAATAGAACGAAGAATGCTTGGGATAAGTCTGAGGGACAGAGTACGTAATGAGACCATTCGACAAAGAACCAAAGTCGCCGATATCATAGAGCGTGTCGCACACCTTAAGTGGCAATGGGCTGGACATGTGGCTAGACAAAACGACAGCAGATGAACAAAAAAGTTGATTAAGTGGAGACCCAGAGAAACAAAAAGAAGCATAGGTAGACCTCCAAAAAGATGGCTAGATGATGTGAAGAGAACAGCGGGCACCCATTGGCAGCAAACAGCTCAAGACAGAAACGCATGGAAGAAATTAGAAGAGGCCTATGTCCTGCAGTGGGCAATAATTGACTGAAGAAGAAGAAGAAGGTAGTTGAAAGTAATTACCTGTTCTATGCTTTTGCCTTCCAATTCTAGTTTACATCTGCGTGGTTCTCTGCTAGGATTAATGCTGCGGAGATAATTAGTCTGAGAAGTATAGCCGGAGTGACTCGGTTGGTTAAAGTAAAGAATAGTGAGATAAGAAAAAAAGATAAAGGAATGCTTAGACGGTTTGGTCACGTAGAAAGGATGAATAAAGAAAGATTGACGAAACAAATTTATAAGGCGAGTGTGAATGGACGGAAGTCGGTAGAGGTCGACCTCGGCGAACATCAGATCAACATTGTTTTGAAGAAAGGCCAGGTCAAGAGTACCAACAACCGACGAGCATGTATGAAAGCATTGATGAAAGTAAGGGAAGCAAAAGATGTGTGTAAGAACCGTAGCAAGTAAAAGGAAGTGGTCTTTGCCTAACCCTACGGGAAAAAGGCGTGACTATATATGTATGGTTCTCTGCTAATTACCATGCATTTGGTTTTTTCCGCTGAAATCTGCATGTTGTATTCTTATGCTTCTTGTTCTTCGTCTCTTTAATGTTGTTTTCGATATTTAGAGAGGAGTCGTGCGCAGTACCCTGCTCGGCTACGAGTTCATGGGTACTCATAAGGGTGGCAGCGGTGGTATCATATGTAATTTGATCATATCCCCATCGCTAGAAGACTGCAATTTGTGTCCCATTTTGTTGGCCACCAGGAACTACATGGTTAGTTTCGGTAAAGCTATGTCCACCAAATATAACGGAGGCACAGGAATAAAAGTAATTACAGGCTTCGCAGCCAGCAACCAACGTGAAAGGAATTCCGAAACGATGGATGCCAGCAGGTAAGATTAAATTATACTGTAAGCGCTGTGGCTTGAAATAGGTTTTTCATTATACCTACCTGAAAACACTATATTTACACGCCTATTTAGCGCACCGAAAATGGGTTTTTTTGGTGCAGAAATCGCAAATTTTTCTGTTTATTTTCTCAGCAACGGGATAAATAACGCTTGTTTTTTGACAATTTTTAGTGATAATATCTTAACAATTTGTCTTTTCCAGGTAGATATAATGAAAAGTATCATTCATTAAACGTCCATAAATGCTTTTCCGTGCTTGCACAACTTTCCGTGTTCGGCTGCGCCTCCCACGGAAACTTGTCACGCGCGCACGGAAAAAGCCTATTTTCTCGACTCCTTATGAAATATACTATTGACATTTACGATGTCAAATTTGGTTTTTCCGAACAAATAAATATCTAAATAGCCAGCTACTGAAAACCGGACACAGTTACCGTAATTACGCTACAAGAAAAGAATAAGGGTATGCGTTTTTGTATTTACAAAGACTAAAAAGTACGTTCGTGGTGTAAATCATGCACACAATAAGCAAAAAATATCTCAATTTCCAATTTCGAGTGATCTTTTCTACTTCGTAGAGGTTGATATTTACAAAATTTCAGCCGCATTTACAGGTAGAATGAAACACTTGGCACACTTAAAAAATAATATATTATATATTATCAACTGCCTACCAGCATCTCAAAATAAAGTAATGTAATTAACAGTTCTCTAGAAATAGCAATAGAAATATCTTTGCGAACCCTGGAAAGTCTTGATGAGTGTTTACACAAATGTAATTGCGCAAGGGTACAGCGGTGAACTAATTTTGACCACACAAAGTGTCGAGAAACCTCGTTATTAAGTACCGATAATAATTACTGTAGTAAAAATTAATATGTCAGGATAGCACTTGCTCATTTTGCCAACATGCTTCGCGGTAATTTATTTTTACAGCTAAAACCTCCCACTTGTCCTTCAGCTCCTGGCAAAGGGTGTAAATTAGGAAATGTTTAGTTAACACCCTTATTGCAGGGATCACGTCGTCAGCGTCACATTCTGAGTGGAATGCAAGAGATTTTTTATCTATCACCATTGTTCGTTTCAATCTTTTCAGCTTCATTCCCTTTGTCTCCAAAAAATGGCTTGCTTGTACTTTTTTTTATCAGATTTGAATTGTTTTACGGTTAAAAAGTTCTTGTTACGCGACTAATAAGGTTGTTGTCGTTTATTTTTGGATGTACGAGGGATTATCTAAACGTAGACCCCGAGTTTTAGCCAGATGCTTATTAAGTAATATTCATTTTATTATTATATTACAAAATGATGATGTTCCTGCTTTTTCGTATTTTAAATAAATTCGTTCAATGAACCAGTTACTTTTGCCTGCTGCTAGCAATCTGCTGCTAGCAATCTGCTGCTAGCAATCTGCTGCTACCAATCTTTAAGTCTTATTATAAGTTTTTAAACACAACACAAGATCACTCGCATCACATCACTTAACATAGGATCTTTACAAAAGTAATGCACTTGGCACAAGAGACGCCATATTTGCCTTGTGAGTTTTAATCCAACGCTGCAGAGATACAAATAAAGATGTCTACATCTGCTTTATTGACTTTGCAAAGGCCTTCGATAGTGTAAACCACGAACTTCTCATATCCATACTAAATAAACAGTATTGCCGTAGCAAAACTAACTTTTCCAAACCGAGGGCTCTTTTTATTTAATATTGTTCTAGTTGTCCTAGTGTTCATTAAATTGAATTTGTATTTATAATTTATATGGAGATACTGACCAAATTTTGAATAATGATCTTGTCCGTCGGCCGGGTCAAACGTAATACTTGAAAGTTTCATCACCCTAGCTCTCCTTCTGAAGTTATCGTGCGAAAACTACAAAATGCGGTAAATTTGAGGATCACCTTGTACGGCAGCTACCTAAAGGAATGTATTATTATGGCCCATCTTCGAACTCGGTCTTGTCCTTCGGGCAAAACTTCTACCCTGTAAGTGTTAGTGACCTACTGCCTCTCTGTATCAAGATATCGTGCCCACAAGATTTTTCAACACACACACACACACTACACACAGACAAAATTTGAAACAACCGCCAAGCTGAAAATGGTGCATTTCGATGCGTGGGGCCAGCAAACGTGTAGCGCACATGCTTTTCAACCATCTATAAATCGAAGTAATACGAATTTAGTTTATAAATTTTATTTTCATCTGAAAAATCGACATTTTTCTACGCCATTTTGTAATACTTTGCAATTAATATTTTCATGATCTAAAAAATCCCAAACAAACTTAAACTATTAATTAACAATAAGCCGTTTTCCGTTCACACCACTTTACTACGCCAGAAAAATAAACCTGTAAACTCTAAGTATTTCATGTTTGCCAAGTCAATCTACCTATTTAAAACATAAAAGATTTTTAATATTGATATGGTCACTATAAGATGTTGTTAGGTTAGCTAATTACGTAATAACTTAAGACAGAAGGACTCTTAAGTAGGGACTGAATTAATTAACCGACTTGGTTATTACATGGATCTCACAACTTAATACGGTAGAAGAACTGAGTTGCGAAACTTGGTGTTTTTTACAAGTTATGTTTTTGATGGCATTGTCTTTTCCCATACAAATACATTAATGTAAGATCCGATTTAAGAAAGATTGTTAATTCATTAATCATTATTGCCACCTCCAGTCAGCTGCTTATGATCTATAAGGCACAGATCCGACCTGTACTGGAGTACTGTTCCCATATTTGGAGTGCAGCACCTAAACATATCCTGAAGCTACTGGATTCTATCCAAAAAAGGGCAATTCGTCTCGTCGGTGATGCCTCGCTTACAAACTCGCTTACTTGTCTGGAACACCGTAGAAAAGTTGGCGATTTGTCTCTATTTTATAGATATTTTCATGGGCGATGCTCTTCTGAAATATCAACAATCGTTCCTCCTTTGGCAGTCTCTTCGAGATTAACCCGTCAAGTTCAGTCTTCACACCCCTTCGTGGTCATTTTGGAGACCTGCAGAACATCACTTTCCAAAGACTCATTCATCCAACGAATTGCGAGGCTTTGGAACTCATTGCCTAGGGAGGTGTTCCCCGAGGCATACAACCTCCAGAAATTTAAGAAGAACACCAACTCCTACCTTCTTTCCCTTGGTTCCCACGATGTTCTCTGAACATTACAGGATATCCCTTTTCGTGGGAACCAGAACATAAAAAAAAAAAAACCTCAAGCCTTGATACAAGTATGAATTCGACACGGTATGCTTTTTATTAAGTTAATAATTTCTGCTTAGTGCAAATACTGCTATTCCTCGAAAACTGCTTGAATCAGTTGAGTTGCACAACCCGAGTTATCCTGACTGGCTTTTTATTGTATTCCACAAGTGTTCTACTGGATTCAGATCAGGTAAACAACTAGGTCATTCTAAAATACTCACGCCCTCCGTTTCTAAACAATTAATGAAAAATCAGCTTTTATAAACAAATTTATTCGCCTCATCGTAGACGCCCCCTATTACATCTCCAATGAAGCCATACAACAAGATGTTCCAATATCACCAATAAAAGAAGTAATTGCCGAAATTAGTGACATCTATCGTAAAAGAATATCGATTCACCCTAATGTGCTAGCCAGTGAGTTGTTTGAACAGAACGCAAATGTAAAACGTCTTAAGAGATACACGATATCGGAATTAAAGGACAGATTCATCGAATAATATAAATATTTTAAAATAACCAATTATTTATTTTACTATTATTGTATATACAACTAAACCTAAGTTAAGAAATACGAAGGTGTCTCACTGGAACCCCACTACACATGCCAATACTGTCAAACCAAAAGCTTATTGTCTCCGGATAGATTGCTGAATAAAGGATGTAAAAAAAATGTGAATTATCATGCATATACATATGCATGCATATACACAAAGTGCCACGTTTTCCAAAAAAGTGAATTCCTTAAATCATCCCATCACAATGTCCGGAAATACCCTTGAACCAAGTCCTTCCATCTCGATTTTGGGAGTCACGGTGTCCAATAATATGTCTTGGCATGACCATGTTGCTAACATCGCAAAGTCGGCAAGCCAGAGGCTAGGTTTTCTGTGGAAAGCCAGAAAGTTTTTTACTCCTGATCAACTGTTGACGACGTACAAGGCTCAAATCCGACCTCTACTGGAGTATTGCTCGCACATTTGGGGTTCAGCACCAAGGCATTCTCTTCGTCTTCTAGATTCCATTCAGAAAAGAGCCATTCGCTTGATAAACAGCTCAACTCTCACAGATACCCTTCACCCTCTAGAACATAGAAGAAGAGTTGCAGACCAGTCATTGCTCTACAGATATTTCCATGGCAGATGCTCCAGAGAAATAAAAACTCTTGTACCACCATTGGCCACATTCGGCCGAAGAACTCGGCACGCTGATCAGTCTCACCCATTTACTCTCAAGATTGACACTACTAGGACCAATCTTCATCAAGAATCCTTCTTTTACAGGGCTGCTACGGAATGAAATAAGCTTTCCAAATCAGTTTTTCCAGAAAACTATGACCTACAACTTTTTAAAAAGCGTGTCCACAATCATTTCCTTTCTATAATCCCTTCCTCTTCTAATAGTCGCAGTGCGGGCCGTCCGCGGCCCACACGATAGGTCTACCCTTTTTGCGACTATTTTCATAAAAAAAAAATACTACAGGTTTTGGCACGCAACTACTGTAGTTTATTAATGTTTTTGTTTGCAGGGAAAGCTTATCAACGATGCTAGAAGGCTCGCTTCCTGGATCCGTTTGGACGTTACATTTTATGAAGAGAAAGAAATGCTAGACAAAAAATATCGGTAAATGCTCTTTTTCTTTTAAATCTTTCCAAAAATGTTTTGCTTGCACTAAGAAGTATCGAAACTGGAGATATAAATATATAAAATCATATTTATGTAACACAAAATGTATTAAATATAAACACTGTTCGTATTTTTTTTCAAATTTCGTTTACTTAAAGCAAGCGTATTGAATTGTCATACTATTACAACCACGTTTTTTACGACCAAGTGCGAGGAACATTTCAAATTTACTTTTATGTGAAAGAAGGAACAAGTTTCTGTTTTTTTTGACATCACAAATCAACCACAACCGGCTGTGTAAATCTAAATTTACGGCTGACGTCGATTGCGATGGATGTATAATGGATGGAATCGAATTTGGTGGGGGTTTACCGGTCTGTCGGTAATGTGGATTTCTACCACAAACTGGATAACGAGTTATTCTCTAATTGCTCTTGTTATACCACATTGCAATTATGAAACAAGAACAGTGACATACGTGTGACATTTTTCAAAGCGAGTTTAACAGGTAACTACTTGTACACACAAAATTTAACAGAGCATATGCAAGACATTATTCGAGAGAATAACGAATGGTGCGATCTCTGGTGGATGATTTTCGAACAACAAGGTGAACAACTAACAAACTATTCGCGTTTTCAAATCATCTCTGCTTTTGATAGAAACTTTCACGGTTTCTAAAGAGTTGAAATGACTTTCATAGTTTGCTCTCTCAAGTGGATCCTACAAGATCAGTGTCATTACGTTTAACAGTCTTTCACGATTAATTTTTAGCCTTAAGCGATGATTCTTCTTCTTCTTCAGATTTTAGAGGTCCACTGCTGAACATAGGCCTCCTCCATCTTTTTCCAGGTCGAACTGTTTTGAGCAGTGTGCATCCAGTTCTTCCCGGCTAGCAGCTGTTGGTCATCCCATTATCTCGCCTGGGATCTACCAACACTCCTTTTTGTCTTCTGGGTCTCCACTGCATTATTTTCTTGGTCCATTTCACGTCATCCCGGGCTACATGACCTGCCCATCGCCACCTTAATCTTAAAATTCGTTCTATGACAATATGGATTAGTTTTCCAAAGGCAGCACAAGTCAAGCCGATTCGCCTTGTGACTTCCGCTGTTTGGTTGTCCCTGCCCAATTTGATATTATGCCCCAGATAGATGTACTGCTTCACGGTTTCCAAGTGGTGGTTATCCAATGTTATTTGTATATTTTCATGAGAGAGGATTTTGGTCTTCTGGAAGTTCATCTGCAGGCCAACATCTTATGATGATTACTTACTCGTAATATCGGTCATTACTACTAATTACCAGATCTTATTCTAGGTTTGTGACCTTAACGTTATTCTGATATTTTGATGATGCAATAGCATTAATTCATGTTTTTAACTACCGTTGAGGACTGTTTCAGTTTGTGTTGTTTGGTAATTTTTTAGAAAAAGTGGATTGAAAGTGTCGTTTTGTGATTATTAATCTGTGATTATAATGAAATTTCTCGTTGGATTTGTGGTGGAAAATATTTGCTTTCAAACCAGAGCCAGAGCTGTTCTCACTGGCAAACCCCATGAGATATCTAGATGGTTAGAGTTGAATTCTTTTAAATGATGTTGGAATATAATACCATGTGGATGTAATTATAAAGATGAAGGGGGAATGCAAACACATCTCTATCACACTTTTTAAAATGCATCAGGTTGTATTTCTTTTTAATCTAATGGTGGCTTATTATTGATTCCAAACAATTTCGCAAAATGTTGTGAACAATTTATTTTTGTTGTTTATTTTTCTGGTATTTTAATAGTTTTTGGACTCATTTCGTGCCTGTTGAGCCTGTTTTTTTTTTGTCAAATATGCAGCGATTTTAAAAAGGACTTGAAGTTAAATCCAGAAGTTACCTACTAATTGGATTCTTGGTGATGTTTCTTTGAAGTAATTTACTCTTTGGAGATGCAAAATTGTGTAAAACATGGATAAACATACCGAATATTAGAAAATTCACTATAAAACACATGCAAGTTTGTAGTGAGCAGTTTATAACTGGAGATATTATAAATTCCAAAAGTAAGATTTAGTTTGGAACTTTTATAGTTTCTGCAAGCAAAATTGTTATGAATTTTACTACAGGGTCATCGAAATGAAAACGTTAATCACCAAAATTTTTGACAAAGGTACCTCCACAAAGTAATTACCTAAAATAGAAAGGAGCGCCATCCATTGGTAGCAAGTTCTACTAAGAAGAAATTCACCAGATAATTTAATTTTTAACTTGAAATCGTTCAATTTTGTGTGCAGGTGTGTTTGGGGCATCCTGCAACTGGGCACTCTGGACGATGAATCGGAGAAGGCTAAGCAGCACGCTTGGCCTGCTCAATGTCCACATCGCACTAAGAGCGCACCTATTCAAACTTAAAGTGGCAGCTGAGAAAAACTGTAGACTATGCAACGAAGAGGAAGAGAGCATACACATACTGCGTTGCTGCCTGATGTCAGCGGTGTACAGGTATCAAACCTGGGGCCGCATGATAATGGATCCAAGTGATCTAAATGAGACAGGGCCAACAGAAATCCTGCGGTTTGCCAGAACCAGCGGACTGGAATTCTGATGCCCTGAAGACACAGCGGTAGTCACAGAGGATCAAAAGATCTAGGTGACATAGGTGCCTATACCAATGGCCCAACCGCAAGAATGTAACGTAATATATTTTATACAAAATAAAAAAGTTATGCAATTTTTACCTCCGCATTTATTAAAAAATTGTCACTTTCGTGCCCACCATTCGGACTTCCCTGCGCCCGAAGCGGCTTTCATCAGAGTAACGATGAATTTTTAATTGAAGAGATGATAACAGCGTAGTCGAGGGTCATACAGTAAATGTAACTCGAGCTAAATAAACGGAATAATAAAGGGTTACATTCATGATAAAATAGTCAAGAAACCGACAATATACTCTTGCGATTATCACAAAAAAAATTACAAGTCACGGGGTTAGTCTTATCAGTTCACGACCAAACAAAATTTGAAAAAAAATATTTTTATTTCGTTTAAACAAAGAAGCAAACTTCCCCAGGGTAGAATCTAACTCCACTTTGAAATTGGTTGGACTAATGCTTATCAAGTAAACGTATTACGAGTATAATTATGATAAAAATTTTCCACGTTACCAATTTCACTAAAAACTTCTGTCAAACAAATACTAAACGACGTACCGTCATCAAACGTCGTACTTAAACTTTGTAACGTTGGTACTCTCTGCTATTGAGAAAAATCACGGAGTGGGCGACATTTATTATTGATCGTATGAACTTCTCGAGGTATGAACAACAAACTAAACTCCATTTGTTTATATATATTTTTTTTTAGTAAAAATATTCACAAAAAGGGTAGATCTATAGTGTAGGCCGTGAACGGTCCGCACTGCGACTATTAGAAGGGGAAGGGATTATAGAAAGGGGAGGATTGTGGACCCAGTTTTTAAAAAGTTGCAGGTCATAGATTTATGGAAAAACTGATTTTGAAAGCCTGTTTTATTCTGTCGCAGCCCTGTAAAAGAAGTATTTTTGATGGAAATTGGTCCTTGTAGTGTCAATATTGAGAGTAAATGGGTGAGACTAATCAGTAAGCCGAGTTCTTCGGCCGAATGTGACCAGTGGTGGTATAAGAGTTTTTGTTTCTCTGGAGTATCTGCCATAGAAATATCTGTAGAGTAATGTCTGGTCTGCAACTCTTCTATGTTCTAGTGATTGAAGAATATCTGTGAGAGTTGAGCTATTTATCAACCAAATGGCCCTCTTCTAAATGGAATCTAGAAGACGAAGAAAATCCCTTGGTGATGAACCCCAAATGTGCGAGCAATACTCCAGTAGAGGTCGGATTTGAGCCCTGTACGTCGTCAACAGTTGATCAGGAGTAAAAAACTTTTAAGCTTTCCACAGAAAACCCAGCCTCTGGCTGACATTGCGATTTTAGCAACATGGCATGCCAAGACATATTATTAGACACCATGACTCCCAAAATCGAGATGGAGGGACTTGATTCCAGGGTATTTCCGGACATTGTGATGGAATGATTTGAGGAATTCACTTTCTTGATATGGGTGAAAAGTGAATAATTTTGAGCAATTTAAACATTAAAAGTGTTATATTTGTACGATATTTTTTGAAGAATTGGAGTTAATAAATCACAAAATCCGAAAATGCAAAGGATTAAAAAAAGTGATATGGAGATATGTAAAATCGCGAAAAATATGAACTGTTCCACAATGCTCTACATATAGCAATTCGATTATATCTTTGTATAAATTTCCTTCAAATCCTAAGGCAGCTCAGAAATGGAAGGTGATCTTAAAAATAGGAAAACCAATCTCAAAGTTTATGTTTGTTTGCAGCAAGCACTTTGTAAAAGATAATTTTTTTAGTGGTAAGTTTGATATTGTTGTCCAATGATCTATTATTTTATTTGTGATTATTCATAGTGACTTTAACAATACAGAGAAAGCGTTTGTTCCTTGCCAAAACCATCCAGTGTTGAAGTGTCAACATTTCATAATTAAGAAAGACAGAAGTGACTCTTCAATAAAAACTTTGGTTTTACAAGTAATCAAACGAATATTTGTTGTTTACACCTCGATTCGACTTTTTGTTAGTGACAGCGCCATCTAGCGTTGCGTCTTTTCAAACAACAACCGCCATTTGTAAGTTTGGTCGGGCACTTTTCTGACTATCGCGCTGACTGTACAGCCAAAATCCATTTTTAGCCAACCTCACGTTGTTAGTCGGTAAGTAAATGTTTATTGCGTATTTTAATAATTTTTTGTCAGTATTACCGACCGGCCGTTAATTTTTTTTTCAATTTAAATTGTTGATTAATAATCCCACTCATATTCACCCATAAAAAATAATATTATTGTTTATACAATTTAATATCGCACTTGATTGCTATGTTGATAAAACAACAATCGCTTTTAATGAATTGAATAATCACAGCAGACCCCGATGTAAATAACAACTCGAGTCGAATATTTATGTATATGGGTCAATTTAACAATGAAATCGAATTAAACCAATACTAAGTACTCTTAGTCACCAAGAATGGTGACAAACTAATGGGATTATACCTAAACACGATTTATATAAAGTCAAAGGTCTGAAGCACCATCGCAATATCCAAAGAGTACAGATTCTTCTTCTTCTTCTTATATTAGGTCTTGAGCCTGTTCTTATCCGATCTCTTTTCCTCTACTGCCGCAGTCGTATTTGTGACGTAGACTGCCAGCTATCTCGCCTTATTTTAAAGGGCGATGGTGGTCTGGTTCCTGGTAAGTAAAAGAAGGAAAGGATGCAAGTTACAAAAAATATGCGTAAAGATTCAAAAAGCAGTGTCAGAGAAGAAGAAAGCCTGGCTGGATTGGCTGGCTTCAAAATCCAATCAAAGAAGGTAAAAGGTAAAACGATTAAAGATGTAAACAAGGCAAGAATGAGTATAAAAGGTTAAAAGGTGTGGCAAAAGAGGTTGTGGCAAGAAAGACCGAGAGTGATAATGATGAATTTGATAAAAGGTTATCTGACGATTTCCAAAACAATAATAAACTTTTTTGGAAGACCATAAGAACAGCCAGAGTTAAAAATACTACCTCGCAACTGGAAAATATCAGAAACCAAGATGGTAGTGTGGTAAAAGGAGAGGAATGCGTATTAAAGAGAAGGAAGGAATACTTCGACAGTTTATTTGAGAAAGAGGATACACAAGTACAGGCCCCATTCGGCGACATGAGTGAAAGTTGCAATAAAAGTGAAATTAGTACGACAGAAATTGTGGAAGCGTTGAACAGTATGAAATTGCGTAAAGCTGCTGGGTACGACAGGATAACAGTTAGAATGCTGAAGGCTGGACAAAGCGTGGTAACTAGTCTGCTGTACCGCCTTTTTAACCTTTGTTGGAGGAGTGGTAGCGTACCAGACGAATAGTGCAAGGCCGTCATCATGCCGCTATACAAGAGAAAAGGTTTGCAGCAGGACTGTAAGAACTACCGAGGTATTAGTTTAATCAGCATAAACGGCAAACCGTATGCAAAGATATTGATTAAAAGAGTTACGAATAAACCTGAGAAGATAATATGGGATGTGCAAGCAGGATTTAGAAGAGAAAAGAGATGTATGGATCAGGTCTTTTCATTACGAGGTATAGTCGAAAAATTCTTGGCTAAAAGTCAGAAGGTCTATTGCGCTTTTATAGACTTCGAAAAAAAAACGACGCATCTGGAAAATCGCTAACCGTATTCGGACAAATCACGGTCTTTGTAGGGACTCCCTACACAAATGGGATAAAATTACGGACCCACTGTGTGACTGCGGAAGGGATAACCAGACCATTCAGCATATTGTGGAGGACTGCGAGACCACGGCCTACCCTGGTGTAATTTCTGATTTCCTCATACTCCCACATGCGGCGATTCAATGGATTGAAAATCTATCGATAGAGATATAAATGTGTTATTTTATTAATTTTCTTCTTTTATGTTTTTACGTTGTGTACGTGTTTTATATATACACCTTTATATTTTCTTAGTTTTAAACCATGCGTAGCCATACGCTAAATAAATAAATAAGACTTGGAAAAGGCCTATGACAGAGTGGTAAGAGTGAATTGTGGTCGACATTGTCTATGAATAGGGTGAGCGGTAGTTTAATACGAGCACTGAAATCACTTTACGAGAATTCCACTGCTTGCGTCAGGAGTGACTTGGTTGAATAAAGTAAAAAATAGTGAGATAGAGAACGCTGTGCTGTAAAAGAGGATGTTATTACAAAGATAAAGGAATGCTTAGATGGTTTGAACATGTAGAAAGGATGGATGAAGGAAGATTGACGAAACAAATTTATAAGGCGAATGTGAATGGACAAGTCGGTAGAGGTCGACCTCGGCGAACATCGATCTCGATCAGATCAACATTGTTTTGAAGAAAGGCCAGGTCAAGACTGATGAAAGTAGAGGAAGCAAAAGATGTATGTAAGAAACGTAGCAAGTGGTCAATTTTTGGAGACCTGCAGAACATCACTTTCCAAAGACTCATTCATCCAACGAATTGCGAGGCTTTGGAACTCATTGCCTAGGGAGGTGTTCCCCGAGGCATACAACCTCCAGAAATTTAAGAAGAACACCAACTCCTACCTTCTTTCCCTTGGTTCCCACGATGTTCTCTGAACATTACAGGATATCCCTTTTCGTGGGAACCAGAACATAAAAAAAAAAAAAAAGTGGAAGGAAGTGGTCACTGCCTACCCCTATGGGAAAAAGGCGTGACTATATGTATGGATGTATGTTGTAATTTCGCTATGTTTAATTTTACCAATCTGCAAAATAAATTGTTGTTTTTATATAGTCAATTAGCATTTTCCTTGGGTTTTTATTTGATGTATCACAAGGTAGGGCTTGCTATTTAACATTTTAAAGAGGGGGTGGGGAATGTAAAAGGGGTGCCACTTGAAAACAGCAGAAGTAAAAGATTTAAAAATAAGCTTTTAAGCTCCTTGCCATGTGCAGGAAAAATACTATGAAAGAAAGTTTTCCAATGATCTGGGTTCCACATCACTGCAAAGAAGAAATTCAGAACCCTCCTTAATCCGTTTTGCATCCTAAATTTTTTTGTTAACTCATACAAATAGAGATACTGTAAGTTTAGCTATAGAGGCACAATTCCACTGCGTGGAAAGGAAAAGGTAATTGACTAGATAATATTACAAAGTAAAATGGTAAAATTCGACCCACCGCTAACGAAAATCAAATCTCATCTTCTCAATGGTGGTTAAAAATAGAGCCAATCTAATCTTAGGAGGTGGGGTATTAAATATTGATGGCTGTATGCATAGAGGAATTCGTGCTGTTGCAAAATCTCGCGGTAGCTATCGTGAACTTTTCCCACGGGGGCAGCAAACATTCATTCTCGTTACAAAATTATAGCGGCAAGCATATATTTTATTAACCTTTAAAACTTCTAACGCTCCATTAAAGCATACAAATTTGTTTCGTTTACATTAATTACATTAAAAAATTCATCCTATCAGTTTCCAATCCCAGTATTACTTAGTAGATTAATAATTTTTATCGCGTGATATTAGAGGAGAAAGTTTGCCTTCCATCTAATCTCTCACCAATTAAACCATTACAGTTGCTAAATATATGGAGTTCTGGCCAAAAACTACTTAAGATTGATCATGATCAGGCCATAAACTGGGTAAGAAATTAGCAATGTCATGAAGGGGCTAAAAAATTGCCAAGAATTGGCCATGAAGTTGTAATGAACTAGCCACAAAGTTTTCATTAACTGATCTTGGACTGGCAATAAACTGACTAAAAACTACCAGGAATTGGCTATGAACATTTCACGAACTAGATATGAACTGGCTATAAAGTTGTAATGAACTAGCTAGAAACTTTTCATAAATGAACTGGCAAGAAACTTTTTAGGAATTGGAGTTAAACTGACTATGAACTTGCCATAAACTGACTAGAAACATGCCGTGAATTCATCATGAACTTGTCGCGAACTGGCTATGAAACGACCAAGATAATTCTGGTGATGCAAAAAAATTCCCAACTTCCCTTAACTAAACAAAAAAAAATTTATAGTTGTACACCACAAAGTCTTCGCAGTTTATTTCTGCATAAAGCTACTATTTTTTATTGCTAATGGAGCGGCGTTAGTGAGTTAATGACGCTTATTAGCATTAATTAACAAACCAGAGAGTAAATCTAACCACTAATTTAAGTAATGATCTGCGCCTTTCAATCTCAGAAATTAATCGGATCCATTTTTACGACACCGTCATTTATCAAAAATAAAAGAGCAGGATACAAAGTATAATTTTGTTATTTTTCACGCCGGCTGCATTTATGAGGAATATCTAAAAACGGACGTTGGTAGATCGATTTTTCGTATGATGTAATAAAAATAACAATAAAAAAAAAGATATGAAACAATGGAAGGGAACATTTTGTGGTTTTTCTTAATACGAGGGGTCAAAAGCTTCATGAAAATTTAGGTCAGAATGGTTAAATAGTTAAACATATTCAGTAGATGCAGCGTCCAGATGTCTGAAGTTGAACAATTAGTGCTTTTGTGATTGTTATTGATACGTAAATTCCACAAAATACAATTCTTTAGAGCACAGTCTGTGAAAGTATTTATAAAAAACGATCTAACACTGTGAAGTTTGCACCACGATCTTGGAATCAGAACGGTCAAGAGGAGATCAACTACTCAATGAAAAGAGATTAAATATTCATCCTAATTTACTAGCAAACCACCTAATGGAAAATAATTCCAAATTTCAGACTAAAAAAAAGGCTCCTGGAGGTCTATAGGGTGGTGGTAATACATAGTAATAATGGACTGCTTGACATAATTTGCTAAATGTTTAATAGAACAGATTGCAATAAAAAACTGATAAATGGGCTAGAAATTTAAGAGATCCAAACTATCTAACGTCAATACCCAAATGCCGAGAATTAAACAATCAGTACTTCTTGGTACTTCTCATATTTAAAAATTATTTATGCAAATAATTACCAAGCGGATCACCAATAAATTTGACTTCTATCAACCACGCGAACAAGCAGCTTTTCAATCTGGGTTTGATACAAAGGACCATCTGCAAGTTGTTAAAAGTGTTATAGAGAAATGCACAAAATATAACAAGCCCCTAGTCCTCATCTTTAACGATTATGAGAAAGCGTTCGACACGATAAATCAAAAACAAATGCTCTATGCACTAATAGAATGCCGTGTAAACTACAGGTACATTAATATTATTAAAAACGTATATGAGGGAGCCAAGGCTTGTGTAAAACTGCACGACTATACGGAGGATTTTCCCATTGAAAGGGGTGTAAGAAAGGGAGACGTGATATCTCCAAAACTATTTACGTCACTCCTGAAACGCATGTTTAAAAGGGTTAATTTTGAAAATATGGGTTTAAATATAAACGGCTAGAAGCTTAATCACCTTAGATTCGCTGATAACAATGTACTGATAACTGAAAAAATAGTCGAAGGCAAATGCTCAACAGACTAGATAAGGCCTCAAAAACAGTTGGATTAAAGATTACATTTAACAAAACTTAATTTATGACCAATTTAGTGATAAGTTAACGAATATCACTGGGTAAACATTATCTAGAACAAGTAGGCTCATACAAGTATCTAGGGCACGAAATTCTATAGGCAGAGATAACCAAACCCGGGAACTAGAGAGAAGAATCGAACTTGGTTGGGCACGGGCAGCTTTTGGAAGACTAAGTAACATTCTAAAATCAAACATCCCAATCTGTTTAAGGAGAAAGGTCTTCAACCAGTGTGTTCTTCCGTTGTTAACTTACGGAGCAGAAACATTAACACTAATAAAGAGGATCGTAAACAAAATTCGTGTTGCACAGAGAGCCATGGAAAGGTCAATGCCGAGAATATCCCTGAGAGATAGAGTTTCTAATACCAGACTTCGCCAACTTTCTGGAGTGACTGATGCGATAAAACGCATAACAAGGTTAAAGTGGAACTGGGCTGGACATGTGGCAAGAACAACAGACGGACGATGGAGAAAGCTGATCCTAGAGTAGAGACCACGACAAGATGCCCTTCGAAACAGGGGTCGCCCACCTACACAGTGGATCGATGATATCAAAAGAATCGAACCAAACTGGATGAGTGCAGCACAGGATCGAGGACGCTGAACTAGAGTAAGGGAGGCCTATGTTTAACAGTGGACACAACTTGGCTGATTGATGATGATGACTTCTTGGTGTTCTTATTGGTACGGGGAACCCTCAGAAGATAACTTCTTGGAGCACAGTCTATCAAAGTATTTCTAAAAAAGATCTAGCGAAGGCATTTTATCCATACGACGGTAAGGACCCGTTAGTTTCGGGTGTGCAATTAAGCGATAAAGGCACGGGAGCCATAAGCAATAAGTAGTAGAATAAATCCACCCAGATGTGACCCTAGCAGTAATCATGGGAAACCACACAGGCGTGCGAGCGAGCCAGGTAAGACACCGGATGTTTTTTATGATTAGACCACACCATAGCGGGTGGGCGAAGGTCGTTCGAATCCAGGTCAGTGTTCAATTGGAACAACGTGCGAGAAAGGTCGGCCGATCTCTGCGACCCACCCCTATGTATAACACTACATGTACATACTAATCAATCAATGTAAAAAGAAATTTTTAAAATATACGAGTTTAAGTTCAAACCCACTCGGACTTGATTTCCTGACAACCCTAATATCTCCTACACTAGCACTGTTCAGTGAACGCCGACTAAAAATAATCTTTGTCAGACCTAAAGCGTTGAATATTTCAGTAATTTATAGTAGTAGTTTGGCAGACGAAAAATGCCATTTGAACTAAAATAGTGATGCCAAAACAGCTAATAAACTAACAAAATAAAGAAATCCCCCGATTTACACAAAAAATTTTTATATCGAGTAGTTTTATTACATTATTTTTTCATTTTGTTTATCGCTGTTCTGTTACCCACATTGTTTTCACGTAAATTCAACACTGCATGCGGGATGAGTAATACTTCATGTAGAGAGATTAATAATATCAATCACAGGAAGTGAGATTTCAGCAATTGATGCATATTGAAAAAAACAAAACGTTAATATGTACGAAATGTATTTATCAGCGTCTGCACGATTATGGGCCATCCCATTTTAATTATAATCATCGCCAGAGTGAGACCGTTAAGCAAAAAAATGCGCGGCTTCCATTGATAACTCAACATGCCACTTAAATTCTTTAAAAACGAAATAAAAACAAAATTAAATTTTAATATCAGACATTAAACGATGACATATTACGTGTGTCCTGATACGAATATTACGGATCGCGTTTGCGTTACAAAAAAGCTTGGAATAAAACCACTAGACTGAAAAAATGACCTTCTTTTAAAAATAATTACATAATGGAAAATATAGAAATTTACTCTCTTAAGGTAAGTACAGACCGAGCAACAAAATGTTTGTAGTGCCCTGATCCAGGAAAACATGGAAAGAGGGTTAATGAAAGCCCAACGAACTCAGTTGACCGTTCATAAGAATTTCTTTGAACCGAACGAACGTGCCAATGTCAACACGCATTGCGTACGAATTAATTGTATTTATTAAACAACGAATCGTCTAGCAAGTGTTGTGTGTTTTTATATTTTGTCATAACCGGGTCGTGGCGCGAACTGCTTAGTTTGCCTTCCTCGGTTCAAGTTCAAAAATTGTAAACAAAACATTTAGTCGTAATGTTCAATTAGTTTAATATAGTATTTAGGAAAACGTTCCTCCTTTTATTCTAACAAGGGTTTCCCGTAACCTTAAGGTGCCTAAGTACAACATGGCTACCTAAAACACTACATGTTGGCATCATGTTGCCTGGTGTTGTCAACATATTTGTATATTGATGTTGCTAACACTGTTGCACGTCCACACCAAAGTCGGTGTTGAATTAAAAATGGAAGAGACTATTGCTGTTTATAATAATTGCTGGTAATGTTCAAAAAAGGAAAAGACGGAGGTGGCAGAGAGAATTTCTAAAACACGGGATAAGCCATGGGGATAACCTATTGTCTGAACTACGTTCATCATTTCAGTTAGTTCCATTACCAGCTCCTTTGTCCATATCATCTTCGCTAGAAAACTACAAAACTGCATTATAAAAATAATAAACTATACATAAATACTATAACATAATAGCGCACCTAAACTATAACTAAACTATACATAATAGCGCACCTACTTGTACCACTGGTTGAAAATTTTGTGTTGCCAACAGCACTAGCACGTACACATTAAGCAATGTTTTCCATTTGAATGGAGAACACGGATACATGCAACAATCAACAAATTTCTTTGTTGTCACGCCGCCCAATGTTGCCGTGTATCTAGCAACTTGTATCTTGTTGACGGGATACATGTTGCCAACACGTGTTGCCAACATTTTGTTGCCCGGTTTGTACTTGCCTTTATACTATAAATAAACGCTTACCTCACGAGAAACTTTATCGCGAATGTTTAAGATTTCCGGTTGGTTGCAAGTTATTAAAAAGCTTCTTGTTTAAATCATTAGTCTACAGATATTTCCGTGGCAGATGCTCCAGAGAAATAAAAACTCCTGTACCATCACTGGCCACATTCGGCCGAAGAACTCGGCACGCTGATCAGTCTCACCCATTTACTCTCAAGATTGACACTACAAGGACCAATCTCCACCAAGAATCCTTCTTTTACAGGGCTGCTACGGAATGGAATAAGCTTCCAAAATCAGTTTTTCCAGAGAACTATGACCTGCAACTTTTCAAAAAGCGGTTCCACAATCATTTCCTTTCTATAATCCCTTCCCTTCTAATAGTCGCAGTGCGTGCCGTCCGCGGCCCACACGATGGGTCTACCCTTTTTGCGACTATTTTTATTAAAAAAAAATCATTCATTAAGACAAACTCGGCAAAAATGGATTTATTTATTAAAAATAGATCTTTTTAAATACGCTCAGTTTGGCGTCGATGACCCTGAAGAGCATGGCGTCGGTGATGATGTGCCATTTGGGGGTGAACTTGGTGGCGAAAGCTTCGAGTTGAAAGGTGACATCGATGGGACAGTACGTCGGTTTGATTCGTGAGACCTCGCATTCGAAGTATACGCTGGCGGTCGCTTGAGATATCGGATAGCATTTGGTCGGTATGGCAAATATCGCTTCGTATTTGTAAAAGTCGCTAACTTTGTTGCTTTCCGAGGATAACATCAATATGGAAAACACCCAATTTTCGTTTACGATCGCTGTCGTGTTTATCCATTCCACTATTTTGAAACCTAAACGAAACAACTCAAATATTTTCGGAAACTAGCGCCAAAACGTTCCAAAGATATAGTAATGTCATAATACATCAGCCAAAAAGTCCTGGAGCCAACTACTAAACATATTGTCTCCTTTAACAGAGATAATATCTTCTTCTCCAACAGTCGAGACATCCTACAGTATTGTGCGAATTAAAGTGAACACAGAGCAGTGGCGTAGCGTGGAATATTGTCGCCCGGGGTGGAATTATAATTTGCGCCCCTTTGACGTCATAAAAATAATGATGTTGGTAAGAAAAAAAAGTAAATATACGAGAGCAGTTTGATAAGTCAGTGACTTTTTGAATTTCCCGCGCAGTTACTCCAAATGCAACAGTGCTGCCGTCAACTATAATCTATCAGTGGGCAACTTTCTAATTTTGAGCAAGCTACGTCGTGCAGTTGGTGTTTGATAGCCGTTTAAAGCAGACAACCTCGTGAATTTTTACGAAAAGGGAAAAAAGTGAATTTCGTGTGCTGATTAAGCATTACTTTTTACGTAAAAAATCCATCACTGAAACTAAGGAAAGACTTGATAAATACTACGGGGACTCGGCACCATCAATTTCAATGGTCAAGAAGTGGTTTACAGAGTTCCGTTGTGGTCGTACCAGCACTAGTGACGCCGAACGTCCAGGTCGCCCAAAAGAAGTGATCACGCCGGAAATCGTCGATAAAATCCCTGAAATGATATTGGATGATCGGAGAATGAAAGTGCGTGAGTTGGCTCATTCTGTAGGTATCTCAACTAAACGAGTACATCATATTTTACACGAATATTTGGACGTGAAAAAACTCTCTGCGAGGTGGGTGCCGCGATTGCTCACATTCAACCATAAGCGCAATCGTGTGACCACTTCAAAAGAGTGTTTAGCGATGTTCAGCCGTAATCCGGACGAATTTTTGCGCCATTTTGTTACTGTGGATGAAACATGGATCCATCACAACACGCCAGAGACCAAGGAACAATCGAAACAGTGGGTTGCTCGGGGTGAACGTGGACCAAAGAAGGCGAAACAGAGTCTGTCAGCCAACAAGGTCATGGCCACAGTTTTTTGGGATGTACGCAATTTCATTCACATCGATTACCTCAAGAAAGGTAAAACGATAACCGGCGAATATTATTCAAAGCTTTTGAACAGATTCGATGTTGATTTGAAGCAAAAACGGCCGCATTTAGAGAAGAAAGTGCTTTTCCATCAAGACAATGCACGTGTGCACACTTGTCTAGTCACGATGGTCAAAATCCACGAATTGGGATACGAACTGCTACCCCATCCAGCATATTCTTCAGATTTAGCCCCCTGCGACTATTTTCTTTTTCCAAACCTAAAGAAATGGCTGGGCGGTAAGAGATTTGAGTCGAATGAAGAAGTCATTACCGAAACAAACGCGTATTTTGAGAGCTTTGAAAAAACCTATTATTTGGAGGGAATAAAAAAATTAGAAAAACGCTGGACTAAATGTATCGAGCTAAAAGGTGATTATGTAGAAAAATAAAATGTTTATTTGCGGAAAAAAATTTGTTTTATTCAAAAAGTCACTGACTTATCAAACCGCCCTCGTGTGAAAGAACTGAGCGAAAAAAATTTATTTCAAAACCATGTCATATAGTACGTCGGTGTTCAAAACCTATTACACTATAAAAATAACGTCTAGTGTAAGTCCAAAATTCAACTTTTTGGGGCCTTACGCGCAGAAAAATCGTTAATTTTGTCCGTCACACTTTGTTCTATTGACAAAATGGCCAAATCACTCAATCTTATGGAACTCATGGTAGACCTCAAGTAATTTTTTATTAATTTTAGCTTTAAAAAGCTACGCTCATGTGAATTAACACTGATAGCAATAGTTAAAAAAATTCGAAGCATAATTTCGATATTAGATAAGCAAATACCATAATTGCATAGTGCATCGAAAGAAACACCTAAAGGGCAGAAATCTATATTTTATCAGATAGCCAAGCAGCACTAATAGCTCTGAAGTCATACACTTGTGAGTCCAAGCTGACTTGGGACTGTAAACAGTCCCTGAGTTTAGAGTTCACATTGTCTGGGTACCCGGACACAGGGACATACCAGGCAATTGTAAGGCGGACGAGCTAGCAAGAAAGGTCACCACCCTCTCAGCCGCATCTGTCTCATCTCAGCAAGGAGTACCAATTGCAAATTGTCGACTCCTCCTGCACAGCAAAGTAGTTCAAAAAGCCAACTTGAGGTGGCAAAATGAACCCACATGCACATCATCGAAACAGATTTGGCCTAAACTAGATCTACGTCGAACTAATGATGTTTTAACTCTAATCAGGGAGTCCATTGGAAATGCGATCGCGGCCATAACAGGACACTAAGCAAGTGGATCCCATGCACGGCGCATGGGAATCACGGAGCTACGACATGAGCTCTGTAAAAGCTGTCACGATGAGGAAGAGGAGAAAACAATGGTACATCTTCTCTGCCACTGCCCTGTCATAGGGCAACCAAACCTCAGCTCAGTTATCATTAAAGACCTCACACTTTTTATTAAAAATTCCAACTGGTTCTCACGGTAGAGGAGAGAGGCACCGCCGTCCATCACAGTTTTAACCTTACCTAACCTACTTCCATGTTATCTTTTCTGAGTAGTAACGAAATTTTTAATATTTGTTTTTAAAATTATATCCACTTCATTACGTATTATTGTTGCTATCGAAATTTCTTTAATAGGTAACGAAAATATACCTAACCTACCTAATATACCTAACATAAATTAATTTGCCCGGACTATTAGCACTCAGGTTCAAATTTTGTAACTCAACTGACTTAAAACGGTACGGATTAGACAGTCACCATTTGCAGATTAGTCGCTGGACTTTTAGACCGACGTAAAAAGTTTTGGGGCTTACCTCGAAATTTTCTACATTACCTGCTTCTTCTTTTTTAAAATGCTTAATTTTAGGCCATTTAAATGGCATTTTCTTTAATGATAACGTTTCGGTTTTTATTACATCTTTTTTATTTTTTGTTTCCACATGTGTTATCGCCGTGTTCAAAATATCATCTACAATATAGACTGCAATAGTTACAAATTTGAACGACAAAGTTGATGGTTGATGGTGTCGTTATGTTTTTGCAATTTTAATTTTATGAACTTAATTTTAAATTTTATTCCCCAATTTCGACTACAATGAAGCCTTTTGTAGTCCTTATTTTTACTGCCAAAGAAGTGGCTAATGAGGAAGCTATCGTAAACAAAAGAATGTATGCTTTAAAAAAATGGTGAACGGATGAAGAGGCGAAAAACTAGTTTTTAGCAATTATTTTTAAAACTGGAATGTTGAGAGAAAAATCTTCATAACAAAAGTTTTAGGAGTTAAAAAGGCCTACAAAATGACATTAATTGAATGTAAATCCGTCCGGCAGTTTTCTTGTAAAATAAAAAAAGCAAACAAAGCGAAACAAAAACTGCAATAATTAAATGACAGTGATCAACAATTTCACGAATTTGTTTTTTAATAAGCTTAAAAAGTTTCTGCAACTTGGATTCTGATAGATCGAAAATTTCTGGGAAATTTAATTTTTTTATTAAGAAAAAGTACTCTTGTAAAATAACTGTCCTGGTGTATTTATTTTAATACTAAAAGAAGTGTTCTACTCCCAAAGAGTTCTTTTATCAAATCAAATTTATAACCAGACGATTAATTTATTGCAAATAGTTAAAAATCTTGGTTAAGGAGTGTACACGTATTTTCTGTGCCTGCATAATTAAATATTGTTACGGATTGCGGTCAACGGGATGCGTCCCTGTCCGATTATTTGCCTTGAAGCGACGGCGAGTCGATCACAAAAAAAGATATACACAGGTCTTTTCACAATTAGCGTTAATTAGACGTTTCTGGCAAATCAGACAACGGATCAATCTGAAAATTTAATTCTTTGCATAAATTACCAATATATACACCCTTAAAATACTTTAGACAATGCAGCGTTGCCGCTTTTACTACAGTGAAACCTGATTAAGTGAGACATCAAGAAACCTGCAAATTTGTCTCACTTATAGAGGTATTGCTCTTACCCAGTGTCTCAGATATCCAGGTATAAATAAATATCTCATTTGAGGGTAGTTAGTCAGTAGTCATCCCTCAATTTGATTTTAATTTAAATGTTTGCATGTTTTTAAAAAGTTTTAAAATGTTCATGTCTTTTAAATGATGTAATTTAGTTACAATTCTATAATTTTTGTTCATCTTGAAATGTTCATTGTTGAGCTATAGTCATGTCCTCTTCATGTTTAGCCTTTAGTAAACAAATTTGTGACAAAAATTTCTCCTGATAATGGCTTGACGCCGAAAACGTTTAAGAATTGGCTTGCAATAATTAAAAAATGTTGGTGTACTATAGCCTTTTTTTTAACTATTGATATCTTGTATTTAAGAATCGCTGAAGAGTCAGTTAAAATTAATTAGAAAGTAATTTTGTAGGTAATGAAAGAAAAGAAAGCATGACAAACTGTGAAGTTCTGATTAAGGGAGAAAGAGTGGAACAAGTAAATGAGTTTGTATACTTGGGTTCAAAATTTACGAGAGATGGAAAGTATGACAGTGAAATTTAGCGAAGGGTGTTGGCAGAAAAACAAATGAATAGGGCACTGTATAGCTTTATAAACAGCCAGAAAGTAGGGTCAAAAAAGGCACGTCTGGCTGTGCATAGAGGTGTGTTGGTTCCTACACTTATGTATGGTAGTGAATGTTGGGTTTGGCAGAAGAAGCATAAAAATAGGATTAATGCTGCGGAGATGAGTAGTCTGAGAATTATAGCCGGAGTGACTCGGTTGGATAAAGTGAAGAATAGTGAGATAATGAAACGCTGTGGTGTAATAGAAGATTTGGTTAGATAAAGGAATGCTTAGATGGTTTGGACACGTAAAAAGGATGGATAAAGGAAGAATGACGAAACAAATTTATAAGGCGAGTGTGAATGGACAAGTCGGTAGAGGTTGACCTCGGCGAAATATCTCGATCAGATCAACATTGTTTTGAAGAAAGACCACTTTTGAACACTGATGAAAGTAGAGGAAGCAAAAGATGTGTGTAAGAACCGTAGCGAAAGTGGAAGGAAGTGGTCTCTGCCTACCTTTACGTGAAAAAGGCGTGACTATATGTGTATGTATGAAAATGTGGTTGTAAAAAGTTCAAGTTGAATATCTAAGTGATTTATAAGAGTTTATCGTATTACCAGAAGAAAGATTAGAATTAATTGTTTAGTTTTTGTACTGAGTGTTATAAATTATCGAACCCAAGATTAAATATCGTCTCTTAAATGACTCGATTTTCTTGTTTCTCTCGTCGAGCTACCTCGAATTAAGTACCAAAGGATTTTCGTAGCCGAGATATAGAGGATTTTGCTAGCGTCAGTGTTTATTTGAACGAGTTGGTGGCAAAATAAGTAAAAGTAATGACCAGGTTACCTATAAACGTTCTGCTGAAATTTTCGTAATTAAAAAATAAATGGCAATCATTCTTCAAATCTGATTTAGACAGTTGTTCATGTTGATTTACTGGATTGTAGCCGCTTGCTACCGAGCTACCACTCGAACTTGATTCATCTTCTTTTACTTCATCACTGGACGAAGATTCTTGTTCGAGCTTAAACTTTTTTTCCGGTTTATAAACAGATTTGTATCGATTTACGTAATCGGGTTGAACGATTATGTTATCCAAACCTTTTCGTGAAAGATCGCATGAAAATGAAAGTCGAATTAATATTTTTTAATTTTTTACGAGCATATAACATTTGATGGTTTTCATTTGTGACTTACCTTTTACAGTGATAACGTTCTTTATAGTGTCATAAGTTGACATCTTGGAAAATTACACTAATAGTTTTTATGTGTAAGGAAATCTGTTTAAATAAAAAAATATTAAATACGTTTTTTTTTGAGTTGACAGTGATATTGTAAAATAAATCATTTGACAGATCTAGTTGCTGGTAACTCTAAAGCTCGAAAGATGCGGCCTCTGGTGTACCAATTTCAAAACACACAATAACTAAACAACTTACAAATAGATACATACAGGGTGTATCAGCCACATGAAATAAATTCGATAATGAATAAATGCATAGCTTTATAAGCAGCCAGAAAGTGTCGAAAAAGGCACGTCTGGCTGTGCATCGAGGAGTGTTGGTTCCTACACTTATTATGTATAGTAGTGAGTGTTGGGTTTGGCAGAAGAAGCATAAAAATAGGATTAATGCCGGAGTGACCAGTGTCGCACCCAGACCACTGATATTTTTTGTTGTAATTAATAAATCCGTGAAATAGATATATATATATATATATATATATATATATATATATATATATATATATATATATATAACAGATACCCTTCACCCTCTAGAACATAGAAGAAGAGACCCATTTACTCTCAAGATTGACACTACAAGGACCAATCTTCATCAAGAATCCTTCTTTACAGGGCTGCTACGGAATGGAATAAGCTTCCAAAATCAGTTTTTCCAGAGAACTATGACCTACAACTTTTTAAAAAGCGTGTCCACAATAATTTCCTTTCTATAACCCCTTCCCCTTCTAATAGTCGCAGTGCGGGCCGTCCGCGGCCCACACGATAGGTCTACCCTGTTTGCGACTATTTTCATAAAAAAAAAAACATAATAGACCTGTCACCGTATCGATTGTTTTACATGTTCAAATTCACAAACTAATAAACAACATAAGATCTGTCTTGATATAAATGCATATAAATAATAATCCACAGTTGGATCCCGGTACAAAATTACACATTAAAAATTGTGTTAAACTACATGGTGTTTGTTTAATGGATAACTAATTATCGTGCAATTAATTGCAATTACATGGACACATAGTTATGTAAAGTCGCCAGTTGACATTCTTAACTAATTGTATAGTAGCTGCTATTCAGTATTTTACATAAAACTTTTATAAATGTATGACCAATCATAGAAAATATAAAATATCACACTTTTATAAAAGTGTGTTTGCACATTGAAAATATGGATGTCCCTACTAACAGTTTGGTCGTACATCATGTAAAAACTGTTTAACCAAACTGTTTGTTGCATTTAAAAGTTTGCAATTGGGTTTAAAAACTGGTTTAAATTTATCTTTCTACAATAACGAGAGTTAAAGATATAACAACTACTTTTTTTACAACCGAGTGCAACCATACATACATACATATATTCACGCCTTTTTCCCGTAGGGGTAGGCAGAGACCACTTCCTTGACGTAAAAACTAACCAATGGGAAAAGCTTCGATTCTAAGTAACAATTGTTGGATGGCGTCTGGATCTTCAATAAACTTTTTTAATTATTTCTCTGTTAATTTGATAACTGTTTTTTTGAATAATTGTACCTACGGAGTAATAAATTTTAATTTTTTTGTTTTCCTAACCTCTTGTGCCTTAATTAAGTAATAAATAGCAATTAATTCACCAATTGTCAGGTGTAACCATACCATTGAAGTCATTCATCTCGATGCTTGGTACTACTATCAGCAATAACCTTTCTTGGGAAAATTACGTGAGATCCATTGCCAAATGTGCATCACAAAAACTTCTACACCGTAGAAAAGTTAAATCCAACCTCTATTGGAGTATTGCTCGCACATTTGGGGTTAAGCACCAAAATATTCTCTTCGCCTTCTAAATTCCATGGAGAAAAGGGCCATTCGGTTGATAAATAGCTCAACTCTTACAGATATCCTTCACCCACTAGAACATAGAAGAAGAGTTGCCGACCAGACATTACTCTACAGATATTTCCATGGCAGATTTCTTCAGAGAAATAAAAACTCTTATACCACCACTGGTCACATTCGGCCGAAGAACTCGGCACGCTTATCAGTCTCACCCATTTACTCTCAAGATTGACACTACAAGGACCAATCTCCACCAAGAATCCTTCTTTTACAGGGCTGCTACGGAATGGAATAAGCTTCCAAAATCAGTTTTTCCAGAGAACTATGACCTGCAACTTTTCAAAAATCGGGTTCACAATCATCGCAGTGCGGGCCGTCCGTGGCCCACACGATAGATCTACCCTTTTTGCGACTATTTTCAGTAAAATAAACCCCTGCATTTTGGACATGGTGATGCCCATGTTCTTAAGATGCCTTGCGCTGAACCAGTGACCAGTTATCAGTCCGATGATCAATGCTTCTAGAACTGTCAAACAGTTTCTGCTATTGGCCAGAATTTTTTAGGACTTTTTTGAATGTTTAAGAACTTTTCAGCAACATCTAGGACTATTCAGTAGTATTCATAGAGATATAAAAGTGCAAGAGTTTTAAACCAACATTAAGTTATTGCTGAGTAGAAGAACAGTGAATATTTTATAAATAGCGATATTTGATTGAGATGGCAACAAACGGTTGCTTGCTCCCAGCAGACGCATTCTGCTACGTGTGTAGAGAATTTGTCAAGACAAGAGCGAAAAAGTTTTCCGTGAAAGCGTCCACTACAAAGCATTTTTTAGCATGGATGTCAGGGATCAAAAAAAGTCGTGGACACCTCATTTCACGTGCGAACTCTGCCAGAAAATTTTTCAAGGTAAGTTTAACAACTGCTGCTTGCTTCATGGAATTTAAAGGAATGGTTTTAACAAAGAAAATTTCCCATCAATTTCAATGTCCTATAAAATTATATACGGTGGTAGACCTATTTTTTATTGATGATCGTCCAAGGCAGTTTCACTAGATTTTATGGGGGTCGTGAAGGCTATGCATCCTCTCAAGCACCTCGACCTATCAGATCTTTTGTGCATAACCCTTAATATATTCGAGGCTCAGGATTCTAAGACTTCGTGCAAACTTTATCAGTTTCCTGGGGGCTAAGTTTCTGACATCGAAGGGCTTTAGGAAGGCATCTTTCAGAAACTTGAGCCTCTTGCAGAAAAGCGCTGGGCATTCGCAAAAAAAATGCTGCAGCTTCAGTTTCAGCGAAGCTTTCGCAGTAGCGGCAACTATCACTCTCTGTTTTGCCCATCTTTTTCAGGTGATACCTAGTTCAGTGACCAGTGAAGAGTTTCGTCACCAGTTTCAAGTCTTTCTTGTCCAACTCGAGAAGCTGTTTAGGTTTCCTTGGCGAAAGGCCTTTTCGCAGGCAGTTTTACTAAATTTTCATGTTTGCCTTTGGGGCAGCCGAGACACTAAGATTCACTCTCACAGAAAATATTGATCACAGCTTACCAAGTTCTTTATAGAAAAGAACAATATCAAGTGATAGACACTCGGAAGATGCTGATGCCATCATTGCTCAATTTAGGCCTTATCAAACAATGTTTTGTGGTACTCGACAGCGTTTAAGTACCTCCAAGATCTATTTCCCCAGCTGTCGGGAGCTAAGGTCAAGTCTGGAATATTCGTTAGACCACTGGTAAAGAAGATCATAGAGTATGACGAACTCGCAAAGAAGCTGAAAGCGGCTTTTAAAAGTAACGTTGCAGTGGTTCATGTCTCCCAAAGTTCACATCGTTGATACTCTTATTGACAAGTTCAGGCAGCTTACATCGAGGAGCAAGGCGAGTGATGTCACAAGGATATAATACACTTTGAACGTCGCTACCAAGGACAGTATAAAGAAAACATGATGGAAGCTTCTTCAAGAAAGTGATTTGCAGTACTTACAGCCGGAAATCCATAAAATCTACTGATTTCTAAAACTTTCTGACTGGTTTTGACTAACAGTGCAACAGAAGTAGCTTGGCAGGCGAAGAACATTCGAATAACGATCCGATCGGCGACGACGAAATTTTCAGTAATCGTGAGTCTCAAGTACATCGAAGGAAGAAGTTTACGAACGTTTTTTTTTTTTTTTATGTTCTGGTTCCCACGAAAAAGGATATCCTGTAATGTTCAGAGAACATCGTGGGAACCAAGGGAAAGAAGGTAGGAGTTGGTGTTCTTCTTAAATTTCTGGAGGTTGTATGCCTCGGGGAACACCTCCCTAGGCAATGAGTTCCAAAGCCTCGCAATTCGTTGGATGAATGAGTCTTTGGAAAGTGATGTTCTGCAGGTCTCCAAAGTGACCACGAAGGGGTGTGAAGACTGAACTTGACGGGTTGTTGATATTTCAGAAGAGCATCGCCCATGAAAATATCTATAAAATAGAGACAAATCGCCAACTTTTCTACGGTGTTCCAGACAAGTGAGCGAGTTTGTAAGCGAGGCATCACCGACGAGACGAATTGCCCTTTTTTGGACAGAATCCAATAGCTTCAGGATATGTTTAGGTGCCGCATTCCAAATATGGGAACAGTATTCCAGTACAGGTCGGATCTGTGCCTTATAGATCATAAGCAGCTGACTGGAGGTGAAATAGCTCTTGGCACGAAACAAAAAACCAAGTTTTTGGGATGCACTTTTGGCAATGGACCTCACGTGATTTTCTCAGGAAAGGTTATTGAAGAATATTCAGCCGAATATTTGTTATTTTAGAGGCTAGTCACCCGCCAAGCTACTTCTGTTGCACTGTATAAAGTGTTTGCTCTAAATAATTTAAAAAAAATAAAAGTTTGCCTGTTTTCTTACTTTTAGTCTCTTTTCGTAGGCTGTGGTCACAAAAAGAAATTTTGTGATGAATGTAGCCGTTTTCACATGCATTTTAGACGCAGGCATTTAAAATATAACATTTAGAAGTCAAACACAAAAATAGCGTTATCAATGTTCTTGGGCTATTACCACTCTGTTAATCGGCTGACCATTGAAAATTTTATAGATCGTGCAAAAGAGCTCATGATACTCGTTTAGAGGAAAACATTGTTTGGCATAATTTTCATAATTAAAAATAAAAACCATGATAACTGCTCGATACAGATTTACGCAAATATGTTGCTAAATAGGGAGCGAAAACAACAATTCGCAATTAACAGAAAAGCCCATTAAATCATAAGGCGCTTCGTGATAGTGGCGAATTAATGTTACGTGACCTTGACTCGAATAATATCTACAATTTCCACTGAAATTAATTTAGACTTAGACACAAAAATACATCAAACGATACAAATTCAGACAATTGTGTGCATTGTACGGATTGATCTTTACTTCCAATGAATCTATATGGGAATTTTTTTTTAACTAATCCATTTAATGTCTATCCATAAACTGTTGCAGTCACATGAAGTTTTTCTCAATAGCAAATTTGTACGTAATCTTTATTTGGATCAGTATGTTTACTCATTTTTTCTAAAGGTTTTTTGTTCATAAGAACAAAGGATCTTTTCCTTCATTGGCTCTAGTTGCACAGAATGCAAAACTGTATAAGTGGACATTAAATTATTTTACAGAGCACACCTTCATACACCTAATATATCTCTGTGGTCAATTGTCCATAATCTTGTCCACTTTCTTTTTACTAATCGAATAGTTCGATCCAATGATCATTTTCTGCTTTCCAGTGACGATTAATCTCATTTTCGACATTAACTTTCTTAACATATCTACCTACATGAAAAAATCAAATATAGAACTGATATTTATAACTTAAACTTGGAGATTTAAAAACCAGCTCTCTGTACCAAACCCCAGGACTTCTGTCCATCGTGCCTCTTTCTTATACAATGTTGCATGACTCCTCGACCGATTACCCAACAATCTGAAAGGCAGGTCTAGAAAACTTTTATTTGTCTCCTTAAAACCGAAATTATAAACCCTGCAGTCGAGTTACTTCTACTCGAGTTAATTTTAATTGTATTTTATTAATCTTCTGGTTTCCACGAAAAGAAGAATTTGGTTACGATCAGGTAACATCGTGGGAACCACGGAAAAAACGGTTTAAATTGGTAATCCTCTTAAATTTTTGGAGACTGTATGTCACGGGAAAGATGATTGAACCATTCAGATCAATCTCGAAGAAACTAGCCAAATTGCTCGTTTTTGGACGGAATACGAAAGCTTTATTTAATGTTTAGAAGCTGCACTCCATATATGGGAGCAGTATTTCAGAACGAGTCGTATTTTTGTCTTATATATCATAAGCAGCTGATGGAAAGAAAAATAGGTCTTGGCTCGAAACAGAAAACCAAGATTTTGAGAGGCACTTTTAGCAATAGACCTCACGTGGTTTTCCCTGTCACCCTAAATAATAAAAAGAGCTGGTGGAGAAATCAAAAGAATGGCCCGCCTCAAGGTAGCGTCTTGGCGCCAATGCTATTTAATATCTACACCAACGACCAACCCCTCCCTGCTTACAAAAAACATTTCCTCTATGATGATGATCTGGCAAAAGCTGTGCAGGACACCAACTTTCACAGCGTCGAGCATAAACTGGAGGGTGCACTAAACAAACTGGCTGACTAATACGACTGAAACTCACTAAAACCCAACCCTTCCAAGACGCAGGTGTCTGCTTTTCACCTACGCAATAGAGAGGCGACGAGAAAGCTTAATATTTCATGGAAAGTAGACCTCCTAGAGCACACGAAAAAACCTAAATATCTCGGAGTGATACTGGACAGGACCTTGATATATAGGCACCACGACTGCACGGGCTCTGTGTTTTTCGACAGAAGAATACGCTTGCCCTGTATGTAATAGATCGAGCCATGCGAAACATGTTGACGTGCCGAATAACAACTGGGTGTATGAAAGCAATAAACCTATCTACCTATAACTTTACAGAGCCTCTGGTTTCGCAGCTCCTACATTGTGCTGCAAAGCGGCCGAATACACTAAGAAGTTTAAACAGATGTTCGACGAACACCACTCACTATTTGGTGGTGAGTTTCACCGACCCAGGAGACTCCAATCTCGAATACTCCCTTAAAGAAGAAGATCCCATCGGCCGACATCTTGATTGAGTCACCTGGAAATCCCTAAACCGCATCAAAACAGTGGTAGCCCCCGTTAAGATCAACAAAACTAAATGGGGGCTTATCAACAACGAAGATATGAATGCGCTGAGAAACATGGAGCACCTGGTATCATGCAGATGATTCCCTTATACTGCACCCTTAAGGATTCATGGAGTGCCAAAGAAAATGCCATTGACGTCGCCCAGTACTGGGCTAAATAATTTTAATGTTATAAGAATGTATATATTATGGTCCGGACACTAAAAAGTAAAGTTCCCAAGAAAAAAATTATTGCTGATATTATTACCGAGCATCGAGATTGAAGACTTCATCGGTATGATTACATAATAACATTTGGCAATGTGAGATTGGTTTTTCTAGAGAATAGGCATGCTTGCTAAAAACAAGGTTATATTCAACCCAGTTTGTTTCAGAATTATCGTTATTTATTTCGTTATAAAAATTCAGTCAGGCAAACAGCAGGGGTGTTTTCATCCCATAAATATATCATTTTGGTTATTTCTTCTGAACAGCGACGCTAGTTCTTTCGCAATGTGATTTCTGCGTGTTCCAATATAAGAATGCCTGATATTCAGACACTTTCAATAGTTTATATTCTGCGTTCGTATTATTTGACCGAGAAACTTGACATTATTAAGGAACGGCGAAAGGTCAAAATAACTTCGTCGACACTTGTTGTCAAACATTCTGGTCGTTTGTAAATTTTACGAGTTTCAAATGCAGTTGATCTCGATCGAATTGCGCTTATACGAGAGGCAGCTAACAAATTTGTCGTTTACTCTACTTAAAAAAATCTGTCTACTGAAAGGTTTCCATTCAAAGCAGGCCCATGCATACTCATACGACTTCCTAGAGCTAGAATGTTCATTTGTGAACAGGATATCTAGATTGTTTAAATCGTTTTTTAATTGAAATTTTTAACGTTCTGTAAGTAGTATTATATAGAACTATTTTTTATTTATCCCTCGTATTTTGAATAAAACTCGCATTATGTACATTCAATTTAAATAATTATAATTTGAATTGTCTGAACAAATATCGTGATTGGGATTAAAGAGTGAGATAAAAGGGGAACGTTTAATCTCTCTTGGATAAGTGAAACAAATAGATGATCCAGCATGAAAAGTTTTGTTAAATCTTTGTCATCATATTCTATTTGAATAGTCGTGAACAAATACAGTAATTTTGTCAAAGATTATTTTTAATTTTTGAGGTTGTAAAACGATGGTATAATATATTTTATTCAATTAGTTTAGGCTGCTTTGATAGCTCTAGAAAAAAGAAATTAGGGATGAACTGTCTTCAGTTGGGACCAGTCGTTTTTTCTTCGACCATGAACTGTTTGTAAAAAGAGGTCTTTGATGTGGAAGTTGACGTATGTATTCTTTACCACATCTATCTAAAAATATTTTCGTTGACTAAAATCTGTCATATTTACCTGTTTTTAACTCACTTTTGGTAACTGTATTCAAAATGACCACAGTTGTTGATTACCTACCACGTTAACTTGTCAAGCTGCTGAATACTTTCTGTTTGTACCAAAAGCAACACAAAGGAAAAAATTACCAATACATAAAAAATATACTCATTATGATAAAAAAAAAAATTGTGGTCGGGGGACCCCCATAAGAAACGAAGTTTTTCTTCAACTCCGAATGTAATTCGAAATGAAATCTGTATATTTTAATTTTTATTTTATATTATTTTTTCAAGGCAAATAATCTAAAGAAACAAATTGCATCAGAAAGTTTCATTCAATATTGCAATTTGCAGGAGTCATTTCGTGAAATGTAACAGGAAGTCTCGGAAGCACGCACTATATGATTTGACGAATGAGCGCGCGGTGGTAGAGTTGGCCGTCAGATAGCCGTCAACCAATTTTCCGAGAGGTCGGTACTGTCAGCCATCAGCTGTGCACTTAAGTTACAGTATTGTGTACAAAGTTTGCTGTTGTATGCTTAAACTATATAAATAAATATTTACTGTTAATAATAAGTCTCGATAAAGTGCAGATCATTAATAAAAAATTCAAGTAAGTAATAAATAATTATTCGAATAAAATATTTCAGTATTTAGTTTTTTTTTAAGTGATAACTTCTTATGGCACGCTGTGAACTTTTTTTGTAATGGGTAAAAAATGTTAAACTCGCGTCAGGACACGTGGCCTGATCGAAAATTCGTAAGACGGATGTATTTCACTGGAGCAATATAAAATGCGACTTTTCTTGACTGGTAACTTGGCAACCGTATTCAACAAACTGACTTATTCAAGTACATTTTTTATGTCATTTTGACAAATTAATTTAGTAGCTAAATTCAAAATTTAAGTGCTTTTCATTAGTTTATTGATTAAGTTCTGCTTTTGCTGCATTAAAATGGTCCAAGGAGAGGTGTCGTTTTTAGCAGATGTTATGGACACCATAGCGTGTCTTAATGACTCTAATGGTTCTCCCCCCGACAAAATTTTAGATCAAATAATTTATCAGTGCAAGAAGCCGTTAAAAAATGCATCAATTTGTGTTAAAAAAGCATTAAAAACTGGACTGAAAGCTGGTTTGATCAAAGAGAACGGGGGAAGGTTTAAATTAGGTTTTGGTTTGCCGATAACGGAGGCTCGAAGACGAAGAAAAAATAGAAGCAGAAGCCGTAGACGACGTAGCCAAAAGCGACAAAACCGAAAACGAGGTAGCCGAATACGAAAAAGTCGAGGTAGGAAGAAAAGCGCCATATTGAAAGAAGATCAAACAAAAAGCGGAAGAAAGAAATCGAAAACATTCAAATCTGGTACTGATGTTTAATATATGATTTATAATAAAGCGTTAATAAAAATAATGCATTATTCATAAACTATGGAAATCTGGAGACAATATTTTTCAGATTAAAAATAATATTTTTTGAGGTGAAAACTTCTTTAGCGGCGTTGTACACTTTTTTTGTAATGGGTAAAAAATGTTAAACTCGCGTCAGGACACGTGATCTGATCGAAAATTCGTAAGACGGATGGAGAGTAGACAGCTGGCGTGGCGTAGGAGAGGGAGTATCCCCCTCTCTTTCTACGGCGCGGCGAAAATGTATGCCTGCGCCGGCTGTTTCGTTTAGGCGGCGCAGGGCGCACAACGTTAATACTTGAGTTTTCACTTCTGCCGGCACTCCCAGAGTGCAACCCGTAAAATTTTTTTAAATTTTGAGGTTGATTTCTGTCACTCCCAGTGTCAATTAAATAAAATACAATTTTCATTAAAAAGAATTATTGTTTGTTATGAAAAATCATTTCAAATAATAACTGACCATTTTTTTCAGAGTATAATTTTAAAATTGCCATCATCTATATAACCCATGACACGTGGCTAGAATGAAGGACGGAAGGTGGACAAAGAAAGTTCTGGAGTGGCGACCGAGATCGGATAAGCGAAGCAGGGGTAGACCACCGACACGATGGACAGATGACCTCAAAAGGATAACCACGAACTGGATCGCAGAGGCGCAAAATAGGGAAAGATGGAAATATTTCGAGGAGGCCTACGTTCAGCAATGGACAAGAGAATAAGGCTGGATGATGATGATGATGATGATATAACCCATAAACCTAGTTCGGTCCCCGCCAGAGATTGGCAGAATTTTAATTATTCGTACTAAAGTCTCGCGTGCCTATGGCATTTCTAGGTACGAAGAAAAGATAAGAAGAGGCTTCAATCTCTACGTCAAAATAACACGTGAAAAAGCATTATTCATTTGGAATCAACTGACAGTGGACGTGCCAGAAAGAACCCATATTTTGTTCTTACGCTGAAATTATTAAGTTTTAACTCGAGTGGATCCATATCCACGAATAGTGTATGTTGTTAATAGACTATAAGATCGCGCTTGTAGAGCGAACGACAACCGGTGATTATACATGGGTATTCAGAAGGTCACCAGCTCCCTGCCTAGATGAGTTTTCGGTAAACGAACCACGACACGATTTAAGGTTGGTCCTACAACTCTTTGCCATTTGCCATTGACGTGTTGATAGTTTTGTTTATTTATATTCAATAATAAAACTAACCTTATTATAACAGTCCATTTAAAACACGAAGTAGATTAAAAATTTAGTTGTTTCTCGCTCAATGTTTTTTACATCTTGATGAAATTTTACTCTCTTGTCATCACCAAAAGATATTTCGGTAAAATGGATATGCAGTAAACACATGTTGGGGTAGATCTTGGTGACACCTTCGACTGCCCCCAGCGCTGCTGACGAGCTCTACTGTCCCACGTACACGAAAATTTATCGCGATAGGAGACAGCTAACGCTACAATTTTGAAATCAGCATGTTTATTAAACTTTAAAACGGCCGAGTAAAATCGAACTCGACACTTCAACGGAGTTAAAAAACAATGCCCCGACGACATTTGGTTGTTAATAAACCTCGCGCAGAAATAAAAAAGAGAAATTACGACCGCAATACAGGAATACGTTTCTATAACGGCGGAAGGCTTGGAAATTCGTCCTTGAACGTGGCGCGACCAATTCCCTCGGGATTCGCGGAAATGTTACTTGATTAAATTCACGCTTTTGATCCGGAACGGAATGCGCATCGCAAGAGATAAACAAGAAAGTCTCTCCTCGTATTTTTTCTCCCATCGGACCGAGTCTATCGGCGTGATGGTAATGAAAAGTTTTAAAATTTCATACATCCGGGAGAAAATCGTCGCGACGACTACAAATTTAACTTGACGAAAGGTCAGTCTTTTTTCACGGAGAAGTCCGCAGTCTCTTCAAGGAGATAAGAACTAGGATACTCGCGACGCTCACTAGGTAGATGTTCTCAAGACGTGGCAAATGATGAAAAGCTTTTTGACCAAGCAGAAGACGGTTACAACGTCTTGTTTATGCTTTCAAACTAAGCAGAAGTCACTATTGCAAGATAAACAACTTGCGTTTAAAAATGGCAGTATATTTTTGAAAAATGTAAAAAGTAGTAGAGTATTAATTTTTTTCGACAACCAAATGTAGGGTAATTGAAATCCGGTACACTTTTTATAAAGTGTGGAACAGCCAAATGGAATAAATTCATTATTTTAACTATTGTGAAACTTTTGGTAACGGACACCTCTACAAAACGGAAACTTTTCTTGAACAAGCTACCCAACATTTCATACGTGTTTAAATAGGCTAATACAACCCTGAACAATGGACCCTTCTCATAACGACTTCGGACAAAATTCTCTTGAACGGACAATTTTCGAGATACCCAACATTTTATGCGTGTTTAAATAGGCTAATACACCCCTGAACAATGGAACCTTCTCAAAACGACTTCGGATAGAATTTACCCACATTTTTTCTGTTATTCTTGTGATTTTACATAGCTGCTGACAACGGACAATAAAAGCGATAATAAATCGGACTCGGGAAACCCAAATACCTTATTGCAGCCATATAATTAATTATATAAGTAGGTATTTGAAGTCATAAAACTAAATAAGTAGGTACTTCGAGTTTGATTTGCAGAACGTGTCTAAAAAGGCACTTTTGGTTGTGCATAGAGAAGTGCTGGTTGGTGGTAAATGTTGGGTTTGGCAGAAGAAGCCAGAAAATAGGATTGATACTGCGAAGATAAGTAGTCTGAGAAATATAGCCGGAGTAACTCGGTTGGATAAAGTGTAGAATAGTAAGATAAGTAACCAATGTTTCGAACGAAAGCTCTCAAGTGGTTCGAAAAATGATCTGTAACTTTGAACTATTTAATGTAAAGTGAAAATAAAATCAATTGCTTTTTACGAATTACCACGACGAATCTACGTAGTTCCTTGGTGTTGTGGGTCCCCGTATTCTTGGTCCTGGTAACAACATTCCACATAAAATGGTATATAACAATGTACACGACATATACACGTTGAATTATCAGATTCAAAATAAGTAGCAGCCAATGGCCAAAAATAATAAAAATTGAAACGATGATTGTAGTCACTTGAGTACTTGAACTTGAACTTCTTCTTTCGATACCCTGTCCGATTATCGAACGTTGGCAATCATATTGGCTATAATAGTTCAGTGGATGTTTTGCGATACCACTCTCGAAGATTTCGGAGCCAACATGTTCTTCTTCGTCTTAAACGCCTACTTCCGGCAATCTTACCCTGCATCACTAAATGAAGGAGGTAATATTTCTGTGAGTGCCTCATCACGTGGCCGAAGTATTCGAGTTTTCGGCTTTTTATTATTTTAATTATTTCTGTGTTTTTCCTCATTCGTTGTAGAACCACCTCATTTCGTATTAGGTCCATCCAGCTTATTCGTAGAATCCTTCTGTAGACCCACATTTCAAAGGCCTCTACCCTCTTCAATAATGAGTCGGTCAGCGTCCAACTCTCTACTCTATAGAGCAATGTGGAGAATATAAAGCAGCGTGTTAATCTGATTTTTATTCTTTAATTAACTGTGGTGTAAAATACGATGTGGAAACAAAGATAGATAAAGGAATGCTTAAATGGTTTGGACCCGTAGAGAGGATGGATGAAGGGAGATTGACGAAACAGATTTATAAGACGAGTGTGAATGGACGGAAGTCGTTAGAGGTCGATCTTGGCGAACGTATCTCGATCAGATCGACATTGTTTTGAGAAGAAAGGCCAGGTCAAAAGTACCAACAATCGACGAGCATGTTTGAGAGCACTGATGAGATTGGAAGAAGAAGTGTTCCCAAATGAACACTTCTACATAAGCTTGATCACTTTGGAAAACGATCTCTTCAGGATGATTTAAACCAGCGTTTCTCAAACTGTGGGGCGCGCCCCCTAAGGGGGGCGCGTTTACATGATTGGGGGGGCGCAGTACAGATTAAAAATAAAATGGTATTGATAAAATGCTACAGATAGATTTTTAAAAAATCTTTATTGAAATTTTACTTACTTAATGATGACAAAGAAACATTCTAAGGACTAATGGCTAAAATGAGCTTGTTTTAAGGCGCACAACTTCTCTAAATTTGGTTCTATGTTAGAGATGGCCACTCTGAGTTCATTTTCTACTTGAAGTTTATTTCTGTATTTAGATTTCACGACAGCAAGTGCAGAAAATCCAGTTTCACAAAGGTAGGACGTTGGAAAAGGCAACAGAATTCTAAGCGCTTTGGCTTTTATAACGGAGTAGTCGTTTGGAAGTTCAGTCCAGAAGTTTGTTAAAGATTTGTTAACAAAGTTTGATTTTTGTAAGGCATTTGTTGAAATATCTATCAGTTGTTCTTCTTCTTGCAGTGATAGTCCGACAGGTCTATTTTCGAATGGATTTAAAACCCAGCTCCAGTCTGACAACTTGATATCTTTCTCTGCAAAGAAGTATCGCTTGAAATTCTCAGTTAAGTTTTCTAAATGGCTTCCTATGGTTTTTAGCATCACAGCTTTATGAATATCTTCCAATGGGGAATCTTGCACAAAATCGCAAAATGTGGGAAACATTTCCAAACTGTTTTCTTTCAATTTGTTATGCCATAACTGCAATTTCTTACAAAAAGCATCAATCTTTTGACTTAAATCAAATATATTTACGTCTTTTCCTTGCAGCTGAAGATTAAGTATATTAAGTTTTTCAAAAATATCTACTAAATAAGAAAGCTTCAGTAAAAATAATTTGTCGAAAAAATCTGTTGAATGCTTGTGATCTTCCTCCCTTAAAAATATCGCCATTTCCCTTCTTAATTCAAAGACACGCTTAACCGTCTTACCGCGTGACAACCATCTGGATGAGGAATAAAACAACAAAGATTGATGCTCAGCTCCCATATCTTCACACAGAACAGAGAACATCCTTGTTTTTAGTGGTCTGGTTTTTATAAAGTTAACAACTTCAATAACTACTGTCAAAATCATGTTTAGTCCAGGGCTTAGCTTAGATTTTGATGCTAACGCTTCCCGATGTATCATGCAGTGCGTCCAGATAATTTCTGAGGATTCCTTTTTTACTAGCGCTTGTAAACTGTTGTATTTACCAGACATGGCTTGAGCTCCATCGGTGCAAATCGCAACACAATTTTTCCATTGCAAATTCATTTTAGTAATAGAATCATTTGTAATCTTGAACAACTCGGTGGCTGTAGTTCTTCCTTCAATCTGTTTACAAAACAATAAATCTTCACATATTTTAGAACATTGACAGAATCTAATGTAGCAAATCAAATGGGAATCATTACTAGAGTCAGTTGCTTCGTCAAGTTGTATAGCAAACAAGTTTCCAGTAAGCTCAGATTCAAGCTGCTGCTGCATATCAACTGATATATCGTTAATTCGTCGACAGATTGTATCATTTGACAGAGGAATATTGTTAAGTTGTGAAGTAAAATTTTCACCAAACATTATTTCTACAATGTCTTTGCAAGCGGTTAAAATAAGTTGCTCTGCAATAGTGTGCGGTTTTTTGCATTTAGCTACTTTGTATGCCACTTTATATGATGCCAAGAGAGCCTTCTCATTTACTGCCAGTACTCTATGGAATCTGGATTTTTGTTTTTTAAACAATCTGAGTTTCTCCACAAAAAAATCTCGCGATTTATTGACATATTCTCTGTGCAGCGTTTCTAGATGCCTCTGTAATTTATTTGGTTTCATGCTATCTGCAGCCAATACTTTTAAACAGATAACGCATTGTGGTTTTTCTTCGCCACCTACTTCAAGGCTAGTAAAGCCCAAATTTAGGTATGATGGGTCATATTTTCTTGTTAAAGATTTCGGACGATTTCCACCTGAACCTGTCGATGTACAAGCCCCGTCATCCTCAAGTTTTCGTTTTAAAAATTTATCCATACTACATCTACTTATACACTCACACTTCACAATAATGCTTGCTTAGTGTTAAAACACCTTCACTGAGAGACTGAGAATACCGTATGTGCGCTTCGGTATTTATAGTCGCGTTCAGACAGTTCGAGAAAGATCAGGAAGCTTGAATACGTGGCACGAACGCCGCGAACTTTCCGACAGCATCTTTGGCGCTCTCGACGAGACAATGTTGCCTATTTTAGTCCAAATTCCTAGGTCTACGGATTGGGGGGCGCAACATTTTTTAAATTAAAACAGGGGGGGCGTGAATAACAAAAGTTTGAGAACCGCTGATTTAAACTCTATTTTGCTATGGTGTTCCCAATGGTTGCTCTCTCTCAACGCTGCTAAGTACGTAGTGCTTCGAATCGGTAAAAACAATTCAACAATTCTGTCGTACTTTATAAACGGTCAAACTTTAAACTCAGTATTCTCTTAAAATGACTTAGGAATTATTATTATTGCTATTGCAATACTGTTGCCATTTCCTACAACGTATTTGTGTGAATTGGGATTTTCGACTCTTACCACAATAAAAACAAAAAAAAGAGAACGCCTGAGGACAATCGTTGAAGAAATGAGAGCAGCTCTGTCGACGATTACTCCAAATTTGGATCGCCTCTGCTCAATAAAACAAGCTCCCGTTTCGCATTAAATACAACTTACGCTTTAAAATTAGGTGTAAGTTTCTTAATTGATTAAAATTTAGGAATAAACGATACTTTTATGATTAAAATTTGATTTTTTATTTATGGTGTAGGTACCTCTGAAATTGCCCGATTTCGTAGGTGTACCTTGAACACAAAAAGTTTGCGGAACACTGGTCTAGGCTGTTCTGATATCGATGAAGCCACACAAAATTAACGACGAAACGTCACTTTAAGAAGACTAATATTTAGGGGACACCCAGTAGATTTGTGCAAATAATATTATTGGTACCTTTCAAGGATGCTCCGTATAATAATCTGTCGCAATTAGTAATTACAATCATTTTCATCACAGGACCTTGGGTAAAATGGCCGGAATTCGACTGAACAAAATCCGCATGAGTATTTAAATTCGATTATCCAACCTATTTTTAATTTGGTCAGCAGCGATCAATAACAACCAATTGGTATTAGTGACATAATCGCTCTGGAATCGCAGAGTGCGCTGCCCATTTGTCTGTTAAAGTTTGCATACTTTTCTATTAAATTGATACACGATTATGGAAAATATTTTCCGTTGTAAATACTGTTTTACGAGGTTCGGAATAAAGTACTAAGTTTGTTACGATAGAACTACTTTATTTTTAAGCGTGCCGAGCTCTTCGGTCGAATGTGGCCAGTGGTGGTACATTTATGCGAACAATCTTGCTTTCATATTATTTGTTATCAATATATACAATCTTTATTATTTATGTAATCGAGTTTTATTCAGTGTAAGTACCCGTAATAATGAAAGTCTAAAATTATAATACATAAAGGTTTACTTTATTAATAAACAGATATGACTCTCAAAAAAATTTTTATCGTTGTAATATACAAATATGGCTTTTTGGCGAATAACTTTGCCGATCACTGGGTTAGGCTTATAATAATCGCCACCACAAGAGTGGTCAACAATTTAACCCAAAATTATTTAAAGGGCTGTGCATTTGACAGAAAAATTATCGCTGTAATCACGCCCAGGGTACCCAAGAGAAAAAAACTTGGTGATCTGTCAAAAAAACCCAATTTGATTGGTTAAAAATTGCTGGTGTGCAATTTTCAATACAAGGCAACAACTTCTAGATCTTTAAGGTCCACCTTGTATCGTTATGAATTTAATTCCTACAGGTGTTATTTTTTACCTTTATCGTTAAAAATATTAAATTATACGATGCTTGAATTATAATAATGGGATTTCCCTCGTATCGCATGTTTCACAAATCGTTGTTTTTTTTTAACTGATTCGAAAATGGAATTTGGAAGGATAAACATGTGAATTGTTGATCGTTTTGTGATGGCGAGGAAATACATTTTATAAAAAAAAATAATAAAAATAACGTCTAGGTAACATATTCGGCTTTTGGACGCCATTTCTGACGTGAACTTGATTGATTCTTCTCCGGTGCGGCATTTAAGGAGATAAATGATGCTGGATGTCAGAAAATACATTCCACGGTGTCTAAACGACTCATCCATTGTTTACCCAAAGAATAATTACTATTTATTTTTGATAAATATTTGTACATTTACAATAAAAAATTATCCAGAGCACCCTTTATGCGATTCTTGTTAATTTTACACTCTTTTCGGCAATCTCACAATAGTGACCGAATGTCTATGCCCTCTCTTTTACTTAACAAGCATCTGTATACCTTGCTTCCTGTGATGGGGTAGTATATCTAGAGAAATATCTAGAGAGAAATATCTAGAGAAATTTGAGATAATTCATGACAGACAATATGGATTTCGACAACTTCGGTCTACTGGAGATTTACTGGCTTATGTCACTCAGCTCTGGACAAACATTATTGAAAAGTTTGGTGAATCCCGTGCAATAGCCTTGGATATATCTAAAGCCTTTGCCCGCGTTTGGCACCAGGCATTGTTAAGTAAATTATCTGCCTACGGTCTCCCAACCAAACTGCGCCAATGGCTCTTGAGCTTCATGCAAGGTCGCTCCTTACATGTGGCAGTTGACGGTATTTCTTGTGATGATCTTCTTCTTAAAGCAATCGTCGAGTGGGGAACCAACAATCTTGTTCAGTTTAACGCCCAAAAAACACAAAGTGCCACGTTTTCCAAAGTGAATTCCTCAAATCATCCCATCACAATGCCCGGAAATACCCTTGAACCAAGTCCCTCCATCTCGATTTTGGGAGTCACGGTGTCCAATAATATGTCTTGGCATGACCATGTTGCTAACATCGCAAAGTCGGCAAGCCAGAGGCTAGGTTTTCTGTGGAAAGCCAGAAAGTTTTTTACTCCTGATCAACTGTTGACGACGTACAAGGCTCAAATCCGACCTCTACTGGAGTATTGCTCGCACATTTGGGGTTCAGCACCAAGGCATTCTCTTCGTCTTCTAGATTTCATTCAGAAAAGAGCCATTCGCTTGATAAACAGCTCAACTCTCACAGATACCCTTCACCCTCTAGAACATAGAAGAAGAGTTGCAGACCAGTCATTGCTCTACAGATATTTCCATGGCAGATGTTTCAGAGAAATAAAAACTCTTGTACCACCATTGGCCACATTCGGCTGAAGAACTCGGCACGCTGATCAGTCTCACCCATTTACTCTCAAGACTGACACTACAAGGACCAATCTTCATCAAGAATCCTTCTTTTACAGGGCTGCTACGGAATGAAATAAGCTTCCAAAATCAGTTTTTCCAGAGAACTATGACCTTCAACTTTTTAAAAAGCGTGTCCACAATCATTTCCTTTCTATAATCCCTTCCACTTCTAATAGTCGCAGTGCGATACCCTTTTTGCGACTATTTTCATGAAAAAAAAAAAGTACAATATGGGCGTATTATGCTTTAAAGAAAATATTATCTGTCAAAATAATGTACTATTTGTGGTTTGACTAGTGGCTCAGTTCTCGCAGTCAAAAAAAAAATAGCAAAAACATGTACTTACCGAAAACTGGAGCAAGGATGTATCACCCAATGTCCGGCAGCCTTTTGCCTGATCCTTTCCTTCATCAACGCCTTCTTCGATCCGAACAGTTTCATCGCCAATTTGTTGTCGGTGGGTTGAAAGAGGGCCTGCAGTTGGTTCTTGATAAAACTTTGTTTGCCCGCTTCCGCGGAACCCAGCGGCGTGGGCCCCGGTTCCTCCTTCGGGGTGCCGTACAACGACACATCGTCGAAATGAACCTACCACATTAAATATTGAGTTTCCACAACAAAATTTTGAAACTTCCCCCCTTTTCCAGATCATAAATTGAAGTATAATGCACTTTGGACAGCAATAAATTGTGTGAGGTTTGAAACTTTGAAAATAAGCATACGGTACTTTTGAATTTCCCGCCCATATTTAATTTCCATCGTAACGTCGATTACCCCGTGCTGTCAGTGATACTAACTCACTAAATCAACGAAAACGACAACTGAGCGGGAAATTCAAACGTCCGTATTGTGTCTTTACGTCCATACCATCCGCTGTCTCCTTTACATTCGGTATCCACATAAAACAAGAATATTTATGCGTTAAAAGAATCGAAAGCTTTTTGAAGTAAAACTTCTTTACGAACGCTTGACTTGGGAAGTAAGCTGGTGAATTCGTGACGAGAGCGTTAGAAAAGTGTGATCGAGCGAGTCAAACGGAAGCTGTAGTATTGAACATAACTTTTTTAAGATTAGATTTATTAATTAAAATTTTACGTAAACTTAAACACTATTTAATTTTACACCAAAAAGGTACTCTTCGTAAAACTTGATACTGTGTACCGTTTTCGGAATATTTTGATTTAAAAATTATGAAGTAATAACCAATTTTTTTTTCTTCAACGCCCATTATCTAGAATACGGATGGCGTTACATACAGATAGAGCTAAAGAAGTTTTGCTTCAGTCGTGTGGTCTAAAGCACACTCGTTTTTTTTTGTGTGTATTTCAAATGGCAAAAAACATGCTGTCAAATTTTAAGCTCTAAATATTAATATTAAAAGGTGGGTCATCAAGATTTTCTAAATTCCATTTAAATAACAGAAAAACGGATTGATATACTAATAATACTTGAACATATTTTTGTAGAGAAATAAATGCTCTACAAAAAGACCTTTTATTTATATATATATTTATTTATACAGCATCTTTTATATTTTCACTTTTTCAGGGAAATTATCGAACTTATCTTACTTTCTAAATGTTAAAATTGTTTTCTTGCGTTTTAAATGTTAAGAATTATTAATTTCATTTGAGTATTTGATAAAAATCTATCAGTAATTACTTAAAATGTTGATAAATATTTAGAAGTGGTCTACCATTAAATGTTTAAAAAAAATTTAAGTGTTTTTTTTTCAGATTGGTCTATCTCATACGTACATACATATACTCACGCCTCTTTCCCGTGTAGTGGTAAGCAGAGACCACTTACTTCCAATTGCTAAGGTTCTCACACACCTTTCGTTCCCGCAGTAAAAAAAATCATATTATTTAAAAGATCTTAAAATTCTGTATTAAAAATGGTAAAATTTATAAATTCAGGTAGTTTACTAATTTTTTTTCAGTTTTTTGATTCTTCATAAAAAACATTTTGACCGATTTTGCTGAAAATATAATCAGTTCTAAGTTGCGTAATTATGCGTCGAATGCAATTGGTACCACGTCGATATCTTTTTTTGTTCACGAGATAATCGAGACGAAAAATAATTCCGAACGCACATACGAACATACGTACATACACACTCACACAGACGTCCTCTTAAAAACTATTGTATTCGACTCTGGGGACCTTGAATTTTTTTTTTTTTTTTTATATGTTCTGGTTCCCACGAAAAGGGATATCCTGTAATGTTCAGAGAACATCGTGGGAACCAAGGGAAAGAAGGTAGGAGTTGGTGTTCTTCTTAAATTTCTGGAGGTTGTATGCCTCGGGGAAGACCTCCCTAGGCAATGAGTTCCAAAGCCTCGCAATTCGTTGGATGAATGAGTCTTTGGAAAGTGATGTTCTGCAGGTCTCCAAAGTGACCACGAAGGGGTGTGAAGACTGAACTTGACGGGTTAATCTCGAAGAGACTGCCAAAGGAGGAACGATTGTTGATATTTCAGAAGAGCATCGCCCATGAAAATATCTATAAAATAGAGACAAATCGCCAACTTTTCTACGGTGTTCCAGACAAGTGAGCGAGTTTGTAAGCGAGGCATCACCGACGAGACGAATTGCCCTTTTTTATACAGAATCCAATAGCTTCAGGATATGTTTAGGTGCCGCGGTGTTTAGGTGGGAACAGTATTCCAGTACAGGTCGGATCTGTGCCTTATAGATCATAAGCAGCTGACTGGAGGTGAAATATCTCTTGGCACGAAACAAAAAACCAAGTTTTTGGGATGCACTTTTGGCAATGGACCTCACGTGATTTTCTCAGGAAAGGTTATTGCTGATAGTAATACCAAGCATCGATATGGATGACTTCAGTGGTATGGTTACTCCTGACAAAGTTATGTTAGGCACAGTGAGATCGGCTTTTCTAGAGAAAAGACATGCTTGTGTTTTGTTTGCATTGAATTCTACCAAGTTATTGGATCCCCATTCGAGAATTGTTGCTAAGTCCATATTTATATTGTTAACATTTCTTCCTCGTTCATTTCTGGTTTCACGGGCTGATATAGGGGCACTGGAAGAGAAAGCGGTATGGAGGGTACTATCATCGTCAAAGCTGTGTACGGGACATGAAGTTGCTTTCAATAGGTCGTTAATGTGAAGTAAAAATAGTGTTGGTGCCAGAATGGATCCTTGCGGAACACCAGCATTTATGAGTAGAGTGTCAGATGAAACTCCATCGACCACTACATGGAGAGACCTGTTTAAGAGAAAACTAGCAAGCAGAGAACACAGCTGAGGGGGCAAGCCATAAGATGGAAGCTTGGCGAGGAGTCCCTGGTGCCAAACTCGATCGAACGCCTTGGAGATATCTAATGCCACAGCTAAAGTAGGAGAAATGTGGAGGTATGTCAAAATTCGGGATTCACCAAATCGGACCCATTACTATAACTTCCACTAGGAAGTTAATTATAAAAAATAATAATGACTCCATTGTTTTTTTTTTGTTTAAAAGTACAAAAAACATTTTAACATGTTTCTAGCGAACTTTTAAAAGTAACATTTTTTAAATTTTATGATGTATTTTTTATTTAAAATTGTATACAAAAACAAGTAAATTAAATCGAATTCAAAAAGACAATTGAACCCGTCGTCCGTTTTAAATATTTTTTTTGTAAATAAATCCGCCGCAAAATAGAGCAATTTAAAAAAAAATATATGATAATGTTAATATATATCATATATAAATCATTTTTCTTTCCGGAAACCAAATTAAACTTAAACACCAGGAAAAATGTCGGGAACCAAATCACACATAAAAATCAGGTAAACCTAAAATATCGGAAACCTAATTACACATTTTTTCTGACCCTTCTCACTCTGGAAACCAAATTATTTTACCCTCCTCTTAAAAACGTGGTGGATTCCACTTCGAAATAATTAAAAATTTTTAAGTAAAAGTATAAACTAAAAATCATTTAGGAATTTTAAAAACTTTGTAAAACATAATTTAAAAAAAATATTTTACAAAATAGGTTTTATAAAATTTTACGATTGAGTAGAAAAAATAGAGACAATGAAATTTACTGTAAACTCAACTTTAACCTTAATTAACTTTTAAAAGAGTAAATTTATCATGGAATGACAAAATGACCTTTTTGTAGAGCATTTAATTCCTCACAAAAATATGTACCGGTCTTATTAGTACACCAATCCGTTGACGAGTTATAAAATAAAATTTAAAATGTTCAAACTTTGACGGCATTTTTTTTCCTTATTTGGAACAATATACATTTTGAAAAAAATATATAGTCGATAAATTAATTTGGCAATTTTTATCACAGTGAAATAAATAAGAAACATCGTCAAGTCGACTAAAATCATTAAACATGAAATTTGTGTACGAGGGACGATGAATAATATACATAATTTCAAAAAATAGATACTCATATTTTTTTAAAACAAAACAAAGTTACTCTTATCGAAATATTTCGTACAATGTACACAGTGGTATCTACAAGAAAAACGCAGTATTATCTACACGGTGACTGTTATTTAATTCTTAGGTTGCAAAAAATTTCAAAAGGCACATATTTTATGACGCTACCAAAGTGTCTATATACACAATATACCCCAAAGAAACAACCCCAAGAACCTACCTTTCCGCTGCCCTTGTAATTCATATCGTTGGAAAGGTAATCGGTGATAAGCAACGTTTCGTCGTCGATGGCCGTCACCAGGGAATCGGTGCACGTGTTCGTATTCTCGATGCTGATCTTGATCGAGTCATCCTTGACGAGGCGGCAGTGCGGCGGCGGCGTTCGGATCTCTTCTTCAGACTGCGATGCCGCCGCTACGCGACCGTTCGCGAGACGCAAACTAGGTGCGCGCCTTCCGGATCCCCGCTCGCCGCCGCCGCCGCCTCCTCCACCGCCACCACCACGTCTTTCGACGACGCCTGCGCTTGCGCTGTTGTCCGCACCGCCGCCGTCCCTGCAAACAGAAACAGACGGAATCACTATCGAGTAGAAGAGGGGGGTTGCACGTGTCGCAAGCTCGCGTGATTGGAGAATATGTTTTCAAAAAAGTACCGCGGAAATGTTATCTACGTTTGTAATATTGTTGTGAGGGTTGGCGTCGAAGCTGAAACTATTTGTGTTGGGAAGGTTACTTATTTTACATTAACATTTCCTATACTATGAAAGTAAATAAAATTTTAATTAAATAAGGCGAAATTTCGGAAACGAAACAGGATCTCTACTTGAAAACTAACTAATAATCACTTGCAAAAACTTACCAAGGTATCTCGTTACATGAACGACATTAATAAAGATAAGAAACTACATAAGAAAGAAATTACATTTAAAAGAAGCAGGATCGTAGATCAGCACTTAGAGAAAAAACAAGATTTGGAGAAGACAGTATTTTGTATTTAGATGAAACATTGACTGTAACATTGAGCGATGTAAGTTGGCAAAAAAACAAATAAATGGGGCCCTGCAAAACTTTATGAGCAGCCAGAACATGTCAAAAAAGGCACGACTGGCTGTACACATAGAAGTGCTGGTCCTACATACATACATACATAAAGTCACGCCTTTTTCCCATAGGGGTAGGCAGAGACCACTTCCTTTCACTTGCTACGGTTCTTACACACATCTTTTACTTTACTTCCTTTACTTTCATCAGTGCTCTCATACATGCTTGTCGGTTGTTGGTACTCTTGACGTGGCCTTTCTTCAAAACAATGTTGATCTGATCAAGATATGTTCTCCGAGGTCGACCTCTACCGACTTGTCCATTTACACTCGCCTTATAAATTTGTTTCGTCAATCTTTTTTCCATCCTTTCTACGTGTCCAAACCATCTAAGCATTCCTTTATCTATTTTTGTAACCACATCTTCTTTTACACCACAGCGTTCTCTTATCTCATTATTCTTTACTTTATCCAACCGAGTCACTCCGGCTATATTTTTAAGACTACTCATCTCCGCAGCATTAATCCTATTTTCATGCTTCTTCTGCCAAACCCAACATTCACTACCATACTGATAAGTGTAGGAACCAACACACCTCTATGCACAGCCAGACGTGCTTTTTTTGACATTTTCTGGCTATTCATAAAGCTATACAGTGCCCCATTCATTTGTTTTCCTGCCAACACCCTTCGCTCAATATCACTGTCATACTTTCCATCTCTCGTAAACTTTGAACCCAAGTACACAAATTCATTTACTTGTTCCGCTCTTTCTCTCTTAATCGAAACTCCACAGTTTGTCGTGCTTTCTTCTCTACACTGTTGGTAAATGTTGGGTTTGGCAGAAGAAGCATGAAAATGTAGAATTTTGATACTTTACGTAAAATGAAGAAAATAATGTAACATAATGTTTAGGAAGTAGAGGAGGTGCTCATAATTCAAAGGGGGTTCAAGAAGGGGGTGATATTTTCATACTTTAAATTGTCAAATTAACAATAGAAATCGACTAGTTTCAATTTTTTTTCAACAAGTACATAAAATCGCTAAAAATTAGTTTATTCCATACATATGGACCGCACAGTATGTAAAATAAGTATTTAAATTTTCTTACATTATTAACAAAGTTAAATTATTTAATTCTCCGCCCCTGAATATGGATTTAAAAGTATAACCTTCAGTTACATTTTTTGGTTGTATGGTTATTGTTAATGGGCAGGTACAGACTTATAGGGCAAAAAGGTGGTCAAACTAAAATAGGATAAAACTATGTATATCAATGGGTATATACGAGTAAATACGCCAAGCAAACTATTCTTACGGAATTGGGAGAAGGATTTCAATTCATCCTATGCCATTAGAAAAACATAACTTGTAAAACTTTCACGGTTTGGAATAAGATACCTGTTTAAAACAACATCTTTTATCCTTTGCTCCTGGCTCAAAAATATCAGAGACTGGGCTAATACATGTACCAATGCATTGATTAGAGTAGCTTAAAACCGAGAAAATGTTGCCGAAGTTGTTGCCAACATTTATTAATGAATACGGCACTTTAAAAAGAAGAAATATAAATAAATATTCCAATAAAGTGCCTTGCAATATCACAACAAAATTAATCGAATATCATTCCGTTTTAAATAAAGATAGATGCATAAATTTATTAAATAAATGTTGAAATTATTATTATAAATCTCGCGAGTATTTAAAATTGATGCAAATGGTTTGTAAATGAATGCAACAATTCGCTGTTGGTAAAGGTATTTTTATTCAGTACTGATTAAAATTATAGTTGAAGTTACCAGTCAGCAAACATTCGAGTCTACTTTGCCTATTCGTCTTACGAACAATGACACCGATGACACTGACCTTTTTAATACAAAACTTGACGAATTTTTACGTTTCTTTTATGGGCAATTTATCTTCTACGTCCTCATCAATTTTTGTTGCGGATAATTATCGCGACAACTCAATGTTTATTCAATTTTTTGTTACCGGGCTTTGCCAGCGGCGCACGCACGGAAGGGATCAGACCCGATTTGTAGGTACTCTTAGGGAAAAGTACTGATTGCAAAAATGGGCGAGAAAAAACAGTAAACCCATTGGACATGTATGACTTACAAGGCAATAGTAAGACCAACTATGACATACACGGCAGAAACTCCACCAGATACAGCGAGAACTAAACAACTTGTAGAGACAACCGAAATGAAAGTACTTCGTAGAATAACTGGAAAGACGATCTTGGACAGAGAAAGAAGCGAAAATATAAGAAGGACATGCAAGGTAGAAAACATCAATGAGTGGGTTCTCGGCAGAAAGAGGGAGTGGAATGAGCAAATCAGTGGAATGGACAACGAAAGAATAGTCAGAACATCACGCGACAAATCACCAATGGGTCGCAGGAGTTTAGGAAGCCCCTGAAAACGATTGAGCGACAACTTAGAGTGCAATAGGCAGAGAGACGATGAAAAGAAACAGGCGATCCGCCTAGATTAAAGAAGGAAGAAGAAGAAGAAGACATCTACGACCTACCAGGTCTGAAGTTAGGCGTCGATTCCTCCTTAACTTTTCCTAACAATAGGTAAGTACAAAGCAAAGGCCAAATAAAGTTGCGTCCACGTCACCAAGGTCGTAATTCTATTGCATGTGTAGGTAGCTTCATTTCTATAGATAAGTGTATATGCTTAAGTTTGCTAAACAATCGCTTCTAAAGATAACCCGATCAATAAAAAAACTTTTGCAACAAAATAATGTATATTAGGGTGTCTCAAATTTTTTTTTGAGTCATTACAAGTGCCCCCAAAACAATAATTTTGGACTGGGTGAAGAGGAAAATACTCACGTACTGGTCCGATATACCAGGGTTGACTAATTCGAAGGTGTTCTTCACAACTAGAATGGAGCAGGTCTGATCTACGAATTTTAGCGGGATTGCTTACAGGACACCGTCAAAGATACCACCTCGGAAGGATAGGTCTAAACCAACAAACGGACTGTCGGTTTTGCTGCGTGGAAGACGAAACTGCTGAACATATACTATGTTCATGCCCCGGCCTGGGAAGAATAAGGTTCAACATACTTGGTTAACCAACCTAGAACCTACCGATTTTAAGAAAATCTCACCCCATACAACCATGAACTTCGTAAGAAGGGCTGGATTGTGCGGTGAACTGTAACCTCTAGGGGTGAGCCACAATAGACCTACTAAAGGTCGCAGTTGAAGGGCGACCTATGCTCCACTCACATGATACCTAATCTAACCTTGGAAAAACTGGATCCCTTTTAATAAAAAAAAATAATAATCCCAGAGTTTTCGACAAAGCTGCACAAGTTGAAGTACTGGTTCATTTTGCTATAGAAGGGTTTTTTTAGAATGGCCGGCAAGATCTCCAGATCTAACACCACTTGACTTTTTTCTGTGGGGCTATTTAAAAACATAAGTTTACAAAACTCCTTCCGAAGACATTGAAGAACTAAAGCTTAGAATAACTGAAGAATATAGACGAATTACTAGCGAAACTTTGCAAAGAGTTCGAGAAGAATTTGAAAATAGGTTATATTATTGCCAAAATAACCGAGCACACTTTGAACAGTTACTGTAAATACATTTAAAGAGCTGTTGTAATTAAATTTATTTTAGTTTGATGTTATCTGCAAATTAAATCAATAGAATAAATTGTTGTGCGGATGTTAGGGGGTGCCACTTGGAAACAGCAGAACAACATTTTTAACGCAAAATAAAGTTATTTGGACTGGTGTCACGTGCCTATTTTTTTCCCATCTGCCGTTTCATTATTATGATAGTCTGGCGTTCGTAATTAGCTTTGCATACCGTATTTGGTTCGTTGTATATAATGTTGCCTATCTAGTAGTAATAGAATTCGATTATTAATAGCTGTGACATTTTTGCTAATCGATGGGGATTAGGTGTTATTAGACTTCGCCTTGATTATTGGCCTCGATTGTCGTGTGTTGTCAGATATATTATTGTTGGTTTGCTTTTCTGTGTGAATGGGCTGGCAACTAACACGGACGAACGCGATTATGAACTAGGAACTTAGACTTGGAAAGGTTAGCTGACGGGACATTCTCTGATATCCGGTCTGGGAGCGAGGAGTGGTTATGATTCGTTTGGTGTCAGTGGTGAAAGTCGGTTGAGAGTTTTTGGAACGATTTGATATTAACACGTGAGCGGAACTTCTACGGTTTTTCTTTCATATCTGGCTGTATTTGGGGCCATCTTAATTGGATTAGGAAGATAATTCTTAACTTGACCATTCTGTCGTGCCTATGTGGTGGATATTTTGGTTATTGGGGTCGAGTTAAGATCACCACATGTGGGATTTGATGAAGTGAAGCCATCGTGAAGTACAACGTGCCGTTCCATCCACATCGACGATAAATTTCAGTGTTATAAAGACTTGCTTGGTGTTTTTAGCAGAAATTATTATGATAATACTACTTGGTGTTTCGGTTCTTGGATCATCGATGTTACCGTGACGTCTCAGTGAAGTTTTCAATTGGTTACATGGTATTGAATTTAATTTTATCAACTTATCAGTTATTATGTGCTTGATCTAAGTGTTTTCAATAATTTAAAAGTAACAAGTTATTTTCATTAAATTTGTACCTGCTCCCAGTGACGTCTTACTGAAGTTTTCAATAGTTTAAAAGTAACCAAATTATTTTTCGTTAAATTTGTACCGGCTCCAAGTTGAATCTGAATTTATATATTACTGAATATAATTTATGTGGTTATTGTGAGGGTTTTAAAATATTATTCTTGTTGCAAGTCCATTTATTTTGTATTCCTTTTTTTTTGTGTTAATCTTTTGCATCAGGAATTCTATATAAAACCAATTATTTTCGAAATTTTAAATATTGTGAACATTTTCTTTTTGTTGTTTTTTTTATTTTAATTCTCTTTTGTACCTCATTAGGTTTTTATTACTGTCTGGAAGATTGTTATAATTAATTTAAATATCATTTTTAGAAAAGTGTATTAAATTCGTTTAAACCACTTTACGAAAATACAGAATTTATTGTAAAAAAATCAGAACATCATTTTTACTTAATTAATATATTGCAGAAATTGTAAATATAGTTTTATTTATCTAGTTCACCATAATTGTTTGTTGTTTATCGCTTGGCTCTGCTGGTGCCTACAAGACCTAGGGGTTTCCGGCTTGTACCGTCTTAAGTCAGTGGCGCGGCTCACTTTTAGATTTTTTTCTTCTACCCTCTACGGCTGAGCTCGGGCATAATTTGCCAGTAGAGAGACCACTAGCAGAGTACTCTTTAGAGAACCAAAAAAAAAGACGTGGCACTGGCTGGTTTTTAAAGAAAGCATTGTATAATATCGGGGCTTATAAGGGGCACCATATCTCAAATAGCTTCGGGCCTTATCATATCTAAATCCGGCCCTGATATTAATGATCGGGATGATTTTTTAACTTTTCAGGAATAATGTCAAAGTAAACTTTTGGCGATTGCCATCCCTCGTATTTATTAAAAATATATCTTGTTTGTTTAATGCATCCAAGATCTTTGTTGATCAAAGTAATATCATTTTTCCGAATGGTAAAAGTACCTTTAATTTTAGAAAAAATCAATTCTTCTCGATTGAAACGCCGCGCGCCGCTGGATTTTTAATAATAATTGGTTCTTTTTATGTCAAGTTTTATTGATATACTCCACATCGGGGAATTTTTTATTACTTTATTTTGTGGTTATTTTATACTGACGGTCAAGTAGTTATAGTTATATTTTAATGGTGGCTGCTTAAGCATTTCTACAAGTTTAAACTTTTATAAAAACATAATATGTCATGCTTCTCTTCCTGTCAATTACAAAATATTCAATAATATTACCGCAAAGCGGTTATGTATTCATTTTTTGTTTTAATAATAAATTTAATTGATGAATCAGCTGAAACCTTCACCACAATTAATCCCATTTGGAAAGGTAGACCTATCTGGTTCTATAAATAATCTTTCCCCAGATAAAAGATCCGGCAGATCCAAAGGACATCTGGGAGTTGTCGAAAAGGAAGCTGGATATTTACATTGTAGAATTACAGTAGCTAATTTCCTTCTTCCAAACAACTCTTAATTTTATTTATTTACTAGCAGACGTTGTCCTGCCCGAACGTTGGCTTGCCTGCTTTGAAAATATCGATACCAAACTCAGCGATCCCAAAAACTATAAATTTGACACTAATATCGGCGTTTTTAATAGTTTTTATATTCCATTCCTTTACCACTCCTTTCGTATGGGTGCTAACAAAATTGGGAATGTCACTATCAAACTCAGCGATCCCAAAAACTATTAATGAAAGCTGGAATCCCGTGCCTCGAATAGATTAAGGGTTATGCACAAAAGATCTGATAGGTCGAGGTGCTTGAGAGGCTGCATAGCCTTTACGACCTTCCCTACATCCTTGCAACCTAGGTTAGCTGGACGTCCTTCGGCACAATAAATTTTATTTTATACGCGAAAAATTTCCTATATATATTTTAACAAATCACTCGCGAAAAACTCCCTCAATGAAAGATAGGTTAGCTTGACGTCCTTTAAAAATGTATACATTTATTCTCGAATAAAATTTACACTGTCCCTTTGACAGATAAAGTTTCCGAAAATATACAACTACATGAGCAGAAAAATATTAACGTGAATACAGAGCACAACATAAGGGGGGAACTACCATTGACGCAGTTTTTGCAAGAAATATTGCTAAATTCCTAGTGTGAAGTGTTACTTCATCTACAGGATTACCCGCAGGTCTAATCTGAATCTGTCCAGTTGTTTTGAACTCCATAGGTAATAGTTTTTACATTTCAACCCCCTCCTCTCACCTCTTTCGTTGATCCGATCGTTACAAAACTTCACAGGATCACCTTCCGGGCTAATCTAAAGATTACCTAAAATTTTCATTGGAATAGTTTCAGCCGTCTTTTTTGGTCTTAATATTGCAAAAGAAAAATTCTTGCCAAATTTCAAGTCTGTAAGAGGTACCTATAGTTTAAAAAAAATTTCATTAACACCCCCACAGTCTCTTTTAAGGAGGAATTTGTAAGAACCGTTCTTATTTGGTCTTAACATTTTAAAAGAAAGGTTGCTACCAAATTTCAGGTCTGTACAGTTGAAAATTTCTACTTCTATTTCGACTAATGTCCTTTTTTGTGTCCTCGAATTGCAATGTTTATCGTTCCTGCAAGTTGTTTTGCGTGCTGAATATAATTACTAGTTTTATTGTCCTTGAAGACAATTACGTTAGGAGCAGGGATAATCCATTTTACTATAACTTTCAAACGTTATAAAAATTTTCTAATCAGAAAACAAGTCATGTCCAGAAGTTCTTCTTTAATCAAAAAATTATAAGAACCTCACTGACATCCAACCCTCTTGGCGATATCACCAACATATCTATATAGATATATAGATATATAGAATCTATATAGATTCATCATGTTACAGGGAAAAATAGATGCAGTTACGATTTACTTGTAAAAAAACATTACTCGTTACTCCTACTATTTACACTATCTTGTTTTTATTTTCAAAATTGGCAAATAATGAATCAGCAGCTTCTAAAAATGCATGTTTTATTTATACCTTTACTTTTTTACTGCTGCTTGCCATGATTATTGAGTTAAAATTCAATCCGAACGCAGTGGTGTACGTTCAGGAATACTTCCTTAAAAGCAACCGAGATCTTTCTCGAGCAGTTACTACAACCTTCTCTAGTATAGCATGTGACGTTAGCGGCTGAGTTTAACCGTAAAATGGTACAGAAAAAAAAAATGTGATAGCTAAAGCAAGTTATAGTGGCTTCGAGATGGTCACGTCTTTGAAAACATTTATACAAGTACATTATTGCATGAAACAATGATATTTAAGAGTTTAGATAAAATTAAACAAGCAAAAAATAAGATGGACGTCGAACGTGATGAAAATATAAATCCAAGTGCCTTGATAATGATAATTCAGGCAGAAAAAATTCGAAAAGAATTAGTAATATGGCACGTACATAATGACTAACTGGTAAACAATAGTTTTGAAATGTTAATAATCAGTGTGATACGAAAAAGTCTGTTTAAGCAAACTTATTTAAAAAAAATCGAACTAAACAGCGAAAAATAAAACTAAAAAACACGCTTTTAGAGTTAATCAAACTAAAAAGTAAAAAATAATTTTTAACATAAGAATAAAATTACTGGCGAGAAAATTAATTTCACTAGTGAAAAATTAAAACGATTAATATTGAGCAGGTAATTATATAGTTGACTAAAATATAATTCCGGTACGTGTCGCAAATAGCTTAATTTGTAGAGATGTTTTACACTATAGTTTATTTTTTGCTTTTTAGTTCGATTTTTTACTTAGCCTCTTGCCATTCATCCCTCGGCACGTTTCTTACCAGTATATTGGATTGGGTGAATTATAATATGACATTGGAACAGCGCGCATGCGTAGTTCACGCACTAGTTCTAACTCTCTTACTCTCATGCAAAGGATCCCTGAAGAAATTTATGAATCCTGGCGAAGCTAAACAGGATAATTGGATATTTTGATCGAGTTATTGCATTGTCGTCGGTCTTTAACAAGTGTGCGAAGTTCAAATTAAATCTGATCGCTTAAAGTAGGGCAAAGATTCAGTTACAAAAATATATACAAACATACAGGTCAAACTAATAAAAGCGTGTTAAAAATACCGATACTGTGTCGCGAAACTGAAGAGTTGTATAATGAGCGATAAAAAAGACATGAAAGTTGACAACCAAAATCCAGAGGTTTTACCCTCTTCAAGAGATATAAGCCAACCGCATTTAATTTAATAACAAAAATTAAATTATTTGATGGGGGTTGTCGGATGTCATTAAAAATTCACTTTCTTCATTCCCATTTTTTTGTCCCTGGTGTTGAAAGCGAAATGATACTTCCCAATGTAAAAGAAATTTTTAATTTTTTTTATGCATTATAAACTTTTTGCCATTATTTATTTATTTATATTTATTATTTTATTTTGTACGAAGTCTCAGAAGAATTTACAATAAAACGGGGAGTTTGTCAGGAATGCATTTTATCGCCGACGTTATTCAATACGTATTCGGAAATGCTATTCAGGGAAGCTTTTAGAGGAATACAAGAGGGCATAAAATCAATGGTAAAAGCATAAAATCAGGCGTTCTGTGAAAACCTAAGGCCGTTCCTGGCCCGCATTCCGAACAACTGCTGCTGACGTGATCCTTTTGCGAAGAGTCAAGTCGATCTGATATCGCGTATGTTCTAGAAAGCTGCATCAGAATCTTCCAGAACGGATAGAACAATAGGAAAAAATTTGGAGCACTTTCGAGGTGGAGCCGTGATTCGACAAATTTACCTGGTTTATTGCAAATATTTTGATTTCTATTGCAAATATGCCAAAAGTAATATTGACCAATTTTATAGGCAATTTTAATATTTACATTTTTTGTTTAGAATTTTTTTCCGTATCTTTTACATTTTTGAGATATTTTTAAAAAAGTTACTTTTGGCGTAGTTTTTAATTTTTTAGGGGTCCAAAGCCATGCGCCTTCTTAATATTACTTGAAATACTACATACTAGTAAAAAACATGGAACCATTTTTCGCAAAAGCCGCGATTGTAAATATTTACTGAAACAAAATACTCAAAGATGAAACTTTACCAACCATCAGTTTATTCACATACCAGTACATGAGCCCCTAGCAAGTATCGTACATGTACCGTAAAATCAAAAGAAATAGGCGTGGGGTTAACGGGAAAAGATAATAATTAAAGAGGATGCGAGTTTAATAACGCAGGTGTAAAGATTCAACGACTCAATTGTGTATGGTGGTAAAAAAAAACTAAAAATGTATTTATTATCATTATCTACGTGACAATATATTGTGAAACATTTGATATTTTTGATTACACTAATTTATTGTTATTGTTGAGCAAAAACAATTGATATTCATAGAAGTATTTGTTATATATTATATTTATGTAAACTAATGCGAATATTTTATTCAACGAAAAATATTTACTTTGAAATCATAACAATATCGTCCAAAATATTTGTCGTAAATACCCAAAAACTGTTTGTTTTTCGGACATATTTTCATTGTGGTCACCCACGACATTTTGTCGCATTAAAATAGGTAAATTAACGAGACAGGAGATCGTTAAAACGAATTTTTTAACGATAAAATTTTCATTTTATTTCTTAAATTGATCAATTAAACAAAAATATGTTAAAATGTTGCAGTTATCCTGCTTGCACATCCCATATCATCATTTCAGTTTTATTCGTTACTCTTTTAATAAATATCTTTGCCGACAGTTTGCCGACTATGCTGAGTAAACTAATACCTCGGTAGTTCTTACAGTCCTGCTGCGAACCTTTTCCCTTGTAAAGCGGCACGATAACGACCTTGCACCAGTCATCTGGTACGCTACCACTCCTCCAACAAAGGTTAAAAGGGCGGTACAGCCTTGTCCAGCCTTCAGCATTTTAACTGTTATCCAGCAGCTTTACCCAATTTCATACTGTTCAACGCTTCCACAATTTCTGTCGTACTAATTTTACTTTCATTGCAACTTTCACTCATGTCTCCGAATGGGGCCTGTACTTGTGTATCCTCTTTTTCAAATAAACTGTCGAAGTATTCCTTCCATCTCGTTAATACGCATTCCTCTCTTTTTACTATACTACCATCTTGGTTTCTTATTTTTTCCAGTTGCGAGGTAGTATTTTTACCTCTGGCTGTTCTTATGGACTTCCAGATGAGTTTTTATATCGTTTTGGAAATCGTCAGATATCTATCAAATTTATCTTTATCACTCTCCTTCTTTCTTGCCACAACCTGTTTTGCCACTCCTTTTAACCTTCTATACTTATTCTTTGCCTTGTTTACATCCTCAATCGTTGCCTTTTGCGTTCTTTGATTGGCTTTTGTAGCCAGCCAATCTAGCCAGACTTTCTTCTTCTCTAACACTGCTTTTTGAACCTCTACGCACATTTTCTGTAACTTGCATCGTTTCCTTCTTTTACTTACACCACACACTTCAATAGCAATATCCACGATCCCTTCCTTGAATGACAATTCTTTAATTAATACTCAAATGACGCGTTACAATCTTTTTAAGACGACACACTTACTCGTACGTTTCATTTCAAAGTCTCCTTCGCGTCATGCTGATAAAACTCAAAAATCGTGAGGAAAAGCAAAACCGGTTCCAATATTTAGTTGTCAGCATTCTTCGAATATCAAACAATTCATTAAATAGTAATCAACAAAAAATATATAATTAAACCGTAAAAATAATTCCGTGCATCATAAAAATGTTGCTTATTTGCAAATTAACTGCTTGTTCCAATATATAGTAGTTAGGGCTCGTAGTGTGATGTCGCACTTCCGAGTACACCATAAATTTCGCTATAAGTGTCCCCTATTTACATCATAATTTATTTTTTTCAACATTACAATTTTTTTATTAAGCCTTAAGAATAATCTTATATAGAATCTTACTTTTTAAGTAACCAATGTCCATAAAAAATTATTAAAATTAATTCATTACAGCAATTCGTATGATTTAGTATGTTGCTGGGTTAATTTTGTCCAGCAGTTTGCTTTATCTCGCACAAGAACTGGAGATATAATAATAAAAGTAGATGTTTGAATGTTTTGTAAACTATGTATATTAGTAGCAGCGGTTTTTCTAACCATGCCAATGCATGTAGTTTAATGAGGTTGTCGTGGTACAATATTGACAGAAAATATTAGATTATACACGTAGTAAAAGTATACAAGCTTGTAGCGAAGTGAGTCATAATTTTTATGCCAAACTGTACCCGTGGAGACGTTACCCATACAGTTTTCATATGTATGCATACAATAATACTTCCACATACTTTTAAAAGTTCTGACTCCGCAACGTCGCCTTTGCCTCACTAGTTGATATATTGGAGAAGAATCGATGTACAGTATTTACAGTTGCGCAGACGATAGCACACTTGTCTAAACTTTCATATCCTATCGATCACTTTCGGTGAATTATACAAATAGACTCGGGCAGGAACAGATTGATTCCATCAATAGAGATCTTAAGGCAATCGTCGAGTGGGGAACCAACAATCTTGTTCAGTTCAACGCCCAAAAAACACAAAGTGCCACGTTTTCCAAGAAAGTGAATTCCTCAAATCATCCCATCACAATGTCTGGAAATACCCTTGAACCAAGTCACTCCATCTCGATTTTGGGAGTCACGGTGTCCAATAATATGTCTTGGCATGACCATGTTGCTAACATCGCAAAGTCGGCAAGCCAGAGGCTAGGTTTTCTGTGGAAAGCCAGAAAGTTTTTTACTCCTGATCAACTGTTGACGACACACAAGGCTCAAATCCGACCTCTACTGGAGTATTGTTCGCACATTTGGGGTTCAGTACCAAGGCATTCTCTTCGTCTTCTAGATTCCATTCAGAAAAGAGCCATTCACTTGATAAACAGCTCAACTCTTACAGATACCCTTCACCCTCTAGAACATAGAAGAAGAGTTGCAGATATTTCCATGGCAGATGCTCCAGAGAAATAAAAACTCTTAACCACCATTGGCCACATTCGGCCGAAGAACTCGGCACGCTGATCAGTCTCACCCATTTAGTCTCAAGATTGATACTACAAGGAACAATCTTTATCAAGAATTCTTCTTTTACAGGGCTGCTACGGAATGGAATAAGCTTCCAAAATCAGTTTTTCCAGAGAACTATGACCTGCAACTTTTTAAAAAGCGTGTCCACAATCATTTCCTTTCTATAATCCCTTCCCCTTCTAATAGTCGCAGTGTGATAGGCCCACATGATAGGTCTACCCTTTTTGCGACTATTTTCATAAATAAAAAAAAAAAAAAAAAAAAAAAAAAAAAAAAAAAAAATTTGCTCCGAGCGGAGTCAAGCTAGGGGAAGCCAGAGTGAACACCAGCGCACGCAGTGGGTAACTTAGGCAATAAAGGAGGACGGTTTTTTTTAATGTTATTGTTTAAAAATAAACGTCAGTTTATTAATTTTGTTACAATTTTTTAAAACAGCCACCGCAGTTGATGTGTCGTAAATTGCAAATATACGCAAAAAATTAATGTGAATTTTATAAATATTTAACTGCAAAATGGAAAATAGACCAAAGAAATAAGTGGATAGTGGCTTAATTTTTTTGAGCTGTCAAAATTTGCTTCAAAGGAGAGTTTGAGATTAATTCGGAAATCTGGACTTCCTGTGGTTCCTACACTTAAATATGGTAGTGAATGTTGGTTTGGCACAAGAAGCATGAAAATAGGATTAATGCTGTGGAGATGAGTAGTCTGAAAAGTATAGCCGGAGTGACTCGGTTGGATAAAGTAAAGAATAGTGAGATAAGAGAACGATGTTTTGTAAAAGAAGATGTGGTTACAAAGATAGATAAAGGAATGCTTAGATGGTTTGGATACGTAGAAAGGATGGATGAAGGAAGATTGTCGAAACAAATTTATAAGGCGAGTGTGAATGGACGGAAGTTGGTAGATATCGACTTCGGTGAACATAGATCTCGATCGGATCAACATTGTTTTAAAGAAAGGCTAGGTCAAGAGTACCAACAACCGACGAGCATGTATGAGAGCACTGATGAAAGTAGAAGAAGCAAAAAACGTGTGTCGCAGGTAGAAAGAAGTTTTTTACAAACTCGTATTGGTAAAATGATCAGCAATACTTTTCCTATTTACTCGTAAAACATATTTTTTTAACAATCAAAGACTTCAGTCCATGCAGACGAAGTCGCGGGAAAGGGCAAGGCATTTAATTTTAATGTAAATGTGATGTAAATTTTTTTTAAATTTGCATTTAATCTCTAAGTCTATGCAGCCTGGAAAAAGTTGGTGGTATATACGAAAATAATTACAAAAAAAAAATGACTTTTCTTCATACTCACTCAAAACGACTGCCTATTTTCTTATATATATTTAAATCCAAATTATTTAAGTCACTCTTACACAATCAACAAATCACGCCGACACAAATCTGGCAATAAAAACGAAAACGCACAAAAACCCGGTCGAAGAAGAAATATTCGTACCGTATTGGAAGCCGACAACACGAGTTGACACCGACAACCAGCACCAGCGCTACAACGTCTACTGACTAAACCAGCGCCGAACCAGAATTAAATGTATGATCAGTTTCCTGTCGCCGTTGGGGAGATGGACGTTTTAGAAATCAAGTCAGATTTACTATCACCCAAATAAAACTATGTTTTGCACAGTGGCGTAGCTGCGCCCCTAAGCAGGCATTCCATCGCATCACCTCGGGGACCCTTCAACCTTTCTATAACTTCTACAGTGAATAACTTTTACACTGCTCAACAATTTATATATTTTTTGACCTATTTGCTTTTGATTGTACTTTTAATGCTACTGAGTTTTTAATTTTATTCAACGCTTTTTTTTATGTTGCCAGGTGCTCTAAAGTAACCATTTTTTAAGAATGTTATTATTTATTCCTGATAAAAATAATTGAAAAATTAATTGATATTGTGTAAAATCCATTTAAATGGTTCGTTTGTATGAAAATACCAAATCCAACTCTTTTTTTACCGATAACATTGAGGTTTTCTCTGCAATACTCTCATGAGTGTAGGAAATGTGCGCAGAAAATTCCTCCTCTAAAAATATTCTAACTAAAACCTAACTTAAGTCAATTTTTAAATTTATTTAAAGCTCATATAATATAAATGTGCATGCACGACATAGAGCGAGTATGAGGTCACATTTGAACAACGTAGTCAGACGACAGTAGTACGGACATTGACGAAATAATAAGATATGTTGTTGATCATTTAATAAACATTCTTTACCGTTAATTAGTCAAAGACATTTCAATAAGACTTTGAGAATTTAAGTTAGTTTATTATTTTTTTATTTAATTCGAATCAACATAGAGTTAATTAGAGGCACAAACAAAAAAATATTACTGATCATAATTTTATTAATAAAAATTATACTTTTTTTTTATGAAAATAGTCGCAAAAAGGGTAGACCTATCGTGTGGGCCGCGGACGGCCCGCACTGCGACTATTAGAAGGGGAAGGGATTATAGAAAGGAAATGATTGTGGACACGCTTTTTAAAAAGTTGCAGGTCATAGTTCTCTGGAAAAACTGATTTTGGAAGCTTATTCCATTCCGTAGCAGCCCTGTAAAAAAAGGATTCTTGATGAAGATTGGTCCTTGTAGTGTCAATCTTGAGAGTAAATGGGTGAGACTGATCAGCGTGCCGAGTTCTTCGGCCGAATGTGGCCAATGGTGGTACAAGAGTTTTTATTTCTCTGGAGCATCTGCCATGGAAATATCTGTAGAGCAATGACTGGTCTGAAACTCTTCTTCTATGTTGTAGAGGGTGAAGGGTATCTGTGAGAGTTGAGCTTTTTATCAAGCGAATGGCTCTTTTCTGAATGGAATCTAGAAGACGAAGAGAATGCCTTGGTACTGAACCCCAAATGTGCGAACAATACTCCAGTAGAGGTCGGATTTGAGCCTTGTGTGTCGTCAACAGTTGATCAGGAGTAAAAAACTTTCTGGCTTTCCACAGAAAACCTAGCCTCTGGCTTAACGACTTTGCGATGTTAGCAACATGGTCATGCCAAGACATATTATTGGACACCGTGACTCCCAAAATCGAGATGGAGGGACTTGGTTCAAGGGTATTTCCGGACATTGTGATGGGATGATTTGAGGAATTCACTTTCTTGGAAAACGTGGCACTTTGTGTTTTTTGGGCGTTGAACTGAACAAGATTGTTGGTTCCCCACTCGACGATTGCTTTAAGATCTCTATTGATGGAATCAACCTGTTCCTGCCTGAGTCTATTTGTATCATTCATTGAAAGTGATCGATAGGATGTGAAAGTTGAGACAAGTGTGCTATCGTCTGCGAAACTGTAAATGGGGTTCGTGGTGGTTTCAAGAATTCGTTGATGTGTAAAAGAAATAAGGTGGGGGACAGGATGGAACCCTGAGGGACCCCGGCATCAGAAGAAATACCGTCAACTGCCACATGTAAGGAGCGATCTTGCATGAAGATCTAGAGCCATTGGCGCAGTTTAATTGGAAGACCGTAGGCAGATAAGTTACTTAACAATGCCTGGTGCCAAACGCGGTCAAAGGCTTTAGATATATCCAAGGCTATTGCACGGGATTCACCAAACTTTTCAATAGTGTTTGTCCAGAGCTGAGTGACATAAGCCAGCAAATCTCTAGTAGACTGGTTAAAATGCTTCACAATGAAGGTAGAATGCTATTTAGGGGCTGACATAGGTACTTACCTAATAGCTGCTTTTTCATTTCAAGAAAAATATTGATAAATTACAAAAAAGTATTTCTAAGCTATATTACATTAGTTTAATAAAGCTACAACGACAAAATGTCCGAAACAGAATGGATAAGTTATTTCTCTATTCTGATTCTGACTCAAAGTCACCGACATCACTGTTAGCGTCAATATCAATAACAATGGAAGTAATTTCTTGTCTTTCTAATATTCGTTCTCTGTTATACCATTTGTCAATTTCTTTTTCTATATGATCAATAGAGTTTTTCCAGATCTCTGAGTTAACGGTTTGAAATGCTTCAGACCACATATTTAAACAGACTTTTTGTGCATTTCCAATATGTTTATTATAATATTGCTTTGCAATGCCCCAAATCAATTTAATTGGTTTGAAAATGCAGTGATATGACGGGAGACCTAAAACTTAACATATTGTTTAGCTAGGTCATCTATCAATATCTTTTTGGGGGTTTGTTTCTAAAAAAATATACAAGTTTCAATTTTGTTGACAAAATTAGCAAAACTACTTCAAAATTTAATTACAATTCAATGTAAAAATACAGGTAAAAGATTTTTTTATAAATGTAAAGATGAACTTTTTATTAGACAATACGTTTTAAGAAACATTTTGTAACATGAAGTTGCAATGAAACAGCTGCATTATAGTTTAAAGAAAAAATAAAAAACACGCTTTTAGAATTAAGCAAACTAAAAAGTAATAAATAATTCTTAACATAAGAATAAAATTACTGACGAGAAAATTATATTACTGTTCGTGGGGTGCTTTGTATGACATTTTTAAACTATTCCGGTACGTGTCTCAAACAGCTTAATTAGTAGAGCTCTTAGCGCGTAACCAATAGATCTGGGTTTGGTTATCAGTCTGAGCCGTCCGAATTATTTTTTCGTTTACCGAAAATTACTCACTGAGTAGGTTACCCTTTTCCTTTATCCTTTCTTTCCTTATTTTCCTAATAAGCTCAAATGAAATGTTAAGAAATGTTAACAATATAAATATGGACTTAGCAACAATTCTCGAATGGGGATCCAATAACTTGGTAGAATTTAATGCAAACAAAACACAAGCATGTCTTTTCTCTAGAAAAGCCGATCTCACTGTGCCTAACATAACTTTGTCAGGAGTAACCATACCACTGAAGTCATCCATATCGATGCTTGGTATTACTATCAGCAATAACCTTTCCTGAGAAAATCACGTGAGGTCCATTGCCAAAAGTGCATCCCAAAAACTTGGTTTTTTGTTTCGTGCCAAGAGCTATTTCACCTCCAGTCAGCTGCTTATGATCTATAAGGCACAGATCCGACCTGTACTGGAGTACTGTTCCCATATTTGGAGTGCAGCACCTAAACATATCCTGAAGCTACTGGATTCTGTCCAAAAAAGGGCAATTCGTCTCGTCGGTGATACCTCGCTTACAAACTCGCTCACTTGTCTGGAACACCGTAGAAAAGTTGGCGATTTGTCTCTATTTTATAGATATTTTCATGGGCGATGCTCTTCTGAAATATCAACAATCGTTCCTCCTTTGGCAGTCTCTTCGAGATTAACCCGTCAAGTTCAGTCTTCACACCCCTTCGTGGTCACTTTGGAGACCTGCAGAACATCACTTTCCAAAGACTCATTCATCCAACGAATTGCGAGGCTTTGGAACTCATTGCCTAGGGAGGTGTTCCCCGAGGCATACAACCTCCAGAAATTTAAGAAGAACACCAACTTCTACCTTCTTTCACTTGGTATCCACGATGTTCTCTGAACATTACAGGATATCCCTTTTCGTGGGAACCAGAACATAAAAAAAAAAAAAATTTTCACTAGTTTCATTCCGAAACTCAGAATTAGTTTAAAATGTCATACAAAGCACCCCACGCTTTTAGAACAGTGACATTAATTTTCTTGTTATGTTAAGAATTATTTTTCACATTTTAGTTTGATTAACTCTAAAAGCGTGTTTTTTAGTTTTTTTAAACTATAATTTTCGCTTTTTAGTTCGATTTTTTACTCACCCTCTTGCCATTCATCACTCGGCACGTTTGTCAGCAGTATATTGGATTGGGTGAATTAAAATATGACATTGTAACTGTGCGCATGCGTAGTTTACACACTAATTCTATCTCTCTTACTCTTATACAAAGGATCTCTGAGGAAATTTATGAATCCTGGCGAAATTAATCAGGATAATCGGATATTTTGATCAAATTATTGCATTGTCGTGGGTCTTTGACAAATGTGCAAAGTTTAAATTAAATCTGATCGCTTAAAGTAGGGAAAAATCGAGACCAAAGAGTCAGCTACAAACAAACAAACATACCCGTGAAACTAATATAAGCGTGTTAAAAACAAGAAGACCTGGCAATCAAACACCAATTACTTCAAAATAATAGACTGAAAGGTGACCACCTTCAGGGAGGATGTACGAGAGTCCCGATGGGGTTTGGGTGGTGTCATGCGCGCTGCACCACTCTGCCCCTTTAAGAATTAGCTGTATGTAACAAAAAGAATAATAGGAAATGGTAATAAAAAGATATACAAACAAAAATTTTTGAAGCAAGATGAATAGAATTGTTTTGCCTGATTTATAAATATTGTTTCTTCAAAAAAAATGTTGACGAAAACTTGATTAAAAATCTATACCAGAGGCAAAAACCGACAGTGTGTTTTAACAAAACACGAAATTTAAATTTAAAATGAAGACTTGAAATTTCGAAGGAATACAAGCGCTTCTAAACGATTCATTCTTACACGAAACAAACAAGCGAACGAAAAAATACATTAGCATCATTTACAAACCATATAATTTAGTTAAAAAGGATGAGGCCTTTTAGCTTCCCGCGCCGACAAGAGCAGAATGAAAATTATACACTAATATTTTCGTGTTTTCTCTTACTCGTTTAATTTGTAACATTCTTCGAGCCTCTTCTAATAAATGAGGAAGAGATACAATTTAAAATACGACCCACAATTGTTCACCACCCTGTATATTATGTTTTTCAATAAAAATAATGCCAAAAATGCATTTCGAAATGGAGATTGTGGATTTTTTACCGTCTATGACCTTGAAAATACGTGCGCGTAGCATAAGTAACAAATCTATTAAGTAAAAACCGAAAACATTGACTCAAATAATCGATTTGTGAAACTGTAATAGTCCAGTCAAAGTTTACACTGGTCGAAGATTGGTTGATTAGAAATTTATGTAGCTAATTTGATTTTAACTAATGTCATTTTGATTCTGATTGCTGTCAACATTTCTTTCGAGTTTATAATAGAAGTAAGTTCACACAATATCTTAATAAATTATATCCTATGTGTTATTCTGATGTATAAGCTACATTATTGTAAAGTTTCATTAAAATACATTCAGAAGTTTTTGCGTGAAAAAGTAACAAACATCCATACATACTCACAAACTTTCGCGTTTATAATAGTAATAGGTTACCATGTTCTATTATCAATTGCTGCATCGCTGCTTTTTCCCATGAAAAATTTGGAAAAGGATCAGCCTGTACATTGTGGTAGGAGGCATTATTTATCACTAAATCACATTTTTTATGAGCATTAGGGATAAATTTGTCTTTTAACCATTGCGTAAAATTTTTGTAGTTCATTTCGTCGTGGTAGTCACCTATTTTACTTTTACTTGAGCTACTCTTTCTTGTAGATTGCATAGGGAAATTGTTAGAGCTTGTCGATCTTTCTCGGTTTACATAAACTTATAAAAATTATAAATAATTTCTCGACCATAACTGTGAATTACTTTCTTGAAACTGATCATCTTTGCAGAATTGTATCTCATCATCATCGTCAGCCCATACGCGTCCACTGCTGGACATAGGTCTCCCTCAGTATTTTCCATCTGCCCCTATTCTGTGCGTCCTGCATCCAATTGCTACTAACACGTTTCGGGTCGTCAGTCCGTCTGGTAGGTGGGCGGCCTCTACTGCGGAACGCTTCTTGCCTTGGCCTCCACTCGATCTTGTCTATCGGTTGTCAGATAATCTGGCAACGTGTCCTGCCCAGTTCCATTTTAAAGTAGCAATTCTTTCTATAGCGTCGATTGTACCTGTTCTATGACGTATTTCTTCGTTTGGGATCCGGTCTCTAACAGAGACGCCCAACATCCGGCGCTCCATAGCCCTCTGTGTTACTCGGATTTTGTTTACGACCTTTCTTGTAAGTGTCATAAGTAAGAACGGGCAGCATACTGGCAAGTGCGATTTAAATATGTAATTTAATTTTCCAAAGGCTGCCCAGGTTAATCCTATTCGACGGGGGAGCTCACATGTTTGGTTATCCCCCTGCCTAGTCTAATTTCGTGTCCCAAATATTTATATGACACAGTCTGCTTAGTATCCTTTCCAGCGATAGAAACATTACGGTGTGTCTTGGTCACGTTGATTCTCAGTCCGACCTCGAAGGAAGCGTGATAGAGTTTTTCCAACATTGCTATTGCATCATCCACATACGATCGGCTATGAGGACGATGTCGTCTGCAAATCTTAAATGACCAAGCTTCTCTCCATTTATGTTGATACCCTGTTCGTATGGTCTGCCCTCTTACAAGTATGTTCCAAAAGTGTCGTAAATAACTTTGGAGAGATGGTGTCTCCCTGCCGTACTCCTCGCTTTATAGAGAATTTGTTTGTTTCTTGTTCATATAATTTTATCTACGAGTATAATAAAGGGATAAACTGTTACGCGGTTTTACAGTCTGACCGACGAAAAGCTCTAACAATAAACAGCGATTAAATAAAAATTGTGTGTAGCCTTGAATAATTTTTCGAAAAACAAAAGCATCATTTTTTCCTTTACGTTTACACGTTCAAATGACGTTTTTTCATCCAAAATCAAACCACACGTGACACTCGACGTTACCGGAAAACATAACTAATGCAATTAAATCATCCATATTTCAGAGGTGTAACAATATTGTTCTTGGACAAATGTAACTCATAATAAGTCATATTTTTCTTTGAAAATTAATTTAGTTACTCTAAGTTTTATCTTTTAAAAACCGTCGCGTCAAAAAATGACGAGTGAAAGAATCGAGCAAAGCGTAAAACATGATTAAAAACCGCTGGAATGACAAATGTTAACACATGTGTAAGGAGAGAACTGCTTGTCTTGTTTGGAAATACTTATGAGGCAGAGAATCATCAGAATGATAGCAGATATAGTCAACAGTAATAGGGAAACAGAAATTCCTTTATTGTTACACTTCGTATTCATATTTAAAAAATCTACCTGTTCCATTTCGAAAGGCTACCTTCGACGAGACCTATTATAAATCGTCTTAAATCATATACCTGGAGTCCAAACGACTATCGACTAATTTTTTACGAAATTTCAAACGTCAAACCATCACCAGTGTCTTCCTATTTCAGTAGATTATAGATCACATATCTTGCAAGAGATAATATTTGAATTGTTAGGAATATTTTATAAATTTAGTGTAAATCTCCTTTCATGAAAATTTAACAGTTTCCCGTTGAGGTTATGTCTATATGAGCTAAAATAATACATTATGATTGTTATAAACCGTAACGATTTATCCAAAAATGAAAGATACATTTTCCCAAAGAAAATAGGCCAATTTCACTTCTTTCTATTGGCAGTGAGCGGACCACATGGTTGGGACACACAAATCGATCCTAGCGCTCGGTGCGGACAAAATGTCGTAAAATCATGCTCGCGATTAGAATTTATGAGTACTTAATTTAGAAATGGTTCATAACAGTTGTTGTGTAGTCCCCTGCTAAAATACTGGTAGATATAGTGATTTTAAATTTTATACATAATAATCGAAAGTTTCAATTGACAGTATGTACTTAGTTGTTAAAGCAGCAAGTGTTGAACATCCAACTAATGAATTTGTGAAGAATAATGAAACATCTCAATAAAAACTGGCTTTTCGAAAAAGTTCTGAGAGCCAAAAAATTGTAAAAATGATGTCTTAAACCAATGGTGTGACAATACTATAGTCCGTTCATAATTTGTCGATAGCACAAAATGTGCGTCCAAGTCATAAAACGGCCGTAATAGTCGTAAAATCATAGGCGGAGGTTCCTGAGGTGTTTATTCATGTCCGTACACTATTTGTTGATAGCTCACTGCAAGTTTGACCCTCATTAGGTTTAGTACGTTTTTGATCGCATTTAATTTACGGCTCGTTGGTGTTTCGGCGTCTACGGCAGTAATTAACGTCTCTAATATTTATTTTGCGAATTTTGTGCAGTGCGTGAGTAACTTTTTTTCATATTCCTACAAACATATACGTACCTTTCGTTCCTGCTTGTTTTGTTTGATTGCTTGCGATGGCTTCGTCATCATCATCAACATCATCAAGTTTTACACCGGTACTGTTGCGTACAGTCAGTAAGTCTGTCTATTCACCAAGAGAGAAGACTATTATTTTGAACGTTCACGATGCTCTGCTTTCTCAGAATCCCACAAACATTGAATTTGAATAGTTTTGTAAGTAATCGTAGTTTATATCATTTAAAAATAGGTATTAATTAAATAAATGTATCTTTTACAAATTGCAAGTAACTTTTTATTTTTAAATAAAATAAAGAAATTTTATTAAAATAAAAATACAATTTACAGTACCTACAGTTTAAGAATATTAATATATTTATTTATTTAAAGTAACGTAATGTTTTAATCATATACTCTACGACACTGGTCAGTCATTTCCACTCAAAATACCTACATAATCGGATTAAAAGTTCTATAGCTGTATTGTATTTATTCAGATACAAGGTGGGTTAGTCGAAAACATCTTAAACTGCCAGTTTTAGGTTGGTTTTTGTTATTATATCATACTACCTGTCCTCTCTGTATTTCAGTTCTCTAATGAGGGTCAAACTTGCAGTGAGCTATCAACAAATTGTGTACGGACTATAATTTAATTGTAACGCATAGAAAAGTTTGGTGATTTTAGGGGTTCAAAACCACCCTAAAATTTTTATGGGCTGTACAGATTTCGTGGTTTTTTATGAAAAAGATGCTCTCACGGTAAGAAAGCCATGTATCCATTTTCATTAAAAAATGTTAAACAGTTCATGAAATATTGGCAAAAATTGATTTTCATTTTGTACTTTCCAAGGGCTGTAACTTTTTTTGTGTGCACATTTGAATAAAGGTAAGTTATGTTCAATCAAGTTATTTTTGACCCCAGAATATGTGATTCAATTTATGACCTACCTTTTTTTACGCTCTGTACATCGAAATCGTTTTGTATAAATTCGGACCTTATTGACGAACAAGCTTTTATTGCAAGTTCTACTTCCACTTTTAACGGCATTCGTTTTCTTGCCACACGTTAACCTTGACCTCCATCTTTGCATTAATCGATTTTTGTAAACATTATTAATTGAATGGGCTTTATTTGAGGTTCGCGATTTTCGCTCGGTGATTTTTATCTGAGTTGATTGATGTTTAAGTAATTAAACTCGCCTGTGCGTATTAATTCACGATAGTGTAAGACCTGTAATATAACGATTTCAATAAACAACCACCAATAAATTGCAATTATTGTTAGTAATAACTTCACCGACAGTTTGATCATGAAGAAAACATGATCTCGGACTATTTCAAATAGAAGAATCAACCTGTACGCTCGATGTATTGATAGGAGCTTAAGTCTATAGATTTATGCCCAATTTATGAAGAGGGGCCAGCCTCTATATTCAGTCCATGGGAGAACAACCTCCAAGTCTATGTGATCCATATCCTCTCCCATTCACAGTGATGCTAACTTAAGGGTTTTCTCCCTAAATTTAGGAGGAAAAAATCTATACAGGGAGTTTTTTAGGAAGAATTTTTGGGGAGTATTTTAAGGGATAAAATCTTAATTGTGTATTTTTTTTAATTTCACTACACTCCATACTACTTGTATTCAATAAAAGTTTATAAAAAAATTTATATCGATCAAATGATACTATGTACTGTTATTGATGATTGCTAGATGGTGCTGATGCATGTTGGGGAATTTTTCCCCAAACTTGGTGAGTTTTTGAGCAGTTCGGGGATTTTTTGGGGGATACTTTTATCTGGGGTATTTTTTTGGGAAAACAATTTAATGTTGGAATATTTCTGGAATATTTTTTCGCTGATCAATTGTCGGCAAACTGTATGCAAAGATATTGATTAAAAGAGTGACGAATGAAACTGAAAAGATGATATAGGATGTGCAAGCAGGATTCAGAAGAGGAAGGAGATCAGTATCGATCAGGCCTTTTCATTGCGAGGTATGGTCGAAAAATTCTTGGCTAAAAGTCAGAAGGTCTATTGCGCTTTACTAGACTTGGAAAAGGCCTATGACAGAATTATGAGAAGTGAGTTGTGGTCGACATTGTCTCTTATGGGGTGAGCAGTAGTTTAATACGAGCGCTGAAATCACTTTACGAGGATTTCACTGCTTGTGTCAGGATAAACAGAGCTTACACGGACTAGTTTTTCATCGAAAAACGTGTGAGACAGAGATGTGTGGCTTCGCCATGGCTGTTTCACTTATACATAGACGTTTGTTTAAAAGAGAGCAAGTATGGATTGAAAACGAATGATTTGATCGTCAAATGCCTTCTTTGCGCCGATGATCAAGTCATATTAGCGTCATCCGAAGAGGAGTTGAAGGCGATGTTTAATGTTATGCATGATGCCCTAAAAATCAAACTTATGAAAATAACAGCACTGATAAAAGTAGAAGAAGCAAAAGATGTGTGTAAGAACCGTAGCAAGTGGATGGAAGTGACTATATGTATGTGTGTATGTATCAATTGTAAAACTATTTCAACAAAGAGCACAGGTATTATCAACTAAATAATAGCAAATTTTACTAAACATCCACCTCCATTTATTAAAAAATGTTAATTTTGAGAGATTGTAGACTTTGTGGATTTTTGTTGCAAAAAAGAACGAAATTTACCATGTGGATTGGGGAATTTTTGTTTAACCAACCTGGCAACCCTACCCAGTCATTCTCGAAACGTGTAGAATAGAAGAGGGCAGAAGAAATAGGGACGACCGATTTTTTTTATATTCTAAAAATGAGTGGTAATTCAATTTTAATTTTTGCAAATAATATTTTGTGACAAAAAATCTATTGCCAGACAAAATCACTTTATGGTTATCTACCAATTTTATTTTATATTTCTTAAAATATGGAAACTACTTTCGAGTAGCGGTAGACCTTTAAAAAATGACAGAATCGTGAAATGTCATTCATCTATACTGTATTTCCTTCGAAAAAAAAATATAAAATGTTTCTGTGTACAGAAACTACCGAAGTTGGTAATTAAAAATGCAGAGATTTATTCGAATTGACTGTTTAAATCTCTTATTAAAGAGCTTGTATACACGTGAATCAGCAATTGTGTGATTTTAGATGTGTGATCTACGGGGGACGTTCGGAAGTACAGTAAAACCCATGTTGACGACAGAAAAACGAAAGTGGAAAAAGTGGTTTGAAAACCAAAAAAGTGGCTGAAAAATTTAAGGTAGGCAAGGACATAAGTAACCATGTTACAAAATAAAAAAGTAATTAGAAATACAGTGTGGAACAGCCATACATATGTACAGACATATAGTCACGCCTTTCAACCGAAGGGGTAGGCAGAGACCACTTCTTTCTACCTGCTACGGCTCTTACACACGTCTTTTGCTTCTTCTACTTTCATCAGTGCTCTCATACATGCTCGTCGGTTGTTGGTACTCTTGACCTGGCCTTTTTTTAAAACAATGTTGATCTGATCTAGATATGTTCGCCGAGGTCGACCTCTACCGACTTTCGTCCATTCACACTCGCCTTATAAATTTGTTTCGTCAATCTTCCTTTAGCCAAATGGAATGAATTAATTCATTATTTTAATTACCCTCTGTTACAATAAACTTTAAAACAATATCATTTACCATTTAAAAATTTGGGGGATATTTTGGATTTAACTAATTTATTTATTTATTAAATATCAGTAATAACGCAAAAACTTAAAAGTTCACCAAAATAACGAATTAAATGTTCGAAATGACCTCCGACGACCTCCATATAATAAGTTATTTCATAAATTAAAAAAAATTACAATGTTGTGCAAAAAATTAAATTACCTTTTAAATGTTTCACTCGACCACACATGCTGTTTAAAAAAAATTGGGGTTGATGCAGGGCTGCAGGGAATGCATTTTTGGGTATGAATTTTGCATAACAATTCGTCTCCCTCCCAAAAAAATTTGACGTATTTTTTTTTTAAATTTTGAAGAAACTCTTGGTTTTTGAGTTTCTGGGGGAGAGGGTCAAGTTTTTAGGCAACGATGGCAAAAAATCTTTAGTCACGTCCTTGACAGAATGGATGATGACAAAAATTTACAACAACCACCACACATCATGTATGACGTAATGGACTAAGAAGAAGAGTAATGACATTATTCATAATCGTGAAAGAACTCTTTTATGCCACAAGTAAATTATCGTTTATCTAGAATAGATTTGTCTAAAATAATACCACCAAAAAAAAACCTTGGTGATTATTCAATCAAATTACCCGCTACACTTGTAAATTATAAAAAGTGTTTAAAAAAAATTCTAATGCTATTTTAAAAAAACACAGTTTAAATGTCATCATTACCTAATTACTAAGAAAAATTGACACGTCAAAGAGAATAATTATTTCTGTTACCCAATAAATTTATCATATTTAAAAATAGTCATTTCGAATAAATTGCATTTGTACAATGACGTGTCACATTTTTAACTATTTTTTATCTATAATTTTCAATTTGATAGTACGTCGTGTACCACAAGTTTCCTTGCATTACATCATCATACATACATGCATATAGCCACACTCTTTTTCCGTATTGTTAGACAGATACCACTTCTTTTCGCTTGCTACGGCTCTTACACACGTCTGTCAGTGCTTTCATACAAGCTCGTCGGTTGTTGGTACTCTTGACCTCACCTTTTTTTTAAACAATTTCGATCTGATCGAGATACGTTTACCCAAGCCGACCTCTACCGACTTCCGTCCATTCACACTCGCCTTATAAATTTGTTACGTCAATCTTCCCTCATCCATCCTCTTTACGTGTCCAAACCATCTAAGTACCACAGCGTTCCCTTATCACACTATTCCTCAATTTATCCACCAGAGTCACTCCAACTGTACTTCTTAGACTACTCGTCTCCGCAGCATTGATCTTACTTTCATGCTTCTGCTGTTAAACTCAACATTCACTACCATACATAAATGTAGGAACCAGCAGCACTCCTCTATGCAAGGTTTTTAGCAGCAGAACCCAGCCTTTTGTGTGCCATTAATGCATATGTGTCCTGGCACCCACCCAAGTTCAACTCGGTTGTGCTTTTCCAGATTTTTCAGGTACAATTGGCATTCTTTCACCAGCTTTGAACTGATTTAGCAATTTCTCAGGTCCATTCCGAGATTCTCTAGTGCACAAGCCATGATCGCAGTAACTTCGGATTGAAATATTGTAGTATGTCTCCCCAGTCGCATGGTTAGTATTGTGTAATGTCTTGTTTCTAGTACTTTGTTTGTTCATTTTCCTCTTGGTCTTCTAACCTTAAATTTAAAAGGTCGATAGATAGTCCATTCTTATTTCATCAGATATCTTGCTAACCTGAGATATTCAAGAATGATTCACGACAATCCTATTTCTGCAATTTGATAATATGGCACAATTTTATATATATACATATATATATATATATATATATATATATATATATATATATATATATATATATATATATATATGAAAATATGTAACTGCTGTATGTCCTATTTTTTACTATAGGTATATGTGGGTCGATTATACATCAAAAACAACTACTACTCTGGCTATATGTCTGCGATATGCATTGAATTACATCTGGGTGACCACCTATGAACCGGTTTCGGGGTGGATTGCCTCTCATCAGCATAGATTAGATCTCCTCGAACAGACAAATCCACAGCCTCCACTGTGTTACTTAACCAGCATCTGTATATCTTGCTTCCTGTGATGGGGTAGTTAACACGATTATACATCAGATGTAATTCAATGCCTGTCGCAGGCATATAGTAAGAGGAGTAGTTGTTTTTTTATGTATAATCGACCCACATATACCTATAGTACAAAATAGGTACATACAGCAGTTAAATATTTTCACACCTATTTACGCTGTCGGAACTTTAAATACTCTTTATAGTTTACTGCAATAGTATTAAAGTTACTCTGGAGCATGCCACATATAACTGACCATGGGAGAAGCAGCTTTCTCTTAAGTCTACTCCCGCTACCTCAAGAGTTTGACCTTGAGCGCTTTGTTTATGGTTATGGCGAAGCAGACTTTAATAGGAAACTGCTCCTCGCTCCTCGAGAACAACCTGTCAGTTTTGTCACTGAAAGCCACTAATATTCTTTTATATTTGCCATTCCAATTTTAAAGAGTATTGTATTGCACCAAGCTTTTATGTGAGTTCAACGTGTTTTGAATAAAATCGGATTGAATTTTTTAACATGTGTCAAAATAAAATGTAATTTAAATCAAAAGCACTAAAGAGTATTGATATCAACTTTGATGCAAATCACCCCCGAAAAAACTTTCTACCCCTTTTTAACCCCGTTAGGCGAAGAGTTTTAATAAAATAAGAAAAACGTTTCCCATCAATTCTGTTAAAGAATGTTTATGCAAAATTTGAAGTAGATTGGACAAAGGAATCACGTTGTCCCATACAAACTTTGCCCCCGTTTTTCACCCCATTATGGGCAGAATTTCGGAAAATCCCTTTTTAACGGAAGCCTACGTCATACAATGAACACACCCTCCAAGTTTCAGGTCTCTACGATCAGCGGTTTAGGCTGCGCGTTGATCCGTCAGTGAGTCATTCAAAGCATTTTATACAGAGTGGACCAAAAGTCTGGAAACGGACAAAATTTGGGATAAGCCTATTTTGAGATAAGAAGATTCCAGATTTGACATTTGCAATGTTGTCAGATATATATATATATATATATATATATATATATATATATACATCACCCTGTATATTCAGTCATAAATGGAATCTCCTATTTAAAACGAGTTCAGTCATATGTAACACTTATGATTTTATGTAGTCTGGACAAGGTCTGGAAAAATGTGGTAGACGCATTCTACCATCGATTAGGGTACCGTCAATTTACAAATGGGGCACATTTTGAACCCTTGATTAAGTAATCATGTTAAAAATGTTACCTTTTATTTGTTACGTTTAAATGAAGTTTAAAATAGTTTGTATTAAAAAAATTATTGAGACAATTAGGCGTTGTCACACTTCTGTTTTATTTATTTAAGACCTTCTAGACTACATAGAATCATAAGTGTTACATATGGCTGAACTCGAATTGAAGATGAGATTTCAATAATGACTTAATATACAGGGTGATGTATTTAAAAAACCAAAGTGGCTAATAATATCAGAGAAACGGCAAATCTGACAAAATTGCAACTGTTAAATCTGGAATCTCCGTATCTCAAATTTTGTACAATTCGGAACAGCAATTTACGGGATAATTGTCCGTTTCCAGACTTTTGGTCCACTCTGTATGTATAGATGTGTTGCATATAAATTCGAACCCCGAGTGTCTTTTTTGGTATAACGTTACAATATATCATATTTTTATTACAGAATGCAATTTCCAATAATCTTCTCCGTGGACCGAAGGATCCGAATCCTTCTACAATCAGAACCGACAAAGGAAAACACACTGTACACTGTATTTTGTAATGCGATATAAGAAAGTATGACTGACACAATGGTCGACACGCGTCCTCGAAAGCTATCAAGAAATGATATCATCAAATGGAAAAATTAAGATTAAAGTAATTTCGTTCTCGTTTATACTAAAACGGGGAAATTGTCCGACACTCGCTTAACAACTTTAACGCATTGTTTAAACAATTAAATTGATTCTACAAAACGTTTAACGAAAAATAAGAGAAAAAAGTCTGGCGACATTAATTTTTATTTTCGTTTATTTTAATTCCCTTTCGTATTTCAATACGGAAGCGGGGGGGATAAAAAGTTTTCTGGAAGGCTGTCGAGAAGAGCCGCGCGATTTGCGGTAAATTTTACAAACTTTCAAACGTTCCGTTAAGTTTTTATCCACTTTTAAACGCGCAGTTTTGAATATTAACACTTCGAAAAAAGTTTTTCTAAGTTTAGGTTAGCAAATCTATCCCGTCATTTGACTACACAGTTGATGTTTAAAGATGAACAATCTGACATTTAAAATTACTTGCAAAGTTATCCACGAGTAGCATGAATGATTTATTTCTTGATTTGTACCGGGTGGCCAGATAAATGTATACAAAGTAATTGATTATTGATTGATTAAAAGAGTAACGAATGAAACTGAGAAGATGATATGGGATGTTCAAGCAAGATTTAGAAGAGGAAGGAGACGTATGGATCAGGAACAGGTTGATTCCATCAATAGAGATCTTGAAGCAATCGTCGAGTGGGGAACCAACAATCTTGTTCAGTTCAACGCCCATAAAACACAAAGTGCCACGTTTTCCAAGAAAGTGAATTCTTTAAATCATCCCATCACAATGTCCGGAAATACCCTTAAACCAAGTCCCTCCATCTCGATTTTGGGAGTCACGGTGTCCAATAATATGTCTTGGCATGACCATGTTGCTAACATCGCAAAGTCGGCAAGCCAGAGGCTAGGTTTTCTGTGGAAAGCCAGAAAGTTTTTTACTCCTGATCAACTGTTGACGACGTACAAGGCTCAAATCTGACCTTTACTGGAGTATTGCTCGCACATTTGGGGTTCAGCACCAAGGCATTCTCTTCTTCTTCTAGATTTCATTCAGAAAAGAGCCATTCGTTTGATAAACAGCTCAACTCTCACAGATACCCTTCACCCTCTAGAACATAGAAGAAGAGTTGCAGACCAGTCATTGCTCTACAGATATTTCCATGGCAGATGCTCCAGAGAAATAAAAACTCTTGTACCACCATTGGCCACATTCGGCCGAAGAACTCGGCACGCTGATCAGTCTCACCCATTTACTCTCAAGATTGACACTACAAGGACCAATCTTCATCAAGAATCCTTCTTTTACGGGGCTGCTACGGAATGGAATAAGCTTCCAAAATCAGTTTTTCCAAAGAACTATGACCTGCAACTTTTTAAAAAGCGTGTCCACAATCATTTTCTTTCTATAATCCCTTCCCCTTTTAATAGTCGCAGTGCGGGCCGTCCGCGGCCCACACGATAGGTCTACCCTTTTTGCGACTATTTTCATAAAAAAAAGGCTTTTCATTACGAGGTATAGTCCAAAAATTCTTGGCTAGAAGTCAGAAGGTCTACTGCGCCTTTATAGACTTGAAAAAAAAGGCCTATGACAGAGTGGTAAGGAGTAAATTATTATCGGCATTGTCTATGTATGGGGTGAGCTGCTTGTTTCAGGATAAACGGAGCCTGCACGGACTGGTTTAACATAAAAAAGGTGTGAGACAGGTTTTGCCATGGCTATTTAACTTATACATAGACGATTGATTAAAGGTTTGAAAGAGATTGCGTAATGATTGAAAATGAATGGTTTGATGATTTGATGCCCAGAAAATCAAAAGGATGAAAATAAATGTAAGCAAAGCAAAAGTAATGGTTTTTGAAATAGAAGAAAGTATGACAAACTGTGAAGTTCTGATTAAGGGAGAAAGATTGAAATAAGTAAATGAGTTTGTATACCTGGGTTCAAAGTTTAAGAGAGATGGAAAGTATGACAGAGACATTGAGCGAAGGGTGTTGGGATGAAAACAAATAAAAGGGGTACTGCATAGCTTTATGAACACCCAGAAAGTGTCAAAAAAGGCACGTCTAGCTGTGCATAGAGGAGTGTTGGTTCGTACACTTATGTATGGTAATGAATGTTAGGTTTGGCAAAAGAAGCATGAAAATAGGATTAATGCTATGGAGATGAGTAGTCTAGGAAGTATAGCCGGAGTGACTCGGTTGAATAAAGTAAAGAATAGTGAGAACGATGTGGTGCAAAAGAAGATTACAAATATAGATAAAGGAATGGTTAAATGGTTTGGACACGTAGGAAGGATGAATGAAGAAAGATTGACGAAACAAATTTATTTTAGCAAAAATGTAGTTACGTATTGGACGATGTTTTGTAGAAGGCAATTCCAACGGACCAAAGTATTTAGATTTGTTAAGAAATCAAGTAGTTCCTGCAAAAAGAAATGATGTTGGTAATAATTTTAATGACATTTGGTTTCAGCAGGATGGTGCATCACCTTTTTTTTGGTGTTGTTCAAAATTACTTAAAGTTTTCAGAGACAAGTGCATTGGAAGAAATGGCACAATTGAGTGGCGAGCCAGATCTCCCGATTTATCGCGTTTAGACTATTTTCTCTGGGGGTATCTAAGAAACAGTGTGTTCAAGACATCCCGATAATCGGGTTGAACTGATAAATAGAATACTGATAACATCCTGTCAAGTAACGCTTCAACAATTGCGTAAAACCGTTTCAAAAATTATTTAAGAGTAACAGTGTATACCCTGTATACTTCTATTCGACTTATGCAGATGGCCTGAATTATTTGAAAACATTTTCATACAAATTTTTTTTTGGTAAGCCAACAGAACTCGATTTATTAGCAAGTTATGTTACTTTGTGTACACACTGCAAATCTAACCGAATTGCATAGCGTTGCAAATAAATCTAAAAAAACTCTTGGAGTGTGGTTTTGTGGGCTTATTGTCCCTTCGTAGGGGACAATCTTACCCCTTGTGTAGAGTGAAATCAAAAAATTTTGTGTGTGTGTAGTATTTTAGTGTGAAAAACGGGGGGTTTTATTTAGAGGGGGAGGGTGCGAACATTAGAGAATTCACAAATAAATCTAATGAGACAAACGTAAATAAAAACATCTCTTCTACATTGTTAGATACATCCTTCTTCCGCTCCATCTAGGGACAAAAATGTTAAATATAACGTACCCACGTAATTTATAGTTGGATAACGACGTTTCGTGATATTTTATTGAGCAGTACATCGAGTAGGTGGAGCTGTCCCAACTTCACCTACTTCCATTAATCGATAGTCTTGGTAGTGCAGCTTTCGGCCACTAGATGACGCTTATAGACTGTCTAGTGAAACCCATTTTTAAACTTTTAATTTTTGCATTTGAGAAAAATGTGATGGTGAAATTTATGATGCTTCGTCTTTTCGATGAAAATACATACCGATAGATGGCGATAATTAGACGTCAAATTTTAAAGAACAACAAACATTTGTCATTAGGTATTCAATGTAAATTGGTCGTTTTTGAAGTGGAAATAATCGTTTTAAAAGGTATTTTTACAGTGATTGCCATTAATTTACATTGGTACAGGATAAAAAGGGTTCTTTACACGAGTTTTATCGTTTCATAATCCCTTTTAGTACCGCTCTTACAAGATCAATGGGGTAATTTATGTATCTGTTTATTGTTACATTCCACTATTTTATTATATTGCGAAAATACCCAAGATTGAGATAAATATTTTAAATATTTTCAAGTATACTGGTGATAAAATGAGACATTTTAAAGTAGGAAAAGCTGTCTAAAAAGGTAGACACATCAGAAATGTGTGGGATAGATATGGACAAACACATTAAGTAAAGATCTCTTTTTTGCTAACTTTATATTTCATCAAACTTTTGATGGTATAGTGATAGTGCATTGCAAATCATAAGAACTGAAGTTCTCAGAACAGGGTAGGTACTTACAGACAGGGTTGGCGCAAGAAGTGTGTGTGTTATAAAAATAAAAATATATGTTAAGCATGTGTATTGTGTGACTAAATTTCGAATTATACTAAAGAAATACAAAAATCAACAATGTTTTCAATTTAGTTAGTTACAAAATTAAAAATAGTAAAAGTTAGGGCTATTTATTGTCATTTTCACTAAACTCACTGTCGCTACTTTCATTTGTGCATTAAATAAAAAATCCAGATGTGAATCACACCCTTAGAATAAATAAAATATCCAACTTTAAAGAGCTCATTGCACACTTGCATGTGATTGATAATGGGTTTTTAATTTTAGGCACGTTTTACGAAAATTTGTATATTAAAAAGGATATTGATGTGAAAAACACTGCGTGTAAAATATTTAGAACAATTAGGAACTGGATTTAGCTTTAATAGGAAAAAATCACGGAGTGGGCGACATCTATTATTGATCGTATTAACTTCTCGAGGTGTGAACAACAAACTAGTCTCCATCTGTTTATATGGGTGAAAAACTTTATACAGTGTGGAACAGCCAAATTGAATAAATTCGATAAAGAATAAATGAGAGCGTGTTGGGAAAAACGCTTGGACATGTCGATTTGTATTTTTAGATGCGCATTTTTTTCAAAAAAAATAATTATATAGGGTGTGTCACGTGACAGTGGCTGATACCAACTTTCTTATTTTAAATACAACCCCCTGTATATTATTTATTTTTTAGATTCTACAGAAAATTCTAGACATAATTCATGTCCAATGTCCCATACCTATCTTCAACTGTTTCGGAAATATTAAGTGTTTTCAGATGTATTACAAAAATTAACATTAAAAAAAGAAAATTATTTTATTTCACAAATAATGTAAAAAAAAAAACATTAATTTCATTGTAAGATATATACAAAATGTTCGCCGCGAACGTCTTGGCAACATGCTAATCTGGTATAGAAATGTCTTCTAACGTTACTCAACATCTCAGGCGTGACTGATCTAATCGCAAGCGTGATTCGTCTTTTTCTGTAAGTTGAGTGGTTTAGTTTTGTATACAATACTTTTGACATATCCCCACAAAAAGAAGTCTAATGGCGTCAGATCAAGACATCGTGCTGGCCATTCTATCGATCCGCGCCTCCCTATCTACCGATTTGGAAAATTTTGGTTCAGGTACTGCCGGACATTGATTTGGTAATGGGGCGGTGCTCCATCTTGCTGAAACCATAGTATGTTGGCAGGAACTTGTGGGTTTGCTGGATCAGGATATAAGTTTTTCAAAGTTGGCACGACATTATTTTGGAGCAGTTCTAAATATTTATCTCCATTTAAGTTGCCATCAATAAAAAAGGGACCTACGATCCAACAATTCCTGCCCAAACATTAACTTTTTCAGGATATTGCGTATGTTCCTCTCTCATCCAGTGAGGATTCTCATTAGACCAATAGCGGCAATGTATTGAGTGTAATGTAGCGAATTTGTGAAATAAAATAATTTTCTTTTTTTAATGTTAATTTTTGTAATACATCTGAAAACACTTAATATTTTCGAAACAGTTGAAGATAGGTATGGGACATTGTACATGAATTATGTCTAGCATTTTCTGAAGAATCCAAAAAATAAATAATATACAGGGGGTTGTATTTAAAATAAGAAAGTTGGTATCGGCCACTGTCACATGACACACCCTATATAATTACTTTTTTTGAAAAAAATGCGCATCTAAAAATACAAATCGACGTGTCCAAGTAATTTTCCCAACACGCCTCATTTATTCGTTATCGAATTTATTCCATTTGGCTGTTCCACACTGTATATTATTTTGAGCAATTTAAGCATCGAAAGTGTTATATTTAAACGATATTTTGTGAAAAATTGGTGTTAATATACCCCAAAATCCGAAAATTCAAAGGATTAAAAAAGGTGATATGAAGACAAAATCGCGAATAATATACTCTGTTCCACAATGCTCTACATATATTCAATTATAAATTTGCATACATTTTCTTATGTTTGTTTGCAGCAAGCACTTTGTGAAAGATGATTTTTTCAGTGGTAAGTTTGATATGCTCCTATACCTGCTTTACAGGAACATTCACAAACCCATGTCTTATCTAGCTTAATGGTGATTTCATGAGGGGATTTTAGAATTGTAGAGGATCTTATGCATAAACTTGTTATAATTTCAGTTCCACATAAAATGATGTGACTAGCTTTAAAAACCTCTTCACATTCATTAATTGGTCAAATACGTTCACCCACATAATACAATATGTCCGAAATTGATATTTCGACTTTCATAGACATTGCAACAAGAATTCCAGGGACAACAGATCTGAAAAACTTCGAAAACAAACCAAAATTGATACCTGGACACACCTGGTCTTTACTGGCATTTAACGAGAATCCAACGACAATAAAACTGAAACGTCGAAAACAAATCAAGCTTCAATCCAATAGTTTAACACAAAAAATCAACTCAAATCTCTGAGATAACTAAAATTCCCTTCAATAAAAACTTTGTTTCTACCAGTGATCAAATGACAGAATATTTGTTGTTCACACCTCGATCCGATATGTCATTGACATCGCCATCTCGCGTTACGTGATTTTTCCCTATAGCTTCGTAAATACGCTGCACGTATTGAAACAATAACTAGTTAACAGTCACGAAACAAGCCCGGAAACTGTAAAAAGAGCTAACCTATCTTTCATTGAGGGAATTATTCGCGACTGATTTCGAAATTGTATAGGCAAATTTTTGTTTCTTATTTTAGTAAACATAAGCCAATTATATCGTTTTTAGAATTTAATCAAATGATTGATAGTACAAATAGCTTAAATATTTGTTGAAAGTGTTAATGAAGCAAAGAATAAAGTAAATTGAATACAGATACTGCGTATATACCAATCCAAAGTGTGAAGCCTATTGGCAATGCCAGACAAGCGATACGACATCTGGTGGACAAATCTGAACTATAATTAGTCAGTAGTCCGGTCTATTTATATAAGAGAGGTGCTTTGCTTTCGTTTTATTTGTTTCCGAAACCCGAGCAACAAAAGGAATTGTTGCCAATTTTGGGTCACGTCTTAAAATCTTGCATACGGTTTCCTGATTCAATAGAAATAAAAAATAATATGCGCAAGTGTTTCGAAGGTTTTCAGGATGTTCGAACAAATTCAGAGACCAAAATGCTTATGTTGCCGTATAAAATTTTACTCCCAGTATAAATCACACGAAGCAGTAAAGTTTATGAAAGGTTTATCACCTGGTGGAATAATTACTTTCATTAGTAAACCATATCGAGGTCGTGCATCTGATGAGGAAAAAAGGAAAGAAGACTATTCCTGCAAATTATCGCCCTATTGCATTGCTCTCAGTCATATCCAAAGTTATGGAAAAAGCGATTAACACAGAACTTATCAAATATCTGGAGAAATTTGAGATAATCCATGACAGACAATATGGATTTCGACAACTTCGGTCTACTGGAGATTTGCTGGCTTATGTCACTCAGCTCTGGACAAACACTATTGAAAAGTTTGGTGAATCCCGTGCAATAGCCTTGGATATATCTAAAGCCTTTAACCGCGTTTGGCACCAGGCATTGTTAAGTAAATTATCTGTCTACGGTCTCCCAACCAAACTGCGCCAATGGCTCTTGAGCTTCATGCAAGATCGCTCCTTACATGTGGCAGTTGACGGTATTTCTTCTGATGCGTTTAAAACTAATGCTGGGGTCCCCCAGGGTTCCATCCTGTCCCCCACATTATTTCTTTTACACATCAACGACCTCTTGAAAACCACCACGAACCCCATTTACAGTTTCGCAGACGATAGCACACTTGTCTCAACATTCACATCCTATCGATCACTTTCGGTGAATGATACAAATAGACTCGAGCAGAAACAGGTTGATTCCATCAATAGAGATCTTAAAGCAATCGTCGAGTGGGGAACCAACAATCTTGTTCAGTTCAACGCCCAAAAAACACAAAGTGCCACGTTTTCCAAGAAAGTGAATTCCTCAAATCATCCCATCACAATGTCAGGAAATACCCTTGAACCAAGTCCCTCCATCTCGATTTTGGGAGTCACGATGTCCAATAATATGTCTTGGCATGACCATGTTGCTAACATCGCAAAGTCGGCAAGCCAGAGGCTAGGTTTTCTGTGGAAATCCAGTAAGTTTTTTACTCCTGATCAACTGTTGACGACGCACAAGGCTCAAATCCGACCTCTACTGAAGTATTGCCCGCACATTTGGGGTTCAGCACCAAGGCATTCTCTTCGTCTTCTAGATTCCATTTAGAAAAGAGCCATTCGCTTGATAAACAGCTCAACTCTCACAGACACCCTTCACCCTCTAGAACTTAGAAGAAGAGTTGCAGACCAGTCATTGCTCTACAGATATTTCCATGGTAGATGCTTCATAGAAATAAAAACTCTTGTACCACCATTGGCCACATTCGGCCGAAGAACTCGGCACGCTGATCAGTCTCACCCATTTACTCTCAAGATTGACACTACAAGGACCAATGTTCATCAAGAATCCTTCTTTTACAGGGCTGCTACGGAATGGAATAAGCTTCCAAAATTAGTTTTTCCAGAGAACTATGACCTGCAAGTTTTTAAAAAGCGTGTCCACAATCATTTCCTTTCTATAATCCCTTCCCCTTCTAATAGTCGCAGTGCGGGCCGTCCGCGGCCCACACGATGGGTCTACCCTTTTTGCGACTATTTTCAGTAAAAAAAACATTCCATAATTAAGAAAGGGAAGTGTACGAAGTTAATTTGATTATAATATATAATCCTTATCTAGTGGAACACGTTCCCACATAATACAACATGTTAGAAATTGATATTTAGACTTTCATAGACATTGCAACAAGAATTCCAGGGACAACAGAACTGAAAAACTTCGAAATTACAAACCAAAATTGATATTTGATCAGAGTAATTTATTCACAAAATTGACAAGATCAGTTGATGCAATTATGGTAGGCAAAGGATTATTGATTGATGATTCATGTGAAATATTCAAAAGACAGTCGATAAGACCACCTTTCCTGATAAAAAACAACTAAGTACTAAAGAGGCTTTACTTAATTCAAAAATAGCTACAGCTCGTGTACATATTGAGAGAGCAAAACAACGGTTCAAAGTTTTCAAAATTTTGAATGGAAAACTGCAATGGTCATTAATTCTCATGATCCCTCATATTTTCTGTATTGCCTGTGCATGACAAACTGTGGAGTTTCGATTGAAAAAGAAAGAGTGGAGCAAGTAAAAAATTTGTGTTCTTAGGTTTAAAGTTTTCAGGGGTGATCGTTACCGTATCCTTTAACTTATAATGAAGGGCAAGATAGAAGGCCGTAGAGGAGTCGCTAGAAGACAAGCCTCATGGTTAAGGAATCTTAGAGAGTTGACCAGAATTCGAAGCGCAGAACAACTCTTTAGAATCGCCGAAGACAGAGCATAGCTCACCATTGTGGTTGCCATATCAGGAGGACCTGATATGGCACCAAAAGAAGGTAATTTTTTTGTTGAATTGGTAGGACTTTGTTCGAGATATTGAAGAAACCCAAGTGTTAAAAAGTCTAGGTTTCAAAAATTTATATTGTTTTATCTTCAGGGCTATTTAAAGTTGTTAGGTTGAGGAACGACGACTTTTTAACACTTGAGTTTCCGAACGTGGTCCTACTAATTCAATATTCAAAATCATAATCAACACGGTTCATATTCATTCAACTATAATTTTAATTCCGTAATCTTTTACTCGCATTAAATTCATTCCTGCCTAATAATAATCAGGGCAATCACAGTATTACAGACTGGTACAAGAAATAAAAGTTTTACGGTTAATTTTAGAAAGTCAATCGTTCTTTATGATTGCCAAAGTTATATACATCGAATTAATAAAAACCCAGTCGATATAGAACGTATTAGGTTGGACGTGTCGACGTTTCGATCCTCACGGAGGGCCTTTTAAAGCAATTAATGATTTAATTTTACGCTCAGAATGCTCGCAGATTTTGCGGAAAGCCAAACCTCCAAAATCTAATATTACAAAGAATGAAGCACGTGCCATTAGAGAACTTAACAAGAACGAAAACATTTTAGTTCTACCCGCTGACAAAGGAAATGCCACTGTAGTGGTGAACAGGATTGACTACAACAAAAAGATGGTTGACCTTCTGCAACCTTCGACATACAAAAAACTAAAAAGGGATCCAACACTGATACCGAGGTTATATGGAGTACCAAAAATTCACAAGGACGATGTGCCTCTCCGTCCCATTATCAGCACCTATCGAAACATCTTGCCACGATCTTGCAGCCGCATATTGGACTTTGAATGTAAGAGACTCCACCCACTTTATTCAAAAGATCAAAAATATTAGAATAGACGAAAACGACATTCTAGTAAGCTTTGATGTTGTCTCCTTGTTCACTAAAGTGCCATTAACTGAAGCAATTATTGAAATTGAACACATATTTACGAAGGACATTGCCACGTATTTTTCGTTCTCTAAAGAGTACTCTGCCAGTGGTCTCTCTACTGGTAAATTATGCCCGAGCTCAGCCGTAGAGGGTAGAAGAAAAAAAAATATAAAAGTGAGCCGCGCCACCGACTTAGACGGTTCAAGCCGGAAACCCCTAGGTTTTATAGGCACTAGCAGAGCCACACGATAAACAACTAAGATTATGGTGAACCAAATAAATAAAATTATAGCTAAAATATATTGGATACTTTACTCACACAATAAATCAAAGTACACAGCTCAATAGCAACATTATAACAAATATAGTCAAAATTAACAGCTATGGTAAATTTTCTTGCTAAAACAAACCAAAAATTTAAAATTTACAACTTTAAAAAAAAATAACCAAAACAAAAGTAAGAGTAACAGACTTTACCAAGTTACCAAAAAAAACGTATACAAGTCAACTCCTTAATAATACTAAATCAAACGTTTACATAAGGCTGCTAATTTACTCATGTTTTTTTACCATTTACATAAAGATTTACACTGCCAAAACAATCGAGTTTATTTAAAAATATTTTTATATATCAAAATTGTAGGATATTTACAAATAAGTAGGAAGAAAATATATTTTTACTTGAACATAAAGAATTATTGAGAAGATTATTTTAATCCAAATTTAGTTTTGGCATATTATCTAATGCAATAAATAGTTTCCAACAATGTACTATATTAATAAACTAAAACAAAACTTAATCGTGGTGTCAAAATGAGTCACGGCGTTATATATTTAAAAATAATTCACTGATAACTTTTGGGTATACGAATTCACAAAGTACTATATTAATAAACTAAAACAAAACTTAATCGTGGTGTCAAAATAAGTCATGGCGTTATATATTTAAAAATAAATCACTTATAACCTTTGGGTATACGAATTCACTACTCCTGTGGCCGGCTTGATTATGGAACGGCACCTGCTAATTAACAATGGCTTCCCTCAAATAAATCCCGCATGCGGATATTTTAACTCGACACCAAAATCCAAAATATCAACAACGAAGGTAAGATAGAATGGTCAAGTTAAAAATTAAGTGGTTTTTCTTCAAAATCCAATTAAGATGGCCCAAATACAGCCAGATATGAAAGAAAACCTGTAGAGGTTCTGCACACTTGCTAATATCACACCGTCCCAAAAACTCTCACAAACACACGGCTCCCAAGACTGCCACCAGACGACTGACTCCCAGGCCGGATATCAAGAAATGACACGGAATAAACGTCAACCAACAATCTTCGCAAATCCGTGCTCCACACCAATAATCGCCTCGTCCGTGTTGTTAGCCAGCCCCATCCACACAGAAATGCAAACCAAACAATCGAATCCTATCACTACTAGGTATGCAACACTTTTTACAACGAATGATATATTTAAGTTACAACAAAATACGGTACCTGAGGAATACGAAACTATCAGAGACACAATTAATAATGGAACTGTAGAAGGGAAAAAATAGGCACGTGACAACATCGCTGCCTTACGACATCGTATTTCACCTTCAACGAAGAAATATATGAACAGATCGATGGAGTCTCAATAGACAGCCCGTTATCACCAGTGACCACGAATTTCTTTATGGAGAAACTTGAAAAGAAAGCCCACATCAACAGCATACACCCTAGCATAAAATTCACAATGGAAATAGAGAACAACAAAGAATTGGCATTTCTCGATGTTCTGATTGTGAGAAAAAAGAGACAACTAAGACATACCGTATACAAAAAGCCCACCCACACAGATCCTTACCTATACAATACATCCAACCACCACCCTTGCCAACGAACAGGAGTTATAAGAACTTTGGTAGAAAGAGCAACAAGAATCTGTGAACAAGAACATTTACATGATCCCACTATCTTTGGCAAAAGAAAACTAGAGAGCTCTTACTTTGGTAATAGTGCTGCCTCTATATTTCGCGCACGGTCCCTTCACTACCGAGTACGAATTCAAAATGTACCTGCATCTCTTATTTTTGCTCTCCTCTGTAACTTTTTTAGTGCACTTCACGTTAAAGCATCTTTAAATGACTCTTTTGTTTTTGTGAATGTCGAATTAGCTTCCATTGTTTCCAAATCCATTTTGTGTTCTCGAACTCACTTGAATCGACATTCTGTCAGATATATTTGTAGTTTAAATAAACGGATTTAATTGGGAAAAAGAAACAATTCAAACTTGCCAGAGGAAGTTTTTTATAGTTCTACCGTAAACCTCAGCAGTATAATAATAATAATATTTATTAACTTCATAAAATATAGACAGCAAAAAATAACAAAAGTAATTGAGTTAATAAACGAAAAGTCACGTAAACTGTTACCAGTTTGTATGTGACTGTGAAAATAACAAATAGGAAGAAAGTATAATAATAATACAAAATTCATATTTAACACTGGATATTTGCACAACATAGATATATACTTTTATACACTTACATTCTTTACATTACATATATAGGTATACATACATACATATATATATATATATATATATATATATATATATATATATATATATATACATACACATACATACATATATGTATATATATAGCTGTTGAAGTAAATCCAGGAAGTACTGTTCAGTGGCTCAGTGCTCCTACTATTATCAGGATCAACCACACCAGCCCGCTGCGAGTCTTGTAATTTTTATGTCTAAAATTGTGATTTATGAGCATGAAATGCTCGCGGATTATTATCCAAACACTCTCAGATTGCGCTTCGAAACACATTTTCCGTAAGAAAACATTTATTACGATTAAATTGCGACGTTCACTTGTGATAAAATGGCACACACACTTTTTAAGTATCATCTTTTTTAAGCAACCTGCGACCACTCCTGTTCAACATCGATTCAACGTTTGTCTTTCAAGCAGAGAATTATTATGATCGATTAACATTTAAAACAATAAAATAGTCCAAGAAACGAGGAAGCGGCCCATAATTATATGTGCAAAAATTAATATTTTAAAAAAAATATATAACCGTATAGGAAATTAAAATTCTTCTTCTTCTTAACGTGCCGTCTTCACTGAAGGTTGGCTACAATTTTGGCAAATTTCTCTCTGTCCTGTGCTGCTGCCCGGTCCTCTTTTACCTTCAATCTTGCTCTCCATTATCAGTTGTAGGAACTCGTATCTCTTGCCTCTGTATATGTGTCCCAGATAGCTTGTCTTGCGTCTTTTGACCATTCCCAAGATTTCTTTGTCCACTTTCATCCTTCCTAGAACGGTCTCATTGGAGACATGCTTTGTCCATGATAGTTTGAGCATTCTACGCATAACCCACATTTCGAAGGCTTCTATTCTACGCATCGATCGTATTCCCATCGTCTATGATTCGCTACCATATAAGAGGATTGAGTAAATATAAGCTTTTACGAATCTGTGTCTGGTGTTTAGCGATAATGTAGGTTTTGTTAAGAGTCTTTTCATTTTAAGGAATGCGCTTCTTGCGTTTTCTATATGGCATTTGATTTCTGTTTCCGGGTTTAAATTTCGTGTTATCCAGCATCCCAGCATCCCATAGAAACTCCCCCTGTATTTTAATTTCCTATACGGTTATATATATTTTTTTGTATATTGATTTTTGCTCGCACTTTTCCCTTTTGCTTGGACTAAAAGGGATAATGATAAAAGCTACCTTTGAATATAAAACGAACAAAAACGTGCAGTCCTTCTCTGAAAGGATGCTAATAGTGTGACGGAAATATTTTAAATGTTTAAAAATAAATAAGAATTGTATTTGAATTAAATTTATAGGTTAACCCAGTAGTTAGTTAAATTAATTAGTAAAACAGTAGCGCAGAATTGAGAGCTATTTATGAGCTCTTACATTCCACAAGTTAAAAATATTGAGCTTGTTGTCCTGGACAGGAATTTGATACTTTTTGTAAGGAGGCTAAGTTAACGTTGACTCATCCCATACTACTTAAAAATTAAAATATTGAATAAATAGTTACGGCGGATTTAGTAGCTAATTATGAGCTTTCAATCTAATAAAATTTTGATTTTGGAGCTCACCCCCTTTGTCCAAAAATAATCACTGAATAATCGATGAAAAACAAAACGTCTAACAAATTTAAGAAAATACATAGTAATGCAATACCAACTTTTAAATTATGCGCATTTCAATTATATAAAATTACAACCCTTACACAAAAAACCACCCCACATCTCTTCAATACAAGAGAGAATTGTACTAAAAATAAATATACATACTATTAAAATATAAATATAAAATATAAAACTATAATATTATTTTTGTCAGCGTCCATAATCTGCATATTACCCGAAATGGATTATGCACGATTATATATCAGATATAATTCGATGTTCGTCGAGGCATATTGCCAGGAAAGTAGTTGTTTTCTGATATATAGTCGACCCACGTTTACCTATATGTATAGGTAACATACGGCGAAATTAGCTGGTTTTTAAAAATTAGACTTTTACAGTTTCATAAATATACGTACATACTTATAGTCACGCCTTTTTTCCAAAATGGTAGGTAGAGACCACTTCCGCTACGGCTCTTACACACATCTTTTGCCTCTTCTTTTTCACCAGCGCTATCATACATGCTTGTCGGTTGCTGGCACCCTTAACCTGGCATTTCTTCAAAACAATTTCGATATGGTCGGGGTACGTTCTGCCGACTTACCCATTTAAACTTTTTTTTTCTGTAAATAATCGCAAAAGGGTTGACCTATCGTGTGGGCCGTGGACGGCCCGCACTGCCACTATTAAAAGAGGAAGGGATTATAGAAAGGAGATGATTGTGGACCCGCTTCTTAAAAAGTTGCAGGTCATAGTTCTCTGAAAAAATTGATTTTGGAAGCTTCTTCCATTCCGTAGCAGCCTTGTAAAAGAAGAATTCTTGATAGAGATTGGTCCTTGTAGTGTCAATCTTGAGAGTAAATTGGTGAGACTGATCAGCGTGCCGAGTTCTTCGGCCGAATGTGGCCAGTGGTGGTATAAGAATTTTTATTTCTCTGGAGCATCTGCCATGGAAATATCTGTAGAGTAATGTCTGGTCTGCAACTCTTCTTCTATGTTCTAGTGTGTGAAGGGTATCTGTGAGAGTTGAGATGTTTATCAACCGAATAGCCCTTTTCTGAAATAAATCTAGAAGACTAAGAAAATGCCTTGGTGCTGAACCCCAAATGTGCGAGCAATACTCCAGTATAGGTCGGATTTGAGCCTTGTACGTCGTCAACAGTTGATCAGGAGTAAAAAACTTTCTAGCTTTCTACGGAAAACCTAGCCTCTGGCTTGCTGATGTTAGCAACATGGTCATGCCAAGACATATTATTGGACATCGTGACTCCCAAAATCGAGATGGAGGGACTTGGTTCAAGGGTATTTCCTGACATTGTGATGGGATGATTTGAGGAATTCACTTTCTTGGAAAACGTGGCACTTTGTGTTTTTTGGGCGTTGAACTGAACAAGATTGTTGGTTCCCCACTCGACGATTGCTTTAAGATCTCTATTGATGGAATCAACCTGTTCCTGCCCGAGTCTATTTGTATCATTCACCGAAAGTGATCGATAGGATATGAAAGTTGAGACAAGTGTGCTGTCGTCTGCGACACTGTAAATGGGGTTCGTGGTGGTTTTCAAGAGGTCGTTGATGTGTAAAAGAAATAGGGTGGGAGATAGGATGGAACCCTGGGGGACCCCGGCATTGGTTTTTAACGCATCAGAAGAAATACCGTCAACTGCCACATGTAAGGAGCGATCTTGCATGAAGCTCATGAGCCATTGGCGCAATTTGGTTGGGAGACGCCTTATAAATCTGTTTCGTCATCCATTCTCTATAAGTTTTTAAACCGTCTAAGCATTCATTTATCAATATTTGAAACCACATCCTTTACACCACAGCGTTCCCTTATCTCACTATTCTTCACTTTATCCAACCGAGTCATTCCGGCTATACTTCTCAGAGTATTAATCTCTGCAGCAATAATGTTATTTTTAATATAATAAATTAATTTTTATAGTAGAATTAGGAGCTATATGCACAGTGCTCAAAACAACTAATATTTGCATTTTGAGGAGGTTGTGTTTTCGTGGGATTATAATTATTATTAATATATCAAGGTGCAATCAAGTTTTTAAAAATCTCTCCTGAAATTTTAAATGCAATTTATCTTGGTTTTTGAAAACCATTAAAAAACCGCTCATTGCGTGACGTCACCACTTTGGTAGTAAAAGCATTGCTGCCACACTTATTATTTTTCTGTCAGTACATAATTAATTGAGGCGAAACTTGGCGAGTGTCATCGAAATATTCCAATTTAAATTTAGCAATTAAGGATGTAATGATGATGCAAGGTCTTAATAACGTAATAATAATTAAATTAAGCCTGCAACCGATCAATATAAGCAGCTTTTTTAGCATATTGATGAAAAGTAATGTTTGCTATATTACGTAAATAAAGTGGGTTGGTTGTTGGTAAAATAATCAACCACGCAATGTACATTTTTTTTAACTTCATGTCGCAATGCGTGCATACGAATAATTTTAGAACAAATATTTAAGTCAATTTATTTAATGAATAATATGCGAGTGTGTCAAGAGTCACGGTATTTCTATGATTTTCTGTATTAATTGATGCTCGAGAAAAACTACCAACACTAATTTTATATTTAAAAAAAAAACTATTTATGTCTGCAGTAAAAAAAATGATAAATCAGAGGATTCTTTGAAGTCAGTCTACGCAGGAAAATTACAGGCTGTTAATTGGTAGGCCTACTTGTGCTTAAACCTCTAACAATTAACACTGTTATTTGACATAAACATTGACGTTTGGTTTTGTTAGATGTACTGATTGTAAGTTCGTAGATGATGTTATCTACTGAAGAAAGAGTATTTTTAGTTGAGTACTATTTTCACTAAAAAGTTTTAAATAGACAGCGAACAATTTTTGGAGCATTTCAATGAACAGACAGCCAGTTATGCTGTTGTACCGAACATTATAACCAAATTTAGAAGTACTGGAAGTACAAGGAAAAGGTAAAGCTGGACGAAAACCACGAACGTGTATTCAATAACGTGTAATCAAAATATGGACTCGGAGATCTGCTGTAAAATTGAATACGAACAGGATGACTCTTTAGAAGATATTGAAACAACATAATGCCCATTAATACCGTTATTTAGACGACCCAACAATTGAGAATTGGTGATTATACTGCGCTAGAATGTTTTGCAATATGTTTATCCATCAGTAACATCTGGTACACAGGTCTTCTTACTGGTCACAGTCCAATGAGAGGACACCTACAAAAAATGGGGCTATAACAACGGAGAACTTCACTGCAGAGAAAATAGTCTCAACGCGATAAATCGGAAGATCTGGCTGGCCACTCAATTGTGCCCTTTCTTCCAATCCAACTGTCTTGAAAAAATTCATTTAAGTTATTTCGAACAGCAATGCTAAAGTGTGATGGTGCACCATCCTGCTAAAATCAAATGTAAAATATACCTCGTCTGGGTGCGACCCGAGAGGTGATCCACACGACTAACTTCCCAGTGGAACAAATGAAAAATACCACATGTTTTGTTATAATAATAATTATTATTATTATTAAAAATATTGTCATTATGGTTTTCATACAAATATTCCTAACATGCAATAATCATACTATCAGTTCCTGTAGTAAAAAAATTCATATTATTCAGAAGATCTTAAAATTCTGTATTAGAAATAGTATAATTTATAAATTGCAAAATTCAGACACACACACACACAACACACAACACACAACACACAACACACAACACACAACACACAACACACAACACACAACACACAACACACAACACACAACACACAACACACAACACACAACACACAACACACAACACACAACACACAACACACAACACACAACACACAACACACAACACACAACACACAACACACAACACACAACACACAACACACAACACACAACACACAACACACAACACACAACACACAACACACAACACACAACACACAACACACAACACACAACACACAACACACAACACACAACACACAACACACAACACACAACACACAACACACACAACACACAACACACACACACAACACACACACACACACACACACACACACACACACACACACACACACACACACACACACACACACACACACACACACACACACACACACACACACACACACACACACACACACACACACACACACACACACACACACACACACACACACACACACACACACACACACACACACACACACACACACACACACACACACACACACACACACACACACACACACACACACACACACACACACACACACACACACACACGTCCATTTAAAAACTGGGGACCTTAAAATGTGAAGATATGTCAAAAATCGGAATTCGGACCCATTACTAAAACTTTTACTGGGAAGTTACTCGATGTTTGCTTTAGGTCCATGTTTGGCAGACGTATGTAAAAATTGGAAGGATGCAGGGGTCAAATTCTTTGGTTTTTAGGTACTGCTGTATTTTCTTATTTTTAAGGACCCATTTTAAATTTCCAAATCCTGCCCAGGCTAATCTGACCCTTTTTTTTTCCTCCGCTGTTGGGTTTTACTTGTTTATTTTTATGGTGATTTGGATACGTATCATTAAATATAAGTAAGCTACCTCATCATAAGTTCTTTTACGATCACCGTAACCTCTCGTCATAAGTATCATTATTCTTTTTTGTTAGGTAAAAATACGTAACTAATTACGACAAACACCTTTTATTTTTATTTTATTTTTGTTGCAACACTGAAATAAGCTTAATAAATTTGATTTGTCATTAATAGTTCCAAGGGTAATTCAGCCTTCGAGGGGGGTCAGTAAACCGTATCAATAACAATTCCTTCGCCGTCCTTGGGGCCGCCCCACAAATTCACAATAAAAATCCGAAATGGTGGCGGACGGGGCAGGTAAAGCGAAGAACTAGTGAATGGGAATGACGCAAATGAGGTGACCTTTAGGAAATCGATATCTGTCAGTGCCGTACCGCCTCCAAAGGCGCTCCCGCATCCATTACTGGCTCGCGAGGATAATTTCAAACTATGTCTTTCAGTCCCCGCGCAAATTCAAATGCAGTATTATTTTCAGATTTCTCGCTTATTCCTACACAAAAGTAGGGGAATTTATGTTCAGCAAGGATTCAGAAAAAAATCAGTGCTACGTAGAAAAATCTATAATATAAAGATTTTTAAAAAAATCTCAGACAGATTGACCCATTGCATTAAAATTTTCTATACTCAGTCTCTAGTAAGAAGTGATAACGATGTGAACAAAATGGACTGTTAAACTAATTGAAATTTTCAAATCATGTTTTTAGACATACGAGGGCAGTTTGATAAGTCAGTGACTTTTTGAATTTCCCGCGCAGTTACTCCAAATACAACAGTGCTGCCGTCAACTATAATCTATCAGTGGGCAACTTTCTAATTTTGAGCAAGCTACGTCGTGCAGTTGGTGTTTGATAGCCGTTCAAAGCAGACTACCTCGTAAATTTTTACGAAAAGGGAAAAAAGTGAATTTCGTGTGCTGATTAAGCATTACTTTTTACGTAAAAAATCCATCACTGAAACTAAGGAAAGACTTGATAAATACTACGGGGACTGGGCACCATCAATTTCAATGGTTAAGAAGTGGTTTACAGAATTCCGTTGTGGTCGTACCAGCACTAGTGACGCCGAACGTCCAGGTTGCCCAAAAGAAGTTATCACGCCGGAAATCGTCGATAAAATCCATGAAATGATATTGGATGGTCGGAGAATGAAAGTGCGTGAGTTGGCTCATGCTGTAGGTATCTCAATTGAACGGGTACATCATATTTTACACGAATATTTGGACATGAAAAAACTCTCTGCGAGATGGGTGCCGCGATTGCTCACACTCGACCATAAGCGCAATCGTGTGACCACTTCAAAAGAGTGTTTAGCGATGCCGTAATCCGGACGAATTTTTGCGCCGTTTCGAAACAGTGGGTTGCTCTGGGTGAACGTGGACCAAAGAAGGCGAAACAGAGTCTGTCCGCCAACAAGGTCATGGCCACAGTTTTTTGGAATGTACGCGGTGTCATTCACATCGATTACCTCAAGAAAGGTAAAACGATCACCGGCGAATATTATTCAAAGCTATTGAACAGATTCGACGTTGATTTGAAGCAAAAACGGCCGCATTTGGCTAAGAAGAAAAAAGTGCTGTTCCATCAAGACAATGCACGTGTGCACACTTGTCTAGTCACGATGGCCAAAATCCACGAATTGGGATACGAACTGCTACCCCATCCAGCATATTCTCCAGATTTAGCCCCCTGCGACTATTTTCTGTTTCCAAACCTAAAGAAATGGCTGAGCGGTAAGAGATTTGAGTCGAATGAAGAAGTCATAACCGAAACAAACGCATATTTTGAAAGCTTTAAAAAAACCTATTATTTGGAGGGAATAAAAAAATTAGAAAAACGCTGGACTAAATGTATCGAGCTAAAAGGTGATTATGTAGAAAAATAAAATGTTTATTTGCGGAAAAAAATTTGTTTTATTCAAAAAGTCACTGACTTATCAAACATCTCTATGCGGAAAGTGAAAGGCTAGAAAGAGTCGAGAGGTATGACTGTTGACTGTGCAGAAATAAAGATTCGCATTAAGAAATCCCGTACATTCTTTATGAAAATCAAAAAGTTGCTCTGTAGTCGCGATCTGAGCCTAGATCTGGGGACTCGGATGCCTAAATAAGTGTTGAATTCATAATCTGCAGGGACGCTGAGTTTTAAAGTAATATTTCCAAAGCAGGCAAACCTAAGAAAGGGGTGAGAGGGGGTTGAAATATAAAAAGTATTATAAACGCCAATATTAGTGTCAAAATAATAGTTTTTGGGGTCGTTGAGTTTGATAGTGATATTCCGAAAGCAGGCAAGCCTAAGAAAGGAGCTAGAGGGGGTTAAGATATAAAAACTATTAAAAATGGCCGATGTTAGTGTCAAATTCCTAGTTTTCGGGGTCGCTGAGTTTGATAGGGATGTTTCCAAAGCAGGCAAGCCAACGTTTGGACAGGGCGACTTCTGCCGGGTCCCGCTAGTATTTTATAAAATACTTGGAGAATCGTTCATTGAATGCTTTTACTTGTCTTTTATTTATTGAATGTTTAGTCCCCGTTCAGTACGAGGCTGACTTGCAGATCTAGGTACGAAGTAGGTGGCTGGATCCTAAAAACTTCGCAAACCACGAACGAAGAATACACGTCAACATCAGAAAACACTAACCAGCATTCAAGAAGTAACCTCGAAAGCAACGTCGCAAGATAACGAGAAGGAACAGTTTCACCTTTTTAATTTAGTTATTTCAAGGTTGGTCTGAGATTTATATCATGTACTATTTCCAGATTTGCTATCGGCGTGTGATAAGTTAAATTCTTTGCCATTCAACTTATATCAAATATACAGTCCACTAAATTCGTTTTAATTTCATTTTTTTTGTTATAAACACTCGTGTGCGACCAATCTTTGTATTATCAATATTTGTTAATACATGTTTACACTAAGAAACATGGGCAAATACGGAGGATTTTGAAAACGATCGTAAATATAACTTCATGCCGTCATTGAGCCAACAATATCAAAGATTCGATTAATAATTGGCAACAATGCCAGGCGCATCTCTCTAGGGCGATATTGGTATAGTTTATTCATCATTCGGAACGTTTAGCTCCTCTGGGGACAGTATTAAATACTACTCTTGGGTTGTTTAAAACTGTACATCGATTCCCGGGGTTATTCGTTATTCTACATTTCGAAAATGTTGCATTTTCCATTTTGGTAGATCAATAAACAAAATCTAATATTTACCTAAGCGACTCGGTGTTTGTGAGGAAGAGAAAAAGCGCTAAAATATCCAACGACTCAGTTGGAATCACTCCCTAGACGACATAAATTTTGTGTCAACAAACTAATCGTAACGTTCCTCGTTGCTCAATTCAAACATCAAATAAAACTATGAATTAGTAACCGACGTGTAGTAGAAATTGTTTTATTTGGTGTTTGCTCCACTTCATATCGTAAGAATAAACTAACGCGATGCATGTTGAAAAATAGCAAGTGCTGCCCTGCCGCCTTTATTTTTACATTATGGTCGAAATTGTCTATGTATGGGGTGAGTGGTAGTTTAATACGAGCACTGAAATCACTTAATAAGGATTCCACTGCTTGTGTCAGGATAAACGGAGCTTGCACGGACTGGTTTAACATCTAAAAAGGTGTGAGACAGGGATGTGTGGCTTCGCCATGGCTGTTTAACTTATACATATACAATTGTTTCAAAGATTTGAAAGAGAGTGTGTATGGATTGAAAATGAATAATTTGATCGTCAAATGCCTTCTTTACGCCGATGATCAAGTCATATTAGCGTCATCTGAAGAGAAGTTGCAGGCGATGGTTAATCTTGTGCATGATGCCCTGAAAATCAAAGGATTAAAAATAAATGTAAACAAAACGAAAGTAATGGTTTTTGAAAGAGAAGAAAGCATGACAGACTGTGACGTTTTGATTAAGGAAGAAAGAGTGGAATAAGTAAATGAATTTACTTGGATTCAAAGTTTGCGAGAGATAGAGAAAGTATGACAGTGACATTGAGCGAAGGGTGTTGGCAGGAAAACAGATGAATGGGGCAATGCATAGCTTTATGAACAGCCAGAAAGGGTCAAAAAAGGCACGTCGGGCTGTGCATAGAGGTGTGTTGGTTCCTACACTAATGTATGGTAGTGAAGGTTGGGTTTGTTAGAAGCATGAAAATAGGATTAATGCTGCGGAGATGAGTAGTTTAAGAAGTATAGCCGGAGTGACTCGGTTGGATAAAGTAAAGAATAGTGATATAAGAGAACGCTGTAGTGTAAAAGAAGATGTGGTTACAAAGATAGATAAAGGAATGCTTAGATGGTTTGGACACGTAGAAAGGATGGATGAAGGAAGATTGACGAAACAAATTTATAAGGCGAGTGTGAATGGACGGAAGTTTGTAGAGGTCGACCTCGGCGAACATATCTCAATCAGATCAACATTGTTTTGAAGAAAGGCCAGGTCAAGAGTACCAACAACCGACGAGCATGTATGAGAACACTGATGAATGTAGGAATTCCAAACTGGACTCTTGTTTTGGATTGTACAGCTCACTTTTTTTAGAAAATTATAGCTTGAGAAAAACTAGCACCGTACCGTATATAGTTTCTCTCAAAGACACGACTTTGTTCCCTACTAAAATAAAGAGCAAATCGTATTGCAATTTAGTATGGAGATTGACTCCTTTTTAGAAACAATTAAAATTGTTAATTGTAAAAAAACGACCACTCGAGATTTCGACTAAGCCGAGATAAAATTCGGACGAGTAACAATTAAAAAGTAACGTGGCATTCTTCCATATTCTTTTGCATCGAAATTTTTTCGAGAAAACTCTTTAGGAATACCCCGAACCAATTAGGAAATCTCGCGAACGGTTTCACTGACAATATTCTTTGCTCGTTTCTGCGAATTCGACGAAAGGAAAGTTGGAATTAGTGATTTTCCGTTTGGGTGAACGGGCGTCGAGAATTTTTTGCAAGCTTTTCTTAACACACGACGTCACTCTCGGGGCAGTGGATTCTCAGCACTAAGAAAAGAAAGTTGTGACAAGAGCTGATTGCAACTGTCATGCCCCAAGACTGCATGCAACCACAGTACTTAATAAAGGTTAAGATTGTTTCCTCCCGCAAGGAGCCCATGTGTGGTTTAGAGATGGCTTTAGATCTGAGGAACTTTCTGGATTAGAAATCGCGAGAATAGATGCATCAGTATTGCCACCTGGATGCCTAAACTACGGTCACCAGGAAAAGGTCTACGTAATCATGGATGTGAGTGAAATTTTGTTTTTGGGCTTCCCAAGTATTTAGGTGTCCATACGACCACAGTTATTTTGATCAACCGCAGGACAAATGGTTGTTGATAAAGTAAATTCTTCGTAACACTTGAACCATTGCTGAGCTACATAGTGCAAGACTGTTTGACGAATATAATGTCTTAGTTCCAAAGAAAGTATCTACCTTGCTTCCAAAAAGAGTTAGAGCGTGTCAGAAATATATTAAATCGATTTTACTTTTTGGAAAAACTTACCCCTGTTGTTTATTTTTTTTTTACTTAAAATAGTCGCAAAAAGGGTATGTGGGCCGCGGACAGCCCGCACTGCGACTATTAGAAGGGGAAGGGATTATAGAAAGGAAATGATTGTGGACACGCAGTTGCAGGTCATAGTTCTCTGGAAAAACTGATTTTGGAAGCTTATTCCATTCCGTAGCAGCCCTGTAAAAGAAGGATTCTTGATGAAGATTGGATGAAGTAATGTCTGATCTGCAACTCTTCTTCTATGTTCTAGTGGGTGAAGGGTATCTGTGAGAGTTGAGCTGTTTATCAACCGAATGGCCCTTTTATGAATAGAATCTAGAAGACGAAGAGAATGCCTTGGTGCTGAACCCCAAATGTGCAAGCAATATTCCAGTAGAGGTCGAATTTGAGCCTTGTACGTCGTCAACAGTTGATCAGGAGTAAAAAAGTTTATAGCTTTCTACGGAAAACCTAGCCTCTGGCTCGCTGATGTTAGCAACATGGACATGCCAAGACATATTATTAGACACCGTGACTCCTAAAATCGAGATGGAGAGACTTGATTCAAGGGTAATTCCGGACATTGTGATGGAATGATTTGAGGAATTTACTTTCTTGGAAAACGTGGCGCTTTGTGTTTTCTGGGCGTTGAACTGAACAAAATTGTTGGCTTCTCACTCGAAAATTGCTTCAAGATCTCTATTGATGAAATCAACCTGTTCCTGTCTGAGTCTATTTGTATAATTTACCGAAAGTGATCGATATGATGTGAAAGTTGAGTCATTAACTATAGAAACTACAAAAATAAAGAAGATTTTTAAATGCTCTGAGATTCAGGCGGCATTGGGTGCTCTAAATAAGCCCATGAGCACCTCAAAACATGCTATGAATTGCAGAGTAGATATCCCTCGACAAAATATCTATAGGTACAACAAATTATGTCTTCTTTGGGTTTCCGACTATGCAGGAATAAGAGCAATCGAAAAAGCTAATTGTAAAAAGCTTGCAAAATTGCAAGATTTAAAAGTAATAAGTTTACCAGGTTCTCCCTGATTTCGTATCAAGTGATTTCATATCTAGAATGCCATGGATAATAATCGGGAGCTTCTTTAATGCCACAGTAATAACCCCTCAAAAATGAAAATGAATTTTTTTACCTCAAGTAGTTGAGGATCAATCTTTTAGCAGATCAACTCAGTCAAACTTTGATAGTTCAAAAGAGATCTTGAATAACGAAACCTGCACAATGAACATGATTATCCGTAGAGAACCACTATCAACAATTATTCTGGTGTCAAGATTCCAGTTAAATGGAGCAATCAACTAAAATTAATAGAGAGTAGGTCAACTTTTCAGCGGATAGGAAAAATATCGACCTAGCAACACTTTCATTAGAGATCTGAAAGAATGTGTACAATGAACGTGATTACGTTTAGCAATTGCCGGTAAATTCTCGTAAGTTAGTCGTTAATATGCTCAAACGTTGCCTATTAATTGGCGAGGCCATCGCGAACATGCAACCCCAGCTCTGCGACCTTGGACTTAGTTTGAAAGTTAAATTTAGCCATAGAGCAGTTTTAATCTTGTTCGTATTAAAATGTGATCGAACAAATTTGATAATTTTAAGAATTGATTTCTACCAAACTAGACTATTCCTGCGAATTATCGCCCTAATGCATTGCTCTCAGTCATATCCAAAGTTATGGAAAAAGCGATTAACATAGAACTCATCAAATATCTGGAGAAATTTGAGATAATTCATGACAGACAATATGGATTTCGACAACTTCGGTCTACTGGAGATTTGCTGGTTTATGTCACTCAGCTCTGGACAAACACTATTGAGAAGTTTGGTGAATCCCGTGCAATAGCCTTGGATATATATAGAGCCTTTGACCGCGTTTGGCACCAAACTGCCCCAATGGCTCATGAGCTTCATGCAAGATCACTCCTTACATGTGGCAGATGACGGTATTTCTTCTGATGCGTTAAAAGCCAATGCTGGGGTCCACCATGGTTCTATCCTGTCCCCCACCCTATTCTTTTACACATCGACTTTTACAGTTTCGCAGACGACTTGTCTCAACTTTCACATCCTATCGATCACTTTCAATGAATGATACAAGTAGACTCAGGCAGGAACAGGTTGATTTCATCAATAGAGATCTTAAAGCAATCGTCGAGTGGGGAACACATATAGAGAATGCCAAACAGTAGACCTGTTAAACAAATCTATGAAGCAAAAACACAAAACAAGAGAAAAAGAGGAAGACCTAGAAAAACCTGGAGCGACATAATAGGAAAGATTTTACGAGGAAGAAATAAAAAATGAAGCGAAGCAAAGACATTGACCAGAGACAGAAAAGAATGGAAGAAGTCTATAAAACAAGAATAAAATGATAACCCGACACCCTAAGGTTGAAAGGGTTCAAGATTATATATATATATATATATATATATATATATATATATATATATATATATATATATATATATATATTACTAGCAAATCTTATTACTGTGTACCAAGTGAAACTGGTCTAACTTAAAAATATATATTGTAATAAAGTAATTTATATTTTAATAAAATATTTTTATTAGAAATGTGGAAAGATTTTTTAAACATGTTCTATTCATGAGCTGTATATAAAGCGATCATTTCCAAATTGTTTTATACATACATACATAAAGTGACGCCTCTTTCCCAAAGGGGTAGGCAGAGACCACTTCCTTTCACTTCCGCTACGGTTTTTACACACATCTTTTGCTTCCTCTACTTTCATCAGTGCTCTCATACTTGCTCGTCGGTTGTTGGTACTCTTGACCTGGTCTTTTTTTATATCAATGCTGATTTGATCGAGATATGTTCTCCAAGGTCGACCTCTACCGACTTGTCCATTCACACTCACCTTATAAATTGTTTTATATGTGAGGTATAATTTTGTAAAGTTTGTTTGGTATTACATAAAATTCATTCTTTTGCATTTATTTAAACCAGCATATGTCATAAAATATGAAAATTCATAGCAACCATTAAAAAATTGATCTTGAAAAAATCATTTTTTTGGGTTTTCTCGTTTTAAACAATATTTTTTCATACAAACAAATTTTTTTTATTTCATCGTTAAGTTGAGGTTTCAAGGAAACAAATGAGCACTGGTGAAAGTGAAAAATTCGAAATATTACTAATCAAATTTTTGATTTTAAAATTCGGCTTTTTTTTCAATTGTAACTCGTAAAAAATACGAGAACAAATATTTTGACTTTAAAAAAATTACCGCTTGTTTACTACATGAAAATCTATACTTTTAGTAAATCGAATCATTTTTGTAGCAGAAAAAAATTAAAATCGGTTTTTTGATGTTATCTTGGGAATTGGTAAATACAAAAGTTGTAGATATTTTAATTAGCTACAACTTTTGTTTTAGCTTTTTCCGATAGGAGATGTAGATTAGCCGGAAACCGTAAAAATCACTATTCACCCCTAAAAACGTACCCCCCACCCGTCTTTAGGGACTTTCACCAAGTTCTCTTCATTTTGTTTTATTTACTTACAATTTATAGTAAATTTTCCGAAGAACCACATACTGCTAAAAAAAATTTTATTCTTTCAAATATGTTTGGCTTTGGACTAACCAGCTTTACTTCAATATTATTGTTATCCTAATCTCTCAACGAGTTCAGCTTTATTTCCACCCTGAGGACGAGCATGGCATTTTAACCATCGTCGTAACTGACCACCATTAAGTGCTTCTACTCTGGGATGCACTAATGATGTACCATCAATTAATTCTTTGTTCAATTTCACTCTTAATAAAGGTAAAACGATCTTTGTTGTCCGGCCATAATTTCAAAAAGTGCCCGAAATTTTTAAATTGCCGCCTTTTTAATATGGCGGCGGCGCTTGCGCTAAACAGGTCGTTAAAAGGTGTATACGCTCCCGACTATTTTGCCATTCAACCTGGGTCACCCTGTATATCCATGTTCTTGAAACAATTTAAAAAACATCAAAGGTAAAAAAAAAGGTTACATTTTACTGATAACTGTAAATATTTGATGGATAAATCCAATATCTCATAATTCATAGAATTCAGTAACAATACACTCTGGGTCAGTTGCAGTTATTGATCCATCAGGATAATCGTTTCCACACATTTTATATTGTTTGTTTTTAAATTTTTAACTTCAGAATCGTACGAGGTGTGATGATAAAGAGCAGTTGTTTTTGAAAAAAAAAGTTTTTTTTTGAAACTGTGATCAAAATTACAATATAAAGAAAGTACAGTGAACCAGCAAAACCTATGAAGATATAAAAACCCCTTTGGTTGAGCGGGTATAGCTAAACCCCTCTCTCCATCAATCATTTTAAACATTTAGGTGCATTAAATAAATAGAAAGAGACCCTGTACAAGCTTTCAGCAACTTCTCAATTTAAAATTCCTGTACTGACGAACCAATAACAGACCCGAAAATGAATTACAAAATAAAAGTATCCTTCTCTGTATTAGATACGACCTTATCATCTCTTAATGAAATATTCAAGAGGTTGGAGCAATTTAATAACATTTTTGGATTTATTTATCAAATGTTCAGCTTGAATTTAATGGAGAAGAATTAGGAAACTCGTGTGAAAATTTATCATTTCATTTAAAAGATGAAGCACGTAAAGAATCAGATATTAATGCAAATGACTTAGTTGATGAAATTATTTGTTTAAAATGCCACTCACCAGAGCGAAATGAATTAGATCCTCAGTTAATTCTTCAACACATTTTAGAGAACAATTTAATTCCAAAATTTCCAAATATACTCATTTTCTCTATTTGCAAACATCAAATGATAATGATAATTTAAAATTTTAGATTATACATTATAGGTACGGTATATAAATTAACATGTAACACATATTTCATTTCAAAATTAGATAAGTAATAGCGATTATTTCAATTTTGTGTGTACCCCCTTTTCTGATGTATCAGTATCAAAATTAAATATGGATATTAGCACGAATTTTAATTTTATTAATGAGTACCCACCCTTGTATCACTTTTTACTAAAAAAGGGGTGTAAAATTATATTTAGCACACAAGCGGCCGCTTGGATTGGCACGCCCCTGAGTCTATTGAAGGAAAACATGGTTAGATTGTACTTTTTTCAAAAAAAAAAATTAGCTTTAGTACTTTATTATTACAAAGGGTGTTCCATTGGGAAACGAAAAAACGTCAACGATTGATAGAGGGCACCAAGATGGTTCTGAATAAACCATATTTGTTGGGTCTCACAAGTTTTATAATCGAGATATAAGATGTTTTATTAATTTTATTCATTTCTTTGTGGGGTCATAGCTTACGAACTACCCAGTATATTATTATAATATTGGGTACACACGTTTTTCCACTTCTGTATTTTACATATTTAAGAATAGTAGTGACATTGAGCGAAGGGTGTTGGCTGGAAAACAGAAGAATGGGGCACTGCATAGCTTTATGAACAGCCAGAACATGTCAAAAGAGACACGTCTGGCTGTGCATAGAGGTGTGTTGGTTTCTACACTTATGTATAGTAGTGAATGTTGGGTGAAAATTGGATTAATGCTGCGGAGATGAGTAGTTTGAGAAGTATAGCCGTAATGACTCGGTTGGATAAAGTAAAGAATAGTGAAATAGTGGTGTAAAAAAAGATAGATAAAGGAATGCTTAGATGGTTTGGACACGTAGAAAGGATGGATGAAGGAAGATTGACGAAACAAATTTATAAGGCGAGTGGTAGAGGTCGACCTCGGCGAATATATTTCGATCGGATCAACATTGTTTTGAAGAAAGGCCAGGTCAAGAGTACCAAAAACCGACAAGCATGCATGAGAGCCCTGATAAAAGTAGAGGAAGCAAAAGATGTGTGTAAGAACCGTGTGGCAAGTGGAAGGAAGTTGTCTCTGCCTACCCCTACTGGAAAAAGGCGTGACTATATGTATGTTTTCTAGAACGTAAAAGGGGTACAATTTAGTGTCGTCAGTATAGTGGTGTATCAGACAATTTTCGATATGGAAATCTGAGATATACTTGAAGACCTAATATTGAGCTTTGGGAAACTCCAAATAACACTGGAAGACTATGAAATATTTGTCCTTTGAGGAGTACGTCATGAAAACGTCCATCAAGTAGCTGTCGATACGTGAAACTGCTTGAATCCAAACCCAAAAAATCTGAGCTTTTCGCGAAGCTTTTTATGCTCAAGGGTATCGAATAATTGTACAAGTGCTCTTAATTGTTATTTTATTTGCATTTCTAGAGATTTAGATAACGTGGGAAGTAAGCTGATGGGTTTAGGGTCACTAAGTACTTCAGGATCGTTGCATTTCGGAACAGATAACACATTTGCTCTCTTTCATTTTTGGGGAAAGGTGCTAATTAGTACATTAAATTTAACTGTACAGTAATTATCACATCCGCCCTATTGCCCTGATCTATGGTCACGATAATTTTATATCACAGACAAAAGTATAAGTAATACAGTTGCAAACAAATATTTTTTATGGCTTTTATTTCTAAATTATTATTCTTTCGATAAAATCATTGTTACCAAGAAAATAATAATGCCCCCTTGTATAACGTAATCGAAATTTCGTCGACAACTTAACAGGATGATTAGCAAAAACATTCGTACATATCAGAGAAGCAATCGTTTTTTATACCCTGTAAAGCAATTTAGTCAATAGAAGAAAAACTTTATGGTAAATAAATACAAAAATGTGCAAAGTCTTTAAAAAATTTAACTTCTAAACGCATTCATCAAAAATATTATATTAATGAGCTGCGAAATATGCTGCAAACTATATAATGTACAAACAAAAGAATAGTTAACAAAAAATTGACTAACGTATCATTCATGTGGGCCCAAAATGTGCATTCCTGCTCTGCGTTTAAGGAGAAACTATAGCTCAGATTGAACGTGCTTTATCCGGCAAAAGAATACTCTTCAAGCTGCCTTAGGGGAGTGCTGAAGCGTTTCCAAAATGGTAAAGTGCTTTTTTCCAAATTATAGCGAGATACTTATGTTCTGTTGAGATAAACATCGGCCAATTAATGACCTTTTAAAAAATCAATTTGCTAAAAAAATATTTCTTGTCATTCGATAATTCACAAGTGTGGCAAATCCAACAAAATCACTGCGAGCTTTTCAACACGTTTTTCCTTTATTAGTGTGCTTCCGAAAATCGTATAGTCTGCTATCTAAAATTGAAACACTTTCTGTCTTAAAAAAAAACACGAAAAGCAAAATTTTATTTGTAAAATGAGAGAATAAGAAAAGAATAACTTGCTGCTACCATTTCAAAAATAATTCCAACTCAAATAACAATAAACTTGGATCAGTATCTTCCAAAAAGAATCCAGATTGACAAAACAGCTAAATAAAGTAAAAGACACTACATGCTTTGTTACATTATGAATCAAACATCCACTTTCCTGCAGGATCTAAATAAAAGATTACTGCTACCATTTCAAGACCGACGCTAACTCAAATAACAAAAAACCTGAACCAGTATCATCCAAAACAAATCCAGATAGACTGAGTTGCTAAATAATTTGTAAAAAAACTACATACTTTGTTACATTAATATTCAAATTCTTACTTTTCAAAAGGATCTAAGTAAAAGCTTGCTGCTACAATTCCAAGGCCAATGTTAACCTAAATAACTGACGAAGAAGCTAAATTATTCATTAAAGATACATACTACTTTGATCTTTGTTACAAACAAACATAAAAAGCCACATTTCAGTTGGAAAATGAAAAAACACGAGAAGAATAAGCTTGCTGCCATCATTGTTAACTCAAATAAGAAGAAAACTAAACCAGTATGGTCCAAAACGAATCCAGATTGACAAAGCAGCTAAATAATTTGTTTAAGATAAAAAATACTTTGTTACAAGATGAATTAAACACTTACTTTCCAGTAGGATCTAAATGAACTCAAATAACAAATAACCTGAACATCCAAAATGACTCCAGATTGACAACGCAGCTAAATAATTTGTTAAAGACACTTAATACTGTGTTCCATTTTGAATCAAACTCTTACTTTCCAAAAGGATCTAAGTGAAAGCTTGCTGCTACAATTTCAAGATCAATGTGAACTCAAATAACAAGAAACCTAAACAACCTAAACCAGTATCGTGCTAAAAGAATCCAGATTGACAAATCGGCTAAATAATTTGTTGACGACACTGAATACTCCAATCTTTGAATAAATCTTTTACTTTCCAGCAGCATCTAAACGAAATTCTACTGCACTTTATTCTTCCAAATGCTGCAGCAGTAACAAAATATTTATTACCACCAGAGCACTTACTTTTAGCCGTTAACCACCTGGTGTGGATGATCAACTGGCTTGACGAAATGGGTATTCTTTTCGTAACATCAAGGACCAACTGTGATTTGAAAATTTTAAGAAATGGTAATCATGGGAAAAAGTTATTGTTTCCAATTCCTGTTGACGTGACAATCTTTTGAACAAAAACACTAAATAGGAGATAAAAAAATTTGTCCAAACAAGACAAATAAAAATGATAAAGAAATGTGGCCAACGTTCATCTCAACATACAGAGCGTTTTCGAGTTTACATACGAGTCCGTATCGGTGTGCGGTTCGTCGGGACAGGGCTGAGATCCGGATCTTCTTAGCCGCCAGATGGCGTGGCGGGCCGCCACGAGGCGGGCGAAATTGTAGCGCGCCACTGTGTCGAATCGCCGACGCCGTTTTGATAGCTCACCGACGACGACGTCTCTTAACGACGACGCACTGACTGCCGTCTCGACAGACGGAAGGAAACAAACGCGACGACGAACACACGGCGTCGGCGTCGGACGCTACAAGTCGCGGGAACTATCGAAACGACGTCAATCCCATTCGACAGTAATCATTAAACATTTAAATGTACACTGAACACGTATTTTATAGCTTACAAATTATCGTCTCCTGTGGATGAATGCATCATTTGGACGCTTCTTCGGGAACTCTTCCTCCTTATGTTCCCGAGAAGAGCGAGCACTACTACTACTCTTCTGAATAACCAAATAAAGAGGATAAACAAAAACAGCTTTCAATTTTTAAAATAATCTCCAAACATAAATTTATTAATTTTTTTGTCTTTGGTGTAATTAATTAAACCAAGGAAATATCTAATTGCGAAAGGAAATAATTCATATGTATCTGAAGTGTAGGGGTAAACGTATCAGAGCCAGCAGAAGAACAATTTTGTTTATTTTTCTTCCACAGTTTCTCTGAAACGCTTTTTTAAGTTTTCTGGCTCTTATGGTTCCCAAGAAGAATGAGCATAACACTTTCTATCGAAAGCTTTCTTGGATTTAAGTTATTAATAGTGAACTCTAGTTATCTCTATCAATCTATTTAGCCTTCTTCGGTCTATCTTTGGACATAGGCCTCTCCCAGTCATTTCCACTCTTTCCTGTTTGTCGCCATGCTCATCCATCTAGTTCCAGAGTGCTTCTTTAGGCCAACCGCCCACCTCATTTGGCGTCTTCCTCTACTTCTTTTATTTGTTCGTTTGTTCCATCGGTCGTATTTTTGTCTGATATTGTGACCGGCGAATGAAAATTTTAGTTTTGCTCAGTTTTGCATGTAACATTTGTCTTTCCATTGATCTTTGTGCTTTTGTTATTTTATTCATGTTTTTCTGTGTAAGTGTCCATGTTTGGGATCCATAGGTGAGGAGTTATAGTATTTGGTAAAAAAGCATCTCCATCTACTTCGTATTTAAGTAAAAATTGTGTGGTCATCCCGGTAAAGAACTATTATTACTGTATTTAATATAATTAGACAACCAAATCAAGTGGACAGCAAAAATCTTTTTATCGAAAGCTTTTTTAATTTAAGGTTACTAACGGTTTATTCAAGAAAACCAAATGGTTTTTAAAAGAGAAGAAAGCATGACAAACTGCAAGGAGATGATTGTGTCTAAAAAGACACGTCTGGCTGTGCATAGAGGAGAAGAAGCATAAAAATAGAAGATGGAGAGTCTGAAAAGTATAGCCGAAATGACTCGTTGGATAAAATGAAGAATAGTAAGATTATGTAAAAGATGTGGTTACAAAGATAGATGAAGGAATGCTTAAATGGTTTGGACACGTAGAAAGGATGGATAAAGGAAGATTGACGAAACATATTTATAAGGCGAGTGTGAATGTACAAGTTGGTAGAGGTCGACCTCGGCGAACGTATCTCGATCAGATCGACATTGGTTTGAAGAAAGGCCAGGTCAAGAGTACCAACAACCGACGAGCATGTATAGGAGCACTGATGAAAATGGATAAGACAAAAAAATGTGTAAGAACCGAAGCAAGTGAAAGGAAGTAGTTTTTGCCTACCCCTACGGGAAAAAGTCGTGACTATATGTATGTATATAACTAATGTAACTAATAGTAACTGTAACTAATAGTACTCTATTTATAAGCTTTGCCAAATAGGCCTTCTCCAACTATGTCATAATCCAGTAAAAATTGTTTGGATGTCGCAGAAAATTGACTACTTTTACTCTCCTTAACACTAGAAGACAACCAAATCGAAAGGAGAAACAAATAGAGGATCCAGTTTTATCAAAAAATCCCCAGTAAGAAGATTTATTAATTTTGTTTTTAGTGAAGCTAAACCAAGGAAATGACTAAATACAATAGTAAGTAAAACCTGGTAATCTGGATTAGCAAAGTATAATGTTGCGCAAGTCTATTTTTGTGTATATTACCAAATCCAGCAGAAGGATTTTTTGTTCATCCCTTTCGTGCAGCTTATCTGGAAATGAGAACGGTGCAGCACTCTAAAAATGACGACAATACTTTACGAAGTTATTGGAAGGTTTTTAGTACTCTCTTTCACAAGAAAAATCCTGATGGTTCGTGTTTATATACGAGTAGATGCATTGATATTCCCAGCTTTTGGTTCAAGGGAATTAAAGTTGAAATCGGATGGGATTGTCAGTGAGACAAAGAAGATCAGCCACCATTAAGGACACTTACGAGACTCTCAAGTCATAAAATTGTCAAAATATGTTAACACACAAGTTCAACTAGGCAAGCAACCATTTTCCTTTTGTGTGTTACAGAATACGACATCATTTTACCGATGCTATAGATTTGCGATGGAGAGGGCTATTCTGGGTATCTCCCTCAGAGACCGAATACCAAATGAGATTATTCGCCAAAGAACAGGTGTTATAGATGTAATCGAAAAAATAACAACTTTAAAGTGGAACTGGGCTGGCCACGTAGCTAGAAGAACTGACGGAAGATGGTCTAAAAAACTATTGGAGTGGCGTCCGAGGCACGAAGCTTATCGTGCCTCGGACGATGGACCGATGACATCAAAAGAATCTGTGGTAATTGGATACAAATGGCTCAAGATAGAGCAGAGTGGCAAAATAAACGAGAGGCTTATGTTCAGCAGTGGACTACTATAGCTGAGTGATGATGATGATGATAGATTTGGTAATCAAAACGTTATCCAATTATGATACACAAAAGTGGATTATTTTTTCCTAAATGTATGCAACGCGGTAAACTTTCATCGTTCCTCCTCGATAAGAAGGAATCGGTGCAGCAATTCCCATCATATTAACGGATGCTTTGCATAATAAACGATAGAGAATCGACGGGATTTAAACTTGATTTAACCATTACTATGGACATTTTTAAAGAAGTTTTTGAAAATAAATACCAAAAACTTGCAAAACGAAAACTGATAAACGTATACAAATAGTGGCATACAAAGTAGACAACTGGGCGGCACAAATTTAAAATTGGAACTCATGTTTCAGCACTTAGTCATCAACAAATTGTCAGTTACAAGAACTTTTTAATCTTCGTGAAAAGGTCAGATTTGTGGCAATGTGCCTGGACACGGGTTGACTTTTGTGAATCATACAGATGAAATAGCTGCGAAACTTTCTAAAGGTTTAAATCTTGTGCGCGATTTGGTCAAGATCCTTTCTTTCCATGTATTTGTCTAATCATTTCATGCTGTATTTCAAATTAGCGTCATCTGAAGAGGAGTTGCAGGCGATGGTTAATGTTATTCATAATGCCCTGAAAATCAAAGGGATGAAAGTAAATGTAAGCTAGACGAAAGTAATGGTTTAAAAAAAAAGAAAGCATAACAAACAGCGAGGTGCTGATTGAAAGAGAAAGACTGGAACAAGTAAATGATATGCGGAGAGGATTATTCTGAGAAGCATACCGGAGTGACTCTGATGGATAAAGTGAGAAATAGTAGTAAGGGAACACTGTGGTGTGAATAAAGATGTGTTAACAAAGATAAATATAGAAATGCTGAAATGGTTTGCACACGTAGTGATTTAAAAAGGTTGACGAAACAAATTTATAAGGCGAGTGTGAGTGGACGGAAGTCGGTAAAAGTCGACCTAGGCGAACGTATCTCGATCAGATCAAATTTTGTTTTGAAGAAAAGCCAGGTCAACAACCGACGAGCATGCATGAAAGCTCTGATGAAAGTAGCAGAAGCGAAATACGTGTGTTAGAACCTTAGCAAGTGGAAGAAGAGTGGTTTATGCCTACTACTACGGAAAAAAGGCGTGGGTATATGTATGTATGTAGGTATTAAACACGATTTTGATAGTGGTTTAAGACTAGCGCGTCAGACTGTACATAATATTTAGTACTTAACTTTTTTAGTTTTTGGTGTATATTTATAAAGGCCATAATCTAAAATTAATTTTATTCATACAGGGTGCCCCATAAAAGCGCTAAATATCGAACTTTTTTAATGGAATACTCTATTTTTTTTAATTTTTCGAATTATACAGGAAAATAGAGATGGGTTGCTTCAATTTTTTCATACCTGTCGTTTACCGTTAAAATATTTGAGGATTTTCGAAAAACTGGGATATCACAGAGTGAATTGTGGTCGACATTGTCTATGTATGGGGTGAGCGGTAGTTTATTACGAGCACTAAAATCACTTTACAAGGATTCCTCTGCTTGTGTCAGGATAAACGGAGCTTACACGGACTGGTTTAACATCGACGAAGATTTGAATGAAAGTGCGTATGGATTGAAAATAAATGATTTGATCGTCAAATGACTTCTTTACGCCGATGATCAAGTCATATTAGCGTCATCTGAAGAGGAGTTTCAGGCGATGGTTAATGTTATGCATGATGCCCTGAAAATCAAATGGATAAAAATAAATGTAAGCAAAACGAAAGTAATGGTTTTTGAAAGAAAAGAAAGTATGACAAACTTTGAAGTCCTAATTAAGTGAAAAAGAGTGGAACAAGTAAATGAATTTATGTACTTGGGTTCAAAGTTTACGAGAGTTGGAAAGTCAGTGACATTGAGCGAAGGGTGTTGGCAGGAAAACAGATGAAAACAGAAGAATAGTAAGATAAGGAAACGCTGTGGTGTAAAAGAAGATGTGGTTACAAAGATAGATAAAGGAATGCTTAGATGGTTTGAACACGTAGAAAGGATGGATGAAGGAAGATTGACGAAACAAATTTATAAGGCGAGTGTGAATGGACGGAAGTCGGAAGAGGTCGACCTCGGAGAACATCGATCTCGATCAGATCAACATTGTTTTAAAGAAAGGTCAGGTCAAGAGTACCAACAACCGACAGGCATGTATGAGAGCACTGATGAAAGTAGAGGAAGCAAAAGATGTGTGTAAGAACTGTAGCGGAAGTGAAAGGAAGTGGTCTCTGCCTACCCCTACGGGAAAAAGGCGTGACTATATGTATGTATGTATTTATAGGATATTCTCAAAATGGACATAACTTTAAAACTGATTAAAATTTTGTGCTATTTATTTTCGGGTATATAATTTTACGGGGTAATTCTATAGGTTTATTTGTATTTATTTTAAAATTCAATAACTTGTTTTAAATGAAACCGTGGGATTATTCTATTACCACTTGAACTGTATTAAGTTGTTCACTTTACCTATCTCTTATGGTTTCGTCTGTTAAATTTTGCTGAGTTTGAAAATATTTTGCTAATCAGAATCCTAAGAATGGAAATGCCCGGTACTTATATTTCATTAAAACTTAATGAGACCTTAATTATGGTAATGAGCGTAAAGACCAACGTGTAAAATGAAACTTTAGCAGATTTACAAAATGAAGGACCATATAAAAACAACGGGGTGTGATGAAATTAATTATCCTTCCGAAACATTTATTATTGTGCTAATAGTTTACGTCAAAATTTTACGATATTTTTGCAAAAATTACAAATAGCAAAGATTAGTTCATTATTAATTATCTGCAGATGAAATATTGCTGTACGAGGGTAGTTCCATTTATTATGTAGGTAAATTAATTTTTTAAAAATTCGAACTCCCACAAAAATTTACCAATGGGTACCGTGCACGTGACGTTTCAGCTTGATAACGGTAGAAAGAGTGACGTACATTTGACGTCACAGCAGTGGTCTCGGCTACAGGTAACTTAACCCTACCTTTTAACACTTGAACAGCCATCAACATCGAGCTCATGAAATATCTGGAAGACTCAGGAATTATCAATGATAGGCAATATGGCTTCCGCCATCAGAGATCAACTGGTGACCTGCTCGCATACGTCTCACATATATGGCAGCTATCTATTGAAAAGTATGAAGAAACTTTAGCTGTGGCATTAGATATCCCCAAGGCGTTCGATCGAGTTTGGCACCAGGGACTCCTCGCCAAGCTTCCATCTTATGGCTTGCCCCCTCAGCTGTGTTCTCTGCTTGCTAGTTTTCTCTCAAACAGGTCCCTCCATGTAGTGGTCGATGGAGTTTCATCTGACACTCTACTCATAAATGCTGGTGTTCCGCAAGGATCCATTCTAGCACCAACACTATTTTTACTTCACATCAATGACCTATTGAAAGCAACTTCATGTCCCGTACACAGCTTTGCCGATGATAGTACCCTCCATACCGCATTCTCTTCCAGGGCCCCTATATCAGCCCGTGAAACCAGAAATGAACGAGGAAGAAATGTTAACAATATAAATATGGACTTGGCAACAATTCTCGAATGGGGATCCAATAACTTGGTAGAATTCAATGCAAACAAAACAAAAAAAAAACATTATTATTATTATTACATATTAAGGAAGGCTGAGGTCTAAGCATATGACAGCGTATTTACAAAATCAAACGTAAGTAAACAAAATATACATTATGAAATAATTAGTAAACGAGATACAAATTAGGAATGTAAAATATGTATATTAAATATGTTAACTGAGGATGCTCTAACTGTTTCCTCACTTAAATCGCTCCAGAAGATAAAAACTCGGTTGGTGCGACAAACGTTTGTCTTGGTACACATTAAAAATTTTCCTTTTTTAACTTTAGTTCATGTCCTCAGAGACGGGGGTCGGTATTTAGGAGGAAAATGTCTCTGAGGTTTCCATAATTAAACTTAATCATCCGGAAGGTGAAAATTAGATTTCCGCGTAAACGGCGATCGGCAAAGCACGGCAAGTTATCCGTCTGTAGGATCTCGGAATAAACTGGACGCGTACAACCAAAGGACAGTCTTGTAGCCCGGCGTTGAACATTTTCTAACAGGTTTTAATTTTGGATAAGCATTGGACACCACACTAAACTCGCATATTCAAGCAACGGACGAACATACTTTTTGTACAGCTTTATAGAAGATTGAAATGAAATCTTTGCAAAAGATTTTTGAAGGAGATGTATCACTGAGTTAGAACGCTTACAATTTTTTAAGATATTTTCGGACCATGTTAAATCTGATGTGACTGGAACACCTAAATCTACATAAGCTGATACTGGAGCAAGAAGTTGTCCGTAAAGTGAATACTGCAAGCACGGATTATTTTTGCCAACGTGTAGAACCACACATTTATTTAAAAGCTTTTTTGCACTGAATATAATAAGGTAGGTCACTTGTGTAGGCTATGAAGAGAAGTGGGCCAAGGATTGATTCATGAGGAACACCACTTATTGCTAATATTTCAGATGAATGAGACTGACCAATCCTGACACGAAATTTTCTATTTGATAGGTAATTTTGAAGTCATAGCAGTAGTTTTCCACGAATGTCATATGACTCAAGTTGTTATTGTAATCTCACAAATGGAACTCTGTCAAAAGCCTTGGCAAAATCAAGATATATTATATCAGTTGGTAATTTATTATCAAGAGAAAGAGTCCAGTCATTCACATAGGCGAAAAGATTTGTAGTAGTGGATATTCCTGTCGTTCAGGTGGTATCACGTGATGTTGTGTGAGAAAGTCAGACATTGCGTCAGCTAAGATTGTCACGTGCCTATTTTTTTCCCTTTTACAGTTCCATTATTAATTGGGTCTCTGATGATTTCGTATTCCTTAGGTAATCGTAAGTAGGGTTTCATACCGTATTTTGTTGTAACTTAAATTTATCACTCGTTGTAAATAGTGTTGCATACCTTGTAGTGTTAGGGTTCAATTATTAATGGCTGTGACATTTTTGTTAATCGATGGAGATGGAGTGGGGGGGTTTTGTTATTAGATTTTGCCTTGATTTTTGGCCTCGATTGTCGTGTGTTGTCAGCTATATTATTGTTTGGTTTGCATTTCTGTGTGGATGGGCTGGCTATCAACACGGACGAGTGCGATTATGAGTTTGGAACATAGATTTGTGAAGATTGTTGGCTGACGCGTGTCCCGTGTCATTTCTTGATATCCGGCCTGGGAGTCAGTAGTTTAGTCAGTCATTTGGGGTCAGTCGTCAGGTGGTGGTGAGAGTTTTTGGAACGATTTAATATTAACACGTGAGCAGAACCTCTTCGGTTTTTTCTTTCATATCTGGCTGTATTTGGGCCATCTTAATTGGATTTTGAAGAAAAACCATTTAATTTTTAACTTGACCATTCTATCTTACCTTTGTTGTTGATATTTTGGATTTTGGTGTCGAGTTAAAATATCCGCATGCGGGATCTGATGGAGGGAAGCCATTGTTAAGTAGCAGGTGCAGTTCCATAATCAAACCGGCCACAAGAGTAGGCCGCAGGAGTAGGCCACAGGATTAGTGAATTCGTATACCCAAAGGTTACAAGTAATTTATTTTAGAATATTTAAACGACGTGATTTGTTTTTGACACCACGATTAAGTTTTGTTTTTATTTATTAATATGGTACACTGTTGAAAACTATTTATTGCATTGGATAATATGCCAAGGCTGAACTTTGATTAAAGTAATATTCTCAATAGTTGTTTGTGTCCAAATAAAAACGTTTTCTTCATACTTATTTGTAAATATCCTACAATATTGCTATTTTGAAGGACAGCCATCGTAAAAAAAAATATTTTTAAATAAGCTCGATTGTTTTAACAGTGTAAATCTTTATCTAAATGGAAAAAGAAAAAAAAAACGTGAGTAAATTAGCAGCCGTACGTGAACGTTGATGAAGTATTGTTAAAAAGTTGACTTGTATACGTTTATTTTGGTAACCTGAAAAGGTTTGTTATTCTTACCTTTGTTTTAATTTACTTATGGAATCGAAAATTTTGGATTTTTGATTTATTGTTGTTTTATAAAGTTGTTATTGAGCTGTGTATTTTAATTTATTGTGTGAATAAAGTATTCAATATATTTTTGCTATAATTTTATTTATTTGGTTCACCATAATCTTAGTTGTTTATCGTGTGGCTCTGCTAGTGCCTATAAGATCTAGGGGTTTCCGGCTTGAACCGTCTAAGTCGGTGGCGCGGCTCACTTTTATATTTTTATTTTTTTTCTTCTACCCTCTACGGCTGAGCTCGGGCATAATTTGCCAGTAGAGAAACCGCTTGCAGAGTACTCTTTAGAGAACGAAAAGACGTGGCAACCCTGGAAGTATTTAGATGGCTAGATCGTTTGTATTTCTCCCAAAAAAATTATTTTTTACACTCAATTTTTTGCAATATCGGTGGACGCCGCCACTGTTTTCACATCCCAATAAAATATGATGCTTTTAAATCTAGCAAACACCTACGTTTCTCTGTAGTTGGAACAGAAAACAAAAGGAGCTTTTGGCACGGCACAGTTTTACGTTTTAAGTAATTGCCAACATTGAAAATGCATTACTGCCCCCCTGCCACCTCCTGACATTATCCAACGATGATCCCGAGGCCAAAACAAAGCCATCTGTTGCAAAAAGAGAATGAATTTTTCGACTTACACGAAAAACAACTGTGTTTTTCCAGAAAATTTCAATTGCAAATTTTAAATAGATGGTTTACTTACTGAAAAAAGTTTAGATCTTTTTGAAATCAATCAGCATCTCCAATTTCATTTTTCCGGAAGTCCAACAAAAATTATTTTGAGCCAATCTACTGACGGCTCCAATAAAACCAATCACTATCCAGAATCGTGCTATTTGGGTTTTAGAAATATTTTTCAAGCCTGTCTTAGTTTGGTAACAAATATTCTTTTTTTTGCATGAATATTGATTATGCTCTCTTTTGCAATGTATATTGTATAATGTATATTTTTTTAACTTGTTTCAACCATTTATTAATTCACTTTTTTATTCCTTTTATATTAGACTTTCAGGAAGCATCGATGATGAGGAGAGTCAAAAGCGCTTTGCTTAACTTCTTCTTCTTCTTTTCCTGGAGCTTTCCCATTTTATTTAGATCCAGCCTAGTTACACCACCTGCCCACCTGAGCATCTTCATATTCGCGCAGTGTAATTGATTTTCGTGAGTGGTCAGCATTCGGCTCCGTATGCCATAATGACGACGTCGTCCGCATATAGGATGTCTCATGGTGGCGCTCGTTGCAGATTTGAGGTGAGATGTTTAATTACAATATTAAATAGCAGAGGACTGAGTGCGGAACCTTAGTGCAGACCAAGCGCTTTGCTTAACTAATAAACATATACTCTACATACAAATAATATTCCCTATTGTTTCTTTTTATTATAATAAAAGAGGCAATCAGCTCGAGGCCACTTTTTGACAGACAGACTAAATAAGACGTCACCAATCTGTCGCTAACGCTAACGCGAAACCATAACTTTGCTCGCTACCAAATTTTGTTTAACGTGTCTAAAGAAGTTTTCACTTAAAAAAAGGCTATTACTTAACAGTCTAATGTCTATATACTTTCTCTACCGTTATGAAGAATGGGAGAAGAGCAAGCAACGGTTTGTTAATAGGGAGAAAGGGTATATTGAAGTGGAGCATAGTTTGTTTGTATTATTTTGCAAATAAAGTAGCTTTATCGTACCGGTACTTTATTGTCAGACATCGTTTACTGAATCTCAAAGGTAATCTAACACTATTTAGGTGCAAATAAGTAAGTCTGAAAATGCACCTGATCGATATCTAAAGTTGTAATACTTTTTTTTCTCGTCCAAATTTGTATATCTTTGCCAGAGAACCGTTACAAAAATATTCGGCTGGTGTAGGAAAATTAAATTGGTCGGCAAAGTATCCAGACTTATCGCCAACATAGCGTGGATGAAAATCACTACTCGAATTGACCCAGTCTCCAGCGAATCTGAACGATTTAAGATACCAGCCAAGCTGCTATTTAATCACTGAATTCAGTCTACTTGACCTCTAGGGTAGCGGTGCATCGAAACAGATTTGGCCTAAACTATCACGATGAGGAAGAGGAGGAAACAATGGTACATCTTCTATGCTACTGCTGTGCCCTAGGCAATAACGGCTTTCTGTACTATGGCAACCGAACTTTGATGACTTATCTGATCTCAGCTCAGTTAGCATTAAAGACCTCACACTTTTTAATAAAAGTTCCAACTGGTTCTCACGGTAGAGGAGAAAGGCACCGCCGTCCATCACGGTATCACAACGGGCAAAAGACCTAAGTGGGTTCCCTCCGAACCGCCGTTTTAACCTAACCTAAGATACCTGTGCAGGAGGTCCGAGACAGTTTACCATACCTCGCGAATTTGGGAAGTGTCGTTTTAATAGAAAGAATATTTACTTACCTGTCAATTAGAAATCCGATTGGCACGACTAGAAGTATCAGTAGCAGCATGTACAAATGATTGTAAGATCCAGTTTGCTGAACATGGATCACTAAATCTTTTGCACCTGTGACACCAAAAATGATGTACTTATCGTTTACCCCCGTATCTGTATTTTGGAATTGGTTACATTTAGTATATGATATTTCTCGAAATTTTCCTCTACGTACGCCAGAGTGTACACAGCAGGTGCCTAATGGTTTGTTTAATTACCATGAAATTGGCCCATAACCCTGTTCCTTTTTTGCTTACGACCCAGTTTTAACATGCAAAAAATGTCTGTTCCTTCCAGCAGTATAATCAGAGACTCCGTTATATTTCTACCCATTTTCTTAATGTGTTTTGCCATTCCGGAATTTTCCTAATCCGTTTAAATTATATTAAAATACTGATCCATACAAAATGATGAAAGTGACCAACTTGGAAAAATGGTCAATTATATTATCGAGCAAACCTCGTACATTATTATTATGCTTGAACGATTTTAATGGAAAATTTGTGTTTCGACAACACAAAGTTTTTGAGAAAATTTGGTATAATGTGATATTTTAAAGGAAAACTTGTTTTTTTGTCAACATAGAGTCTTTGAGAAAATTTGGTACAATGTAATAGAGAGAAAATATGATGAAATATGAAAAATTTGTGTTTATGTGTTTGGGCAACACAGAGTTTTTAAGAAAATTTGGTAAAATGTGATAGAGCAAACCTAATTATTAAGCAAGCCTCGTACATAAGTTATTTTTAATCCATATTTAGAATATTTTATAGAAATGATCGACTTTAGTCACCAAAAACTTTCAATACTTATTATATCTCAAAGTTGTTCATAAAACACCCTGTATTAATGAATTTTGTGTAAAACATGAAGTACTAGAAGTCAAATTAAAATTAAAAAAAATGAGTTACGAATTTTATTTATCAAACACCACGTAAAATTGAAGTGCATACAAGAAATACAAATGAATAAATTTAAATTCGTGTATTCTTATATTATTTTAAATCTTTATAGTCATATGATTTTCACGTCTAAAAAATAATAAGTCGTTTTCTCAAAACGTTTGGTTTTGTTTAATTTATCAATTTAAGAAGAATTAAACTACTTAAAAAACATGTAACTGCTGTCAAACGAATATTTTTTATTATACGTGTGGCAACAATTACATCTGTGGGCAACCTTAAAAAATGAAAGTTACTAGATTTATTTAGTGCAAAATATTAACAAATGGTTTTTTTAGGGCTAATTGCGAGCTAGAAAACAGCTCGAGAGTAAAAGGCCCTCCGTGGGGGCGTCACAGCCGATTTTGCCTATTAGGAGAGCAGAACAACTCCGAGGTATGCGACCGGCGACGTCAGCAAGAAGTGTTTCTTGGTGGTGAAGATGGTGGGTGAAAGCTATTGATCATTTTCAAGATCGGACGTGAGTTGTTTGAAATCCCGTTTTTAGCGCGGCCCCCGCAGTGAGAATATTTAATGAAGAACGAATCGCAATAATCGATGGAAAGGCCAAAATGTCGATTCACCTACAGGGTGTGCCAGAATTACCTGAAAAAATTAGGAACCAATAAACGATGTTTTTTTAGCCCTTTTTTATGCAAACAACAGTTCCAAGTTAAAAAATTAGAAATTCTAACTTAGCAATAATAAAAGACTTTTTTACCGCCACAAAAATGTGTCAAACGTAACCCAATATATGTTTAATTTAAAATAATAAAATTAATGAAATTTCACAATTCGTACAACTAAATAAAAATTATCTAAAACATTTAATAAAAATTAAAAGGAAACATTTGTTCCAGTGTATCCGTTCGATTAGATATTTCGACAATACCTCCGACTAGTGCCAGCTAGCGTGGAGTCTTCGAACTATTTCTAATCGGGAAAACCTTGCTACGAAACAAAGTTTGAAATATCAAGTATGTGTACTGTCGGCAAGCGATTTTCCTATACCGAGCACGGTTTCCTGGGATATTGATCGAATTCTAGTCGCGACACACTTCTTTTGTTGCCGATCGCGATCTCCAGATGGTATTTTCCCTCATATATAGACCAGGAATTCAGACAAAGAAATCCATACGAGACTTATCTTGATACAACTTCAGTCGTTTCATACACTACAAGAAATCTACCACTTCTCTTTGATCGTCAAATAGATTTAAACTCTTTGACAGGCCTGGATCGTTAGGTTAGGTTAATACGGTGGTTCGAAGGGAACCCACTTATGCCTTTTGGCCCGTTGTTATACCGTGATGGACAGCCGGTGCTTTCCCACTCTACCGTGAGAACCTGTTGGAAAAGTGTGAGGTCTTTAATGCTAACTCTGAGATCAGATAAGTTATCAAACTTTGGTTGCCCTAATATAGAAAGCCGTTTTCTGCTTAGGGCAGGCCTCTTTCTTACCGTGACAGCTTCTGCAGAAGTCGTGTCGTAGCTCTGCGATTCCCATGCGCCGTGCATGGGATCCACCTGCCCAGTGTCCTGTTATGGCCGCGATCGCATTTCAAATTGATTTACTGGATAGAGTTAAAACATTATTAGTTCGGCGTTTAGTTTAGGCCAAATCTTTTTCGATGATGCGCATGTGGGTTCATTTTGCCACCTCAAGTTGGCTTTTTGAACTACTTTGCTGTGCAGGAGAAGCCGGCATTTTGCAATCGGTACTCCTTGCTGAGATGAGACAGATACAGCTGGGAGGGTGGTGCCCTCTCTTGCTAGCTCATCTGCCTTACAGTTACCTGGTATGTCCCTGTGTCGGGTACCCAGACAATGTGAACTTTAAACTTAGCTGCTAGCTCATTCAGGACTGCTCGGCATTGCACCACTGTCCTAGAGGTCAAGTAGACTAAGTTCAATGATTTGATAGCAGCCTGGCTGTTCCAAACAATGGATATCTCGCGGCCTGGATCGTTGAGGTGAATAGTCAGCAGCTTAAGAGCTGAAAGAAACTGTATTAACCTAACCAGAAGGAATTCACACAAGAGACAACTTAAAATTGAAACACCTTTGATTGGCCAATATGTGCAAACTCTTTAACAGAATCGTTGATAGGACGAATGGTCAATAGCTTAAGAGCTATTGGAAGCTGTATTAACTTATCCAAAAGGAATTCATACACGAGACTATCTTAAAATTGAAACACCGTTATTTGTTTTACACACTGTAAGAAGTCTAACTCTTTGAGAGTAATTCAAGATCTGTTGAAAACTGTACTAGTCAATCCAGAAGGAATCTATATATGAGAATTAGCTTAATATTTAAAACAACTTTGAACGATGCTGTAAGAACCAATCCAGAATGACAAACGTTTCTTCACCATCTCAAATGTAGGAAAAAAATACACGATTAGACAAACAGAATTGAGTGAGACTAAATCCGGTAAGTAGGGTGGACCAACCTTTCAAAAAAGTTGTAAATAGACACGTCGCTGGTCCATAAATTAGTAATAAATGTAAAAAGTTAAATGGGTGCTATAAAATCCTAATTTGTTGCATTGTTATAGAGTCTAAAAGAATCACTATTCGAATTAACATGCTTATAAAATGTCAGAGATAAGACAAAGCGATCAACTAGGTTCTGTTTTTGTTGTAATTCGACCCAGTTGATGACTTTGAATGCTAGCGATACTCTATAGCTAAAGAGACGAATAGAAAACTGTAAAAGTTTGATGTACATTTGTACTTGTGATTTGGTCAAAGATAAGCACAAGAGTTAAGTATAGAGATAGTAAAAGGATATCTAAAAGATGACTACTATCTCACTTACTTAATACAATGTATCGGCGATGATTCTGAAACATACAAAAAGTTTACTATTTTCACTGCTACTTATTTCATAAAATAAATCATAAAAATTACTTCCTAATTTTCTAGGAGAGCCCCAAATTGATTCTTACGTACCAAAAAGATGAACTTTGAGCGATGAAATCCCGATTCATAGTACGAAGCAAATTTTGTTGAATTCGATACACATAACCTAACAGAACTAACAAAATCTTTACTCGGATATTTGCAATACTAGTGGGTAAGTTTTAAATGATCTTGCACAGACGCGCCGTGTTCGTATTAAGAAAAATAATAAAGATATCGATTGAATACAACAAACCAGCGTTCGTATGTTTTGTCGATCTAACTAGAGCATTTGACCGTGTCCAGCATCTCCTTTACAACAGGCAAATCCCATACAATCTTTACCAAAACCATAGAGAACATATACACAAACAATAAAATACGAGCACAAATAGAAGAAGACCTTACAGAACCAATACAAGCGGGTATCGGTATTCGCCAGGGAGACTTACTGAGTTCTACCCTTTTTAATTTAATAATGGAAGAAATAATTCCAAGTGTTCGAGGACTAAAGACATACAAAATGGGAGATGCAGAAATCAAAATAGTGTGTTACGCTGACGATGCCGCTCTCATTGCAGAAAATGAAGATGACTTACAAAGGTTATTACACTTATTCAACCTAACAGCCAAGTCTCTATACATGGAAATTTCACCGACCAAAACAAAGTGCTTAACAACATCAAAAACGCCTCCAAGATGCAAACTTAAACTTGACGGTAAAGTAATCGAGCAGAAAATGAAATTTAACTACCTTGGCATAGAACTTTTCGGCTTTGGTGATGTTGAAGCAGAAGTGAGAGATCAAACAACAAAAGCAATTAGAATAGCTGGCTGCCTGAATACAATATGGTGCAATGAAAGTATGGGAACGAATCTACAAAACCGTCGTGAGGCCGGTGATGACATATACCGCAGAAACCAGGCCAGAAACAGCGAAAACCAAAAGACTCCTAGAGTCAGCTGAGATGAAGATACTCCGTATAATCACCGGAGAGACACTGCTGGATAGAGAGAGAAGCGAGAATATCAAAACAGCCTGTAAGGTCAAGAACATCAATGACTGGGTAGCAAAAAGGAAGAAGGAATGGAACGAACACATAGGCAGAATGGACAACCGCAGACTTGTGAGAATTGCTCGAGACAAGTCCCCATTGGAACGAAGAGACATTTGGCGCCCCAGGAAACGATGGAGCGAAAGCCTCACGCAAGTGGACGATAATTGAACAGGATCTCGCCTAAAATCAAGAATGAAGAAGACCAAAAATAAATGTCCAGGTTAGCTATGGAACGCCAGGAGGTGGTTGTGGCAGGTTTAACGTCAGTGTGCGAAGATAAAAGGCCAACATGAAACTAGAATCTTAACTTGGGTACCCAAATGGAGTAGGGGATGTCATAATGTGAAGCATTGAAACGCAGAAGACATGCAATATTTAAGCAGCCTAGGCTCTGTATCCTATGAAGTTTATAACGACCAACCTGCGAAAAACCTATACAAATTGGTAAAGGTATAAAATGAGCTGAGGAAGCAACAAATCAGAGATCAAAATAGAAGTAAAACCTTTATGGGCATGACATTTTAACTGTCATTGTGTTTCTAAAGCAACGAAAACTTTATTGTATTTCTACAAGTATGGCGTTGTGTAATAGAACAGCGTATTCGAAGCTTTTTAAACCGAGATAGACGATCTTCGTATTTAACAATACTCTTTCGACTGGTTGAGTTATCTCTACGCCGCAGAATGATCACAAAACCGTTACTTTTTCAGCGAATACCACAAAGGAAGTTGGGAGCTTTTGTTGCGGAATTTCAACATTGTTTTGTACTTTTACCGCCGGAGGATTAGTCCTGTGTTCTTAATTCTCGCCAAAACGGAATTAAAAGGATTTCCTTCGTCCAGTTTTCATCAAAAAAAGAATGTTTTCATTATCAAGTGGGTTAAAAAAGTTATTAAATAAGAACTTTTAAAAAAATATATAACGACGAAAGCTAAAGCATTTAGTTTTGAAACAAAACAAAATGTTACAAAGTTGTTAATTGGAACAATTGAAAAATCGTAAAACTTCCATAGCTAATTACTCGTGCTTTACTATGGATGATAAATAATACTTTTTCAAGGTTCTCAGTGCCTGCTGAGCCACATATGGAAGGGCTCAAAGTGGGTACTCATTATTTTTAAAGTAGTCGTTGATCCATAGGATCCAAGTGACTTTAGATACTAAGAAAGGTATTGGACCAATATATGAGATCGGAATTTGAAGTATTAGAAAAACCATAGGAGGAAAAAGAATTACTTACCTTAGATATGTAGATGACACCTTAATACTAACTCGTTCGGAAGAAGAACTCACGGAATTCATGAGAAAGTTGGACAGGATCAGCAGAGAACATGGTCTTACGTTGAACAAAATGAAGACCGCAACCCTACCAATGTTAGACAGATCGATGGTTTTGAAGTGATTGAGAAATTTAACTATTTAGGATATCACTTATCACAAACAAAGGCGGCTGTGTTGGAGAAATTAAACGCAGACTGGCCATAGCAAGTTACTCAAATATAAAACTAACTCGAATATGGAAGACTCTGCAATATCTCAACGCAACAAACTGAGATTGTTATACTCCTTGATCTTTCCTATTGCCACATACGCCTCTGAGACTTGGACTTTAAAAATGGCCATTCGAAGAATAATAGATGCTTTTGAAATGTGGGCCTACAGAAGAATGCTGCGAATATCATACACAGAACACCAGAGAAGGATAGAGAACTACGATCTGAGCAATTGAGACATGATATCACCATACTCTCTCGAGAGTAAAAGGACAAGAGAGAGAGAGAGAGAGAGAAAACAAGTAAATGTCATAAAAATTGCTGTAATGAGTTATTTTAATAACTTTTTATAGACATTGATTACATTAAAAATTATAAAAAGTAAATTAGCTTCAATATTTTTCTATAAGATTGATTGATTGATTATTATCAAAATTATAATGTTTAAAAAAATAAATTTATGCGTCTAGGCATGTTTCTAATCAAATTTTGAATAAAATCTGAAGGTATTTGTTTACATGCTCTGATAACTGCATTTTAAAGGTTTTCCTCAAATTTCTAGGTGCGAATATTTGACATATTTCTTGATCGAATTCAAATCCAGGTTTTTGGTGGCCACTGCATAACTGGTATACCAACTTGATTAAGACAATAAAGTACCCCTCCTGCTATGTGGGGTCGAGCGTTGTCTTGCATAAACAGGAAATTGGTTTCCAAAAAATGATCAAAAGGCGTCACATGTTCTATTATAATATTCTCAAGAGCCACTGCCGAATAGAATCCTTGAAGAAATATTGCAAGGAGCCAACCTCTCTTCTGGTCTTCGCCAGACTCGTTTACGATTATCTAGATATTTTAGGCTAATCCTAGTTTCATATGTGGATAAAACTTTTTTCCAATTATCCACAGACCAATTTTGAGCCCACCTATCGTGTGGGCCGCGAACGGCCCGCACTGCGACTATTAGAAGGGGGAGGATTTATAGAAAGGAGATTATTGTAAACCCGCTTTTTGAAAAGTTGCAGGTCATAGTTCTCTGGAAAAACTGATTTTGGAAGCTTGTTCTATTCTGTAGCAGCCCTGTAAAAGAAGGATTCTTGATGGAGATTAGTCCTTGTAGTGTTAATCTTGAGAGTAAATGGACGAGACTCGTCAGCGTGCTGAGTATTTCGGTCGAATGTGGCCAGTGGTGGCATAAAATTTTTTATTTCTCTGGAGCATCTGCCGTGGAAATATCTGTTGAACAATGTCTGGTCTGCAACTCTTCTTCTATGTTCTAGTGGGTGAAGGTATCTGTGAGAGTTTAGCTGTTTATCAACCAAATGGCCCTTTTCTGAATGGAATCTAGAAGACGAAGAGAATGCCTTGGTGCTAAATTCCAAATAAGCGAGCAATACTCCAGTAGAGGTCGGATTCAAGCCTTGTATGTCGTCAACGGTTGATCAGGAGTAAAAAAATGTCTAGCTTTTCACAAAAAACCTAGCATCTGGTTTGCCGACTTTGCGATGTTAGCAACATGGTCATGCCAAGACATATTATTAGACACCGTGACTCCCAAAATCGAGATGAGGGAACTTAATTCAAGGGTATTTTCGGACATTCTAATGGAATGATTTGAGGAATTCACTTTCTTGGAAAACGTGGCGCTTTATGTTTTCTGGTCGTTGAACTGAACAAGATTGTCGGTTCTCCACTCGACGATTGCTTCAAGATCTCTATTGATGGAGTCAACCTGTTCCTGCTTGATTCTATTTGTATCATTCACCGAATGTGATCGATAGGCTGTGAAAGTTAAGATAAGTCTGTTATCGATAGGATGTAAAAGTTGAGATGAGTGTAGTCGTCTGCGAAACTGTAAATGGGGTTCGTGGTGGTTTTCAAGAGGTCGTTGATGTGTAAAATAAATAAGGTGTGGGACAGGATGGAACCCTGGGGGACCCCGGCACTGTTTTATAACGCATCAGAAGAAATACCGTCAACGGCTACATGTAAGGAGTGATCTTGATTTATGCCAGTTTTTTGGGTCAAGGTTAATTAACACCCTGACACGCTCGATTTTAAAGTGAACCACTTCACAACGAAATCTGAATGAGCTATATCGCGGAAAATACACTTCCGGGTCGATAAAATTGTACAAAAATGCGACCAAGTCGGTAAAATGAAAACTTTTTTTAAACACGCGACGAGTTATTTAATTTATTCGTTCGTTATCAGTGACATTAGGAACGTCCCTCGTTGCTCGGTTTGCATTGAATAATTCATCCCGAGAGTTTCTAAACCTATTATCACTCGATACATTAATAACCCGTGCGCAAAAACTTACTTCAAAGACATATGATTTTCTCATGGATAACATTATCAGAACTTGATTAAATTGAAATGAGACCACACGGAAAGCACCAGCTTTTAAATAAAAAAAGAATCTTCAAAATCGGTTCACCCAGTCGAAAGTTCTGAGGCAACAAACATAAAAAAATAGAGTCGAATTGAGAACCTTTTCCTTTTTTGAAGTCGGTTAATAACAAGAGATTCTTTGACCCTTTTCTCTGTGTCACTTAAAAGTTATAAAACGTGTTAAACTTAAACAACATAATTTCCCAAATCTCCTACCAGGAAGTTCCCCGAGGCAGCCGCTGAAAACATTCCAGAAACCACGAAAACAAAGGTGAGTGGTCGTGTTTTATTAAAGGAATCTCTTATCAAAAGTATTTTTTTTATTTTAACAAATTTTCTTGAACGTGTGGAAGATCAAGTATGTGAATGAAATTTTAAAAATACAAAAGAAGAGCTCGACAAGCTTTTTGAAAATTCTTTACATTTTGAAGAAGCTCTTTCATTCCTATAACAATTCCAAAAAGAAAGCAAATTAGCATTAATACTTGGGTTTATTAGTGCTTACGCATATAAGAACGCTTGAGAAAGTTTTTTTTTTATTATTCATTACGTCAAGCCTTTTATGACCTGATGCGAAATGAGCATCATCTCCATTCATTCTGCGAGTACATGTAGATGAATGAGTTTTTGAATGGAGTATGCAAAGAAGGTATACAAAAAATGCACCGGTGCAAAAAATATAGCAGGAAAATGGAAAATTGGCACTACGTTAACGTGGAAAATGTAAAAACTGAGGTGAAGTTGCTTTACACGTCATGTAGATTTTATTTTTATATTATCTGTGACTAATAAATCAATAAATAAATAGTAGATAGTCAAAAAACTTTATTTGTCATATGATATGGTCACAAAGGCTACAAAATTATACAGTGCGTCCATAAAGTAACGCATAAGTTCATTGTTAGCTAAATAAACAGTAATATGAAAAATCACGAAAAAGGTCGATTTTTGATTTTAATTTACCAATATTTAAAAAAATAATCTATCATGCAGGGTGAATAACATTTGAGCGATGACGTCAGCACCAGATTTTTAAATGAAACCCCCTTTTTTTCAATATGCAGAGTTCCCTTGCTGAGCTGACAAGTTGATTTAAATTTGGACAAAAATGCAAAAGTTGTTTATGACAATTTATGACAATCTGCATTATAAATGGAGTTAATGTTAATAATATAAGATACGCCGACGATACACTAATTGTAATGAACAACGAAGAAGATCTACAAAATCTAATGAATAAGATCACCGACACCTGTACTCAATTTGGCTTAAAACTAAATGTCAACAAAACAAAATGTATGGTCAGCAGTAAAGCACGTGATATTAGAGGTAATGGTTATCTTAATAGATGGCGCGCTTCTGGAAAGAGTGCATAAATTGGTGTATCTGGATAGCAACATCAACGATCAATGGAACCCGAGCATCGAGATCAAAACCAAAATAAAGAAAGCAAGAGCCGCCTTTTTGAAAATGAAAAAAGTGCTAACCAGTCACGACCTAACTTTAAAATTGAGAATGAAATTGGTACGCTGCTATATGTTCCCAGTTCTCTTGTATGGAATGGAGGCATGGACACTCACGGAAGTAATGCTTAAACGCTTCGAATCGTTCGAAATGTGGAAAATAGTCAAAACTATCAAACCAAATTTTGACATATGAACAAAAAATGATGCGTTTCTAGACACCCTGTATGTTTGTTCCACATCTACCCCTCATATATGTCCAGCTTTATAGTCAAATTTTACTACCAATTTTCTCTAAAATATCTAAGATACTAATTTTAATTTTGGGAATTTTCGCCAATATGCTAAAAGACTGTAATGGATAACAACTTCGGTCTACTGGAGATTTGCTGGCTTATGTCACTCAGCTCTGGACAAACACTATTAAGAAGTTTGGTGAATCCCGTGCAATAGCCTTGGATATATATAAAGCCTTCGACCGCGTTTGGCATCAGGCATTGTTAAGCAAATTATCTGCCTACGGTCTTCCAACCAAATTGCGCCAATGGCTCATGAGCTTCATGCAAGATCGTTCCTTACATGTGGCAATCGACGGTATTTCTTCTGATGCGTTGAAAACCAATGCCGGGATCCCCCAGGGTTCCATCCTGTGCCACAACCTTTTTCTTTTACACATCAACGACCTCTTGAAAACCACCACGAACCCCATTTACAGTTTCGCAGACTTATCTTAACTTTCACATCCTATCGATCACATTCGGTGAATGATACAAATAGACTCAAGCAGGAACAGGTTAACTCCATCAATAGAGATATTGAAACAATCGTCAAGTGGGGAACCAACAATCTTGTTCAGTTCAACGCCCAGAAAACACAAACCGCCACGTTTTCCAAGAAAGTATATTCCTCAAATCATTCCATTACAATGTCCGGAAATACCCTTGAATCAAGTCCCTCTATCTCAATTTTGGGAGTCACGGTGTCTAATATTATGTCTTGGCATGACCATGTTGCTAACATCGCAAAGTCAGCAAGCCACGAATGTTTATCTGTTCAAATATAATTGTTCATTACCATTTATTATGAGTTGATAGTTATTCAATGAAATATACAGTTTCGTGGTTTTGATTTGAGTTCGTAGAAAAATTATAGTATGTTACTCGTTTATAAACTTTTATTAAATACTCGTTACTAAAGGGACGTTTATAACACTTGTTACATAATATACTACTAAGTATTGTATAACACAGTAGGTCACTGTTGATAAACTAGTTACATATTTACATATTTCATTAATTTAATATTTCGGGAACTGGCGAAAAATATTTCAAAAATGTCGTTTTTCCTTTTAAACCGTTAATCGACGAAAATGAATCTACGAGTGAGAGTCGATAAACTCGCAGACATAATTGAGGAAAAACTCTATTTTTACGACTTGAGGTGGGCAGGCAATTGCTTTTATTTCATTATTTGCACGTTCTCTACGTCTACTCTTTTATACGGCCATTAACCGATATAACGAGAAAAAAAAAAGCCGGAAGCCACGAGTGGGTGTTTAATAACGATTTCCGAAGAACAATCTCGAAAGGATTCTTTTGAACTTTGAACAAAAAGTATTTCAAAAATATTTTAATCCCTATGAGAGTATTCCAATTTTATATCCTTTCAAGGACTTTTATTGTGTGCTAAGGATGGGTTGTATGGTAAATAGTTAACCAATGAATTACAAGACTAGAGTTCAAAACTCGCACTGCTTTCCAACTACCGAGCATAATGCGACTCAGTGTCGCACATTGCCGTAGTGTGCTGATGTTTAATTGGAACATCCATTAGTTGTTTAAGTCTACCAGCAGAGTGCAATAGGTTTAGTGTTGGGATAAAGAAACATTTATTGACTTAAAAATTATAAATGTATATAATGTATGTATATAAATTGTATATAACAATTGATTGATAATTTTTTTAATGCTTACAAAAACATATTTCTGTTAAATAAATTTGTTTAAAGTTTTGATTATGAAAATGAAACATTATCTACATTTGCAGAATAGGAAAAAAATGAAGTAGCCGATGTCGCACCTACATCCATACATATTTTTTATCACAGTTTTAATTCACTTTTTATTTTTTTATGAGATTACTTTCTAAACGAATAAAAATTATCTCAACAATAAAAAAATTATTAACAACAATGTAAATAAAATTTTTATCAACGCCAACTTAAAGGAAAAAAACATCTTATATTTTATACTACTGATTTGGTATCTGGTTTAACATCGAAAAAGGTGTGAGACAGGGATGTGTGGCTTCGCCATGGCTGTTTAACTTATACATAGACAATTGTTTAAAAGATCTGAAAGAGAGTGCGTATGGATTAAAAATGAATGATTTGATCGTCAAATGCCTTCTTTACGCCGATGATCAAGTCATATTAGCGTTATCTGAAGATGAGTTGCAGGCGATGGTTAATGTTATGCATGATTCCCTGAAAATCAAAGGGATGAAAATAAATGTGAGCAAAACGAAAGTAATGGTTTTTGAAAGAGAAGAAAGCATGACAAACTGTGGGGTTTCGATTGAGGGAGAAAGAGTGGAACAAGTTAATGAATTTGTGTACTTGGGTTCAAAATTTACTAGAGATGGAAAGTATGACGGTGACATTGAGCGAAGGGTGTTGGCAGGAAAACAAATGAATGGGGTACTGCATAGCTTTATGAATAGCCAGAAAGTGTCAAAAAGGGCACGTCTGGCGGTGCATAGAGGTGTGTTGGTTCCTACACTTATGTATGGTAGTGAATGTTGGGTTTGGCAGAAGAAGCATGAAAATAGGATTAATGCTGCGGAGATGAGTAGTCTGAGAAGTATAGCCGGAGTGACTCGGTTGGATAAAGTTAAGAATAGTGAGATAAGAAAACGCTGTGGTGTAAAAGAAGATGTGGTCACAAAGATAGATAAAGGAATGCTTAGATGGTTTGGACACGTAGAAAGGATGGATGAAGGAAGATTGACGAAACAAATTTATAAGGCGAGTGTGAATGGGCAAATCGGTAGAGGTCGATCTCGGAGAACATATCTCGATCAGATCAACATTGTTTTGAAGAAAGGCCAGGTCAAAAGTACCAACAACCGAAGAGCATGTATGAGAGCACTGATGAAAGTAGAGGAAGCAAAAGATGTGTGTACGAACCGTAGCGGAAGTGGAAGGAAGTGGTCTCTGCCTACCCCTATGGGAAAAAGGCGTGACTTTATGTATGTATGTATGATTTGGTATTCAACGCGCATCACGCTAAAGCAGTACTTTTCAAAGTGCCCGATTGAGCGAGTCGTTGCTGTAGTTGGAACACCCTATACTGAGCATTATGCCGCACAAAGCGCTCTTGTGCTGTATGGAAAACTACCCTTATCTTTGGTCAACACATTTTCTGTTGTATGGTGGTCGATCAAACCAAGTTCAGCTGATTTGTGGATCTGTCTGTTAGTGCTATGTTGGTAGCTCTGGAGGTGAAAACGCGCTTGCGCCACAATATTGATTTTGTACATTACTTCTTTGTGATTGATTAATACATGGAATTCCCACATTTCCTAAAATTTTAAATTTCTAGTCTATGGAAGTTACTTAGGAAACCTTAAATCCTACTATAAAACTTTATAATGCTTTGTACCAATTTATCCCTATTGTATTTCACTGTTTAGGCCTGTGAGAAAAGCGTGTGTTAGTGTTACTTTCATCATAAACATTATTATTGTTTGGAATTTTATTTTATTATGTTGTTTAATTGTTAGGTAGATGGTAGATGAATATAATCTAAAGTTAAAACTTTTGCAAAACAAAATTGACCAACGAGTGGCAGAACACAATTTAGAAACGCAGCATATGAAAGAAATTCATTCTTCTTTCACACCACAGCGTTCCCTAATCTCACTATTCTTCACTTCATCCAACCGGGTCACTATACCGGCTATACTTCTCAGACTACTCATCTCCACAGCATGAATCCTATTTTCATGCTTCTTCTGCCGAACCCAACATTCACTACCATACATAAGTTTAGGAACCAACACTCCTCTATGCACAGCCAGACGTGCCTTTTTTTGACACTTTATGGCTGTTCATAAAGCTATACTTTCCATCTCTCGTAAACTTTGAATCCGAGTCTACAAACTCATATACTTGTTCCACTCTTTCTCCGTTAATCAGAACTTCACAGTTTGTCATGCTTTTTTCTCTTTCAAAAACCATTACTTTAGTTTTGCTTACATTTATTTTCATTAGCAATCGCCTGCAACTTGAAGGGGTCTCAAGCGGGCTAATTTTTGGATGGGGGTCATCATTTTCCCATTAAAAAATGTAAAAAAAAAGGAATTTATTTAATAAATAAGGACCGCACTGTATATATCTAATGAAAGAATGTTAAAGTATGTAAAAAAAAGTTTAAGAAAAGCTCGGATTTTCCATATGCAAAAATATATTAAGACTCATATTGATTACCAACAGGCTTTCATTTATGTTTATTTTATGAATCGTATATACCTCGTACCATGTTTAGGGAAATATTTTAGGGAAATTTTTTAATTTACCCGATTTTTGGTTTCACATAGCAAAAATATCTATCTCGTTCGGCAACACTGTTACAACTCCAATACTACTAGCCAGCTGCTACGAATACATACAGTGCACACACAGCAGAGTCACTTGTGATAGAAAACAGCTTTCGCTTAAACTACGAGCTGTAGTTGTAGTCGAGAACTTTACAAACCTTTTTTAATCAATAATTCATGCATTTACTGTGATAATGAACCGAATAAAAGATACGAATGTAATGAAGTTTTATAACTTTTCATACCTCCATATGACCGACTGCTCTGCTGACCTAGCTTTTGTGATAAGTAATGTCTTTTCTCCGTTTCTGTAACAAAAGAATACACAACGTTAGTAACATTTTCAAAATCCTATTTATTTTTATGTTCACAAAATCCTGATTATCTAGTTCCGCTACAAAAATAATTTAAAAATATTACATATTTGTTTTCTGAACAAAACATAGAATTATCGAAACGTCCCCCGTAAGACTCGGTGAGTATGACAGCGTGACATTTACCGGTAGCTTGATTCGAGAACAAAACTAATTCAACGTATGTCGTCACAATGTGGCACATTTCCGTAACTAAGTTACATTTACAACTAAGTTAGGTTAGGTTATGCATGTTTTGAAGTTTCCAAATAGAATGGAGATCTTCCTTGTTAATGTCGAGCGAACTTTGGATAATTTAATCATTGTTGCGGTGTGACGTATCCAAATCCTTGGAATCTAGTCCTACGGAACACCGAAGCCATACGTTATTACATCAAAAGACCTTTTAAATCGCCCAAAAACTTCGTGGAACAAAATTGGTTCGCAGTTACGAAGATTTTGCGAGGCAATTACTGACACATCTCTCGTGGAATACGTTATTATATCGATTATACGAACAGTCATTACCATCTGAAAACTCTGTAAAGCATTTGACAGATAAATAACCTCAAAATAAAACCACGTCACCGAATCGTAACAAGAAAATCCCCAGATTTTTGCGGTAATGATGCACAAGTATATATGACGTCAATTATTACGGTTGCACTAGATAAAGCTCATACAATATAAATGTGCATGCACGTCATCAATGATCTGTTCGTTTTTAAACTTGATACCAACAATAATAAAAATCACCGTTCGTTTTATTTAATCTTGAACACATCGGCTCAGTCTGTTCGTAATATTTTATTGCATTAATCAAGTCAATGTCTTGTTAGATATTACAATTTCTATATTATTTTAGACGTTATATAAAATTGCAGATATTATACATAAATATACATATGTACATTACGACGAATATAATGAAATAGATCTTTTCACAATTGTAAGGAAAAAAATAATTCAATGGCTTGGACGAAAAAAAAATTACTAAAATATTATTAGAAGGAAATCCAGAAGGGTCATGAAATAGAGGACGGCGTAGTGCCAGATGGAAAATGCAAATAGCGAAAGATCTTGAAATGGGCAATAATCTTAAAGTTCCAGTTCTTCCAAGTAAGCCGCCAACTTAATATGAACATTTCTATCAACAAAACCAAATTTATGACAATCGCAAAAGATCTGCTCAGATGTAAGCTAGTGGTGGAGGACAATCTCATAGAACAGGTAATGCAATTCTGACATCTGGGCATAGTCATATCAAGCACCCACGACCCAGTTAAAGACCTGAGGAGCCAGATTAATAAAGCATCCGAACTATCAGGATGCTTACGAGATATAGCATCGTCAAACAAGAATAACAAGAAGAGACAGAGTAAAAAACACAGATATCAGATAACAATGCGAAATACAAGATATTGTGAGATGGGGAAGACCACGTAAGAGGCAGTGATACAACCATGTAAGATGGATGGACGAGAACAGACTTCCGAAAATAGTCCTAGAAAACAACCCGCCCGGCTCAAGACCTCCGGGGAGGCCACCTAGAAGATGGAGAGATAGTTGGCAATCTACCTCTCAGTAAAAGATGCAGAGGCAGCTTCAAAATTAACAGATCGACAGATCTCCAAGAAGTAGAAGAAGAAGAATAATATTAAAGGAGGTCAACGCTCTACAAGGGATGTAGCGTCACGATGATGATGATGATAATTTTATGGAGTCTCATTAATTTAGTGCAATCAATAACACACCAATAATTTTTTCCCTTTTTATTACAATATTCAAATAGAAAATTTACCTTGTTAGCACGGATCCAGCCTAACCAAATTTTATTTCTAACATAATGTAACTGTAAATGGTTTTTTGTCAATAATGGAGCTCCAATGGCAATGGCATTTAACCGTTTTGTGGTATTATTCTGCCGGAATGGGCAATATTGTAAAATTCAGAGATAAATAAATACCAATTACAGCATAAACATGTAATATTATCTCGGTCGAGCGAATATATATATATAAATATATATATATATATATATATATATATATATATATATATATATATATATATATATATATATATATATATATATATATATATATATATATATATATATATATTAATTTAACAATTCCAAATTGAAATTTATTCAGGTGAAATTGTGTGTTTGAGCAATAAATCGTTGCACTCAACCGAATTTGCATTAAATGTTTAATGGAAACGTACAGGGTAGCCCAACTCATACAGCAGCGAGCGTTCGATGGATTAATTAATCTCATAATAATAAACTCCTGTGAAAAATTAACGCACAATATGAAATTATCCAAAAAATTTATATGTAATGTTGATAGGATACCACAGTATAATTTTGATCGGCGATTTACCAATCAAAAATTTCTTATCTTACACTAACAAGTTAAGTTGTTGTAAGTGAATGTCAAACTTCCTCCAGATCACGTATAATCTAGCTATCGCTCGAATCTGGGGGCACGAAAGTGCCAAGTCGATAATCATAACTTCATTATGGAAGCCTGAATTTTCAGTAACCAAGCAGGCATTGTATAAACACAATATATTTTAAATTTCATTCAATTTGAACCAGTAGTTTAAGAATTATATATAACTAGTTTAAGTTTCTTAATTTTGTCACTCACTGACTGACCGAATGACTCTATGGCGCTTCTAGCTGGCATAAAGCTTCAAATTTAGAATACAATTAGTGTTTAATGTATAAATCAAGAAAAAACTAAAATATTTTGCAATTTCGGTCCACTTTTCTAGATACACCAACTGCATAAATAACTTTGTAATCCCATATAAATATATAGGATAACCAAGTTTCATTTGCAGTGAATGAATCAGTGTACCTGTATAAGTATAATAAAGGAAAAAAAGTATAACTATCTACAAAAAGAAATAAGATGTCATCAAAACATAACTTGTTTTTATGCGATGGCCAAGTCGACCTATTTATTTAAAACATAAAAGATTTTTAATATTGATATTGTCACTATAAGATGTTGTTAGGTTAGCTAGTTACGTAATAACTTAAGACAGAAGGACCCTTAAGTGGGGACTGAATAAATTAACCGACTTGGTATTACATGGATATCACAACTTTTTACGGTAGAAGAACTGAGTTGCGAGTCTTGGTGTTTTTTACAAGTTATGTTTTTGATGGCTAGGTATTGTATTCAAGCTCAAAAATTCCCGAAATTCGACAAAAATTTTATTTACTTGGGGGCCTTTCACATCGAGATGTCTGTTTTCAAAGCAGTTGGCATGTTATTTTCAGTGCAATTTATTTGTCGCATTAAAAAAAATTATTTGTTTTTCAATTCATTAGATTAAGAAAATCCCTCCACATTAACGTTAGATTAAGGATCAGTACTACCAGGACATCAAGCTGAGTCTTCTTCTTCTTCTCAAGTACCATGTCCTTTCAGAACGTTGGTGACCATCATGGCTATTCTTATCTTGTCAAATGCCAGTCTAAACAGCTTGCTGGCACTCACGTCAAATCAGTCTCAGAGATTCTTCATCCAGGATGTCATTCTTCAACCTTGAGCTCGTCTACCCGCTATCTTGCCATGCATTATGTTCTGGAGCAAACGATATTTTTTGCCTTTCATCACATTCTCGAATGGGGATCCAATAACTTGGTAGAATTCAATGCAAACAAAACACAAGCATGTCTTTTCTCTAGAAAAGCCGATCTAACTGTGCCTAACATAACTTTGTCAGGAGTAACCATACCACTGAAGTCATCCATATCGATGCTTGGTATTACTATCAGCAATAACCTTTCCTGAGAAAGTCACGTGAGGTCCATTGCCAAAAGTGCATCCCAAAAACTTGGTTTTTTGTTTCGTGCCAAGAGCTATTTCACCTCCAGTCAGCTGCTTATGATCTATAAGGCACAGATCCGACCTGTACTGGAATACTGTTCCCATAAACATATCCTGAAGCTATTGGATTCTGTCCAAAAAGGGCAATTCGTCTCGTCGGTGATGCCTCGCTTACAAACTCGCTCACTTGTCTGGAACACCGTAGAAAAGTTGGCGATTTGTCTCTATTTTATAGATATTTTCATGGGCGATGCTCTTCTGAAATATCAACAATCGTTCCACCTTTGGCAGTCTCTTCGAGATTAAACCGTCAAGTTCAGTCTTCACACCCCTTCGTGGTCACTTTGGAGACCTGCAGAACATCACTTTCCAAAGACTCATTCATCCAACGAATTGCGAGGCTTCGGAACTCATTGCCTAGGGAGGTGTTCCCCGAGGCATACAACCTCCAGAAATTTAAGAAGAACACCAACTCCTACCTTCTTTCCCTTGGTTCCCACGATGTTCTCTGAACATTACAGGATATCCCTTTTCGTGGGAACCAGAACATAAAAAAAAAATGCCCAAAATATTCTAACTTTCTTTTCCTAACGGTGACGATAATCTTGGTGTTCTTCTGTACTCTCGCGAGTATTTCGGAATTGCGAATTTTTTCTGTCCACGCTACTTTTAGTATTCGCATGTAGGCCCACATCTCAAAAGCTTCAAGACGTTTTATGTCTTTGTTGTTAAGTGTACAGGCTTCTACGCCGTATGGAGGGTAGAGAACAGAAGACGGATCCTCAGGGGCAACCTCAAATCTCTACAGCGTAAGACTTTACTCATCTTCCTGAAAACAGTACGGGCCTGTTCAATTCGTGACCTTATTTCAGATTGGCTATCAGCGTTACTTGTCAGAATACTGCCAAGATATTTTATTTGATCAACTGGCTGTAGCGTAGCTGCAGCTCCATGTATAAATTCAACAATATATTATCGATGAAAAGTGTCTTTGTTTTATTTACTTCATGAACGAAATTCACGGCGATAAAAGCCAAGGAACCCTTCGACCTACAGCAGGTAGAAACCCATCGAACCAGCTCAACCGAACTATCGAAGGAACTCTAACATCTACGTTGCGAAACACATCGTCAACAGCAGGAGTAAGTCGAAGCCTCAGAGGTTCAGGTAAAGCCACCCACACATTAGCGTAATTTCTCTAGCCTCCACGCTTCTCCTCCCTACTGGTCGTCGTCGTCGTCGTCGCCTGACGCTCAAGGTGGGAAATTATTTTAGAAGAACAGGACAGGGGCAAAAACGATGCACTAACGAGCGAGATGAACGTTTTGTTGGACAATACGCTTTAAGAAAGAGGATTGTCACTAGCTCTGTGATCAGAAACGTCGAAGCTGACCGCAATGTCATAATTTCTTCTAAAACAGTTAAATGAAGCCGGATTAAACAGTAGGAGACCAGCCACAGTACAGGATAATTTATTGACCATTGAATGGCAAATCATTTTTGTTCCCATACATAAATACATACATAAAGTCACGCCTTTTTTCCATAGGGGTTGGCAGAGACCACTTCCTTTCACTTCCGCTACGGTTCGTACACACATCTTTTGCTTCCTCTACTTTCATCAGTGCTCTCATACATGCTCTTCGGTTGTTGGTACTTTTGACTTGGCCTTTCTTCAAAACAATGTTGATCTGATCGAGATATGTTCTCCGAGGTCGACCTCTACCGATTTGCCCATTCACACTCGCCTTATAAATTTGTTTCGTCAATCTTCCTTCATCCATCCTTTCTACGTGTCCAAACCATCTAAGCATTCCTTTATCTATCTTTGTGACCACATCTTCTTTTACACCACAGCGTTTTCTTATCTCACTATTCTTAACTTTATCCAACCGAGTCACTCCGGCTATACTTCTCAGACTACTCATCTCCGCAGCATTAATCCTATGTTCATGCTTCTTCTGCCAAACCCAACATTCACTACCATACATAAGTGTAGGAACCAACACACCTCTATGCACCGCCAGACGTGCCCTTTTTGACACTTTCTGGCTATTCATAAAGCTATGCAGTGCCCCATTCATTTGTTTTCCTGCCAACACCCTTCGCTCAATGTCACTGTCATACTTTCCATCTCTAGTAAATTTTGAACCCAAGTACACAAATTCATTAACTTGTTCCACCCTTTCTCCCTTAATCGAAACCACACAGTTTGTCATGCTTTCTTCTCTTTCAAAAACCATTACTTTCGTTTTGCTCACATTTATTTTCATCCCTTTGATTTTCAGGGAATCATGCATAACATTAACCATCGCCTGCAACTCCTCTTCAGATAAAGGCATTTGACGATCAAATCATTCATTTTTAATCCATACGCACTCTCTTTCAGATCTTTTAAACAATCTTTTGTTCCCAGCGTCGAAATAATTAATATCGATAATTTTGATAAAGCGGAAGTGTCAATGATAGTTCCAGAAATGGCTGTCGCAAAATATTCACGTGGGTTAACTATTCCCAGATTGTTTACGTAGGAAGACGGCGCTCTCCCACACTTTAGTCTTTAATTACTCCGCCATCATTTATCACTCGTTGAGCCGCAAAGGTTGGGATCAACCCTTAGGATGTTATTTGTTTTCGACGCTAACTGTATTAGCCTTTTGTAATATGTATACGAGACGCGCTTTGAGAACGTTTTGTACCAAAGGCGAAGACAAAAGGAGGAAAATGTCGAGGAATTATTTTCATTTTGAAAAGATCCCCTTTGAAGGATATCTAATTGATTCAAAATTAATAAATTTAGATAGCATCAACTTTTCTGGGAAATTTCATTAATTGCATCAACCCTGGAGACGGAAGTGTTGCAATCAAATTGCTCGCCTCCATAATTTTTAAAAACAACACAGAACGGAAAAAGTCCTGGACCTGACGAACTCCCTATCGAGATTCTCAAGATAATAGAAGAGAGATACATCGACGTCTTGGTGAAGCTCTTTAATGGAATTTATCAATCAGGAGACATACCCAAGGAATGGTTACTTTCGACTTTTATTTGTCTCTCCAAAAAGATAAACGCTAGAGAATGCAGCGATCACCGCACCATTAGTTTAATGTCCCATACACTAAAAATGATTCTAAACATTATCCACGATCGTATATACCAAAAATTGGACATGGACATCGAAGACACAGTTAAACGAGGTAAATTGGAATACTTTATCATATAATGCGTCACTCATAAAAGTACAACATACTACACCTTGTTATACAGAGCAAAATCATGGGAAAAAGAAGTGTGGGCAGCCGTAAGGGCGAAGGATACGTAACCTTGTCCATATACTATGAACGCACAATCTATGAGACACTATCACAAAACACAATAAATCACATATCCCGAAAACTGTCAGTAAAATTGCACTAAAATATTGAATAGTTACCCCATTTTACAAAGGTAATCAAATATGATGAGTTGGAGGGAAAATTCGTCCTCCAACGATTTTTTGAACGAGTGAAGTTTAGGCACTTGCGCCTACCGAGATTGAAAACAAAAAGCGAATTATTTAATTTAAAACTGGAAACACTTATTTTTTAATTTTGAACAAGAAGGTCCAGTTCAAAATAATTTATTTGGAAACTTCCTTCAAGTAGACGGACACATTGGTACAAAACAAGAATAAACACGCCTTTTTAAATACTTCACAGTACCGGTACGTATTTACACAAAAAAAGTGTCTGTATAGTTCTTCCAAAGTCAGTTTAAAAATATATAAAAAACATCTCGTTAAAAGCCATAAAATCTTCAAAAGAAACCGACCAATTTTATTTTTAAATCAGATATATTTTCAAAAATTATACAATTATTTATTAAACGACATCGTGAGTCTGGAACCACGTTTTATCTAAATAAACTATATTTCTATTACTTTCTCTATAACGTATGATCTGTCTTAAATAATTTTGACCAAATACCACAATACGAGACGATTCCATAATACACATTTAACTATCTAACTTTTTATACTTAATAATTTATTTTTGTTGCATTTCCTATTAACAAGATTAAATATGTGCCTATTTCTAGCCAAAAAACTCATGGAGAGCTACATCAACGATTTCTGTTTACAATAAAGCAAAAAATAAAAATAAAACCTCTCAACAAATAACAATATGGATTTCGACAACTTCGGTCTACTGGAGATTTGCTGGCTTATGTCACTCAGCTCTGGACAAACACTAATGCAAAGTTTGGTGAATCCCGTGCAATAGCCTAGGATATATCTAAAGCCTTTGACCGCGTTTGGCACCAGGCATCGTTAAGTAAATTATCTGCCTACGGTCTCCCAACGAAACTGCGCCAATGGCTCTTGAGCTTCATGCAAGATCGCATGTGGCAGTTGACGGTATTTCTTCTGATGCGTTGAAAACCAATGCCGGGGTCCCCCAGGGTTCCATCCTGTCACCCACCTTATTTCTTTTACACATCAACGACCTCTTGAAAACCACCATGAACCCCATTTACAGTTTCGCAGTCGTCAGCACACTTGTCTCAACTTTCACATCCCATCGATCATTTTCGGTGAATGGTACAAATAGACTCAAGCAGGAACAGGTTAACTCCATCAATAGAGATATTGAAACAATCTTCAATTGGGGAACCACAATCTTGTTCAGTTCAACGCCCAGAAAACACAAACCGCCACGTTTTCCAAGAAAGTATATTCCTCAAATCATTCCATTACAATGTCCGGAAATACCCTTGAATCAAGTCCCTCTATCTCAATTTTGGGAGTCACGGTGTCTAATATTATGTCTTGGCATGACCATGTTGCTAACATCGCAAAGTCGGCAAGCCAGAGGCTAGGTTTTCTATGGAAAGCCAGAAAGTTTTTTACTCCTGATCAACTGTTGACGACGTACAAGGCTCAAATCCGACCTCTACTGGAGTATTGCTCGCACATTTGGGGTTCAGCACCAAGGCATTCTCTTCGTCTTCTAGATTTCATTCAGAAAAGAGCCATTCGCTTGATAAACAGCTCAACTCTCACAGATACCCTTCACCCTCTAGAACATAGAAGAAGAGTTGCAGACCAATCATTACTCTACAGATATTTCCATGGCAGATGCTCCAGAGAAATAAAAACTCTTGTACCACCATTGGCCACATTCGGCCGAAGAACTCGGCACGCTAATCAGTCTCACACATTTACTCTCAAGCTTCCAAAATCAGTTTTTTTAGAAAACTATGACCTGCAACTTTTTAAAAAGCGTGTCCACAATCATTTACTTTCTATAATTCCTTCCCCTTCTAATAGTCGCAGTGCGGGCCGTCCGCGGCCCACACGATGGGTCTACCCTTTTTGTGACTATTTTCATACAAAAAAAAATATTGGTGAAAGAGCTATACTGAAATATTATCCACTCAGCTTTTAGAATGAACTAGCACGAACTTCTACATAAAAATGTTGTTTAAGTGATCGCTAATCGTACAAAAGTGTTCCATGGCACAAATGAACAATGATTTTTCCGAAATTTTACACTAAGCGCCGAGCTCGTTAATAATAATTGGAGAGGGGTGTAGGAACGTGAAGTCTTGATGTGAATGCGAAGTTAAAAAAATGAGCTACTTATTATAATGAGTTCCTGTCGCAAAAAGCTCTTCATCAACATGCAACAGCTTTTGTTGCAGAATAACACGCAGGCGAATGAGATTTTTCGAGTCGAGCGAAAAATTCGGGACTCGCAGAAAACGGATAATGAAGTTTTTACATCTCCTCTGGGCATACTGGAAAGTTTAATTAGCTGTCGTCTTGAAATTTTCTGTTTTATTCTTGTTACTTTTTCCATTGATTATCATTCCTACGAATTTAAATAAAATATTGAAGTAACCCAATTTTTAATTTTTAATTTTTGCAAGAAATGAGATTAATAATTTACAATTTGTAGCAGCTTTTTTTTTAAATTTCGAACTTTGTCCAGAAGACTTTTAAAATTTTTCAAAACTACTATCTGACACTAATGTAACAGATCTGGATAATAATCCTTCACAGTCCGTGCAAAATAGGGACCATAAGAGCCTCTTTGGCGATTGTTTCCACCCCGAAGACCGAGACACTCAGAACAAAAAGTTGTCGTGTTTTTTTTAAATATGTGGTAACTAAAATGGAATTAAAAAAATTTAAACTTCCTTTTATTACTTTTATAGCTCGTTTTTTTCCGGGAGAATAAAAAATATTAAAAAGCGTAAAATTCTACAACAAAATTTACTCCTGTTTGATTCATATAACTCGATGGTTATAAAATATACGTACTAAGCGCGTCTAAAGTCCGTTCCCCTCCTTCTTCTTCTTTAGGTGATTTTCTCTTTAGAGAACGAATAAGACGTGGCACTGTGTCGTCCGCATAACGCAAGTTATTTATTACTTCTCCGTTGACAACAACTCTTTCCCGTGCTTCGTCCAATGCGTCAAAAAAATTTTGCTCAGAATATATATTAAATAGTAGTGGAGAAAGGTCACACCCTTGCCTCACACCTCGTTGAATGGGAACGTACTCGGTAGTCATGTCCTCAACTTTGACAGCAGCGATTTGATTGTAATACAGATTTTTTATAATGCGGACGTCTCTGCCATCTAAGTTCATATTCTGAAGGATGTTGATAAGTTTCCCGTGGTCGACACAGTCAAATGCTTTATGGTAATCGAGAAAACATGCGTATACATCGGTGTACATGTCGCGGCATCTCTGTATTAAGACCACTGCTTGTGTTAGGATAAACGGAGCTTGCACGGACTGGTTTAATATCGAAAAAGGAGTGAGACAGGGATGTGTGGCTTCGCCATGGCTAGTTAACTTATACATAGACGATTGTTTAAAAGATTTGAAAGAGAAAGCGTATGGATTAAAAATGAATGATTTGATCGTCAAATGCCTTCTTTACGCCGATGATCAAATCATATTAGCCTCATCTGAAGAGGAGTTGCATGCGATGGTTAATGTTTTGCATGATACCCTGAAAATCAAAGGAATGAAAATAAATGTAAGCAAAACAAAAGCAATGGTTTTTGAAAGAGATGAAAACATGAGAAACTGTAAAGTTCTGATTGGGGGAGAAAGAGTGGAAAAAGTAAATGAACTTGTGTACTTTGATTCGAAGTTTACAAGAGATACAAAGTATGACAGTGACATTGAGCGAAGGGTGTTGGCAGGAAAACAAATGAATGGGGCACTGCATAGCTTTATGAACAGCCAGAAAGTGTCAAAAAAGGAAAGTATGACTGTGCATAGAGGTGTGTTGGTTCCTATACTTATTTATGGTATTGAATGTTGGGTTTGACAGAAGAAGCATAAAAATAGGATTAATGCTGTAGAGATGAGTAGTATGAGAAGTATAGCCGGAGTGAATCGGTTGAATAAATTAAAAAATAGTAAGATAAGAGAACGCTGCGGTGTAAAAGAAGATGTGGTAACAAAAATAAATAAAAGAATGCTTAGATGGTTTGGACACGTAGAAAGGATGGATGAAGGAAGATTAACGAAACAAATTTATAAGGCAAGTGTGAATGGACAAATCGGTAGAGGTCGACCTAAGGGAACGTATCACGATCAGATCAACATTGTTTTGAAGAAAGGTCAGGTCAAAAGTACCAACAACCGACGAGCATGTATGAGAGCACTGATGAAAGTAGAGGAAGCAGAAGATGTGTGTAAGAACCGTAGTGGAAGTGGTCTCTGCCTACCCCTACGGGAAAACGGCGTGACTTATATGTATGTTTGTATGTTTTTAAGAATTTAGTAATTAACAAGGGTAATAATTATTTATCAGATATTGCCAGGCATAACGATTTTTCCAACAATTACCCCAAAATTTTGAGGTAATTCTTAAAAGGTTAAAAGTAGTGGAGTCAAAAATACCGGAAAAGAGTGTCCCTTTAATAAAAAATCGATGGGTCTGAGCGTTTTTCTTAAATGTTGACGAGGTTCCTGCAAACGGCTTTGTTTAGTTTTCGGTTGGCCACCCTGTATAATACTGATGTATAATTATGGGAAGAGAACAATTATTTTTGACTTCAACTATAAATCTTGAAACTTTTTCATTCCAAAGTCAATAATTATTTTCTTAAGCAATAAAAAACGTCGCATTTAAGATTTCCTACATTCTGAACGTTCAGTTTTGTCCTGATCCTCGTAAACGACGACGTCTTTTCTACACCCTTGTCAAACATCAAATAAGCCAGAAGGGTTCAGAAACCGAGTTGAGTTTAACGGTTTCGAGCCCCCGGCTTCCTATTTCTTTTTAATGAATCCTCGCACCCGATATCTCAAGATCGTCTCATTCTACCCTTTTCTCCCGTTCCACTCAATTCCCCAAAGTATACTCCGAATATCATAAAAGAGAAACACGGAACATTTTTTTTTTAAATAACAAAACGATCTATCATTTTTTTTCGAACCAGAAAGTTTTACAAATTAATCAGTTTATCATTAAGACATAGTTTTGAGTTTCTTATACCTTTTTCAACCGCAAAGATCTTTGTACGAGGAGATATTAAAAAGTAGTGGTGTCAATTGATAAATTTGCAATGACAAACAGAAAAAATATGCCAACGGTGTATTAAGATCAGTTTTAGGGCGCTTTGGAGGATACATAGCGGCTTGAGTGAATATTCACTTTCAACAACACCTCGTCCCACCCTGTATGTCGAAATTTATAATTTTTTATCAGTCAATCAGCTAATGGGTAGCACTGTTGCCGCTGTTAGCGGAATTTCGGCAGCAAAATTGGCCTATAAAATAATTTATTGACGGTTACATTGCGTGAGAAGTAAAAGTAGGCCGAACGAATCAAAGGATATAAAACACACCATGCATTCGGCAGGATGCCAGTAGGTCAAACGTATTTCCCAGAACTTATGAACTTGACAGCGTGAACTATATTTTTCCACGAAGGTACACGAGCCAACTTGAGATCATTTACGTAATTACTTTCTGCGAAAATTGTATGCTAATTTATTGAAAAAATAGTGTACCCATCTTCAATTAATCATTATTTTTAGATATTTTTCGATTTTTTTTTATAATTTTTTATAGTTACATTACCAGCTTACATGTAGTATAATTTTAATATTTATTTGCAGTTCACGTATTCCCTGTAATGTTTGTACTGAACTAATGACATTTAAACAATATCTTCTTTTTGTTGAGTTTTAGCTCGCTATGTAGAGGCCAGGGATGAAGGTCTCACGTTTTCATTTACCATTGAGGGCGCTGCGAAACGTAAACAAAAAAGTATTGTCACTAATGTCAAAGGCAGTCTGTTTTAGTTTCATTTACAAACTCAAATTATTTTCATTGTGATTTCTTGTTTTATTTGTGTTGTTAAATGGTTTTACAGAAAAAGTGAATTGTTGAAAGTATTGTGATGTGTAAATTAATGTGTAAGTTAATACCTTGTTTTTTAAAGTACGGTTGAAACTATACAAAGATAATCTAGGATTTATTGTTGTGGAAACTGAATTTATAATTTTAAACAGTATCCATGGCTTCATGGCTAGAGTATGTTTTCAAGTAAGCCAAAACACTTATGGCCAGAACCATTAACGCATCTTTATTAGGAAAGGTATGAAAGTGTAAAATCATATTGTTTTTTTTTAGTAAAGGAATATTTGTTAATACAGCAGTTAGAGTTGTGTTATATCTTTTTTCTAGTACTTTGTTCATTCATTTTTCTCTTGGTTTTCTAACCTAAAATTTAATAAGCTCTTATTCCATCAGACAATTTTCTAACCTGAGATATTTAAGAATCCTTCAACAACAATCCTATTTCTACAATTTAATAACAAGGCACAATTTTCTAACTTTGAATTTAAGGCCGATTAATAATCTCTTAATAGTCTTTTAAGATATGTTCATACCTTCAATTACCTTGGGAGATATATTAAGAATTAGTCAACAGCAAACCTATTTCTGCAAATTTAAAACAAACTAACTGACAAACATAACAAACAGGGCACAATTTTCTTTACCAAATTATAAATCAGTCAGGTGGCGTCCAGATTCTTTGCAAATGTTATATTTACATTTGTGAAAAGACTAAAACAGTAATTTTTGAGTTATTTTAATAAAAGAACTCTGTACTATAAATATTTGACATAAGAAGGTGAAGAAGATATTTGACATAAAGAACAAAAATAATAACAGCAGTTCCACAATTATTTAAATGAATATTTGTTAAAAACCATATTTTTCTTTATTGCAAAATAGCAGTAAAAAATCTGCAGGCCATTAAGCTTTCCTCTAAATATATTAAAAAAAAATGAAGCCAATATATTTTCCATTCTTTTCCAATATTCTTAATTAATTTTATGCTTGTTCATTAACATGAAGTATTCTTAATAAAATGTTCAAACTCATAAAATTATTTTCCATCGATCATTAAAAAAGACTTAATCTAACGAGAGAAAATCCAAATTTAAGACGACAGCAAACTACCAAACGGTAAACAAATAATTTACTTTTCTAAGGACGATTTGTCACAAACCAATTAATACTAATTAAATAGGTCAATGTTATATTCGAAATATGTAGGGGAGAGGTAAGAAGAACTGTCTCTGTGTCCCTGAAAGAGTATTAAATAAGGATGGTGTTACTCTACCAGAATTCCGGTTTTAAAAAGAATGCCCAAAGTTGTAAGAGTCGATAGTAAAATTAAAAATAAGGTTTACATTGCAAAGGATGATGTGCATTTTTTATTTCCTTCTTATATATATATATATATATATATATATATATATATATATATATATATATATATATATATATATATATATATATATATATCGCGTTAAAACGTGCGTCGGCGTCTTGCGATTCCTAATCTCCATTCCTCTCTATTCGTCCACATGTCCTCTCTCAGATCTCTCTCTTCCATCTCTTTTTGTATGCCTTCTCTCCAGCTCTTTCGTGGTCTTCCTCTTCTTCTTCTTCCTCTGGGGTTCCACTGTAATATTTTCTTTGGGATTCTGTCTGGTGGCATTCTTTGAACATGCCCGTACCATATCAACTGTTTAGTTCTTATTTCGTCTGTGATGTCGTGCTGTACTCCCATTATTTGTTTTATCCTCTCATTTGTAACTTTTTCTAGTCTTGATTTCCCCGCTGCTCGTCTCCAGTAATCCATTTCTGTGGCTCTAATTTTTCTTTCGATCTTTTCTTTCAAAGGCCATACTTCGCAACCGTACATTATTATGCTCTTCACTATCGTGTCGTAAATTCTTTTTTTGTTGTTGTTGCTTATTGTTCTATCCCACAGTACTCCGTTTAACATTGATATTGCTCTTCTTCCTTTCATATTTCTGTCCAATATTGCTTCTTCGAGTGTCCCATCCTTTGATATTCTCATTCCTAAGTAATTGTAAGCTGACGTGTGTTTGATTTTTTGTCCATTTGATAATTGTAAGTCCTGTTACACTCCCCCAATACACATATATTCCGTTTTTTCTACATTAACCTCCAGTCCCCAAATTTTATATTCTTCTATAAGTTTTCGTGTCATATACTCTGTGTCGTCTATGTCTTGGCCGACTATAATTTGATCGTCTGCGAATGAGAGTGTGTATAATGTTGTGTCCTCATCTAAAGGTATGCCCATGTTTTGGCATTTCCGTTTCCAATTCGCTAGTGCCCGTTCCAAATATATTTTAAATAATGTTGGTGACAAGCAACACCCTTGTTTCAGCCCTTTTGTGATATTAAACCCTGTTGTTAGGTTTTGTCCAACTTTAATTCTTGATTTGGTTTTATTGTATAATGACTTTACTCCTTTTATCAGTTCAATATTAATGTTGGAAGTTTCCAGAGTTTCCCAAAGTTTAATTAAGGGTACGCTGTCGTATGCTTTCTTTAGGTCAACGTACAGTATATGGATCTCTTGATTGAATGCTAGTTTTTTTTCTATAATTTGTGTTAGTGAGAACAGATGGTCAATCGTTATTTCCTTCTTACTTTTACCAAAGAACACAGAGATATACATAGAACCTCACAAGTCCAGTTTTTGTGTCCCCAAAAATCAGTTAGTACTCTAAAAACCAGAGGGCGATAGTAGGTAGCTTCTTTTTTTCTTATGCACTTCACTTCTGACTGTATGACCCAGAATTAATAGGGAAAAATCACGTAACGCGAGATGGCTCTGTCAATTTAAAATGTCGGATTAAGGTGTGAACAACAAATATTCTGTCATTTGATCACTTGTAAAACCAACGTTTTTATTGAAGGGAATTTTAGTTATTTTAGAGATTTGAGTTGATTTTTTGTGTTAAACTATTTAATTGAAGATGGATTTAAGGTTTTTTTTCGAAGTTTTTCAGTTCTCTTCACATCAAAAGTAAATTAAACGATGGTCAATATTTGTAGATTGTTTTCACCGACCTTGACTGTGGTAGCCGCACAGCACGTCCACGTCGGGTTGTCGTTGTCAAAAATGACAAGTGACGTTAGTTTTTTGATCAAGCGATTTCGCGAAGATTATTCAAATGCAGATATTTCAAAATTTTTAGAATAAGAAAAATGAAAAAAGGGATAACGACGCCAGCCTGAATCCGAAATAAATGTCGACGTCAAAAATATACATATTCAAGGAAAACTGCACACAAACCTGCACAGCGGTGGTCGGTTTCGATTCGAACGACATTTTCCCCAGTAATATCACGATTTTCGAAAATCACCTGACGCAGCCGCCCTCTGTGCAATCGTCGAATTCCGGTGACGGTCCGAGTTGGACGTCTCTCAACGACGAGCAGGATTCCGAAGACGAGAAATCTCTCAAAGACCGCGAGACTCAGACCGAAAAAACTTCGTGCGTCAGAACGTTTTCCTCGTATGTGCAGCACTCCAACGACGATCAGTTGAACGGTGGCGAACCCCAACAGAGACTACTGTCGGGGACGGCATTAATGAGAGCTTATTTGGAGAAAGCCAGACTTAAACCTAACAAAATAGTGCCCGAATTACATCGCCCCGAAAAAAAACCAACATAAAACATCAATGTTATATGCTACCTATTTGTAAAGAACCAAAATACACTCTTTAAAACCGTATTTTTATTTAAGTATCCTACAGGAAAATTTTTACATTTCTTCTAGGAGTCAAGCATAAACTCGCCACAAAAACGCATTAAGCCTTCCATGGCAACATTTCAAAGAATATTGAGATAAGAGAACGATGTGGCGTATTTTTTTTTTATGAAAATAGTCGCAAAAAGGGTAGACCTATCGTATGGGCCGCGGACGGCCCGCACTGTGACTATTAGAAGGGGAAGGGATTATAGAAAGGAAATGATTTTGGACACGCTTTTTGAAAAGTTGCAGGTCATAGTTCTCTGGAAAAACTGATTTTGGAAGCTTATTTCATTCCGTAGCAGCCCTGTAAAAGAAGGATTCTTGATGAAGATTGGTCCTTGTAGTGTCAAGCTTGAGAGTAAATTTGTGAGACTGATCAGCGTGCCGAGTTCTTCGGCCGAATGTGTATGTATGAGTTTTGAGGCTTTTCGGCGACTTTGCCCTTATATACGGCGCGGGCCTGAATAGCGTCAATGAAGAAAAATGTATTACAAGGTTTGGGTCGGTATGGCCTGCGATTTTTTTTAGTCATTTGAATTTATTTAGCTATATACAAAAATACGACGCCCACTTCCATGTTAATGTCGCTAGTTTATTTTTAGTCGAGAACTTTGCTACGTTTGGAGAATTTTGCAATAAATCAACGTCGAGCGCCTTAAAAAAATTTACCAATATTTACGACTTCTTCCATTATAGCCAAGCATAATTACTTTTCTGATAATTTCGTATTATTCGTCGCGTGTCTAATTTGCATAGTGGATATTATGACTGCCATGAAACTATGAAACTATCCAGGTGACATTTCCGCCAACCATCCTAAATTCTGTTTCGACGGTCCTAATTTAAATGATAATATGGTTTCATCGTTTCGTCTGCAAATATACTATGCATTGGCGGCGTCTAATCCAAATCTTTCGTCAGTTGGGCATTCAAAACCACGAAAACAATTGCAAAGCCATTCTTGACTAAAATTATCACCTAATTTTTGCTGATAATTCCGTAAACTCTGCTCTGTTAACTATTTTTTATCGAGTTCTGTAACAGTAAAATCTTTTTACTTAAGATAGACGTCGATATCGTAAAATGTTCATTTGAACTTACTGAAGTGTCATTTGTTTCTATCAACCCTGTGACCTTCGGTTCATATTTTTAGCACAGAATTATGGATTGATGGTAGATTAACATTTATAGTCCCAGGGCCAAGTGCAAATTTGATGAGTATTCCAGAATGGCTAGTGGTGGTCTTCCTTGTGGTCTCTTTCCTACCGGATTATTCATTTTTGTTTTTTTTGGACGAGTCTGTTGTTCTTCATTCTTTTTCTATGTTTGTTCCAGAATCGTCTTTTCTGTCTCACCCATCTTCCTATGTCCTGTATCCCGCATTGTATTCTGATATCCTCATTTCGTACTCTATCATATAGAGTTTTGCTTTGTATACTTAGGGTCTTTATTTCAGCTGTTCTCATCATTTGTAGAGTTCTGCTTGTATCTGGTCTTGTTTCTACTGCGTATGTTATTATAGGTCTTACTTTTATATATCTTGACTTTGCTTTTCGGATTTAAGTATTTGTTCTTCCAGACAATTTGTCTCAAACATCCCGAAATTCGAGCCGCTTTCATTGTTTGCTCTCTTACTTCGAGAGGTAGAATTCCATGGCTCCCAAATATTTGAAATGATTTACTTGTTCGACGATTTTGGAGTCGATTTCCAGCTTAAACCTTATCGGTCCCTTTGATATTACTAAACATTTAGTCTTCTTGGTGTTGATGAGCATGTTTAGTTCTTTTGCTTTGGTGTTAAACGAATGGAGTAGTCTTTGAAGATTATCTTCGGAATCTGCAATAAGAACCGCTTTTATGATATTTTGAAATAAGGTCAGTATTTCATTTTGTAATTTTTCCCCTCCGTATGTAAGCATTTCGTAAGTGATCTCGTCTGATCCGAGGCTTTTTCTATTTTTAAGGGATTGTTTTTTCTTCATAATCGATTTTTGTCTGTTCCTTATCTTCCTCTTCCCCTCTTCCTTGTATAGATTCCTAAAGTGCGTTTCCCACTGTTCTGTCGTGATTTGCCAATGGGTGCCCGCTGTTCTCTTCACATCATCTAGCCATCTTTTTGGAGGTCTACCTATGCTTCTTTTTGTTTCTCTGGGTCTCCACTGAATTAACTTTTTTGTCCATCTGCTGTCGTTTTGTCTAGCCACATGTCCAGCCCATTGCCACTTAAGGTGTGCGACACGCTCTATGATATCGGCGACTTTGGTTCTTTGTCGAATGGTCTCATTACGTACTTTGTCCCTCAGACTTATCCCAAGCATTCTTCGTTCTATTGCTCGTTGCGTAGTTCCAAGTCTTTTTATGCTTTTTTCAGTTAATGTAGCGATTACTAGACCGTAAGTTGAGACTGGCAGTATGCAAGTTTCATATACCTTCCGTTTCAAGCTTATGGGCATATTGGCATCTTTAAATATATATTGGAGCTTTCCAAAAGCCGACCATGTCAAAGCTACTCTTCTGCCAATCTCCGCCGTTTGGTTTTCCTTTCCAAGCTTTACTGCATGTCCAAGGTATATTAATATTAATAATAATAAACTAATATATTTCGGAGAATGTACATGGAAAGTAATTTACACATTAGTATTCATAAATTGAATAGGGTTCTAAATTTATCAGGAAGCTTCTAACAAGTTTTTTTAAATTTGCTGAGACTTTCACAGGTTTTGATACAGTCAGGTAATCTGTTAAAAAACTCGAAAGCTGTATGTGACGGGTGTTTCTCAGTAAGTGTCAATCTATGTGTAGAAATCGGGTGTTTGTAAATTTCCTTTTTACTTTTCCGAACCGAAGGGTAAAAAAGGAAAAGTTTTGGTCAACCCCAGAAAATCAAAATCTCCAAAACCATGTGTTTCATGGCCCCACGCGTCGAATGGCACCATTTTCAGCGTGACGGTTGATTCAAATTTTGTCTGTGTGAGTGTGTGTGTGTTGGAAAATCTTGCGGGCACGATATCTTGAGACAGAGAGGCGGTTGTTCACTAAAACTTACAGGGTAGAAGTTTTGCCCAAAGAACAAGACCGAGTTCTAAGATGGGCCATAACGGTCCATTCCTTCAGGTAGCTGTCGTACAAGGTCATCCTCAAATGTACCGCATTTTGTACTTTTCGCACGATAACTTCAGAAGGAGAGCTAGAGCGATGAAACTTTCAGCTATTTTTTTTTACTTTTCCGAATCGAATCTTTAACGTTTTATTTAACACAAAATATAAAAATACTATGTCTTTCTCCAAACAACACACAAGGCACTACGAGCACTACAAACATTGAATCTTACTTCAATGTCGTGGAAAAATAGAAACGAATTGGAACAAAGGAATGAGTCGTCACTCTCGACAGTCGGAGAAATACTTCTGTTGAAAGACCGCCGTTCTCGTCGGTCAGAGGAATACTACTGGAACGACCGTCACTCTCGACGGTCGAAGGTATACGAATACGAATACGTCGAATCGAGCCCGCGCGTTGAGAGAGGTAACTTGCTACTGCGCCGACTCGAGACTTCGCATTACAAAAAAAGGGGAATAGAAGGCCAGCTGACGTACCGGTCAGTGATATCGCGGGTAAGGGGAAGGGGAGCGGATTTTACCTGGGGCAAAACCGTCTTAAGACATTGACGTCGTAAAAGGATTAAAAAAAATAAAATCTGTGATTACAACACTATGTATGGGGTAACTTCTGTTTATGCTTTGAGTTGGATGTGGGTGGTTTCCACCAGTTACTGACAATTTACATTTATTTTTAAATAAGTAGACTACGCATTCATAAATAAGAAGTACATGAATTGTCAGGATGCCTTTCGCTTTGAACAAACCTCGACAGGAATGACCGTACTTAGTTTGAAAATAAATCTCATTGCTCTTTTTTGGATGCAAAAAATATCTACTATATTACTATGGCTTTTTCAAAAAATTATTTCAAATTTTGCTGATGGTTATTAATTTGAGAAGTACATGATTTTCATTGAAATTTCGTTGAGATCTTTTCTTATAATCCTGATTGAGTAACATATTTGTTCAATTTCTTCCCTACATTCATAATATCGTCGGTGAGACTGCAAAACCGCGTATCTATATTTTCGCATATTTACAGGAGGAAAAATAAACTGATTATCTTGGCTGTTATCAAACATTGTTTTAACTAAACGTTTATTGATGAATGGTTTTATGGGTTTATTGGCCGTCGTAGGTCTGAGTTAATACTCGACTGTAGTGCCCTTAACCAGGAAAACATGTAAAAAGGTTTAATACATGAACTCAGTTGACCGTTCACGGGAATAACTTTGAACTCACTTAGAACGTGTCGCCAGACGCACGTAATAATGTTTGTGTTTATTAATCATTCGTATTTATTTCGCAACCAAGATGTCTCGGAATGAATAGTGTGTTATTGTTTTACTTCGATCGGTCGTTACGCCGCTCTACTTTGCAGTGACGGTCAAGATCACGACATTAAAATGCTAAACTAGATTAAACGTATTTTTAAGTTCAACGTTCTTTTTAATGAACGAGAGTTTTCCCGAAACTTCAACAAACCTACGAGCAAGGTACCTAACAATACACGGCGATCCTAATACATTGCACGACGTTTCGCCATTTCGAGTGGATGGCATATGTTGGAGATATAATGTCTGCTTTTTAAAGCTGACGATTTGTGACATTTGTATGTCGCGATCGCAGGTTATATACGTTTTGGTCGGCGGGGCATATCGTAAACCATGCACTTGTGGATCTCTACATTGGAACAACTAAACGGTCCATTAACACCAGGGTCAAAGAACACAAAGCCAACTGCCGTCTTGGACATACAGAAAAATCTGCTGTTGCGGAGTACACAATTAATAATAATGATCACAGAATTAAATTCGAGGACACTATAATTTTATGCACCACATCTGCATATTACTCAAGGCTCTATAGAGAAACGATTGAAATACATAAACACCGGCAGAATTTTAATAAATCTGAGGAAACACTTAAAATTAATAGAACATGGGTACCTGTACTTAAAAATTCAACGCTGCTTCCTTACAAACATAAGAAGAGTGAATATCCGAAACGTAACCAATTCCTGAACAGGCCTTAAATATGCCCCGCCCACGAAAACGTATATAACCTGCGATCGTGACATACAAATGTCACAAACCGTCGGCCTTAAAAAGCAAACATTATATCTCCAGAAGATGCCGTCCACTCGAGATGGCGAAACGTCGAGTATCAACTCAGACCTACGACGGCCAATAAACCCGAAAAACCATTCACCAAGAATAGGACCTTGTGGAATACCCATATTATTTATTCTTGCATCCGGCCTGAATGTTTGTCGATGCTTCATTATTTTTGCTCTTTGCTGGCGTTCGTATAGATATGATTTAGGCAGTCATATACATAAATAGTCTCTTGATTAGTGCAGTGCCATCTATCACGTCACTGTTGATTGTCATTGAGATATTCTTTACTGAGTTTTAATATCTTCTCTGCAATATGCAGCCGAATTTATTACGAGCTACACACAGTTGGTTTTATTTGCACTAATTTAAATAAAAAGTGATCCAATTATTTGATTTTTCATGAACGTTTAATGATATAAAAACGTAACTCACGTAATTTTTTATTATTTATTAGCCACACTGACCCCCTCCTTCGCAATGGGTATTAAATGTACCTTAAAGTTTTCTCAATTTTTAATTGAGACGCTCATGAAGAGATTTATAGAAAATTTTCATGCGGTAAAAGTCGACTCGGAGAATATCAATAATTTCGTACTCTTACATTTTGTTCAAAAACATTGCAACAATCATGACAGTCTTCTTGTTTCTCTCAAAGAACTAACACCGACGCAAATGATTTTGTACAGGGTAACCCTTTCATAATTTGTATTTAATCATTTTTAAATTATTCACAGTTCTTAATTACGCGTCACAGAATTCTCGCGCGGGAAGATGTGATATTTTTGACAGATCGTGGTATATTAAAAAAGCCAGTTAAAAATGAACAACGATTTACCTGACGTTGCTCGTAAATTGGTATGCAAGAGTATATTTCTTAAGGTGAGTACATATATAGATTAACAAGACCATAGATACATACATACATATAGCCACGCCTTTTTCCCGTAGGGGTAGGCAGAGACCACTCATCTCCGCAGCATTGATCTTACTTTCATGCTTTGTCTGCCAAACCCAAAATTTACTGCTATACATAAATATATGCACTCATTTGTTTCCCTGCCAACACCGTTCACTCAATATTGTTGCGAAATTTAATCTTGGGTTCGATTATTTTTAAACACTCAGTACACTAACTTAACAATTTATTCCATAAATTCTTACAATCACTCGGATAATTACAATCTCTTTATAGCACTTTATAAATAACTGACTTCAATAACTTAAACTAAAAACTTTCGCGACCGCTGTCTTTTTATATACCTACAAATTAGTACGCGAAAGAGCGAGAATTCTCTTTCCTTATTCCCGAACTTGTTTGACCTTTCTAGGTGCCTTCAATCACGCCGCGGCCATAAATAATTTGATAGATAGGTCGTTTTTATGCACCTCTTTTATAAACCATTACTTTCATCTTACTTACATTCATTTTCATCCGTTTGATTTTTAGCGCATCAGATGATGCTAATATGACCTGTTCATCGGCGTAAAGGTGGCATTTGACGATCAAATCATTATTTCTTAATCCACCCGAACTATTTTTCAAATCTTTTAAACAAACGTCCATAAACATCTGTCCAACACCTATGTAAGCTTTGAAATTCTATACAAAACTAATTTTTCGGTCTTTTAATCCATCATCGCTTTAAAGCAGTTCTGAATCTTGGTGGGTCAAAAAATATGTTTCAGCAATTCGGTATTTTGAGTGGAACCACCCGTAATTCGAATTAAAGAGGAAGCAATAAAAAGTAAAGAATGTCTTTCCTTTCGTGATTTCAGGTGTTAATTAAATCCTATCTGCTCCTTTTACATCATTTCCGTTTGGTTTCTTCCAAATGACGTTTAAACTAAAAAGAAACGATTCCCGCGCCATATATTACTAACCTTAGAGATTTAACCCTTTTTTAATGGGATTAATTGTTTAATACCCTAATAAATGAATTTTAGACTAATTCGGTCCATTCATAGAATATACGTCGTCCGTGATTTCATATTTATGTCAATTGCCACATTTTCAAAATTAAATTTTTTACTTTTTACTGAAAATAGTCGCAAAAAGGGTAGACCTATGGTGTGGGCCGCGGACGGCCCGCACTGCGACTATTAGAAGGGGGAGGGATTATAGAAAGGAAATGATTGTGGACACGCTTTTTGAAAAGTTGCAGGTCATAGTTCTCTGGAAAAACTGATTTTGGAAGCTTATTCCATTCCGTAGCAGCCCTGTAAAAGGAGGATTCTTGATGAAGATTGGTCCTTGTAGTGTCAATCTTGAGAGTAAATGGGTGAAATTGATCAGCGTGCCGAGTTCTTCGGTCGAATGTGGCCAGTGGTGGTATAAGAGTTTTTATTTCTCTGGAGCATCTGCCATGAAAATATCTATAAAGTAATGTCTGATCTGCAACTCTTCTTCTGTGTTCTAGTGGGTGAAGGGTATATGTTAGAGTTGAGCTGTTTATTAACCTATTGGCCCTTTCTGAATGGAATATAGAAGACGAAGAGAATGCCTTGGTGCTGAACCCCAAATGTGCGAGCAATACTCCAGTAGAGGTCCGATTTGAGCCTTATACGTCGTCAACAGTTAATGAGGAGTAAAAAACTTTCTAGCTTTCCACATAAACCTAGCTTCTGGCTTGCTGACTTTGCGATGTTAGCAACATGGTCATGCCAAGACATATTATTAGACACCTTGACTTCCAAAATCGAGATGGAAGGACTTGATTCAAGGGTATTTCCGGACATTGTGATGGGATGATTTGAGGAATTCAATTTCTTGGAAAACGTGGCACTTTGTGTTTTCTGGGCGTTGAACTGAACAAGATTGTTGGTCAATTGCATTGAAAATTCTCTAAGAGATTTTTTAAATTTTGGTTGCGCGTTTATAAACAAAAAAATAAGGACTTTCTTGGTGTTATTAATGGAAACCTTTTTAAAAACCACGCATCGCGTGACGACAGCACTTGGGTAGTACATTGTCATATTTTCTGTCGAATCTGACGTTTAATTTTTAACTGCCACGCATAAACAGTGTGTCCCAGATTCGCTTCTCTATACAGGGATCTCGGCCTAACTTTACAAAGTGTGATATTTCGATGATACTCCAATCTTTTGTGCACTTATGAAATATCACTAGACTGGAAATTTTACACTCTTTCCAAAACTCGAAAAATCCAATATGTCGTAAGAAAAATGAAAGTTGAGGTGGATTGCGAGATAATAAAAGACGATTAAGAAATGTCGTAAACGCTATTGACATTTTAATCTCCCGCGCTGTCATTCTGTCGAAAAACATATGTTTTTGACGCCAAGTGTGATTACATTTGCTATAACTTATGTGTTTACTAAAAGAAGTATACAATTTAGTGAAAATTTCGATTTTTAAAAATAACCAACAAGAGAACTGTTTTTCATATCTTTTCTTTTCCTCTTCCATCTTTAGACTTTTGGACTTTGTTATAATGCTGGACACAGGTAAGTTTTTTACTTGGTATAGCAGTGTTTTTCAGGTAAAGTTTTTTGATAGCCCCCTGACAGATTGATTAATTGCAGTGGATAAAAATTTAAATTTTCACGCTCGACTGAAAAAACGAATTAGAAATGTTTCTTCGTGTAAAAGTGTGAGCGCCAAGTAATATTTTCATTTAGTATTCGATCGAAAATCTATTTCCATTCATATTTACTTAGAAAACATCGAATTGCTTTTTCACCCAAGGAAATTCGAAAATTTACGTATGGATATAGGCTAATGTAACTCCATTTTTGGTTAATCGATAGAAAGTTGGATTTCTAAAGGTGTCTCTGTTGTTGAATAACATTTCAAGATTACTTTTCACCAGTTCGGGCCGTCGAGCGTATTTTCGGAAGTGGCTGCTCGTTCGACGAGCCGGGGAAATAGTATGAAGAGACCGTGTGTAGTAAATATTATCAAAATTTATTTTACCAAGTACTTCAAACAGAAAATCGACGACAATTCCGTTTCTATAAAAAAAATTAATACTCTTATTTAATAATCATAAAAAAAACTTATGAGGATTAAAATTAGTAGTCACGGCCGAAAAATTTAATGATTTACAAAAATGTATACCCACTCTAATTTAATATTCAGGAGATATAAATAAAAAGTACCAGTTAGACTTGTAGAAGGAAATAAGATTACTTATCGGGTTTTTTTTGTTGTGGTTTTCGCCGCAGTTAGTTCTCGAAGGAGTCCTCTATTTCTTATTTTCTTTTGTTGAAATACATAATCACAAAATTGTCACTCACATAATGTCGCTATTCTCGAGAATCACGTAGCTATAGATGACGTTGATGACACGTCAAATTTTGAGCTGAAAGTAAACAACGAACATTTCGCGTGGTGGCCATTTTGAAATTGAGGTGATATTGTTAGATCAACGACTGTACAGAGTCTCACACACACACACACAGCGAGATATGCTGGAGATGATCCTAAAGAAGAAAATCCAACCAGAGACAATAGTAGAAGCAATGTTGTCATCAAGAGCTTCCTGGAACGCCATCAGCACATATGCAACAGAAGTCCTCATAGACTTGCGTTCCATCGAAAGAAGAAGAGCAAATGACAACAACTAGAAGAAAGGTAAAACTATGCCTAGAATCCGTAAAAAGGATTCCCCCCCCTTAAAAAAAAAACACACACACACACGCACACACACACACACACTCACTCACTCACTCACTCACTCACTCACTCACTCACTCACTCACTCACTCACTCACTCACTCACTCACTCACTCACTCACTCACTCACTCACTCACTCACTCACTCACTCACTCACTCACTCACTCACACACACACACACACACACACACACACACACACACACACACACACACACACACAGCACTACGGCCCATGTAGAGCCTTGGATTCTTCGACAACCGACTTTCAAATCGTTTTAGTAACTCCTCATTTCTTTGTGTAAGGGTTCAAGACTCGCTTCCATAACAAACAACAGGTTTTATTACAGTTTTGTATAAGCGGAGCTTGCAGGATCTCGATACTGCTCTCGATTTCAGTATGCTGTCAAGCGCGAACATACACCTGTTACCAGCTACTATTCGCTGCTTTATTGCGCTAGACAAGTCATTATTGCGGTTAATTGTAGTGCCGAAATATTCGTTTTACGTAGTTGGCGATTCTGTATCTCCAAGGTTTCATTCTCTCTCTGGGGGCCTCCACGACAGATCGTTAGTGCTTTTGATTTCTCGTCATTCACTCCAAGTCCAGTTTGTTTTCCTGCCTGTTCCATCTGACCCAGTATTTCTACTATGTCCTTTTCTCTTCTTCCCAGTATCACCACGTCGTCTGCGTATTCTAGCAGTTGCGAGCTTCTGTTAAACAGTGTACCACCAGGGTTGATATTAATATGCTTTTAGAACAGTGACAATAATTTTCTCGTCAGTATGTTAAGAATTATTTTTTACTTTTTAGCTTAATTAATTCTAAAAGCGTTTTTTAGTTTTTTTAAACTTTAATTTATTATTAAAAAATTTACGGGGTGATTAAGGAAGTATGTGAACAAACAATGATCGGAATATAAATTTTGCCTCCATTTGGTGAACCGATTTTAGCTGTTTGTTTGTTATGGATATCTCTAATCGAGCGTCGTATGCCATTATTAGTTTTAATTGCATTATCCGTAACAATCGCAATCGCAATCAATATTAAAACATGCCAGATTGCGTTGTTTGGACGTTTGTGAGGTTCCGTTTGAAAAACTTTCTAGTATTCTAACTCCCGACACCAATAAGCCAGTGGAAAACATTACGAAATGGTTACAAAAAGTTTTTTTTCCAACGTACAGGCCAAAAATTGTACTGAGCTGGCTGCGGATCTTTTTTTCCAATTTTGCTTGAAATCCAATCAGTTCTAAGTTGCGTAATTATGCGTCGTATGCAATTGGTCCCACGTCGATATCATTTTTTGTTCTCGAGATAATCGAGACGAAAAATAATTCCAAAAGTTTACCATTTTTTTTTCAGTTTTTTCATTCTCCATAAAAAACAGCTTGACCGATTTCGCTTAAAATATAATTAGTTCTAAGTTGCGTAACTATGCGTCAAGTGCAATTGGTTCCACGTCAATATCATTTTTTGTTCTCGAGATAATCGAGACGAAAAATAATTCCAAAAGTTTACCATTTTTTTTTCAGTTTTTTTATTCTCCATAAAAAACAGCTTGACCGATTTCGCTTAAAATATAATTAGTTCTAAGTTGCGTAACTATGCGTCAAGTGCAATTGGTTCCACGTCAATATCATTTTTTGTTCTCGAGATAATCGAGACGAAAAATAATTCCGAAAGTTTACCATTTTTTTTCATTTTTTTGATTCTCCATAAAAAACAGTTCGACCGATTTTGCTTAAAATATAATCAGTTCTAAGTTGCGTAATTATGCGTCAAATGCAATTGGTCCCACGTCGATATCATTTTTTCTTCTAGAGATAATCGAGACGAAAAATAATTTCAAAAGTTTACCATTTTTTTTCATTTTTTTTATTCTCCATAAAAAACAGCTTGACCGATTTTGCTTAAAATATAATCAGTTCTAAGTTGCGTAATTATGCGTCAAACGCAATTGGTCCCACGTCGATATCATTTTTTGTTCTCGAGATAATCAAGACGAAAAATAATTCAGCAAGCACATACGTACATACACACACACAGACGTCAACTAAAAAACTATTGTATTCGACTTTGGGGACCTTAAAATGTGGAGATATATCAAAATTCGGGATTTGCAAAATCGGACCAATTACTATTACTTCCAACTGGCAAGTTAATATTGTCGTTTAAAAAAAATAGTATATTTAAGTTTGATTTCTTTTCCACGGCTTTTGAATTAATTTTATTGCTTGCAGCAGTTGACTAGTCGGGACAAGTGCATTGTGTTCGTTGAAGATAGAAGTAGTGTTTATATTTTGTGTTAATTAAAAAACGTTTAACAAACCAGCCAAATTGTAATTATTTTCAGTCCTCTTATATATTTTTTTTTTATGAAAATAGTCGCAAAAAGGGTAGACCTATCGCGTGGGCCGCAGAAGGCCCGCACTGCGACTATTAAAAGATGAAGGGATTATAGAAAGGAAATGATCGTGGACACGCTTTTTAAAAAGTTGCAGGTCATAGTTCTCTGGAAAAACTGATTTTGGAAGCTTATTCCATTCCGTAGCAGCCCTGTAAAAGAAGGATTCTTGATGAAGATTGGTCCTTGTAGTGTCAATCTTGAAAGTAAATGGGTGAGACTGATCAGCGTGCCGAGTTCTTTGGCCGAATGTGGCCAATGGTGGTACAAGAGTTTTTATTTCTCTGGAGCATCTGCCCTGGAAATATCTGTAGAGCAATATCGAAAATATATCGAAAATAAGTATTCATTTATCTCGTTTAGAAAAAGGGGAAAGTATATAAACCCCCGATTCCTACTACCCTACTCACTTCGTTTGGCGTGTAAACTCAGACGCGCCGTGAAAAGTCCCGTTTTTCCTCCGCTTAAAATAATCTACTATTGATCGATTCGAAGGTTTTTCAACATCTGCAAGTGATTACTGGTTGTACACACACCACAATACGCCGTTTAAATAGGAAACTAACGGAATTCTATGTTCTTGGCAAGTGTTTATCGTCGGCCTATATCTTAACATTCAAAGGGCTTGCCAAGAACTCCGCTTATACCGATATATCCTTAATCTTATGCTCGTACCAATCTGATATGTGTATTGCGAACGAAACAGTCTTACCAATGTAAAGCCGTTCAAAATAAGACGCTAATACCACATGAATTTTTGATAAAACGATATTACAGTGCTTAAATATCAGTGGTCTGGATGCGCCCCGATAAGTCCACACGACTAACTTCCCAGTGGAAAGAATAAAAAATAAAATATGTTTTGTTGTTATAATTATTATTATTAAAAATATTGCCATCATAGTTTTCATACAAATATTTCTAACATGTAATAATCATATGATTCAAAAGATCTTAAAATTATGTATCAAAAATAATATAATTTATGACTTGCAAAATTTAGGTAGTTTACCATTTTTTTCAGTGTTTTAATTCTCCATTGACCGATATCATTTTTTGTTCTCGAGATAATCGAGACGACAAATAATTCCGAAAGTTTACCATTCTTTTCAGTTTTTTTATTCTCCATAAAAAACAGTTTGACCGATTTTGCTGAAAATATAATCAGTTCTAAGTTGCGTAATTATGCGTCGAATGCAGTTGGTCCTACGTCGATATCATTTTTTGTTCTCGAGATAATAGCGACGAAAAATAATTGTGAAAGCTTACCAATTTTTTCAGTTTTTTGATTGATTACAGCTATTAAAAAAAATTAACATGAAATGATACTTACCACAAAACGTATAATGTAAGGGTAACATATGATAGATGTTACCAAACGTAACAGCTGTCAATAAAGTGTGATATATATTTTGACAGTTGACATGAAACGTATCGACTGGCATGAACGAGATAAAAACGTAAGACATTTATCCCAAACCGTGACAATTGACATAAACTTGACGGTAATCTGTGACATATGTCATGAAATGTATTGCCAGACGCCACAAAATGTATAAGCAGACAAAAAAGTATCTGAAACGTGTAACATACAGTGACAGTTGACATAAAACGTATAAAACGAGTTGGAAACGTTAGGCAGTTGTCGCAAAACGTAAAATGTGACGGCAACCTATGATAGATGTTACCAAACGTAACAGCTGTCAATAAAGTGTGATATATATTTTGACAGTTGACATGAAACGTATCGACTGGCATGAACGAGATGAAAACGTAAGACATTTATCCCAAACCGTGACAATTGACATAAACTTGACGGTAATCTGTGACATATGTCATGAAATGTATTGCCAGACGCCACAAAATGTATAAGTAGACAAAAAAGTATCTGAAACGTGTAACATACAGTGACAGTTGACATAAAACATATAAAACGAGTTGGAAACGTTAGGCAGTTGTCACAAAACGTAAAATGTGACGGCAACCTATGATAGATGTTACCAAACGTAACAGCTGTCAATAAAGTGTAATATATATTTTGACAGTTGACATGAAACGTATTGACTGGCATGAACGAGATGAAAACGTAAGACATTTATCCCAAACCGTGACAATTGACATAAACTTGACGGTAATCTGTGACATATGTCATGAAATGTATTGCCAGACGCCGCAAAATGTATAATCGGACAAACGTGTAGCATACAGTGACAGTTGACATAAAACGTCATAGTAATATGTAACCGGTTTCCTACGATTACACTTCGTGTACATACCATTAGTATCGCTATTTTTAACATGTTAATGTTCTAACGTCTAAAAATAAACTAAACAATGCCGTCTAATTACAGGATTCCGATCGACACGAACATTTTTGTCTTACCTAAAATGGATTATTCCATTATTCCACGGTTCGATAAAGCTGTCCTTAAAACATAGACCTTGAGACCGGTCGGTCGTTTGTTGGTAATAAGTTGGACGTTGAACGTTGGACGTATTTAACTAATTTTTTTTTTACAAAAAATACAAAACATTAAGTATTTATTGCGTTTCAAGGTTAATGGTTTATTATTTTTTTTTGTAGTCGTTTTATTCTTCTTCCTTTTTTTTATTTTTCTCCACTGCCACTCGAGCATATTTAACAACAGGACCGGATTTAAGGGAGGGCAACCGGGGCGGCAGCCCCGGGGCCTCCACATTAGAGGGGCCCCCACAATAGAGACGTCGGAATTTTTTTTTTAATTCCGACTAGTAAACACTAGTAAAAAAAAATATATCTTTTCCCTTGATATTTTTTTTTGGCTGTTTTACCTTTATCTACAGTACTTTGTACAAACATGATTATATTATTTTCGAAAATTAACAGTAATATCATTGTTCCATCTTTGTTCACCTGTCGGGCAATCAGTAAAATTTCAAAATCTCAAATGGTCCTCATGAGCACTAGCAATTCACTACTGGTCTTGAGAAAATATCCCACTGGCTCAATGGCTGAGTGGGATGGTACTTGCCCGCAGCCTCGGAGATTAGATATTCGATTCCGTGCCTCGACAATTTTTTTTTTAATTTTATATGTATAAACTAATTGCAATATGTGAACAATTAGTGTTATTCAATTTTTAAACAAATCAGTTATTATTGACTAATTGGTAATTTTTTCCATATTTCTTTATGCAGCAAGGTATGTAGTTTGAATTTTGATAGGCAAATAATTATTATTGTGACACAATTAAATGCCATCAATTATTCACGAACTTTATTTCATGCAAAAAATTTGAAAAAATCATAGTTGATCAATAATAATTTATTTCTATAATTATTGAAGAATATCAATTTTCATACAAAACCCACATCATGGTGACGAGGAGTCAAACTAATATTATTGAATTTACGAAAGCCATAGTCGACGACTATTCGGAAATCGAAGAAGCTCTAACCAGCATATCTTCCGATAAAGAGCAAAAAGACATTGTGAGGAATGAAGCAACGCACCTTCTAAAGATGATGAGTAGTCTCGAAACCGCTTTGTTTGCAACCTTTTGGAACGACATCTTGGAGCGATTCAACGCTACAAACAAGATGTTGCAAGACCCGAAAATGATTCTGGAATCAGCAATGCGTGCACTAGAATCATTGAAATCATTCGTAGAATCCAAAAGAAACGATTTTGATAAATACGAGGAAGCAGCAAAAAAAATATCCCATACTGACCAATACGTACAATCCCGCACCGGAACGAGAAATGTGAGGTTGAATCCGCTCGATTACGGGAAAGCACAAGATGCAAATCTATCACCCATGGAGAAATACAAAGTGTCCGCCTTCATCCCAGTGGTTGACCAGCTATGTGTTTCTCTTACTGAAAGATTGCATGCCTATGAAGCTGTACGTTCGAGATTTGGATTTCTTAATCACATCGAGAAGATGGATGCTGAAAATTTGCACGCTGCAGCAGAGGCATTGGTGAAAGTTTATATGGATGATTTAGAACCTAGTCTTGGTAATGAGTTGGTTCAATTTGTGTCTTTGATCGAGTCATACAAACAAAACTATGAGAAAGGCCAATCTCCGGAACTATTTTACTACCAAATTCTCGAAGATCAAAATTTCAGAGCTACATTCCCAAACCTTGAAATTGCATTAAGAATGTATTCGGTCTTGATGGTATCAAATTGCACTGGAGAGCGCTCATTTTCAAAAATGAAAATTATCAAAAATAGGCTTCGAACTACGATGGGACAGAACCGTTTATCAAACCTTTCTCTCCTGAGCATTAAAAGCGATTTACTTCGGGAACTGGATTTTAGCGAAATCATTAATGATTTTTCGGCGAAAAAAGCTCGAAAGGTTCCGTTCGTTAACACTAAAATTTAATTTCAAATAATTCTTGTTTCAAATTATATTTATGTATGTTTGTTGAATACTAAAAGAATCTACCTGCGTTTCACAATAAAATATTTATTGAAAAACTCAAATGAAAAAATTGTTCATTTTATTCGGAAAATAATTTGGGACCAGGGGGCCTCCACTCCTTTGTTGGCCCAGGGCCTCTAGACCTCTAAATCCGGCCCTGTTTAACAAAGAAAGTTCTGCAAACCTTTGCAAAAACAGTCACTGCCCGATGATAACCAAATTTTTTTTACTGTAAGTAATACATAAGAATCAAAAACAGGTGCGGTCAATGGTTTCATTTTTTTGAGAGGTTAAATGTGAATTTTCAAGAGTTAAAAGTATTGGGAAGAAGTAGATTTAAATTAGGTCATTTTTTGCAAAAAAAAACGCGAGCAAATTTACCGGTTATTAAATACGAAGTGGCTAATATTCCGACTGACGTATAAATATAATAAAAATTAGATAAATTTTGTGTGGGAATATTTTAAGAATGTGTAATTCTTGATGATTCAATCTCTGTCATTTTGGATCTGTTTAACAGCATATATAGAACAGGACTCATTCCACAAGAATGGCTTCTTTCCACCTTTGTTCCTATCCCGAAAAAATCTCGAGCGTCAAAGTGTAATGACTACAGACTCATAAATCTCATGAGTCAAGTTTGGAAAATCTTTCTGAAAATAATACACACTAGAATATATAATAAATGCGAGGCTGAAACATCAGATACACAGTTTGGACTCCGTAACGGGAGGGGCACCAGGGAGGCCATTTTTGCTCTTAATATATTATCCCAGAGATGCTTGGATGTAAGATCTCTACATGCGTTTCATAGATTATAGCAAGACGTTTGACAATGTTAAGCATGAAAAGCTTCTAGATATACTCCAAAAACTCAACATCGATTATCATGATACACGAATAATATCCAATCTCTACTGGGGACAAACTACTAGAGTTAAGTGTGACAGTGTCTTAACGGAAGAAATCTACATACAGAAGGGAGTCAGACAGTGGTGTGTTCTTTCTCCAAAGCTGTTTAATATCTATTCAGAATCTATATTTCGAGAAGCATTGGAGGGGGAGTCAGCGGGCATAGTAATCAATGGTAGAACTATCAATAACATTAGGTTCGCTGACGACACCGTCTTAATAGCAAGCTGTCTGGAAGATCTACAGAGACTGGAAGATAAAGTGATACTGGTAAGTAAGGATTATGGACTCAACATAAACATCAATAAAACAAAAAAATTAATAGTATCCAAAAGAAACAGCAATAGAGGTCAACTAACTATAGAGAACAAGATGGTTGAACTAGTTCATCAGCTTAAATACCTAGGTACTACGATAAATGAAAATATAACACACAAGGATGAAATTTTATCAAGAATTGAGCAAGCCAGGACGACTTTCATGAAAATGAAAAAGTTACTGACAGCCCAGAATCTCTCATTAAGCTTGAGAATAAGAATGGTGCGGTGTTACGTCTTCCCAGTGCTACTGTATGGCCTTGAAGGATGGACACTAAATAAAGAAACATCGAAGAGATTGGAATCGTTTGAGTTGTGGGGGTGTACAGGCGCATGCTGAAAATATCCTGGATGGATCGCATTACGAATCAATGTGTCCTCGATAGAATGGGAAAAGAAGTGGAGATCTTATTAACTATTCAAAAAAGGAAACTAGAATTTCTTGGACACATCATGCGTAATTCAAAATACGAAATTCTCCAACTTATCATGCAAGGAAAGATCGTGGGACGCAAAAGTGTCGGACGACGCAGAATTTCCTGGTTACGTAATCTACGTGACTGGTTTGGCCTCTCCTCGGTTGAACTATTTCGCGCAGCCATCTCTAAAGTTAGAATCGCCATGTTGATCAGCAACCTCCGAGGGAGACGCTGAGATCAAGAAGAAGAAGAATTCTTGATGGATGAAACTGTGCTGACACAACGTAAAACGTCCTACACTTCCACACAACTAATCTTTCGATTTAATCACCCAGTATTTATGAGAAATATTTTTTTCTGTTAAAAAACAGGTATACTACCGCGGTCTTCTCGTTTTTTGGCTCTAGAAAATTGAAAAACCATCCGATTTCGATGATTTTTTTTTTTAAATATTTGTTTTTACGGCGGATTTATGGAAAAAAATATTGGAAATATCTTACTTAAAGATTTAATACGGTTTGATGACTTTAAATGGTCATAATCGCACTTCTTTGAATATAATCGTTCATATGTTCGTTAGTAAATTGACCGAGGAATTTGACAGTTTAGATGAAACATATGAGGTTGAAGAATTGTGGAAGCCATTCAAGGATAAAATCGTGGATATTGCTATTGAAGTAAGTGGTGTAAGTAAAAGAAGGAAAGGATGCAAGTTACAGAAAATGTGCGTAGAGGTTCATAAAGCAGTGTCAAAGAAGAAGAAAGCCTGGCTGGATTGGCTAGCTACAAAAGCCAATCAAAGAACGCAAAAGGCAACGATTGAGGATGTAAACAAGGCAAAGAATGAGTATAAAAGGTGTGGCAAAAGAGGTTGTGAGAGGTAAGAAGAAGAGTGATAAAGATGAACTTGATAGAAGGTTATCTGACGATTTCCAAAACAATATTAAACTCTTCTGGCAGTCCATAAGAATAGCCGAAGGTAAAAATACTACCTCGAAACTGGAAAGAATCAGAAACCAAGATAGTAGTATGGTAAAAGGAGAGGAATGCGTATTAAAGAGATGGAAGAAATACTTCGAAAGTTTATTTGAGGGAGAGGATACATAAGTACTGGCCTCATTCGGAGACATGAGTGAAAGTTGCAATAAAAGTGAAATTAGTAATACAGAAATTGTAGAAGCGTTGAACAGTATAAAATTAGGTAAAGCTGCTGGGTACGACAGGATAACAGTTGAAATTCTAAAGGCTGAACAAAACCTGGTAGCAAGTCTGCTGTACCGCCTTTTTAACATTTGTTGGAGGAGTGGTAGCGTACCAGACGACTGGTGCAAGGCCGTTATTGTGCCGCTTTACAAGGGAAAGGGTTCGCAGCAGGACTGTAAGAACTACCGAGGTATTAGTTTACTCAGCATAGTCCGCAAACTGTATGCAAAGATATTGATTATAAAAATAACGCATGAAACTGAGATATGGGATGTGCAAGCAGGATTTAGAAGTCAGAAGGTCTATTGCGCTTTTATGGATTTGGAAAAGGCCTATGACAGAGTGGTAAGGAATGAATTGTGGTCGACATTGTCTATGTATAGAGTGAGCTGTAGTTTGATACGAACATTGAAATCACTTTACGAGAATTCCACTGCTTGTGTCGTGATAAACGGAGCTTATACGGACTGGTTTAACATCGAAAAAGGTGTTAGACAGGGATTTGTGGCTTCACCATGGCTGTTTAACTTAAACATAGACAATTGGTTAAAATATTTAAAAGAGAGTGATTATGTATTAAGAATAAATGATTTGATCGTCAGATGCTCCTCCTTTACGCCGATGATCAGGTCATATTAGCGTCATCTGAAAAGGAGTTGCAGGTAATGGTTAATATTATGTATGATGCCCAGAAAATCAAAGTGATGAAAATAAATGTTAGCAAGACGAAAGTAATGGTTGTTAAAAGAGAAGAAAGCATGATAAACTGTGAAGTTCTGATTAACGGAGAAAGAGTGAAACAAGTAAATGAGTTTGTATACTTGGGTTTACAGTTTACGAGAGACGGAAAGTATGACTGTGACATTGAGCGAAGAGTGTTGGCAGGGAAACAAAAAATGGGGCACTGCATAGCTTTATGAGCAGCCAGAACCTGTCAAAAAAGGCACGTCTGGTTGTGCATAGAGGAGTTCTGATCTCTACACTGTGAATGTTGGGTTTGGCTGAAAAAGCATGAAAATAAGATTATTACTGCGGAGATGAGTAGTCTGAAAATTATAGCCGGAGCGTCTCGGTTAGAGAAAGTGAAGAATTGTGAGATAAGGGAACGCTGTGGTGTAAAAGAAGATGTGGTTACAAGATTGAAGGAAGGAAGATTGACGAAACAGATTTTGTAAAGCGAGTGTGAATGGGAAAATCAGTAGAGATCGAACTCGACGTACATATCACAATCAGATCGATAACTTAGTTGTTATCATCAGTAGATAACTGAGTTATCCAACAGTGTGATTTTCGCAATACAACTGATATGCTTTAGTGCTGTTTTTTCCATTACTTATGGTTTTTAAACTGTAATTACTGTAAATTGTTAATATTCCAGTTAAGCGGAATCGTAGACACATCCAATTAAAAAATAAATCAGTTATTAAATAAAAATATCAAGAGGCTGTTAGCTTTAAAAAACAACCATTTTTGCAGTATATTTGAGTTCAAATCACAAATAATAAAATTCAGTAAATAATACCCCAATGGCCAATAACAATGACGTGATTGAGAGTATTGCTTTAGTCAAGAGAGAGTCGAAGCATAGTTAATACTCTGGTGGTTTTTTACCATTCTGAATATTAATTGATTATATCAAAACAACATAATTCTGTGCACAAAACACAACATTTACGTTAATTCATTTTGAGTTGGAAATTGCGGTCGATGGAAGGAGATAAAGAGAAAATTTCCAAAAAAACAATGGTACCAACCAGCTATACCTATTATTACGTAACCATCAGCAGCGAGACAATGAGACCCCTCTGGTTTGAGGATACGTTCTTGCCAAAAAAACTTTTTTCGTTTGGGTGTTACTTATTGTTTGTGATCTTGAATGAACGACAATACAATTGTAACAATTGTTACATAAGCATCACCTAGAAACTATTATGGGCACTTGCTACCTGTAAGAGAGAGTTCTTAAACATTTATACATGATTATAAATTATTACTTTTTATTATTTAAATGCGATGATATGAACGGTTCTTAGCATTGTAATTTGGAGCTAATGGATTTTATTATTAGATAAATGGTCCACATTTTGTGTTAAAATTGTATCGTGAGTACGTCTCGGCGTGATTATAAATTGTATCCTTCGAACAATGAAGATGTGGAGATGAAAGCGAAGAAAAAAATGAAATAAATTCGTCCTCGATAGTTACATAACCATCGCGAGCGGGATGCACGGCCTGTCTGGACCGAGGCCGAAGCTGACACGCGAAAACGACGAAAACTTACTGGCTGTGGAAGTGGTGCACATATCCCCCGGGTCCGGAAACCCTTCGATGTAGACTCCGGATAGACATAAGTCAGAACTGACTAGCATTGCCTTGCAGTCACTCCTGTGGTGTCACTACCGTAGACGAACATATCTCGCGGGGTGTGTGTGTGTTAGCGTGTCGTGTAACGTGTGTGTTGCTTGTACCCCGTATCGCGGCTAACTGCCGCCCGATAAGAGAATGAAAAAAGGAGGCGGAGGAGGCACATGCGCGCGCACGAGAAGACCGGCGAAGGAGGCGGCCGCCGCCGGCTGGCGATCAGATGATACCTCTGGGGGTGTCAAAAAAATACCACATTTTTAAATACGAAGCTGTCCCTTTCTGTATGCCTCCCTCGTCAACAATCCTAACCGAATCTGTCAATAGAAAATCGAATAGAAAACGTTACAAAATGACATTCTGTAAAAGATCCGAGTGGAAATTTTTTAAAAGCGATATGCACAAACGTTGAATTATCAAAAATCTTGTTTGGGAGAATTTTGCGGCGAGCTTTTCAGGGAATTGATTTAAAACTATAACAAGATGTTCCTAGAGTTACCATCAAAAATAAAGGGTGTTCCAAAAAGGACGACACATTTTTAAAATTAAATCCTATCGATCACTTTCGGTCAATGATACAAATAGACTCAGACAGGAACAGGTTGACTCCATCAATAGAGATCTTAAAGCAATCGTCGAGTGGGGAACCAACAATCTTGTTCACTTCAACGCCCAAAAAACACAAAGCGCCACGTTTTCCAAGAAAGTGAATTCCTCAAATCATCCCATCACAATGTCCGAAAATACCCTTGAACCAAGTCCCTCCATCTCGATTTTGGGAGTCACGGTGTCCAATAATATGTCTTGGCATGACCACGTTGCAAGCATCGCAAAGTCGGCAAGCCAGAGGCTAGGTTTTTCCGTGAAAAGCCAAAAAGTTTTTTACTCCTGATCAACTGTTGACGACGTACAAGGCTCAAATCCGACCTCTACTGGAGTATTGCTCGCACATTTGGGGTTCAGCACCAAGGCATTCTCTTCGTCTTCTAGATTCCATTCAGAAAAGAGCCATTCGCTTGATAAACAGCTCAACTCTCACAGATACCCTTCACCCTCTAGAACATAGAAAAAGAGTTTGTAGACCAGTCATTACTCTACAGATATTTACATGGCAGATGCTCCAGAGAAATAAAAACTCTTGTACCACCATTGGCCACATTCGGCCGAAGAACTCAGTCTCACCCATTTACTCTTAAGATTGACACTACAAGGACCAATCTTCATCAAGAATCCTTCTTTTACAGGGCTGCTACGGAATGGAATAAGCTTCCAAAATCAGTTTTTCCAGAGAACTATGACCTGCAACTTTTTAAAAAGCGTGTCCACGATCATTTCCTTTCTATAATCCCTTCATCTTCTAATAGTCGCAGTGCGGGCCTTCTGCGGCCCACACGATAGGTCTAACCTTTTTGCGACTATTTTCATTAAAAAAAAAAAAAAAAAATACCACCCATTTTTTTTTCTTATTTTTAATCTGGGATTTGTCGCTTGGTGAAAAATTGCATTGTTAGACGCGCGTAAAATTTTTCTTATGAACAATAAAACGCTGATCATCAAATTACTACTTTTTATCGTAAATTAAACAGCATAAACAGTTGTAAAACATGATATTTTCGATTTCAAGAGGCTATCTGTAGTATGAATTATGTTGGGACTATTACGTCATATCACCGCCTACCTGATTCTGTCATTTTTTAATTTTGAATTCATATACTGACACATATAAACTTTACAAAGACCAAAATGATGACAAACATGGTGCCTAGCGAACTTTAAAGATTGGAAATGTGTGCGTCGAAATAGTAGACAAATATATGTATGTGGGCCACGAGATAAGAATTGACAGGGATAACCAGACATGTGAGCTGTCCAGAAGAATAACCTTGGTCTGGGCGGCATACGGGAGGATGAGAGATGTGTTCAAAAAGAATATTGCGATAAGTCTGAAAAGGAAAGGGTGGGTGTGTGGGTGTGTGGGTGTATGTGTAAACGGTGTGAAGTCTGAACTTGACTCGAAGAAACAGCTAAAGGAGGAACGATTGTTGATATTTCAGAATTATTGACACCAAAGCATACAACATGGCCTTGTCTCACTAATTATAACCGTTATTAAACTGCTAAAAGTTTTAAAAACAAAAACATTATTGACATTGAAAAAAATTCAAATGAGTCATACGTCTTAAGCTTTCGATGTAAAATAACTTATGATAGTCCCTCTCCCTTCTTTCTTGCCTTAAAGTAATCTTTCATTCTGTCTCCATGTTGTTTCTTTCTTTTTTCCATTTACTTTAAATTCTTCTCCCCTCTCTATCTCCTCTTTTTTATGTCTCCAGTATTTCCCAGTAGTTTACAAGGTTATTTAAAGGTCAAATTTAGGGAATGCGGTGGAAATCTGGAAAAATTCATACGTAAGTTTTTAGGGTCTACGAATCTGAATCAGACATTTGTTTGACCTTCAAAGGTCAATTTTACGGTTATTTAAAAGTCAACTTCTTCAATTCACGCGATAGATTTTTTTACCCCAGATTCTGAACGAGCGGGAAATTCTACTAATTGATCTTCAAGGTCAAACAAATGTCAGATTCAGATTCGTAGACCCCAAAAACTTACGTATGAATTTTTTCAGATTTTTCCACCGCATTCCCTCAATTTGACCTTTAAATAACCTTGTTAAATACTGGAAACCCCCCATTCCGACTTCAAATTCGGAAAAAGCGATCAAAAATACATCGGACCAGCATAGTTATAGAACCAGTTCAGGGTGCTTGTTTTCTTTTGTGGGCCTGTGTTATCAAAACAACATATTTGTTTTACTTTTTCGATAATTAATTAATGAAATCTTGTTCATGAATTAAACATCGAGCAGAATGGTATTTAATAACAATTGTTTTTTTCACATTTTTTTTATACTTTACTTATTAACTTTGTTTTGGTAAATATCTTTTTACTTTTCGAAATTAGAAAAAAATAAATTATAGTTTAAAAAAACTAAAAAACACGCTTTAAGAGTTAATCAAAATAAAAAGTGAAAAATAATTCTTAACATAAGAATAAAATGACTGACGAGAAAATTCATGTCACTGTTTTAAAAGCGTGGGGTGCCGAAACGCAGAGTTAGTTTAAAAATGTCTTACAAAGCAACCCACGCTTTTAGAAAAGTGACAGTAATTTTCTCGTCAGTCATTTTATTCTTATGTTAAGAATTATTTTTCACTTTTTATTTTGATTAACTCTAAAAGCGTGTTTTTTAGTTCGATTTGTTTTACTTACCCTCTTGCCATTCATCCCTCGGCACGTTTCTCACCAGTATATTGGATTGAGTGAATTATAATATGACATTGGAACTGCGCGCATGCGTAGTTCACGCACTAGTTCTATCTCTCTTACACTCATGCAAAGGATCCCTGAAGAAATTTATGATTCCTGGCGAAACTAATCAGGATAATGATAATGTCTTTGACAACTGCGCGAAGTTTAAATTAAATCTTAATCTTAAAGTAGGGCAAAATCAAGACCAAAGAGTTAGTTTACAAACAAATATACAGGCAAAACTAATATAAGCGTGTTAAAAACACTTCAAATAAAATCGCGTAACGCGAGATGGCGCTGTCAATAACAAAATGTCGGGTCAAGGTGTGAACAACAAATATTCTGTCATTTGATCTCTTGTAAAACCAAAGTTTTTATTGAAGAGAATTTTAGTTATCTCAGAGATTTGAGTTAATTTTTTGTGTTAAACTATTGGATTGAAGCAGGATTGTTTTCGATGTTTCAGTTTTATTGTCGCTGGATTCTTGTTAAATGCCAGTAAAGACCAGGTGTGTCCAGGTATTAATTTTGGTTTGTTTCCGAAGTTTTTCAGTTTTGTTGTCCCTGGAATTTTTGTTGCAATGCCTATGAAAGTCGAAATATCTATTTTTATGTGGGTGAACGTGTTTGACCAATTAAGAATTATATATTATAATCCAATTAACTTCGGTCACTATTTCTTAATTATGGAATGTTGAAACTTCAACACTGGAAGGTTATGGTTAGGAACAGATCTATTTTCTAAACGCTTTCTCTGTGTTATTCAGGTCACTATGAATAATCACAAATAAAATGATAGATCATTGGCCAACAATATTAAACTTACCACTGAAAAAATCATCTCACACAAAGTGGTTGCTGCAAATAAATTTAACTTTGAAATTGGTTTTCCTATCATTAAGATTAAGTTATATTACTGAGCTGCCTTAGGATTTAAAGGAAATGTCTAAGATATAATCGAATTGCCATATGTAGAGCACTGTGGAACAGAGCATATTTTTCGTGATTTTATCTCCATATCAACTTTTTTAATCCTTTGCATTTTCGGATTTCGTGGTTTATTAACACCAATTCTTTACAAAGTATCTTTTAAATATAGTACTTTCAATGCTTAAATTGCTCGAAATAAGTTCATTTTTCACCCATATAAACAAATGGAGGTTAGTTTGTTGTTCACATCTCGTGAAGTTCATACGATCAATAATAGATGTCGCCCACTCCGTGATTTTCCCTATATAATACATGTTTATTCGGCGTAGACTTCGCCAGCTCCACCTATTAATCTTTCCGCAGATTAATCGAGATACGGAATGATTTACGGCATTGTCGCGCTAGTAGGTTTACCAGAGTTACTTATTATGTTATGTAATACACTCACGTAATCGTTTACGTGATTAATGTATTCGACTGTACCTCAATCGATATTATCAAAAAGTGGATCTGCTAGCTGACGGTAGATGGCGGTCTAGAGAAGGCTTTTTATGGGATCCGATTTTAATTAGTCGTCTTTATTTACTATAAATACTTGACAGATGATTATGAATTGTGATTCTGAGATATGGTTTAAATATTTATTTCAAACGTTTTAAAATTATTGGTTTATTTTAAATTATTTTCACCTCACGGCCAGACTGTTATAGTTTTATGTTAAAATATAAATGCATCGGATATAAGACAGAATTATAGATATATTTGCGAGTAGTACGGCCTCTGGTGTCCAATCATAGCGCTCGATGCGGACAAAATTTCGTAAAATCATGCTCGCGTTTAGAATTTATGAGTGAAAAGAATACATACTTTTATTAAAAATGAATCATAACAGTTGTTGTGAAGTCAACTGCAAAAATACTGGCAGAAATGGTGATTTTAAATTTTATATAGCTTTTATACAGCTTATTTTGACAGAATTAGAATTCTAATACATTTTGGATAAAATTACCGAGAATTTGTTTTATTGTGTCGATGATATGTAGTTAATCTGCAGCCTCCTATTATTGCTGACGAAGAAAGTGAAGACCAATGAATTTCTTAATCATTTCACAATTTGTACATAAATTACAGCTCAAATAAATGTTCAAATTTTATAATCATTTGTAAAAATAAACTTTTATTAAAATTATTTCTCCATGTTTTAACATTTAAATGAATTAACATTTAGGTAATTATCTAATTTAATAACAAATTTTTAAAGTTTCATAATAATTAAACAACTCTTGCTAATAATTATTGCTAACAAAGAATTTGTTTTATTGTGTCGATGATATGTAGTTAATCTGCAGCCTCCTATTATTACTGACAAAAAAAGTGAAGACCAATGAATTTCTTAATCACTTCACAATTTGTACATAAATTACAGCTCAAATAAATGTTCAAATTTTATAATCATTTGTAAAAATAAACTTTTATTAAAATTATTTCTCCATGTTTTAACATTTAAATGAATTAACATTTAGGTAATTATCTAATTTAATAACAAATTTTTAAAGTTTCATAATAATTAAACAACTCTTGTTAATAATTATTGCTTACATCAACTTTAAAGTTTTAAATAGTTTTTTTATTGTTTTAAGTTCGTTATTAAATATTAAATTTTTTACTCCAATATTTTAAAAAATATTTTTGACGTTTAACCTCATTTCATTCAACAACAATTATATTTGTTAAAATATCAATATTTTATACTTACTTTCCTCATAAAATACTTTTTTGTTTTGTTTTCGTCGCGCTCCCTGCCAATAGCTAATTTGTAAGGCTTTCGAGTGAATTCTGTGGTTTTAAAACCATCTTAATAAACAGTATAGCCGTAGCAAAACCGCCTGAAAGTTTCATCGCCCTAGCTCTCCTTCTAAAGTTATCATGCGAAAAGTACAAAATGCGGTAAATTTGAGGATCACCTTGTACGGCAGCTATCTGCAGGAATGTATCGTTATGGCCCATCTTCGAAGTCGGTCTTGTCCTTCGGGCAAAATTTCTACCCTGTAAGGCAGCTATCTGCAGGAATGTATCGTTATGGCCCATCTTCGAAGTCGGTCTTGTCCTTCGGGCAAAATTTCTACCCTGTAAGTTTTAGTGACCAACCGCCTCTCTGTCTCAAGATATCGTGCCCGCAAGATTTTACAACGCACTCACTCACACAGACAAAATTTGAAACAATCGTCACGCTGAAAATGGTGCCATTCGGAGCGTGGGGCCATAAAACGTGTAGCGCACATGATTTTGGCGATTTTAATTTTTGGGGGTAAACCATTCGGTAAAATGCGTGTAAAATACCTTTTTTGGCTTGATCAAACGATGTTACTATAAAATGTCTCTAGAAACGATCATATATTGTACTAGAAAATTCTAATTTTAAAACAAATATTTGTTGTTTAAGTTCCTTGCGAAATTTTATCAGCCCCATCTGTTGGTAAGGAAGTACATGATTGGATACAACTTCAAAATGAGGCTAATAATCAACATCAAAATGATTATGCCTTTTCCCGAATTGAAATTGGTTATTCACATTTTGAATGTGATAAACTAATGTCAAGTTCACAAGTCCCAGAAAGTTATAAATATGCAATTGGACCTGATGAGGTCTATTGTGCTCTCCCCGCGGTTAGAGCTCCTACTTCAGCCCTAGTTGTTTTACTGGGGTTCAGGTCCAATGGGAACAGTCTTTGAGTGTCCTGCGATCCATACCTGATCACTGATAATGGTTTTGAGAAATAAACGTATATATTGTAAAATTTATTCAAAATTTAATGAATGTATAAGCATTTTAAACATACAAATATATCCTATAAATAATACTCTTAGCATACTTGTCTATAAAATTAGCACAAAAAGACTGCAATAAATCCTTATTTAATATTTTAAACTCCTTACTTAAAAAAAAAATGATCACAATATTCTAAATCCGTTTAAAATGTTGTTCGCACATCTGTTACTGAAACATTTTAAAATAACTCATATTTATTCCTATAGTTTTGATTTGGACTGCACATTCATCCTTTTACGAAGAGATGTCGCATTGATTTATTTACTGATAGTTGGGAAGACATTGTATTTGTAAATGTAAAGCACAACATATGCCCACATAGCATCGCAACTGGTATTGAGTTTTAATGCTAAGCAATACGCTATCTGGCGGAATAAACTCGCATCAATATCATGTGACCAGCAAGTATGATTGCCTATGTGTTTATATACCCTGAAGCTCGCATTTGTGCGAAGATTATAGTTGTTTAAAGGTGACTAATCATTTGTTAATTGTAAAAATGATCAGCAGAGCAAATTGTTGTGTACCCGGATGTAACTCAGTGTGTAAAAAAACTCCAATTTGCCTTTTCATTATTTCCCAAATGAGGGTCAAAGAGTTGAGCATTTTAGAGAATCGGGAATGGTGACTATGGTTAATAGAAAGAAACTGTGGGAGATCAAACTGAATATAGGAAAGATAGTTACCAAAAACATGAGAGTTTGTTCTAAACATTTTTTTGAGAAAGATTTCATAGCTCCTAGTGATTGTAGGTATTTTCTTTTCGATATTTTATGTGGTTAATAGAATTACCTATCAATCTGTCAGGGGGCTATTAAAAACTTTACCTAAAAATCACTGCTATACCAAGGAAAATCTTACCTGTGTCCAGCATTATAACAAAGTTTGAAAATAGAAGAAGATAAGAAAAGATATGAAAAACTCATTGAAAGAAGACATCTTGGTTGGTTATTTTTATTGAAGTCATAGATAAATAAATACTTATAATTATCATTGAGGTCATGTCATCCATTGATTTCAAAAGGATCACTTTTAATAGCAATGGTCTGCAAACAATAAGATCTGATTATCCACTTATCATCTTTTTTTTCTTTGACACTACAAACAATAATGTGGTTTGCTGCAAGAACAGCTTCTTCACCCTCCACGATGCATCGACTACTTGAAGTATCAGCCAGATAAACAAAAATTGAGAACAATGGTAGAAACATATCTGAATTCCTTCCAATATAAAATATTGAATTTAATAACGCTCAAATATCGAAATTTTCACTAAATTGTAAACTTCCCTTAGTTAACACATAGATTATAGCAAATGCAATCACACTTGGCGTCCATGATCTTTTAACTGAATAGTTCATCAGACGTTTAGCGTTGGTATTAATATGTGTAAAGTGAACGGTTGCAGTTCATTTATATTTAGTTTATTTTGTGATGGTATGTGATCTGGTATACAAATGGGTGTTCTATTAGGAAACGAAAAAACGTCAACTTTGGATAGAGGGCACCAAGATGGTTCTGAATATACCATATTTGTTGGGTCTCACAAGTTTCATAATCGAGATATAGGGTGTTTTTTTACTCATTTCTTTGTCGGGTCATAACTTACGAACCACCCAGTATATTTTGATGGTATTTGTTACACACGTTTTCCTACTTTCAAACAAGCGTCTTGCCTATTAGTCAGGTGAAAAATCCAGATCCGGATTAACAAAAATTAAACATATTTTTGGGCCCTCAAAAAAAACACCCTGAATTTTCAAATCTGCTGCTAGACCTAGATTTTCCAACTGGCTGATAGGCAATCACTTGGGTAGAAGTAGAAGAACGTGTGTACGAAATATCAAAAAAATATAATGTGTAGTTCGTAAGGTATGGCCCCATAGAGGAATAAGCAAAATTGATAAATCGATTATAAAGCGTGTAAGACCCAACAAAAATGATATATTCAGAACCACCTTGGTACCCTCTATTTACAGTTGACGTTTTTGCGTTTCCCACACCGGTATAATTAATAATAAAATACATCAGTCAATATAACCTCAATGTTATATTCTATCATGTAACATGCACTTACTTTTTTTTCACTAATATTATGTTATTATATATAAGTTAAATTGTAATAACAAATAATACGTAAATTAAATATTTAACAAATATTATTATTTTCTTGTTTTTCTTTTAAAATGTGGTATTTTAATGGTGTTCATTATTCAATTGCAGGTAAGGTTTCAATGAATTAGATGAGCTGTATCCTATGATTTTTATAATTTCCTGCTCATTGATACCTGATTAAATAAAATATTTAAAAAAAAACCGCCAGTAGTTTACTTTTGCGGCCGAACACTATGCGGCGCTCAAACTTGTTCCCTAAACGTTAACATGGGAGTAGCACTGCTATGTGGGGATGCGTTTGGGATGTGAGGACTTACTTACTTATTTTTCTCGGCGTTACACTTTCTATTTATACATATACGAGGCTGCTGTGAAAATTTCTGTCTGTTAACATAAAAATTCATCCATTTTTACAATCTAAGAGAAGTATATTGAAAAAAAAATTATTTTAATTGAAAAAAATATTTATTTTTAAATTTTAATAATTTTTGCACATTTTCGTTCCAGAAATTGAAGGAGCACCCTCGTATATATATATATATATATATATATATATATATATATATATATATATATTATTCAAAAGGGGTGTGAGTGGTTACGTGCAATAAAAACACTGACATTTCGAGGTCCACTACCTTCGTATTTTGAAAGTAAAGTTCAAATCAGTATAAATTTAGCAAGTACATCACAGATATTACGAATTTTCAAGAAATTCCACGTTCTACAGTAGACTCGACTTGTAACATATTCACAAAATGGCACATGTAGAAATAGGACAACACTTAAAAGTTTTATAAATAGTTGTAGGTGGCACTAAATGTAAATCGTCTTCTTCGTCATCGCCTGATATGCTCATTTCTTCTATACTAAATGTATCAGTCAATTCGTGGTGCACTTTTGCTTCCTTTCTTATCGCCGGAAAAAAATTGACGATGTCTTCTTCACTAAAAATAAGACATCACGTATACTATAAGACGGAAATAATACGAAAAAATCACGGAATAAGCGACATCTATTATTGATTGTATGAACTTCTCGAGATGAGAACAACAAACTAACCTCCATTTGTTTATATTGGTAAAAAGGGAACTTAATATATTATTTTGAGCAATTTAAACATTGAAAGTGTTATATTTGAACGATATCTAGTGAAGAATTGGTGTTAATAAACCACAAAATGCGCTAATGCAAACGATTAAAAAAGGTGATATGGAGATAAAATCGCAAAAAATATGCTCTGTTTCACAATGCTCTAAATATTATGGCAATTCCATTTTATCTTTGCATAAATTTCCTCCAAATCCTGAGGCAGCTCAAAAGTAAAAGATGATCTTAAAGATAGGAAAACCAATCTCAAAGTTTATGTTTGTTTGCAGCAAGCAAGATGAATTTTCAGTGGTAAGTTTTATACTTTCTAGAAGATTCCAGTGTTGAAGTATCAACATTCCATAATCAAGAAAGATAGATAGAAAGATAGAAGTGACCGAAGTTAATTGGATTATAATATATAATCCAATTAATTGGTCGAACATGTTCACCCACATAATAAAATATGTCCGAAATTGATATTTTGACTTCCATAGGCATTGCAACAAAAATTTCAGGGACAACAGAACTAAAAAACTTCGAGAACAAACCAAAATAGATACCTGGACACACCTGGTCTTTACTGGCATTTAACGAGAATCCAGCGACAATAAAACTGAAACGTCGAAAACAAATCAAGCTTCAATCCAACACAAAAAATCAACTCAAATATCTGAGATAACTAAAATTCCCTTCAATAAAAACTTTGGTTTTACAAGTGATCAAATGACAGAATATTCGTTGTTCACACCTCGATACGCCAGCAATTTCACAACTTCTTCTTTACCACCACTCGAGAGGTCCGACGGCACGACAGCCGTATCTTTCAAAGAAAAAGCGGATCTACTGGCCGGAATGTTCAGTTCTAACTCAACCCTCGATACCAATGGGAAAAAACCCCCAACGATACCTAGAATAAACTCATCAATGCCTGAGGTCGCTATCCGCCTTCGCACTATCAGAAAAATCCTACGAAATCTTGACTCTAATAAGGCAGTAGGACCAGATGGAATTCCTACAATTGTCCTGAAGACCTGTGCTCAAAAGCTCACCCCAGTTCTTTGTAGACTTTTCAAGCTATCATACAGCAAAGGAGTATTTTCGTCCATTTGAAAAAAAGCTAAAGTCCAACCCATTCCGAAAAAAGGAAAGAAGGCTATTCCTGCGAATTATCGCCCTATTGCATTGCACTCAGTCATATCCAAAGTTATAGAAAAAGCGATTAACGTAGAACTCATCAAATATCTGGAGAAATTTGAGATAATTCATGACAGACAATATGGATTTCGACAACTTCGGTCTAATGGAGATTTACTGGCTTAGATATTCACTCAGCTCTGGACGATCGCTATTGAGAAGTTTGGTGAATCCCGTGCAATAGCCTTGGATATATCTAAAGCCTTCGACCGCGTTTGGCACCAGGCATTGTTAAGCAAATTATCTGCCTATGGTCTCTCAACCAAATTGCGCTAATGGCTCATGAGCGTCATGCAATATCGCTCCTTGAAAACTCCACCTCTTGAAAACCACCACGAACCCCATTTACAGCTTCGCAGACGACAGTACACTTGTCTCAAATTTTACATCCTATCGATCACTTTCGGTGAATGATACAAATAGACTCTGTCAGTAACAGGTTGACTCCATCAATAGAGATCTTAAAACAATCGTCGAGTGGGAAACCAACAATGTTGTTCACTTCAACGCCCAAAAATTACAAAGCGCTACGTTTTCCAAGAAAGTGAATGCCTCAAATTATTCCATACCAATGTCCGGAAATACCCTTGAACCAAGTCCCTCCATCTCGATTTTGGGAGTCACGGTGTCTAATAATATGTCTTGGCATGACCATGTTGCTAACATCGCAAGCCAGAGGCTAGGTCTACCCTTTTTGCGACTATTTTCAGTAGAAAAAAATGTACAGAGTGTTAGTAAATACGTGCGACAAACTTCAGGGGGTGATTCTGCATGACAAAAAAATGACAGTTTGCTATATAAACATTTGTCCGCAAATGCTTTGTGTTTAGAGAAACGGGTTCTGGTTTAATGTTATTGTATTAGATAGTTCTTGATAATACCAACAACCGACGAGCATGTATGAGAGCACTGATGAAAGTAGAGGAAGCAAAAGATGTGTGTAAGAACCGTAGCAAGTGGAAGGAAGTGGTCTCTGCCTACCCCTATGGGAAAAAGGCGTGACTTTATGTATGTATGCAAAGAAATAAAAAATACGCGTTAAGATGTTTTATTTTTTTGCATAAAACGGCGCCCTATATGAAAAAAAAGCAGAAGAGATTTTTTGTCACAAATTTACCGAGGAATTCAAACATGATTTTTTATTTAAAATATCAGTTTTTAAAAAAATACTTTAACACCCCGTATCTCTGAAACGAAATATTTGCGGACATACATAGCAAGCTGTCAGTATTTTTTCATGCAGAATCACCCTCTGAAGTTTGTCACACTTATTTACCAACACCCTGTGTGTACGACTTTTCATAACTGTGATTATTATAAAATATGGTCTCTTTCACAAAACTTTTTATGAGATAGGACATGTCGAAAGTCAAAGTTTATGTCAAAAAGTAGGAGCAGTCATTTAAAATTAAATAAATGTGAATGTTTGAGATAGAACAACGTTCAAGACAACAAGTCAGACATGAAATATTCAAAGCTAGTTTATTTATTTATAATGTAGCAACAATAAATAAGAACAAAAATGTATTGAATTGTATTATAAACTTTAAATTTTGTTGATTTTGACGTTTTGCATTGTGTATTTTATATTACCTGTCATCAGTGTCCCATTGCACAAGTGGTTGCTGATCTTTGGCACCGGGAATAGGAAGCCTTTGTATAGGAATCAATCCGGAAGTGGTGGAAGCATAATCTTGATGGATTCTTCTAGCCTGTTCTATCCTAGCTTCAAGTTTTCTTTGTAGTTGGCGAGAGGTAGACGCTGTTGATGACCTTGGTAACGATTTGCCGATGCTGCTGCTACTGCTGGCACTGGAGCTTTCACTTCCCTGCAACAATGACCAATTAGAATCAAAAAACAAAATCTTCCCTGAGATATTCTTCATCAACGATGTAAATTTTTTTCAAAAGTCTCGGAAAAATTTTTAAAATAAAAAAAGAGAATGCAACTTAACCCAGTTTTAGCGACCGCTGATGTGTCCTATGACTCAAACTTGATATTTAAAGCTATCTATCAAAGGTCATTTTGCGCTATTAAAGAATTGTACCAAGTGTGAGCTAAAAGTAAAAACAGATTAAGAACCTGATGCTCAATCAGGATATATTGAAATATTCGCAAGAATATGAATTTGTTCCTGTAACTTTAAGAAAAACTTCAAGGTGATGATTTAATTTAATGTTAGACAGTCTAAAAATTGTTGTAAAAAGAAACTTACGTTGGGCTTAAAATTGGAATCTGCATGATGATCTCCGCTGTCGATGCCACTGTCTTCCATCACAAATATTAAACGTTATTTATAAAAGATCTAACCAATTACATTATCACTCAATAGTTTTAGGCTATTAATCTAGTCGTTTTTATTGTTTCATGTGCAGGTTCTCGAACTCTCATTTGTTTATATGCAGCTGCTGGCAAATCTGATTCCACACTAAACGTCAGTCGACACACGGGAAAAACATTACACGTCGGAAAATCAATACTAAGGTTCATAACCCGAACGGAAAAGCGGGAAAACTTACTCGAATTTCAGTCGATAAAAGTGAAGGACAATCGTAAACAGATAATAAAGACCAAATTTACACACTCTGATATGTGTATTTGTTATTTTCCATGATAAATGTATTTACTGTAGATAAATTTTTTAAAGCGATGATATACACTGTAAATAGAAAAATTAAACCTCGGACGGATAGAAAAGTTAGGTAATATTATTTATGTCGTTTTTGCTGGATGAGAAATGATTGAAGATTTGTAGATTGTAGGGGGAGTTCGTGAAGGCTATGCAGCCTCTTAAGCACCTTGACCTATCAGATCTTTTGTGAATAACCCTTAATCTATTCGAGGTCCGGGATTCTGAGACTTCGTACAAATCAGTTTCCTGGGAGCTCAGTTCCTGACATCAGAGGACTTTAAGAAGGCCCCTTCCAGGAACTTGAGCTTCTCTCAAAAAAGCGCTGAGCATTCGCAAAGCAAATGTTCTGCAGTTTCAGCGAAGTTCTCGCAGTAGCGGCAACAATCACTCTATGTTTTGCCCATCTTTTTCAGGTGATGAGGGATGGTCGAGGATAGTAATTTGTTTTTGAGCCAAAATCTGCCTCACAGAAAAGGCATTATGGACGAGTGCTTTGTAATGACGAACAAGTTTTCTTCTGTCACAAATTGGGTTGACGTCGCCTCCTGTGTTGTCCCAAAACTTTCTAGTAGTAAGTTTGAATGACATTCTGCCTCTGAGGAACTATGCCCTTTACTTCGATAAAATGTTGAAATTTGTCTTAATTTTAGATTTGCCCATTTTGGCTTTTGATAATGGTGATTTTTAATGCATGAATTGGTGTCTGAATCATACTGAAATATCCAAGTTTTAATAATATATTATTTGCACACATGCGGCCGCATGTCTTGGCGAGCCCCTGTCAACCATTTCCAACGTAGTTTACCCTGTAAGGAATTTTTCTGTTAACATAATTCTAAAAGCTAGTAGATTCACTGAAATAAGGATAATGTTACAAACTTTGCAGTGGTTTCCAGTTTCTCCACGGTTGTATTACTCGAGCGGTCAGGTCCCAGAAACAGCCTATACAGCTCAAATTTGTACCTTTTTCTCCATATCCCATTTTCCTCAATGTCCCCGTAAATTCTTCTTGGTACTTTCCTCTCAAAGCACCCCAAGATGGTCTCGTCACTCTTAGTGAGTGTCCATGTTTCGGCGTCGTGCATTAAAACCGGTCTTATCAGTGTTTTGTAGAGTTTACACTTTGTGCTTCTGGAGATGTTATGGGATTTAATTTTGGGGGCGAGCCCGGAGTAACATCTGTTGGCAAGGAGGCTGTTGTGTCATTATGAGTGGTTATCAGGAAGCCAAGGTACACGAACTCGTTAACCGATTATATATCGTCGCCATCTATCTTTAGGTTTCTGCGGTGGTTTACTGCTCTTGATATTTTTGGTGTTGCTAGCATGTACTTGGTTTTATTGATGTTAATTACTAGGCACATGTCCTCTGCTGCCCCTTTTAGTGCTCTGTATGCTTCTTTAACTGCTGCCTCTGATCTGCCTATGATATCGATATCGTCCGCGTAGGCTAGGATTTGGATGGATTTATTATATATTGTCCCCGTTATTGTTGCCCCCGACATTCGTATAGTTTTTTAAAGGGCTAGGTTGAACAAGGTGCAGGAGAGCGCGTCTGCCTGACGCAGTCCTTTGGAGGTTTTAAAGGGTTCCGACAAGTTTCATTCGATACGTACCCTATTTATTTATTTATCGTATGGCATACATCACATAAAATATTGTATAAGTTAACAGGACAACATATAGCACAATGTACAAACAGTGCAAAAATGTAAAGTATAAAAACACAAAAATATAGCATAATTACAGTTGAATGTCTAAGTTGTTAATATAATCAATTGATTCATGTGTCGCTGTCAGGAACTCATTTGGCTGACCTCCATATGCCCTCAGGTTGCAATCTTCCGTGATGTGGCGGATCGTCTGCCTTTCAGCGCCGCAGTCACACTGTGGGGAGGGTATTATGTTCCACTTGTAGAAGGCATCGGCACACCTGCCGTGGTTGGTCCTAATCCGGTTAATTGCGTGGTAGTTCAAAGCCGGCTGGGGGAGTTGTTATGCACGGCATGTTGAGAAGTTCCGGTTGGGCTGCTTCGGTCCATTTCTGCCTTCACTCATTTATTGGGTTGAAGTCAACGGCCTCCAAGTTTAGAGCCGTTTTGATGGAGGGTTTTCTTGAGCGCAACCTATTCCTGTCTATGTCCTCGATGTCTCTGTTTATTGGTAGGTGTGGGTTTTGAATAACCTTGTTGTACTCTCTGACGTACCCTGCATTCCACTTTCTCCATCATCATTCTTGTGAGATTTACCAAATGATTTGGTATTTGGAGTTCTGTCATAGCATCATAGAGTTTCCTTCTATTTATGGTAACATAGGCGACCTTGAAGTCGACAAAGATATGTTATAGTCGACTTGCCACCTCGGAATCCAGCTTGGTATCTTCCTATTTCCCTTTCCGAGTAAAGTCGAATTCGATTGCAGAGTACTACTGAGAATACTTTGTATGTCGTATTCAGTAGGGTAATTCCTCGATAGTTTGAGCACTCAAATATATCATCTTTTTTGTAGATAGTACATAGTATACCTACGTCCCATTCCGTTGGTAGTGTTTTTTGTCTCTAGATATTTGAAAAGAGTTGTTGCATGGCGGTTACTAGCTCTTCGCCGCCATTTTTGAGAAGCTCGGCAGGGAGGTTGTCGCTTCTGGAATATTTATTGTTTGCCACCTTTTTTATAGCTTTTCTGATTTCCTCTATTATGGGCGGTTCATATTCTATTTGATTTTTGGGCTTCTTGTTCTGGGATTGGTTCCTCCTCATTTGTGTTCAGTAGAGCGCTAAAGTGTTCTATTCAGCAACCCAGCACCTCACTTCTGGAGCTTAATAGTAATGTTCAAAGGTTATTCACCCTGTATGACAGATAATTTTTTTAAAAAACAATAATCAAAAATCGACCTGTTTCTGGATTTTTTCATATTAATATTTATTTAGCTAATGATGAATTTATGCGTCACTTTATGGACGTACTTTTTATGCCAAAAGATACCCCCTTCGAAATCAAAATCGACCTATTTCGGTGAATTTTTATGCGGGGTTTACTTTACAAAAAAACGCCCAGTATTTTATTTAGATACGTACAAGTGCAAATTTATTCATTTTTTAAATTTTCCGCGTAATCTTCTCCATCGACATACCCTGTAAGTTTCATCGATATGTTTCTCTACTTAGCAACCGCTCTAAAACGTCTTTCAGAGTTGTCATTGATTGTCATCAACCTAAATAATTATATACCTACGTATTTTATTTTATGAATACAAAGAAATGCCTCCAGCTAATGTTAAGAAGACAACATCAGCTGTTGTCAGTGCTGCTCCTCCTAAAGCTGTAATTATCACAATTTTTAAACAGTTTTATATTTATTTAAATAAAAAATAAACATTTTCGCTAGCAGAAAAATTGTAACGCTCTTGGTGTTGTTTTTGTTGCAGAAAAGAAATTTGAAAAAAGAAGAAACTTCAGACGATTTGGAGGAATGGAAGAAGGCAAAACAACTACTAAAACCGAAGGACCAATTGGAATTGAGCGACGCAGTAAGTTAAAATTCTTTCCGTAGCTAAGCAGAAACGTTTACATTTCATTTCCCTTTTTCAGGAGCTCAAAGAAATCATTCCGAAACAACTGACCACCACCAATACTCAATTGCCAGAAGGACTGATAGAATGGAGTTACCTTTTAGGAGAATTCATTCAAATACCGACACCGGGCAACATGCTCAGAGTTTATTCTCGAGAGGGCACTCTGCTACACAGGGAATCCGAAGAGGCTCAACAGCAAATGCTCGAAATGGGCATCGATCGTAAGTAAAGGAATCATATTTACTGTCCAACAAAGCATCTACGTTGAAATTTGGACCTTTTCCAGCAATCAAAAGTTATTTATCAACATTGAGGGTACCAACATTGAAAAAGTGTTCTCTAAAACTATACTTGAAGTCTTTAGTTCGAGTTGATCTAACGATTACAATTAGCTCTGTCATTGGTACCAACGTACTTTATATACAGGGTGGCCAACCGAAAACGAAATAGAGCCATTTGCAGAAACCTTGTAACGTGCCTATTTTTTCCCTTCTACAGTTCCATTATAATTGGGTCTCTGATAGTTTTGTATTCCTCAGGTACTCGTAAATAGTGTCGCGTACCGTATTTTGTTGTAATTTAAATATATCATTCGTTGTAAATAGTGTTGCATACCTTGTTGTGATAGGATTCGATTGTTAATGGCTGTGGCATTTTCGTTAATCGATGGAGATTGAGTGGGGGTTTTCGTTATTAGATTTTGCTTTGGTTTTTGGCCTCGATTGTTGTGTGTTGTCGGTTATATTATTGTTTGGTTTGCATTTCTGTGTGGATGGGGCTGGCTATCAACACGGACGAGCGCGACTCTGAGTGTGGAACATAGATTTGCGAATATTGTTGGTTGACGTCGGTTCCGTGTCATTTTTCTTGATATCCGGCCTGGGAAGTGGTCAGTCGTTTGGTGGCAGTCTTGGGAGTGGTGTGGTGAGAATTTTTGGGACGGTGTGATATTGGCAAGTGTGCAGAACCTCTACGGTTTTTCTTTCATATCTGGCTGTATTTGGGCCATCTTAATTGGATTTTGAAGAAAAGCCATTTAATTTTTAACTTGACCATTCTTTCTTACCTTTGTTGTTGATATTTTGGATTTTGGTGTCGAGTTAAAATAACCGCATGCGGGATTTGATTGAGGGAAGCCATTGCTAATTAACAGGTGCCGTTCCATAATCAAACCGGCCACAGGAGTAGTGAATTCGTATACCCAAAGGTTACAAGTGATTTATTTTAGAATATTTAAACGACGTGATTTGTTTTTGACACCACGATTAAGTTTTGTTTTAATTTATTAATATGGTACATTGTTGAAAACTATTTATTGCATTGGATAATATGCCAAGGCTGAACTTTGATTAAAGTAATCTTCTCAATTGTTCTTTGTGTCCAAGTAAAAATGTTTTCTTTATACTTATTTGTAAATATCCTACAATATTGATATTTTGAAGGACAGCCATTGTAAAAAGAAATATTTTTAAATAAGCTCGATTGTTTTAACAGTGTAAATCTTTATGTAAATGGTAAAAACATGAGTAAATTAGCAGCCTTATGTGAACGTTTGATTAAGTATTATTAAAAAGTTGACTTATATACGTTTTTTTTTTGGTAACTTGGTAAAGTTTGTTACTCTTACTTTTGTTTTGGTTATTTTATGGAATCGTAAACTTTGGATTTTTGATTTATTGTTGGCTGTTAATTTTGACTATATTTGTTATAATTTTATTATTGAACTGTGTACTTTGATTTATTGTAGGAGTAAAGTATCTAATATATTTTAGCTATAATTTTATTTATTTAGTTCACCATAATCTCAGTTGTTTATCGTGTGGCTCTGCTAGTGCCTATAAGACCTAGGGGTTTCCGGCTTGAACCGTCTAAGTCGGTGGCGCGGCTCACTTTTATATTCACTTTTATTTTCCTTTTTTTTTTCTTCTACCCTCTACGGCTGAGCTCGGGCATAATTTGCCAGTAGAGAGACCGCTGGCAGAGTACTCTATAGAGAACGAAAAAAGACGTGGCAACCTCGTCAACATTTTAGAAAAACGCTCTGACCGGTCGATTTTTAATTAAAGGAGGACACTCTTTTCCGGTATTTTTGATTCCACTTCTTTCAACCCCAAGCAAGGGTAAGAATTACCCCAAATTTTTTAAAATGCATTGAGGGTCGGATAAGATGTCTTTCAAAAGCTCTTACAATTCTCTATACAATAGTCTTTAAATTTTAAAATTCCGTCCATTACTTATTGAGAAATTAGATTTTAAATGTAGAGCTTATCTGCAAACAATCACTTTTTTTTACTTCTTTATTCAGTAATCTATCCGGAGACAATAAGCTTTTGGTTTGACAGTATTGGCATGTGTAGGGGGGTTCCAGTGAGACACCTACGTATTTCTTAACCTAGGGTTAGTTGTATATACTGTTGCAACTTTTAGTTCTTCCGTGGGTTCGGCGATTAAAACTCTCGATACACTAACAAAACAATGTTTATTCCAATACGATAAATTCTACTTTTATTAATAACTTAGATATACAATTTTTTATAACTATTTACATTTCCTAACTCATAAACACTTTTAAAACTACTACTAACTCTGTCCGCCCGCTGTTCCTTTTTATACCTGTAAGTTATTCTTCATACTTCCTAGTTCTTAGGAAACCCCTTGGCAGTGTGTGCACGTTACGTCTCTGCATGATGTCCTGTAACACCTTGTACAGTCAGTATTGATAAAATGGGTAACACTATTTGTGGTTTTCAGCTGCCGAATTTTTTTCCTCCGAAATAACGTTAATGCCGGATGCTGAAGAAGAACAAGAAGAGGAAGCAGAAGAGGGAGAGACTGTGGCAGAAGAAGGTCACTTAGATGAGGACGCCGAATCGAGAATAACCACAAAGGAAGACGATGAAGAAGAAGAAAAGCCTCCAGAGCCTGAGAAAGTCGAGGAACCCGAAGAGCCGGACGAAGATGAAGGGGGAGTGCAAATCGAGAAAAAGGCACCCCCCAAAACGGGGGGACGGCCGAGAAAATTGACCAATCAATTTAATTTTTGCGAACGAGCCGCTCTGACTTATAACAACCCTACCAGGGTAAGTTGTCGTTCTTTTTTTCTTCGCCGCGTATACATCTCTACGTATTCTTTCAGAGTCAAGAAACGCAAACGACGCCTCCACCGATGGCTACGTTTTCGTCGAACGTCCTTCAATGGGTGATATACGACGCATATCAAATAGATTTCGAAGCGCAAGAGCAGGAAAGAGAAAGGGAACGGAGAGAAAAAATGGGATTAGCACCGAAAGTTTACGCCAAAAAGACTCAGCAACAACTCGCCGACGACATGCAGGGAAGAATCTTCGAAGCGACCAAAGTTCTTGAGCGCATGATCAACCAGAACACCTACAACGAAATGGCCAAAGGTACAGTGAATACAACACAAAATATATTGCACGTCATCAATTACGACGATATAATATCAAAGCAGTGATACTACCTGTCGAAATATTCAAATGTCAACATTAATTTTTGTAGATAAGGTACTTTAAACACATCACTTCATAACATGTTAATGCTGCTGTACTATTTATTTTCAAATAGGACGAAGTAACGTGTTCTTTGACATTTAGTTGACATTGACAAACTGTGAAGTTCCGATTAAGGAAGAAAGAGTGAAACAAGTAAATGAGTTTTTATACCTGGGTTCAAAGTTTACGGGAGATGGAAAGTATGACAGTGACGTTGAGCGAAGGGTGTTGGCAGGAAAACAAATGAATGGGGCACTGCATAGATTTATGAACACCCAGAAAGTGTCAAAAAAGGCACGCCTGGCTGTGCATAGAGGAGTGTTGGTTCCTACACTTATGTATGGTGGTGAATGTTGGGTTTGGCAGAAGAAGCATGAAAATAGGATTAATGCCTGTGGAGATGAGTAGTCTGAGAAATATAGCCGGAGTGACTCGGTTGGATAAAGTAAAGAATAGTGAGATAAGAGAACGATGTGGTGTAAAAGAAGATGTGGTTACAAAGATAGATAAGGGAATGCTTAGATTGGACACGTAGAATAATAATAATAATATTCTTTATTTCATATAAACATTTCTATATACAACACAATATATACATATGTATGGTACATACAAACATTGAAAGAAAAGACGTCAAATAAAAAACAATAATTTTAGTGATTTGTTTCAAAATATTCTTTCAAATCATATGGTTCCAGATTCAACAGAAGTTGTTTCACTTTATTCTTGAAGATACTATGTGTCGTGATAGACTTAAGACTGTTCGGTAATTTATTAAATATTCTGATGCACATATATGAGGGATTTTTTTCTGTGAGTGTTAGTCTGTGTATAGGAAAGTTAATATTAAGTGTTCGTGTATTATAGTTGGGATTCATGTAATTTTCTGTGAAAACCTGCTTGTGCTTATGTAAAAATGTTAGACATTCGAATAAATATAGTGCAGCGACTGTTAAAATTTGTTTTTCTTTGAATAAACCTCTACAGGATTGTCTGAAGGGCATTTTATAGATAGTTCTCAAAACTCTTTTTTGTGCAATGAATATTTTTTGTAGATTAGGTTCTGTTCCCCAAAACATAATTCCGTATCTCAACACTGACTCAAAATTTGCATGGTACAGAATTTTTACAGTTTTTTCATTCATGTATTTTGAAGTCATTCTGATTGCATAAATGACCTTGTTCAGTTTTTGATAAACGGAATCGGTCTGCCTATTCCATTTCAGGAAATTATCTATATATACTCCTAAAAATTTTGTGTACTCATTGATTTTTGTTTCATCATCCTGCCAGCTTATACTCAACGGTTTCTCTTTGCTACACCTGTCGGTACTAAAAATCATCAAATTTGTTTTATTTGCATTCAACAGTAATTTATTTTTATCGAACCAATTCTTCGCATCTCCCTGGCTTATAAGGTCTTCACTTTCTTCAGCACCAATTATTAAATTTGTGTCATCTGCGTAATTTACTACAGTTTCCTCTACGTTCTGGGCAATGGTGCATAAATCATTCAAGTAAATTATGAATAAAATCGGCCCTATTACACTCCCCTGTACAATTCCTGTTGTGTTAATCAATAAATCTGATATTTTTGAAACCCCACCCGTTGTGATTGTTACCCTTTGGGCTCTTGAGGATAGGTACGATCGAAACCAGTTGTGTGCTTTTCCTCGGATTCCATAAGTTTCAAGTTTTTCCAACAGATACTCTTGATTCAACGAGTCATATGCCTTCGATAATTTTAGGAAAATGGCTAGTGCTAGGTTGTTATTCTCAATTAAATCTAAAATACTTTTGGTGAACTGGAAAATGGCGGTTTGGGTCGACCTACCTTTCAAATATGCATGCTGGGTGTTTGTAAAGAAATTTGTAACATTCAGAAAGTAAGTCAGTCTAGAGCACATCGCTAACTCAAATAATTTTGAGAAGCCTGGTAGCAGATTGATGGGCCTGTAGTTTTCTATTAGCTAAGGATCCCCTCTTTTGAGGAGAGGTTTAATAAGAGCTTGTTTCAATTTTTTGGGAAATACACCTTGTCTGAATGAGCTGTTGATGAGAAATGAGAGAAATTCACAAATTTCCGACACCGTCAACTTAACAATACTCAATGGGATCTCGTCATCTCCACTGCTGTGTTTGTTCCTGAGAGATCTGGCGAGTTCAATGATCTCTTCAGGTGTTGTCGGTCTGAGAAGCATTGACCAAGGACGGATAAAGGAAGATTGACGAAACAAATTTATAAGTCGAGTGTGAATGGACGGAAGTCCGTAGAGGTCGACCTCGGCGAACATCGATCAGATCAACATTGTTTTGGAGAAAGGCCGGGTCAAGTTAGTACCAACAACCGACGAGCATGTATGAGAGCACTGATGAAAATAGAGAAAGCAAAAGATGTGTGTAAGAACCGTAGCGGAAGTGGTCTCTGCCTACCCCTACGGGAAAAAGGCGTGACTATATGTATGTATGACAAGCGATAATGTTGTTTTTGTGTATTATTATTACACAAATTATTTTTTCGTCGTAGATTACAAGTACTGGGAGGACCCGTCGGACGAGTACAGGGAGGAAGAAGGAACGCTGTTGCCGCTTTGGAAATTCACCTACAACAAAACGAACAAGCACACTGTTACGGACCTAGAATGGAATCCTTATTACTACGATTTGTTTGCTGTTTGTTTCGGCTACTGTGAGTCTCTATAGATTAAAGTTTTTGATATTAAAAATGCCGGCGTCGTGATTATCACTACGATTATTATTTTAGTGGATTACACGAAGCCCATCGCGGACGGCTATCTATGTTTGTTTACCATCAAGAATCCATCGTATCCCGACTACATTTGCGTGGCGGAATCTGCGGTGATGTGCGTCGACATTCACGCAAAATATCCCTACATGGTCGTCATCGGACTGTACGACGGCAGCGTCCAAGTGTTCAACGTCCAAGCCACCTGCAAAGAACCTGCTTACAAAAGCAACAACGTCACTAACAAACACAGAGGTATAGTCTGGGAGGTACCTATTTTAATTTTATTACATACATTCGCTTACCTGATATCGAGACGCGTGTGACTTCAACTTTATTTTCGAAAAATAAAGTATTTTTGGAGCGGAACTCGCATATGCTTTGCATCGTTACTGGATTTGAATTTGTAGGAATTTTGTTCGAATAACGTTTTAGGTGAAATGGGCTCCAGATCTACCTGACGGAGAGCTAAATTTTTTTTCTGTGGCAGCCGATGGTAAAATTAACAATTGGGTATTGATGCAAAATGATTTATCTGTTACCACCATTACGACGTTATATTTAGATCAAGCTCCTGTAGCGGGTCCGGATGGAACGATGTTAAAAGTAAAAGGTATTTCATAGCGCATATTTATAGATATTTTTTTTTTACTTATTCTGTCGATTAACCATGACAAGTGACAGCTTTCACTATTATTTCTCATTTTTATATTTTAATAAAATATACGAGTATTTTAAATGGATATTTATTTTTGAGTTGTTTATTGACAGTCTAATGACAATGACAAATGACAGTTTTTTTTATTATTTTCCATTTCATGATTTTAATGAAGAATACTAGTATGCCATAACTTTTTTTTAAATAATTAATTTTCAGTTGTTCTTTGACGTTTTACCGACACTGACAACTGACAGTTTTATCTATTATTGCTCATTTCTTAATTTTAATGAATACTAGTTAGTAGGTGTCCCGTAACTTTTTATGGATGATTAATTTTCAGTTCTTCTTTGACGTTCTACCGACAACGACAAGTGACAGTTTTATCTGTTAGTTCTCATTTCTTAATTTTAATGAATAGTAGTTGGTAGGTGTCCCGTAACTTTTTATGGATGATTAATTTTCAGTTCTTCTTTGACGTTCTACCGACAACGACAAGTGACAGTTTTATCTGTTAGTTCTCATTTCTTAATTTTAATGAATACTAGTTAGTAGGTGTCCCGTAACTTTTTATGGATGATTAATTTTCAGTTCTTCTTTGACGTTCTACCGACAACGACAAGTGACAGTTTTATCTGTTAGTTCTCATTTCTTAATTTTAATGAATACTGGTTGGTAGGTGTCCCGTAACTTTTTATGGATGATTAATTTTCAGTTCTTCTTTGACGTTCTACCGACAACGACAAGTGACAGTTTTATCTGTTAGTTCTCATTTCTTAATTTTAATGAATACTAGTTAGTAGGTGTCCCGTAACTTTTTATGGATGATTAATTTTCAGTTCTTCTTTGACGTTCTACCGACAACGACAAGTGACAGTTTTATCTGTTAGTTATCATTTCGTAATTTTAATGAATAGTAGTTGGTAGGTGTCCCGTAACTTTTTATGGATGATTAATTTTCAGTTCTTCTTTGACGTTCTACCGACAACGACAAGTGACAGTTTTATCTGTTAGTTCTCATTTCTTAATTTTAATGAATACTGGTTGGTAGGTGTCCCGTAACTTTTTATGGATGATTAATTTTCAGTTCTTCTTTGACGTTCTACCGACAACGACAAGTGACAGTTTTATCTGTTAGTTCTCATTTCTTAATTTTAATGAATACTGGTTGGTAGGTGTCCCGTAACTTTTTATGGATGATTAATTTTCAGTTCTTCTTTGACGTTCTACCGACAACGACAAGTGACAGTTTTATCTGTTAGTTCTCATTTCTTAATTTTAATGAATACTAGTTAGTAGGTGTCCCGTAACTTTTTATGGATGATTAATTTTCAGTTCTTCTTTGACGTTCTACCGACAACGACAAGTGACAGTTTTATCTGTTAGTTATCATTTCGTAATTTTAATGAATAGTAGTTGGTAGGTGTCCCGTAACTTTTTATGGATGATTAATTTTCAGTTCTTCTTTGACGTTCTACCGACAACGACAAGTGACAGTTTTATCTGTTAGTCCTCAATTCGTGATTTTAAATGAATACTAGTTGGTGGGTGTGTTGGTTCCTACACTTATGTATGGTAGTGAATGTTGGGTTTGGCAGAAGAAGCATAAAAAAAAGGAAAGTTCCAAGCGAGACTAGATCATAAGATTAAGTAGCAATGAAAGGCTGGTATCAAAGGCAAAACAATATGATTATATGGAGTTTTACCAGACCTTTTAAATGAGGTATGACTTAATACCTAACGTCATTTGAAAAAAAAATTATGTATTTTTTAAAAAATTTAATTTAAAAAAAGTTTACGAGAGATGGAAAGTATGACAGTGACACTGAGCGAAGGGTATTGGCAGGAAAACAAATGAATGGTGCACTGAATAGCTTTATGAATAGCCAGAAAGTGTCAAAAAAGGCACGACTGGCTGTGCATAGAGGAGTGTTGGTCCCTACACTTTTGTATGGTAGTGAATGTTGGGTTTGGCAGAAGAAACATGAAAATAGGATTAATGCTGCGGAGATGATTAGTCTGAGCAGTATAGCCGGAGTGACTCGGTTGGATAAAGTAAAAAATAGTGAGAAAAGAGAATGCTGTGGTGTAAAAGAAGATGTGGTTACAAAAATAGATAAAGGAATGCTTAGATGGTTTGGACACGTATAAAGGATGGATGAAGGAAGATTGACGAAACAAATTTATAAGGCGAGTGTGAATGGACGGAAGTCGGTAAAGGTCGACTGCTCGGCGAACACCGATCTCGATCAGATCAGCATTGTTTTGAAGAGTACCAACAGTACCGACGAGCATGTATGAGAGCACTGATGAAAGTAGAGGAAGCAAAAGATGTGTGTAAGAACCGTAGCGGAAGTGGAAGGAAGTTGTCTCTGCCTACCCCTAAGGGAAAAAGGCGTGACTTTATGTATGTATGTAGGTATCCCATAACTATTTATGGATAATTAATTTTCAGTTCTACTGACAAAAACAAGTGACCGTTTTGTCTATTATTGCTCGTCTCAAAATTTTATTGAAAAATACTAGTATTTGAATTTTTTTTTAATATTTAATTTTCAGTTGTTCATTGTCATTCTGTTGACGATAAGTGACAGTTTTGTCATCTATTTTTGACGTTGGTAATTGAAATATTTATTATAAACTTTTATTTGTAAAAATGAATAAATATAAAGCCTTTTAACATGAAATGAGGTTAAGGTTATCGGTTTTCTGATTTAAGCGTGTGCAAGTTGCGTAAAAATCCACCCCAATAAACCTCAGATATACTTAGTTGGTACCGAGGAAGGACTAATTTTTAAATGCAGCGTAGCCTACAGTTCCATGTATCTCATGACGTACAAAGCTCATCAACTTCCGGTATACAGGATCGATTTTAACAAATATAACACCGATATCTTCATATCGTGCAGTTCTGACTGGAGAGTAAAAATTTGGGAAGATAACAGACAGTAAGTTTAATTACTTATCATTATAATTATTCGTCTTATTGAAAGATGGCGCCCCTGCCAGTAGCTAACGCCTAATTTGTAAAAGATCTATTAGATGAAAATATTTTTTATTTCAGGGAACCCCTATACGTGTTCGATATAGGCGATAGAGTCGGAGACGTCAAGTGGGCGCCATATTCTTCAACTGTTTTTGCTTGCGTCACTTTGGAAGGAAAACTTTGCGTCTACGATTTGAATATTAACAAATATAAACCAATATGTATTCAGGCAATTGTATCGAGAAAGAAGAACAAAATAACGAGACTCTCCTTCAATTACAAGTCGCCCATTATTATCGTAGGTGATGACAAGTAAGTAGACCCAAAGACAATTGATTGTGTTCTGTAAGTAATTCAGAAGAACGTGTAATTGACAGTTGACTTCGATAACAATTCATTTTATGTTTCAGGGGTTGTGTTACGACTGTAAAACTTTCTCCGAATCTCAGAATTCCGTGTAAAGCGCCAAAAAAAATGCAACACTTGGATCAGTGGACGTTACAATGTATGAAACTGGACACATTGTTAGCTCTCGTCAGAGAGCCCATTACTTTGACTATACCACCAGATACCGCTGGATCAGAAGAATAAATAGACTTAGGTATTGTTAATGATAACTGAATATAAATAAATAAAAAATATATTAATTTTTTCATTTTTCTAATATTTTCAAAAAAAAAATTTAAAGTCATGTAAATTTCTTTACATAATATAATGATTTATAAAAGAAAACAACTGAAAACATTTTAAAATATTTTAATTTTAACATTAAATAAAGTTCTACATTTTATTAATAACTCGGAAATATTTCGACATCTCTAGAAGCAATTTGGCACATTATACGTTATATACAAGAAGAGTTTTAAAAATATATAATATATTCATTTCAAAAAGAACATTTTAACAGAGCAATGCCAGAAGAGAATAAACACATTACTTAAGACATTATTTTATGTTTAAAGATTATTTAAAATGATGAAGACAATAAAATGCTGTCAATGTCAAAATTACAGACGTACTGACTTAAAGCTTTGAAACGTCAAAGCTACTTGAATAAAAAATAAGATTGACAGGTAATTTTAAAGTAATGGGGAAAAATCACGTGTGAACAACAAATATTCTGTCATTTGATCACTTGTAAAACCAAAGTTTTTTTTAAAGGGAATAATAGTTATCTCAGAAATTTGAGTTAATTTTTTGTGTTAAACTAATGGATTGAAGCTGGATTTAAGGTTTGTTTTCGACGTTTCAGTTTTATTGTCGCTGGATTCTCGTTAAATGCCAGTAAAGACCAGGTGTGTCCAGGTATCAATTTTGGTTTGTTTTTTCGAAGTTTTTCAGTTCTGTTGTCCCTGGAATTCTTGTGGCAATGTCTATGAAAGTCTAAATATCAATTTCTAACATGTTGTATTATGTGGAAACGTGTTCCACTAGATAAGGATTATATATTATAGTCCAATTAACTTCGTACACTTCCCTTTCTTAATTATGGAATGTTTTTTTTATTGAAAATAGTCGCAAAAAGGGTATACCTATCGTGTGGGCCGCGGATGGCCCGCACTGCGACTATTAGAAGGGCGAGAGATTATATAAAGGAGATAATTGTGGACCCGCTTTTTGAAAAGTTGCAGGTCATAGTTCTCTGAAAAAAACTGATTTTGGAAGCTTGTTCTATTCCGTTACAGCCCTGTAAAAGAAGGATTCTTGATGGAGATTGGTCCTTGTAGCGTCAATCTTGAGAGTAACTAGGTGAGACTGATCAGCGTGCCGAGTTCTTCGGCCGAATGTGGTCAGTGGTGGTATAAGAGTTTTTATTTCTCTGGAGCATCTGCCATGAAAATATCTGTAGAATAATGTCTGGTCTGCAACTCTTCTTCTATGTTCTAGTGGGTGAAGGGTATCTGTGAGAGTTGAGCTGTTTATCAACCGAATGGCCCTTTTCTGAATGAAATCTAGATGACGAAGAGAATGCCTTGGTGCTGAACCCCAAATGTGCGAGCAATACTCCAATAGAGGTCGGATTTAAGCCTTGTACGTCGTCAACAGTTGATCAGGAGTAAAAAACTTTCTAGCTTTCCACAGAAAACGTAGCCTCTGGCTTGCTGACTTTGCGATGTTAGCAACATGGTCATACCAAGACATATTATTAGAAACCGTGACTCCCAAAATCGAGATGGAGGGACTTGGTTCAAGGGTATTTCCAGACATTGTGATGGGATGATTTGAGGAATTCACTTTCTTGGAAAACTTGGCACTTTGTGTTTTTTGGGCGTTGAACTGAACAAGATTGTTGGTTCCCCACTAGACGATTTCTTCAAGATCTCTATTGATGTAGTCAACCTGTTCCTGCCTGATTCTATTGGGCGTTCAAGTATAAGGTAACGCAATTTATGGGGAGGGGGGTCTTGTAAAACGTTACGATGCGTTACAATGGCGAAAGGGGGGTTTGAAAAACGCGTTACGTAATATTGTTTTTATTTAAATAAAAAGCATTTCTTTGCGCAACACCATTGTGACTTGTAGGTAAAAATAGCCACTTAGGTGTTACGTAACGGGAGGGGAGAAGGGTTTCAAAAAAATGTTACGGCGCATTACATAGGGGGGAGGGAGGGTCAAAAATCTTCAAAAGCTGCGTTACGTAATACTTGAACGTCCCCTATCACCTTTTTTAATCCTTTGCATTTTTGGATTTTGTGGTTTATTAACACCAATTCTTTACAAAATATCGTTCAAATATAACACTTCCAATGCTTAAATTGCACGAAGTAATATATAAAGTTAACTTTTCACCAATATAAACAAATGGAGGTTAGTTTGTTGCTCACACCTCGAGAAGTTCATACGATCAATAATAGATGTCGCCCACTCCGTGATTTTTTCCTATTATCTGACACATAACCATGGGCGGGTAGGTTGTTGTGTGTGTATATATCAAAATAATTTTTTAAAACAAAATTACCACCGTATTTAAAACACGTTATTCTCTCTCTGATAATTTGCATATAATTGCTATATTGGAAGATACTACTGATTAACTCATTTCAAATCCTACACATAACTTTTTTTAAATCAGGAGAAATCCAAACTAATCAAACTATAATTACAATTTTAGGAATGTACTGAGCTGTCAATGTTATTGCACGGAGATGTGCCTCCTTACCTTTTAGCCTCTTGGGCAATCCTAAAATCGTGATAACAGTTTAATCAGTGGCGTATCGAACGTACTAAATATCACATATTCGTAATAATGAAATAATTACCAATAACTCATCGGTTTATTATTATTATAATTTCTTTTTACCACCTAATAGTAAAATAGCACGATTTTTTAAAAAACGTTCGTCTCTCGTTTTGACGTATATTTTTGGCATTTATATTTTCGAAGTGAATCTTCTATACGCGCGCTGGGAGTAAAAATTCAAGGCCTTGTCACACGAGCTAGCGAGACGAAAATGTGTAACGATTCATAACGCGCATGCGCGAGGAGAAGCGTAGCATAGAAATACTTAGCAACGCGACGTCTATTTGTATAGCCCACGTGTTTGTCATGACAATTGCAAAATATTTTAATATTTTAGCCGTTTAAACGTTAAAAGTTTCACTTCTGATATGCGCACGTAGAGCGCACATCTTTTTTTATACGTTTAATATTAAAACTTTTATTAAGAATGCTAATACATTTCATGTAAGGAAGATGAACATTCGAAATTGCAATATATTTAAAATTACTTTGTGGAAAATCTACGATTATCTGCAGATTATTAAATATAGTGAATGCAAGGCTTCAACATATTCTCCCTCAAAGACATTCTGCTTGAAAAAAAATTGTTTAAAATAGACTTTCTAAAAACGCGAACAAAGTAAATTGAGCAGCTGTTAGTTGGAAATTCAAATGATTGCTTTAATACCTTTAAAGTCGGTGTGTAAATATCACAAAATTCATGGAAATTTAAGTTTGCTAGGATCCGGATACTCGGGGATTTCGATGGCCCCTTTGCCGAATTTCAGCTCCAGAAAATCCCGAATGTTATTCGGACTCGGCACAGTTCTACCTACGAAGTCTATGCTTGACATTGGATGCAGAAAATGTTCGGGGAATTCCATATTTTTATGGCTGGTATACCAAGAATCTTTGCACATGGTACCGTTTTTGGAATAAAACGGGAACAGGTTGACGTGTACTTTGTTAGTTTTGCTAAAGTGCACCCTGTAAAAGTTACCTTCGGTTGCTTTTTCCCAGAAAAAACCCTTCTCGTCGACTATCGGCTTAGTTTCGGCTATTTTCAACCAAGAGCATCGATCCGCATCTTCCCTTATGAATCCCACATCCACGTCATGGTCCCACGGCAGAATATCTCCATTCCTCATCGCTCCCAGCAAGCTACCTGCTTCCAACCAATAACGGATTCCCGCTTCGTCCAAAATGCTGAACGTATGCCTAGCTGTTTTTCGTAAATTACCCAAACAGCAAGGAGGCGTCCATCTACTTTCGAAGAGATAAGATGGCATCGAGTCCAACACCGTTCCGAAGCATCTGGCAGTGTCTTTTGTGCAGCCATACCTGATTAACATACAAAAAATATTTCAATCGGCACTCGCAGTAATTTATCTCTAAAATGTCTTTAATAAGATTTAAATTTGAGTGCTCTAATTCGATATTTATTATATTGATATATTTTACTTCAATGGGGTTAAAAAAACTTACACAAAAAGTCACTTACCATTCGGTAACTCCTGTTTCTCTGATGACCTGTTTGATTTTGAAAATATCATAAAGGTTGCTTAATCTGGCTGCATGTACTTGTGTTTGTTTCCATTGTGCGTGGTGTGAACGAAAAAGTGATTTGCCTTCATGAAAAGACAACCCTTTTATAATGTTGACCTGAAAATGTGATCAATTATTTTAATAATAAAACAAAAATAACTTGATAATTACATTTTATACAAATAAATAAATCAAATAGGGTGTCTAAAACGATTTAAATATTTATTCAAATAATATCAACTTGATGAAGTTTCTCTCTAACTTAGGCAACATACATTACATAAGATGGTTTTGACATACATACATACATATAGTCACGCCTTTTTCCCTTAGGGGTAGACAGAGACCACTTTCTTCCACTTCCGCTACGGTTTTTACACACATCTTTTGCTTCCTCTACTTTCATCAGGGCTCTCATGCATGCTCGTCGGTTGTTGGTACTCTTAACCTGGCCTTTCTTCAAAACAATGTTGATCTGATCGAGATCGGTGTTCGCCGAGGTCGACCTTTACCGACTTCCGTCACTTCACACTCGCCTTATAAATTTGTTTCGTCAATCTTCCTTCATCCATCCTTTTTACGTGTCCAAACCATCTAAGCATTCCTTTATCTATCTTTGTAACCACATCTTCTTTTACACCACAGCATTCTCTTATCTCACTATTTTTTACTTTATCCAAACGAGTTACTCCGGCTATACTTCTTAGACTACTCATCTCCGCAGCATTAATCCTATTTTCATGCTTCTTCTGCCAAACCCAACATTCACCACCATACTGATAAGTGTAGGAACCAACACTCCTCTATGCACAGCCAGACGTGCCTTTTTTGACACTCTCTGGCTGTTTATAAAGCTATGCAGTGCTCATTCATTTGTTTTCCTGCCAACACCCTTCGCTCAATGTCACTATCATACTTTCCATCTCTCGTAAACTTTGAGCCCAAGTACACAAATTCATTTACTTGTTCCACTCTTTCTCCCTCAGTCGAAACTTCAGTTTGTCATGCTTTCTTCTCTTTCAAAAACCATTACTTTCGTTTTGCTTGCATTTTGACAGACTGACAAAATATTTAGTTTACGCCACTGTGGCCCGATTCTCAAATGTCTAGCGTGTCAATGTCGCATGCGACATCACAAAATTGTTTATTGAAATTAAAAATTAGTACAGTCGACTCTCGATAATTTTAAACTCAAGGGACCAGAGATAAATTTCATATTACCAAGAGTTCAAAATTACAAGCGTTCAAATAACCACGAGGGGGAGGGGGGACTTAAGTAAATAAGAATTTGATCAAAATTCGTGATTTATTATTATGTATTAACAATTAAATATAATAATACAATTATTCACATTTTTTTTTTCGAAAAGAAGTCCGTAATCTTTTTTTGACTGAGCGACTTCAGTCTATCATTGTCCAAAGAATGTTCGATAGTGGTGAGAGTAATCGTCATTCGTGTCGGTTCCGATTGCATAGAAGCATAGAGTCTGTACATTTATGTAAACAAACGACAGGTGCATGATAAACGCTTTTAATTATAGAGCGTAGGGAAGCCTGGACTTCAAGTTATCGCATGTTGGCGAGATTCAAATTAACGAGTGTCAAATTATCGACAGTCGACTGTATTCTCAAATTTCGATAGACATGAAGACGAGTGGGTAGGAGCCACTCGACATATCATTAATGTAAGGTTATGTAGTTCTTCTGGTGTACATAATATACTAAATAAATACTGTGGTATATTTTTTTTTGCTGTTGTTGGTTTGTCACTTTTGAGTAAAATAAACTTTCTGTTTGAAACGTTACAATAGACGAATTTAATGTCGAGCATGTACAAACCTTCCAATACCTTGGGGCAATAATAACAGTGGATAATAACGTACATGAAGAAAGCAAGCATCACATCACCCAAGGAAATTAATGTTACTTCGCCTTAAAGCCACTCTTCAAGTCCAAACACCTCTCTAGAGCTACAAAGCTGTATGCCAGCCCAGATATAATACAAAAAATAAAGAAAAGAGGCCGCTAGGAAGCCCCAAATTAGGATGGCGGGAAAACGTAAGGAAGGACCTCTCAACTCTGGAAGTCAAACTAAATAGATGGCAGGAAACCGCACAAGACCGTGATAGATGGAGGCAAGTAGTGCAGGCAGCTAAAACCCACCCTGGGTTGTATTGCTACAGATGGATGGATGGATGGATGGATGGAAACTTTTTGTTCATTGTGAGTTTCCTAATCAGTTTGAAATGATGGACGAAGAAATACAAATTTTACAAGCTATTCAAAATCTGGAGGATAATAAAGAAGCTGCAGAATTTGAGAGACATGTCCACCGTTATTATGACTGTTTCAGGAAGTTAAATGATAACATGTTTGTGAAAATATTTTGACTGTCTAAAGATTTAGAGAACAATTTAATGGAAACAAATTCCTTTTTGCTTTGCAGAACAATAGAATTTTATAGTAATTTCCATTTCAAATCTGAACCCCACCTTAAGTAAAAAATTAAAAATTATAATTCTACCACAAATCACAAATACATACAATAATGACAGAACAACCGCACCTGTCTTCTTCTTGAGTAGTTCCCGGGAATTGGCGAGAATACCTAATTCGGAAGTCAGTAGACATTTGCACTCGACATATTGTCGCGTTTTACATTTCTGATAAACATTTGAGAATCGGGCGCCTGGTACCTGATTTGGTTTCAATCAGCACTGGAAATGGCATTGCTGTCGTAGAAGAAGTGCCTTTCATTATTCATTCCTAATTCTAATCCAACAGATGTAAAACTTCCACTATTAAAACATGCAATATTTGATTTAACACCCAAATTTTAGTACCTCCAAATGGTCATGCATAGATAACTATAAAAAAAGAACACACACAAATTATTCAGCTTTAAGTAAATAAGGGAGCTAAAGAGAAAGCAAAAAACACATTTTTCGCGTAATAAATTGCTCTCATCTACAACTAGAGATGTTACATAGAATGGACAAATCATGGTTTGTTCATCATCTACAAAGAATGTGTTTGAAAAAATATATTGCCATAACAAGCACTTTATGCAATAAAGTGAAAAAATAGAGAAATATATATGTGTTCTTTTCACAACAAGAATACAACTACCAACTACTATACTTCTAAACATTAAAACGCACCATTTCCATACCTTCAGATTTAATGCTGCCGTTTGAAGATAAAGAGAATGAGGAAATGGCAGTAAAAAAGCATTGGACAACATCCTTAAAATCTTAGTTTCCAAAAGTATAACATGTTTTCCTATCACAGCATCACAAGTCATATTTTTTAATGAATCATATTTAACTGTCCATTCTCTAATGTTAATAGTCGTTTTCAGACAGTTAAGCACATTCCTATGGTTATTAGCAGCAGCTACAATAATACTTTCGGGGTTTTTCGTTATGGCATTGACCATAATTTGCAGGCTTTGCCTGGATGTGATTCTCGTTGAGTCAGGTACGAATAAAACATATTTAGTTTTTATTTCACTGGTGGGGTAATGATTCACAAAGCCAGTTTTTAAATCGGGTGTTAATTTAACAAACTTGACAGTAGGAGTGTTATTCATTAATACGATATCTAGAGGAGGATATGGAAGTTCATCGTAAATTATTAATATTTTTATAGAAGTAAATGCATTTATAAACGAATGTGAGGTTAAGGTAACATCATTTTCTTGTAATTCGAATTCTCTAATTATGACTGTCACCAACTCTCTCAGATTCTTTCTGGGAGCTTTTGTAACTGGCGGTGGAATTAATTTTTCTTCAATATTTGTTTTAATTATGCCAGATAATAACCGCGATGCATAGTAAAATGTTAATATTTTAATTAGTATAAGCACAACCAAAAATGGAAATGACTTTAACGATCTAAAACGCATAATAAAAAAACTTACGTTCGGCTAAATTTATTAAATTGTATCATTTATTAATTAAAACTAAATTCATATTTGTTTTTATTTTGCTTTCTGTTAAACGTCAATTTGTTTTATTTTAATCAATCTTATACAAGTGCTCGCTGTATAGAGAAGGCATCGACAAATAAATAGCTACATCAGTTTGAGACAGATGGCGCGTCGATGTATATTTCACAGGCATATTCAGGAGTGAATTTAGGCTTAGTTTCGGGCCTAGTTCATCGTTATTGTCTATAAAAAAATATAAAAGATCTTTATTACATTATTAATGTTGTTTTTTTATGCTGTGGTTATAACAATACAAGAATGTTCTAGAAAAAGCAGTGATCGTTGATACCAAATGCCATAGGAATATGATTGTTCTCGTTTTATTGGCCTATTTTAAATTTGAATTTCGTAAAATTTTAAATTAGGTAGAGCTGAATGTTAATGTTTAAATTATTTTTTAAAATATCCATCTTGACGCTGCTGACTTAATTTCCGAGAAAAACTTCTTTTTTATTTTCTAGAAAAAATAGACCAACACCAGACGTAAAACAAAAACCTGCATTAATTCGAATTCTTTAGTATTTTACAGGGTACAGAAATGGACATGAATATGTAAAAAGTTCTAAAACATTGTAGCCTTTTAATTATGTTTTAGTGGTTATATAAAGTATAATTGTTTCTAAAGTCTAATACAGTAACATTTTTTTTTATTACGCAGTGTATATTAACAAATGTTTTGTATTGATAACACATGAATAGTTTTCAAAGTTTATTAAGGTAACAAAGAACCCAACATTTTATATTAATAAAATTTTGGTACGAACCTGCCTAAAGTTTAAAATACGCGCTAGGCTCTTAACTAATTAGCGTTCAGTTATACCAGCGCCACTACTGTGCTGGATGCAAAAGCTTACATCCACCCCAAGAAATTTTCGATAAACTTTTTAATGTAGCAAAACCGTTCTATAAGAGTCTCCTCATCTTCGTTTTTTAATTAAGGAGCAGTAATGGCACAGAACGTAAATTTTTTTCGCTTGGAATATAAAGTAACAAGAAAGAAGAATTGTGATCGGGATGATATCTGGATATGACTAAAGTGATTCCTGTTTCCAATGACGTATTCCAAAAGGCAAATAAAGAGAATACTAAACATTGTTTTTTTTAAAGGTGTACAAAAAAACAATTACAAATATTACACCTTTAATATATTTTAAATAAAATTAACTTTGTATGCACCTTTCTAACTTTGTCTTCGTGAATTTTTACAATTTTACATATATTTGAAAACGAATATGTGCTAAAAATAAAATTTATTAATTAAACTGTGGACATTATCGAAAAACATTTTAGAATTTACTGGTTTTTCTCGAAAAAAAGTTTTTAGACTTATTATTAATATAATATATTTATTTAAAACATCTTGTACGAGGTTTTTTACTTCCTGAAATTTTATGTTTTAATAGTTTTTGGTATCGGGGAATGTTCCTTAATTTTGATAACAATGTGTTTATCTAAAAAACACTTTAGAATTTAATCTTAATATAATGAATGAAAATTAATATTGTTCGTGTTGTTTTTCGTTATGATTTTCAGACTAAAATATTAATATCCATGTTATACATGAGTGTTTAAAAATCTTACACGACCGAGTTTTGAAGTAAATTACCCTCTCCTTCTACCTAAATATATTTACCAACTGGTTGCTGTTTGTTTACTTGCGGTTCGTAGCGAGGAATCCATCAGCTGTTTATGACATTTTGGAAGCTCGTTTTGTAGTCACATAATTTTTGTCAACAAAGACCATCTTTGGTGGATGATTTTTCAACCTATGTGAAAATGGCCATGCCATCCATAAATCCTGTTAATTATATCGTCGAAAGACAATATAAAAACAATATTTTTATAAAAAATAAATTGGTTAGTGCTAGATTATCGAAAGCAAGAAATTTATACAGAAGAGATCTGCTTGAACATTATGGGTGTGTTAATGCCATAGAGTTTTCTGTCAACGGTGAATTTTTGGTTTCTGGTGAGTATCTTTTATGTAATCAACATTTAATACTTATTATCCATTCATGCATTCCAGAGCAAAATATGGAAATCGACCATGCTATTTTTTATATTATGTCATTAGAAAATCTGTATACTAAAATTATTAAATTAAATAACGATAGTCACTATCATTTTAGGCATACAATTGTAATTCATCAATAAAATCTCCTTTCAGATTAAAGAAATAAAAATCGGGTAAAAGAAATTCTTTTGTATAAACGACAAACTTGTGTGTTAAATACTGGTTTAATCATTTATCTGTTTAATCTAAAATAATCGTTTTTATATAATATTACTTTTTGTAAATAATACATTTTATTATATTACAGTGAATCAGATTTAGTTTTCTAAAGATACCCAAAAATGTGTAGTGGACTTTACACTTATATAATTTAAATGAAATGTAAATCAATTAAAATAATGTTTGGGATAAAAACCTAACTGGTTTTTCAAGGTTATATATCAAAACTAATGAAGAAAATCCAATTTTCACTGTATATACATTCATCGACAGTATTTTTATTGTGAAAGAAAATAGAATCTGCACAAATAATATTATTTTTTAATAAAAGTATATTACGATTTCTCTGTATTATCAAAAAAAGGCACAACTGGCTGTGCAAAGCGAAGTGCTGGTCCCTACACTCATGTATGGTAGTTTTGGTAGAAGAAGCATGAAAGTAGGATCAACTCTGCAGAGATGAGCAATCTGAGAAGTATAGCTGGAGTGACTCTGATAAATAAAGTGAGGAATAGTAGGATAAGGGAACTCTGTGGTAACAAAGATAGATAAAAGAATGCTTAGATGGTTTAAACACATGGATAAAAGAAGATTGATGAAACATATTTATAGGGTGAGTGTGAATGGGCGGAAGTCAGTAGAGGTCTACCTAGGTGAATGTATCTCGATCAAATCGAAATTGTTTTGAAGAATGGCAAGGTCAAGAGTGTCTGCACCCGACGAGCATATATGAAAGCGTTGATGACAGTAGAAGAAGCGAAAGACGTGTGTAGGAACCTTAGCAAGTGAAAAGAAGTGTTCTCTCCCTACCCCTACTGGAAAAAGGCGTGATTATATGTATGTATGTTTATTATCCACACTTGCTTTTATGCTGTTTTTGTCATAATTATATTTAAAACCTTTTCGAATATGCCCTGCTTCATATTTTTAAAGTTTTTTGCAAATTGATGACTGACTTATGTAATAAAGTGTCATTTAGGGTTTAAAATATGCATGATGCACCTTTTTAGGTGGCGATGACAAAAGAGTACTTCTGTGGTACATACCAGGAGCCATCTACGATCGCGGGACTCCTATTGTTATGCGAACACCGCACGGAAGCAACATATTTTGTTTAAATTTTGATTCTTGTAACGAAAAAATATTTTCTGGTGGAAACGATAACCAAGTTCTAATCCATCAAGTGCAGAGGTAACTAAACTCTAGTTTTCTTATTAAATAAAAAAAAATGCTAGAAAGATAGATATTTTTTTTCCAAGTATTAAATTTCTTGTATTAATGCAAAAGTTTACTTTGCAGTCAGACTTTAATAACTAGTATTTCTCATGAAAAGCCCGTGTATGGTATCAGTATTCATCCCCAAAATGATAACATCGTTGCTACAGCAGGTGAAGATGGTAGAATTTTGTTGTTCGATATTAGAGAACTTTCCAATCAAGGTAAGTTGCTCACCAACAGTTACCGGATTACCTTAAAATACATTTTCATCAAAACTATTTTTTAGAGGCGCAGGTGGTTGCGCAGGAGAATAGCGGGTTCCATTCTGTTATGTTTAATCCTACAAAACCTAGATACGTCGTTACCGCGAATTCTGAAGAAGGTATAAGTCTTTGGGATTGCAGAAAACCCAAAAGGTAAGTTGATAAAACAGGACCCCAATCCACACGAATCGTTTTTATCATGTTTATTTAGGATTAAAAAAAAAATAAGTAGGAATGTATTAATATTGAAAGGCACCTCTAGTGGCTAAATTTGACTGAGTGGGATATCAGTTTAAATCGACACTCGGAGTGGCGCTGGTGTTATAATGGAGTGGGGTGTGCCTTTAATTTATCTCTAGCGGTATTAGTTTTTTATTATTTCATTTGTAGCCAGCTGATTCATTACGATTCTCAATTCGGCAAGACCAGCGGTATAAGCGCATGTTTCGACTACACTGGCCAGCGAATTTTGGCGCTGAGGCGTCGTCTACCTCCTGTATTGTACATGGCAGAATGCGAAGATTCCATATGTCAATTTTACCATCCACAATATTACAATTCCTGTACGATGAAGACTTGCTGTTTCGCCGGAGCGAACGACGAGTATGTTCTCAGCGGATCCGACGATTTTAATTTGTACATGTGGAGGATTCCCAACGACGGAAGTAAGAATTGCATATTTTACGCGGATTTAATAGCTTTGTTCCAACCTCGTGTTGTGCAATAGATACAACGTATTCGTGTAGCAGCTTGTGAACGGTAATTTTGTTGCATTGTCGAATGTAGAAACTGTTTATATCGACATGCGCGTTGGGTATTTCATAAGAAGTCGCTGACACTTGTTTTTTATTGGTTAATAAATAGTTGGGTTGTTTGTCGGGTAAATCATTCATATTTTATAGTAGTGAATTTTCATTCTAACGTTTGACGCTGGATTTGAGCGTCAAATGCGGTCACGTAATAGAATTTTGACATGAATGCCGTCTCGAATGCACGAAGCGTCACAGCTAAATAACTAAGTTATACTACTTGACCGCATTTGACGCTCTAATTCGATTTTAAGCGATCATACATCCTTAAAATAAATAATAACACAATAAACTTGAAATTATCTAATTCGTATTTGAAAACAACTAACTACGGTATTAATTTTTGACAATCACTTGACGTTTCTCTTAATCGATAAAAATAAAACCAGAGATAAGCAAGAATGAAGAGAGCGTCGATGGTGGCGACGCAACGACGTTCAGTGAGAATATCAATCTCACTATTGGTCACTCTGTTTTCTGTCAGGTGCGTGGCACACCTGAGTATGGCATAGACCCCGGTTTAGAAGACCGATGCGTATTTCCCCAGTGGTATGCTTTCCCTGTGGTTGCAGGATGCTCCAAACACACCTGCTCCGTAGCGTCCCTGGTACCCTGGTCCGTCAGCGTACCATCGTTTCACTCCTGGGCTAGTCAATGGTGTTTTCTTCAACCAGTCTTCTCTGGTTGGTATTTTTGTTTTATAGTTCTTTCCTATCAAGGTCTTTTTCGGAATCTTGTCCAATTTTATTGCGGAGGGCCTCGATCTTGGTGTGACCAATCCCGCCCACCCTGACACTTTAGTCTGTATACAGTGTTCCTGGCCCGATCTTTGATCAGAAGATCCAAAGGTGGTACGTTGAGGGCTATTTGTAGTCTCTCTGTGGGGGCGGTGCTCACCCTTGGCTATCAGACTACTGCTGCGTACGTAAGTGACGGTAGTAGTACCGCCTGATATAACCACAGGCTTACCCTCGTTTTTAGCCATCAGGTTTTTCTCATGGATCTCTTGCATGCCCACAGTGAGGCATACATTTTATTCCTCTTTGCCTCGAAGTGCACGCTCCACTTCAGTTTTGCATCCAGATGTACGCTTAGGTACTTCACTGAAGCGGAGTATTTCAGTTCCTGATTCCATAGCCTCAGAGGGCTAATGGGTTCGGGTTGTATTTTCTGGTAAAGATCACGGCTGTAGTCATTGACGGGTTTACCGTTAGCCCAACTTCCGTGCACCAGTTTTCCGTGATTCTCAGTGCCACCATCATGATGCTCCTGAGAGTTGACAGATGCTTTCCCCTTGCTATAATAGCTATAATAATAATAATAATAATAATAATAAACGACTTTATTGCTTACATATATAGATAACAAGAATACATATATAATGTGAATCAGGCCCAAAGCAAAAGGCGAAGTTCAGTTTATAAGATGATATAAAAACAGCTCATAAACTGTTCTTCCACTTAACCTTAAGTATATCGCTAGGTGTGTTGAACTTAACAATATATAAAAAAATAAAAGAATGAAAGTAAAACAATTATAGCTATTCTTAATCTAATTTCAATCGTACGTATATCAGGATTGCATTGAAAACAAATGTTTCTTATATGCCTTCTTGAATCTTTGCAAACTGTAGGATTTTAACATGGTAGGGATCTGATTGTATATTGAACATATTTGATAAGTGTAACTACGCCTGAATATTTCTAGTCTGAAGATTGGCGGTGAAAGGGTTCCTTTATATCGGATATTCAGATTATGTATATCGGATCGATAGGTGATTTTTCTGTGCAAATATGAGGGTGTTTTATCGAAAATAATTTTTTGAAAAAGAACAGCAGCATGTAATCTCCTTCTATTGCTCATATTTAGCCAACCATTATCTTTCAATTTGTGTGAGATATGTTCCCTTCTGCGGATACCAAATATTAATCGTAAGCATGAGTTTTGTACTTTTTGTATTTTTACTTGATATTGGCTGGACAAGAATGGACCATAGAGTACATCTGCATAATTAAATATTGACAGTATTAATGACTCACACAGATTTGATTTTATTTGAATAGGGAGGAAATATCTATTGCCATAAATAGTTTTAAGAGTGAAGTATGCACGTTGAATAATCTGATTTATGTGTTTTTCAAATTTTAAATTGGAGTCCAATATTATCCCTAAACTTTTGGCTTCACTTACGTTTTGAAGTACTTCATTTTTTATTACAATACTTACACTATCAGAAATCTCATCTCGTTTGCTTTTGTTGCCAAAAAGAATAACATTAGATTTACTGCAATTAATACTAAGACAGTGATCCTCTGGAACTTCAATGAACCTATCAAGTTCCTCATTTATAAGGTCACATGACTCCACTACCATACTGGGATGAAAACTATAATAAATTTGAGTATCATCCGCATACAGGTGTACATTACAAATCTGAAGAGTTTTCACCAGACAGGAAGTATATATAGCAAAAAGCAATGGCCCCAATATGGAACCCTGGGGGACTCCACATTTCAAATCCATATAATTAGAGGATTGCCCATCAACCAAAACCATTTGCTTACGACCTCGAAGGTATGATGCCATGAGATTCATAGCATTATTCGACAGTCCTATGTAATGTAGAATTTCAAGCAATAGGTTATGGTTGATAGTGTCAAAAGCTCTGCTAAAATCTAGCAAGACCAAAACAGTACACTCACCTTTGTCTGAGGCTCGAACAATATCATCAACAATATGGAGAAGTGCCGTTGTACAACTATAATTTTTCCGAAATCCAGATTGCGTTATAGGTAATAATGAATACTGATCGATATGTTTCTTTAATTGTACTTCTATAGCCCTTTCGAGTACCTTCGATAAAGTTGGCAGGATACTTATTGGGCGCAAATCTTTGAATTCAAGTGGATTTGACTTTTTAGGCAATATTTTTACAACGGCTCTTTTCCAAAGTTCAGGAAAAATATTATGAGTTAAACAAAAATTTATAATGTGTGTGATGTAAGGAATTATATGTGGACAGCATAATTTCAATAGCTTTAAATTTAATCCATCTTCACCAGCAGCATTTGTGTTTATAGCATTTATTGTTTGATAAACAAATAAGTCATTCACCTCTTGAAATTCAAAATCTGATTCCACTATTTTTCTGTGTTTGTATGACGAAAGTAATTCTTCAGGAGGTTCTTTTGTAACACAAGAATTGATAAAAAATTCATTTATTTCAGCAGGATTTTTCAAATTGTCTGGTATTGTGCTTGACTTGCTAGGTATAACATTATAGGCCCTTAAAGTATTCCAAAGATTTTTAGAATTTTTATTACTAAGTTGGTATGTAAAAAATGCTTTTTTCTCTCTTTTAATAGCAGAATTTGTGTAGTTCCTCATGTCCTTATAAAACTGAAAGTGATGATTAGATTTAGTTCTCTTATACCTGTTCAGTGCTTTATCACGTATTGTCATCATTTCTTTAATAGCGCCAGTTAACCAAGGAGCTCTGGGCTTTGAAACACGCGATGTTATCAAAGGTAGATGTCTGTCAAACAGGCAAACCAGACAGTTAATTAAATATGTTATTTTTCCGTCAACCCCTTCCTGATCATATATTCTAAAAAATGGAGTATTATATAAATCTATTCTAAAATCATCTTCATTAAAATATTTAAAGGACCTGTACGTTATCATTTTAGGAACCTGCTTCTCAACACACACCCTGACTTTACATGAAGCTATATCATGATCAGCAATGACACCTGTTGCGTGGATAACTCCCCTCTCAACAACCCAGTTAGATGAGGTAATAATACCATTAAGTAAAGTAGCAGTAGTAGCTGTAATTCTTGTAGGAGTTTCTATGATTTGACCAATGCCAAAGCACTCTAAAACAGATGACATCTTGTCTACATAACTATCATCGGTATTTAAAAAATCTATGTTAAGATCTCCGCCGCATATAATTTCATCTACAGTGGGATGTATTAAACTTAGAATATCTTCCATTTCAGCTATAAAAGAATTATTATTTATTTTTGGAGGCTTGTATATTGCACCAAGAGCAAAAGTTTTACTTTTAATTTTTATATTTACCCAGAGTTGTTCCGATACCGTTCCACGATGATTCAATTCTTCGCTATATATCTTATTATTTACGTAAATACACAAACCTCCTCCTAAGCTACCTCTATCTTTTCTGTATAAGTTATACCCATCAAAATTTATTACATCATTTCTAATAGTTTCATTTAACCATGTTTCACAAATAAAAAATATATCAAATTGATGTTCATCTATAATTAATTTTACCGATTGCAAAGAAGGCACAAGCGACCTTGCATTGAGACAACCTATGTATAAATTGCCAAGCATTTTTATTTTATTCCGTACGATAAGAAATTAAACCAAAAAATAAAAAATAAAGAAAGTAAAAACTATGAACTCGAAATAGAGTATTGGATCCGAACACATCCCAACTGCACCCATGTGCCACTAATTAATCTATTAGAATGTTTGAACTTTTGTAATAGTGATTTCAGTTAGATATTATATAAAGATGAATAACAAAAATTACCAAACTGACACCAAATATAACCAAATTCTTCAGAAAAATAGTTCAGAAGAAAGTAGAAAAAAAAAAAAGAAAAAACAAATTCTCATTTTAGCATATACGAACTCAAACTTCAGCCAAATCATCAATGGAGATAATCTTGGTAATATTGTTATCTGCCAACTTCAAAAAGACGGTACCTGAGCTTGTCCACACTTTACCATCTTTTCCAGCTTTTTGTATGGCCATCTTAAACAAAGTTGATTGTTCCTTCGTTAAATCTTCTTTGATTACGTATTTGGTACCTTTGAGATACTTTTTGTTGGAAAAAATAATTTGTCTGGTATATCCATTGAAAAAATTCACCAACACTGGCCTAGATTTCTTTGCATTAGGTTTTCCCAGTCTGTAACAGCTTCCGACATCAGAATTTTTAATAGTTAAGTTCATTTTAGTATTGAAGATTTGTAAAATTCGATCTTTAATGCTTTCATCATTCATCTCTTCCAATCCGTAGACAATAATATTATTTCTACGAATCCATTTCTCAAATCTTTCGTTCTGTTTGGCCATCAATTTAATGGTATCATCTTGCTTTTGGACTACCTTTTCTAACTCAGTGGTTTTCTTCTGTAATGTCTCCAGCTCCTTTTCAATATCTCCACGAATTTTCTCAAAAATGCAGTTAGTTAGCTCGGTGATGAAAGACTCTGACGTGCACAATTTATTGACTGCGGACTTAATTGCTAGGTGCAATTGATCTCCATCCTCGCCCCTTTTCTGATTCCTTGTTGTCATGTTATTACAAATATTGTACTTACAACGCAATGTAACTGTTTAAAAGGCCCACACGAAACAAGTAACCACTCCAGAAATCAGATTTACAGACACAGTTTTTCCTTCAATATTAGCAAAATTTAGCAGCACACGATGTGGAACACGTCTACTCACGGCAAACCATACGATACTACACTATGTCGTCAGCATAACCATATACGGGGAGTCCAGCTTCTTTTAATCTAACTAGTAGTTCGTCCACCACTAGGCACCAAAAGAGAGGCGATAATACGCCCTCCTGAGGACATCCACCTGTGGGGCGGCCTTTTGGTTAGTATTCTCTATTGCTGAAAACAACTAAATACGAAATTAATTTTTGACAACTACCCGACGTTTCTCATAATCGGTAAGTAGGAAGAGAGCGACGTGGCTACGCAACGACAGGTTGATAGAACTAAAATTATTGGCGGTTAGTTTGATGGCATTTGAAACAGAAATATATCGCGTGATAGCATTTGACGCTCAAATCCAACACAATCCGTTACACAAATTCGATTTAAACGATCCTAATTAAGTACAAAAAGCTACAGGTTGGAACAAATTTAATGTAACCTTGAAAAAAGTTTCGTCCTCGCAAATTGCAACGTTAACATTTTGTCCAGGTGAATGGGGTCACTCTCATATGGTGTTAAGAGGACACAGATCCATAGTGAATCAAGTGAGGTACAATAATCACAACAATCTTATAGCCTCTTCCGGTGTCGAGAAAGTGATTAAGGTAAGACTTGTATTTATTAACGATTTGATTGGTTTGACACGTGTACTGCTGTTGTTTTGGTAAAAGTTGAAAAAAAAATGGTTTGAAATCTGATTTGATCGCCTTTTTCTATGAATCCGACTTTTTGACGTATGTGTCGATGTCATCCTTTAATTTTGTGACATTAGATTATTTTTTAGTTGGTTCGTAAATCAGGAGTTTAGGTTGCGTTGGGCGCTAAAGGACGAAGGTTTACAATCTTCTTTAGAGCGCGTCACTTAATTTGATAACGTCAATGTTGCCAATTTGTCAAAAGTATGGTAGGGGCCCTAATGGAGTCTTAATAAATGGATGTAGCCCTAAAAGTAACCTAAAGCACCTACACAATAGAGTCCTGAAATGGTCGCTTGATAAAGGGGCGCCCCAAAAAGGCTGAGCTTTAAAAAAACCCTAGCCACCTACATAAATGAAACCTGTTAAGGAAGTCCAAATAGGAACGGAGCCCTTAAAGATGCCTCAAGACCTACCCAAAAGAGTTCTAAAATGGAGGCTTAAAAAGGGGCCCCAAAGAAGTTGACTTATATCATAGCATTTATACAACAGAGGTCTGAAGTACTCAAAAAGGGAACCTACTCAAAATAAGCTCTATAGGAGTCATGTAATGGATGTCTAAAGAGGGACGGTGCCACGAAAGGGAACTCGAGTCGTACCCAAAAGAGGCCCCAAAAGAATCCTTTATTAAATAGCCAAAAGGCCTCAAATAGGGGGAGCTTCGCATTCGCCCAAGTCTTACAATTTAATCACCGAATTTAAAAGATACTAATTGAAGCATCAATACAATTTGATCGGCAATGCCGCCAATTGCGTTTGTTGAAATGTATCTTGGACGCACTTAATATCATTTTACAGTTCGTAAATGTTCTTTTTAGTGTTATGTTGGTACTAAAATAAACAATTTCATTCTGTACTAGTAAATAAATAGTACAGCAGCATAAACTGTGATGGAACGTTCAAGATACTTTAAATAATTTATTCTACAAAAAATTTGCGTACGTTGATCTAATTGAATATTTCAAAAGGTGGTATCACTGCTTTGATGACGTGTATCCGAATGAAGTTAGTGAGTGAGAGCTGTCAGTAATTCTTCTAACATATTGGTAGTGTACCAGGTTGCGCATTAACCAGGTTTTCACATATTACTTTAATTGTACTTATTGATTATTAAAAGTTTAATATCGAATTGTTTTGTTCCTGTTAAAACAATCTTATTAATGTCTGTTATTTAATTTAAGATAGTTGTCGTGGTGCAGGCATAGCGTTAGAAAATTCTAAATTTTTCTCTAACCCGAGAAAAACTTGATTAAAAATTGGATAATTAACATGGAGAGTATACGCTCGCTGTAGTTCCGTACCAGTTGATTAGTTTTAGAAAAAAAACTAACTGTCAGAAACTTTTAATGTTTTTGTTCTAAGTTTAAAAATAAATTCAAAAAAGGAATTGACCAGCTAGTTGTTAATAAATAACCGTGTAAAGTTCAACAATTTATAAAAAAGTATACATGCTAGTGAGTTGGACAACAACTTGGCAACGCTGTACGCGATTATAGATATTACTTGCGCGGTAAATTCAAACGAACTGACGGATAAATCAATATTCAAAATTATATTAAGTAGAACATATATATTTATTACGGGTAAAAAAATTCAAATTTTGAGTAATACAAAAAATAATATTCGTACTATCTTTTTTATTAAATATACAGTGAACACAGCACATTTACAGAATTTATAATTTTATATATTTTATAATTTTCGTATTTTAAGATGTGTAGGTATGCGCACGATACGCTTAATTCTAGTGACTTCTTATAAACGAAAATGAATAAATATGTAATAGATTTTTACGTAAAACTAAATATACAGTAATTACAGATAGAATATATTGCATTTTTGGTAACACAAAAAATAATATTAATATAATCGTTGTATTAAATTACAACATATATAAAACGGAAATTTCCACTGTGAATACACGTATCGATATATACTGCACATCGATTCTAGTGGGGGGCATAAGCGACGTTGCCGGGTTAGAACTTTTTAAACTATGTGGAAGTATTAGTGTATGCATACATATGAAAGCTGTATGGGTAACGTCTCTACGGGTACAGTCATGCATAAAAATTGTAACTCACTTCGCTATAAGCGAATACCGTGAGTATAATTTAAAATTTTGTGACTATATTGTACCGCGACAACCTCGTTAACCGGTTTAATTAATCGCATCATCGCATCATCAATTTAAACAATTTAACATAGAACTAATGTAAAATAATAAAAATTTTGTTTATAGCTGTGGAGTCCAGTGCCTGTATCAAATTGGAGCGGGTCGATTTTGAATGAATACACCGAACCCGTTAGAACAGTCTACACTCATGAAAATTATATGAATCTGGTGACCAGTAGGGACATCAATAGAGAAGTCAGTATCAGATGCATTTTAGCTTTATACTTTATACTGACTGGTGGCGACTACCCCACCAGTCGGACAGTAGAGAATCTTATGAGAAATATTATTCTTTGTCAATATGTCAAAGTGAAAATTGTTTTCAGCGTATAAATCACGACTACAGCGATCGATCGACGTGCGAAGATTCGAAAATGTTGGCGTTTTTCGATTCGCTTGTCCAGAGAGAACTCCAAAACTGGAATACCCGACACGATAGTACCTTGTATATTGGTAGTGAGAGTGAAGATGAAGACGTAAGTTACGAAATCAATCAAGTCCGTAATAAAAAACGATACACTTTTTTTTTTCATCGTTGTACTAAACATTTATTCAAAAAAACTATATATATAACACGTCAACTGCCACAAAAATTATCGATTAATTTTAACACGGTTACAGAGAAAAAAAAAACTTATCGTATCGTGGACTTTTTCTAATTGCGGCGTTTTGTGTTTTAGGATTGGTTTACACTCCCTTCCAAGTTATTTAAGAACGGCAAAAAATACTGTTTGCTCGAAAAGGAAAAATACCGATCGGACATTATAACCCAAATGATTTTTAAAAAAAAGCACGCACTAGCAAAGCTAGCCCAAAATAAAAATTCTAGTTATAGAAGAAAGTGAGTGGTACTTAAGTGTAAATTCGCAGCTCTGGAAATTGTGCGACACTTCCGTATTTGCCCACCGTTTATATAGAGACGGAAATTTAGTGGGCGTGGCTCGAAAAGTTCACAACATGTACCTGGTTTGCTCCCGAAAGGTACAGGTAAACATTCATAGGCACTTGAATTCCTTATTGTAAGCGCAGTGGCTTGGAGTGTGGTTTGTTAGATAACTCTTAATAAGGGTTGTAAATCCAAGAATTACGTAACTACCGAGATTAATCGTGGACTGTATATTTAAGGGTAAAGTTTGATTATCATATCGACTAGAAATAATATAACTGGCTTTAATAAAAAAGAGACTTACCATAAGATGGTGCTCGTTGGTTCCAATGCAACTAATAGGAATCCCTACTATGAGATTCAACGATCGATGTAACGATGGATGTAACATAAAGTCGATTGCAATAACGTATGAGAGTAAAAACAAATGTAATTGCATAATTGTACAACGATTTGAACTTAATTACAAAGGCTGATACCAGCCATTCGTATAGCGGTTAAACAGAGTAGTTATAAAGCTAGGACTGTTGCAGAAAGAATAGTTTCTATCTTCTTTAACAAAAGAGGGCTCGAGATTTATTAACTTGCGAATCCCGAAAGAGGTTAAGTGGAATTTATTACCACGCCACTGGTGAAAAATGAAAAGTTCTACAGACTCTATTTATAAATCGTTTAATATTATATTAAATAATATCGCTCATTGGTACACAAAGAGCCAATCGCTGCTGTTTTGCATTACAGAAAATAATAAAATCCAAAAAATGTATCTCGGACGACTAAAATAAGAATATACCACCACTCCATTGCAATACCGATTATGAGGTACACCTGTGAGACCTGGAATATGACGAATATCGTTCGTGCCGCTTTTGCCGCTTGGTTTCTTACCTCCGCCCGATATTTCTGTGCGTAGGTATTTAAATTTCATCTCCTGTTGTATAATTTTATCATCCGCAACCAGTTTGCATCTGATAGGTGTTTTTGAGGTGGTTATGCATTTCGTTTTTGCTGCAGATATCTTCATTTTGAGACTTTTGCCATTGTGCTAAATTTGAATAGTAATATCTGTAGGTCATCTTCGTTTTCTGCAATCAGAACAGCATCATCGGCATAGCATAGGATTTTGACGTCTTTGCTCCCCATTTTATACCCTTTCAGGTTACGAGTGCTTTTTATTATTTCGTCCATAACGATGTTGAACAATAAGGGGCTAAGGGAATCAATCTCCTTGTCGAATACAACTATTTACAGGAATTTTTTCGGTAGTTGTGCCGTTAATTTTGGCTTGCATTTTGTTTCTCTGGCAAATATTTTCGATGGTTTTTATGATGTTATATGGGATTAGCTTGTTGTATAAAACCACGTACCACGTCCTCCAATTGTATTCGTTGAAACGCCTTTTCCAGGTCTATAAAATACATGAAGGCCGGTTTGTTATACTCGATGGATTTTTCAGTTATTTGTCGCAGGACAAATACCGCATCTGTACAAGATCTTCCCGATCTAAATCCTTGTCGTTCATCGCCCAATGTGGTGAGTTTATTTATTTTATTTGTTACATTAATTCGTTCTAATAATTTTTAAAAAGCTACGTTTCGACCTTACAAAGTGTCGAAAAACCTCGTTATCAAGTACCGATAATTGCTTTGGTAAAAATAAAAGGGTCTCAGAGCTGCGCTTGTAGCGATATAACCTAATTTAGAACTGTAATAGCTGTATATTACATGTAACAGCTGTATATTAGAATTAATGATCGTGTATCTGTTCAATCGTAAAAAAGGAATGATGTTATTAAAGTACCAGTACGTTCGATTTTGCATTTGCCGGTTCTAAAAGAACCCAACAACGTACCACGATTTACATTAAGTGCCATCGCTCGTCTGTCAGCTGGCAAGTCCAGTGGGCTTTATAAGAAGCATTGTTCACGTATCCATTCGACTCTGTAATCCTGAATAAGTCCTGAGGTTCTGAGGTCTTTAAGAAAAAAACCCGAATCCACCAGGATTTGAACCCGGGTCTCACTGTCGAAAAGCAGACGCTTCAACCTATATGCCTATAACTTTTCGTTTAAGGGGAAAACCATGTACACATTTGAACTACTTAGACATAAGGGGCGTCTCATATTTTGGTCGGTAAATACTGGAAATTATCACAATTTCATTGCGTGCAAAATGTTAAAGCTCGTTTTTGTTTAGATACCGTCACAAAAGGAAAATCGCCAAGTCGAAATGCGGGAAGCACAATTGTAAAAAGTCGCACGGTAAATGTCCTCACGAAAAGGACCAATCCAGTTCGAAAAATCGGAAACGTTCAGTCAGCGGAACGTCGAAATATTTCACGAGGAGCGCCAAGCTTGCGATCGACAACGAATCGCCCGAAAATTCCTTAGACACTCCCAGCACCAGCACGGGCATTACCGGACCGAGGAGGTCCATTTTCAGGTAAATTTGTTGATGCTAAGGTATGAAGAGTAACATTGTACAATAACGGGAAACTCTGATTGGTGTAAAGTTGTACGTAGGTCTATTATCTCACTGACTTTAAACGGAACAAGTGCACGTGTTAATTTATGATGATCTTGACCGGACGTCTTACATGCTTGCTCTTAAAACATTAATGAAGTCATAAATACCTTAATATTTAACCACAGGGAAAGCATACCCCTGGGGAAATACGCCGCGGTCTTCCAGGCCGAGGTCTATGCCATATTCAGGTGTGCCACGTACCTGACAGAAAACAGAGTGACTAACAGTAAGATTGATATTCTTACTGACAGTCGCGCGGCCATTGGGGCCGCCCTCATGAGTTGCACAATAACATCATCGGTGGTGTGGGACTGCATGCAGGCCCTCACTGAGTTAGCGACTGCAAATAAGGTCACTCTTACTTGGGTTTCTGGGCATACAGGGATAAATGGCAATGAGGTAGCCGATGAACTGGCAAGAAATGGGAACCAAGAAGCCAGTTGATCGGATTGCCAAATGCCGAAGCGAAACATTTATTGAAATTAATCCTTGACCAAGAACATATTGGTCAGTGGAATGCAAATACTGGCTGCAGATCAAGACAGCTGATGAAGAAACCTCTCCAGAAGAGGACAGGCGCACTCTGGAAGATGAACCGGAGTAGGCTAAGCAGCACGCTTGGCCTACTCACTGGGCACGTCGCACTAATGACGCACCTCTTCAAACTTAAGCTGGCAGGTGAGAAAAACTGCCGACTATGCGGCGAAGAGGAAGAGAGCAGCATACACATTATGAGTTGCTGCCCGATGCTAGCGGTGTACAGGTACCAAACCTGGGGCCGCATGATAATGGATCCAAGTGATCTAAATGAGACAGGGCGAACAGAAATCCTGAGGTTCGCCAAAATCAGCGGACTAGAATTCTGATGCCCTGAAGACGCAGCGGTAGTCACAGAGGATCAAAGATCTAGGTGACATAGGTGCCTATACCAATGGCCCAACCGCAAAAATGTAATGTACTGTAAATATTCGTTTCTCAGCTGTCGAAAGTAATAAATTTATAATGATCGACTTATGGGATAACTAAAATGTGGCAATTGTGAAAAACGGTCTTGAGTACAGATCAGAACGTTTTTACAAAAAAATTCCGAAAAGTTACCGACCTAACAAATATACAGGACATTATTTCTTTAAATTTATTATCATTTTCTACATAGTCTACTCTGAAGAAGCGTGTTTTATTAATTTGTTATTTCACACAGTTATCGAAAAAATTGCGTATGTATCACGCCCGCAAACTGTCAAGTAAATTACTATTGTAGTCCAATTTAGTCGTGTTATTTATTTTCCAGACTGATAGAAGAAGACTCCGACGATGACGATCTAAGGAATTTGAACGAAACCGATGGCGATAGCGAAGTCGAAGCCAATAATTTTATAAATATTTTACCTACGCCGTTAAACGGATCGAGAGACGTTTTAATTGATATTTTGGAAGTAGCTAATGGTAGTGCCGCCAGGACTGCGAGGTAATTACAGGTTTGATTGAATCTTTCGGCTGGTAAAAAAATGAGGCGTCTATTTGTTAAGATGTCATACCTGGGTTAGCACAAATGTGTCGTCGCAATAGGCCCCAGTGTATCTAATTGCTTGCATAAAATGGCGACGAATAATTATCGATAGGAATCGATCATCAAAATACTTTCATTGAAACTATCGATGGTACGTTGGAACTACCGATAGCAATCGATATTTTTATGAGATTAAAAATAAGAAAAAGGTGTCAATTAAATGTTTCAATACATTACGATCAAGTGTTTTTATGAATCAGTATCGTCCTATCAATAGAGAGACGTGATGAATGTGAGGTTAAGTAGTAGTCAGATTGTTGTTGTTGTTTTTTTTTTTTTTTTTTTTTTATATGTTCTGGTTCCCACGAAAAGGGATATCCTGTAATGTTCAGAGAACATCGTGGGAACCAAGGGAAAGAAGGTAGGAGTTGGTGTTCTTCTTAAATTTCTGGAGGTTGTATGCCTCGGGGAACACCTCCCTAGGCAATGAGTTCCAAAGCCTCGCAATTCGTTGGATGAATGAGTCTTTGGAAAGTGATGTTCTGCAGGTCTCCAAAGTGACCACGAAGGGGTGTGAAGACTGAACTTGCGCGAATGTCAAATTAATGTCATTAAAAATATCGATGGTTCTTAGAAACTATCGACATCGTTTCGGTAATTAAAAGTATCGGTAACATTCATTACTAATGAGATTGAACATAAGAAAATAGTGTCATTGGTATGATCCTATCAGTAGAAAGACATCAGAAATGTGAGGTTATGGAGCTGTCGACATTGTCTATGTATGGGGTTAGCGGTAGTTTAATACGAGCACTAATATTACTTTATGAGGATTCCTCTGCTTGTGTTAGGATAAACGTATGGATTGAAAATGCCTTCTTTACGCCGATGATCAAGTCATATTAACGTCATCTGAAGAGGAGTTGCAGGCGATGGTTAATGTTATGCATGATGCCCTAAAAATCAAAGGCATGAAAATAAATGAAAGCAAAACGAAAGTAATGGTTTTTGAAAGAGAAGAAAGCATGACAAACTGTAAATTTCTGAGTAAGGGAGAAAGAGTGGAACAAGTAAATGAGTTTGTATACTTGAGTTCTAAGTTTACGAGAGATAAAAAGTATGATAGTGACATTGAGCGAAAGGTGTTGGCAGGAAAACAAATGAATGGGGCACTGCATTGCTCTATGAATACCCAGAAAGTGTCAATAAAGGCACGTCTGGCTGTGCATGGAGGTATTTTGGTTCCTACACTTATCAGTATGGTAGTGAATGTTGGGTTTGGCAGAAGAAGCATGAAAATAGGATTAATACTGCGGAGATGAGTAGTCTAAGAAGTATAGCCGGAGTGACTCGGTTGGATAAAGTAAAGAATAGTGAGATAAGAGAACGCCGTGGTGTAAAAGAAGATGTGGTTACAAAGATAGACAAAGGAATGCTTAGATGGTTTTGACAAGTAGAAAGGATGGATGAAGGAAGATTAACGAAACAAATTTATATGGCGAGTGTGAATGGACGGAAGTCGGTAGAGGTCGACATCGGCGAACATCGATCTCGATCAGATCAACATTGTTTTGAAGAAAGGCCAGGTCAAGAGTACCAATAGTACCGACGAGCATGCATGAGAGCCCTGATGAAAGTAGAGGAAGCAAAAGATGTGTGTAAGAACCGTAGCGGAAGTGGAAGTGGAAGGGAGTTGTCTCTGTCTACCCCTACGGGAAAAAGGCGTCACTATATGTTTGTAAAAATAAGCGAATAGTTTTAATTTTTTTAACTCATTGCTTTAAAACATGACTACCAAGTGTTTTATGCATTTGTATCATATTATTAGTGAAAAGTACGGTTGGAATGTGAGATTATTGAATTGTCAGATCGTTATTGTCAAAATACTGTCATTAAAAATCTATCGATATTATTTCGGTAGTTATCATCATGTAAGCGTTTTTGGTTGCTTTTAGATCATCATTAGGTCAACAGTCGAACAGCGTCGTCCATCGCCGACAGCCGCAAGCGAACGGCTCGTCGGGTTCGCGCGACGACCGCGATCAAGGGTACAGCGAAACGAGCGACGATAGCGACGCCGAATACTCGTCCACTCCTGTCAAACGAAGGCACACGAACGTGTCGGACTCGGGCTGCGGCACGGGACCGAGCTCGAGCAGCAGCATCGGTTCGGGTAAGGTCACTCACAGGCTGCGCCCCTGCTGTTCCAGTGACCGCAGCAGCGACAGATGTAGGTATAAAAAATGTAGATACACGATGCGGAAAGCGAAGCGGGTTAAAAAGAAGATCGGTGTCGATTCCGATGAAAATTGAATTTATTTTTTTTAAAAAAAAATTTTTATTTACTTTTTGTTTTCGATTGATTGGTTTTTACAATGGTGAACTTAGCAGAGTTATCGCACTTATCGAGGATATTCGATTCCTATAAAGAATGAATTTAACGGGGGAAAAAATTTATACGATCGGAGTTTGCAAAAGTGTCGTTTATTTTTACATATTAATTACCAAACAGGCAACGTCTTAAATAAAAAGGTATTCGATTGGTCGGCGTGTAGTGAAAAATCGATTGACATTGCAATAAAATTACTTAACGCGTTTACTGGCACAAATTTTAATTTTTAGTTCCGCTGGGTCGGAATTTTCGTTGTAAACATTCTGGATGGTGTTGACGTTAAAAAGAAGTGAACTCGACGATGAATATTTTTGATTTGTCTTTTATTTTTATTGCGTTGATTGTAAAATGTCTCGTTTCGCTGCAAAACTTTGAGTACCAAGCATATTTTTATTTTATTAATTTTGCTAAGTTCATCGAGTGTTTTTTGTTTGGAGGATTTTTGAAATGAAAATTGTAATATTTGATTTTGTTTTAGTTTGTTAACGAGAAAAAAATTCACGAGTTGGTGCATTCTAAAAAAATACCACATATTTCTCAAAACCTCCAAATTTCATTGGTATAATTTATGTAGCCTTGTTTGTAATCGACTTTTTTTATTTATGATTTTATGTATTATCTTACCAATTATATACATTTACAAAATCAAAAACTGTTTTACTGAATCGTTTTACGATAGGCTTTCATTTACTGCTAGCCGTTTCTGGAAACTTCTTTAGCACTGGTGAAATATTCTTGAATGTCAGCGTCAGAAATTACTGAGCATGTCACTACCAAACTTGGCGACCCCAAAGACTATGAATTCAACACTAGTTGATAGTTTTTATATTTCATCCCCTTTCGTAGGGGTTAAAGGTTAAAAGGTGTGGCAAAAGAGGTTGTGGCAAGAAAGAAGGAGAGTGATAAAGATGAATTTGATAGAAAGTTATCTGACGATTCCCAAAACAATATTAAACTCTTCTGGAAGTCCATAAGAACAGTCTGAGGTAAAAATAGAGGAAAAAGAAGAGGAATGCGTATTAAAGACATGGAAGGAATACTTCGAAAGTTTGTTTTGAGAAAGAGGATACACAAGTACAGGCCCCATTCGGAAACATGAGTGAAAGTGAAATTAGTACGACAGAAATTGTGGAAGCGTTGAACAGTATGAAATTGGGTAAAGCTGCTGGGTACTTCAGGATAACAGTTGAAATGCTGAAGGCTGGACATAGCGTGATCGCTTTTTTAACCTTTGTTGGAGGAGTGATAGCGTACCAGACGACTGGTGCAAGGCCGTTGTCGTGCCGCTTTACAAGGGAAAAGGTTCGCAGCAGGACTGTAAGAACTACCGAGGTATTAGTTTACTCAGCGTAGTCGGCAAACTGTATGCATATATTGATTAAAAGAGTAACGAATGAAACTGAGAAGATAATATGGGATGTGCAAGCAGGATTTAAAAGAGAAAAGAAATGTATGGATCAGGTCTTTTCATTACAAGGTATAGTCGAAAAATTTTTGACTAGAAGTCAGAAGGTCCGTTGCGCTTTTATAGACTTGCAAAAGGCCTATGACAGAGTGGTGAGAAGTGAATTGTGGGCGACATTGTCTATGTATGGGGTTAGCGGTAGTTTAATACGAGCACTGAAATGACTTCACGAGGATTCCATTGCTTGTGCCAAGATAAACGGAGCTTGCATGGACTGGTTTAACATCAAAAAGGGTGTGAGACAGGGATGTGTGGCTTCGCCATGGCTGTTTAACTTATACATAGGCGATTGTTTAAAATATTTAAAAGAGAGTGCGTATGGATTGAAATTGAATGATTTGATCTTCAAATGCCTTCTTTACGCCGATGATCAAGTCATATTAGCGTCATCTGAAGAGGAGTTGCAGGCGATGGTTAATGTTATGCATGATGCCCTAATTATCAAAGGAATGAAAATAACCTTCGGCCGAATGTGGCCAGTGGTGGTACAGCGTTTTTATTTCTCTGGAGCATCTGCCATGGAAATATCTGTAGAGTAATGTCTGGTCTGAAGGGTATCTGTGAAAATTGTGTGCTGTTTATCACCCTTTTATGAATGAAATCTAGAAGACGAAGATAATGCCTTATTGCTGAACCCCAAATGTGCGAGCAATATTCCAGTAGAGGTCGGAGCCTTGTACTTCGTCAACAGTTGATCAGGAGTAAAAAACGTTCTAGCTTTCCACAGAAAACCTTGCCTCTGGCTTGCTAAATTATTTTTTTTTTTTTTATTTTCTGGTTCCCACGAAAAGGGATATCCTGTAATGTTCAGAGAACATCGTGGGAACCAAGGGAAAGAAGGTAGGAGTTGGTGTTCTTCTTAAATTTCTGGAGGTTGTATGCCTCGGGGAACACCTCCCTAGGCAATGAGTTCCAAAGCCTCGCAATTCGTTGGATGAATGAGTCTTTGGAAAGTGATGTTCTGCAGGTCTCCAAAGTGACCACGAAGGGGTGTGAAGACTGAACTTGACGGGTTAATCTCGAAGAGACTGCCAAAGGAGGAACGATTGTTGATATTTCAGAAGAGCATCGCCCATGAAAATATCTATAAAATAGAGACAAATCGCCAACTTTTCTACGGTGTTCCAGACAAGTGAGCGAGTTTGTAAGCGAGGCATCACCGACGAGACGAATTGCCCTTTTTTGGACAGAATCCAGTAGCTTCAGGATATGTTTAGGTGCTGCACTCCAAATATGGGAACAGTACTCCAGTACAGGTCGGATCTGTGCCTTATAGATCATAAGCAGCTGACTGGAGGTGAAATAGCTCTTGGCACGAAACAAAAAACCAAGTTTTTGGGATGCACTTTTGGCAATGGACCTCACGTGATTTTCTCAGGAAAGGTTATTGCTGATAGTAATACCAAGCATCGATATGGATGACTTCAGTGGTATGGTTGACAAAGTTATGTTAGGCACAGTGAGATCGGCTTTTCTAGAGAAAAGACATGCTTGTGTTTTGTTTGCATTGAATTCTACCAAGTTATTGGATCCACATTCGAGAATTGTTGCTAAGTCCATATTTATATTGTTAACATTTCTTCCTCGTCCATTTCTGGTTTCACGGGCTGATATAGGGGCCCTGGAAGAGAAAGCGGTATGGAGGGTACTATCATCGGCAAAGCTGTGTACGGGACATGAAGTTGCTTTCAATAGGTCGTTGATGTGAAGTAAAAATAGTGTTGGTGTTAGAATGGATCCTTGCGGAACACCAGCATTTATGAGTAGAGTGTCAGATGAAACTCCATCGACCACTACATGGAGAGACCTGTTTGAGAGAAAACTAGCAAGCAGAGAACACAGCTGAGGGGGCAAGCCATAAGATGGAAGCTTGGCGAGGAGTCCCTGGTGCCAAACTCGATCGAACGCCTTGGAGATATCTAATGCCACAGCTAAAGTTTCTCCATACTTTTCAATAGATAGCTGCCATATATGTGAGACGTATGCGAGCAGGTCACCAGTTGATCTCTGATGGCGGAAGCCATATTGCCTATCATTGATAATTCCTGAGTCTTCCAGATATTTCAAGAGCTCGATGTTGATGGCTTTTTCCATGACCTTTAAATTTGCGATGTAAGCAACATGGTCATGTCAAGACATATTATTATACACCGTGACTTTCAAAATCAAGATGGAGGGACTTGATTAAAGGGTATTTCCGGACATAGTGATGGAATGTTATGAGGAATTTACTTTCTTGAAAAACGTGGCGCTTTGTGTTTTCTGGGCGTTGACCTGAACAAGATTGTTGGTTCCCCACTCGACGATTGCTTCAAGATCTCTATTGATGGAGTCAACCTGTTCCTGCCAGTGTCTATTTGTATCATTCACCGAAAGTGATCGATAGGATGTGAAAGTTGAGTCAAGTGTGCTGTCGCCTGCGAAACTGTAAATGGGGTTCGTGGTGGTTTTTAAGAGGTCGTTGATGTGTAAAAGAAATAGGGTTGGGGACAGGAACCGTGGAGGACCCCGGCATTGGTTTTTAACGCATCAGAAGAAATACCGTCAACTGCCACATGTAAGGAGCGATCTTGCATGAAGCTCATGAGTCATTGGCGCAGTTTGGCAGGCAGATAATTTGCTTAACAATGCCTGGTGCCAAACGCGGTCAAAGGCTTTAGACATATCCAAAGTACTTAATCTGCTTAGAAATAAAATAATTTCCAATCGGCAGATAATGTGCAGATTGTGAATTATTTTGAAGGTTAATTTAAAGAAAACGGAACACTGGGTGAATAAATAAATAAAAAAAAAACAGTTTAGAAAATAGTAAATCAATGTATTTCTTAGATTAGCGTTACAGCAAATAAATACAAAACTACTTTTATAAAATTGACTGATTACAAAAAATGTAACCTTTAATATTGCTATGTATACTGAAATATAGTATCAATATATTAATTCTTTTATATAATTTTATTCATAAATTGTACGAGGCCATTCAAGAAGCTCTTTATTGCAAAAAAAGTACGTTTTTAACAGAAAAATATTGAAGGAGGGCAGCGTCTTGAATAACCCCGCGTAGAAATATTCTTCGAGTTGAACGAAGCCTTCGTAACACGAGGGACAATCCCGAATGTTAACCAAGCTTCTCGCAACCGAACGTTAAAAAATCCTATAATTAATAACACAAACTGCTTTTTATTTGAGAAGCACTCCTATATCAAAAAATATATATATATTCTTAAATTCATTTAAAAAATTGTAATGGAGGGAATATTTTTCCTATTTGAAAATATACGACTCTTTTATAAAAAAGGCATTTCGTGGTTTCGTAGCAAAATATATATTATTGCACTCGGAACTTTTTGACGATTTTACGCCGTCGACGTGCATTTTACTTTTCTTTTTATCAAAAAAAATATCAATGCGAACGTTACGATGACTCACTTCTTTTGTAATGGAGAAAATGAACTGTCGGATCGAGTAAAATCGCAAAAAGTGAGCGTTTTGTTAGAGCACATTGAAAGAATTGGATTTTGAGCACTTAATCAACAATATTGGTCCATGTTTAGCACTTATATATATATACAAAATAATTGCGGTTAAAATCTGTAAACCACTACAAACATTTTCAACGAAGAATCGAAGCAGAAGCGATTTTTCAATAAATAGTTACTCTATCTAAATAAAACATAAACATATTTAACGTTCTTCGGTACTAGCGTTTGAAATTTGTCAATTTTTAACACAACTCTGACAGTCGAGCTGTCATCGTGCGTCACTCGAACTGGATTTCACAATCCAAAGTTGCGGAAATGTTGAAACATTTGAAAGTTTTTTTTTATGTGACAAGATTGACGTACTGTCGTTTTTGTTTCACGCTTTCCTTCCAGTCAGACTTTTTACAACAGTTTGTAATTACAGGCGTCAAACAAAAAAAACGAGTAGTGATTTTTAATTTTTTATGTTGGCATATGTCAATCTTTATTTTTGACATTTATGACAGTCGTCTCGGTTATTCAAAGTTCGAGGTAAAGGAAATGATTTTTAAACAAATAAAATAATTGTTGTCAAACATCTCGGTCATTTTTAAACACATAAAACAACTTTTCGGATTAACCACTTCAAGAAAAATTAGTTATATTTAATTATTTATATTGGCATATGTCAAATTTTAACTTTTGACAATTATGACAGTTAAGTTGTCGTTTTGCGTCACTCTAGCCTGTATTTAGAGTCTAATGTTAAGATATTGAATTTTAAAGTTATTATAATTAAACTGTAATTTTTTTGTTTTACGCTTACTTACGCCTCCAACTTTTGACAACTTCTTATAAATGTAGGTGTCAAACAGCCAGGTAGTTGTTAAATGCATGAAACAACTTTTGATTCTAGTCGCGTAAAAAAAAAAGTAGTGGTATTTAATTTTTTATGTTGGCTTATGTCAAATTTTAACTTTTAACAATTATGACAGTTAAGTTGTCGTCTCGCGTCACTTTAGCCTTTATATAAAGTCTATGGTTAAGTAAATGATTTTTAAAGTTATTTTTTCTTTGAAAAATTATGACTAAACTGTCATTTTTTGTTTTACGCTTTCCTGTGCCTTAAACTTTTGACAAATCCTTGTAATTATAAGCGTTAAACATCGAGGTAGCTGTTATATGCATGAAACAACTTTTGATTCTAGTCACGTAAAAAAAAGTAGTTATATTTAATTTTTTGTGTTGGCATATGTCAAATTTTAACTTTCGACAATTATGACAGTTAAGTTATCGTCTCGCGTCCCTGTAGCCTCTATTGAAAGTTTCATGTTAAGAATATGATTTTAAAGTAATTTTATCTTTAAAAAATTGTGATTTAATTATCATTCTTTGTTTTACGCTTTCCTACGATTTAAACTTGTATATCGAGGAATCAAATATCTAGGTAGTTGTTATGCATAAAACAACTATCAATTTTAATCACGTATATTTAATTATATATGCGGCATATGTCAAATTTTAACTTTCGACAATTATGACAGTTAAGTTGTCGTCTCGCGCCACTCAAGTCTGTATTTAAAGTCTAAGATTAAGAAGAGTTATTTCATCTTTGAAAAATTTTGATCAAACTGTCATTTTTTGTTTTACGCTTTTCTACGCCTCAAACTTTTGACAAATCCTTGTAACGTCAAACATCCGGGTAGTTGTTTAATGCATGAAACAACTTTAGATTCTATTCGCGTAAAAAAAGTGGTAATATTTAATCTTTTATGTTGACATATGTCAATTTTTAATTTTTGTCAGTTATGACAGTCAGTCAAGCACTTACTCAAATCCCAAGGTTAAGAAGACGATGCTTAAAGCTGCACTGAATAAACTCACCTTAAGAAACGAATCACAAATACAGGTGAGAGGCTTGAATCATCGTCGGATCTTCTCAATATTAGTTGATTAAAATTTTTTTTTTTTATTTCTATTACAATTAGGTATAATCTGTAGAACGGATGAATATTTAACCGAAACTAATGTTTTGAACGTTGACATTTATAATTAAACGATGTCAAATGTCATATTAACGAAACAAAGTGAGGTTACTTGATCGAGTAAGACACTTGACGTTTTTTATTAATAAGACTGTGAATGCAGGCTTAAGATTTTTAACGTTACTGACAAATAAGCTGTCATTAGTATCAAACGAGCATAAAACGTATCTCGGGAGAATATCAAATTTATAATAGCACTAAAAAGTATTATGGCATCAAATTATCGACGATTACATAGTCTTGCTTGTTTGTATAATCAAACGAATCGTTCACAGGGGAGAAAAGCAAAATTAACTATTTAAAAATAAATTAAACATATATATATATATATATATATATATATATATATATATATATATATATATATATATATATATATATATATATATATATATATATATATATATATAAACTAAAATGACACTTAAGAGCAAAAAAATCGCCACTAATCTTAGCAATAAATATTTTTTGGTTTGAGTTCGGATCGACTAAACATGGTAAACGTGTTTGGACACATAGACTTTATTCCCACAGAGGTTGGTTTTCAATTTTATTTGACTACAGTCCAACTTTGATTGTTTCGGCTAAGCTTTCTTAAGTATTACGATTCCTAAAATAACAAATATGTTTGTAAATATATTTATATAGCTCAAAAAATAATGGGTACGTTTTTTGCGGTGGGGGGTGGGGGGAGGGAGTTGGCGGGCGAAAGTGCGATGCGAAAGATTAACGAGGGGTATTTTTTCGCCTCTCCACCCGAAAATTTATCCCAAAGAGGCTTCTGCGGTTTTACAAAATTTCACGCAATGTAACCACTCAGATTCTGCACCGAGCGGATTGCACTTCTCTTTGGTCGATTAAGTACATTTCGAGATGCGGTACATTTCGCACAGAAGCCTCCCAGAGTTTTGGAAAGTTCAACCGGTGCACGGGGATCTTCCGCACCACAATTTCTCCGAAAGAGAAACACGAACAAACAAAAATGTTACACAACAAAAATGTCGCACTCCGGCCCTCAGAGACTGACGAGCTTCGGCGGGCCACAGTCGGGAGACGCCAGATCGGCCATACTAACCGGAATATTCCTCTGTTGCGTGCTACACGACGGCACTAGCGGCGTGGCGACGGACACCGGAGTCAGGCCAGTACCCCCGCCCATCAGAGATTCGAAATTAAACATTAAACCGGTAGATGGAGTCGAAATGGGACCGCCCAATATGTCGCATACCGTCTTGGGGGCGGTGGCGCCCACGTTCAGCGTGCTGGGCCTCGTCGGTTTCGATATTGGCACTGTGGAACTCAACATTACTTTTTTCGTGGGACTCGGCAGTAAAAATATATCGTTCATCGGTTCTATGTATTCGGTTTTGACGCGGTCGTTGTACTGATTGTTATTGTACGGTTTTATGTCCGGGGGACTTTGCGTGTTCAGTCTACACTGCGCAGACGCTTTGTGCGACTCTAGGAGGTATTCTAGTTGCTCTTTCACCTGCTGCAGCTCGTGCATTTCTTCTTGGAGAGCTTGCTTTTTTTGTTCCAGATCATCAGTTTCCTAAAAAAAAAACGTATTTAAACATTAGTTTCATTAAATAACACGACCAAAATTATATTTGATTATTTATACTAACATTGAAAGCCTACAAGAACTCATGACCGACTTCAAGGACTTATATGGTTTTCTTATGGATGCCATTGTCAGAACTGAACCAAATTGATATGGGACCACACGGGAAGCACCAGCTTTCAAATAAAAAAAGAATCATCAAAATCGGTTCACCCAGTCGAAAGTTCTGATGTAACAAACATAAAAAAAAATACAGTCGAATTAAGAATCTTCTCCTTTTTTTAAAGTCTGTTAAAAATACGGTCTAACTCTGAACATAGGTAAGACCAAATTCATGATAATCCGGAAAGGAACCAATGTACCAATGTGCCAACTTACTACCAGCATAACCAGCAAAAGTAAGAATGCTTCGCTGATACGTGTTCCCGGTGTTGCTTTATGGAGCAGAATCATATGGACACTCACTCGATACTCCAGAGAAAAGTTTGAGGCATTTGAGATGTGGCTATATCGGCGAATACTTAAAATACGTTGGACAGCCCCCCACGTTACAAATGTTAGGAATGCTCGAGAGAATAAATAAAGATGGAGATGATAAAGAAGATCAAGACTAGGATGCTTGAATACTTAGGTCACGTAATGCAGAATGGGAAACGTCATGAACTCCCACAGCTGGTTCTCCAGGGAAGAGTCCTAGGACGGAGGTTCAAAGGTTCAAATTGCCATGATGATCGCTAACATCCGTTAAAGGATGAACACTCAAAGAAGATTTCTACTAATGAAATAAAAAGGAAGATAAGTATATTTCATCTATAACCCTTTTTAGGAAGTATAAACTGGAGAAAAGATTGCAACAACAACAACAGCACGACTAAAGATTCGCTTTAACAGACCTACAACGCACTGGATAACTGAAAACTAGTTCAAAGTATGGATACTACCCAATGGGTCGCAATCATGGTTGCATACTGTTTCCCCTACCAATTTAACTATATATGACAGCAAAACTAACACCAATAGCACAAGGACATTTTTATGTCGAGTCAATATACACAAAAGGAACCAAAATAGTGTCAAAAGTCACACAACATAATAAAAAGAATTAAGATAACCTTCTCACGGGTTAAATATACGATTAAAAAATAATAGTTTAATCCAACACGCTTTATAAGAAAACAACCGAAGTAAAAAATAAAAAATAATTTTACAATTAAAAGCGTGGGGTGCTTTTTATGATGTTTACGTTTTCTTTTTGGGGACTTTACTTTTACCAATATCTGTTTATTATCAAATATATTAATTGATATAGCGCACCCCACGCTTTTGATTGTAAAAATATTTTTATTAATTAGTATTATTTTTTAGTTTGGTGGCTTACTTGTAATCTTAGTTTTTTTAAACTATTATTTATTTTAAATTTTTTACTTCGGGTTTTTTTTTAATTATTGCTACTTATCGACGATCTTTGTTTCGGTTTTAATTTTCATATGAGTTTGTCGAAAAGCGGAATTCCGTAAAAATTTATTTGCGTATAAAAAAACGCAAGCAAATTACTAGGATTTAAAATGGTGATATGTGTTAGCAAAACTTTTAGAGAGTAGTTCTATTTAAATTGAAGTCATGAGAGATATCACAGCCATTTTTATCCATACAAAACTATTTCTTTAAATATAACTGATCCTGGCCAGGATCTTTAAATTTTTTTATGAAATTATTGTATTAGCATCACTCCTTTATAGGTATACAAAGTTTTAAGTCGATTTGATGTTTTTAAGTGTGTGAAAATCGTGTCCAAAGATTACATTCCATAGACAGATACGAGTGAAGCTAATATTTGCGTGTACAAAATGTTTTAACAGACCTCTATCGTCTGGTACAACGCACCAGGATGTAAGAAACTGGTAGCAAACGTGGTCAAAATTCAATGGGCTGTAATCATGGTTGCATACGGTTTTCCCTACCATTCCAACTATAAATAACAGCAAAAGTAAGTAACAGTAACAAAAAGACAACTTTATGTCAGATCAATATACATAAAAAAACCAAAATGGTATCAAAGTCACACCCTCAAATAGAAAGAATTGAAAGAACCTTCTCATGGGTTAAGTGTACGTCTAAAAAGTCGTTTAAACAGACCTCTACCGCCTGGTACAACGCACCAGGATGTAAAAAAAAACTGTTATGAAACGTGGTCAACATCCAATCGGCTGTAATCATAGTTGCATACTGTTTCGCTTACCAACACAACTATAAATAACGGCAAAAGTCACTATCAGTAACATAAGGACAAATTTATGTCCGATCAATATACACAAAAAACCCAAAATGGTGTCAAAGTCACACCCTCGAACAGAAAGAATGACGAGAACCTTCTCATGGGTTAAATGTACGTTCAAAAAGTCATTTTAACAGACCTCTACCGCCTGGTACAACGCACCAGAATGTAAAGAAATGGTAGGAATCGTGGTAAACATCCAATGGGCTGTAATCATGGTTGCATACGGTTTTCCCTACCAACTCAACAAAATTCAGCAAAATTAACTAAAAATAATACCAACAGCGCAACGACAACTTTATGTTGGAGTCATAAAAAGAACCAAAATGGTGTCGAAATTATATTCATTGGGTAAACACGCGTCTAAAGTCGTTTTGGTAGACCTTTAAAACACACTAGGATGCAGAAATGTAGTGATCGATACCCGAGCTGTAATCATGGTTGCATACTTATTTTCTTTCCAACATTACAATGAGCCAAAAAAAACCGTTTGAACAGACCTTTACCGCCTATAACAGCGCGCCAGGATGCAGAAAACGTTGCTGTAATCGTAGTTGCATACTGCTTTTCCTTGCAGACTCAACAATATATGAAAGCAGAAGTAACTAAATACCCAAAATTGAGCGTCAGCTAATGGAGAAGATTCAGACTGGCGATAGTAGTAGGACTTACAGATATAAGAGAATTGGTGTGATCGACTCTCCTCTTTCGACATCGAGCCGCGGCCGCTTTGTTCCTCTCCCTTCTGATTCTTCTTCTTTCTTCCTCTTCCGGACTGCAGTTGATGTCCTTGGTGGGTTTTCTGCCGCCCATATTTCTGCGGGACTGGCCGTTGGAGGAACTATTTTTCAACGGGGGCGTCAGGCGAGTGTCGCAATCCGAACTGGATTGCGATAAATTGCTGCTGTGCCAAGTCGGTTGAGATTTCGAGGAAAAACTGTCCGCGTCCGAAGCCGAGATGTATTGATTGTGGCCTGCAAAAAAAAATAAAAAATTATCATCTTTACGCAGTACTGAGTAGTCTACTAATTAGGTATTAATAATTCACACCTGATAACGAGCACTCGTGGATACGTTAAAATAAAATTAACGTAGGTACGTTATTACTTCATCATCGTTTATTTTCCATTTCGATTATGGCACGATAACATCCGACTTGTTATCATAATTTATTATTAACTCATCCGGGATCGCTAAAACGACAAATTGTAATTGCGAAATGTGCACGATACATCCTACGATCTCACCCATTTTAACATTTTTGCAAAATTAATTTTATTTGATTATTATTTTCATAATATTTTCGACTCTCCCTCGTATAATCGACTCATAAAATTCTGATCATGTTGCTTCACGTCATCGTTGACATTGACAGATGACGTTGCTGTCAACAATTGTCCCTTTGACAGAAATTATATTTTATGAACAAAAATAAAAGTTATTGGGGTTAATTTAAATTTTTCCTCTCGCATAATCAGCAAATGAAATTTTAATTGATTAGTTTCACGTCATCGTTGACATTGCCAGACGACACTGCTGTCAACAATTTTTTAGCAAAACAAAGAAAAATGCAAATCATTTCGATGTTTATTATAACCTTTAAATAATAAATGTGTAAACATTTGTTATTGGTATTTTCTTTGGAATAAGCGCAAAATGGTGTGTATTGTACAAAAGAATAACAAAAAAATTTTCTCCGTATTAGGTACATACTAACGATTCCTTCGACCTTGATAAGGCACAACTATTTCTTTTGTTAAAAATGTAACGTACAGTATTTCCCATCATTAAATAGTTTTCTAACGTACGCAAGGATCATGGGATTGTTTTCTTATACATTTTTATAGCTACTTTATGCGACAAATTCTTTCGAAATTTGCAATAAAAAGCAAGAATTACAATAAATGAAACAATATTATGCATGGAATCTTGATGATTTCTTAGAAATTTAAGAATAATCAATTAAAGAAATTGTATACGAAAATTCTTTATATTTAGTTTTACAGGGAATATTTGGAAATATGTAATCATTTTCTGCGGTTTTAAATCATTAAAATTTTAGATGAAGGATTATACGAGGGGTGATTGCAATTCAACAATTTCTACGATTTTATTTTTAACTTGTTAAATAGGGGAATTAGTTATTACGAGGGACATTCTAAATATAATTATATGATTTTATATTAAACTTTTTTAATTTAGATGAAGGTTTATACGAGGGGTAATTGTAATTGAACAATTTCTACGATTTTATTTTCAACTTGTTAAATAGGGGAATTAGTTATTACGAGGGATATTTGATTTCAATATTTAATTTATTTTTAAGATCGAAGGGTCAGTTTATACGAGGGATATTCTAAATATTATATGATTTTATATTAAACTTTCTTAATTTAGATGAAGGTTTATACGAGGGGTGATTGCAATTGAACAATTTCTATAATTTTGTGTTAAGCTTTCTTAATTTAGATATTTTTTTACCGGGGATGTCCTGCATAATCGATTTAAACGATTTTATAACTTTTTAAATTTAGACAAAAGTTTATACGAAGGAAGTTGTGAAATAATTAATTTTTAAAATTTTATCTATCTTAAAATAGGAAACATTTCGTACGAGGGGTGTTTGCAAGTTATCAATTTCTGCGATGATTATTTTGGACATTGTTTAGCATAATTTGGTTAATAACTTACCGATAGAATGCACTAAAGGTGGTACAAATCCGGCTTCATTTTCGTGGCTTTCTGGTTTCGATTGTAATTCGATGAAAGTTTGTTCGATGTTTCTAAGCGTTGTCGGAGTCAAAGTAGGCGTCGTTCGAGTAGGAACTCCAGAGTTAAGACCTTCGAGAGTTATAAACTGTAACAAAAAAATTATTCAGATAAAAACAAAATTCGTAACAAGATGGAGGTGAGACGATTTCCGTAAAAATACGTCAAACATTTTAAATTTCAAAGTAAGCACAGTCGTCATAACCTTATTTCACTTAATTAGTAAAATTTCCTAACCTGACGTTTGACACTTGTAAATGGATGTGTCTACGAATCCGCATAACCGGAATATTATAGAGTCTACATTAAATTAAGTTTGGAAACCTTATACATAGTGAAAAATAATGGTACCACAAAATGGCCTTCATTTTTAACAATATTTTAATAAATTATTCGAATTTTAATGGACTTTTAATTCCTCCATATTTAATAGTATATTCTTCAACGAGCGTAAAATGATGGCTATTACTCTCGAGAATGAAAATTTCGAAACGAGTCGCAGGCAAGAGAATAATAACCATTATAGGCGAGTAGAAGACTATACTTTTTCTACGACCATCGCATCTGTGGAAAGCTAGAAAGTTTTTTACTACTGATCAACTGTTGACGACGTACAAGGGTCAAATCCGACCTATACTGGAGTATTGCTCGCACATATGGGGTTCAGCACCAAGGCATTCTCTTCGTCTTATAGATTCCATTCAGAAAAGGGCCATTCGGTTGATAAACAGCTCCATTCTCACAGATACCCTTCACCCACTAGACCATAGAAGAAGAGTTGCAGACCAGACATTACTCTACAGATATTTCCATGGCAAATGCTTCAGAAAAATAAAAACTCTTATACCACCACTGGCCACATTCGGCCGAAGAACTCGGCACGCTGATCAGTCTCACCCATTAAATCTCAAGATTGGCACTACAAGAAACAATCTCCATCAAGAATACTTTTTTTACAGGGCTGCTACGGAATGGAACAAGCTTCCAAAATGAGTTTTTCCAGAGAACTATGACCTGCAACTTTTCAAAAAGCGGGTCCACAATCTTCTTCTTTCTATAATCCCTCCCTCTTCTAGTAGTCGCAGTGCGGGCCGTCCGCGGCCCACACGATGGGTCTACCCTTTTTGCGACTATTTTCAGTAAAATAAAATGTAATTGTTGTAGAATCCAATGGTCGTAGAGAATAGTATATTCTTCAACGAGCGTATGATAGCCATTATATGCGAGTAAAAGACTATACTTTCTCTACGACCATCGCAAACCATCACTATCACTCGTTAAATTCTCCATCTTATTGTCGTAATCGAATAGTCGAGATAATGGAGGATAAGATTGCAGGAAGGAGATCGGTGGGAAGAAGACGTATATCATGGCTGAAGAATCTAAAAGAGTGGTTTGGATGCACATCCCTCCAGCTTTTCAGAGTCGCAGCGTCGAAAGTAAAAATAGCCATAATTATAGCCAACTTCCGTGTTGTAGAATCCAGTGGTCGTAGAGAAAACTTATTAATTCCGTTGATAGGAATATTAGCCACGTCCTTTGTATTCCCATTATAGATTTGACTGAAATTTCAGGTCTAACGAAGTGGTTAATATTTGAATTGCACTCATAATACTCGAATCTTCGTAATTCAGAGTGAATTTGTAAGGTGGCGGCGAATAAACAACAAAAATAACAAACAAAGTGCAGTAGTTCCAGCGTCCGGCACTGTAAACGTGCTTCAAAATTAGAAACACGTTAGCGGCATCGTTATTCACGCCTAAAAATAGACCATTAACTTGTAGGAAATAAAAGTTGCGATTTCGCCAATGTTTTATTTTTTATTTTATACATTACGACGAAAATAGATACGTGCGCTGTGCGACAAACACATCAAACTACTCAATTTCGGATCGTAACGTTATTTATTCCACAGATACCAAAAATTTACTCCTATCTTTGGAATATATGAAATACGAAAATTATTCGTCGGATTAAGCGATCGTTTCTTTAAAAGAAACAAATTATTAGTTCATTTTTAAACTTGTTTTCGTTTAGGCCAGTACGATCCTGTAAAATGTCGTCCCGATTCGAGCATCTGACTCAAAATTAAAATATAATACCAGGGGAATCCCAAATATACGCCCTTTAATAAATGATATAATTGCGCTTTTATAGACTTGAAAGAGGCCTATGACAGAGTGGCGAGGAGTGAATTGTGGTCGACATTATCCAAGTATGGGGTGAGCGGTAATTTAATACGAGCACTGGAATCACTTTACGAGGATTCCACTGCTTGTGTCAGGATAAACGGAGCTTGCACGGACTGGTTTAACATCGAAAAAGGTGTGAGACAGATGCGTAGCTTCGCCATAGCTGTTCAACTTATACATAGACGATTGTTTAAAAGATTTGAAAGAGAGTGCGTACGGATTAAAAATGAATGATTTGATCGTCAAATACCTTCTTTACGCCGATGATCAAGTCACATTACCGTCATCTGAAGAAGAGTTGCAGGCAACGGTTAATGTTATGCATAATGCCCTGAAAATCAAAGGGATGAAAATAAATGAAAGCAAAACGAAAGTAATGGTTTTTGAAAGAGAAGAAAGCATGACAAACTGTAAAGTTCTAATTAAGGAAGAAAGATTGGAACAAGTAAATGAATTTGTGTACTTGGGTTTAAAGTTTACGAGAGATGGAAAGTATGACAGTGACATTGAGTAAAGGGTGTTGGCAGGAAAACAAATGAATGGATCACTGCATAGCATTACGAATAGCCAAAAAGTGTCAAAAAAAGGCACGTCTGGCTGTGCATAGAGGAGTGTTGGTTCCTAAACTTATGTATGGAAGTTAATGTTGGGTTTGACAAAAAAAAGCATGAAAATAGGATTAATGCTGCGGAGATGAGTAGTCTGAGAAGTATAGCCGGAGTGACTCGGTTGGATAAAGTAAATAATAATGAGATAAGAGAACGATGTGGTGTAAAAGAAGATGTGGTTACAAAGATAGATAAAGGAATGCTTAGATGGTTTAGACACGTAGAAAGGATGGATAAAGGAAGGTTGACGAAACAAATTTATAAGGCGAGTGTGAATAAACGGAAGTCGGTAGAGGTCGACCTCGGCGAACATATCTCGATCTCATTGTTTTCAAACAGTATTTTCCGAAAATTACCATTTTTTAAATTTTTTTAAATCAATTCGATTTTTTAAAATATTTTTTTACTCAAGGCGCCCAGTGCGATCCTGCAATATTCGTCCCACACGTATCTTATGAAAATTCAACGAAATATTCTCAATTTTAAAACGCTTAAGATGGAAATCCCAAATACACCCCTAATAATGCTACGGTGACACGCGTTTTGATCTCCGGACAAAATATCCCCGACAAAACATCCCCTGACAAAATATCCCAAGGACAAAACATCCCAAGGACAAAATATCCCAATGACAAAACATCCTTTGACAAAATATTCCTCGACATAATATCCTAGACAAAATATGCCTCAGTATAAGTGAGAATGCAAAAGAGATACGGTAAGAAGCTTATAATCATTATTATAATATTTAAAATACCCACGATTTTACTAAAAAACAAGCTTCATATATTAGGTAGTTTGTGCTCCCTACCTTTGCAGGGGAATTTCCCTTCCGAAAGCTTCATTACAATACGTTACAAATTTTCATAATCTTAAATAACATAGGTAATCCTACAATTTTCCTAAAAAATAAGCGCCCAAAATAGTTGTGAATATTATCAACAAACATTCAAATTTTGGCGGAAAATTGGTCGTTTTAAAGTGCTGCTGTCTGTCACTGGATTTTTTATCTGACACTTTGTTATTTTTAGTTTTGAGCAAAATTATATGTTTTTTACATTACACTTAATTTGCTCCCTTCATGGAAATATTTACTATTACCAAAATTAATGAACTCTATTTGCTCCTCTTCATGGAAATATTTACTATTACTAAAATTAATACTCTATTTGCTCCCCTACATGAAAATCTTTAAAAAATATTTACTATTACCAAAATTAATGAACTCTATTTGCTCCTCTTCATGGAAATATTTACTATTACCAAAATTAATACTCTATTTGCTCCTCTTCTTGGAAATATTTACTATTACCAAAATTGATGGATTCTATTTGCTTCGCTTCATGGAAATCTTTAGTAAAATATTTACTATTACTAAAATTAATGGACTTTATTTGCTCCTCTTCATGGAAATATTTACTATTACTAAAATTAATACTCTATTTGCTCCCCTACATGGAAATCTTTAAAAAATATTTACTATTACCAAAATTAATGGACTCCATTTGCTCCTCTTCATGGAAATCTTTAGTAAAATATTTACTATTACCAAAATTAATAGACTCCATTTGCTCCTCTTCATGAAAATATTTACTATTACCAAAATTAATACCCTAATTGCTCCCCTTCATGGAAATCATTAGTGAGTAATGTAAAAGTTGTTTTGGTAATAAAAATATAATGTGTCTTTTTTTTATTAATTTCGTTGTGTAATTTATTTCGTCAAATAATTGTTTATAATGTTAACGACAGTGAGATTATTTTACGATTACATATTATGCTATTACTAAATTTTCAATATTTTTGTCGCGTATTTTTGGTCGAGGGATTTTCTGTGGGAGATTTTATGTAACAGAGATTTTGTCTTGGGATCAAAGCGCAGGAGACCTAATGCTACTGCTGATTAGGAACTCGTTTTCCTTTAGACAGAACTGGAACGGCCCAAAATAGTTTTTTAACTGAGGAATAAAACTATTTTGAAATGTTACACCAACCAGATTAAAATTAATACATATAAAATAAGGGTAAAATTATAATTTAAATAGGAATTATTTTTAAAAACTATTAAAAATTAATCGCTATTACCGGTTTACGGGTGAAGTTAAAACGTTCACATCGAAATATCTACAGAACAAAAAAAAATCTCTTTCTACGATCCTGCGTAATATCGTTTAAAAAATTCCACGAAATGTTTGACTCAATATTAAAATGTTATACGAGGGCAATTCCAAATATACCCCAACGGAATGTCGATAAAATCAAATATTTTTAAATGAAAATACGATCAGGCCTAAAAAATTTAGCGGTTAATTTTGAAAAGAAAATTACCTGTTGATAAAATAACTCCTGCGCCAGAAAATGCGTGATCTCCTTTTGGTCCAAGAACGCCATTTCGTGAGTGGAAAAAAAATAATAAAAAAAAAGATTGTAAAAATTAGCTACGAAACTAAGGAAAACAAAAAAAAATCTCGATAACCGCGCGTATTCGTCAAGAAAATCGATACTACCGATCGATAGCGATATATAATTCGTTCGTTCGTTTATAATAACCAAAAAAAAAAAACAAAAAAATCACGTCGAGCGCGACGTCTCGTCCGAGGCTCGACTTGTCGAAAAATGAAAATGGCCGAGAGTGGGAAATTTTCATTTGTCGCCCGCCGCAGCTTTATTTAGATCAGAGGTGGCGCAGATCGCGATCATTATTTTTAGCCGCAACACTACGCATGTCGAAATTAATTTTTTAAACCACCATTCTAAACGCCGTCTACTCGCATCCCGTCGAAAACGCAGCGATCAGACTGTAACTTATAGAATGCGCGTCCGCCGTATTATTTACGCGCAATTTTGTCAAGCTAGGTCAGTTCAAGTTATTATCGAAATTATTACGATTGGGGATGCCCGCTTCTTCCCAAATCTCAACGGAAGTTGAGTCTTTAAATTTATATAAAAACTGACGATCCAGAACCGTTGTCCTCAAATGAATTCGATCGCCCCTCGTAGCTCTCTTTTGCACTGCCCGAGAAGCAAGCGAATGGACAGTGGACGATGTCCATTGGGAAATTTAGCTTGCTGTGGTCTATCATAAGTTCTTCTGGTCGTTGGACATTTAGGGTCCGTAAGTCCGCTGCAATATTTTTTTTTTTTTTTAAATAGTCGCAAAAAGGCTAGACCTATCGTGCGGGCCGCGGACGGCCCGCACTGCGACTATTAGAAGGGGAAGGGGTTATAAAAAGGAGAAGATTGTGGACCCGCTTTTTGAAAATTTGCAGGTCATAGTTTTCTGGAAAAACTGATTTTGGAAGCCTGTTCCATTCCGTAGCAGCCCATGATTCTTTGCTTACATTTCCTTCAAATCCTAAGGCAGCTCAGAAATGAAAGATGATCTTAAAAATAGGAAAACAAATCTCAAAGTTAAAATTTGTTTGCAGCAAGCACTTTGTAAAAGATGATTTTTTCAATGGTAAGTTTGATATTGTTGTCCAATGATAAATCATAAATCACAGAGAGAAAGATTTTTATGATTTTTTTATTGTGACCGTCAGTTCTTCATTAAATGATGTGGTCAGCCTTTGAAACCTCATCACCTTCCTTAATTGGTGAACACGTTCACCCACATAATGCAATATGTCCGAAATTGATATTTCGACTTTCACAGGCATTGCAACAAAAATTCCAGGGACAACAGAACTGAAAAACTTCGAAAACAAACCAAAATTGATATTTGGATACACCTGGTCTTTAGTGGCATTTAACAAGAATCCAGCGGTGACAATAAAACTGAAACGTCGAAAACAAACCTTAAATCCAGCTTCAATCCAATAGTTTATCACAAAAAAATCAACTCGAATCTCCGAGATAACTAAAATTCTTTTCGATAAAAACTTTGGCATTACAAGTGATCAAAAGATAGAATATTTGTTGTTCACACCTCGATCCGACATTTTGTTATTGACAGCGCCATCTCGCGTTACGCGAATTTTTCCTATATATATTGTCACGTGCCTATTTTTTCTATAGTTTCGTATTCATGGTTGCATACAGTTCACTATGCTATAACTCGAATATATCATTCGTTGTAGACAATGTTGCATAACTTTCGATAGTTGGTTTGCAATTTCTGTGTGGATGGGACTGGATATCCACACGAACGAGGCACAGATTTGAGAAGATTGTGCGTTGACGTTTATTCCGCGCCATTTTTCTTGATTTCCGGGATAGGAGCGGGAGTCGTGTTTTGAGAGTCTTGGGGGCCAGGTGTCGGTGAACGTTGTTGGGGACGGTGGGTTATTAGCACGTGTGCAGAATCTCTATGGGATTTCTTTCATATCTGGCTGTATTTGGGCCATCTTAATTGGATTTTGAAGAAAAACCATTTGATTTTTAACTTGACCATTTTGTCTTGCCATTGTTGTGGATATTGTTGGAGTTGGTGTCAAGTTAAAATAACCGTTATCGGGATCTATTTGAGGGAAGCCATTGTTAACCAGTACCACCCCCATAATCTAACCAGCCACCGGAGTAGGCCTACAGGAGTAGGTCACAGGAGTACATGTGAATTCGTTTACCCAAAGGTTATCAGTGATTTATTTTTAAATATATAACGCTGTGTCTCATTTCGACACCACCAGTAAGTTTTGTTTCAGTTTATAAGTATAGTACTTTGTGAATTCGTATATCCAAAGGTTATAAGTGATTTATTTTTAAATATATAACGCAGTGACTCATGCTGACACCACTATTATGTTCTGTTTAGTTTATTAGTATAGTACATTGCTGGAAACTATTTATTAAATTAGATAATATGCCAAAACTAAACTTGGATTAAAGTAACCTCAATAATTCTTTATGTCCAAGTAAAAACATATTTTCTTCCTACTTATTTGTAAATATCCTACAATCTTGATATTTTAAAGGACAACCATTGTAAAGATATTTTTAAATGAACTCGATTGTTTTGGCAGTGAAAATCTTATGTAAACGGTTAACTAGTTAATGTTCTTTGCCTTTATGTAAATGTTTGAATTAGTGTTATTAATGAGTTAACTGATATATATATGTTTTACCTTTTGTTCTTTGCCTTTATGTAAGCATTTGAATTAGTGTTATTAATGAGTTAATTTATATATGTTTTGCTTTTTTTTGTAACTTGATAAAGTCTGTTACTCTTACTTCTGTTTTGGTTATTTTATAAAGTTGTAAATTTTACATTTTTGGTTTGTTTTAGCAAGGAAATTTTACCATAGCTGTTAACTTTGACTATATTTGTTATGATGTTGCTATTGAACTGTGTACCTTAATTATCTATTGTGTGAGTTAAGTATCCAACATATTTTTGCTATAATTTTATTTATCGTGGTTCACCATAATCATAGTTGTTTATCTTGTAGCTCTGCTAGTGCCTATAAGATCTAGAGGTTTCCGGCTTATACCGTTTAAGTCGGTGGCGCAGCTCACCTTATATTTTTTTCTTCTACCCTCTACGGCTGAGCTCGGGCATAATTTGCCAGAAGAGAAACCGCTAGAAGAGTACTCTTTAGAGAACGAAAAAAACGTGGCAATATTACTGGAATGAAACATGAAAAGGAACGGTTACCGTTGAAAATGGTTGCTTTAATGGAATATTACGCAAATCGACAACATTGTACGATAAAGGTAATAAAATATTCTACTCAAGTGTAATTTGATATTTCAAGGTGTTTAGCGCATCGAATATATAGGTAATAACAAGGATAACTAGATTTTATTGCGATATCAATAGCGTCAGATAAAAATTATTTCTTCGGAAACGAGATAATGGATTATTATTGTTTAACGATTAACATTTTCTTTCGATTTTAAAAAAAAATTACGAATAATGCGAAGAAACAGAAAAAAGGGAGGGGTAAAACTTAAAAAATGTACCTTTCCCTCCATTTTGGTTGCATTAGTGCTGATTTGGATCGAGTGAGCATGCTATAGTGGTCGTTAAAAATTAAATTTTTTACGACAAAAAGAACACGATTGAAGTTTTTTCAAAATATCTCTTTAAGTAGACGAATTTAAAAAAAAATCATAAAAAGCAATTTTGTAGGAAATAAAATTCTCTACAAAAAAGGTCTCGTTTGATTGTTTCATAAAGTTCATATTTATGGAGATATAGATATAGACGTAACACGATACCAGTATTATATTTCGCGAGTAATACAATCAATAACGGTATCAGTTTACCATTTGCCATTACCGATACCAATTAAGAGAGGAGCGCGCCAGGGAGATGTTATTTCTCCCAAATTGTTCACATTAGCATTTGAAGACGTCTTCAGAGCAATGGATTGGGCAAACATGGGGATAAATATAAATGGAAAAGAAACTAAACAACCTGTAAGATATATTTGGATCCACCCTGTATGCAAGGAGAGCTTTATGGGTACACGAGCACATCTGGAGATCGGGTATCTAAAGAAAAGGACGGGATACGGGGGCTGGCGGCAGTCTTGATGAAGGGACGACAATAAGTAGACGCGTTTTTGTTATCGAGAAAAAGTCTGAATACTTTTTTGAGTAGAATACGTTTTTATTATTTCTTACACACCTGAGATATGCGGATGACGTAGTAATAATATCATCTACTTTCGAAGAACCGAAAACTGAACTAACAAGGAAATCCGAAAAAGTAGGTCTAAAAATGAATTACGCCAAAACAAAAATAATGACAAACACACACAAGAAATTAGAAACGTAATACTAAACGGCACCATTATAGAAGCGGTCAATGATTATATATATTTGGGACAAACCATAAAAGTAAACAAGGAAAACCAAACAGCGGAGGTAAAAAGAAGGCTCAGATTAGCCTGGGCAGAATTTGAAAAATTAAAATGGGTTCTAAAAAATAAGAAAATACAGCAGTACCCAAAAACCAGAGTATTTGACCAGTGCATCCTTCCAATTCTTACACACGCCTGCCAAACATAGACCTTGACTGAAGCAAACATCGATAAAATAAAGAAAACCCACAGAGCCATGGAGCGACCAATGTTGGACATATATAGCCAGGCTAAAATGGGACTTCGCAGGTCATAATGCCAGACAAAAGGATAACAGGTAGAATACCACGATACAACAATGGAGGCAATGGACTGGAAAAAGACCAAGAGGAAGACCCCAGATGAGATGGAGAGACTTGATAAAGAAAATAGGAAGAATACATTGGAAACAAAATAGGAAACGATTGGAAAAAACTAGAGGAATTCTATGTCCAAAGTTGAACAAATTAAAAGGCGAAAGAAGAAGGAGAAGACAATCAAATGACTAATATAAATAACATTGATCTTGTACGAGGGTCCACATGTTTTCCTTAAAACTTTATTCTCGAAGGAGAATAACCTTTCTTATTCTCTAAGAATTCTCGAATTCTCGAAGGAGAATAACCTTTCTTGTTCTCTAAGAATCATGGTCCACGCCTCGCATCCATACAGGACCACAAGGATCACTATTATATTGTATATCTTCAGTTTCACTTTTCTTGGTAGATTGCGTGGTCGAAGCAAACTGCTCAGGGCAGCTACGGATCTGTTTCCGCTATGTATACGACACTGTATTTCCTTTCTAACATCATTTGTTTTGTTTATCTGTGAGCCCGGGTACTTGAAATCTTTCACTATTTCGAAAGACCCATTATCTGTTGTTAGGTTTATGTCTCTGTGTGTTTTTCTTCGATCTAATTTCATGTATTTAGTTTTCACTCTACTTATCCTGAGTCCTATTCTCTTTCCTATCTCTTCTATTGGCGAATAAAGTGAATGAAATTGTTTACAATTGAGAAGAAATAACTTATAGAACTTAAACAGTTGATAATTTTATTATTAAGAATATCTTCATAAATATGAAGTTTATAAAAAAATCAAAAGAGGATTTGATTTTCTACAAAATTGCTCAAAATGATTTTTTTTCAAATTCGTTTACTTCAAGAGATATTTTGAAAAAACTACGATTTTAACTTTTAACTAACTTCTAATTTAACTTCGATCGGCTTGCGGCACGTGTTATTTTGGGTTAAAAAGTAACCACGTATTTTTTTATTAAAAGAAAGGTTTTTTTGGGGCGTCGTTACAAAATGTAATTTTTAACGACCACTCGCAGGAACGCAAAACAAAAAAATTGCCCTATTTTAGGAAAGTGGGTGCGATGTTAATTATCAAGGCCACGCATACATTTGGCACTTCTCCAAAATGGACTTAAAATCTTACCACTTTTGTTAAAGGTATTAAATAATAGTAAAAAAATATCCAAGCAAATGTTGAAAATTTAGTAAAACTGTATGTACGAATTGTAACAACGCGTCACCCCCCCGTATGCAATCAACCTTTAGCTGGGGTATGTAAAGTATTTCCGATCTGAACAAGAGTTCTGTGTCGATGACTCATCCGACTGAATTGTACCAGCATATGCCATCTCCTTAAAAAAAATAGCATATTTTATTAAATCCATCTCGAGCGATGCTCAGGATCGTCTCGAGATTGGTTTCATTTACCAGAAACCTTCACTGAGATAAAACTGACATAACACGAGTAGGCCGTGGAAATTTTATTTTATATATAAAAAAAATTGACACGCTTCTATTATTAAAATTATCAACTAGAAACATCAAAAATAGATTTATTTGCATTTTTGTAACATCGATTATTTGCATTTCAAACAAAAACAATATTCAATACGACGATAGTGAACGTTGGGCAATTCGCTAGATACTCGTATAAAAGGTGATAGTTAATTTTAGAATAATTACAGATAACGCCTATCACTTAATCTAACTTTTGTTTGCATACATCTTTGAAATAATATAAAAGCTTAACGATAATAATTTGTACTATTAATAAACAATGTTTGTCTGCTTTCTATAAGCGAACATTTTCGTTATCTCAGTTAGCCATGAAATTATCTGGGGTGTTTGCAATTTTAAGGTTATTTACATGTCAATAATATTGCAACACTGAAATCTGTCAATGAAATAACTCAAACATACAGATTTGCATAAATCTTTATACGAGGGCTCTTTGTAAAATAATTAACCGAATCCTTAAAAAAATATACACCCAGGAAATCTTAATAGTATTTTATTTATTTACACAGTTACATACATTTATAAATACTAGTATAACATTTTCGTTATTTTTGTTAGCCACAAAATTATCTGGGGAGTTTGGTTCTTGTAGTGTCAATCTTGAGAGTAAATGTTTGGTCTACAACTTTTAGCCATACTTGTAATCAGTGGTGTGATATTTGTTCAAAATGAGAATTTATTTATGAATAGGTGATACTCAGTTTTTTATCGAATTGAAGTGTGGTAGCCTACTAAAAGAATTTTTCTAAACCCCAAAAGTTGGGCGCCAAATTGTACTACCTTAACTAAACTGTTTTTCTAAAGTTACAAAAGTGGGGTGCCAATTTTGAGTAACTTTAAAAAACTTACTAATTTCCCAAATGTTGGGAGACAATTTTGTGGTGTTACGGTAATACACCAAAATCTCGTTGCAACACCTTCGGCAACAGCGCTACTAAAAATAGCCGATTTCGTAGTAAACACACATTTTTGCACGTGGAACGATTCAGACAAGCCGTGCGGCGTTGTCGCTTATTGAGCAACACATTTCTATGATCTAACGGAATGAAATAGTTCAATGGTTTAGCATTCCATAAAATGGGTTGTATTATTCAGGTTGTTATAATTCATGAAATATTAATAAGAGATAGCATTATGGTCACAATATTGTTGCAAATATAATCAACAAATACTATGGACGATTCAATAACAATTACAAACCTCTTGCCATAAGTAGAGATCATGCAACATCACAGCGCAATACATTCCAGTCGGCCGCATAAAGATAATACAGTTGACCAGAAAGTGGTGATGTCTGATCGTGTTTAAAAGTAAATAGTTCCGTCTCCTCTGATAATAGGTCTATGGTGAAGGGTATCTGTGGGAGTTGAGCTGTTTATCAACCGAATGACCCTTTTTGAATGGAATCTAGAAGACGAAGAGAATGCCTGCCTTGGTGCTGAACCCCAAATGTGCGAGCAATACTCCAGTATAGGTCGGATTTGAGCTTCAACAGTTGATCAGGAGTAAAAAACTTCCTAGCTAGTAATTCACTTTCTTGGAAAACGTGGCGCTTTGTGTTCCGTCCCTTCTGGGCGTTGAACTGAACAGTATTGTTGGTTCCCCACTCGACGATTGCTCCAAGATCTCTATTAATGGAGTCAACCTGTTCCTGCCTGAGTCTATTATTATTATTAGTCCATTATTATTCTCTATATAAACTTTAACCATGCCAAATCTCACATTCCTCCGTGCGCACCATACGCTTATAAAAAGGTATTAAACTACCTATTTATACAGTACGACTTCCTAAGTTGGAACCATACAAAAAACTTGACTATTAATTATAGGAAAAAAAGTTCCGCATGTTCTAAAATATAGATATAACATTTTTTCAGTCGTATACGAGGTTTATCCAAAAATATGAATTTTGCCCTTTGTTTTTGACAATTTCGAAAATTGTTATTAAAAAAAGTTGATCAGAAATAAATACCACGTTTAAATATGCAATAACATCCATTTAAAATAAAAAATAAAGTGTTATTTTTGGTAATTTTTCTACATTATAAATTATGAATGAACATTTATCTCTCGTGATTATTAAAAACATGATAACCTTTTCGCGATTCTTAATTTTGTCTAACAATTTTGCAATTTAAACACCTAATGAATGCATATATATGCGTTTATTTTGCAAATGTGCATATTTTGTAACAGACCTCGTATACGACTGAAAAAATTTGATATCCGATGATTGTATTTTAGATTTTAGAACATGCAGAACTTTTTATGAGGAATAACTTTTTTTCCTAAAATTAATCATAATGAAGTTTTCCATACGGTTCAAACTTACGGACACATACTGTATACAGATTTGCGCAAAATCGCTTAATATAACACGAGCTTTCTTTAAAGTTTCGTACATCAACAGTACGTCATCAAGCATAAGCGTAAAGCTGTCATTCATTGCCCGACTCTTCATCAGTTGCAGTCGTGAAATGTTTTATATAATAACAAATTTTACAAAACATTTATACTCAATATCGGTCAAAACACAACACATTAATGAAATTTTAAATTAACGTCGATTTCACAAACCAATGAAAATAGTTTACCGTCATTCTACAAAACGCACTTTTAACGATTTCATTCACTACAGTCAACAAATGCATAAACGATTCACCGTTTCGCGGTAAAATCAAGTTGAAACGTTAGATCATCGCTCGAAACCAACGATTGTGAATTATCGGTACACCCCCGGTATTTTACATCTCGCTGTGTTCCCATACATTAAAGGTTACAGCATGCCGACCAATCTGCACATGCTCCATGTTTGGGATGGCTCCTGTTCAGCGTTGCCAACTTAGTGGATTTCACACCAAAACTGGTGGTTTGAGTTTCAGTTTTGTGGCAAAAAATGGCATCTAGCGGCTGGTGGTTATTTTTGTGAATTTCATCACAATGTCCTTAAATCAAGTCCCTCCATCTCGATTTTGGGAGTCACGGTGTCTAATAACATGACTTGGCATGACCATGTTGCTAACATAGCAAAGTCAGCAAGCCAGAGGCTGGGTTTTCTGTGAAAAGCTACATAGTTTTTTACTCCTGATCAACTGTTGGTTTTTTTAGGTTTTATGTGAGTGGGGCGTGGTCGCCCCTCCACCGCGACCCTTAGAGCCCTAGAGGCTACAGTTCACCGTACAATCCAGCCCTTCTTACGAAGTTCATGGTTGTATAGGGCGAGATTTTTTTAAAATCGGTAGGTTCTAGGTTAGTGTAACCAAATATGTTGAACCTTATTCTTCCCAGGCCGGGGCATGAACATAGTATATGTTCAGCAGTTTCGTCTTCCACGCAGCAGAACCGACAGTCCGTTTGTTGGTTCAGATCTATCTTTCTGAGGTGGTATCTCAGACGACAGTGTCCCGTAAGCAGTCCTGTTAGAATACGCAGGTCATTTCAGCTCCATTCTAGGATCTGCTTAGTTGTGTTTCTCGAGGGTTGTAACGGTAAAAACGCCTTCAAGTGGGTTAGCACTGGTAAGTCGGACCAGTACGCGAGTATTTTCCTCTCCGCCCAGTCCGAAATAATTGTTTTGGCGGCACTTGTGGTGACTCCAAAAACCGGTTCTGGTCCAGTGAACGCAGATTCGGCCCCCTGTTTTGCAAGGGTGTCGGCTTTTTCGTTTCCTTCCACCCCCTGGTGCCCAGGTACCCACAGTAGGGTCACCCTGTTGTTCGCACCAAGGTACTCTAAGGATTCGATGCAATTCCATACAAGTTTAGAATTTATCTTGTTGGAGCTCAGTGCTTTTAAAGCGGCCTGGCTGTCTGATATTATATTTATGTTTTTGTTTGCTAGAGGTCTGTTGGTCAACTCTCTTGCACACAATTCGATAGCGAATATTTCAGCCCGAAAGATTGTGGCATACCTGCCAAGACTGGTAGATATTGTGAATTATCGGTACACCCCCGGTATTTTACATCTTGCTGTGTTCCTATACATTTAAGGTTACAGTCATGCCGACCAATCTGCACATGCTCCATGTTTGGGATGGCTCCTGTTCAGCGTTGCCAACTTAGTGGATTTCACACCAAAACTGGTGGTTTGAGTTTCAGTTTTGTGGCAAAAAATGGCATCTAGCGGCTGGTGGTTATTTTTGTGAATTTCATCACAATGTCCTTGAATCAAGTCTCTCCATCTCGATTTTGGGAGTCACGGTGTCTAATAATATGACTTGGCATTGACCATGTTGCTAACATCGCAAAGTCAGCAAGCCAGAGGCTGGGTTTTCTGTGGAAAGCTACATAGTTTTTTACTCCTGATCAACTGTTGACGACGTACAAAGCTCAAATCCGACCTCTACTGCTCGCACATTTGGGGTTCAAAACCAAGGCATTCTTTTTGTCTTTTAGATTCCATTCAGGGCCATTTGGTTAATAAACAGCTCAACTCTCACAAATACCCTTCACCCACCAGAACATAGAAGAAGAGTTGCAGACCAGACATTACTCTACAGATATTTCCATGGCAGATGCTCCAGAGAAATAAAAACTTTTATACCACCACTGACAACATTCGGCCGAAGATCTCGGCACGCTGATCAGTCTTACCCATTTACTCTCAAGATTGACACTACAAGGACCAATCTCCATCAATAATCCTTCTTTTACAGGGCTGCTACAGAACGGAACAAGCTTCCAAAATCAGTTTTTCCAGATAACTATGACCTGCAACTTTTCAAAAAGCGGGTTCACAATCATCTCCTTTCTGTAATCCCTACCCCTTCTAATAGTCGCAGTGCGGGCCGTCCGCGGCCCACACGATAGACTATTTTCAGTAAAAAAAAAAGCCAAACCAAATACGGAGCATGCGCAGATTCTTCCGCACTGAATTGGTCATCATGACTATAACCTTTAATGTATAGGAGCTGTGCCGTATAGGTATAGGTGTGGTGTATAGGTCAAATGTTTGACAGCTGTCAAATTTTTATTACCTGTGTGCCAAGTGGTCTTATTTAATGATTATCTCGGAATCGTTTTCGAAAATGGAACACACGCACGTACAAATTAGTCCGGTCAGATAGGTGATTTATTATTTACGACTGTCGATTTGGTTGTTTTAGAGATAAAAAGCAATACATAATGTATTTTATACATACCTACCTTCGCATTGCGCGATACCCCTGAAACGTATATTTATCTTTATTTAAAGAAATATTTTAAGCCGGAGATAACGATTATGACAAAATTAAAGCTGAAAGCCCAGATAAACGAAATGTATACTCTCGCGTTTATTTTTTTAATAGGTATACATTATTATCTACCTAGTGATTCGAAAATAAAGGTGTGTCTGCTAGATATTGCCCAACGAATCTACAATAAATATATATTTACTCGAGTCATTTTTTTAAAAAATATTTGCATTACTGATTTTATAATAGTAAGCTTTCGAACAAAATATTTAAGAATAAATAAAATCAAACATCCACTTACGAGGGTTACGATAAAAATTACCAATGTCCAAGTATATTTTGAGCAGTTATTTCATTTCGACAACTCTAATTATACTCCAAAAAGTCAGTCCATTGTTTACATCATTATAAACTAAATTAAAAAATAAATAATTATTTTTTCCTCTGACTACATTGGTGTATTTATTTATTTATTCATAGTATTAACGAGACAGCTCGGGTCGTCGACCCGCAATAAGGTACGGAACTTGAAATTAAAAAAATTTTTGGAAGTTTATTGACATACACGAATCAATGATGTCTTACATACATACCTCTACCGACTTGTCCATTCACACTCGCCTTGTAAATTTGTTTCGTCAATCTTCCTTCATCCATACTTTCTCCGTTTACAAACCCTCTAAACATCACATCTGTAACCACATCTTCTTTTACACCACAGCGTTCTCTTATCTCACTATTCTTTACTTTATCCAACCGAGTCACTCCGGCTATAAAATTCTCAGACTACTCATCCCCGCAGCATCAATCCCATTTTCATGCTTCTTCTGCCAAACCCAACATTCACTACCATACTGATAAGTGTAGGAACCAACACACTTCTATGCACTGCCAGACGTGCCTTTTTTAACACTTTCTGGCTGTTCATAAAGCTACGCAAGGCCCCATTCATTTCTTTTCCTGCCAACACCCTTCGCTTAATATCACTGTCATACTTTCCATCTCTCGTAAACTTTGAACCCAAGTACACAAATTCGTTTACTTGTTCCACTCTTTCTCCCTCAATCAAAACTTCACAGTTTGTCATGCTTTCTTCTCTTTCAAAAACCATTACTTTTGTTTTGCTTGCGTTTACTTTCATCTCTTTGATTTTTAGAGCATCATGCATAACATTAACCATCGCCTGCAACTCCTCTTCAGATGACGCTAATATGACTTGATCATCGGCGTATAGAAGGCATTTGACGATCACAAATCATTCATTTTTAATCCATACGCACTCTCTTTCAGATCTTTTAAACAATTGTCTATGTATAAGTAAAACAGCCATGGCGAAGCCACACATCCCTGTCTCACACCTTTTTTGATGTTAAACCAGCCCGTGCAAGCTTAGTTTATCCTAAAACAAGCAGTGGAATCCTCGTCAAGTAATTTCAGTATTAAACTACCGCTCACACCATACACAGACAATGTCGACCACAATTCACTCCTCACCACTCTATCATAGGCCTTTTCCAAGTCTATAAAAGCGCAAGAGACCTTCTGACTTCTAGCCAAGAATTTTTCGACTCTATATATTTTAAAAGTGTAAGGTTTCGAACAAAATCTTTTAGAATAAATAAAATCGTAGATCCACTTACGAGGGTTACGACAAAAATAGCATATTTTGAGTACTTATTTCGAAAACTCTAATTATACTCCATTGTTTACATCATTATAAACTAATTTAAAAAATAAATAATAATTATTTTTTCCTCCGACTACATTAGTGTATTTATTTATTATTCATAGTATTAACGAGACAGGGAGGGGTCGTCGACCCGCATAGAAGGTTAGAAACTTTTAATCGAAAAAAATTCGGGAAGTTATTAACATACGCGAATCAATGATGTCGTACGAATCCGCTAAAGCAAACAATAGCTGCTTGCGACCGAAAATAATGGCAAATTCTCAGAACTGAAACGAAAAGTGACCTTTACTCGACCACCGAGGTAAAATATTCTCGACACCGAACAATTAAGCAAAACCAATAAAAATAACGTTCATTAACCCATTTGTCGTAATATTACGCCATGTTGATCAACGAAACACCCCGATAATCATAATCCACAATAAAAATATTATATTGTAAATAGAAACACGCCCCATCTCCCTTTATGCCAAAGATTACAGCGTTGCCGAAACTAACCGAAATAATAAACAGAAAATCCCGATTTAAGAGCGTGACAGCGGCACTAAAAAAATGTTTACATTTATGTCTTAATAATAAACAGAATTGCTGCAAGTGTGAACGTTTTGGAAATTGTGGAAGATTGCGACCACAAATTGACATCGTCAAACGCATAAAACAAAACGCCCTTAAGCGGGAATTTTTTTTTTTAATCTAAAAAATTTATTAATACTAATTGTAGCAAAACACTGCACGATATAATATTAAGTATCGAAACCTAACCTAACCTAAACTAAATCTAAAAAATTTATTAATACTAATTGTAGCAAAACAATGCACGATATAATATTAAGTATCGAATTTAAGCATGTTTACGTCGAAAACAACGTTCTACCTGCACACATAGAGAAACAGTATCTTTGTTTAAACAATAAAAAAACGGAAATTCCAAACTATGTAGACAGGAAAAGGCGTGTTTTAGAATAAACAAAGATAAACAAGATATTTAACCAGTAAAACAATCACCCTTGTTGCTGCGTATAATTAGGTCGTCGGGCACTAAACGTCCGAACAAAGAACTGACAATCCGAAAAACAATGCCAAAACTAACCTTTGAACGAAAAATGATCCGCGACGCACGTGTTGGAGAACAACAAAAAACGTCTTCGAAAACAAAAGGCGGCACGCGGAGAGATAACTTCACGGTAAACAGACAATAGAACACTGACATATCGACGGAATACTTGAAATTGTTTTCCCGGTGTCAGTTTGTGATAATTCATGTGACGTTGACGTCACAAAGCGAAGTGTGCTATGTGGGAGCGGCGTTGCCACGTGCAGAGCGGACTTTATAATTTATTTTGTCGAAAATTAATCGAATATGAAATTTTCTAGAAAATTAATTTATCGAGTATTTGGATAGTAGGCTATGCATATTTCGTCTCGTTGTTAATGACAGTTTGGATTTACAGTTTTAAAGAATTTGTTTGTTTTTTAAAAGTAATAGTTACGTTTTTGTATTTTTGACCCAGAAAAATAAAACGGGTAAATAATTTAACTAAACAGGGGAGGTAAATCGTGAAGGGTTGTGATTTCACTGTCCACAATTTTGTCACTACAGATAACTATACAGTGCGTCCCAGATTCGCTTCTCTATACAGAGATCTCGGCTCCTATTATAACTACAGCAAAGGTTAAATGGGGAAAGTGTTTGGAGGAAGCTTAGTGCATTCGATAACCAGCTTCAAATGTGACATTATTATTATAAATCCAATAAGGACTGAGGTCTAGTAAGACCTACGAGTCCATATACAAAAACATGAATTAGATAAAAACTTATCTAATTTGTTCTTAAAAATGTTAATAACACTCTCAGCATTTACTATATCTGGTGGTAGGCTGTTCCATGTGTGAAATATTCTATTATTTAAAAATGTTTTCCTAGAATTTTCCCATTTTTAATTTGTAACGGTGTCCCATCAGTCGGTCATCATTATTAAGCACTTACAAGTCTCCCAGAATTCCGTAATTATATTTTACAATTCTAAATGTTAAAATAAGGTCTCCTCGTAGGCGACGTTGATCAAAAGTGTTAATGTTGGCCCAAATGTCACCCGACGTTGTACATTTTCTAAAAAAGTGTTTTATCACTGACAAGATCCGGATTCCAAACAGGTCCAGAATATTCCATAATGGGTCTTACGTGTGATCTATAGAGTTTGATGAGCGACTGAAAGGAAACCCTTCGAAAAGACCGTTTCAATAGGTATAGTTTGGTGTTTGCGCGTTTACAAATGTTAGAAATTTGTTAAATTAGAGTTTATAATAACGCCCAAGTCATTACAAGAATGTACTGACTTAATAGTGAAATTATTAATGTTATAATTTAGTTTCGGGTTGTTCTTACCAACAAGCATAACTATACACTTTTCTATATTCAGGGGAAGCATCCAGTCAGCAGACCATTTGGCAATAGAATTAAGATCGTGCTGGAGATAACACGAGTTTGAGGTAGGATCTGAGTAGATCTTGGTGTCATCAGCGTAAAACGTCATGTTGCTCTTAATGTGATGTTGCAAGTCACTTGTGTAAGTCACAAATAGCAGAAGCCCTAAAACGGAGCCCTGGGGAACTCCACTTAAAACTGGTTTATTACTAGATTCACCCACTTTAACACAAAACTTTCTGCCACACAGGAATTGACTAATCCACTTAATCAAAAATCCTCGTATCCCACAGTGATCCAATTTCTGTAATAACACCCTATGTGGTACTCGATCAAATGCTTAAGAGAAGTCTAAATATATCACATCTGTCGGAAGTTTGTCATTTAAGGCTTGGGTCAAGTTATTGACACATTGTAATAGGTTGGTCATAGTTGACTTTCGACTGGGTGAACCGATTTTGATGATTCTTGTTTTATTTGAAAGCCGGTGCTTTCCGTGGGGTCCCATTTTAATTTGGTCCAGTTCTGACAATGACCATTTTGATGACAGTTTGGTTAGATTCCGATTATGGGATCCATGACAAAGTAACGAAACTCTTCCATTCTTAGAAGCAAATTAAGTTGAGTCGGTTTTTTTTAAAGAATTATTTCCATCTAAGCAGGCTCTTACTTTGACGTTAAATAGTTCAAAAGTATTAAAGTTGTGTTTCAATAAGTAGTATGTTTTCTGTCTTTAAAATTACAAATCTGACACACAAATTGTCAAAACCTGTTGAATATGGCCGGTATTCCCTATTCGAATGAAGAAAAGTTTGACATTTTAGCGCTGTATTTGTAGTCACGCAGAAACGCCGACATTACCACATCAAGGTAATTGTAGATATCTCTCAAACGAAGATAGATATCTCCCAATTTAGAAAAATCGTACCTAGAAGCCGATATAAAATTGAGATCCCTGTATAGAGAAGCGAGAGTCTGGGACACGCTGTATATTTTTTCGCTCAGTGATTTAAAAAAAATTCAAATGATTATATTTTCGAACGGCGAATGTTTTCATTTGTAAACAATACCAATTGGATTGATTATAAATAACTATAAAACAAAATATGTAACTGTACACCTGGGTACCTCGAACATATTTAATACAAAGACATTTTTGTTAAATTACCAAACGATTCGTAATTGTTTGTACTTAAGTGAAAGTACCTATATTCGTTTTTGTATTTGTACTAAATTCATAGTGACACTTTTTGAGTAAATATATAGATTTGTTACGTCATATCATGCATCTACAGGATGTTCCAACATGTTCCAATGTAACTTACTACCATTAAAATAAATTGGGCGAGAAACAAATGTAGTGGACTGTATTTAATAAGAGTTGCAAAAATTAACTCATCAAACGCCAATAGCAAAGCTGAAAGTTGGTACATAAAATAAAATCTTAGATCCACTTTGGATCAGCTAGAGTTCGTCATACTCTCCCTTCTTTGGGATACAAAGATATACCGGTCTCCTGTGACTGTTCGTTGTTCGAAATGCTTATCTTTGAAATGATGCACTATTGATCCAATGGAGTTGAAATAATCATCATCATCATATAGCATCTTGTCTCGTTCACTGCTGGACATAAGCCTCTCTTAACCTTAACAATTTTTTATTGGTCTTAAGCATCTTGGATCCAGTTTAAAGATATCATCCTCTTCAAATCGTCCGTCCATCGAGTCGGCGGTCGTCCCCTGTTTCTGTGTGCTTCGTCTCCGAGACGCCATTCTATTATTCTCTTCGTCCATCTGTCATCTGGCATTTTTGCGACGTGGCCGGCCAAGTTCCATTTTAAGTGTGTGTGATTCTTTCAATTGTTCTTCTACGTAGTTATATTTCGCATTGTCACTCCTAACATAGACCTCTCCATGGCTCGTCGAGATATTCTTATTTTATTGATAGTTTTTTGTGTTAATATAAATGTTTTCGGGCCATATGTCAATACCAATAGTGAGATAAGAGAACGCTGTGGTGTAAAAGAAGATGTGGTTACAAAAATAGATAAAGGAATGCTTAGATGGTTTGGACACGTAGAAAGGATGGATGAAGAAAGATTGACGAAACAAATTTATAAGGCGAGTGTGAATGGACGGAAGTCGGTAGAGGTCGACCTCTGTGAACATCGATCTCGATCACATCAACATTGTTTCAAAGAAAGGCCAGATCAAGAGTACCAACAACAGACGAGCATGTATGAGAGCACTGATGAAAGTAGAGGAAGCAAAAGATGTGTGTAAGAGCCGTAGCGGAAGTGGTCTCTGCTTACCCCTACGGGAAAAAGGCGTGAGAATTGCTCGCGTCCCCATTGGGACGAAGAGACGTTAGGCGCCCCAGGAAACGATGGAGCACCAGCCTCACGCAAGTTGACGATAATTGAACAAGAAAGAAGAAGATGATTAATTAACACGTTAACTGACAAATTGATTGACTGATTGACAAACTGATTATTCAACATTTGGGATTGAAAATAATAGGAAAATTGTAAAATGTAAGTACTGGCGGTTCAGCAAAGTTAAAGTAAATTTGGTACATAAGTTTATGAAAATAAATGAAGTGATTTGGACGCTATAAGAGAATGGACGATAAAAACCCAAAATTTCTTGTGCACCTAGAGCGCAAAAAAAAGTTTAAAATTTACGATAAGAACTCAAAATTCGTTGTTTATGGTGCGAAAAAATTCAAAATGCATGTTTTTTACGATAGTTTAATACGGTTTTTTTTTAGATGTTAAGGAAAATTACACATTATTACATTATTTCGTCGGGTATAAAACAAACGATTTTTCAAATTGTAAAAAACACAATCATGTCAATAAACCACGTATAATTATCTTAAACTGAAAAAAGAAAAAAAAATTAAAACCATCGGAGTGTTGGTTAATCATATGTACAGTCACACTGATTTTTTCACGCGTTACCAACGAAATGCGAAACGAGACAATCTTTTTCCACCCTGTATAAGTAGATCATCCTCTGTACAATCCCGATTTAAGTCACACTGATTTTTTCTCGTTACTAACGAAATGCCAAAAATATAACAGGATAATATTTGCCCACCTTGTGCAAATGTACATGTACTATTATTTCATTAAAAAAATTAAGCAAAACCATCAGAGTGTTATATCATCATTTGTACAATTCCGAGTTAAATCACACTGATTTTTTCACGCGTTATCAACGAAATGCGAAACGAGACAATCCTTTTACACCCTGTATAAGTAGATCATCCTCTGTACAATCCCGATTTAAGTCACATTGATTTTTTTCGTGTTACTAACAAAATGCGAAAAATGTAACAGGATATTTGCCCACCTCGTGCAAATGTACATGTACTATTATTTCATTAAAAAAATTAAGCAAAACCATCAGAGTGTTATATCATCATTTGTACAATTCCGAGTTAAATCACACTGATTTTTTCACGCGTTATCAACGAAATGCGAAACGAGACAATCCTTTTACACCCTGTATAAGTAGATCATCCTCTGTACAATCCCGATTTAAGTCACATTGATTTTTTTCGTGTTACTAACAAAATGCGAAAAATGTAACAGGATATTTGCCCACCTCGTGCAAATGTACATGTACTATTATTTCACTAAAAAAATTAAGCAAAACCATCAGAGTGTTATATCATCATTTGTACAATTCCGAGTTAAATCACACTGATTTTTTCACGCGTTATCAACGAAATGCGAAACGAGACAATCCTTTTACACCCTGTATAAGTAGATCATCCTCTGTACAATCCCGATTTAAGTCACATTGATTTTTTTCGTGTTACTAACAAAATGCGAAAAATGTAACAGGATATTTGCCCACCTCGTGCAAATGTACATGTACTATTATTTCATTAAAAAAATTAAGCAAAACCATCAGAGTGTTATATCATCATTTGTACAATTCCGAGTTAAATCACACTGATTTTTTCACGCGTTATCAACGAAATGCGAAACGAGACAATCCTTTTACACCCTGTATAAGTAGATCATCCTCTGTACAATCCCGATTTAAGTCACACTGATTTTTTCTCGTTACTAACGAAATGCCAAAAATATAACAGGATAATATTTGCCCACCTCGTGCAAATGTACATGTACTATTATTTCATTAAAAAAATTAAGCAAAACCATCAGAGTGTTATATCATCATTTGTACAATTCCGAGTTAAATCACACTGATTTTTTCACGCGTTATCAACGAAATGCGAAACGAGACAATCCTTTTACACCCTGTATAAGTAGATCATCCTCTGTACAATCCCGATTTAAGTCACATTGATTTTTTTCGTGTTACTAACAAAATGCGAAAAATGTAACAGGATATTTGCCCACCTCGTGCAAATGTACATGTACTATTATTTCATTAAAAAAATTAAGCAAAACCATCAGAGTGTTATATCATCATTTGTACAATTCCGAGTTAAATCACACTGATTTTTTCACGCGTTATCAACGAAATCCGAAACGAGACAATCCTTTTACACCCTGTATAAGTAGATCATCCTCTGTACAATCCCGATTTAAGTCACATTGATTTTTTTCGTGTTACTAACAAAATGCGAAAAATGTAACAGGATATTTGCCCACCTCGTGCAAATGTACATGTACTATTATTTTATAAAATAAAAATCAACAAAACCATCAGACTGTTATATCATCCTTTGTACAATTACGATTTAAGTCACATTGATTTTTTTCTCGTTACTAACGATATGCGAAAAATGTGACAGGATAATATTTGCCCACCTTGTATATGTACTATCTGCGAAAAATGTAACACAATATTTGCAAGCTGTTATATCGTCGTCTGTATAGTCCAGACTTATGTCACACTGATTTGTTTAACAATATTAACCGCGAAAAATGTCACCAGATAATATTTGCCCACCTCATATATTTAGTAACATCTTTAGCAGAAAAAAGAAAAAAGGAAAAAATTAATGTAAAAACACCAGAGCATCTTCTGTACACTCCCAACTTAAGTCACACTGATTTTTTTGACATTATTAACAGCGAAAAACGTAACAATACAATTTTTGGCCACTTTCTATTTTAAATGCACCATCTTATTTAACTAAAGAGAAAAATAATGTAGAAACATTAGACCATCTCAGATCATCCTGACACGCGTCGAGCACGATACAGTTAGTTGTGGCGCGTACAAGTTGCAACCTGTTCAATCGTGCATTAGTGAAGATTTGCCAAAATAATTACATTCAACAGTGATAGGCATGTCGGATTACAGGGGCCGCCGGATTACCGGTGGTCCACTGTATTTCCCTACCTTCCTATTTAATTAAAGAAAAAAAGAAAATCAATACGATGAATCAGAACTATTAATCATCCCGATTTAAGTCCCATGGATTTTTTTACATTACCATGGAACCACGTCACCAATCATTTCGACTATCTTAATATTTTAAGTGCAACCCCCGTATCATTAATTGCAGTTTATATAATTTTGTTGTTTCTCTCTCTTTTTATCTATTATTGACGAATTTATCCAGCATTGATTTTAGCTCCGGAATAATGTACCTAATGTCCTTAATATTAACCTTCGTCGAGCGATACTGCGAGATTGAAAAAAAAATTACAAAATTCAGCATCGCAGGTTTTGTCTTACCGAAATGTTCTTCAAAGAAATACAAAAAAAACATTGACCTACTTCGTTTGAACCAAAAGAGGTATGAATTAATACCAGCCTCGCACTATATATTGTACCAACTATCATAATAACGCGTGAAAAGAAAGTTATGCGCATGGACGTACATCGAACGATTGCCAGTGGGGTTCGAAATAAAATTTTCTCTAGATTAAGGCACAATCATTACGACCGGCAACGTTGTAGCCTTAAACTGACAGTAACATCAAAAATGTTATCGCAAAATTCCCAAAATTTACATGGCACACTATCTTTACTCGTGCGTAATTAACGTTCCCTTTTTATCAACCATAACCTCCAACTTACAAGTGATTTAACATTTACCCCCCAAGCAGAGATTTATACGTTGTTAGGAATATTAACCACGTCGTTTCCAGACTCAATTTACACAAATGACACAAATATCTATATTACATGAAAAAATGTATGTATGTCCTTCAATAACTCCCAAATGGCTGGACCGACTGGGATGAAATTTTCAGAAGTTGTTTTATACATACCAGGGGTGGTTTTAGTAAAAAAAACTTCCTACTATAAGGGAGGGTAGGGGATGACATACAAAAACCGTTAAAAACGCAAATATTAGTGTCAAATTCATAGTTTTCAAGGTCGCCGAGTTTGATTGTGATATCTTTAATATTGTTAGCATCCCTACGAAAGGGATAGGAGAGGGATGAAATATAAAAAAAAATTTAAAATGGCTGATATTAGTGTCAAACGGTCGTGGTGGAGGGGCGACCACTCACATAAAACCTAGTGTCAAATCCATTGTCGAGTTTGATGGTAATATTCCCAATTTTGTTAGCACCGCTACGATAGGGGTGAGAGGGAGATGGAATTTAAAAACTATCAAAAACGGCTGATAATAGTGTCGAATTTATAGGTTTTGGGGTGGCTGAATTTGATAGTAACATTCCTAAGTTTGTTAGCACCCCTAGGAAAGAGGATTAAATATAAAAACTATGGAATACATTTTTTTTTTTAAAAAACGCTTTATTAGTGTCGAATTTACAGTTTTCGTCGTCGCCAGGTTTGATAGTGATATTCCCAATGGTGGCAAGCCAACGTTCGGGCAGGACAACGTCTGCCGTGTCCGCTAGTGCATAATAAAGATTCGACGGTAGAACGGTGCCGCCACCTTGTAACGCCAATGTTTACCTACACTCTTTTAATCTCGTCGATACACAACGTGACGTAATCGCAATGACGCAGGAGGTATTCCAAGAGGTGTTATTTTACCAATTTCACTTTTCTCTAGTTCTGAAAACGGAACTGCACGAATATTTTGAGGTTAAAGAAATTTTTTTGTGTAAATAGTAATACGCGCGCAATATTGCGTAATCGTCTTTTCGAAAAAATGTTGATATATTTGCGTTTCAAAATTTAAAAATCGACAATTCATCTAAATTCGTCTATGACAAGATGGCAGAACAAAAGAGTGTTGTTATCGTTTAAAAACCGTTAGCGGTTTTAAATGATTATTAAAATATTTTATTAACCATTATTTTCAATTAATTTATAATTATTATCTTTGTTAACGCGGTTTTTTCCAATTTACATACCGGACGCTGTGGTATATACAATACAAAAGATAAAAGTTGTGTGATGAGGCCACCGAAACCTTCTATAACTTATTCCAATATTACGAACTTGCTTTACCGCTCGTTCAAAACACTTTAAAGGTTGTTTCACTCGATTCACTTTTTGGCTATAATATTTCAAACAAGAAGCATTTCATACGGCACTAAAATAACAAACGTCATTATTCGGTGAAATTATTTTAAATGCAGGCAACCAACATCACAGATTGCGCTGCTGCCAGCTGCCAGCATATTTCAAATTTTAATATATTTTGAAGATAAAAAAATTATACCTACACTTCTTGTCTACAAATTTCGATTAATATTTGTCGATTGCGTGAGTATATGTACTATAAATGCAACAAACATCAATTAACAATTAATTATACTCTAATTCGAAGTGATACGGAGTAATAAATCCTACTTATAAATGCAAAACGCTAACAGAGTGGTCAAACAAACTTTTATGATTTCTAATTGGTCTGCAAAAGCTGTTATACTGTGGATTATTATATTTTAGTTGAGCCAACCTGTTTTTATTTCGAAGTCTACCGCAAGCAAAGGGTTTTATCAGCAAAAGGGTCATTTCCTACCTGCAGTGGTGTAACTAAGATTATTACCACATAAATTTAACAATAATATTTCTATTTAAAATGCTTCTTATACGAAGATAGTTCACGAATTTTTGACCCTAACATAGTTGGCGTTGAATGACAAATAAAGTGTCAGGCAAAAGCTTATTGTATGACATTCTTCTTCTTCTTAACGTGCCGTCTCCTTCAGCTATGAAGTGCATCTTCTTCCCACGCTTCGTTTACCCTGTATTTTTCCTTGTATAATCAGCTGTAGCATGTCGTACCTTTCTCCGAGCATAACGTGACCCAGATAAGCAAGTTTTCCTGCTTTTACCGTGTCCACTATTTCTGTCTCTTTACCTACTCGTCTCAATATCTCTGTGTTTGTAACTCGTTCTGTCCAAGAAACTCTGAGTATCCGTCTGTAGACCCACATTTCGAAACACACATTCATTAGCATACATTAGTGTGCGCCAATTAGCATCAACGCATCAATTCGTGTGTGTTAAATACCTCTGTAAAAAGGAGTTATCACCGCAAGAAATTTATAAGGACATGGTAGAGTTATTGGGTGACTCTGCCCCTTCGTACCACGTAATCACGAAGTGCTCACGAGATTTTTAACTGGTAAGAGAGTCCTGTCGACATGCACCAGGTGCAAAAGCCCCCAAAACTGTGGTGATCAAAGAAAATGTGAATTTAGTCAATGACATGGTATTAAATGACAGAAGAATTTACAGTCCAGGCTATAGCAGAGACATGTAGGTTTACTGTTGGAAGCGTTGAAAAGTTTACGTAATGAATTGGGTCTCAAAAAAGTCTCTGCATGTTGGGTTCCACAAATGCTGACGGCAGACCAGAAGCGGGTTCGCTAGGTTGCACCGGAGACAAATTTGAAGACCATAAACAGGAATCCCGATGAATTTAATCGAAAATTTCTTGCGAGAGAGAGAGAAAGAAAGAGAGAGAGAGAGAGAGAAAGGGAGAGAGAGAGAAAGGGGGAGAGAGAGAAAGGGGGAGAGAGAAAGCAGGAGAGAAAGAGAGAGAGAAAGCTAGAGACAAAGAGAGAAAGAAAGAGAAAAAGAGAGATTAAGAAAGAGAAAAAGAGAGAGTAAAAAAGAGAGAAAGAAAGAGAAAAAGAGGGAGAAAAAGAGAGAGAAAGAGAGCGAGAGAGAGAGAGGAGAGATTTCAAAATAGAGTATAGGTTCATTATTTTTTTAACTAAACAGATCAGAGCACTTTGGTTGCGCTGTAGCCAGATTTCGCAGAACGTCATGAGAGGTTTGGAGATAAAATTTTTAAATTAAATCTTAAATTTAAACGATATTTTTCGAAGAAAAATAAGAAAAAACATTTTAATTGATGGAATTTTTAATTTTAAAATGTAAATTTATACGTAAACTTAATTCGAGTGTGATTTTTTTGAGTAATTTCTTGTCTGCGCTTATACGTTGACCAGCATTTTCAATTAGCGAACTACGAGTATTAAATTATGTAAAACTACATACAACGTCACAATGCCATTGTCGGTAAAGTCGTTGCTATTGTATGTTAATTGCTGCAAGTATAAAAACATTTTAATCGATGAATCCAGCTCGGTTTTTAAAGAAAAAATATTGATTTCCTAAAAATTACACGCCGTATTTTTTTTTGAAAAAAATATTACTGCGAATACTTGTCGACATTTAAAACTCGAGCCCTTTAAAGAACGTTTAAGAGCACCCTAGTATATAACTCTCAATTTTTTTTTTAAATAAGTACATATTTAAATTATTTATACCGTACGCCACTGGCAATCTGTTTTGGAAGTCAACGAGCCACCCCCCGCATGTACGCGCAGTGTGGTCACGTGTATTTGACCTTTTTGTCGAATGGTAAAATTTCTTAAAATAACCTATCTAAAACACATAGTGTTTTTATGAAGACAAAGAAATGTTTAATTATCTTCATTTAGTCTCATTAACGACGTAGACCAAAGCAAGTAAATGAAATAATAAATTCGAACTAGTTAGTACCGGTTTCGTTTGTTGGATGGCGCCCACACCTTTCATCGTGCAGAGAAAAAAATTGTGTGTAATAAACAATTAAAAAAACAACAATTTTTACGTGCGTGACTACATGTATCCACCTAAATTAGTTTATACGAACAATAATACCAACTACTTTTTGACGATATTAAGGTTTGACATGCACTAGGGATTCCCTTCTGTCTAGGCAGAATCTCCCCGAGAGAGAATGGCCAGAAGCATTACATCGCTTGCTTATTTACTTTACGTGTCCGGATCAGACCTTGATCATCCAGTGTTATCGCCTTGTAGTTTGCCAATAAGTCTTATGAGCCACCCTCTAAAAGTTCTACTTTGTGTTGTCCAAAACCGTAGACACAACAAATGCGAAGAAAGCATGAGTGAAGAACAATTCGGATTTCGAGGCGGCTTTGGTACCAGAGAAGCACTATTTTGCATTAACACGCTACTTCAAAGATGTTGGGAGGTAAGAAAGCCGGTGTACCTATGTTTTATCGACTACGAAAAGGCTTTTGACCGCGTACAGCATAAAAAACTCTTACAAACTCTGCAGAATATACCCCTCGATAATAATGATATACGTTTGTTATTTTCTCTCTACTGGAATCAATCTGCCACAGTAACACTAGATGAAGAGGAGACCACTCAGATACCCATAAAGAGAAGTGTGAAACAGGGTTGTATTTTGTCTCCTACACTTTTCAACCTTTGCACGGAGAATATATTTAAAGGGGCAACACAATCTGGTGAAGGAATAAAGATTGGAGGCGAAACTATTTTTAACATTCGATACGCAGATGATACTGTGCTCCTAGCTGAATCATTAAAAGAATTACAATGCATGTTAGACAAGATAAACAAAGAAAGTAATAGATGGGGACAGAAAATCAATGTCAAAAAAACTAAATTTATGGTTGTTAGCAAAATGAATGTTGGCCCGGAAAGAATAACACTTGATGGCGAGAATATAGAAAGAATTCAGCACTTTAAATATCTTGGAAGCTGGATCAATCAGTCGATGGATCCGGACGAAGAAATCAAGGCTAGAATTGAAATAGCTAGAAGAGCATTTCTGAATCTCAAGCCACTAGTCTGTGCCAAGCAACTTAACATTCATCTGCGGGAAAGGTTTACCAAGTGTTATGTATGGTCTATTCTTTTGTACTTTTGCGAAACATGGACGCTCCGCCAAAAAATTATTGACCGCATTGCTGCATTCGAGATGTGGCTGTACAGACGGATGCTCAAAATTTCGTGGACAAGCCGAACTACCAACGAGAATGTACTCATCAGAATAGAGCACGATAGAGAGCTCTTAACTACCATCAAGCGCCGCAAACTGGAATACTTGGGACGTGTGATGCGTTGACCACGTTATAGTCTGCTTCGGCTTGTTCTGAATGGCAAGATCCAGAGGAAAAAATGGATAGGCCGCAAAAAGCTATCCAGGCTTCGAAATCTCCGACAACGGACAGGTTTAACTGCTGAGAAACTTCTCCACGCTGCTCAAGATAGAGATAGATACAAAGAAGTAGTCAATATGCGAGTCGTCAACGCTTAAGAAAGCAAGACACTGTAAGAAGAAGAAGTTTGCCAAAATTAAGTCCTGCTGCGTGCATGTTTCGCGTGTGTCCTGCACAGCTACATAGAGCGGTCTCTCCATCCCTCAGCATGCCCCATTTCTCTATATTAGCTCGGCATCTCGAAACGCCAGATCGCAACCTGTTAAGAGTCCTCCATTCGCTATATGGGATGTCGTGTCCAGTCGACAGTCTCTCCCTTTTTTCTATAAGAGCATTATGGGTTTCCGCTCTTCACTTTCTGATCCTTTCCTCTTCCTGTGAGCCTCCAAGGGCAGTCGCGCGTCTCAGAAAATATTGCGGGATGCGAGTCGCTGACTAGTTGGCTGGCAGCCATATAGTGGGTTGTTTTGTTTTTCTAGCCGCTACTGCTGATTAACCTGATTAGCAGGCGTTGGTAACAGTACGGACTGTCTGATTAAGCGATATGTCCACATGTTTGGCATGGGCAGATGCTGTCCATACAGGTGATGCATATTCAGCCGCAGAGAAGTATTACGTAGCTAAGTAGGAAGGATGCCAGATTAGCAGTACACATACTGACCGATCATGGTACACACCCTTAGATATCACATGTATAATCTGGGGCTTACCGATAGCCCTAATTGTTATTTGTGAGGAGAGGAGAAAACTAGTATTTTGTGGAGGAAGGCGGGTATAGCGTATCGCTAATGGCTGTCACAGGGAGACACAATCGATATTGTCTGAGTGCCGTTGGCTGGTTTAGGAAGAAACCACCCCCCTTCTTTTCTACAGGTGCCTATCTGTTCCAGAGGTTGACTATCATATTGGCTAATCTAACTGTGGTTACAGCTGCTGGAAATAGTTCGGTGTTTGTCATGGAGTTTTAAATTTCTGTCCATGAGATTTTTCTCCTTCCAGCGCTTATCTTTCCTTTCAGTTTCCCTTGTAATATGCTTTGCAAGAGATTACTTCCACTTCCTTCCACTTGCTACGGTTCTTTCACACATCTTTTGCTTTCTCTATTGTCATCAGTGCTCTCATACATACTCGTCGGTTGTTGGTACTCTTGACAGCTGGCCTTTCTTCAAAACATAGTTGATCTGATCGAGATATGTTTGCCGAGATCGACCTCTACCGACTTCCATCCATTCACACTCGCCTTATAAATTTGTTTCATCAATCTTCATTCATCCATCCTTTCGACGTGTCCAAACCATCTAAGCATTCCTTTATCTATCTTTATAACCACATCTTTTTTTACACCAACCGAGTCACTCCGGCTATACTTCTCAGACTACTCATCTCGGCAGCAATAATCCTATTTTCATGTATGTCCTGCAAAAACCAGCATTCACAACCATACATAAGTGTGGGAACCAACACACCTCTATGCACAGCCAGACGTGCCTTTTTTGACACTTTCTGGCTGTTCATTAAGTTATCCAGTACCCTTCGCTCAATGTCACTGTCATACTTTCCCTCTATCGTAAACTTTGAACCCAAATTAATTTACTTGTTTTACTCTTTCTCCCTTAATTAGAACTTTACAGTTTGTCATGTTTTCTCCTCTTTCAAAAACCATTACTTTCGTTTTGCTTACATTTATTTTCACCCCTTTGATTTTCAGAGCATTGTGCATAACATTAACCATCGACTGCAACTCGTCTTCAGATGACGCTAACATGACTTGGTCATCGAAGTAAAGAAGGCATTTGACGATAAAATCATTCATTTTCATTCCATAGGTACTCTCTTTTAAATCTTTTAAACAATCGTCTATGTATAAGTTAAGCAGCCATGACGAAGTCACACATTCCTGTCTCACACCCCTTTCGATGTTAAATCATTCCGTGCAAGCTCCATTTATCCTGACACGAACAGTGGAAGTGATTTTAGTGCTCATATTAAACTACCGCTCACCCCTTACATAGACAATTTACTCCTCACCACTCTGTCATAGGCCTTTTTCAAGTCTATAAAAGCGCAATAGACCTTCTGACTTCTAGCCAAGAATTTTTCGACTATACCTCGTAATGAAAAGATCTGATCCATACTGATCTCCTTCCTCTTAAAAATCCTGCTTGCACATCCCATATCATCTTCTTAGTTTCATTCGTTACTCTTTTAATCAATATCTTTGCATACTAATAACTATTATTATTGTTTAATTTGACAAATCAAATAAATAAGTTAGATTTACGTATCGGGGTTGCTACCAAAGTTTACACGGTCATTTGCCCTGCTAATCAAAAGATTGACTGAAAATTTCCTCAAAATGGGCCCATCCGTTGGCTATAGAGAAGAAATTAAAAATTCGGGGACGTATTAGAAAAGACCCAAAGTTTTGGACTGAACCTGATTCACTAATGCAAACATTTATTATTGTTTACAGACAAATTTAACATAATTCTACTCGAATCTGCGCCGCAACTGCGCGATAAGATATTTTTCTTTTCGTCTATTAAAAAAAAACATTCAATCGGATTGTTTTATATAAAAATAGCGATAACACGTGTCATATCTAGCGGTGAGTCATTTCGCACGATCTGGATGTTTTGTAATGAGCACGTTTTCTTTTTTTTTTCCAGGCAAACAAACTCTTTGTCTCGAAACATGACTTCGATAAAATTGTCACGACTTTAATCGCGAATGTTTCAAAAAACATACAAACACATATCGACAAATAGGTTAGTAATGTCAGAAGAATTTGTACCGCAGCATATATCACTTTTGCAGTGCATTGTTTCAGCCGAATTTAACTCACCAATAACGCAAATTGATATTATTATTGGGTATTACACACTTTACTATTTAACATACATTAAGTCACGTCTTTTTCCCATAGGGGTAGGCAGAGACCACTTCCTTCCACTTCCGCTTTGGTTCTAACACACATCCATTGCTTCCTCTACCTTCATCAGTGCTCTCATACATGCTCGTCGGTTGTTGGTACTCCTTTATCTATCTTTGTAACCACATCTTTTTTTACACCACAGCGTTCTCTTATCTCACTATTCTTCACTTTATGCAACCGAGTCACTTCGGCTATACTTCTCAGACTAATCATCTCCGCAGCATTAATCCTATTTTCATGCTTCTTCTGCCAAACCCAACATTCACTACCTTACAAAAGTGTAGGAGCCAACACACCTCTATGCACAGCCAGACGTGCCTTTTTTGACACTTTCTGGTTATTCATAAATTTATGTATATGTATATGTATTCATTTGTTTTCCTGCCAATACCCTTCGCTCAGTGTCACTGTCATACTTTCCATCTCTCGTAAACTTTTTTTAAATTAAAATTTTTAAAAAATACATAATTTTTTTTTCAAATGACGTTAGGTAGTAATTCATACCTCATTTAAAAGGTCTGGTAAAACTCCATTTAATCATATTGTTTTGCCTTTGATACCAGCCTTTCATTGCTACTTAATTTTATGATCCCGTTGTTCTAGTCTCGCTTGGAACTTTCCTTTTTTTTTTAAATTATAAAAAGGGGTCTAATGGTGGGTACGTGTAAGATATATTTGGATACACCCTGTATGCAAGGTCCATCGGTGGAGTCATAAACGAGGGTTACTCGAACAGAAAGATCTGTTTGGCTGGGCACCTAAAATAGGAAGACGAGGTGAGGGGCGGGATATGACAGGTAGTTTTTTGGCAATTTTTTTGTACGAGACTGATAGGTAAAGACGCATTTTATAATAGATTAATAGTTTTGACTACGTTTAAAGATAAATGTATTTCTAAAATAAAATAGGACATTGTTATTTCTTACATACGTAATTCTCGTTTTTGTTTTCAAGCCACTTTCGATTGTTTTTAACATTCAAAATATTATGCGGTATCGAAACATCATGGTTGGAGATACGCATATTGTAGGAAATGAGATAAAGTAAGTAAGGTATACAGGCTGTGATTAAGTAGACAAAAAAGGTAATTATTATGGAGAACATTATAGTAGTTAAAAAAAAATCTAAAGGGTATTCTCTCATTTCTCGAGGGAAAATTAAAAATGCTATTTACTTTTTTTAGCAATATGATTTTCTTTTAAAAGATGATTTGAATATGTTGAATTAGTTTTCTTAGTCACGTAACTCATATGATGTTCGTGTATGCGATTTTTAAAAGTTCTACCAGTTTGACCAATATATACCTTGCGGGCAAGTTCCACAATTTAATTTATATACACCTGATTTCTTAAATTTGGAAGTTCTATCCTTATTATTTTTGATAAACTTTCCCAACGTATTATTTGTTCTTTTATGTTGTTTATTTAAAAATGACACTACCGTTTTTGTTGATTGTCCAAAATATCTATAGTATTTATTATCTAGTTTTGTGATAGAAAATAACCACCACCTCCTATTTACAGTTTCGCAGACGATAGCACACTTGTCTCAACTTTCACATCCTATCGATCACTTTCGGTGAATGATACAAATAGACTCAGACAGGAACAGGTCGATTCCATCAATAGAGATCTTAAAGCAATTGTTGTTCAGTTCAACGCCCAAAAAACACAAAGTGCCACGTTTTCCAAGAAAGTGAATTCCTCAAATCATCCCATCACAATGTCCGGAAATACCCTTGAACCAAGTCCCTCCATCTCGATTTTGGGAGTCACGGTGTCCAATAATATGTCTTGGCATGACCATGTTGCTAACATCGCAAAGTCGGCAAGCCAGAGGCTAGGTTTTCTGTGGAAAGCCAGAAAGTTTTTTACTTCTGATCAACTGTTGACGACGTACAAGGCTCAAATCCGACCTCTACTGGAGTATTTCTCGCACATTTGGGGTTCAGCACCAAGGCATTCTCTTCGTCTTCTAGATTCCATTCAGAAAAGAGCCATTCGCTTGATAAACAGCTCAACTCTCACAGATACCCTTCACCCTCTAGAACATAGAAGAAGAGTTGCAGACCAGTCATTGCTCTACAGATATTTCCATGGCAGATACTCCAGAGAAATAAAAACTCTTGTACCACCATTGGCCACATTCGGCCGTAGAACTCGGCACGCTGATCAGTCTCACACATTTACTCTCAAGCTTGACACTACAAGGACCAATCTTCATCAAGAATCCTTCTTTTACAGGGCTGCTACGGAATGGAATAAGCTTCCAAAATCAGTTTTTCCAGAGAACTATAACCTGCAACTTTTTAAAAAGCGTGTCCACAATCATTTCCTTTCTATAATCCCTTCCCCTTCTAATAGTCGCAATGCGGGCCGTCTGCGGCCCACACGATAGGTCTACACTTTTTGCGACTATTTTCATAAAAAAAAAAATCATAAATTGTTTTTTTTTTGAGTTTCTTGGACAGTATATTATCAATTAATTCAAACATAGACGGAGAAAGACTAAATTACCTATGCTTGTAGATGACATCATGTTGATATCAGATAATATTCAAGAAGCCCAACTAATGTTAGAAAGGCTAAACAACGCGGCAAGCAAAATAGGACTGAAAATAAATCTCAAACAAAAACAAATATGATACTAAGTGACACATCAAAAAGTAAAACCGACAGTATAGAACAAACATACGTATACAAATATCTAGAACACGAAATTAACATTGGACGAGACAAACAAAACACACGAAATTCGACGAAGGATAGGTTTAACATGGACGGCTTTTGACGAGTTAAGAGAAAAGTCTTCAACCAGTATGTCATTCCTGTATTGACAAATGGCGCGGAAACCCTAACGTTAACGAAGAAGAATGCTCACAAAATACAGGTAATGCAACGATAAATGGAAAGAGCAATGCTAGGAGTCAAACTTTTTGACAAAATGCCTAATCGAACTATACGAAACAAAACAGGAGTATGAGACGCCGTCGAGACTATTCTACATCTGAAATGAAACTGGCCAGAATGAGAGATGGTAGATGGATGAAAAAGATTATAGAATGGCGACCAAGATCCGAAGCTTTTAGAAGTAGAGGCAGACCACGCACACGCCGGACAGATAACATAAAACGGATTGCAGGAAACTGAATCCAACCTGTAAAAGATCGAAATACGTAAAAATGTGAGAGAGGCTTTTGTTCAACAACTGTGGACATTATAAGCTCCAGATTTTTTTTTTATGAAAATAGTCGCAAAAAGGGTAGACCTATCGTGTGGGCCGCGGACCGCCCGCACTGCGACTATTAGAAGGGGAAGGGATTATAGAAAGGAAATGATTGTGGACACGCTTTTTAAAAAGTTGCAGGTCATAGTTCTCTGGAAAAACTGATTTTGGAAGCTTATTTCATTCCGTAGCAGCCCTGTAAAATTCTTGATGAAGATTGGTCCTTGTAGTGTCAATCTTGAGAGTAAATGGGTGAGACTGATCAGCGTGCCGAGTTCTTCGGCCGAATGTGGCCAATGGTGGTACAAGAGTTATTATTTCTCTGGAGCATCTGCCATGGAAATATCTGTAGAGCAATGACTGGTCTGCAACTCTATGTTCTAGAGGGTGAAGGGTATCTGTGAGAGTTGAGCTGTTTATCAAGCGAATGGTTCTTTTCTGAATGGAATCTAGAAGACGAAGAGAATGCCTTGGTGCTGAACTCCAAATGTGCGAGAAGTACTCCAGTAGAGGTCGGATTTGAGCCTTGATGATGATGATGACCATTTGGAAGACATGGTGAAGACACGAAACGTCGTATTGAAAATTTATTGGTACATAAAAAATTTGTGATCAAATAAAGATTAGGTTAGGTATCATGTGAGTGGGGGCGTGGTCGCCCCTCCACCGCGACCATTAGTAGGTCTATTGTGGCTCACCCCTAGAGGTTACAATTCACCGCATAATCTAGCCCTTCTCACTAAGTTCATAGTTGTATGAGGTGAGAATTTTTGGAAATCGGTAGGTTTTGGGTTGGTGTAACCAAATATGTTGGACCTTATTCTTCTCAGGCCGAGGCATGAACATAGTATATGTTCAGCAGTTTCGTCTTCCACGCAGCAAAACCGACAGTTCGTTTGTTGGTTCAGACCTATCTTTCTGAGGTGATATCTTAAACGACAGTGTCCTGTAAGCAGTTTCGTTAGAATTCGCAGGTCATTTCCGCTCCATTCTAAGATCTGCTTAGTTGTGTTTCTCTAGGGTTTAGGTAGAAACGCCTAGGAGTGCGTTAAACCTGGTATATCTGACCAGTACGCGAGTATTTTCCTCTCCGCCCAGTCCGAAATAATTGTTTTGACGGCATTTTTAGTGACTCCAAAAACCGGTTCTGGTCAAGTGAACGCAGATTCAGCCCCCTGTTTTGCAAGGGTGTTGGCTTTTTCGTTTCCCTTCACCCCCTGGTGCCTAGGTACCCACTACCCACAGTAGGGTCACCCTGTTGTTCGCACCAAGGTACTCTAAGGATTCGATGCAATTCCATACAAGTTTAGAATTTACCTTGTTGGAGCTTAGTGCTTTTAAAGCAGCCTGGCTGTCTGATATTATACTGATGTTTTTGTTTGCTAGAGGTCTGTTGGTCAACTCTCTTGCACACAATTCGATAGCGAATACTTCAGCCTGAAAGATTGGAGCACCTGCCAAGACTGCGGCCCCAACTCCACCTGGGGTTTTTGAGCCATCTGTGTACATTACATATTCAGTCTCTTGGAAGAGGATCTTCACCCATTCGTCTCTTTTTGGAAAGAGGACTTTAAACGACTTTTCTACGTGTATTTTTGTGGCTAACATGTCAGGAACCATCCCGAGAATTTGGTGGTATTTTTGTTTCACTCACTCAGTATCCCAGAGTGATCCATGAGTTGATCTCCATTAATTTGCCTTTCCAAAGACAGGAATCTGGCTGGCCTTCCTCTTTAAGATAATATCTAGGGGAGAAAGATTTAGGAGGTGTTCCATCGCTGCCTTTAGTGTGCTGATCAAATAAAACTTTCCTTTTCCATTTTTTGTAGCATTTTTAGTTTTCCATGTATATCTCGAGAGTCCATTTTTTAATAAATATAATGTTTTCGATAATAGCTCCGTTTTTGTCGATTACATTCGTATCTATTACGGTATGATAAAAGAAACAACCTGTATAAATAGGTTCAGCTCTCACGGGAATTCCGAAACAAATGTGCATCCCCGGTAGGAATGGCTGCCAAGTGGTTTTTTCGATGAATATTCTTTTTTCATTTGCAAAATATCCTTTTTTTTTTGAACCACTGCCAACACGGGATTCTAATACTTCCGTTAAATATTTAACTAAATTTTTGTTTACAATCGTAAAATTGGGAATGTTGTAATTATGAAGCAAACGTTTACAAAAAAAAAATAGTTTTCCTAATAAACTCCTCGACAAAATAAACGAAACAACACATTAAATCATACAAATTGCTATAATAAATGAATTTTTCTACATACATACATACATAGAGTCACGCCTTTTTCCCATAGGGGTAGGCAGAAACCACTTCCTTCCACTTCCGCTACGGTTCGTACACACATCTTTTGCTTCCTCTACTTTCATCAGTGCTCTCATACATGCTCTTCGGTACTGTTGGTACTCTTGACCTGGAAGTAATCTCTTGCAGAGCATATTACAAGGGAAACTGAAAGGAAAGAGAAGCGCTGGAAGGAGAATAATCTCATGGCTAGAAATTTAAAACTTGGTTCTCCATGACATACACCAAACTATTTCCAGCAGCTGTAAACACAGTTAGATTAGCCAATATGCTAGTCAACCTCTGCTTAGATGGTTTGGACACGTCGAAAGGATGGATGAAGAAATATTGACGAAACAAATTTATAAGGCAAGTCGGTAGAGGTCGACCTCGGCGAACGTATCTCGATCAGATCAACATTTTGTTTATTAGACCTTGTTACTGTTTCGCTTGCAACACGTAGCTAGCTGTCAATTCAAACCTTAATACTCAACAACACATATTTCGATACCTTCAAACTAAAGGCCGGCGTTTTTCAGGGATGGGCGAAAATTCAGCAACGTTCGCTATGCGGACGATACCTTAATACTAGCGTAGAACTCGAACACATTATGAATATACTAGAAACTGTTAGTAGAGAATATGGGCTCCAAATTAATGCACATAAAACTTAAGTGATGATCATCGACAGATGCAGAAATAACCAACCGGAGAAACGAAATGTAGCAGGATATGAAGTGGTGAGTCGTTTCAACTACTTGGGCTCTGTTATCACAAACAGCGGAGGGTGCGAAGAAGAAATACGCAGACGTCTTATACTGGCCAGATCAGCAACGGCCAAGCTTACTAAAATCTGAAAAGATAATGACATAACTAAGTACACCAAACTACGCCTGGTACGATCACTTGTTTTTCCTATCGCCACTTACGCGGCAGAAACTTGGACCATCAAAAAGTCTGATTCACAACGTACAATGGCTGTTGAAATGGGGGTGTATCGCAGAATGATGCGCATACCTTGGGCAGCACACCGCACACATATCTCAATATTAACAGAAATCAACATCACCACTAGACTTACCACAACTATTAACCAAAGCATGTTGAGATATTTTGGACATATAACTAGACGAAAGGAAGGTATTGAGAGATTAGTGGTTGAAGGCAAAGTAGAGGGTAAAAAAACAACTCGAGGAAGATCAACACTGCGATGGGCAGATCAAATAAAAAGTATCACTGGGTACTCTCTTCCTGAAGCAACACATCACGCTCAGGAAAGAGAAGAATGGACAATAATCATAAATCGAATAACATAACGTCACCACATCCTTACGAAGGATAAAGGACAGAAGAGGAGGAGGACTACACCCTTAAATTATTACCAATAACTCGCGCTAATCAAGGCCTTTTTTGTTCAAAAATTAAGTTACGCCACTAACAATTGACAGAAAATGTAAACATAGATTTTAAAGCCAAAAAAAAACGGATGTTGACAATTAAAATCGTTTAACCTCATAAAAACCGTTTAATTCACATTTAATTGTCCATTACTTACTGATATCAATGTAAACATTTAATAACTGTTATTTGTACGTCTTGAAGATTTTCTTTAATAAATTATGGTTTAAAAAAACTAAAAAAACACGCTTTTATAGTTAATCAAACTAAAAAGTAAAAAATAATTCTTAACATAGAAATAAAATTACTGACGAGAAAATTAATGTCACTGTTCTAAAAGCTTTCATTACAAAACGCAGAGTAAGTTTAAAAAAGTCATACAAAGCACCCCACGCTTTTAGAACAGCGACATTTATTTTCTCGTCAGTAATTTTATTCTTATATTAAGAATTATTTTTTACTTTTTAGTTTGATTAACCCTAAAAGCGTGTTTTTTAGTTTTTTTAAACTATAATTTATTTTTCGCTTTTTAGTTCGATTTGTTTTACTCACTAAAAAATTATCCGAAAAGTTTACGAACTTACCGAACATCCCCCGTATTATTAATGGCTAAATATTTGGATGGATGCTTATCAAAGAATATTCTTTTTCTTAGGGTGCCGATCCGTTACGAATGTTGGCGATCATCATAGCGATCCGGACTTTGTCTGCAGCAATCCGGAACAATTGTGTAGATGTTTTATTGAACCAGGTTCTCGAGGTTCTCGAGCCACGATGTCCTGCGTCTTCCTGGTCCTCTTCGTCCAAAGATTTTTCCTTGTAATATTGTCTGCAGCAGACCGTATCTTTCTTTGTTTCGCATGATATGACCTAGGTATTCTAATTTACGTACTTTAATTATGTTCCATCAGTTCCAGGTCTTTTTTCATCGTCCTTAGAACTTCGACGTTCGTCACTTTTGCCGTCCAAGTGATTTTCAGCATTCTCCAGTATGGCCACATCTCGAGAGCGTCGAGTTTTTTGGCTGTGGTTCCATAAAGGAGAAGGGAGAAGACATAGCCTTACAGGAGTCTCACTTTAGTGTCCAGGGTGATGTTATGACTTTTAAAGAAGGCGCTCATGCGGTTAAAGGTTGCTCTGGCTTTTCCTATGCGTGCTCTTATTTCCTGTACGTGACTCCAGTCCTCATTTATAATAATTTCCAGATAGTTGTAGTGATAAACTCTCTCGATAGTCGCTTGGTTTACGAATAGTTGGCTTCCTGTGACGTTCTGTTTGCTGATTATCATAAGTTTGGTCTTATTTTCATTGACTTCAAGGCCGTACTGACTACTGTGATGGGTAATTTTGTCCACCGGGGCTTGTAGGTCTTGTCAGCAAAGAAGATGGTATCAAAGAATATAAGCAATTAAATCGGCGAAACTCTAGTGATTTTTCCACATTGGTAGGCAAATGCACTAAAAAAGAGCCCGTTTCAATAATAAAAGAGAAGAATACTTCGCGCGGTTTCTTCTTATTCCTATTAATAAGGACCGGAATTTCTTATTCGGTGAAAAATTACGAATTTGTCTCGTCCCCGTATACGAAATACTTATAGTAATTGCGTATTTACCTTTGGCGTTAATCAAATGATGTGCAAAATGGTCGTTTAACTCGCGATTAGGGGACTTGACAGTTTGCGTAAACAATGATATCAAGACAATGGCGAAATACCGTGTTTATTCTTCAAGATATTATTATGAATCACCTTGTTGTTGCTAACCTATATTATTTCCTTAGAATTCACGGGCAACTTCCAGCGAATGAAGCCAATGCAAAATGGACTTTACGTCGCTAAATTTCCATCTACAATTATTGTGATACTCATTTATGTCGATTGAATACGTAAAATAAGATTATGAATAACGCAAGATTACCATAATCAGACATACTTCAATATAGGTAGTTTTAAGAATTTATCTTTAAATGTTATCGAACAATTTTTAGTGAAAATGTGTTTAGTTTCTTAACTTTCGAGAGGATTTGTAAGTATTGCATAATTGTTGTAATAATTCTAGAATATTAAAAAAAAACGATATTACGTAAGTATGTTGTTTAGAAAATACAACGGAACCACCTGAAGGAAAAAACACGACAACACAGCTAACGAAAAAAATAAAAAAAAACCACTCACCATTTTGGACTTGTCATCAAATTCGTAAGTATACAAAAAGTCACTATCTTCCGCACTGTCAGTATGGTCCAAACCGAAATTCAAAAAAGGCACTAACTGCGACATAAGTAGGCTTTTAAAACAAAACGGTTCTACGACCTTGAGAAAACTGTTCTTTTTGTTAGATCGACACAATAATACTACCGCAAAAAATCTTATCGAACAATAAAAATATGCCAGTCGAGTCACCGCGTTTACTTGAAACAAATGAAGTGAGGCTTGTTTAGCGAAACTGCTTTTATAAACTCACCAAGGCTGACTCGATAGGCGCGCTCTCTCGCACCCGCTGCGACGCGCGTTCATCTTCGTCGTTACCGTTTTACTACATCACGAGAGTGACGTAAGAAATCTAGAAGGTGGGAAATTAATCCAACTTCCAAGAAATTAATGAAATTGTAATTTTTAAGATGGTTTTGGCGATTCTGGGAACTTTGCGTTTCGGAAGTAATTCGTGTGGCATACTTGATTATTATTTACGATCATAGCGTAAAGTAGTGTCGATACAAAGCTTACTAGATTATAAAGCGGATAAGTTTTAATCTGAAATCTTTTTTATGCAGTCGTTTATTTTTGTAGGCAAACAAAAATCACTAATGAGAACGTATGTTTCTTATAGTGTCCAATACAAGCTTATGAAGTGGATAATTTTTAATCTGAAATCATTTTTTATGCATTCGTTGTTTATTTTTGTAGGCAAACAAAAATCACTAATGAGAACGTATGTTTTCATACAAGCTTACTAGATTACGAAGTGGATAATTTTTAATATGAAATCATTTTTTATGCAGTCGTCGTTTATTTTGGTAGGCAAAAATGTTTCTATAATGAGAATGTATTAATTTAATAACACGATGTTTATTAATAATTTTGACATTCACGCCGTGCATCCAGAGGCGGCGTACGGCGTGGGCGGTGTGGGCCACCGCCCACGGCCTCGCGGTGCAAAGGGCAAATTTGAAAAAGTATGGAAAATCGAAAAGTACACGCTACAAGGTTTTTCTTATAATGAATACATTAAAATTAATCCGCAAAAAGGGTAGACCTGCCGTGTGGGCCGCAGACGTCCTGGACTATAAACAAGTACGAAGAAAGACGACTTGAAGCCTTTTAGATGTGGGCTTACAGGAAAATATAGTTTCACGGACGGAAAAGTATCCAACTTTCGTCGGTTTATTTCTTCTTCTTCTTAGTCGCTATTTCGTATTCGAGAATCTTGCTTTCAAGAGTTGCTCTCCACAATATGTCTAGATTCCTCTCTGTTCTCTGCCATCCTGAATGTACAGGCTAGACTTTGTCCCGTGATTTTAGTGATGAGGTCCGTATATCTAGTGGGGGACCTACCTCGGGGTCTTTTTCCGGCTACCATGCTCTCAGATTATAAAATTTTATGTCGATCTGTTCAATATTGAGCGAGTTACGACCATTTTTACTCTTTACGGTCTCTGGGGGCCGCGCGATCTAGGGATATAAAGAAAAGCAGGTTTTTCTTGAAACAGATTTTTTTTAAATCGGTGACCACAAGTCTCGAAAACGAGTAAACCGATTTGTGTGTCTACTTTAATAAGCCATTTTTTTAAAAGTTCTGCAGTTCTCCATCGTTTTTTATTGGCTTCCTAATCCAGGGGCAATGATCTGCAGCCTGCAAAGCAACGAGGTTTCTTTGATTTTCCAATCATTAACGGCAGTAGTTTTTCTGTGCCCGTGTAACTTGCTGGAAGAAATCAAGACTAGAATCCTTAGTAGAAATAGGTGCTTGTACGCGCTAAACAAAGCCTTTCAAAGCAAGAATCTGTCACGAAAATCAAAGGTTCTCCTGTATAGAACGGTAAATTAGACCTATAGGGAGAAATCCCGGAGTGGGCGACATATATTATTAATCGTATGCATATCCCGAGGTGTGAACAACAAACTAACGTCCATTTTTTTATAAGGGTGAAAAATGAACTTTATATATTATTTTGAGCAATTTAAGCATTAAAAGTGTTATACTGAGTGGACCAAAAGTCTGGAAACGGACAATTACCTCGTAAATTGCTAGTCTGAATTGTACAAAATTTGATATAAGCCCATTTTGAGATACGGAGATTCCAGATTTGACATTTGCAATGTTGTCAGATTTGCCGTTTCTCTGATATTATTAGTCACTTTGGTTATTTAAATACATCACCCTGTAAATTCAGTCATTATTGGAATCTTCTCCTCAATGCGGGTTTAGCCATATGTAACACTTATGATTTTATGTACTCTAAAAGGTCTAGTCAAGTCTAAACAATCATGGAGAAATGTGGTATACGCATTCTACCATCGATTAGGGTACCGTCAACTTACAAATGGAGCACATTTTGAACGCTAGATTAAGTAATCATTATGTTAAAAATGTTGTAATCTTTTAATTGTTACGTTTTAATGTAGTTGAAAATAGTTTGTATTAAAAAAATTATTGAGACAATTAGGCGTTGCCACACTTCTGTTTTATTTATTTAAGACCTTCTAGACTACACAGAATCATAAGTGTTACATATGGCATATTGTGATTTTTTTATTGAGACCGTCAGTTTCACATAAAATGATGTGGCCAGCCTTAAAAACCTCTTCACTTTTCTTAATTGGTCGAGCACGTTCACCCACATAATAAAATATGTCCGAAATTGATATTTTGACTTTCATAGGGACAGCAAGAATTCCAGGGACAATAGAACTGAAAAACTATGAAAACAAACCAAAATTGATACCTGGACACACCCGGTCTTTACTGGCATTTAAAAAGAATCCAGCGACAATAATACTGAAACGTCGAAAACAAACCTTAAATTCAGCTTCAATCCAATAGTTTAACACAAAAAAATCAACTAAAATATCTGATATATAACTAAAATTCTCTTAAATAAAAACTTTGGTTTTACAAGTGAACAAATGACAGAATATTTGTTGTTCACACCTCGATCCGACATTTTGTCATAGACAGCACCATCTCGCGTTACGTGACTTTTCCCTATGCCCAAATTATTCGTTTAAGTTGTAGAGGTTTTGTACTTGAAATTTTGCATACTTTTTTTTTATATCAGAACGCGGTCCTTGATCGAAGAATTTTTTTTCGATGCATACTTTTTTTTATATCAATGAAAATGAAGTGATTTTCCCACCGAAATCTAGACTTTCACTTTCGATCGCCGACCATTTTTTCAAAAGTTGATAATTTTTCAAATCCTTCGATTAAAGACCAGATAATACAATACAAAAACTTAATTCATTTGGTTTTTTGATTTCAAATGATTGGTAAAGAAGTTACAGTGGTCGCCGCGGAAGGTCTTTTTTTAACAGCGGTCCGGGGTATATATCTGCTAGATTTGTGAATATTTTACAATAAAAATATTATGAAACATAATCAAACATATACCTTTTACTATGAAAAAAAAAACAGTTCGAAATCTGTAATCAATTTCCCAAAAAAAAATCACACAAACACGCCTTTTTCGGCTGCTAACTAGATGTAACCCCCAAGTGGTCAGGCTTACGGAAAAGGTGGTCTATCTCAAATAAGATAAAATTATCGTATAACTGAGTATACATTTATTTTCCATCGCGCCATACAATTACAAATAAATTTTGTCGGTGCTATACGCGCCAAGCGAACGGAGTATAGACGAGAGTTATAATTTACTATAAAATTATTGACAATTAAACAATGTCTAGTGCCGTGTATATTTGTTCGCAACAAAAAAGTATATTCGGTGCGGCGATTTTCACCCCTAAAAAGCATCGCACCCCTGACCGACAATTTACGACTCGGGGTCGAAACCTACCCCAAACGTCCCTTCGAACTATCCAGCCCTTGCCCTCTCACTTCATACGCACGGCATCAATTCGATTTGAGCAGCGACGTAGGCGAAAGATTTTTCATAATAATTGTATCGAAATGTTTTTTCATAGAATTTTTAACAGGAAGGCTCAAAAAACTCACTATTAATATATTATCGGATTCAAAACGTCTTTAGACCTTGTCCGATGTCTAACTTCCACGACATATCCTCCCATTGATCAGCTCTTACGTCTCGAAAGCTCGTCGCTTTTGTGATACCTTCTTTCCAGGACTTTGTGGGTCTTCCTTTCTTTCTCCGGTTTGATGGCATCCATTGATTTATTTTCTTGGGAAGTCTGGCTTCATCCATCCGCTGGACATGACCATACCATATGAGTTGCCTCTGTTCAATGTCGGTTATTAGCTGTCCATCTACTCCCGTTCTCCTTCGAACTTCCTCGTTTCGAGTTCTTTCGCGTCTGGATATTCCCAAGGACCGTCTAAAAACATCCATCTTGACGGCTTCCAGTTTTCTTTCATTATTTTCTGTATTTCTATATGTTTCTGATCCGTACAACAGAGAGAGATTTTAATCAGGGTTTCATAGATATTGTATTTTCGTTTTTTTCCTATTTCGCCACTACCAGAGTACACCATTCAAACATGCAGTTAATCTTCTGGCCTGGGTTATTCGTTTTTAAACTCTCTGTCATATGTTCCTGTAGTGTCAAATTCGACTACCAGGTATGTATAATTATTGCACGCTGTGATTTCGTCTGTGTCCAGTAGGATATTTGGTAATTCAGTGCCGAGAGGGAGATATTTTGTTTTTTTCCGTATTAAGTTCCAAACCCCAGTGTTTATGTTCTTCTTGCAATTTTCGTGCCATATATTCTGTACTTCAAGCGTTGTTGCGGAGTTAAACACTAACAACTGGTCCCGAATACAAGTAGAAGGCAGAGAGACACACATACTACCCATGCAAACTGGAATAAGACAAGGCGATAGCTTTTTTTTTTTATATATTCGCAAAAAGGGTAGACCTATCGTGTGGGCCGCGGACCGCCCGCACTGCGACTATTGGAAGGGGAAGGGATTATAGAAAGGAAATGATTGTGGACAGACACGCTTTTTAAAAAGTTGCAGGTCATAATTCTCTGGAAAAACTGATTTTGGAAGCTTATTCCATTCTGTAGCAGCCCTGTAAAAAAAGGATTCTTGATGAAGATTGGTCCTTGTAGTGTCAAGTTTGAGAGTAAATGTGCGAGACTGATCAGCGTGCCGAGTTCTTCGGCCGAATGTGGCCAATGGTGGTACAAGAGTTTTTATTTCTCTGGAGCATCTGCCATGGAAATATCTATAGAGCAATGACTGGTCTGCCATTTTTCTTCTATGTTCTAGAGGGTGAAGGGTATCTGTGAGAGTTGAGCTGTTTATCAAGCGAATGGCTCTTTTCTGAATGGAATCTAGAAGACGAAGAGAATGCCTTGGTGCTGAACCCCAAATATGCGAGCAATACTCCAGTAGAGGTCGGATTTGAGCCTTGTACGTCGTCAACAGTTGATCAGGAGTAAAAAACTGTCTGGCTTTCCACAGAAAACCTAGCCTCTGGCTTGCCGACTTTGCGATGTTAGCAACATGGTCATGCCAAGACATATTATTGTACACCGTGACTCCCAAAATCGAGATGGAGGGACTTGGTTCAAGGGTATTTCCGGACATTGTGATGGGATGATTTGAGGAATTCACTTTCTTGGAAAACGTGGCACTTTTTGTTTTTTGGGCGTTGAACTGAACAAGATTGTTGGTTCCCCACTCGACGATTGCTTTAAGATCTCTATTGATGGAATCAACCTGTTCCTGCCTGAGTCTATTTGTATCATTCACCGAAAGTGATCGATAGGATGTGAAAGTTGAGACAAGTGTGCTGACGACTGCAAAACTGTAAATGGGGTTCGTGGTGGTTTTCAAGAGGTCGTTGATGTGTAAAAGAAATAAGGTGGGGGACAGGATGGAACCCTGCGGGACCCCGGCATTGGTTTTAAACGCATCAGAAGAAATACCGTCAACTGCCACATGTAAGGAGCGATCTTGCATGAAGCTCAAGAGTCATTGGCGCAGTTTTGTTGTGAAGCCGTAGACAGATAATTTACTTAACAATGCCTGGTGCCAAACGCGGTCAAAGGCTCTTCAACTTGATTATGGACGAACTTATAACGGAAGTAAAAAAGGTTGGAAAGGGATACTCACTAGGGGACAAAGAACTAAAAGTAATTTGCTACGCGGACGATGCCGTGCTGGTCTCAGAAGATGAAGACAACCTACAGAGAATGCTTTATCAGTTCGAAAAGACAGCTGCCAAATACAACATGGAGATATCGGTAGCAAAATCAAAAGTGCTAACCATCTCAAAAGAGCCCAGAATATGTAAATTGGCTATATACAATAAACCAGTAGAACAGGCTATGAGTTTCAAATATCTCGGCGTCAACATCACGAGCAGCAAAGACCTCCAAGAAGAAGTAAGTGCTCAAACAACCAAAGCAGCTTTAATATCAGGATTTCTTAGAGATATAATATGGCGAAACAAGCACATGTCCATTGAAAGCAAAGTCCGCATAAATAAGACCTGTGTGACAAAGTTGGATGGTCCCGAAACTGACGTCGCGAATGAAAAGATCATGTTGAACGGATGGACGACAACAGATTGCCGAAGATTGCAAGGGATGTTCTCCCAAGATCCAGCATACCACATGGACGTCCACCCATACGTTAGTATGAAAGCTGGACTTCATCATCAACTCTAAGAAATTAGAGAACAAGGCAGTTGCCTCACAAAAAGGAAGAAGATGAAGAAGAAGATATTCTAAATCGTCCTTGTCGTTAGCAAGGATAACTTGATCGTCAGCAAATTGTAACGTGTAAACACAAGTTTCTCCCAACTCGATACTCATTCTCCTGCATTTTCTCTTCCATTGTTTTAGAGCTACATATATTTTAAACAGTGTGGGTGACACACAACAGCCTTGACGTAATCTCGTGTTGACAGAAAATGGTTGTGATAGTTTGTTATTAATTTTTATTCTTGATGTAGAACCGTTATAAAGATTTTGGAGAGCTTTTATTAATGCATAACTAATGTTTGATTCCTGTAATACTTTCCAGAGGTTTTTAACAGGAACTGTATCGTAGGCTTTATGAAGATCCATAAACATAAGATGGGTCTCTTGATAGGTACCAGACCTTTTTTCTGTTACTTGTTTCAGGCCTGCCTAAAAAAACTTACTACATTTTACTTTCAAAAAAATACGTCGAAACATTCGTCAATGTATTTGCCGGAAAGTCAGACTTACTGTTGATAATGATACAATTTTGTAGTGAAACAAATTTTAACAAAGTTTATTTATATAATTTTTTTTGTGGGGCCATCCGACCCTGATCATTTCGTTAAATCTAAATTCCATTTGCCGCCTTATTCAAAAGTCTGGACCCGAATGAGCGATCCCGTCCGAAACTGCCAGACCTAATTAATAATAATTTTTATTTGAAAAAAACAACCATGTAATAGCAATCTTATTGCTTCGCTGCCAGTCCCTCAGTGTGACGCCTGGGATCGCTCGCAGGGCCCTAATTTTCACTGCGTAGGCGAGGATGGGACTCATCGATGTTCTGTAGATTCTAACCTTGCTGGTTATCGACATGTGTTTGTTTTTCCAAATAGTATTATGTAGACAGCCAGACACTCTTGCTGCTTTATTTACTTGTGTTCTCACCTCGTCATATGTATTTCGGCTGCTTAAAGCTATTATCCCCAGGTATAAAAAGCACTGCATGGCTTTATGAGCAGCCAGAAAGTGTCAAAAAGGCACGTCTGGTTGTGCATAGAGGTGTGTTGGTTCCTACACTTATCAGTATGGTAGTGAATGTTGAGTTTGGCAAAAGAAGCATGAAAATAGGATTAATGCTGCGGGGATGAGTAGTCTGAGAAGTATAGCCGGAGTGACTCGGTTGGATAAAGTAAAGAATAGTGAGATAAGAGAACGCTGTGGTGTAAAAGAAGATGTGGTTACAAAGATAGATAAAGGAATGCTTAGAGGGTTTGTAAACGGAGAAAGTATGGATAAAGGAAGATTGACGAAGCAAATTTATAAGGCGAGTGTGAATGGACTGAAGTCGGTAGAGGTCGACCTCGGCGAACATCGATCTCGATCAGATCAACATTGTTTTGAAGAAAGCATGAGAGCCCCAATGAAAGTAGAGGAAGTAAAAGATGTGTGTAAGAACCGTAGAGGAAGTGGTCTCTGTCTACCCCTACGGGAAAAAGGCGTGACTATATGTAAGTATGTATGAATGTATTCAAAGCTTTGAATACAGTTATAACTGTAAGTTAAAACTAAGTGTGTGGGTATTTCAATCTCAGTTCAACTCAACTGTACAGTTTAACTGAGATTAATTTATGAGTTACTCTATGGTCGCACTGTATTTAATTAAATAAGACAAACTACGTATATGTTTTCAAGTGGGAAAAAGTCATAAAGCATTAAAAGTGTTCCAATACATGTAAAACAAAATAAAATACTTTCCTTTTGAAAATGTTGTCGTAACGCCAATGAACGAGACGTATTGATTTTGTCCGTGAAAGACCTAGTGGCGCCCTACAAGTTCGCAAAACCCTGTATATTATCAATGAAATGTGGAAAATACGTCGTCGTAGACTTGCAATATGAAAGTCTGGGCGCCGGAGAAGAGTCTAGGCGTCGAGACGCCGTTTCACCTTTGTTAACCCTCACATTACGAAATTTTACTGAATTCGACGTCAATCTTTAGAAATATACATAATAAACGTCGTTTTGACGTTTTGGTCACCACCGCGCATGTCTGGCTTTACTATTTCTCTTGTTTATGCTAATTAATACGAATATACTTCACGAATTGTTGTCCCTAACATGGAAGCAAACACATGAGAAGAATGAAACTAATTTATTTTTCAACATAGTCACCTGTAACCTTTATACACTTGGTATATCGGTGTTGAAGTGTTTCAAACCCTTTTGAAAAAAAATCAGAACTTGGAGTCTTCAGCCATTTATCTACCGCCGACATCACTTCGTTATCATCAGCAAAGCGGATTCCATGAAAATGTTATTTTAATTTTGGGAATAGATGGTAGTCGCTGCGGGACAAATCTGAAGAATAAGGGGGTTGTTCAAAATTTTTCGAGGGGAAGAGGAACCCCTATCCCGCCATTCCAAGCTTTGTTTTTTGGATTCTGGATCAAAATGATGAACCAATGTTTGTTGACCGTAAGGTGTGTTCGCTTAAATTCATCGAGATTTTTTTTTACTCGAAATAGTCGCAAAAAGGGTCTATCGTGTGGGCCGCGTACGGCCCGCACTGCGACTATTAGAAGGGGGAAGGATTATAGAAAGAAGATGATTGTGGACCCGCTTTTTAAAAAGTTGCAGGTCATAGTTCTCTGGAACAACTGATTTTGGAAGCTTGTTCCATTCTGTAGCAGCCCTGAAAAAGAAGGATTCTTGATGGAGATTGGTCCTTGTAGTGTTAATCTTGAGAGTAAATGGGTGAGACTGATCAGCGTGCCGAGTTCTTCGGCCGAATGTGGCCAACGGTGGTACAAGAGTTTTTATTTCTCTGGAGCATCTGCCATGGAAATATCTGTAGAGCAATGACTGGTCTGCAACTCTTTTTCTATGTTCTAGTGGGTGAAGGGTATCTGTGAGAGTTGAGCTGTTTATCAACCGAATTGCCCTTTTTTGAATGGAATCTAGAAGACGAAGATAATGCCTTGGTGCTGAACCCCAAATGTGCGAGCAATACTCCAGTATAGGTCGGATTTGACCCTTGTACGTCGTCAACCTTGTACGTCAGATTCCTGTTAATGATCTCCAAATTTGTCTCCGCTGCAACCTGGAGAACACACTTCTGTGTTTGCCGTCAGCACTAGTGGAACCCAACGTGCAGAGAATTTTTTGAGACCCAATTATTGATGTAAAATTTTTTCAACGCTTCCAACAGAAAACCTACATGTCTACGTAATTTTTCTGTCATTTAATATCATGTCATGGGCTAAATTCACAGTTTTGGGGCTTCTGCACCTGGTGCATGTCGACAGGACTCTCTTCCCAGTTTGAAATATCGTGACCAGTTCTTGATTACCTGGTACGAAGGGGCAGAGTCGCCCAATACTTCGTCCATGTCCTTATAGATTTCTTGCGGTGATTATAGAGGTACTTTATCTCACCTATTATTTCAATTTTGAAAAAAACTAATATTTAACATACACAAACTAATGCGCTGTTTGCAACACACTATTGTCATACAATAAGCTTTTGCCTGACACTTTATTTTCATTTGTCATTCAACGCCAACTATGTTAGAGACAACAATTCGTGAACTATCCTCGTATAAGACTACTTTTTGTTTTTATGTACTAATTGCTATTTTAAAATATGCAAAAGCATTGAACAAAGACGATCATTTTTAATGGACAAATATTTCAAGATAAAAAAGCGGACCCTTTCTTAAAATAAAACGCCAAGAGCATCGCCAGACTTTTGTCCGTTTGACGCCTACTCATTACGCTATTTTACGAAGGTCATCGGTCAAAATGGTATTTGAACTCTGGAATGAAAGGTACTTAAAGAATAATTTTAATCTTTGTTTATTGTGGGCCCAGGGGCGTAGCCAGGGAGGATATCGGGATAAATCCCCCCCCCGAAATAAAAAATAAAGAAAATATTATTACGTTTAAAATTACATTGAGACTGGATACAGAGACAACTCTTCCAGTTCTTCCAAGTAAACCGCCAACTCAATATGAACATTTCTATAAAAAAAACCAAATGTATGACAATCGCGAAAGATCCGCATATATGTACAGTGCGACAGAAGTAGCTTGGCGGGCGAGAGATCACAAAATCTGCGCACAACGAAAACATTCGAATAACGATCCGATCGGCGACGACGAAATTTTCAATAATCGTGAGTCTCAAGTACAGGAGGAAGAAGTTTACGAACGTGAAGTATATTCAGCCGAATATTTGTTATTTTAGAGGCTAGTCGCCCGCCAAGCTACTTCTGTTGCACTGTAATCTAGTGGTGGACATTTCCATAGAACAGGTGATGCAATTCATGTATCTGGGCACAGACATATCAAGCACCCGCGACCCCGTTGAAGACCTGAGGAGCCAGATTAACAAAGCATCCGCACTATCAGGATGATTTCAGTGTTCGTATTAAACTACCGTTCACCCCATACATAGACAATGTCGAACACAATTCACTCCTCACCACTCTATCATAGGCCTTTTCCAAGTCTAAAAAAACGCAGTAGACCTTCTGACTTCTAGCCAAGAATTTTTCGACTATACCTCGTAATGAAAAGACCCGATCCATACATTTTCTTCCTCTTCTAAATCCTGCTTGCACATCCCATACCATCTTCTGAGTTTCATTCGTCACTCTTTTAATCAATATCTTTGCATACAGTTTGCCGACTATGCTGAGTAAACTAATACCTCGGTAGTTCTTACAGTCCTGCTGCGAACCTTTTCCCTTGTGAAGCGGCATCATAACGGCCTTGCACCAGTCGTCTGGTACGACGCTACCACTCCAACAAAGGTTAAAAAGGCGGTACAGCAAACTAGTTACGTAACTTATTGGTGAATGGTTTTTTGGGTATATAGGCCGTCGTAGATCTGAGTTTCTACTCGACGTTTCGCCATCTCTAGTGGATGGCAACTTCGGGAGATATAATTGTCTACTTTTTAAGGCTGACATTTGTATATCGCGATCGCAGGTTGTATGAAAAACCATTCACCAATAAACGATGGCCGCGAAAGCCTTTCACAATATGTAGTTACGAAACGTTTCGTGTATTTAAATACAATCGCCATTATGATTTTGACAGTTTAACGTAAAAGCGAAACAAACGAAGACGTCACCAGACATGACAAACTATTAAAATCCGATGAATAATTGTTATTACAATAAAATATATTGTTTGGTGTAAAAAATACGCAATTTTTAAATAATTTTATTAAAAAATATCTGTTAATAAGCGATATCGCTGTTTTTGATATGAATAGAGAATTATTGCAAAAACAATTCAAAACTTGACAAAGCTGCATTATTGTTGCATACGTTTTTTGGATGATTCAATTATTATAACAATGGCATGTCGGAGCATTTCTACATATTTACCGTTTAATTATCTTATTTTAAATATTTTTTAGCCAAAATTTATTTTTCTGAAAATTGATTCGGCACATATGTGTGGAATTTCCGAAAGATTATAAAAAAAAATCTTTGAGTAAATACGTACTTTTTATTTATTTACCATCTCGACGATCATCCGACCTTATCATTTTCTAGAAGCCGTTATCAAAAATAATATTCATTAATGAAATTTCCGAAACGTTACTTGACAATTTCTAAAAATATTACGCCACTGTTTTGAATATCAGCTGACATATTCGTATATTCGCCACTAATAAATTGAAACGCCGCTGTATTTTAACTTGAGAACGACCCAATTTATCCTTGATTGGAAACTTGTCCATACAAAGGGTATTTCCAGCTTTCGCAATAATTCCTATACTATTTTATTTGATATCGATATCACCTATTATTGAGAAATTTATCGGTTACCTTTGTACATTATAATATAAAGTTCACTTATCATATTTTTAACAACAAATAAAAATTCGTCGGTATTTCTTTTATGTATTTATTATACAGGGTGGCCAACCGAAAACGAAACGGCCATTTGCAGGAACCTCGTCAACGTTCTAGAAAAACGCTGAGACCCGTCGATTTTTTATTAAAGGGGGACGACACTCTTTTCCGGTATTTTTGACTCCACTACTTTCAACCGCAAGCGAGGGTAAGAATTACCCCAAAAATTTTAAATGGCATTGGGGGTCGAATAAGACGTCTTTCAACACCACTGACAATTCTCTATACAATATTCTTTGAATTTTACATTTCCTCCCAATTATTTTAGTTGCTTACTTACTACTTAATTAATTAAATGTTCAAACTGATGACCGCCCGCTTCCATAAAATAATAAAGATTTTGTTCAAAACGTTCGCGCAGATTCCGAAGAATTTCCGGAGTAATTCGACGGCACTCGTCAACGATTCTTTGACGCAAATCTTACAGCGACGCTGGTTGTGTTTTATAGATTTTACTTTTCAAATGTCCCCACAAAAAGAAATCGAGGGGCGATAAATCTGGCGATCGTGGAGGCCATTCAATGCTGCCTCTTCTCCCAATCCAATACCGCGGAAAACGTTGGTATAAATACTGACGAACAATCGCCGCATAATGCGGCGTACATTTAATTAAAGGACCAACCAGTCGGTCACATTTAATTTCTCCGGTTGCTGTGTATGCGCCTCGTGAAAAACTCTTGGGTTTGAATCGGACCAATAACGGCAATTGTGGCGATTTACCGACCCGTGCAAGAAAAAACTAGGTACTAGGTACTAAATTTATACCATTGGCGTACTTACCTCGAATGAATGACATTTTTACCGTTCGTGATTGTTTGCAGATAAGTTTCACATTTAAAATCTAATTGCTCAATATGTAATGGGCGGAATTTTAAAATGTAAAAACTATTGTATAGAGAATTGTAAAAGCTTTTGAAAAACATCTTATTCGACCCACAATGCCATTTAAAATTTTTGGGGCAATTATTACCCTCGTTTGGGGTTGAAAGTAGTGGAGTCAAAAATACCGGAAAAGAGTGTCCCCCTTTAATCAAAAATCGACGAATCTAAGCGTTTTTTTTAAATGTTGACGAGGTTACAACAAATGGCTCTGTTTCGTTTTCGATTGGCCACCCTGTATATGTACTTATGTAGTTTAAGTAAAACGCTATTGTAGTTATTCAACACTGCTTACAAATAAAGATATCTAAAATACCAAGATGATAACACTGGGTGTAATCAAATATGTACGAATTCAGATGAGATAGAATGGTATTTATTTTCGGGCTTACTTCAAGAAGACATGGCTCTTGGATGAGAGCTCTAGGAAGAGATCCCACCAAAGAACATTTTTGAGTGACAAAAATAGTGCCTGTGATTTGCACTTCAGGGTGGAAGATAAGTTTATAGTTAACAATAAACTCGGATTGAAATCTGATGCTATTCCATATCTGAATTTGTGGAAACCATTTGTTCTAAAGTTCCGAACAGAAATTGCTGGAAGTTCCAGGTTAGTTTATTATGAAGATGAATAATAACAGGCTGATTTAAGTGAGAAGGCTACATAAAGAGAACTTCTCTCTGTCCATAAGATACTATTATACTATGGCTCCTATATATTCTTTCATTTACAGGAGTTGAACATACATTAAGTAACTAAAAGACAATTTTTTTTTCTCTGACCCACTGACTTTCACATTTACACAACCAGCTATTTGTGTAATATTCGAAAAAATTTCAGGAGTTCTGAGATATTGGCACCTAAATTGGATCGAAAACATTTACATCATTGATTGGCGTTCTAGTATTTATTAAATTTCCATGGGTTATACTTACGAACTTAATTTGGATTTAAGCTGTCAAATGGGATATCAATTGGAACTGTCGAGCTTCGCGTAATTAATATATTTTATTAAAACAAAATATAATAACAAATAAGCCTACCATTCGGGAGTGTGCATTAAAGAACACAGACCCTAGCAAATAGGCAACCAAACGTACAAAAATTATTTATAAATTTTAGAAAACTTGATTTTTTTGAAGGATCAATTCTAAATTTACCAAATCCAATTCTTTCACCATTTCCAGTGTAATTAATTATTTTTGACAATACAAACAAATCCTTTCTTATTATTTGAGCCCAATTTATTATATTAAACATCTACAAATCGTTTAACTATTTGAATTGTTTTAGTAATAAAATCGAATTCCATTACTCTACTACAGAAGTTGCAATGGCATCAAATAAAATGTCATTATTAGTAAAATATACAATCGGTTTTTGTTGACCTTGAATAAGTTTTTTATCTTTTTTTTTAGCTTTCGTATCACTTATCATTTAGGAAGTTTAATTTTAAATATGATGATAAAATTGTCTCCCCTTTAAAAAAAAAATCCCGACTCTACTGGTACCGTTGACCGTTGCCCACTATTATAAAGTCTGTGTCAGAAAACAAAAACAAATATAAAAAAAAAACCTTAAATGGGACCGTACAAGTATTTTGATTATAAAAATTATATAAAAACAAACATTGTATTTACGTTGTTTACGTCCAAATCTAACCTATAATTTGATAAACAAATTTGCATATCTATATGAATACCAAAACTTACATTTGTGTGAGATAGCACCACTCCGTTTCCCATGTTAGCCAAAAACTCGGCTGTGGAGACTGAATTTTGACTGTCATTTGAAAAATCCGAATGATTCGACATGCCGTCACTAAGATCAGACTTCATCTTGTTTTTATTAATAATCAAGTCAACCTTGATTAACAAAACTAAGAAAACAGCTGGTCCTTTTGTTTATCGTTAACTAAACACTTTAAATTTGTTTTTCGGAAACTATAATGCAACTTAGTTTGAGTACAACGCGACTTCGACAAGAAACACACGACGAATGAGTCACTACAGTAGGGAAGCCCTTTCTGAGAACCACCGACTGGATTAAATGATGTCACCGACCGAAATACTGATGCTGGGTTGCCAAATCTTTGACAAATACATCGTTGTCGAACAAAAACCGGCACGAGGCAAACAAAAAACTTACAATTAATCCTAAGTTAAATAATCTTAGATCATTATTCTTTTGATACATTATTATCCATTTATTACGTCAAATATTAACAAAAATAACACCTGATATTAGTATTCACATGTAAGAAGTCTTTATAATAAATCATAACCAAGTTTTATTGTTTAATAATAAACACGTCATCTGGTAAATATAGATAAATTAATCTAGCAATTGTAAATCCAGATTAAAGGTTAACTTGACAAATTATGTGGGTTTCAAACTGATTGTTAAATGATTTTTGCTAACACGTACTAATTTATTCATCAAAAGAAATAATTACAAATTGTTAGAACAGGTGGGTAACCTATGGTAACCTCCCAATTGTGTACACGATTTACACAACGACGAAACGTAAAATCTGGCAACGATGGTACAATGGCCAGTGGCCACACAAATTCAGTCCAATCAAATAATAACTCGCAGCGGAAGACTACGAAAGCCACCGACGTTGGTAGTTTCTTGGAAAAGTAGTAGTGAGAACAACGAAGTATGAGTCATCATGATCAGTATTCTCTTTTCGTTAGAATTCAAATGTGTGGGTTGATAAAATCAGGACCGTCTCTAGGTACAAGGTACAACTATGATGCATTTGGTTCTTATAATCCGTTCAAGGCTACATAAAATGCGATAACGCCGTAAAAGTATAACTAACAAATGCTTATCATGTAACAGTTTTGGCTCCTATTTTTTACTCGACAAAGTTTAAAAATTCACTTATTTATATTAAAATTCACTGCCTAATTTTTAAATTATAATTGTGTTAAAAGGAATTTTTAAATTATACCTTCTACTGCCATTTGATGTATTAAATATTCAAAATTTAGATTTATCTATATTGTAGAGTGATTCTATTATAGTTAGATAATTAAATTTTATTAGAGCCAATTACTTCATCAAATAGTATTTTCAGCCAAAACGCCTGTACTTTTTTTTATTTAACATCGTATTTACTTCAGAGTTTCAATAAGTGAAAACTTCTTTGTTGATTAGAGAATAGCCGATTTTTTTTTCATCAATTGTAGATGGAAACAGAATTTTAAATATCAATGTATTTAATAAATTTTATCAGCATTATATTGTCAATAGATGTTTAATTTTTCTTTTTTAATTATCACAAATCCGTTACTGTTATTACAAAATTAATGAATGTCGAATCAAAATTAAACTCGTTTTTTAAGGGTTATATTAAAATGCAAATACCACATTCCAATTATATGCAACACATCATATACAAAAGTGGATTTAGTGTTGCCTATCCACTGCGGAATTTTGGGATTGTGATTAAAATCATTACATCCTTAAATAAAAATTACATCATTCTCGTCTTGTTTCCCCTCTACTTTGCGCGACCTTGAATATAAAATAGTTTTAAATAACGAAACGAAAATCCTATCCTACGAAAATAGAATATAAGGAATTTGGAGTGTCTCGAAATTACTTGCTTGATTGATATTTGTTTAAATGGAGAATCCAATTATAAAACCAGTAAGTATTTAGTACACAAAATAACGTAGCATAAATGTAGATTTGTTTTTAATATTTTAGGACATTCCCTATAAAGGGACTATTCCAGGGGGTCTTGTTCCTGGACGAATGTGTAGGATACAAGGAGTAAGCCATCCCGATTCCGACAGGTTAGGTTAAAAAAATTCCTTTATTCTCTTAACATGACAGTTCTTAAAATAAAGTTTTGTATATTCAGATAGTTATTAATTGTTTAATCGATTGTTGAGAAATAATTAGGTACCTTGAAAAATACATGTTTGTTATTCATCACTATAAAAAGCACTATAATATGTATGTAGTAAAATGTATCTACTTAAATTTTGTAAAAAAAAATGTTTGTAATACTGTCTTCCATAACTTTTAAAAAGTGCATTATTTCATAATGTTTCATTTTACCTTTTGCAGTTTAAAGGGTTATAGTTGCCTTTTTATTATAGATTCAACATAAATTTTCAAACCGGTCCAAAACCTCAGGATGACACAGCCCTCCATATTTCAATACGTCACAAACAGGGTTATGTAGCTAGGAATTCCTATATAAATGAAGAATGGGGTGAGGAGATGGGAGATGGTGAACTGACCATTGGACAAGCCGAATCTTGGGAACTCATAGTTTTAGTGGATCAGAATGGTTACAAGATAGCAATAAATGGTCAACATTTCTGTGAATTCCCTCATAGAGTTCACTTTGAGAAAGTCACCAACCTTCTCATCGACGGGGAAGTTAGCATCACTCTAATTTCATGGGAAGGAATTACGGGTGTCGGAGATGGGGAAAATGTCAAGAAAGTTCCCCGAGTAGATTCCCAATCGACGCAGTGGGCTCCTCAGGACGCACCTCAAGCAGGATACGGACCCCCGCAAGGAGGATATGTTCCCCCACAAGGAGGATATGTTCCTCCACAAGGATACGGCGGATATGGAGCCCCTCCCCAGGGATATGGACCACCGCCACCGCCTGGGGTAAGTTAGCTAAGTTTAATAACACTTCCATAAAATTAACTTCATTACATGAGGAGGTAATAAAAATGGGCGCATTTTAAAATGTTTCTTGTATTTATTTTTATTGCTAATTGGCATTTATGGCATATTTTTCATGCTGAAAAGGGGTGTAACAGAGAGGCGAGTATTATTACATTTATGTTCACCAATAACTCAAAACGAATTTTTATTTAACTTTAATAGCAATTTTTTTGAAAACTTCACAATTAAATTACTAGTTGAAATGGAACACTTTAATATTATCTAATGTTTCCTAATGCAGGCCCAACCTGAGTCATCATTTGATGGCTTCTTAGATACAGCACAGTCAATGTTGTCTGGCGCCATCAAAAGTGGTGCCGCTAGCGCCCTCATAGGTAAATTGATGGGAGGAGGAAATGACACACAAAGAGGATATGCTCACAATAACGCTGTAAGTTTTATTTTTTATGCCCGAAAGTTACAAATTATGATTCTGAAGAATTCAATGAAATTTACACAGCAAGGAAACTCAATTTGGTACCATAGTTGCATCATCCTCAGTTAAATTTTCTCCAGATGCATTTAAACTTGAACTAGTAGGTGTAAAGGTTTTTCTTATGATGTCGACCATGTTCCCAAATTAAAACTGTGCTGTGCATAACACACTAATTTTATTTTTAAAAAAAATATAGTTGATATTTTTTGGTTAAGCATTTGATTAAAAATATGTGATACGATTTTATAATGTTATATTGCTATCTTGATACTACCTGTTATTTTAAATAACTAAATAGTTTTCGATACATTTCTTAGTAACTTTTTGAAGGTAGTGCTTATCCAGGAAACATCAATAATCTCATGCTTGTTTTCTATTTGTCGCTTTTTTTATTTACCAAACAATACAATATTCAATACAAACGCATTATTGTACAATTCTTACAAATCAGTTTATGGTCATGACACCTGTCAAAGCCAAGTGTTATCAGTACCACCAACTTTGAAAATTCGAAAATATTTAACATCCACAGAAATATAATAAATACTAGAACGCCAATCAGTGATGTGTATGATTCGGCACTCCATAGGGCAATTATCTCCGAGTTTGCGCAATAAATAGTATATTGAGCGGGATATTCAAACGTGTCACCAGGGTAGGACTTGGGAAATTTGAATTCCCATTCGTGAATACGACTTAAGTAAAAACTTAACGAAATTAAACTACAGGAATGTCAGAAATACACAATGTTTATAAAAACAAGGAGGAAACACAAGCATTAATGCAAGCGATTTTCTGAAAGCAAACAGGAAAACAGATATCAACAACTCATTAAACCCGAATACAACACTGTTCTTTTCTTTGCTTGTTTATAGTCACGTATGCTTCTGCGGCGGTGTTGCCAGATATTCTCGATTTTTCTTAATTACTTGCGCTTGTAGCACATATTCTATTCCTAACTTCATCTGAAAAATACCAAGAAATAAAAGAACTTGGCAACGATTTGGCAAGAAAATATGTTCTGCGCATGTGCAAGTGGCTGGTGATTGGTTCGCTGTGTGGGGTCATTTCAACTCAACATCAGATGTATCTATTGGCATTCTAGTATTTATTATATTTCTGTGGTGCCACCATACAAAACCTACTTTTTTATACAATGTAAGCCTCGTCTTTTTTCTGTGGTCGTTGTACTGCGCTTATAATTTTGTACTTCTGTTAAAGCCCAACAAAAAAATCGATACCATAATTAAAATATATATTATCCATATTCGTTAAAGTTATTTTTTAAAGTATGATTATTATGAACTTAGCATTAATTCAATAGTGCCTCATAAATGAGCGAGATTCAATTAATAATGATGTTGCTGATTGTTTTGATATAAGATTTTTTCTCCATCGATTTGTTTGTGGTGCTTTAACAGGCCAATAAATTTTCTTTATAATAAATAACTAACTGCCTAGTTTTTCTACTGTCCACAACGGTGCGTGTTGTTTATAAATAAACATTTGGAAAAATTCGGGAATGTATTAGCCAAAGGAATGTTCATAAAATTTTAACAGGTCATTAAAAAACACGATAAAATTATTATACTGATAGAAATTTTAGCGCGAAAACGTTTGGAAAAAACTTTTTTTAATAAAAATATGTGGTAAAACTAAAGTATTTGGTAAGTAATTAATATGGTGGCCACTTTAACGAGTATTTTGTACCTATAACAAGTTTTAACCTCGATCAAACACTTAAAACTCCTCGTACTTTTTTGCAGCACAATTTACACATTACAATTCACCTATTTCACACATTTTTTTGTAATTTTTTACGGAATAAACATCAATAATTCGGAAGAAATTAATCATTATTTGATAGGCATAACTTATCAACTTGTTTGACAAATGACATCCTTTCAAACTCGAAGTTGGAATTGCGACGTTGCCAGAGTGCGCGTATTATTTTCTTTACCACTTCAGAAATAACGGGTTTGACTGTTAATCGATGATGAACATAAAAAAATTAGCCTAACCTAACCTAACACCAACAGGACCTTTTTTCAATTAAACATCTGTTAATTTGAGGCAGTAAAAGTAAAAAAAAATTAGCCTAACCTGACCTAACGGCCTAACCTAACACCAACACTACCTGGTGAACAAATAACCTAATCTAACTTTTGTAAGCGCACTTATTCTCTACTTACTTGCACATTTACCTAAAAAACAGTCCTGTGTAAATTTATAAAGTAATCTATAAGATATAACTGCTTTTTCATTAACTAAGCCATAAAAATATTTTATCTAATATACCATTATTTCTGGTTTAAATTGGCAACGTCCCAATTTCTTCTTCGACTTTGGAAGGCTGTCATTTGTCAAACAAGTTTATGTCTATCAAATAATGATTAATTTCTTCGGAATTATTAATTTTCATTCCGTTAAATAATTGCAAAAAATGTGTGAAATAGGTGAATTATAATATGTAAATTGTGCTGCAAAAAGTACGAGGAATTTTAAGTGTTTGATCTAGGTAAAAACTTGTTATACGTACAAAATACTCTTAAAGTGTCCACCATATTTAGTTTTACCACACATTTTTGTTAAAAAAAGTATTTTTCAAACGTTTCCGCGCTAAAATTTTTATCAGTATAGTAATTTTATCGTGTTTTTAATGAACTGTTAAAATTTTATAAACATTTCTCTGGCTAATATATTCCCGAATTTTACCTAACATTTTTCAATGCTTTTTGTGAACCTTTTTCTTTGCAGTACATTATTGTTGTTTGTTCGAAGGCATAATGTATTAAGTAACGGTGCTGGAGAACTAAAAGCATGCATTGATATCTTTTTTTTTCGCCTCGGAATCCGTTCAATTGAAAATTAGTTTGGTAGTTTTATAAAAATCGTTCTATTCAAAAATAACTTGCACTGGTCGTAGAATCGGGCACTTAGTTACCAGGAACCACATCTGGTGCATTTACTCCTATCTTTTGATATCTTCAGAAATACGGAATATACCCCGACCTCCCACAAGACGCGAACCTAAACCTCAATCAAGGTCACCAACAACCTCAAGGTCCAGTAGAAAAATTGCTCTCGGGTCTCTTCTCTGGCGGTGGTCAACAACAACCCGGCACCCCAGCTACAGGAAACCAACAAGGGCAAGTCGATTACGCTGCCATACTGACAAATCTGTTGAGTAATCAGCAAGAATCCAAAGTAGCCCAATCGCACGGTGCTGCCCAAGGACCAGCAGGCCAGCAAGCTGAACCCAATATCGGTTCTTTCTTGTCAGGATTGTTGTCTAATCATAATCAACAGCCTCCGGCTCCTGTAGATCAGAGACAGCCGAGTTCTCAGCCACAAGGAGACATTGGGAGCTTTTTAACAGGGTTACTGTCAAATCATCAACAGCCACCTGGCCAGGCAGCACCTGGCTCTCATCCGGGGGCACCCGGTTCTCATCCAGGGGCACCTGGTGCTCAAAGTTTAGATGTAGGGGGTTTGCTGTCCAGTCTTCTATCTGGTAATGCCACTAGACCCATCCAAGAAACTCATCCTACCGGCACCCCTCCTACAACTGGAGGAGGAAACCACCCCCAAACCGATTTTGGTTCGTTATTTTCGCATTTGTTGTCTGGTGGTTCACAACAACAACAACAACAACAATACGGGAATCAGGGTAACGTTGGCGGTAATCAACAATCTCAAGGGATCGATCTTAGTTCATTGTTGTCCGGTTTGTTGTCGTCTACTGATGGAGGTTACCAACCTGGGGGATATCAAGGCGGACCACATCCTTCTTATGGAGCTTCTCAGTCGCACGGTGGAGGTACCCCACAGCCTCATGTTGGTCCAGCGGGAGGTTTACCATCGTATGGTGGATCTCAACCTAATAGTGGTCCAGCTGCAGTGTCTCGGCCTAGCAGTGGTCCAACGGGACCACCTTCAAGTGGTAGTACCCGAATTCCCCACGTCAGTGGAGGAGACCAAAGAGCAGATTCGACTTCAAAGGGCGCTTCGGCAGATTTTGAGGATGTCAGTGACCAGTTAGAGAGGGAAATGGCCCGCGAAGGTTATAGACAGTACAGTGGTGTTCAAGGGAGTAGACAGAATGCCGAAGGAGGCGAGGTAAGTGAACAGCATTTTTTGGGAGGCGCGAAACGCTGGTTCGGATTTATCTTTTTTGTATGCTTTTAACTTTTTAACAGGTGTGACGTTTATTAATATTAAATTTTATCGTGGATGTGAAAAATTATTAGAGGATCCCAAATTATAAAACATCGCGTCTTAAAAATCAATATTCACGATTCATTAACCATTCTATTGATAAATTATTAATGAAAGGCACACTTACAACATTCCCACTTTATCACGACAGCAGCGCCATGACGAGTGCCGATTAAAACCGAATCGGTTACCAGTGGCGTATCTCAAATATTCTGTTACAGAATATTTTTTCATCAGAAAATTTATTGGATTTATTATTAAAGAAAAAAAATTATAGATGGATACTTTAAGGGTTGCTCCTTCCGCCAGTTACCAATTAAAAAAAACTATTGATACCAAATACAGGGTGTCTCATTAGTGCGGAAGGGTTCTTGTATTTTGTCATTATGATAGATACGAAAGAATATGAAAAGAAATTGATCAAAAGAGTAACGAATGAAACTGAGAAGATGATAAGGGATGTGCAAGCAGGATTTAGAAGAGGAAGGACATACATCTCCTTCCTCTTCTAGATCAGGTCTTTTCCTTACGAGGTATAGTCGAAAAATTCTTGGCTAGAAGTCAGGTCTATTGCGCTTTTATAGACTTGGAAAAGGCCTATGACAGAGTGGTGAGGAGTGAATTGTGGTCTACATTGTCTATGTATGGGGTAAGTGGTAGTTTAATACGAGCACTGAAATCACTTTACGAGGATTCCACTGCTTGTGTCAGGATAAACGGAGCTTGCACGGACTGGTTTAACATCGAAAAAGGTGTGAGACAGGGATGTGTGGCTTCGCCATGGCTGTTTAACTTATACATAGACGATTGTTTAAAAGATCTGAAAGAGAGTGCGTATGGATTAAAAATGAATGATAATGAATTATTTCTCATTGTCATTAGTGAAAGGTGTTCATTGTAATTAGTTACTTTTAAAATTTAAGTATGTTTACCGAACAGGAAACAATAATGATTCTTATGATGAGAGGTTACGGTGGTAGCTTACTTATATTTAGAATTATGCGGTCTTGACGGTTGTAATTGTAATTTAATAGATGTTTAAAAAACTGAAAATATATAAAGGGTGTACTTTTTAAAAAAATATGTCAATAAGTTATTTTGGAGTAACGGTGCACCCTGTATACTTCTAATCGACTTATGTAGGTGGCCTGAATTATTTGAAAAAACTTTTTATCCAACACCTTTTTTTGTAAACCTAATAGAAATCGAAATATTAGCGAATTACGTTACTTTATGTACACACTGTATACATTATTATTACCCTCCAAAAAATTTAGCGCGTACTTTTTTGTAAACATTAATTCCACTCAGTAAAATTTAGCTACTTGGGGTGCCTTTCAATAGTAATTAATTTCTAGCATTACATTTTACATTTTGTCACGTTTTTTTTAAAAAAAAAAAAAGGAAAAATAATGTTTTGTAATTTTTTAAGAGTTTAAATGGAGATTGAGTCGATTTTGAATGTGTTACAGCAATACGGTTACTATCCCCAGCCATCGCAGCAGCAAAAAGGACCCATCGAAAATCTACTTTCTGGAATTCTGGGTGGTGGAGGACAACAACCAGCCCAACAAGTAAGTATTACATAGTGCGAGTCAAAAAGTCTGCACCATTTGGGTAAAATTTTATACTTAATAAAAGTTGGTGCATTTTTTTTGCTGGGGTGGAGAAAATCCTACTGTGAGACTCCACTGAGTATTCGAGGGCTGGTCCGTTAGGCCGATGACACTTAGGCCTGTTGGCCCATTGTATCTTATAGTTGATGCATAAAACTTATCGAATATCTAAACGGTTTACGGGGGAGAACAAAAAATAGGATTTCTGATCAAGAGGACAGTACTAGTACTCTTGTTTTCGATATTGTCAAGAAAGTTTATTTAAAAAAATTGTTTGGAATTTAAAACTACGTTTTCCTGCAATGAAACTGCAAGTTTCAGTGCCTGTTTAATTAGTCGAAACGAGCAGAAACCGATGAGTTTCTTCTCGAGAAAAAAAAACAATCCAGTTTCTGCTCGCCGAATGAAGTTGGTATCATTTTTATGCAGTCAAAAGAACCTTTGTTTATTGCCAACGTCTAAATAACGATCATTATAACCATTAACTAATCTGACAGATGTTATTCGTTTAGACTGACTCCAGATATGAAAACTCCCAGTTTCAATGGGTGTAATATAAAATATGTAGCACGGAATGAAACATTATTTTAGAGGAGCGAGATGTCTAAAATCGTCTTGTTATATCCCTTGCCACACGATCTACTATACCGATAAGGAGCGGATTTTTTGACGCTGACAGCATAATTTTATGGACTAATTCGAAATTTTTTTGCCAAGCGGCACTCAATGCTCTGGCATCACGGATAATAAACTCAAAAATTGTCCGGGAATGTGCCGGAAACCTACGAACCTTGGCTAACCATAACAGTCACTTTGTTGTGGGTGCCAGGGCACAAAGGTATTTCTGGTAACAAAGAAGCGGACAAACTAGCTAGGCGGGGCTCTGGAACACCATTTATTGGGCCAGAACAATAATAGGCATACCCAGTGCCAGCGTTAAAACAACGATTAATGGCTGGGTCCACTCTCAGCATCAGCTGGAGCTGGGCACAGCGAGTTAATGCTGAAATAACCCTCACTTAAGCAGGCAGGGAAGCTGCTCTCGCTAAGTAGGGAAAAACTCGGAACAGTTGTAGGGCTTTGCACCGGACACTGGTCTTTGAGGAAACATCTGCACAATATGAGCGTGTCTGCCACAGAACCTATATGCAGATTATGTAATGAGGAGGAGGAAACTGCCACTTGTATAATCTTCGAATGCGAAGCCACCGCCCAATGGAGGCACTACCTGGGGTATATACAAGCCCAAGTGAGTGATCCACCTGGTGCAATCAAATCAAATCAAATTTTATTGCTTTCGATAAAGTACATTACAGGTGTTATAAATTGTATCTAAAATAAGATCCCAGTTGGAACATAATGAGCCTAGGCAAATTTTGCCTGTCTTACTCTATGCTCGATCTGAGGACTTTATAAGTTCAACGTACATTTTGTATTTATCATGTTAAGTCTGTAGGTAGATTATAGATTTAAAATTTATTTGTTGAAGTTTTCATAATTCGAAAAATACTTTTGGTAGAGGTTTTACAGTGTCAAGCAGATGGTGCAGGAAGGTAGGCAGGTATAATTTTTTTTTTTTTTTGTCAAGTAGATGTTGATTTCAATATATTGTAGAATATCTTTGGGTTTTTTAAAATATACTGTTTTGTTTCAATATTATATTTTTTCTGGTTTGAAATTTTTCTTAGAGCGGTTGGGATGGCATTGAAAAATTTAGGTCCGAAGAAGAAATAAGATCTTTGTGTTAAGGTTTTTTTGAACAATTGTGTGTTGAGATTCATATTTGCATTTGATCTGGTTATTCTATTTTTTATTTGGTGGAAATTTTTATGATTTGTGTACATTTTTTTTGAACAATAGCAGTACATGAACTTCTACTCCTTAAAAGGAGAATTGCAGACAATGCTGCAGTGCCTAGGGAAAAAAATTAGACCTCTTCCACAACTTCTATTCATTGATTCATTCATTTAATTCGAATTTTTTTTCAGCCGCGAGGACCGCAATTCGGCGGCGGTGGCTCCATAGGTGGGTTGGGAAGCATGGGGGGCCTGTTGGAAAATTTCGCCGGTCAAATATTACATCCGAGGGTGAGTATGTCTGTTTGTCTTTCTTTATTTATATCAGAAATCGACCACCGTGCGTTGTGGCTTGACAAAGTTAACCTGCAATATTAAATTTACTGTTATTCGTTATCTTAAGTCAGGGTGAGAACAAACTCGCGAGTCTATCGGTATACGTTTTTCAATTTTTCTATTGAAACCTTTTACTTTTTTGATATTCCTGTCGCAGCCAATATTCGGCGACGATCACTTTCAATTGGAATTTGCAAGCCACGTTTCGCCTCGTTTGTTAAAAATGTATTTACTTTAGCAACTATCTCTTTAATTTTCGCAGACTCCATACCGTTAGATCTATATATTTTTAAAATAATTAAGCATCAGTCAAAAACTAACGGCGTCAGAAGTGAAACTTTTTATGGTATGCAAAAACTGTGTACAAAAATATTTCAAAAAAAAATAAAAGCATCAAAATTTTAGATATATCCAATTTTTGGAACATGTTAAACAGCATAAATTTAAAAAAATTTCCGAAAAGTAAGTAACATGATCTGCCATAATTAAAAAATTTTCTTGCGGAAAATCTTGAACCACCCCTGTAATCATTAAAAATAAACAGTAGGTATTGCCGTAGCAAGACTAATTTTTCCAAACCGAGGTCTCTTTTCTATTAATTATAGTTCTAGTTGTCCTGTTGTCTGTTCATTAAATTGAATTTGTATTTATAATTTATATGGAGATACTGGCCAAATTTTGAATATTAATCTTGTCCGTTGGCGGGGCCAAACGTAATACCTGAAAGTTTTATCGCCCTAGCTCTATCGTACAAAAAGAAAAAAAGGCGGTAAATTTGAGGATCACCTTGTACGGCAGCTACTTAAAGGAATTTACCGTTATGGCCCATCTTCGAACTCGGTCTTGTCCTTCGGGCAAAAATTCTACCCTGTAAGTTTTAGTGACCTATCGCCTCTCTGTCTCAAGATATCGTGCCCACAAGATCCGCCATAAATAAAAAAATTTCCTTGCGGATAATCTCGAACCTTCCTCGTATAAAAGTGACATAATCTACCATAAATAGATAATTCCTCGTCGTCTCGTCTGTGTGTGGTTCTTCGTACACTTTTGCGGTCTCTCTTACACTATAGTCGAGCAATGGGCAATTAGAAAAGGACAAGGAGCTTAACTGATATTGTTAGCCCGTCGAATTAACTTTGTATCTCAGAACTAGTGTAGTATACCGTAAGAAGTTTCACTTCAATAAAAAAAAATACAAGATCAGAAAAAAACACTAAATTTTAACCTATAAATTATACCCGCTAAAATTTTCGCGCGTAGTTTTTAACAGTCGTGTTTTGTAATTCCACTTGAATTTAGCTATGGTGTGCACGTCAATACCCTTCTAAAACAATTCGTTTAAGATGTAATTGAACATTGTACATTTTTCAGGACGGCAACAATCAACGTCAGAATTATTGAAAATGGGTTTCCGTTGGTGACAGCTTCAAATTGAGCTATTTATATTTATTTTTAAGGAGTACAATTTTTCGTCAGGGAATCTCGATAGTTTGCAGTGTTAGATTTGATTCGTGCACGCAACAAATAATCTAATTAAATAAAAAAACAACATGAGTTTCTATAAACAAACGTTGCTACTTCGATCAGGGTCTTCCTCAAGGTTAACGTTATTTATCTTTATCGAGGTTAACGTTGTTTACAAATTTAACTAAGAAAACGCAACACTTGTAAACTGTTTCGTAGATAAAGTCAGTATTTTTTAAAGTTCATGACAAAATGAAATGAGGAATCTCTACAATTATCAGCAATACTTTGAGCTACCTTAGAAAACAATTAGTCAAAATAGATTATTTTGGCAGCTACTTCTTCCTGTACAAAAAATGAGATTATATAGAGTGATTACTAATATATTTATAGTTTTGATATTTTATTATATTTTTATGCAACGTCCAGAACGATTAATTTACTTTTAAGCTTTTATAGAATGTTTTACTTTATTTATAGTTTATATATTTAAAATTCAATTTGCTGGCATTCGAAGTAAAATTATAATAGCCTGGCTTGTAATGTTGACAATTAAAATTATTTAACACCATCTGGTTTTTGTTTCTGTATCCACGCTAATGCAGATTTTTTACAATGCGACGTTTTCTTAAAATTAAGATTTTCTCTCCATCTCTTATCATTTTTGGGTAATTTACATTTGGTGTTTCATTAACAACACAAATAGCTGAGTTTAAAATGGAACTTCCAATTTTTCAATTTTACTGAAATTTACCCAAAGGGAAAAATCACGGAGTGGCCGACATCTATTACTGATCGTATGAACTTCTCGAGGTGTGAACAACAAACCAACCTCCATTTGTTTATGTGGGTGAAAAGTGAACTTTATATATTATTTTGATCCCTACGTATGACAATTATATTATATCTTTGCATAAATTTCCTTTAAATCCTAAGGCTTTTTTTAAATATAATAGACAAAAAAAATAATCCCAGAACATCAGTTTGGATTCCGTAACAAGCACGTAACAATAGAGCAAGTGCATATAAACAAAGATCTAAACGCCAGAAGATATTGCTCGGCCGCTTTCCTCGATATATCCCAAGCATTTGACTAGTTATAGTACACAGGATTGCAACTCAAACTAAAGAATCTTATACCTTATCCTCACTTCCAACTGTTAAAATCCTATCTGGCAGATAAACACTTCTTGGTGAAACAAGGAATCCCATATATTCAGGCGTTCCTCAAGGTAGCGTCCTTGGTCCAATATTATATCTCTACCTACCATCAACAAGGACTACTACGGTAGCAACATATGCAGACGACACTGCTATTCTAGCATCCCATACCGATCCAACTTCACCTTCACGAAATCTTTAAACGAACCTAGATATCATTCAGCATTGGTTGAAAATATGACGCATTAAAGCAAATAAAACTAAGTCCATGCATGTAACACTTACATTACCTAGAGAAACATTTCCTCCTGTGAATATCAACAACTGTCAACTTCCGCAAGTAGAAGATGCCAAATATCTCGGCTTGCATTTAGACCACCGCCTTATTACGTCTCTAACGAGGTTATTCAACACGACATCCCCCTAGAACCTGTCAAGGATACAATAAATATATTTTTTTAGTGCGAGATATACAGTGAACGAGTGCTAGTGCAATGTGCTCGCCTGACAATAAAATTTGCGCGATTTCAATGAAGTGCGTAGACTGAAACGACTGCTGCCATCCGACCTGCCTACAGGACTCCGATAAGTGATTATGCTTAAGTTCACCTAGACTAATAAACTCTAGATTTAGGATTTAGATCACTCATTGGAGTGGTACTTTACGTCATTATCTACTAATCATAACAAACGCTTATTGCCAACCAGGCAGATTGCAGTATCCACTAGTTTTTAAAAAAAAAAAAATCCTAAGGCAGCTCAAAAATGGATCGCATGCATAATTTTATGTTGATTTTTTTATTGAGACCGTCAGTTCCACATAAAATGATGTGGCCGGGCCTTAAAAACCTCTTCGCCTTCCTTAATTGGTCGAACACGTTCACCCACATAATACAATAAGTCCGAAATTAATATTTTGACTTTCATAGGCATTGCAACAAGAATTCTAGTGACAAGAGAAGAGAACTGAAAAACTTCGAAAACAAACCAAAATTAATACCTAGACACACCTGGTCTTTACGGGAATTTAACAAGAAACCAGCGACAATAAAACTGAAACGTCGAGAACAAACCTTAAATCCAGCTTCAATCCAATAGTTTAACACAAAAAATCAACTCAAATCTCCGAGATAACTAAAATTCCCATCTATAGAAACTTTGGTTTTACAAGTAATTAAATGAGAAAATATTTGTTGTTCACACCTCGATCCGACATTTTGTCATTGACCGCGCCATCTCGCGTCACCTGATTTTTCCCTATTAGGCCAAATATTTACCGAACGTGGCGCCGCGTCAGCTGATCCCGAAACGCGTAACCTAACCAATATAAACACTCAATGGACGAAACAAAACAAAGAAAAGATACGCATTTCGGGAAGTTAACGTTATGGTCGCTAGGTCGCACAAAGTTGTGTTTTGCCATATATTTAATACTCCTATATTGCTAGTGCCCGTAAGTGGAAGTGTTGCCCACTAACCTATCTCACTTATTCATACTCGATCCGTTGTGCGCAAGCGTTGCGACTGTAGTGGGGAAGCTTATAATGCAATTATAGTAGATATTTTCTTGTATTCTTCATAGCTTAGCGGCAAAGTCCATTATCGGGCATTCGCATAGCATTTCGAGTCTAAATGACGGAGACAGATGTATGACTATGTATGTCTGCACCGTTGTCATCCTTTTCCAGACCCCTACTAGCAATACAGGAGTATTAAACTGTTTTACACAATACTGCGTGACGTCTGCCAGAAGTTTGATGCAAACATCGTACTTTTATTAAAAAAAAAAACTACTAAAGATTTTCTTTATTAATCAATAACAACTGGTCTAAAAAAGTACAAAAAATGCGAACAACTTTTACACCAAAACGTTATACGCAATTTTTTTGAATTTATGCTTAGATAACAATAAAAATTGATTTGATTGATACAAATTTAAACAATAAATGAATAAAATAACAAAAATACATAAATATGCGTAAAACTTCTGGATGTGTAAATGTTAAAAATATGTTTAAAAGGAATGAATAAAAAAGTTCCAAAAAACGGCGACGGAATGTTTTATAGTACAGGGTGTACCCACGAATTTTTAGAAACTATATTGCTAAAAACGTGACATTTACCAATTCTCTGTAGGATGTGAACACATGAAAAACATCACATTCACTCCTGGGAACAGATTGCACGGTTTAGTACCTTCTAAAAAACATTTAGTAAGTGCCACATGTATACGCATGTTTAAAAAAAACGCCGTTTTTGGAATAATAATTAAAATGAAAAAGATTTACATATTTATCACAAATAAAGTAAATCACAGGTTCGACTGAATCGCATCTAATTATCTAGTTGCAAAAACGTACATTACGTTTAAATAGCTGAAATGAAGTGACCGATTCAAGCACTATTAGAAATTTTCGAAAGACGTCAATCATTACTAGTCTGACGGTCAGTCAATCTTAAAATGATAAATTGTAACGAACAAAAAAAAATCCCACAAATCTCCCACTACAATTTTTAAAACCAATGATATGACGTACATAATCCACACAACCATTATTCCAAACAACATTTACAGCATTCCGATAGAATTAGAGACATTTATTTTCGTAATAACTGTTTAATAACACACGTCTACAAAGTCCTGGGCATCTGGGGATCATTTCCAAAATATTTTGCTGCGAATTACTAGTCAGCTCGGTGTTATGACCTTGAGTTTGCGTCGGGGATGCGGGGGAAGTGCACTGCACAGAATTATCGAAATCGGCGCTCTCGCACCTTTCTGTTTAGTGTAACTCACGACTAACATGTGATATCGCGGTGATTGTTTCGTGTATTTATAAAGTTTATTTAGTACGATCAATTTAAATCAAAATAAATTCAATTCGGACAATATTTGTAGGTAAAAATAACCTGGAAGTGTAAAAAAATATATAAAAATTCAATATGTCGGCCTCGGCCCGTGCTAGAGCCATCCGGAAACATAAAACACGGGCTATCGTCGGAAAGAGGGTGGTTAAGGGCCACATGTCGGTGTATCTATCTCTTAATATTAGTAAATATAGCCTAGTCAGTAAATAAGAGTTTCAATGAAGCAGTAAAGTATCCCACAACACGAAGCCGGTTGCGTTCCTATTTAAGAGTAATCTACTTTTGAGGTTATGTATGACATGATTTTCGTACAGACGAGAGAAAACGAAGAAGCTATGACGTCCCCGTTGCTTCTGAACCCTTTGATTACGTGGAAATTTGAATGTGCATTATTTAAACTGTGTTTTGATTAAATTATTATTTTAATTGTAGGTACATCAGAAGGTACTAAATATTATTTTGAGCACTGTTGACCTTCTACATCGAAAACACGCACCTGTCGCTGACACTGATGACACCCATCTGTCGCTAAGTTTTCCCCTTACCAAAAATTTCTCAACGCGCTTAAAGAAGTTTTCACTTTAATAAATCTATGAAGATCTTGTCCATAAGATACAACCAAAAGAGTAATCAAATTTGTTTACGAAAATTTTGTTAATAATTTAACAGAGTAATAAAACACTTTGTGGAGAAGCAGGATCATAGATAAGCACTTACGGAAAAAGACGATATAGTCTGTAGAAGAAGACAGTAGTTGAGGGAAGTACTAAAATTAAGAACAGATGGAAAACGGATTTTCCTGTACATAACCTCTAAAGAAGCATTAGAGCGTAGACATAGGAGACTAGACTGCGGGTCTAGATACGAGGGCTGGCTCTCGATGAGAAAGAGACAGTCGCTCGAGAGGTTGTTTCGCGCTCTCTAATGAGCGGGGCTTACGCGCGAGGGGCAAGCGGCGAGCTGAGTGAAGGGGTCTGCAGGTCGGGAAAGAAAAACTAGAGATGGGTACTCCTTGTTCTATTTAAAGAAGTAGTTCATTCGAATTAGTTCACATCGATGAAATAGTTCGCGAACAAACTGTTAGTACTAAATCAAAAGAACAAATCACGGAATTTTTTTATTCTAGTTTTAGTTACTAGAGACCAAATATAAAATTTTAATAAAATACGCAAATGTGTTCTTAAAAAAGCCTCTTTTAATGCTAAAAATGAACTTTTCAATAAAAAGATTTGACCATTTTGAATCTTACTATTAAACGCATAATTTTAAAAAATTATTAAAAATACTTCTTTCTTCAGAAAATCATAAATTTGTATTAAAATGTCAATAGGATTAGATTGTACGATCGTATATCAAATCATTTCATTCAGTTCAGTTCCTTAATCCAATCCTCGTTCCTCTAATTCGTGTTCTTCTGTTAGATTCATCAATACATCGATTCGACAGGGCGCTCATAATAAATGAACTAGTTCAACTGAGCTAGTTATCAACTAGTTTGTTTAGTTCACATTTAAGAACGATTTATTTATATAGTTCGTTCCTGAACTACCCATCTCTAGAAGAGTCGCGCCCCGCCTATTAGAGAGAGCGCGAAACAACCTCTCGAGCGACTGCCTCTTTCTCATCGGGAGCCAACTCTCAACACGGGGACCCGCAGTCTAGTACATAACCTCAAATATCTCAAAACCCCGACGTAATGGGTCAATTAGGCCCTCGGATCTCCAGCTGCCCAATAACAAATAAGACCCAATTTGTGTAATTTAAACTTACTATAACCAGTCTTTTCACCTGTCAAAATACTGTAAACGTTTGCAACTCCAGTCTCCTTTTTCACAACACTTAAGAAAAATACACGACCGAACTTATTTAATTATTAATTTTGGGTGCCTTTACCGGAACCGCTTTTTTCTGTACCTCTGGAAGAGTTTCTCGTTTGGGTGGCGTGGCTTGTTGTTTGGTGGGTGGAACGGTTTGCTTAGGGGGAGGAGTCGTTTGTTGTGATTTGGTAGGTGAGACAGTTTGTTGCTTTGGAGCTTCTTGCTTTGGTGCTTGTGTGGCCTGGACCTTTGGAGCATGCGTTGTTTGAGGTTTGGGTATAGCGGTTTGTTTTGGCGCTGGTGGAGGAGTTTTTTGTTTAGAAGGAGCGGTAGTTTGAGGCTTAGGAGTCGTTGTCGTTGGTTTTGGAGTAGTCGTGGTTGTTTTAGTTGGTTTTGGAGTAGTTGTGGTTGTAGTCGTCTGTCTTTGAGTCGTTGTCGTTGGTTTTGGAGTAGTCATGGTTGTTGTAGCTGGTTTTGGAGTAGTTGTGGTTGTAGTCGTCTGTCTTTGAGTCGTTGTCGTTGGTTTTGGAGTAGTCGTGGTTGTTGTAGTTGGTTTTGGAGTGGTTGTAGTCGCAGTCTGTTTTGGTACTTGTTTAGCGGTTATCTTAGGTTCAACAGCTGGAGTTTCACGTTTTTGTTTAGTTGCGTCCCAACCCAAAGATTTTAACGGTATTTTACCGACGAAATCAACTCGAGGACCACCTAAATATAAGTGGTCTTTGAAGATGTGAGCTTCCGCAATACCGATCAAATGTTTGTTGTTAACTGAATGCAAAGATTCGATAATGTCTCCACTCTTCGACATTCGAAGGATTGTAGTACGTGGACTACTCAACATTTTTGGTACTGACCCATAGTGGCCAATCTGTAACGGTCACAAAATTCAAATTACATAATGGAATTTAGAAATCGATAGAAATAGAGACACACTTACCCAGTATACAGCTTTCTGTGCAAACTCGGAGGGATAGTTTCTATTTAAAGTTTCAAAGACAAATTCGGTTATTCCAAAAAGTCTGGCAATAAATTTTTTAAGAAGAGGAAACGGACCGATAACCTGGTAAATAAGAGGATGTTCTTCATCTACACTTTCAACTAAAGGTATCAAAAACCCACCTTTGCCATCCTTATTTAAATTATCAGGCACACCTGAAAAATGTTTGTTAATATTTAATAATTACACTATCAATGAAGGTAAGAATTTTTTCTGTGAGTCAACATTACCTGGTAGACCTTCGATAAATACATCGTGGGTTCCCTTCTTCGGGCCTTTCAGATAGTACCTCAATATTCTGCTATTCATCGATTCGGATACCAGTAAAATATCTTCATCGTCAGATAGTACCACTCCATTAGCGAAATTAATTTTGTCTATGAGGACTTTATTAGTTTTTGTTTTAGCATCATAATGCAATAACCTACAAATTTTGGTAGCATGTTATCCTATTACCTTTTTTCGTAACTGATTGCCATGGAAATTCGGGAAGTTTATTTACATCATTGACATATGAAAGTGGACTGAGCATTATTATAGCGTTTCACGATATAGTATCCATACTTTACCCGCTAACGATCGATATTCATTTCTGTACCATCGATACGCTGTATTGATACATTTGCATGAATATCGATATTTTGATAAATTCAGAATTGCCGCCTTTACCTAATTACAAATTTTATAATATAAATAAAACTTGTGGTAAATTTAATAATAAAAGCAATATTATTTTTTTATTTATAGAAGTTGTTTGTAATTTAAAAAAATGCTCGTATCCTCTCACCGAATGATTTTCGGAGAATCGATACATGTTGGTATCGATAATTTCTTTTCGATTCGATCCGATACTTTTGACCGGTTCGTGAAAATCTACATTAACCTCATAAAATTAAATGCGGCCAATACATGTTTATTTTCTGTAGGCCAATCAGAATCCTCGAAATGGACAATTTTCAATTTTTTCGTATCCTTTGTCTCACAGATCTTGGATTCAAGGACAAGCAGTGACGCACAGTCTATACAAATGATTTGTCCATTGGTCCATTTTCTTTGTCAATGATTTTGACGTTGTCATTTGTTTGATTTTGAGGTTATTTCAATGTAAAAAATTAAAACGTTGGATAGTTGTAATAATAATCTACATTCTGGAACAGTACTTCAGTATATCCCTTTTATCAAATTAAAAAGCATCCGGCGGATGGATTAAGCAAATACGCGCGACCCAAGAGGCAAACCCTCTTGTAAATACGCCAGAGGCGTACCGCTTACTAATCCATAATACAATAAATTATATAAAATATAATTTAATGTGAGCGCAAATAAAGAAAAAATTCCCTGAAGGACAACAGTCTACAGGGCCGGCACGAGAACCGGATAAGTTACAAGACTTATAATTAAACAACAATCAAGAAAACACCGAACCGAAGTGATGCTGATGGTAAGACATCGGGCGCAGATACTGAGTATCAACCCGAAATAAAGAACAAAGAAGACTACTGCATCCATGCAACAGAGGGGTTTTAGTGAGTATAGCCCTTAATGAGAAGGGAAGATTCTCACACTCCCCTCGCAGGGAAGAACCATTGCGAGGGCGTCCTTAACGGATTTCCCTTCCAACAAAAAAAAAAAAAAAATTAAAAAGCCAGTACACAAATAAAATTCCATGGCAAGTAATTACTACTTAAGAATATGAATAACATCTGTCAAGATACATTTTTTTTCCAATTAATATTGAGATTGTTTTATAACACTTAAATTATCAGATTTTATTTTGATTGTAAATACTTCACAATCGACTTTATCTTTATTTTCAACCGCCCACCACTGGAATATTAATACTGTAATTTTTTTTTATGGTTTACAAACTTTGAGCAATCATTAATTACAATTATGTTGCACCTATATGTATCACTGTTCAAAAAATTTCTACTGTTTTTTTGGTGTAAACCTTTTGTTTGCTTAACATTAATAAAGAAAAATTATAGATTATTAAATTTAGACATGTTTGCGAGCATTTTTAAAACTTTCTTAATTCACTACACAAATATGTTTATAATGATTAACAAAACAAATATTTTAAAGACCTGATAAGATAATTTAGTGTTATCATAATGATTACATAGGTATTTATTTCTTTATTAAATGACCAAATTTAAATAATGTAAATAATAAACATAAAAACATTTAAAAAATAACATTGTTTTACAAATATGAAGTATTTACAGAGTGAGGCAAATAAGTAGAAAGAAAGCTTTGTTTAATTACCGCCATTAAAAAAAACACTAAGAAACTGCATTTGTTAATGATTTTTAAAATGAATTGAAAAATCAATTTAAAAAATACTCACCTTCCCGAGGGATCTGCCAAAACATCAAAAACAAGATCTTTCAAATAAAATTGCGTAGAAGAATCACTCCAATAGATATCGCCATTGTTTGCCAATGCAATGGAGTTGAACAATTTTGGTTTTTTACCATTAATTTTTAAGTTAGGAGAAACGATCACCTCTTTATCTCCTAAAACAGTAAATAAGAGAGAGTTTATCTATATATAAAAATCAGTGTATGTTTGTCCCCAATGGACTCCAAAACGGACCGATTTTGATGAAATTTTCAGGCAACCTTCAGATTAGCCCAGCGGGTTTTCATGTGAAGTTTGGTAGCAATCAGATTAACAAAAGGGCTGGGAAGGGGATTAAATATAAAAACAGCCGATATTAGTGTCGAATTCATAGTCCGATTTAAATTAAATTTTGTAAATTGCTCTAACTTGAGGAATAGGATAGTTTTTATCCTGATAAGTCCCTACGAAAAGGGTGGAAAGGGATGGAATATAAAAACTATTAAAAACGGCTGATAATAGTGTCGAATTTATAGTACGATTTAAATAAAATTTTGTAAATTGTTTTAACTCGAGAGATAGGATAGTTTTTACCCCGATAAGTTCCTAAGAAAAGGGTGGAAATGGGATGGAATAAAAAAACTATTAAAAACGGCTGATGTTAGTGTCGAATTCATAGTTTTCGGGGTCGCTGAGTTTGATAGTGATATTCCCAAAGCAGGTAAGCCGACATTCGGGCAGTACAAATCTAATGAATTATTTATCAAGTACATCTGCTAGTTTAAAAAAAAAACAGAAAATTTTATTTGCCAAGTGACATCACATAAAAAAAATGTTAATTAATTTTGGTTTGTTTGTTTAAGGCTACAAGAATGTTTAATAAATTGAGCACACATTCCTATTGAACATTCAAAGTTGCAACTATTGATATTAAAAAAGTTATGTTATCATTGTATTAGGACTGACTAACACATGTGTTATCACATTTGTATCTATGAAATTTTACCTGGAAAATAACTAAATGACCTTTAAAAAATTTATATCGGTTATAAATTATTCATCAGCAAGACACTTAAGATATTATTTATAAAATGCATATTAGAAATATTTAATCAATAAAATTACCAGTTGCAACGTTAATTTTCAGGATTCCATAATATGCGTCGGCAACAATGAGATATCCATTTTTGTCGAACTTTAATCCCAACGGCCTTCCACAAATTTCTTCTTCGTGGTAACCTTTACAAGATTTGCCAGTTCTGGCTACATGTACGATATTTTCGCCAACAAATTTTACAATGTTACCATCACCTAATGAAGTGTATAGTTCTCCCTTCAAATCGGCAAATGCTTCTGGGCCTGAAAGGTCACCTTTGTGCCAAATTTTCACATGTTTTAATTTATCGTTAAGAGCTAGGGAACCTTCCAGAGGTTGAGTTTTAGGCAATCTAGAAATTAATGTAAATGAAGCAGTTTTTTTATTTTGATGTTTAAATTGACTTTGGACTTACCTTATGGACTGTGAAAATTCAGCATAAGGTGGTAAATTTGGGAGATATAATATTAAGACTACTATAAATACATTTAAAAGGAATAATCGCCAGAAAAATTTGATAATACCTTTCAAAACCATTTTCTGAAAGAAAAAGAGCAGATAACTTAATGTTTGATAATATAAAATAATAGCCAGACATTATTTGCTTATATATTTATAAAAATACAAAGTTTTTAATTCATTTATATATTTAAACTTTTCCTGATAATTGTTCAGTTGATTGACTAATTATAGTTTGGCCAGCACTTAAGTCTACAAAACTTTTACTAGAAGAAAAATTTGTTTGGTAATTGATACCATCCAACACAAATTATATTTTACTTATTTGCTAAAGATTTTATTTTTTGATACATTTATAGAAGAAACAAGAATTATTTGAACTCTGAACTATTTGAAATGAATAAAAAAAAAAATTAATTGGGAGAAATAAATAAATTGAATAAATTGATAATTATTTAAACATTTACAATAGAAATAATCATTTATTAACAGCTTATTAAATTATTAATAGACAAATATTTTACCAATAACAAGTAAATAAGTTGTTTGTTTAAAACTGTGTAAATAGAAGCACAGTTTTATGATCATTAAAAATTCTAACTCAAGATTAAACATTTGATGGTAATAAAAATCGTTCTCGTTAAGGCTTTAATGAAAACGTAATTAATTTTTAAAATATAACATAAAAATCATTAGGATGCCATTTATTATTATAATAAAATGGGCAGGTAGAAAAACAATACATAATATTTATACATTTATACATAATATTTAATTTTTTACATAATTAATCAGCCTCTTTAAAATATTTAATAAAAGTACTCTACTTACACTAACTTCCACCTAAATGACCTTTACTTTTTTGAGTAGTGTGTGTGTATTCGGTATCGGTATTTTCCAACTTGTCACTTTATTGTAACGTCACGCTGACGTTTGTAATATACAAGTGTAAATCTAGCTTATACAGTTTCCAACTAATCACGAATATTTTTTTGTTTTAATAAAGAAATATAGAAATATTACAAATATTAATAAAAATTCATAGTCTTTAAAAATGTATTAGAAAATTATTCTACATGCTTATGTTTGTTCGGGAGTTTATAACATCTTTACAATTCTTTTTATACATAACATAACCTACTCGACAACAATGGGGAAAAATCACGTAACGCGAGATGGCGCTGTCAATAAAAATATGTCGGATCGTGGTGGGAACAACAAATATTCTGTCATTTAATCACTTGTAAAACCAAAGTTTTTTTTAAAGGGAATAATAGTTATCTCAGAAATTTGAGTTAATTTTTTGTGTTAAACTATTGGATTGAAGCTCAATTTAACGTTTGTTTTCAAAATATCGTTCAAATATCACTTTTAAAATTGCTTGAAATAATATATAAAGTTCACTTTTTACCCATATAAACAAATGGAGGTTAGTTTATTGTTCACACTTCGAGAAGTTTATACGGTCAATAATAGATGTCACCCACTCCGTGATTCTTTCCCATTATGGAGTAAAAAAGAAGATAAAATGTCAAAACGTTAAGTACTATTTTTTATTACAGTTTATTTTTAAAAGTGATATAATATATATATTCTTATTTAAGATAAGGCATTTCAACAGGCAAGTAAAATAAAGTTATATTATATTGATGTTTTTTTTTAATTTTAACTTTTTAATCTCTCCTACAACATTAGCATTACTCCATTTCTTTTAAAAAATGCATTTAGTGCTAGTAGGACACTTAGCTTTTAACCCAATGTTCTGCTTTAAATGTTCAATTTACTGTTTGTGTAAGCATTTATTAAATTTTTATAATGCAAGGTGTTCTAACGCAAATTTAAAGATAATAATGCTATATTACAATAAACTATTTACCTTTAACTATCCAGACAGTATAACAGAGTGTATAAAAATGTAAAAGTCTGTATCATAGTAAATTAGTGAATAGTTTTAGATTTACTAAGACGTCATTTAATTAACTTTATCTTCAGGTGATAAACAAGCCTGTATATTTCTAATGTAGCATAATTAAAAATAGTGTTTAGTTCCATAAATACCATATTAATCAAGCACTTACTTCTAACCTAAAGACATCACATTTCTAACCTATCTGTTCACATCTTTATGTAATATATATATGATGCTTAGACAGGGATGTGTGGCTTCACCATGACAGTTTAGCTTCTACATAGATGGTTGTTAAAATATTTGAAGTGGCAAGTGGGTAGAGGTCAACCTATGTGAATGTATCTCGATCAGATCAAAATTGTTTCAAAGAAAGATCAGGAGTAACTACTGACGAGCATGGATGAAATCGCCGATAAAAGTAGGAGTGAAAGACGTGTGTAGGAATTGTAGCAAGTGGAAAGTGGTCTCTGTCTACCTCTACGGGAAAGTATTAATTTTTTCAATGAGATTCCTTCAAATAAATATGGTTTATTTTTTATTAAAGAAAGCCTAGCAGGCTTTTCATAAAATTACAATCTGATCGGTAACGATCAATGAGCAATTTTAATCTACCTTATTTTACTAATTTTAATCTTAAAACTAAAAGTCTTACTCAATAGAAGTTCATTAGACCAGCGGGGTTTGATGTACAAATTAGTTAGTAAATGCTACTGGCTGTTTTCACATTGATACCCTTATTTTGGTATGTGAGTCCTCTAAAGTACCTGGCTCTGGATATCATGCTCTTCTTTCCTTGGAAATGCGTGTTGAAATTGAGTTGGATATCCATCTTGATTCCCAAGTATTTGGTTGTTCTTGTTGGGCTGAGTAGTTGTTGTAGGAGATGTTTGAGCGAGATGATGATTAAAAATGATCAAGTGAGTTTGGTAGGGTTTGGATTCAATCTCCATTTATTGAACCAGTGGCATGTAGAGTCGGTGAGTCTTTTTAGGTTGTCCATAGCTCCTTCAATAGATTTATCGTGGGAAACCAACACTGTGTCGTCCACAAACTCAAGCATATAACCCAGGTGGGAGAAATGATCTGGGCTGGGAAAGTGATGATTATAAATGTCTGCACAGTAAAGATTATAAAGGAGGGGGGAAAGAGGCGATCCTTGGTGTGAGCCCTGCTGCGGGGAGAATACGAACAAACAGGTGTTTAACAATTTTACTTTTAGCCTTCTTTCGAAAATTGACTAGAGAAACTGCTGACTTAATTTAAAGGTTTGAGAGTATTGTACACATGTAAATGTTATATAGAATTAACTGTGAGTATTAGGGAAATGTTGGGAGAGATTTCTGCAGTAATTAATAAACTAATATAATAACAATAACACTTAATATTAGTACAAAAATGTAAGCCAATTTACAAAGTACTTTCACTAAGCAAAAGCTACATTATCCTTAAGTAACAGACAATATTTTATTTTGATAAATAATAGTTAAATTAAGATTTATTATCTACCCGTGGAAAACCGGGGCGGGCCAGATAGTATTACATAATTTTAAAATATATATATATATATATATATATATATATATATATATATATATATATATATATATATATATATATATATATATATATCTGAAATAAAATATTCAATGTAATGTAAAAAATATTTGTATTTTTAGGATGGGAGACCAAGTAGACTTTGTTACAAGGTTTCACAATCTAGAGGGAGATTTGAAAGGGGAAAGAACTAAGAATTTATTCAAGCTTTTAAAAACACCTACGATTTTTGCCAGTGAACAACAATTGGAGGATGCTTTGAAAAATCTCAAACCAAGGAATTTTCAAGAATCCCTCTTTTACATTGAAACTCTGTTACATTTTAAACGAACAATTGAACTCTTGGATGTTTTATTGCAAGGAAATGAAATCTTTATTAGCAAGATTTTAAAACATTCATGGTTCTTTCAATCAGCTTTTCAAGAAATGGAAGCAGAAAAATTTGTGAATAACATTTTGCCTAGTTTATCTTTTGCTTTTAGAAGAAAAGTGATTAATAAAGTGTTATATTTTTGGGGCGAAGAAAAAGTTGATTTACTTTTTGATGCTCTTGATAAAAAGTATGTATATCAAATAAAACATTATGTTCCATTAATTACTTACTTTATGTGGCCAAACAACATTTTAAGCGTTTTAGCCTCCTCGACCACTGCCCTCCATCTAGTTCTATCTCTTGCCATTTTTTCCCAATTTTGTATTTTCATCATATTGGTAGATTGGTAGATTGCGTGGTCGAAGCAAACTGCTCAGTGCAACTACGACTCTGTTTCCGCTATGTATACGACACTGTATTTCCTTTCTAACATCATTTGTTTTGTTTATCTGTGAGCCCAGGTACTTGAAATCTTTCACTCTTATGAAAGACCTATTATCTGTTGTTAGGTGTATGTCTCTGTGTGTTTCTCTAATTTAATTCCATGTATTTAGTTTTCTCTTTACTTACCCTGAACCCTATTCTCTTTCCTCTCTCTTCTATTGGCGTATAGAGTCTTTTAAGCCCTTCCTTTGTGTCGCACATGATCCCCAGATCATCGGTTTATGCTAACGCCTTGAATTTATTTCCCATTTCTACACCTTCATCTATATCATCAAGCCCTCTTATCACATATTTTAGAGCTACGTTAAAAAGTAATGGTGAGAGCGCGTCATCCTGTCATAGACCTCTTTGAATATTGAAGGGTTCTGAAGTTGTTCTCTCAACTTTAACTTGGGCCTTGGATTCTAGGACACACATCTTTGTCAGATTAATGAGTTTATTTGGGAAACTGAATTTTTTCATAATGGTTCATAGGATTTTGTGGTGGATGCTGTCATAAGCCTGTTTATAGTCTACAAATAAAGCAAAGGTAGCTTGTGCGTGTTCCCATTGTTTTTCCAGAATCTGTCTCGCGTTGAATATCTGATCTATTGTTCCATTAACCATTTTTATTTATTTTTTAAATTCAATCAATTGTTTAATCACAAAATTATATTTTTGAAGGTATGGGCTTACTGTTGCAACTGTAGTTTTACATAGATGTTCTCCGACTAAAATAAAATCTGTGATTCAAGAGAATGAACTAAAATTATGTCCAAATCAAGTGCTACATTTATATAAACGAAGTGAAGAGCTCTTTTTATTATATTTAGATTATACAAATAAGTTACATGGGAAATATAACAAATGTAAGGTTTTGGATGTAATAGCAAAAGAAAACCCTACACTATTAATTCAGTTAGAAAAAAAAGAAAAAATTAATATTTCTAAGGTAGGAAAAAGAACTACCAAAATTGTAGCAAAAGTAGTAAAGGATGACATAATTTCAAATAGCGAGTATTACTTCAGATTTTTGAATGAAGCTGTAGTAATACGAATGCTTGGAAAAGATTTTGAACAAATCTACAAAAAACTTTTTCCAAAAAAGTTTACCCACCTTAGCTTATACTGTAGCAGTTCTAGATTGTTGAAATATTATCCCAAAAATAAGAGGTGGAATTTGTTTGTGCAAACTTATGCAGACACTTTCGCCGACAAACCCTTAAATAATATTTTATTGGAATTTAATTCTCTGGCAATTCTAAATCCTCCCAGAGAAATCGTCGTGAAATGGGCGGAACTTCATTATCAAGAGCAAAATGAAAATTCCAACAATTATTTGGCTTATTATGATCCCTCCAAGACGATTACCATTGTAAAAGAGAAGATCAATGTAACGTCGGACATTTTCGAAAGAAAAGGTTTGGTGTGTATAATGATACAGTCCTGCAAGAATAGCAATGATCTGGACGCACTCGCCGAAGTCTTGAAGTATATATGTTTTAGGTAAGAAATTACTCATCGATTTATTGTTTTTTTGATTCCATTCATTTTATTCTTTCAAAATTTATAAATAAAGCTCATACAATATAAATGTGCGTGCACGTCATTAATGATCTGTTCGTTTCAAAACTTAATACCAATACAATAATAAAAATCACCGTTCATTTTATGTAATCTCGAACACATCGGGTCAGTCTGTTTGTAATATTTTATTGCATTAATCAAGTCAATGTCTTGTTCAATATTACAATTTCTATATTGTTTTAGATGGTATATAAAATTGCAGATATTATACATAAATATTTCATTAAATATGACACACTGTTCAAGTTTTATTATGTATTAATAAAAACGGTTTTTCCGATTGAAGATCGATGAGCGCCAGCTGGCAGTTGACAGTTAGATTCATAAGTTGGCAATTTTATATACATTTTTAAGACGTTGTTAAATTGGTTTTGTTTATAACTTAATTTCGACTCTGTTAAATTTTGCTTTTATTATTACTAAAAAATTGTGTACAAATATGCCAAAAAAACTAAATAGTCGCTGCAAAGAACTCGTTGCATCATTAATTGACTAGAACGTGAAAATAATTACTCTAATAATAACTCTTAGTTTTATTCTAGATGTGTTGCAAATGATTTTTTTGTTGTTGATTACTCCAATTTTATCCCAAGCGCGTTGGAGATTATTTTTTAGTTCGGTTTTTTTAAAATATCCTAATGATCTTGGCCAGGATCCTTGAAAAATTATTCTATTTTTATCGGTCCTTTAGAAGTATACAAAGTTTCAAGTCGATCCGATGTGATCGTGTCCAAAGATTCCGTTACATAGATAGATAGATACGAGTCGCATAGCGAGCGCAAAACAGTTGAAGCCGAGTGGTGTCGAAAATTGTCGAAAATAAAGTAGAATTTGTGGAATTAGTGTAATGAAGAATAGACTTGTAATTTTCGTTTCTTTATTTACAGATAGGATATTATAAATATTGTACATAGTACTTAGTTTATTTAATATAAAACTACAGGGAAACGCTTTGTGATTCACTTTAACCTAAAATCCTTTATAAAATTATATTTATTTAACTTTGTTAAGTCCAAATTACTTAAAAAAAAAACACATTAAATAAACCACAAAGATTAGATATGGTTAATAAGAATATTTAAAAAAATTTGGGGGTTTTTTCATATCAATTGGAGGATTTTTGGCTCGCCATCCTGGCAACCCTTATGACAATATTATTAATCAGTAAATTATGTTTTCAGGCACCGAAACGAAGACGTAAATTTCCGAAAATGTATTCTGTATAAAATCAAAAGTTCATTCAAGTTGGAAGATTTGCAGGAAAAACACTGGAAGTATATTGACGAGCAATTAAACATTTTAAGAATTCAAAAAGAGCTGCGGTTGTACGAAGAAGCGGATTTTCTCGAAAAACATTTGGAATATTTAATAAGAAACAATAAGAATGTCAAAACGATTCTGTTCGAATACCTGAAGGATGTATTAAGCGAAAAGAGAAGCACACCCATCGGATCGAGTTTGAAGGATGTTTCCGCTCAGCAAAAACTATTCCTAAATGTTTGCGATTATTTTGAAGAGTTTACGAAATCGGTGACACCAAAAGATTTGCTTTGGTTTCGTTCGAATATTCTAACGATGATTGTTGATTTTTCCGTGAACAATCCCGATTATTACATTAATATATCGCAGTATTCGTGTCTCGTGTCAACCATACTTGAAAGCTTCGCCAATCTCGACAAATTCGATGACATTGACATGCAAGTTATCGTCAAAGTGACGCATTACAATATTAAGTTCGCCAGTACTCCACCGGTAGTGCACGGTCAGAATTTTATCGACACGTTGAAGAAGATAGTTGATAAAGAGGAATCTTTGCATCTCGTTTCTCCGTTGCTAAACGTTCTTTTACCCAAAAAGGATCGCAACAAAGACGAAAACGACCTCTTGCGTTGTTACTTCGAAAACTGGTTTGATTCGTACCCCGAACGGAATTTAGTTTGTTGGTATTTGAGGAACGAACCGAGAACTTTGGCGCCCTACGTGGATAAGTTGGTGGGGGGATGCGTTTACGACGACGGTAGTTACAAGCTAATAAAACAGTACTCCCACTTGGAGTTCGATCGACGTTTCTGTCTCTCCTATAAAAGTAGATTGGAGAAGGTGGACGACTTGAACAAACAGCCGTTGGTAAGCGCTCTCCGTTTGTTACTGTCCACCGATGACTTCGTGAAGCTCGTCAACGACAATTACTTACCGCAAAAGGACAAATTCGATGCGAACAATATAGAGATGCGGGACTTCTACAAGCTGCAGTGCGATCTGGTGAAACAATTGGCCGACGTAGTCGACCCGTTCAAAACTCTCCCGATCATAATGAAGTTTTGCAGAGGAGATTATTTGCCGTCTTCGTTACAGTCCGTCTACAGAGCTTTTTACAGATCGCCGGAAAAGATTCTCTACTTCTATGTCGACGTATTATCGAAACGAGCGGTCTCAGCACGAAAACACGCCATATTTTTGAGCTGTGCAGTCTTGGACAAAGAACACGTATTGATGATGCTCAAACGTTCCGCGGACGCCGACGTGTCGATTCAGAAACACCGTTTCTCCGCTACTTTGAAGTATTTCCTGAAAAATCCCTCTCAGGATTTGCTCGATAGCGTTATAGAGAGTATGTCCACCATCGACGTTAACGATAAGGAAACGCTGAATAGTATAAGGGACGCCACCGTGCCCGCGAAGTTCAGGACGCAGTACGTCGAGAAATGTTGGCGGTTCTTCGAAGGTCTCGCTGCGAAGGGGGTGAACGTCAAGGAACATCTAATAAAGCTCACTAGTGTCATGCGTGGTGATATTTTAACTGCTCTATCGAAGTCTTTCGTTACCGATATCATCGCTCGGTATTTCTCGGTTAGCGATTACTCGATGGTCGAATTGTTCGTCTTCGAGGTTTTGAAGAGACGCAATTCGGAAAGGAGCGAACATTTCCGACAGGTGTTCCAATTGCTCGTCAAATTTCCCGATAAGATTCGATCGGAATTTTTTGATATTTGTAACGTCGCGTGGCGCGACGACGACGACGTCGATCGCGGTTTTCTTTGCGAGTTCGATCGGTATTGGAGGCAATCGTTCGATGTAATCGACAGTTTTTTGGAATACGTTTCGTTGAAATTGCACGTGTTGAATGTGGAGAGTACGACTCACGAAGAATTCGCTTCCGGTAGCGTGCGATACTTGAACGAGCTGATTGGACAGTTCGGTCATCACGCGTACGAACATTTCAGGGACAGACTCAGATTTATGATGAGCGGATTTTTGTACGACAAACGGTACAAAGTCTATTGGGAGATCTTGAAATTTCAAACGGACGCGAATACTTGCACGTTGGTTTTAGATCATATTAATTCCGACGACGAGGACGACGACGACCTGAAGAAAATTTACGAGATAATAAAAAACGTCGAAATTCCTATCGTTCGCATTAACTACAAACAATTTTTAGTTAATAACAGCGAATAAATTTTTTAGGTGAAATCTTCTTGCATTTACTTAATTAGTTATCACTATTCCACTGTGTTTTGGTAGATTTTCTGTGATTTGGGAAGTTTTTTTTTTTGTTAATTTTTTATTATTTCGTTACGATCCATTTTCACATACTCATTTTATTTTTCCACATATAAATTTAAAAAGTTGTTGTTTATTAATTAAATTAGTGCATTACTGTTGTGATAAACAATCATTTTCCTTTATCTAGATATTTAAACCGCTTTCTTACATTTTTAAGTATATAACAATAAAAATAGTACATTAGGGTGTTATGACTTTTATTCTTTTTATTTTTACTGTAGCCAGCAAAATTCCCTTCCTATGCTGCGAAACGATACCGTGAAATGTGTACCTCAAGTTTCTCTAATGATTTAGATTTTCCAAATACACCACCACAAATAGCAAACCAAGCTGAGCAAACCTTTTTGGATTTATTACTAGTAAAATCTAACAAATCTATAAAGAAGCAAACATATGACAAGAATGAAACTAATTTATTTTTCAACATAGTTACCTGCAACGTTTACACACTTGGTATATCGGTGTTTTAAGTGTTTCAAACCCATTTGAAAACGATTCAGAACTTTCAGTCTTCAGCCATTCATCTATCGCCGACATCACTTTGTTATCATCAGCGAAGCGGATTCCACGAAGATGTTCTTTTAATTTTGGTAATAGATGGTAGTCGCTGGGGGCCAAATCTTGAGTATAAGGGGGTTGTTCAACAATTTCAAATCCCGCATTGTGAATGGCAGCCATTGCAACACAAATTTTGTGGGCCGGTGCGTTGTTCTGGTGGAAGAGCACACCTCGACTCAATTTTTCTCTTCTCTTTTCTCCGATCGCTTCGCGTACTTTTGGTATTAAATTCGAATAATATTCACCTGTTATGGTGCGGTAAATAATCCACGAAATTAACACCTGCTAAATCCCAAAAAACTGTAGCAATGATATTACCAGCTGATGGGACAACACGAAATTTTCGAGGGGAGGGAATCCCTATGCCGCCATTTCATGCTTTGTTTTTTGGATTTTAGATCAAAGTGATAAATCCGTGTTTCGTCGACCGTAAGAAATTTTCGCTTAAATTCATCGGGATTCCTGTTAATGATCTCCAAATTTGTCTCCGCTGCAACCTGGCGAACACGCTTCTGGTCTGTCGTCAGCATTCGTGGAACTCGACGTGCAGTTTTTTGAGACCCAATTCCTAATCAAAAATTTTTTCAAAGCTTCCAACAGAAAACCTATGTGTCTCTGCTATAACCTTGACTGTAATTCTTCTGTCATTTAATACCATGTCATGGACTAAATTCACATTTGCTTTGGGAGCTCCTGCACCAGGTGCATGTTGACAGGACTTTCTTTCCAGTAAGAAATCTCGTGACCAGTTCTTGATTAGCACATAACGCGAGATGGCGCTGTCAATGACAAAATGTTGGATCGAGGTGTGAACAACAAATATTCTGTCATTTGATCACTTATAAAACCAAAGTTTTTATTGAAGGGAATTTTAGTTATCTCGGCGATTTGAGTTGATTTTTATTGTTAAACTATTGGATTAAAGCTGGATTTAAGGTTTGTTTTCGACGTTTCAGTTTTATTGTCGCTGGTTTCTTGTTAAATGTCAGTAAAGACCAGGTGTGTCTAGGTAACAATTTTGGTTTGTTTTCGAAGTTTTTCAGTTCTGTTGTCCCTGAAATTTTTGGTTGCAATTCCTATTAAAGTCGAAATATTGTTAAAATTACTATGAATAATCACAAATAAAACGATAGATCATTGGACAACAATATAAAACTTATCACTGAAAAATTCATCTTTTACAAAGTGCTTGCTGCAAACAAACATAAACCTTGAGATTGGTTTTCCTATCTTTAAGATCATCTTCCATTTCTGAGCTTCCTTAGGATTTGAAGGAAATTTATGCAAAGATTTAATCGAATTGCCATATGTAGAGCATTGTGAAATGGAATATATTTTTCGCGATTTTATCTCCATGTCACCTTTCTTAATCCTTTGCATTTTTGGACTTTGTGGTTTATTAACACCAATTCTTTAGAAAATATCGTTCAAATATAACACTTTCAATGCTTAAATTGCTCAAAATAATTTATAAAGTTCACTTTTTCCCCATATAAACAAATGGAGACTAGTTTGTTGTTCACACCTCGAGAAGTTCATGCGATCAATAAAAGATGTCGCCCACTCCGTGATTTTTCCCTATTAGAACTATGAGAAACATTTTGGACAACACAGGTTATTTTGTTGCATGAAAATTTTATTTGCCACCTCAACCTTATTGTTAAGAGATTCTTCGATATATCCTTCAGCAATATTTGATGATTTCCATCCGCCATGCCTTTTTAAACTAGTTATGGTCGGCACCAGAGTCGACCAATATTGTTGCAGAAGACCGACGAAAGCAGTGACCAGTATATTCTGTCGGATTTTCCAAGTTCAAATAACATACATGAACCAAGTCCCTCCATCTCGATTTTGGGAGTCACGGTGTCCAATAATATGTCTTGGCATGACCATGTTGCTAACATCGCAAAGTCGGCAAGCCAGAGGCTAGGTTTTCTGTGGAAAGCCAGAAAGTTTTTTACTTCTGATCAACTGTTGACGACGTACAAGACTCAAATCCGACCTCTACTGGAGTATTGCTCGCACATTTGGGGTTCAGCACCAAGGCATTCTCTTCGTCTTCTAGATTCCATTCAGAAAAGAGCCATTCGCTTGATAAACAGCTCAACTCTCACAGATACCCTTCACCCTCTAGAACATAGAAGAAGAGTTGCAGACCAGTAATTGCTCTACATATATTTCCATGGCAGATGCTCCAGAGAAATAAAAACTCTTGTACCACCATTGGCCACATTCGGCCGAAGAACTCGACACGCTGATCAGTCTCACCCATTTACTCTCAAGATTGACACTACAAGGACCAATCTTCATCAAGAATCCTTCTTTTACAGGGCTGCTACGGAATGGAATAAGCTTCCAAAATCAGTTTTTCCAGAGAACTATGACCTGCAACTTCTTAAAAAGCGTGTCCACAATCATCTCCTTTCTATAATCCCTTCCCCTTCTAATAGTCGCAGTGCGGGCCGTCCGCGGCCCACACGATAGGTCTACCCTTTTTGCGACTATTTTCATAAAAAAAAAATACATACATATAGTCACGCCTTTTTCCCGTAGGGGTAGACAGAGACCACTTTCACTACGGTACTCTCAAACATGCTCGTTTTAGGCATTTTTCTAAATTGACGTATTCCTACTACTCGTCTACAACCCTTTCCGCTTTGATATTTAACGAAAAATCGGTCACTGTTCATATTTTCTGGTCTTAAATAAAAACATACTTTCGATAAAGATTCAAGTACAACTGATTAACTACAAATGATCTTGGTTTGTTGGTCTTCGAATCAGGTATGCTAATTAAAATCTTAGCTTCTAGGTCTTCTACATCGTATAGTCATTCGGACTAACTCATCCATTCTACAGGCCCCCGAAATACCAAATAATAAAGCTACCTAATAAATGAATAAATGTGTAATCTAAATAGCAATTAAAACCTTGTAAATTACCATCGTTAAATTTTCTTTATCAGGAGCTTCCTGGATAAATTTTTCGATTTCTTCCTTCGTTAAAATCTTAGATTCCTTTGCCGTATAACCTTGAGCTTGCCGTTTCAATAAAGAACGAAGTTTTGAATATGTAGACATATCTACATTGTGTTTAATTGCAATGTTTGACTACAAAATTAAATAATTGGCCCACAATGATGAAGACTTCATCTTTAAACAAAGGTCTAAGAAGTGTGACATTACAACATTTTCCGAGAAAGAACTCGTGTTTTTACTCTTGCGATGGTCCATAAAACGTTTATATGCATATTCTAACTTTTCTCTTGATTTTTTTGGCAATAATTCTGATGAAGCAGTATTCACTTCCTCAACCAGCTCTGGAGGAGTCCCAGAAATGGAAAATTCATCATCACCTATCATTGTACATTGTTTTGTATTCGAAAACACCAGCAATTAAATTTATATGCGTCAAGTTTGACAATTCAACATTAATACGTTTCCATAGTAACGCAACCAATTTTATTACGAATTTCAAAGCACCATTTATTTATGAATAAAATTATTCGCGATTTTTTCAAAATTAATTAATATCTGTCGAATTTTAAACGATTTGCGGAAAAATAGTATGTTTACCTCGTAGGAAAAGCCACATTCCTTGACTCTGTGTTGCTATCATTAGCTTAGCCAATTGCAATATTGGGTCAGTCATTGCTTGACGTTTTCAAAATTTCAATGTGTAAGTTCATTCGGATTTTCGATCGCACATAATATGGTAATTACAATTCCCACGTTTAACATATTCAACAATGATTTTTGGAAGAAGTGTTACGAGTATCGAGAAAAAATATTTGACGTTTGTAACTGCTACGTAAGAAATTTTTTTTCCAAAATTTATCAGGCTATTATTCGTATTTTACTGGAAACTAGTCGTGAATTTCCCATTGATTTTTATGACGAAGACTTATATTAAATGCATCGTTTAATACGATATATTTATAAATTTTAAAAAAGTAGTGATAGTAGTTCGTACGACCGATAAAAAATTATTGGGTGATTTAAAAATAGTCAGATGACGTGCCTATTTACACAAAAATAGCTGCACCTTGAAGAAATTCGACTTATTAAGCAAGTTCATTGATATTATCTTGCTGTGAACTTAATAATAATTATAGCGCTATATTTTTAAATAATAAATGAACCTATACATGTAAACCTTTGTTTTTTTTGTTCTAAAAAACGTATCACCATCAAATATCAATTTATGTTCGTTGGTATTACTGTTTGTTACAATGGGTAACGCGCACGTGACGTTTCAGCTTGATAACGGTAGAAAGAGTGATGTATATGTGACATGTGACGCTCAAGATTCTATCTATATGTCAAAAAGTGGTCTCGGCTACAGGTAACATAAACCCCACTTTTTAGCACTTGAATATTAATGTTTAGTCCTTAAAAATCACTTATAACACCACAATATTGTTCCTTAAACCTAAATAATGGTCAAAAACTTGGTAAACAAATGTTACTTCAATCACAAACTGCATTTCTCCAACTTATACGAACCCATTTTTATAGTTAATTATCATATTTTGCTTTTTGGAACTGCTGACAAGCAGCTAACTTCACTATAGGGAAAAATCACGGAGTGGGTGACATCTATTATTGATCGTATAAACCTCTCGAGGTGTGAACAACAAACTAATCTCCATTTGTTTATATGGATGAAAAGTGAATTTAAGCATTAAAAGTGTTATATTTGAATGATATTGTGCGTCATAATGCTCAATATAGGGTGTTTCAACTACAGCTCAATCGGGCACTTTGAAAAGTACTGCTTTAGCGTGATGAGCGACGGATATCAACTCAGTAGTATATAATATAAGATGTTTTTTTCCTTTAAGTTGGCGTTGATAAAAATGTTATTTACATTGTTGTTAATTATTTTTTTATTGTTGAGATAATTTCTATTCCTTTCAAAGTAATCTTATACAAAGAATAAAGAGTGAATTAAAACTTTGTTAAAAAAATATGTATGGATGTAGGTGCGACATCGGCTACTTTATTTTTTTTTCTATTCTTCATATAAAGTGTGGATAAATGTTCATTTTCATGACCACAACTCTAAACTAATTTATTTAACAGGAATATATTTTTGCCAGTATTGCAAAAATTATCAACCAATTGTTGTATACAACTTTATGTCTACATTTATAATCAATAAATGTTTCTTTCTCCCAACAGTGAGCCTAGTGCACTCTGCTAGTAGTTTTAAAAACTAATGGATGTTCCAATTAAACATCAGCACACTACGGCATTGTACGACACTGATTCGCACTATGCTCGGTAGTTGGAAAACGGGGAAAGTGATAAAGTGGATGTTTAATAGATTTTAGCAGCTGTATGATGACACAGAGTGCGCATGCGAAACTAGCGTCTTTTATACAAGGGTTGAACCAGAACGGAAAAACTCAAGTCATCCCTGTTGTGATTCGAATGTCAAAGAAGAAACCACAGTACAACCATTTCAAGCTGGTGTATTCTTTGAAGGAACTAATCCAGTGACAAACCACAGCATGTACCCATATATGCTGTGTGACAAACTACCCGACGGCATCAACTTGATCCTCGTCTCATAGAGACAAACACGTTATAATTAAACATTGGATTATTGTGTCAAAATCGATAGCGGAGTAGTTCAAAAACCAGGTAAGTTATTATACCACATGAAACTCTCGTAATAAATGATTTTATTTATTATTATTATTACCTAAAAAATTACAGTCTACACGCTTTCTCGTTCAGCTAGTGTTACTTAAAATTATGGCAGCGCATTTATTCCAATACATACATACATATAGTCACGCCCTTTTCCCGTAGGGGAAAAACTATTACTAATTGGTTTAATTAAGTAATCTAACTACATGCACTTAAAAGTTAAAAATTAAAAGCCTATCTTCACTTTTTAACTTAACTATCTACTTGTGAACAATCTCAAATAATTAATAAATTTTAAAATATTTAAAAATGAATTTGTCTATTTTTTAAAACTAAAAAAAAATTTTTAAAGCTCGAATACGAAAAAATTGAATACGAAATACTAAGGTTAAGTTCATATTTTATTTAATACTTACCTGCAGTAGGGTTGACTAGAATTAAAAATGAAAGGCACATAAGGCACATTTCAAACATCTCTGTTTATTCGCGCCAGCAGCGCTCCTACCAATGCCGATTGACACCGAATCAATACCAGTGGCGTAACCTAAATAAATTGTAACGGTTACCGAATACTTTTGAGATCACTAATGGTTGCTCTTTTCACCAATGACAAAATAAAAAATATTACTGTTACCAAATATATTAAATGGTAGTAGAAACACTGTCACCGGCGTGCACTATAATTAGCCTTTGTCCTTTACTGTAAGGTTTTTTAAATATTTTTCGGATTTACAGTGCTTACTCGGACATTTGTTGTAGAATGATAGCCAAGCGAATATGTTTCATCGATAAAAATGATAACTCTTTCTTCCCCAGGATACTGTTTTATTTTATTCAAAAATTCTTTACGCTTTAATCTCACATCATAACTTTCCATTAACATATCTCGATTGTCGGGTGCTTTTTTCCACTGAAAACCTAATTCAAGAAATACTTTTCTTAAAGTTGACTGCTCATCCTCAAAACCTACTTGTGCATCGAGTACTTTTTATTGTAAAACTGTTTTTAATGTCAGCCTTTGCTTTTGTATTACGTGCAAATTATTCACGATATTCTGAATTATTACTGTATTACTGGAGGTGAAATCGAAACCTGCTTCTGTGTCAATGGGGGTTCCCCAAGGTTCAACTTTGGCTCCACTTTTTTTTATAATATTTATGAGTGACATAGAACTCTCCAGATGGTCCAGCAAAAAATGATCATCTATGCAGATGACACTAGTAAAATATTGGCTCAGAATAAGCTCCCGGTATCTATAAAAGCAGCAAATTCAGCTGCAGATGAATTCGCCAGATGGTGTGAAAATAGTGGTTTAGTTATTAACATCAGTAAAACGGTCTTCATGGTTTTCCAACAAAAAAACATTTCTTATGACTACTGTCCCCTAATAAAAGTTAATCACAAATCCATAGAGCAAGTGAATCTGTTCAAGTATCTAGGCCTAACTATAGATCAGAAATTAACATGGGAGGTACACATAGAAAACCTTGCCTCAAAAATGAGCTGTCTGTGTTTTGTAATAAAGCAATTACGTGGAACAGTTTCACTACATGTTCTTAAGCTGACCTACTATGGACTTGTACAATCCATTCTATCCTATGGACTACCTTTCTGGGGAAACTCAGCCCATACAATAAAAGTTTTTAAACAACAAAAAAAAGTAATAAGATGTCTAGCTGGACTACATTATAAAGAATCATGTAAGAGTACATTCATTGAGTTAGCCATAATGACCTTACCCAGCCTGTACATCTACATAATCACCATGAATATTAAAAAAAATGAAACACACTATACCAAAAATAATTTGATTCAGAAATACTATACCAGAAGAGGTAATGAACTACGGTTACCCTATTCCCGTCTGGCTCTGGGACAGGACTCTGCGAGTTATCAAGGTATCATCTGCTACAACCATGGACTCAAACTATTTGGATACACATGTAGCTTGAGAAGCTTCAAATCAGCTCTATATAATCATCTCATACAAAATGCTTTTTACTCTGTTGAGGAATTTCTTCTATCCCAATAATTTCTTAATATAACCATTTCCTGGAGTATTTTATCTGATAAATTTTATATTTTTATCTATATTTGGTATTATCAATAATCAAATTTTAAATATGTTTTAAACTGTTTGTGTGTTCTGACTAGTCTGATAAAATTTTATAAATGTATGTACTACAGTTGTACAATTTTCAATGATGAATAAATATTATTATTATTACCTTTTTCTACTTTTTAAGCCTCATCGTGAACACTCCGAAGCACCTTGGTGGATATTCCTGGTGCAGCTAATACTCGGTGACGATAACTCGTTTCCGCACAGTAGTTCTTATTTTTCGGTCTACCCATTTCAAATAAAAAAATATCCACCAATTGCATAAAAAAACACTATACCCTAACCAAAACTACACCTTGACATTAATATTACCCGCCATAAAATCCGCGCGTACTTCATTGTAATCATCAAGCTGGGCAATTGTCAAGTGTTTTATTTTAGTGCCTATCCTTCACTGAACAAATTTGCGTCTTCATGTGCCTTTCATTCCTGATTCTATTCATACTATTACTTCGCGATGATGAAAAATGGAGAGAAAAATATTTGTGAAGTGACGCTGACTATATTGCAAAGGTGTCATGATATTCACTCAGCACCTGTATAGCTGTGTAATATCAGTGTTACTTTTTATTGCCTGTTTTTTACATTTTTTATGGTGTTGGAAGTCTTCCCCCTCCTCAATATGACATAAGATATAATTTTTTTCAAACAAGTAAGTTTTATTTTTAATTTTAAGTCCAATACATTTTCATAATAAAATAATCCATAACTGTTACAAATTTTTTATGATATGCCATTGGTAACTAATTCAGTTTAAACCGGCATATGAAGTGATACTGCTGTGGTTATAAAGTAGAAATGTTGAATGTGTGCACCTTTCATTTTAATAATTTATCTCTAGTGTGGTAGAGTGTATACCAACCTAAATATGTACAGTAATTTAAAAAAACTAAATTCGTCGGAAATAAAATATCTATGTAATATAAAATATATTTATGTAGTTTATATTTTTAGGATGAGGGACCAACTAGATTTTGTCACAAGTTTTCACAATCTAGAGGGTGTTTTGAAAGGGGAAAGAACTAAAAATTTATTCAAGCTTTTAAAAACACCCGCACTTTTTGCTAATGAACAACAATTGGAGGATGCTTTGAAAAATCTTAAACCAATGAATTTTCAAGAATCCCTCTTTTACATTGAGACTCTATTACATTTTAAACGAAAAAATGACCTCTTGGATGTTTTATTACAAGGAAATGAAATCTTTATTAGCAAGATTTTAAAACATTTATGGTTCTTTAAAGCAGCTTTTCAAGAAATGGAAGTAGAAAAATTTGTGAATAACATTTTGCCTTGTTTATCTTATTCATTTAGAAGAAAAGTAATTAATAACATGTTAAATTGTTGGGAGGAAGAAAAGGTCGATTTGTTTTTTGATGCTCTGATCAAAAAGTACGTATATTAAACAAAATATTATGTTCTATTTACCGTTTTAATTATATTTTTGAAGGTATAGGCTTGCAATTGCAATTCCAGTTTTACACAAATGTTCCTCAACTAAAATAATATCTGTGATTCAAGAGAATGAACTGACATTACGTCCAAATCAAGTGCTACATTTATATAAACGAAGTAAAGAACTTTTTTTACTATATTTAGATTATACCAGTAAGTCTCATGGGAGATATACTGATAAATGGGTTTTAAATGAATTAGCAAAAGAAAACCCTACACTATTGATTCAATTAGAAAAGACTGAAAAAATAAATGTTTCTAACATAGGAAAAAGAAGTACCAAAGCTGTAGTAAAAGTAGTAAAGGATGACATAATTTTCAACAGCAAGTATTATTTTAGATTTTTGAATAATGCCGTTGTAATAAGAATGCTAGGAAAAGATTTCCAGCCAATTTACAAAGAACTTTTTCCAAAAAAGTTTACGCATCTTAGCTTACACTGTAGCAGTTCCAAGTTGTTGAAGTATTATCCTAAAAATAAGAGGTGGAATCTGTTTGTGCAAACTTATAAAGAAACGTTCGCTAAAAAAACCTTAAATGATCTTTTATTACAATTTAAATCTCTGGCAATTCTAAATCCTCCAAGAGAAATCGTCGTGAAATGGGCGGAACTTCGTTATCAAGAGCAAAAGGAAGACTTCAACAATTATTTGGCTTATTATGATCCCTCTAAGACGATTACCATCATCAAAGAGAAAATTAATGTAACGTCTGACATTAACGAAAGAAAAGATTTGGTGTGTATAATGATAGAGTCCTGTAAGAATAGCAATGACCTGGACGCACTCGCAGAAGTCTTGAAGTATATATGTTTCAGGTAAGAATTATCTGTTGGTTTATCATCTTTCTTATTCCATTTATTTTTTTTGTTTCCGCGAGGCTCAATAATACAAGTAACAATTATTTAACCCTAAATTATATTAATATTAATTTTATCAAGCTACTTGATAGTACATTGTTTTATGTCGCATTGTAATGACTTAGGCTCGTATTTATAGTTTCGAGCTGTAGTCTAGATATACTGAACAGAGGCTCTATATCAACATTTGTCACCTCTCGTAGACAGGAGGTGATTGATCTGACACTGGGCTCTCGCAAGATAGCCCAAATGATCTATAACTGGTATGTTTGTAGGCTCGGGGAATACCAAACGGAATTTACGATCTTCAGATAAGATCAATCTGGGAGGCTCAGAGGGAGTACAAGAAAAGCATTAGGAACTTTAAGGTCAAATCATGGCAAAGTTTCTGCAACGATTTGGAGGACCTACCATTTGCAGCGCGCCTTCGCAAAATCTTCACGGCCGGTAACAAAGTGGGACTCAATACTCTGATTCGCCCAGACGGAAAGGAGACAAGTCATACGAAGAAATAATAGCTCATCTCTTTGAGGTGCACTTCCCGGACTCCGTCTTCTCGGGCATTGGGGAGGAGCCAGAAAAAGAAAATGAGTCGTTTAAGGACTCCACAACAGGAGAGATAGTAGAGGTCTGGAGAGGGACGAAACTATTACGGTGCAGACATACTCCTGTATATAGGCGTCTATCTCTCTCGTAACTACTTCAAATCCTACGCGCATGTCCGAAAATTAAACATGCCAACAAGCTCGCATCAGTTATAGTTAAAAAAAAATCGAGTGGGATTCGTACGCACGATTCTAACTATCAGAGTCCAGAACTATGCCGCTGAGCTACGAAGCATACGGAAAATAATTTCCTAGAACTAAATTTTAAGTTTTGTGGAAAGGAAGCTTGTCCCCCACTCTTGCCAATTGCCCAACCAGACTCGTGACGCTTGCGCACAACGGGTCGAGTAGTCTAAAAAGAGATAGAAGTAGTCATTTGCTGTCTCACTCCGTGACACTTCCACTTACGGGCGATAGCAATATAGGAGTATTAGATATATGTTGGCAACGTTGTATGCAAAGGTTGTAATGCGTATTGCCCAGGTGAGCCCAAGGAGACAGGGTTCTGTTCAATTAAACGTTTCATTTCCAAAAAAATAATACCTTTGTATTGTTTGGATTGTTTCTCTCTCCGCGTGGCACTCGACTTCGGTGATGCGTTGATCGGTAGACGTGACTCTTTGTATCTTACGGGGCGTTCTGCTAGACAGTGATTTGAACAATCAGCGGATCAGTACTCCATTGGTTTTAGTCTCATGATACGGAGATATCGTCCGTAGCTAGTCAATACCCGGCTTAACGATGTTTCCTCTTGAAGGTACTGCAGATATTTCAGTATGTCAATACCATACCGAAAGTATTCTAACAGATAAAACAATCGTTTCTGTCAATACCAAAAACTAACGGCGGTTCTAGTGAGTAATATACAAATCAAGATCAGTACTCTGACTTTGTACAACACTCGGCATGGGTGATGGTGAAAAGCGTTTAAGGTCGAAGTCAGTACCTTCGACCTGAAAAAGAACATAATTTACTACATGAGGAAGAAGACCAGGTCCGGCGTGTTTGTTTAAAAAACAGAAATTGTTCTTCTTATCTCTAACCTCAATAGATAAACCCAATCGGTATATCACGCCATAGACATGGGAGAGTAGGCTGCGGGTCCACATGCTGAGAGTTGTCTCCAGATTGGAAAGAGACAGTCGATCGAGAGGTTGTCTCGTGCTTTCTCTAATGGGCAGGGCCTACGCCCCAGATACACGCGGCTAGCTGAGTGGAGGGATCGGGTTCGAGAATCAGGGGTAAGCCCCGCCCATTAGAGAAAGCACGAGACAACCTCTCGATCGACCGTCTGGTCTCCTATGTCTATGTATCACACACACCCTAAAGGTTATGTCTTAATTCTGTCAATGCATTCTAAAGGTGACATCATTTGACAGTGACCTTCAAAAATGAATGTGAAATTTTGGATGACATTATTACTAATGAGTAAATTTTGTTTTCAGGCACCGAAATGAAGACGTAGCTTTCCGAAAAGGTATTCTTGACAAAATCAAGAGCTCCTTTAAGTTGGAAGACTTCCAAGAAATCCACTGGAAGTGTATCGACGAGCAATTAAACATTTTGAGAACTCAAAAAGAGCTGCGGTTGTACGAAGAAGTGGATTTTCTCGAAAAACATTTGGAATATTTAATAAGAAACAATAAGAATGTCAAAACGATTCTGTTCGAATACCTGAAGGATGTATTAAAGGAAAAGAAAGACACACCCATCGGATCGAGTTTAAAGGATGTTTCCATCAAAAAAGAGCTCTTACTAAACGTTTGCGATTATTTTATGGAGTTTATGCAATCGATTAAACCAGAATGTTCGTACGAATCCAAGTTGATTCGTACGAGCATTCTAAAGACGATTGTCGATTTTTCCGTGGAAAATCCAGATTATTATATTGATATATCGCAATATTCATATTTTATCATGATCATAATTAAATCTTACTGTAATTTCGACAGATTCGATATCTTTGACGTGCAAGTGATCATCAGCGTGACGCTTTACAATATCAAGTTCGCTAGTACTCCGGTAGTGCACGGTCGGTATTTTATCGAGGCGTTGAAGGAGATAGTTGAACAAGAGAAATCTTTGACGGCCATTTCTCCGTTGCTAAGCGTTTTTTTACTTAAAAAAGATCGCAGCGAAGACGAAAACGACTTTTTGCATTGTTATTTCGAAAACTGGTTCGATTCGCTCCCTGCTCCTAAAATAGTCAGTTGGTATATGAGGAACGAACCGAGAACTTTGGCTCCCTACATGGACAAGCTAAGTTGTTATATGTACAGCGTCGATAGCTTCAAGTTGATTAAACAATACTCCAACTTGGGTTTCGATCGAAGCGTCTGTCTCTCCTACAGACGTCTATTAAATAGCAGCGATGTCGAGGACAAACAGTCGTTGCTTGCCGGCCTTCGTCAGTTACTGTCGACCGATGACTTCGTGAAGCTCGTCAACGATAATTACTTACCAAATAGAGACGAATTCGATCCGGTCAATGAAGAGATGCGAAACTTCTACAAGCTGCAGTGCGGTCTGGCAAGACAATTAAGCAAAGTAGTCGAACCGCTCAAAATGCTACCGACCGTAATGAAGTTTTGTAGGGGAGATTATATGTCGTCCTCCTTGCAATCTGTGTATAGAGCTTTTTACAGATCGCCGGAGAAGATGCTGTACTCGTACGTTGACGTGTTGTCGAGACGAGCCCAAAAACACGCCATATTTTTGAGCTGCGCAGTCTTGGACAAAGAACACGTTTCGATGATCCTCAAACGTTCCGCGGACGCCGACGTGTCGATTCAGAAACACCGTTTCTCCGCTACTTTGAAGTATTTCCTGAAAAATCCCTCTCAGGATTTGCTCGATAGCGTTATAGAGAGTATGTCCATCATCGACGTTAACGATAAGGAAATGCTGAATAGTTTGAGGGACGCCACCGTGCCCGCGAAGTTCAGGACGCAGTACGTCGAGAAATGTTGGCGGTTCTTCGAAGGGCTCGCTGCGGAGGGGGTGAACGTCAAGGAACATCTGGAAAAGCTCACTAGTGTCATTCGTGGTGATATTTTAACTGCTCTATCGAAGTCTTTCGTTACCGATATCATCGCTCGGTATTTCTCGGTTAGCGATTACTCGATGGTCGAATTGTTCGTCTTCGAGGTTTTGAAGAGACGCAATTCGGAAAGGAGCGAACATTTCCGACAGGTGTTCCAATTGCTCGTCAAATTTCCCGATAAGATTCGATCGGAATTTTTTGATATTTTTAACGTCGCGTGGCGCGACGACGACGACGTCGATCGCGGTTTTCTTTGCGAGTTCGATCGGTATTGGAGGCAATCGTTCGATGTAATCGACAGTTTTTTGGAATTCGTTTCGTTGAAATTGCACATGTTGAATGTGGAGAGTACGACTCACGAAGAATTCGCTTCCGGTAGCGTGCGATACTTGAACGAGCTGATTGGACAGTTCGGTCATCACGCGTACGAACATTTCAAAAAGAGATTCGGAATCATGATGGACGGATTTTCGTGCGACAAACGGTACAAAGTCTACCGGGGGATTTTAAAATTTCAAACGGACGCGACTACTTGCACGTTGGTTTTAGATTTAATTAATTCCGTCGACGAGGACGATGACGAGCTGAAGAAAATTTACGATGACGTTCTCGAGTCAATAAAACACTTCGACGTTCCCATTGTTCGCATTAACCACAAACAATATTTAGCTAGCGAAATTAAATAAATTTTTATACGTCACTTGGGGCCGGTTGTACCATACAAGTTCATTGATGGATCAACGCTGAACCGAGATCATGAGTAAAATTCGGTTGTACCAATTCCGATCAACGATGAACTGGCGATCAGCAGCGAGGTCAACCATTCGGTGATTCGAACGCGGTTTCGAGTCATTGAACTTGGAATCATAACCTCAACAAAATGTCAGAAATATAGACTGGCGTGAGATTATTGTTTGTAAGTTATCGCAAAGAGTAGTTATCAGTATCATTTTGAAAGCGAATTTTCATTTCACTGATTATTATTTCTACGGTCCGTTCTGTCGTGGATTTTGTGAATCGAGTTGTAATTTATTGATAAACTCAAATAAGTATACTTTATTTGACTTTTTTTATTACAAAAATAGTGGATTCCTCCGAAAAGTTCGGGAGGTCAGTTAACTTTTCACCGAAAGAAAATAGCGTTCTTCTTACACTTGTAAAAACTGTACATTTACATTACATTACAATCTTGCGGTTGGGCCTTTGGTATCGGCACCTATGTCACCTAGATCTTTTGATCCTCTGTGACTACCGATGTGTCTTCAGGGCATCAGAATTCTAGTCCGCTGATTTTAGCGAACCTCAGGATTTCTGTTGACCCTGTCTCATTTATATCGCTTGGACCCATTATCATACAGCCCCAGGTTTGATACCTGTACACCGCTAGCATCGGGCAGTGACACAGAATGTGTATACTGCTCTCCTCTTTTCCGCATAGTCGACAGTTTTTCTCGGCCGCCAGCTTAAGTTTGAAGAGGTGCGCCCTTAGTGCGATGTGTCCTGTGAGCAGGCTAAGCGTGCTGCTTAGTCTACTTTGGTCCATCGTCCAGAGTGCGTCACCCTCTTCTGGAGAGATTTTTTTCAACAGCTGTTTTGATGTTCTGCAGCCAGTATTTGCATTCCACTGAGCAATATGTTCTTGTTCAAGGATTAATTTCAATAAATGTTTTTCTTCGGCAATTGGCAATCCGACCAACTGGCTTCCCATTGGTCCCATTTTTTGCCAGTTCATCGGCTACCTCGTTGCCATTTATCTCTGTGTGTCCAGGAACCCATGTAAGAGTGACTTTGTTTACCGTCGCTAACTCAGTGAGCGCTTGCATGCAGTCCCACACTATCGATGAAAAAATAGTGGATTCATCCGAAAAGTTTGGGAGGTCAGTTAACTTCTCACCGAAAGAAATTAGCGTTCTTCTTACACTTGTAAAAGCTGTACAACTTCTTTAAAAGTCGAAATCTCTATCATTCCATTCCGTAAAATAATTGGGGCGTTCCCTATATGTTTGTGGCAGCCTTTCGCGATGAAAATTATTTACTAACTCCAAAAATCCTTGGTCTTCCGTCAGCTCATTCAATAAATCCATAATACACTTCTTATTTTCCAAAACACAATAAATATGCTTGTGAGTATCAAAATCAAGTCACATAAATTACCACAGAACACCGTATATTTAAAAACTGAAGTGGCTGTTTTAAAGAATTTATGTACCAAACTAAATTGATTGTTAGTCAACTGAATTATACTTGGTACAACCGATTGGTATGTGAACCACGTTCACCAGTGATCTTCGGTTCAACTGGACCAAGGGCGGATTCAAGAGGGGGGGCATGGCCCCCTCCTCGTGGACCCAATAAATATAAAAATTTTGTTACCCTTATTTACCAAAAAAAAAACAACGCGCGGATGTATTTGTAGCTACCTACTCACCCGCATGGCCATCAAATATCAAATAATGGTCTTGCTCTTGGCTCGAATAGTTTCAACTTGCTTTTTACAATTTTGACATTGAAAATAAACTAAATATGATATCCTTTTTACTAAATTCAATTTTTCTATAAGAAAGCACTCGACTGTGACTCAGTAGGCAGAAGGTTCCGACAAAAAAATCCGTTATTTTGCTAACCTATATGAGCCGTGACTTTCTATATGCCCCCCCGCTCCTCAAACATCGCCTGGATCCGCCCCTGAAATGAATTATCGGCGAATTGCGTTTTGTACAACTGGCCCTTCAACGCATCGGTCAGTACAAAATATTTATACATTTTTTACTTGTTTTGGTAAAAAAAAGTTGTGATAGTAGTAGTAGTTCATGTATTAACTTATTGGGTGATTTATAAATTGTAAGATTACGCACTATTTTTGTCGTGTTTTGAGATTTAATAATTTATTAATATTCATTTATTTTTTTATTATTTACACATTAAATTAAATTTATATACATACAACTTTGTTTTTTTAAGTTAATATGGAAGGTAGAGATAAGAAAAACAGTCCGTTAAAAAAGTCGCTAAAAGTGTATTGAATTAAGATGGCGTTGCTAAAGCAGCCTTTTTACGCAACTTTTTACTGCATAATTGTTTTATTTAAAATTATTGCATATATATTGACATTTTAACCTTCATTTTCCCGCGTTGTCATTCCGTCGTGTGATTGCATTTGCTATAACTTATGCGTTTACTAAGGGAAGTTTACAATTTAAGGAAAATTTCGATATTTGAACGTTATTAAATTCAATATTTTATATTGGAAGGCATTCAGATAGTTTCTACCATTGTCCTCAATTTTTGTTTATCTGGATGCTACTCCAAGTAGTCGATGCATCGTTGAGGGTGAAGCTGTACTTGCAGCAAACCACATTATTGTTTGTGGTGTCTTGCACACAACAGCGAAGACTTTAGCCTGAAAGATTGTAGCGTACCTGCCAAGACTGGTAGATATTTCAATCTTTGGTTTCCTGCTGAAAACACCTGCCCCAACTTCATCTAGGGTTTTTGAGCCATCTGTGTACATTATGTATTCAGTCTCTGAGAAGATTATTTTTTCCCTCACCCATTCATCTCTCTTCGGGAAGAGGACTTTGAAGGACTTTTTTACGTGTATTTTTGTGGCTAGCATGTCATGAACCATCCCAAAAGTTTGGTGGTTTCACTTAGTATCCCGGAGTGGTTTCCGAGTTGCTCTCCATTAATTTGCCTTTTCAGAGACAGGAATCTGTAGGAGGCTATCCTGGTCTCCCTCTTTAAGAGAATATCTAGGGGATGAAGATTTGGGAGGTGTTCCATTGCTGCCGTTGGTGTGCTGAACATAGCTCCAGTTATGGCCAGGCATGCCAGCAAGCTTTGCTCTAGCTGTCTGTTGTAACCCTTTGGTCCACCAGATTACCGAACCATACGTGACCATAGATATTATCATTGTTTGATAAATCCAGTACATCTGTGTGGGGTTCATTCCCCAAGATTTGCCACATACCCTTCTGAGATTCCAGATAGAAAACCTGGCTTTGTTTATTGTTTTTTCCGGTTGGGCGTTCCAGGTGAGTCTTTTATCCAGAACTACACCCAGGTATTTCACTTCCGATGCAAATGGAATGCTCTCTCCGTATAGGACAGGCTGCCGAAGCTTATCTAGCTTTTTTCTTCTTTACCAATTCGCCTTCCATGTAGACAACCAACATTACCCATAGTCCTGTAAACATAATCAGAACAAGGTGGATCACTAAAAACACTAAAAACGTACGTAATATTATTTATTGGACCATCAATAACAAACATATTCTATTACAAAATGATTGGTGTACTCGATGTAAGGCACAATAAATTAAAAATTGAAAGTACAAAGCGAGAGCAACAATTGAAATATAACCAACAATTAAAATAGTGCTTTTTCAAAATTTAAAAAAATTTGGACGTAACATGTACAATTTACGTTACGTCACTTATTGTAAAATTTGCGATATGTACTAGGAGTGGTACTAGTAGATAAATTTTGAAATTTCGTCAAGTATTTTGTAAATATCACTTTTTTCGACACAAGGTTTTTTATGTACATAAATACATTATATACATAATGAACAATCTAGCCCGATTTAAATAAAAAAAAAGTTACAATGTGAGTATTTTTCATTACATTAACCTTAATTTATTTTAAATAAATAATAATAAATAATAAAATATATTATAAATACATAATCTACTGCTAGAAGGAAGGACTTTTTTTTTCATAATTTTATTTCTTCTCTTGTTTCTTGGTATTACTCAACAATTTTCAGTAACACGTACTTTTTGGGTCTTCAATTGAACAGAAATAAACTAAATATAAAAAATAATGTACTGATACTGTTGTCCACTATTTCACAAATTTATATTGGTTTTTTATGAAAAAAAAATGCATTATAATTCATTTTCTTCATTTCTTATTTTTTTGGTAAGAAAACTCGTTAAAAAGAAATATGGATACTTTTTCGGATTTATAAAACATAAAATTTAAGATACTTGGAATTAATGGTATTACGGGTTGCATAAATAGCAGCCATTGGTTTATCAAAAATGGAATTCATTTGACAGACTGTAAATGGTCGCCACTAAGTGCTGATGTCACGCGACGCACGGTTTTTAAAAAGCTTTCCAAATACACAAGTGCCTGATGTGTGGTCCAACTATATCTGTATAATTAAAACGAAATAAATTAGTGTTTTTTTTGCTTTTGAATGTATGAAAAATTGTTCATAATAAGCATTTGCATAATAAATCCACTTTTAATATCACAATTTTGTATCCGCCGAATATAAATAGGAAATGTATTTCATGTTTTTTAAAAAGAAGAAATATTAGCATTATGTTTGTTTACATTATGTCATCGTCAAAAACTTGAGTTACACATGATTTCTTTTGTTGATTTCTTGAACTTTAACTAACACATATAAAAAATAATGAGTTAACCAACACTAAGTAGTAAGATTTTAAGATGACTACTGTTACAACTTTAAAACGTTTATGTGGAAAAATTGCTGTTGTAACTGCTTCCACTGATGGAATTGGATTTGAAATTGCTCGGAGATTAGCCCAAGAAGGAGCTAAAGTTATTATAAGTAGCAGGAAGCAACAAAATGTTGATCAGGCAACGCAGTCTCTCAAGGTAAAACCAATAACACAACTTGTAAAATTCAATAGTATTACTCAGACAATAATTACTTTGCTAGGCTGAAGGTCTTGATGTAATAGGTCTAGTTTGTCATGTATCTAAACCAGACGACAGAAAAAGGCTATTTGAAGAAGCCAAAAGGGTTGGTGGACTAGACATTCTAGTTTCCAATGCAGCAGCAAACCCTACAGTAGGTGTAGTTCTTGACTGTGCTGAAAGCCATTGGGATAAAATATTTGACGTGAATGTTAAATCTTCATATCTTTTAGCTCAAAAAGCTCTTCCTTTACTTAGAAACAGCAAGGTAAGTAAATACATTTTTATTTTTTTTTCAAAACCTTTTTTCCAGGCAGGTAGAATAGTTTTTATATCTTCCTTAGTTGGTTTCCAACCATCCAAGTTTATAGGGGCATATTCTGTTAGTAAAACAGCATTACTTGGACTTACAAAAGCTGCTGCAGTACAGTTTGCTAGAGAAAACATAACCGTAAATTCTATAGCCCCTGGACTAATTGAAACTAGGTTTTCCGATTTTATCACTCAAAATGAAGAAGTGAGCAAGATGATTGTATCAGAGGTACCAATGCAAAGGTTGGTACTGCCATTTATGTAATTACAATTCAATGAAATATTCTATGTTTTACCCTACACTGACAATGAGTAAATAAAAATTACAGTTGTAAGTTTTTCTTTGTAGAATTGGTCAACCTAAGGAGATTTCTGGTATAGTCGCGTTTTTGGTATCTGATGGTGGATCTTATGTGACCGGAGAAAATATTGTTATTGCAGGAGGAATTTTATCAAGACTGTAATTTTAAAAATAGTCATATCGTAATTATATATCTAAAATTGGGTAACTTTGGATAGTAATTATAATAAATTTATTTTTATTGTTGTTAATAAGGTGTATCATATGAATTTTTCAATGAGTAACGTGCACGTGACGTTTCAGCTTGTCAACCGTAGAAAGAGTGAGGTATATGTGACGTCACTGCTTGAGATTCTATTATCTGCCAAAAAGTGGCCTCGGCTATAAGTAACGGAAACCCTACTTTTTTTTTGAACACTTGTTATTATGGTAGCTTGTTGTGTTAAGACATTATTTATTGAGTTTCTTAACACCGCAATATTTTTTCTTAAGCCTAAATAATTGAGCCCACTCTAAGCTCAAAAAACCCATAAACGCTCAGAAAACCAAAATCGTTGACCAAGCACACAGACGGATACTCAGGGTTTCTTGGACAGAACGGGTAACAAACGCAGAGATATTGAGGCGAGTAGGTAAAGAGGCAGAAATAGTGAACAGAATAAAAACAGGAAAACTTGCTTATCTGGGTCATGTTATGCGCGGAGAAAGATACCGCATGTTACAGTTAATAATACAAGGAAAAATTTAGGGTAAACGAAGTGTGGGAAGAAGACGCACTTCATGGCTAAAGAACTTGAGAGAGTGGTATCACTGTACTTCAACAGAATTGTTCCGAGCAGCTGAATCCAAAGCAAGAATCGACTTGATGTTAGCCAACCTTCTAAGAGGAGACGGCACGTGAAGAATAAGAAGAAGAAGAAGAAGAAAGTACACATAACCTTTCGAAAGATGTCATTTGTTGTACCTAAGAACTTATACAGAGTGGGCCATAGAAAACAGTCCACCCCGATAATTGGCAGTATCCATAAGAATATAAGGAAATGCTGAAGCATCGATTCTTGTTCCAAGTGGGATACAGTTTTATGATACAGATATCTGCCATTTGTTAACCCCCTCCCTTCCACTTCCCCAACCCCTTAACTTAAAATAGGGAATGTACCATGTGTGGCACATCATTAGAAAGGCATTTACACGGACTATTCAGGCATATCCATGATTTTTTTTTATATTTACACCGTCTCTGCAAAAAAGTCTTAAAAGTTATGATATACAAAACAGTTTACTCAAATTAATAATGAATTAGATGTTTAAAATGAAAGCCAAGCCTGGACACTGACAATGAGAAACGAAGAAAGGCTCCTAAATTTTGAGAGAAAAATACTCCGAATAATCTTCGGTCCGATACAAGAAGAAGAAGGATGAAGAATAAGATACAACCACGAACTAAGAGAACTTTATAAATCCCCAGACGTGGTAACATTCATCAAAATATTAAGTCTGAAATGGGCTGGACATACGATTAGAATGCCAAATGAAAGGACGCTAAAAAGGATCAAGGATCAAGGGAAGACCTCGACGTCGATGGGCGGAGAACGTCGCGAACGATGCAGCCGAACTCCTACGAGTGAGAGTAGCCATGAGCAGAGACGATTAAAAGAGAAAGATAGGGGAGGCCTGGGTCCAGTAGGACTGTAGCGCCATGGAGAAAGAGAGAGAAAGACGTTTAAAATGGCGTCCATCGACTTTCACGGGTTATTAGAGTGCATTCGTCGTCTTAGTTCTTCCAACGAAGCGGGTAAATCGCACGAAGATTTAAATAGATTTTTAACTTATTCCTGGAATTCTGATGCACTGAAGACACAGCGGTAGTCACAGAGGATCGTAAGATCTAGATGACATAGGTGCCGATACCAATGCCCCAACCGCAATAAAAATAAAAATGTAAACAATATACTCACATAAACCTAAAACTTAATTTTCAATGCAATTTATGATTGGAATCTTTCTAAAAACCGCGCATCGTGTGACGTCAGACTTATGTAGTCCATTATAAAAGACGAGAAAAGTCTGTCGTCACAAATGTCATTCTTGTCAAAAAGCTGTGATAAAGATGGGCAGCTCGGATTTTAGAGTATCTATGACGGGTTTCATATTTACTGGCGATTGTTTAATGAAATTTTTTTTTATTTAAATTGACAGTGACTATACAAGTACAATGGTCGTCAATCACAACTAATTACTCTTTGGTATAGCATATTTCACGAATATACGGTGGTTTCGGATTATCGTTAGAAACTCGATAACCAGTATTTAACTGTACATTTAAGAAGTACGAAAGCAAATTCCCCTAATATTTTTAAACAAATTTCGTAGGTAACGAATTTTATTTTATAAGGGACTTCTTGTTTGGAAATTATGGGCCAATAGGGTTTAAGTTTAAGAATGAGGAAACCCCATAGGCTTTGTGTGAAAAAGCTAGAGTCGTGCACAAAAGAATTGAATTTTTGAGAAATTATACTCAATGCTCTTCATTTGTTTATCTGGACGAAACTTGGATTTTTGTAAAGGTGAAACAAAAAGAATTTGGCAGGACGATAACATAAAGTCTATAAGACACACCGAAGGTGAAGAAAAAAGACTCATTATTGCGCATGCAGGTGGAAAGCATGGTTTTGTTGATGGGGCGGATCTTTTATTTTCGTCAAAATCAAAATCGGCCGATTATAATGACAATATGGATACAGAGATGTTTGTGAAATGGTTAAAAGAGAAACGTATATTACCATCTTTACATGAACCATCTGTCATTGTATTAGATAATGCTCCGTACCATTCGGATATTTTAAATAAGCAACCAACAAACTCTTGGACAGTACAGAAAATAAAAGAATGGCCAACGAACGAAAATATTTCATTTCCACTCTATTGCTTCAAGCCGGAATTATTATCGATAGCTAAAAGGCACGAAAGAGAAAAAATTTACAAAGTGAATCAAATTATACTCAGTTATGGACATCGTGTGCTAAGACTTTCGCCTTATCATTTCCATTTTAATCCCATTGGGTATATTTGGGGAATAAGCAAAACTTATTATGAAAATCACATTGGATCTAATGGTTACAGTGATAAGGCTGTTTTGGAAACCTGGCAACGAGCACTTAACTCTGCCACTCATGAAATCTGGGAAAAATGTGTCACATAATGTGACACATTTAATAGAGGAATGGTGGGTTCGTGAAAACCGCATCGAAGCAGTTAATCCTGTTGTCATTTACAATTCGAATAAGGATAGCGACGACAGTGATTCCGTAATTTAATATGTGCTTATTTTTAACCAAAAAACTCATCGAGAGCTACATCAACGGTTTCTGTTCACAATAAAGCAAAAAATTAAAATAAAACGTCTCAACAAAAGCATAATAACAAATAATAATAATAAATAAACAAAATATGTTCGGGTTTAAATCTTGGGGGAATTTACTAATGTACCTTCAAACACAGTGCGCCCGTTAAGTCCATGCCTCTTTGACCAATCCGATACCGTCGTATATTGGTGAAATGAGCTATGGTGACTATTATGCATTTGTGTGGTTTTAAAGTGGAAAACCAGTTAAAAATGTCAACGAGAGAAGAAATAGGCGAGCGTGTGTTCAACTATAACTAAATTATTGTTTCTTCGTTGTACTTGAACGATTTATGAATATTTCTTTTTTTTTATTAAGATTTAACAAGAATACGTGTAAAAAGCAGACATTAACGATATAATTAAACATTACAACGTATATAATTGACCATTTAAAATAAGCGGTGTTTATTTTAGTTCAAAATCGGTAAAATTTATCTCGACTGTTTAATTGTTCGGAGATAAATGGATGGTGTTCTGTAAAAGCAGTCACGATACGCGGGAGGGTGGTCTCCATGGAATAAGCGAATAAGCGAATCCTAACAACTAAACATAACCCCGCGAACAGAATTACATATTATTAATCTCTCTATAGGAAAATCAATGAAAAAGACAAAAATATATACACTGTAGTGTCATTGGGACACTTACTTTAAATCGACGTCACGTTGTATTAGTTCAATCAACTGTTTGTATAAACGATGTTTGTTATTACTAAATTTTTATACAGTCAGAGTCACGAATCATTAGACATTATAATCTATTTGACGCGACCTTGTAACCTTGCAAAGGTGTTTACCCCTGATCGCCTTGCGTCAAAACAACAACAGGGAACAATAGACGATAAGCACCCAGCAGCGACGATATTTGTCCAGTCTTACAGTGTTGCCGGTTGAAGTATTTGCTCCTAATTAATGAAACTAGAATCAGGAAAGTGGAAAATAAAGGTTCAAAGGACATTCCAGAGATAACAGAGGAAATCTCAAAATCACTGAATGAGATGAAGAACGATACAGCTGGGGACAAGGGCGTACCCAGGTAGGGGCAGGGGGGGGGGGCAGCTGTAAATGTAAATTTTTTTGGCAAATAGTAATTAAAAACGTGTTACCTACTCTGCGCAAAATGAAGTGTTGGAAACAAAATATCTTTTCAGACAGATTTGTTTTTTTCTATAGTTAAATATTCTACAACATTCGATATAGAGTCTGTATAGTGAGTCGTGTCGGTCGTGTTGGGTCGTTGGGAGAAAACAACATCTAGCGCCATCTAGTTTCGGACGGCAGTAGCAGTACTTTTTCTAGTAAAAAGAAATATGATCAATGACCGCGAGTTTCCTGATAGAATAAGTAATGAAATACTTCAAAAAGTACGAACTGTTGCAATGGATTTGAACATAGAAATTTCGGTTCCACGTCTTGCTCATAAGCAAACACATAGAAGTAATCCGCCATCAGACAATGATAACGAATATTGGCGGCGTTCCCTGATAATACCATACATTGATTCACTCATTTCATCATTGAATATTCGATTCTCCCAAAAAAATACTCCGGCGTTTGCTTTAAGCAGGCTACATCCCTTGTATATGACAAAAACCAGCATTACAGACCTACACAAAAACGCAGAATCATTCCAAGAATTTTATAACCTGGATATCACCGGAGAACTAAACCTTTGGCATAATTTATGGGTGACGAAGGCTTTATCAGATGATCAATTAAGGGACATAGAAGTAGTTGATCTGTTCAACGAAGCCAACATTTTTTACCCTGCTGTCAGAAAGGCATTAATTATTTTAAGCACTATCCCATGCACCACGGCGACCGTAGAACGGTCCTTCAGTACGCTGCGAAGAATTAAAACGTGGCTTAGAAGCACCATGGGTGAAGAAAGGCTTACGGGTTTATGTCTGATGAGTGTACATCGCAATTATTTAAAAGACAACAGTGAGTTTATCGAAAAGACTGTCATAGACAAATTTTCAGCAAATCCGAGAAGATTACTGTTAAATTAATATATACATACATAATATTATATATTATACAAAATGTATAGTATAATTATGTAATAGTATTTGTTTTGTGTCATCATCAAAATTAATGAATAAAAGTCAATTTTCATGATTTTTTGTTTCAATATACCCGACCGACGATTTTTTCAAAACAGGTATAAGCAGCCCCCCTTTTTTTATGTTCTGGTTCCCACGAAAAGGGATATCCTGTAATGTTCAGAGAACATCGTGGGAACCAAGGGAAAGAAGGTAGTAGTTGGTGTTCTTCTTAAATTTCTGGAGGTTGTATGCCTCGGGGAACACCTCCCTAGGCAATGAGTTCCAAAGCCTCGCAATTCGTTGGATGAATGAGTCTTTGGAAAGTGATGTTCTGCAGGTCTCCAAAGTGACCACGAAGGGGTGCGAAGACTGAACTTTACGGGTTAATCTCGAAGAGACTGCCAATGGAGGAACGATTGTTGATATTTCAGAAGAGCATCGCCCATAAAAATATCTATAAAATAGAGACAAATCGCCAACTTTTTTACGGTGTTCCAGATAAGTGAGCGAGTTTGTAAGCGAGGCATCACCGACGAGACGAATTGCCCTTTTTTGGACAGAATCCAGTAGCTTTAGGATATGTTTAGGTGCTGCACTCCAAATATGGGAACAGTACTCCAGTACAGGTCGGATCTGTGCCTTATAGATCATAAGCATAAGTGACTGGAGGTGAAATAGCTCTTGGCACGAAACAAAAAACCAAGTTTTTGGGATGCACTTTTGGCAATGGACCTCACGTGATTTTCTCAGGAAAGGTTATTGCTGATAGTAATACCAAGCATCGATATGGATGAATTCAGTGGTATGGTTACTCCTGACAAAGTTATGTTAGGCACAGTGAGATCGGCTTTTCTAGAGAAAAGACATGCTTGTGTTTTGTTTGCATTGAATTCTTCCAAGTTATTGGATCCCCATTCGAGAATTGTTGCTAAGTCCATATTTATATTGTTAACATTTCTTCCTCGTTCATTTCTGGTTTCACGGGCTGATATAGGGGCCCTGGAAGAGAATGCGGTATGGAGGGTACTATCATCGGCAAAGCTGTGTACGGGACATGAAGTTGCTTTCAATAGGTCGTTGATGTGAAGTAAAAATAGTGTTGGTGCTAGAATGGATCCTTGCGGAACACCAGCATTTATGAGTAGAGTGTCAGATGAAACTCCATCGACCACTACATGGAGAGACCTGTTTGAGAGAAAACTAGCAAGCAGAGAACACAGCTGAGGGTGCAAGCCATAAGATGGAAGCTTGGCGAGGAGTCCCTGGTGCCAAACTCGATCGAACGCCTTGGAGATATCTAATGCCACAGCTAAAGTTTCTCCATACTTTTCAATAGATAGCTGCCATATATGTGAGACGTATGCGAGCAGGTCACCAGTTGATCTCTGATGCCCCTGCCCCCTCCTAGCTGAAATCCTGGGTACGCCCTTGGCTGGGGATGACCAAATTGTTATTGCGGCAAATAAGGCAGTGAGTCATACGTTACTAAAAAGCTCTGGCTCTATTGTTTAACGCGTGCCTCTTAAATGGAGCAACACCGTCCAAATGGGACAAAGCAGTAATAATAATAATGCACAAAAAAGGGGATATGACTCAGTTGAGCAACTATAGACCGATTAGCTTGTTATCCCACTTGTACAAACTGTTTAAGAAAATAATCGCTAAAAGGCTAACATAAAAATCAGAATTCTATCAGCCTCCTGAACAAGCCGGATTTAGAGCTGAGTATGGAACAAATGACCACCTACAAACCATCAAAACCCTGATTGAAAAGACTATCGAATACAATAAACCTGAGAAAACATTTGATTCTGTCAACCAAAAAGCAATGCTCAGTGCTCTGGCTGAATGTAAAATAGATTATAGGTACATCTCTCTCATTAAATATATCTACAAACATGCTGCAGCTTGTGTAAGGCTTCACGAGGACACGGAGACCTTTCGTATTGAAACCCAATTCTTGACCAACCTGGTTCACGCCAACAATATCTCCGTGGACGGCAAGGACATCGAGCCAGTAACTTCCTACAAATATTTGGGCCACGAGATAAAAATAGGTAGCGATAACCAAACATGCGAGCTAGTATGAAGAATAAGCCTAACCTGGGCTGCATTTGAAAAGCTGACAGACCTTTTCAGATCAAGGGCGATGCTCTTCTGAAATATCAACAATCGTTCCTCCTTTGGCAGTATCTTCGAGATTAACCCGTCAAGTTCAGTCTTCACACCCCTTCGTGGTCACTTTGGAGACCTGCAGAACATCACTTTCCAAAGACTCATTCATCCAACGAATTGCGAGGCTTTGGAACTCATTGCCTAGGGAGGTGTTCCCCGAGGCATACAACCTCCAGAAATTTAAGAAGAACACCAACTCCTACCTTCTTTCCCTTGGTTCCCACGATGTTCTCTGAACATTACAGGATATCCTTTTTCGTGGGAACCAGAACATAAAAAAAAAAAAAAAAGTATTCCAATGAGTCTGAAAAGAAAAATGTTTGATCAATGTATTTTGCCTGTGATGACGTATGGTGCAGAGACTCTAACGTTAACAAAAACAACGGTGTCCAAATTGCAAGTTACCCAAAGAGCGATGAAGAGAATAATGTTAGGGGTATCGTTACGTGATACGATTTTTATTGCCACCATCCGCAGACGATCAGGAGTAACAGACGTTGTTGTAAGGATAACCAACCTAAAGTGGAACTGGGCTGGCCAAGTAACGAAAACAAACGATGACCGATGGACAAGGAGAATTTTGGAGTTGAGACCCCGAATACAAGGAAACGGAACTGGATACAGGTGGCGCAAAACAGGACCGTTTGGACAGACATGCGAGAGGCGTATGCTCAGCAGTGGACATCAAGAGCTATATGATGATGATGAATAAAACTAAGCCTGACATGATTACTAGTTACAATACATAAAAATAGACCATCACATTTACTTTTATCTGAAATAAATAAATGTTTGAATAATCTTCATTGTACTAGTGAATTTTATTTAAATACAACGTGGTTTTATGTGTCATTTTTGTTGTTAATTATTACGAAATCTGAAGAAATTACTGAACGGAAAAACAGCTGGCAATATTGCTAAAGCCATTTCTATTCGCTATAGTGTGGGATGTAAGGAAGTGGAACACGATACCTCTCCACGCCTAGGTGCAAGTATATTCTGCTACAACGTTGCCAAAGTTACATATTCATGTCTAATGATTCGTGACTCTGTATAATCCCGATATGTTGTATCAGCGAATAGTTGATGATACGACCGGACACTTCGTGTTGATATAATTCGCTTTACAGTACCAAACACCAGAGAGTGCGTGTACTGTAGGCCCCAATTACGACAACTCTGAGCCCAGCCCCGCTCAAGATTTCTACCCCTCTTTAGGGTTACACTTGGTCTCCTTTTAAGCTTTCGTTTGGCCTCCTTATTTTATGACGCCCCCTTTAGGGCTCTTTGGTGACCTTGGCAACACTCGACGCTATCACGACCTTGTATATCTAGCTCTCTCCGTCTTCCTCATTGATTTTCCCACTATGACAGTGAGGCTTTCTTTGTATATTTACTTTTTTTATTATCATAATGTTTTTTTTTTATTTTACGGAATTTTAATAGAGAAAATGTATTTTTTAAACAACCACATAGAAGGCGCGTCCAATCAAACTTTTAATCATCACACATTTAAGGCTCGGACTTCGCATCCCTACTATTTCGTGCTTGGAGAGCCCAAAAATGGCGAAAACTCGCGGTGCATTATTCAGCTTAAAGTTTTTATAATACTGACGATTCAACGGTTAAAGGTACGTTTGAAATTCATTGCCGCCGCCCCCGTCGGTGCTCCGTAGTTCACAGTTCACCAAGTCACCGTTTACCACAATTTCGTCCATTTTGCACTCCCTGGACCGTCCCGAGTCCGCGGCTTTCTGCATCAGGCTGATTTCGCTGTACGAAGGCGGAAAATCGGGAAAGACGTCTTCGTAGGTAGGCGGAGGCACACCCAACGAAGTGGGAGATATCCCCTTGGACGTTTCGCTGGAATCCAAGATGCTGGGCGTGCTGCCTAGGTGTCTGCGCGCGTCGAAGAGGTCGGCGCTGATTTCCATCAGCTCGAATTCGGTTCGCAGCACGTTGTTATCCACCACCAGCATCCTGCCGTTGGGAAGAAGGATCACTGTCGGGGTGCATGGCTCCTCTGTTCTTGTGCTACCTGCAAACCCAAATTAGAATCAGTGCCATCGTATTACGTTCATTTTTGGAAAAATTGCACTGTAATGTTGCAAATTTGAACTATTTGTACTTTTCGTGATCGCTAGTTTGCCTGGAAAAATTGCACGGTCATATATAGGTGTCAAAAGTCTAAATTCAATTGGCTCATCATGAGGATTTCGTCTTAACATGTTAACAAATAAAATCTATTGAAAATATGATGAGCGATCTGAAGATGTATGATCTAAAAGAGTAATCAAATATGTTAACGATAATGTTGTTAATAATTTCATCAGAGTACTTAAAAAAAACACGCGCACTTGAAGGACAAGGGATTCATTGCAAAATCTTTGTAACATTTGTAAGCCTCACTTTATAATTTTATAACTTGATTTATTTTATTTTCAGTTTTTTATTGGTATTTTACAACCGAGTTTTTCAAAATTGTTATTTAAATTTCACATTTAAAAATGTTATTTTTTTTAAATGTCTGTGACAAAATTTGTATTTCTGTAATCCTAGCCATCAATATGGGCTTGATCTTAACATCAATAAAACTAAATATATGGTCATTAGCAAATCCCCTATCAATAAAGTACACCTGACTGTTAATCTTGAAAACATCAAAAGAACGCAACAATATGAATATACCTGTTGTTAATGTTACTCGCTCGTAATAAGTGTTAATATTTCACACTCGAAAGTGAATATTTATTTATTTATTTATTTAACGGCAAAGCCAATTTACATTTAACAAAGTGTGATAAACTATAAAATATTATTGAACTCTTATGTCTAATGTCTACACTAGAATTTTACAAAACATTTAGCGAAGTGTGAAATACAAAGTATTAATGAATCCTTATGTCTAGTTACTATATTACTAAAAGATGAAACAAATCTGGTATTAACAAAGAAAATGATGTAACCAATCCGGTACATACAAAAGTAAATGGTAAGGTAATGAAAAGTTTCGGAAAAGCTATAGCCTTTCCAATTGATTTTTAAAGACCTGAAGTGACACATTAAACAAATCTATGTTATTATGACATTCATTTCCTAGCTTCAGAATACGAGGAATCGGACTGTTCATAGCATAATTGGTATGGAAATAATTTATATGAAAAATATCAGGATTTCTCGTATCTTTTTGTTTGATATGAAAAGTTATTAGTTGAAGTAGTTCTGGGCAGTTGATCACATTATTTATTATTTTGAAGAGGAAACTCAAGTTCATAGAAATTCTTCTATCTTCCAATGATTTTATATTTAACTTGGTTAAGAGCTGACTGTACTCATATTCATTTCGTTGAATACCAAAGTGAAAAGCACAATTCCTCAAGAATTTCTTTTGAACATTCTCAATCAAATCGATATTTACATTATAATATGGGTCCCATATAACCGAACAATACTCAAGAATGGATCTTACGAAAGCACAATATAAAATCTTTTTTGTTTTAATTGAAAAATCAGTAGAAATTCTCAACACAAAACCTAGCATTTTAAGACTTTTTGCCACAATTTCTGATACTTGAAGATTAAAATTAATTTCGCTATCAAATTTAACTCCCAGATCGCGAATAAATTTTTCTCTTTTAAGAACTATATTATTCAATTTATATTCAAAGAATATTGGACTTCTAATTCTAGCGAACGTAATGATTTGACACTTATCGATGTTTACCTCTAACAAATTATTTCTACACCACATAGAAAAAGCTTCGAGATCTTTTTGTACTAATTCGGCATTCTCCCAGCAAGTAATTGCTCTATAAAGTTTGAGATCGTCCGCAAACATAAGAAATTCAGAATAATTGAAAACAAACTCTATGTCCGATACAAACAAGTTGAACAGCAGTGGGCCCATATGGGATCCCTGTGGTACCCCTGATGGAACCTGAATGGGTGTAGATGTTGTATCTCCGTATTTCACAGACAGAGTTCTACCAGTTAAGAAGCTATTGATTACCTTCAAAATATTCCCGTCTATACCAAGCGCTTGAATTTTAGCTATAAGTAGGCCATGGTTGACTCTGTCAAAGGCTTTGGAAAAGTCCGTATAGACAGAGTCAACCTGTAGCCTCCTCTCAAGATTTTCAGTTATGTAGTTTGTGTAAAGAGCAAGGTTGGTACAAGTGGATTTACCTTCTGAGAAACCGTGTTGTTGGGGATTGAGTAAAGACTTACAGTCCCAAGAAAGTTTCTTTGTAAGCATAGAATCAAACATCTTAGCCATCACTGACTGATTGCAAACTGCTCTATAATTCCTAATATTTTTCTTATCTCCTAGTTTATGTATTGGTTTCAGGAAGCTATGTTTCCAATAATCTGGAAAGGTGCCTAGAGAAAAAATTTGATTGAAGATATTTCGTAATGGAATTGCTAAAGTGTATAGGCATTTGTGTATAAAAAATAAAGGTATCCCATCAGGTCCCATTGTGAGCTTGGGGGAAACAGAGAGAACGTAATCTATTACATCAGTAGCAGTAATACTGTAATTGTTGATATAGACTTTGTTTTCAAAATTATATTCAGGAGTAAAATTCACTGTCTGGTTATTATATACAGTTGAAAAATAAGAGGCAAACAAATTGACAATCTCGGAAGTATTATTACTGACTTCATTTTCATAAAACATGGCTGAAGGTAACTTATAATCCTTTCTTTTACTCTGAATATAACTCCAAAAAGCATTTGGATTATCAGAGATATTATCTTCAATTTTATTAATGTAATTTTCATAGCACTGATCTCGAATAGCTGTCTTAAAACTAAAGAAATACAGCTCATACTTTTAGTCTCAATATAAAAATACTATTGCATACAAATTAAGTAAAGAAATCTCGATCAGTTGATTCTCGTTAGTGAATAAAAATATCTCTCTTGCATATCCAAAAGTGCTCTCTTTGGACTTAAATAATTACTGCCTTTGACTGACTCTTTTCTGTTTTCCGTTGTTTTGTTTTTTGTTACATTAAACAAAAAAAGTAATAAAAATAAGTTATTTTTATTGCAACTGTGATCCAGAATATAAAATAAGAAGAGTGCAAAAACTCTCTACACAGTGAGCCAGCAAAACCTATGAAGACATAAAAACCCCTAGAAAAACCCCTCTCTCCATTATTTATAAGGTTACTTTTAACGAAAAACAAAATCGTTCAACTTCAAACAAATTATTCAAAACTGTAAATATAAACAAATTGTTTTGATAGCTGTCATTTACAAGACAAAAATGCATAGCCTAGTATTAAAATATTTAATAAACTTCAAGAACAGAAATAAGAAAAAAATAGACCTATCGTGTGGGCCGCGGACGGCCCGTACTGCGACTATTAGAAGGGGAGAGAATATAGAAAGGAGATGATTGTTAGGGTTTCACGCGAGAGCGAGATTTTTCTCGTCTCGTCGCTTTTCCGAGACGAGACGAGACGTTTTGGAAAATATTACAGGCGATACCGAGACCACATACAGCGCAACCCGAGAGTCTCGTTTTTGGTCTCGTTAAATTTTTTTTATGAAGTTTTTACTCGAAATATCAGAAATGGTCTACATAGAAAACAATTTATTTTACAAAATATAAAATCTGGTGACCATCTGTGAAATATTTGCAGACATAAAGTAAACTTTTCTTATAAACGACTTGTTGCTTTTAACATACTTATCTCAGATATTGAATCGACGATTTTTGAGTTAGACAATAAAGCTAATCGCACTATTGTTGATGAAACTTTACTAATTGCTTTTCAAGCATCTAGAGATAAGATGTTAAAACATTACAGGAAAACCAATTGGGTTTATTGTTCGAGTTTAAATTTGGATCCTCGGTTGAAGAATATTTGCTGTTAGAAAGAGCAAATAGGGACCAAAATATTTTGGAGTGGTGGAAAGTGCATGAAAACGTTTTTCCAAGATGGCCAGGGATTTATTCAGTATAATGGCTACATAGAAAGATTATTTTCTACAGCAGGTACGATCATGACAAAAACACGTGCATCATTAAAAGATGATGTGGTGCAAGCGTTATTATGTTTAAATTCTTGGTCATCGAGTAATTTAAAAGATAAAATTAAGTCTATGAAATTATAAAATTTATGTCTATGTAAAAATATTTTTGTATAATAGCGTAATAAATATAGGATTTGAAAAATTATTTCAGTTTATATGATATTTATAATCATTATTTACAAATTACAATTGACGAGACCGAGACGAGATTTTTGTTACTCTCGCTTACTCTCGTCTCGTGTGAAGCCCTAATGATTGTGGACCCGCTTTTTGAAAAGTTGCAGGTCATAGTTCTCTCGAAAAACTGATTTCGGAAGCTTGTTCCATTCCGTAGCAGCCCTGTTAAAGAAATATTCTTGATAGAGATTGGTCCTTGTAGTGTTAATCTTTAGAGTAAATGGATGAGACTGATCAGCGTGCCGAATTCTTCGGCCGAATGTTGCCAGTGGTGGTATAAGAATTTTTATTTCTCTGGACCATCTGCCATGGAAATATCTCTAGAGTAATGTCTGGTCTGCAGCTCTTCTTCTAGTGGGTGAAGGGTATATGTGAGAGTTGAGCTGTTTTTCAACCGAATGGCCCTGGTACTGGAAGTGGTGCCGATGTTGTGATGAAGGGGGGGGACGTTACAAGTTTGCCTTTAATTAGTAATTAATCTCTAAGATACACCTAAGTGTACGGAAAACGTCTATTTAAATCGGAAACAAATGCCACGACCAAGAATAAAATGATTACCCAACCGAACAAATAGTGTGGTGAGTAATTAAAATTGCGAAGATAAAAATAGTAACGCGGCACAGCTTCCCAAAGAAACCGATCGTAAACAACATTTTTATTTTCTTTTAAACAGAACAATGAGCCAACTAATTTTAGATCATCTCGCACAATTAAGTCGGAATTTGTAACGTGTAAACAAATTTTATATCTAAGCCAATTCGTGCGAAACAAATTGGAAATAAACAAAAAATGACTTTAATTGGCTTCCTCTTTTTCCTCAAACTCATCTAAACGAATTTCTCCCTACACGAGCTATAAAATCCAAAGCTATAAAAGGCAAGAGGGTTTCTGAAAAAAAAAATATAAAAAAGTAGAGGTACTTTCAGATTTTATAAAGCAGCCACCTTATACATGATGGCCCCTACGTACACGGTGTTTCTAAGTGCATGCGAAATAATTCAGTGATTGTCCGTATGAAATTATGATGGATCTTTCCTTTAACAAAATATCACCCCTAAAAGGTGGTGAGGAAAATTAGGTTTTTTTCTCAAATTTAAGTTAATATAAAAAATAATAAAATAAAATTATAGACTATGAGAAAGCATTCGACAGGGTACAACATGAAAAACTTAGATATTGAGGAGTACTGGAGTTGATGACAGAGACATACGCATTATTAAAAACCTGTATTGGCGACAAAAAGCAGTGGTTAGGGTCAACGGAAAACTAAGCGACGAATGCCAGATTAGGCGTGGAGTGAGACAGAGAGGTATACTGTCTGCACTGTTGTTCAAACTATATTCTGATAAAATATTTTAACAGGCGTTGCATGACCAGGATTGCGGAGTTAAGATTAACGACGAACTGATCAATACCATTCGCTATGCCGATGACACCGCAATCTTATGTGATGATCTCCAGAACCTTCAACGTCTTTTAGACCTGGTCAACGTGATGAGACAAGAAATGGGTCTAAACATAAATGTCACTAAAACTAAGTTAATGGTTTTCAGCCGTCAGCCGAATAATGATGCTGCGCTGCAAATGAATGGTCAAAACATTGAAAGGATTTCATGTTTCAAATATCTTGGTTGTTATATTACAGAGCATCTCGACCCGGATAAAGAAGTCAAGTGCAGTATCGAGTCAGCTCGCGCAACCTTTTAAAAAATGAGATCGCTCTTCTGCAATAATAATCTAAATTTAAAGCTCCGCCAGAGAATGATTAAGTGCTGCATATGGTCTATACTGTTGTATGGGGGCAGGGATTTGGACCTTAAAAGCAGCAACCATTAATCGTCTTTAAGCATTTGAAATGTGTAGCCAAGCAGACAAATGAAGCGGTTTTAAATAGAGCAAACGCCGTCCGCGAACTACTAATAACAGTTAAATGTCGAAAGCTCTCCTATCTAGGTCACATACTCAGGGGTGATCGTTATCGTATCCTTCAACTTATAATGAAGGGCAAGATAGAAGGTTGTAGAGGGGTCGGTAGAAGACAAGCCTCGTGGTTAAGGAATCTTAGAGAGTGGACCGGAATTCAAAGCGCAGAACAACTCTTTAGAATCAACGAAGACAGAGCATAGCTCGCCATTGTGATTGCCAACATCAGGAGGACCTGATGTGGCACCAAAAGAAGAAAAAGAAGAAAATAAAAACTTGAAATTTTGTATGGGAGCTAAGTTCCTGACATCGGAAGGCTCCTTCCAGAAATTTGAACCTCTTGCAGAAAAGCGCTGGGCATTCGCAAAGCAAATGTTATGCAGTTTCAGCGAAGTTCTCGCAGTAGCGGCAACTATCACTCTCTGTTTTGCCCATATTCTTCAGGTGATACCTTAGAGGGCAGTGTCCAGTGAGGAGTCCCGTCAGCCTTTTCGCTTGTCTTTGTCCTGGCACTTTATGCCAGTGAGATTTCATTTCATCTGTTTCCCAACGTTGAACCTCTTCGTATAAGTGGGCTTTGGAAAGTCGACAGAAGGGTTCTGGGCCGGAAAATTGTGTATTTGGCCCTTCCTTGGCAAGGCAGTCTGCTTCCTCGTTGCCTCTAACTCCCTTGTGACCTGGAACCCACATCAGAGTGACCTGGTTGTTTGCTGCCAGTTGTCACAGTGATTGTTTTACAGTCCCAAGTCAGCTTACACTCATAAGTGTATGACTTCAGAGCTTTTAGTGCTGCTTGGCTATCTGATAAAATATAGATCTCTGCACTTCGGGTGTTTCTTTCGAACTTAAGGAAAGTGGAAACCCTTTTAACCCGTTAAATTTTTTTTGTTCATATTGTTTCTTATTAGGAGTCCTAGTATAGAAAATTTCATTGCAATTGATCGACTCATTCTGGGTTTTCGGTTTTTCTTTTTAAATCAGTAAGTACTTAAAGACACTACAAACTACGTAATTTATATTGAGTGAGAACAATTATTTTTAGCCAGTCCATTACAAATACAACAACAGTTTTAGTCTCCGTCATATTACGAGATGTAACAGCTGTTTTTAAAATAAATTCTGACACTTTTATTTTTCCATTAAACAAACTGTCATGAACTTCAAATTGGTTAAAACAAAACCAATCCTTAAAATGAATATTAAAAAAAAACTATCTACTGGTTTTTAACTAAACGAGTTTTTATATATTCGATATATACAGTGTGATCCAGAAAATATGCGTCGAGGTTTATTGTTTTTTAATAATGACTTTTCACAAGACTTTATTTACGCGAATATCTCGTACCTAAAATTAAGCGTAACGGCTAACTTTTTACAAACGCACTGTACATCGAACATTTTCACACGTTAAAAACATTTTTAAACACTAACAATTATGCAATTCCAGATAAAAAATAACAAACTCTCATCAAAATCGATAAAACATAAAGCAAACATATTTTTTTTCGAAAAACACCACATTTCAAACGAAATAAAAACCGACTCACGTCACTCGACGTCAGGGTAGTTGGTCTTTCCAATTCTTCCAGAATCCAACTTCGAAAGAACCAAACTATTCTAAAAAATCGACAATAAATATTCAAAAGTAAACGATTATAAATTTGCATTATAGTATTGCTCCAAACACAGCCAATTATCGAGAACTAACTCGATCACATTAGGCATTAAAAATAATTAAGTTTGGGACACCCTATATGCTATAATACCTCCCGACAACTGCGTGAATGATTGCAAATAAAAAAAACCGTGTTATAATTTATAAACACGTTTAAAATTAGAAAAGCAATTAAAAAGAGACATTATTATTAACGTATCGTTGGAAATAATGAACAAAAGATTGAATCATTTGGTCAGTAATAATAATTACAATAGCAATGGTACCTTCAGTGGCGTATTTGAGAACGTTTTTATCCTAAAAAATATTAAATATAAAAAAAGTTTTTTAATATTTTAAGTGTCATCGGTATTGATTTTTGTCTCACCCTGTATGTAGAAAAAATAAACATATCATGCGCAAATCACTCAAGCTACAACGCTTTGGCATGCATCGCTCACAACACATTAATAGACAACAATAAAAAGTACAAGTATTTACTTGAGACACGTTCGTTACTACTCCAAAAAGTTTGTTATTTATTTGTAAATCACTTAACGGTTATCCAAAACAATTTTTATTATATTGTTGACGTTTTCTTGCATACGTCACCTCCTTTTGACGTCTCGACCGATCAGGTATCCGTCCGACCGTATTTATATCCAGAAATTGTAGGTCAGTTTTGAATGAGCAAAATCTTTTCAACACATTATTATCGTATTTTTCCTATCATAAAACACTCTGCTAAATTAGCACACGAAATTCGGTGTTTTTCCATTTATGTAAAACTACTAAATTGCCAACTTATTTCTGAAATAGGGCGGATACACTGTGTTTTAGGTTATGTCTACGAGTTATTTTTTCACGTTTAACTTTTAATTCGTGTATTAGTCTTTAAAAACTGCTCTATTCAGAATAAAATTAGTTCCATATTTAATATTTATTTAGTTATTTATTTAATATTTTTTGAGATAGTACCGGATAATACTAGCTATATACAGGACGATTCATAACTATTGGGACAATTTCTTGAAAAATGTCGATTCGAGTAAATCTGGTGATAAAATTTTTCTGATGCCGCCCCTGGCACTACTGTCTCTCTACTGCGCATGCTCACATGTGCACGATAAGTTACTGTAGGGCATGCTCATAAAGCATGTCATTGGCCTTCTAGTTCTTTGAGTTCTGTTCACAGTGAAATTTTGGCACGCATTTTTTGAAGGTTAGTAAAATGTTTTGGATATTTTATGGGTTTGGTTTAGGAACTTTTTAAAGGATGTTTTACATTTAAATGGCGCTTTATTAAAAGCTCTCGGCGATCTGCACTTTGTTTACATGCGACAGAAAGAAATATGTCAAAGTACAGTGCCGAGCACATTCAATGACGTCATATTTGAACGTGTGGTCATAGAACGTCAACTGCCCGATGCTGTGAAACAGTATTAATTTAGACAAAAGAGACGTACAATAAAAAGCTGATTATTTTTGGATTAAACATTCAAAAAAAAATGTTAAATTCAGCGCAAAATTTGTAGATGTAATTAATGTTTTGCGTTATTATTTTACCTTCTTTTTTAGTTCGCTAACTTCATTTATTTCGTCCCTCGTATCATAGCCGTACCGCCTGGCGTATACTGAAATATCGAAAATAGATAAAAACGAAAGAAAAAAAAAATTATAGTAATGTACTGGGTGTCCGAAATAAGATGGGACCACTTTTATAAGCGATAAGAAGAAAATTGTTCGACTGTAATATGGACGACGTCTCGTTTTATTTGGACACCCGTATATACACACACACGACAAATTGTATAACACACGTTACAAAAGTTTAAAAATGATTCGGTGTAATTTTAGAAACATTTTCAACGTTGTACAAAAACTTCCGAAAAAAATGTTCAACCCACGTATTATATGTATTTTATTTACTTACTATAAAATGTGAGTATTTCGATAATAGCATCTATTAAGCGTGAAATTTAAAAACAGAGCCCGATACCTATTTTAAATCAAAATACGAGATTTACTAATTTTAACTACGGGGAGGAGGGCGAAACAAATTTTTATTAAAATTTTTTCGATTAATTAGGTCAATTTATAGAAGAACTTTTATAAGTATACACCAAAAAATTGTGTCATTACTCTTAAAACTTCGGCTCTATGCACAACTATCAAGTAAACCCTCGTTCTCTTCGTGCTAATTAGGCATGAAATTGGAAAAACAAAGCGTTATATTCAAAATCAAAACGCAATATGTAGTAGTTTAAAAATAAATTTTAGTTTGAAAAAACTAAAAAACACGCTTTTAGAGTTAATCAAACTAGAAAGTAAAAAATAATTCTTAACGTAGGAATAAAATATTTATTAATATATATATATATATATATATATATATATATATATATATATATATATATATACATACATACATACATAAAGTCACGCCTTTTTCCCATAGGGGTAGGCAGGGACCACTTCCTTCCACTTCCGCTACGGTTTTTACACACATCTTTTGCTTCCTCTACTTTCTTCAGTGTTCTCATACATGCTCGTCGGTTGTTGGTACTCTTGACCTGGCCTTTCTTCAAAACAATGCTAATCTGATCGAGATATGTTCTACAAGGTTGACCTCTACTCTACCGACTTGCCCATTCACACTCGCCTTATAAATTTGTTTCGCCAATCTTCCTTTATCCATCCTTTCTACGTGTCCAAACCATTTAAGCATTCCTTTATCTATCTTTGTAACCACATCTTCTTTTACACCACAGCATTCTCTTATCTCACTATTCTTTACTTTATGCAACCGAGTCACTCAGACTACTTATCTCCGCGGCATTAATCCTATTTTCATGCTTCTTCTGCCAAACCCAACATTCACTACCACACATAAGTGTAGTGTAAACATTTTTCGACAGCATGAATGAATGTGAAAAATGTTTAACTGATTTTATTTAAAACCAGCTAATTTCACTGTCTGTCACCTATAGTATAGGTTTATAGTTTACTATAATATTATTATAGTTTTTTAAAAAATTTGCAGATTACAATACTTCTTCGCAGAAGCTATTCACCGGGTGGTAATTGTTAAAAAGTATAGATGTCGCGACTGGCGCTTTTCATATAGCACTTCATGTATACTTGGTAGGAGTCGAAGCTGTTGATGTGTCCAGTCGAGGTAGACCTGCCCTATGCTGATAAGGGGAAACACACCCCGAAACCGGTCCATGGATGGTTACTTCGGATGGATAAATCTAATAGTTCCCTCTCTTACTTAACAAGCATCTGCATATTGTTATCCGAAATGGGGTATTATACACGATTATGTATCAGATGTAATTCAATATAGCCAGAGGAGTAGATGTTTTTTGATACATAATCGACCCAGAATATAAAATAAGAAAAGTGCAAAAACTCTCTACACAGTGAACCAGCAAAACCTATGAAGACATAAAAACCCCTAGAAAAACCCCTCTCTCCATTATTTATAAGGTTACTTTTAACGAAAAACAAAATCGTTCAACTTCAAACAAATTCTTCAAAACTGTAAATATAAACAAATTGTTTTGATAGCTGTCATTTACAAGACAAAAATGCATAGCCTAGTATTATAATATTTAATAAACTTCAAGAACAGACATAAGAAAAAAATAGACCTATCGTGTGGACCGCGGACGGCCCGTACTGCGACTATTAGAAGGGGAAGGGATTATAAAAAGGAAATGATTGCAGGCTGATACTGGATACTTCAGAAAAACTGACGGAATGGTGCGACTACATCGAGCACCTATTTCACGATACCCGGCCAGAACTTCAGAAAGAATTCTTTAATCAAGGCCAAGGCTTGGACATAACGAAAGCAGAAGTTCAGTATGCGCTGTCAATTTCAAAAAATGGGACGTCTATATAGAAGTTCTAAAAATACTGCAAAACGAAGAATCACTGAACACGCTGGTAAAGCCATTCAATCTTATTTACCGAAACGGCAGTATACCTTCTGATTGGTTAAAATCTACTTTTGTCCCGCTCCCCAAAAACGCGAAGGCCAAGAACTGCGGTGATTATCGTCTTATTAGCCTGATGAGCCATGTGCTTAAACTCTTCTTGAAAATAATACACAAAAGAATATATGCGAAGTGCGAGACAATGATGGGGGACTCTCAGTTTGGTTTTCGCAATGGCTTTGGAACAAGGGAGGCACTATTTAGCATACAGGTTCTTATCCAAAGGTGCCGGGACATGTCGGTGACCGTTTACGCATGTTTCATCGATTACGAAAAAGCCTTTGATAAAGTAAAGCACGAAAAACTGATCAACATTCTTAAAGAAATAGGACTGGAACAACGAGACCTTAGAATAATAGCCAACATTTACTGGAACCAAAGTGCTCAAATAAGAATCGATAACACCGCGTCCGACGAGATCAAAATCCTGAGAGGCGTTCGTCAAGGATGCATTTTATCACCACTGTTATTTAATTTGTATTCCGACAAGATATTTCAAGAGGCGTTGGATGAATGTGACGAGGGGATATCTGTCAATGGGATTAATATCAACAATCTGAGGTATGCGGATGACACGGTTCTTGTTGCCGACTCACTGGAAGGACTGCAGGAGCTGGTAAGCCGCGTGACGGCTGCAAGCTCAGAGGCCGGACTTAGCCTGAACGTGAGAAAGACAAAGTGGCTAGCAGTTAGCAAATCAAACAACGTGGACGGACACCTGACAATTAACGGTCAACGAATTGAGCGATTAGAAACTTTTAAATATCTTGGGTGTCAACTAAATGAGAAGTGGGATAGCATGCAGGAGATTCGTGCCAGAATAGAACAAGCTCGTGCTTCGTTCCTGAAAATGCGTAAAGTACTTTGCAGCAGAAATTTAAGCTTGCCTCTGCGCGTCCGAGTGCTTCGCTGTTACGTGTTTAGCATACTGTTTTATGGAATGGAAGCTTGGACTTTGACAGATGCGATGTGCAAAAAATTGGAGGCCTTTGAAATGTGGACGTACAGAAGGCTATTAAGAATCTCCTGGGTAGAAAGAGTGCGTAACACCGAGGTACTTCAACGCCTCGACAAGCAGCTGGAAGTTTTGTTTACACTAAAAAAGCGCAAACTGGAGTATTTTGGTCACATCTTAAGAAATGACAAGTATCGACTTTTAAAGCTTATTATAGAAGGGAAGATCGAAGGACGAAGAGGCCCGGGTAGAAGAAAGATATCCTGGCTAAAAAACTTAAGATAATGGTATGGAGTGAGCACTACCACATTGTTCCGCCGAGCTGTAGACAAGGTTCAGATAGCGCTGATGATTGCCAACGTCCGAGGAGGACAGGGCACCTAAAGAAGAAGAAGAAATGATTGTGTACACGCTTTTTAAAAAGTTGCAGGTCATAGTTAGGGTTTCACGCGAGAGCGAGATTTTTCTCGTCTCGTCTCGCTTTTCCGAGACGAGACGAGACGTTTTGGAAAATATTACAGGCGATACCGAGACCACAAAAAAATAAAATACCTTGGTGTAACTGTAGACAACACACTTGATTTTAAACCACATTTTAACTATATTTACAAAAAAATTGTTAAAAAACTATATTTTTTCTCGATAGTCAGAACACATTTATCATTCCAATCTTCTACCACGGTTTACAGAACAATCATACAGCCACATTTCGATTATTGTTCCAGTTTGCTTTCTCTGCTAGATAATAATAGTGTCTCCGCATTGCAAAAACTGCAAAATCGTGGAATGAGGATCATACTTCAGTGCAACAGATATACCCCTGTTAACTCTATGTTATCAGTTCTTGATTGGATGGCAGTAAAACAGAGGATATTATATTTTTCCCTGATATTCATTTACAAGGTGGTTAATTGTGAACTTCCAACTTATCTCAATGAATTCATAACATTTAATAACCAAATTCACAACTATGAGACTAGGGGTAGGTTTGATTTTCATATTAATCGTACTAGAATGAAAAGAACTATGAATTCATTATTTCACCAAGGTTTAGTTGAGTACAATAAACTTCCCCACATGAACCTATAATATAGGTGACAGACAGTGAAATTAACTGGTTTTTTAATAAATCAGTTAAACATTTTTCACATATATATATGATTATTGTTGATTTAGGTCAGACTTTTTACTTGTCAAAAAAAAAATAAAAATACTATTATTCGAACAAAACGTAAAGTTATTTAAATATTATTCATCAGTAAATATTGGCGATTCATACCAAGTATGCAATATTTGCGCCTTTTATTTTATTTTTTACATACATACATATAGTCACGCCTTTTCCTCCTACTTCCGCTACGGTTCTTACACACACCTTTTGCTTTCTCTACTTTCATCAGTGCTCTCATACATGCTCGTCGGTACTGTTGATACTCTTAACCTGGCCTTACACTTACTACCGGGGTAGCAGCAATTTTTTTAAAACAAAGTTCCGATTAATTAGCAAATATCAAATTATTTGGACCGAAACAAATGTAGATACAACACAAATATCAAAATAGCCATTTTAATCTCGTGCCAAATTAGTTTTGACGAACATATGTTTCGGTGGTTCTTGCCCATTAAATAAAATGTTGTTGGCTTTGTACAACCGAGACTATTATCACATAAATATACCATAAAAAAAATATTCTCCCAAGGGCGTATTCAAAGGTTAAACATTTCCCATGAATTAATTATATCCATCGATACAGTACGCAGAAAATTAAGCAGGACTTTTTGCACACCACTTACATAAGAGGGAGCAATAAAATATTCTTACAATAAATATCACATGCAATAATTTGAAAAAAATATGATTTTATCATTTTATAGTTGAAGTCAAAGATATTTTTTCTATTTTCATAGTTATGTATCTGTATTATTAATACATCTATATACAGGGTGATTCATTAAGAATATTTAATCTCTGAATTGTAGATTCTAGATCTCAAAATATGATGATTCTGACCAACATGCCTTATACAAATATCGATAGTTTCCGAGATACCTACCGAGTGTTTAAAGTTTGAATATGGATTTTGATTTTCGCAATAACTTTTATGTTTTCACAAAAATTGGTAATTTTACGTTTTTTGGCATGAGGATTGCCAATTTGGACACTAATTTACCAGTTGGCGCCCAAAGAAGAGATGTTGAAAATAGAAAGCAGCCGATTAATGAGTTTGTTCAAAGCAAAGGAGTCGCTACAGAAACGTGGGAAAAATACTTTGGAAAGCTATACGATGCTGAGGAAAAACACGAAATAGAATATTATACGGCATCAAGTGCAACAATATCAGAAATGGAAATAAAAGAAAAACTGAGAAAAATTAACAACAGAAAAACACCGGGAACAGACAATATACCAGACGAACTCTTATAACATAATAAAACTTACAGATCTGTTTAATAAAATCATGATCACAACAAAAATACCAAAAGACTGGCATACAAGCACAACAATCCCCATCTTTAAGAAAGGACAAAAAACAGCTCCTGAAAACTACAGAGGAATAACCTTATTGAGTACAACAATGAAACTGTTTACAGGCCTGCTAAAGGATAAACTGGAGAAACACATTGCTAATAGGAAAGAACAACAAGTATTTAGAAAGGGTAGATCGACAACATTACTAAAGCATTTGATAAAGTACAGCTGAACGACGTCACCGACATCCTGATAGAAAAAGAAACACAAGCCAACATAGTAAAGGTAATCTGCAATCGTAATATCGCCAATTCCACTCAAGTTATGGCAGGAAAACATAAAACAAAAAGCATTCCAACACCGGGAGGAATCAGGCAGGGAAATAACCTCAGCCCTTATTTAATATTATGGACAAAATGATAGAAGTAGCGACCTTAAACGTGGGATACAGAATGAACAACAAACATATCAGCACGGTATGCTATTCGCAGAAAACGAAGACGACTTGCAACGACAGCTATTCAAGTTCTATCAAGAGAGTCGACAGAAGCGCGGATATCAGACAAACATGCCAGATCGAGAATATCAACGACTGGTTGCTAAGTAGAAAAATTGAGTTGAATGGCTATATCACACGTATGACAGAAGAACGAATAGTGAAGATTGCCAGAGATAAATCACCTTCGGGGAGGCGAATCACAGGAAGGCCTCGAAAACGTTGGAGCGTCAATCTACCTCCATAAAGCAAGTTACGATGAGGAACAGGTATTATACCTAATTAGAAGAAAAAAGAAAGAAGAAGAAGAGTCGACAACTTAATAAGAGCATATCCATAAAAAAAAACAAAAAGCATGACGATTGCTTAAGAACCACTCAGATACAAGAAGGAATCTAAGAGGCCAAATTAATAAAGCAACAGTAACATCGGGCTGCCTAAGAGAAATTGTATGGGCCAACCAATACATGCGAATGGACAGTAAGATTAAAATCTACAAAGCATGCGTAAGACCCGTCATGACGTACGCAATAGAAGCGAGAGAAGACACGAACAAAACCAAAAGCATGCTACGCGTAGCAGAAATGAGGGTGCTGAGAGCGATAGCCGGAAAAAACCGAAGGGACATAGTAAGATGGGGAAGGCAAAGACGACGGGAATGGTACAACCACGTCAGAAGGATGGGTGATGATAGACTAATCCGTATGGCACTTGAGGGAACATCAGTGGGAAACAGACCATCCGGTAGACCACCAAAGAGATGGAAAGATAGCTGGCAATTCACATCACAAGAATTATTACGACAGCAAGCCAGGAATTAACAGATTATTCTGATCTCAAACGACTAAGGTGAGATGTCAAAAGTTACACATCATATGCGACTACTGCAGGGCCCGCTCGTTTTGTTTTTAAATTCTTTGGTCGTGGAAAAAATATCGTCTGTTACACGGTTAGAATGAAAAAATTTTTTAGTGACTGAATCTACTATTCTGACTTCAACTAAACTTACTTTCCTTTTAAAGTAGGTAATAATTTTTTCAATAGTGACCCCGTGTAATATTTTTCATTCATTCATTTTTTTTTGCACGACCCGACGCATATCTTTAGTTTATAATATGGAAAGTTTGCAAAAATAATTTATTAATAAACTCGCACATTCATCGTGATACAGACGGTCGAAATATCAACGTCCCCTCGTATTCAAAATTTTTGTTACGTAATGTACTCACCGTTATCAATATTCGGATCGTTCGGTAGACACCTCCTGAAGATATATCTCTTGCACATCATCCTAATACCGGGTGCGGCGAAACAGCAGAATAATATGATAATGAATAGAACCGCTATCATGACAATGAGTGTGGCAAAACCTTGTTGGTTTGAATTCGAGGAGTTGCTCTTCGGCGGTGAAGGGGCGTTGTCTGAAAACAAAAAGGCTGTCATTAACATTTTGCGGCGATTGAAAGCGTCGTGCGAATCTCGACTCCGGAGAAAAAAATGTTTTGTTGCTACCTCCAACGGCGTTTTGAAGTTCCGCGATCCCACCAATCATAAAAGTTTATTTTACCTGGCAAATAATTTATTCGCCAGCGAATTTTAAGTAAGCACATTTTCCCTTTTACAAATACCATACGTTTTAAAAATTGACACGATAAACAATAATATACTCATTTCCAAAAAAAAAAAAAACAGACAGAGTTGATCAATTGCAATGAATCTCGATTAGATTAGATTTGATTGGATTTGCGTATATACGGGGTGGGTCATAGCGCAATTTTGTCACGAGAAATTGCGTTGGAGTGCTGGAAGTGTCAACCATTTTAGTACGAAAACACGTTTTTGTTGCTTTAGTAATATTTTTCTATAGAGGTTGTCAGAAACGAACGTAGTCGTGGATCTTGCACCAGGACAACGCACCTGCCCATAACGCGCTGTCCATAGCCGCTAGAGGCACTCCAGTATTCGAACACGCACCTAACTCGCCTGATTTAGCACCTTGAGACTTTTTTCTGTTTCCGAAAGAAATGAAAATCGGCGGAGATCCTAAAAGCTCTTACAAAAGAAGACTTCCAGCATTGCTTTGACCAATGGAAAAAACAAATGGAACAGTGTGTGGCGAGGAGAGAGGGATATAATGAAAGGGAGCATTCGATTGTTAAATAATTTTTAAATTAAAACTATTTTTCATAAGCAGTCTCGTTCTTTAATAGCCACACCTCGTATATCATACATTTAGTCACGCTGTTTTTTTTTAGGGGTAAAGCAGAGACCAATTTTTTTTACGTGCTGCAGTTCTTATCTACATTCGCTTAGGTCGATCTCTACACCGACTTATCCATTCACATTCACTTTATAAATCTATTTCGTCAATCTCATTTCATCCATCCTTCTAACGTGTCTAAATCAACTGAGCATTTCTTTAGCTATCTTTGGTGTATGTTCTTTTACACCACAGCTTTCCTTTATTACACTATTCCTCACTTCATCCATCAAAGTCACTCCAGTCATTCATAAAAAAACATTTTTCGAATTAATTTTAGGTTCAGAGTACAAAAAAACCAATTTTGACATGTTTTTAGTGAAATCTAAGCATTCCTTTATCTATTTTTGTGACCACATCTTTTTTTACCCACAGCGTTCCCTTATCTCACTATTCTCCACTTTATCCATCAGACTCACTCCAGCTTTACTTCGCAGACTCTCACCTCCGCAGCATTGATCTTACTTTCATGCTTCTTCCGTCAAACCCAACATTATAGCTGTTTTAAAAAGTTATGCAGCGACCCTTTTATCTATTTCCCTGCCAACATTCTTTGCCCAATATTACAGTCGTATTTTCCTTCTCTCGTAAACTTTAAACCCAACTATACAAACTTTTTCACTTGTAGATTGTAGATTGTAGGGGGGGGTCGTGAAGGCTATGCTGCCTCTCAAGCACTTCGACCTCTCAGATCTTTTGTGCATAACCCTTAATCTATTCCGAGGCCCGGGATTCCGAGACTTCGTACAAAGTTTATCAGTTTCCTGGGGGCTAAGTTCCTGACATCGAAGGGCTTTGGGAAGGCCTCTTCCAGAAACTTGAGCCTCTTGCAGAAAAGCGCTGGACATTCGCAAAGCAAATGTTCTGCAGTTTCAGCGAAGTTCTCGCAGTGGCGGCACTCTGTTTTGCCCATCTTTTTCAGGTGATACTTCAGCTCTAATTCTCCTTCAATCAGCACCTCGCAGTTAGTCATGCTTTCTTCGCTTTCGAAAACCATTACTTGTCGTCTTGCTTACTTTTACTTAAATACCTTTGATTTTTATGGCATAATGCATAATATTATGCCCATCGCTTGCAACTCCTCCTAAGATGATGCTAATCAACCATGGCAAAGCCACACTTTTTTCGATTTTAAACCAGTCTGTATAAGCTCCGTTTATCCTGACACAAGCAGTGGAATCCTCGTAAAGTGATTTCAGTGCTCGTATTAAACTACCGCTCACCCCATACATAGACAATGTCGACCACAATTCACTCCTTTTCCAAGTCTACGAAAGCGCAGTAGACCTTTTGACTTTTACTATGCCTCCTAATGAAAAGACCTGATCCATACTGATCTCCTTCCTCTTCTTAATTCTGCTTGCACATCCCATATATTTTCATCAGTTTAATTCGTCACTCTTTGCCATTCACTATTCTCCTGGTATGCTGCCTGTTCTCCAGCAAAGGTTAAAAAGTCCTCCAAAAAACACTAAAAATAACTAAGGAAATAGAGAAAGATATAAACATTGGACCCTCCATAAACATGCTAGCTTTCGCTAAAGACATTGTCTTACTGGCAGATTGTAAAGAAAGCCTAATACTATTGGAAAACACTTAAATGAAGCAAAAAAAATTTTACCAGAGAAAAATCAAAATATAAGAAAATAGAAGACAGACATCAGAAAACCTACAAGTAGGAGATCCCCACTTTCATTCGTGCAATGTTTCCAATTACCTGTAGGGGTATTAAAACGGAACAGATCAAAAACAAACTTGCAGCAGCTAATAATGTTAAATAAATTCCTATCTAAAACCACAAGACTCCAAATTTATAAGACAATCATCTTATCAGTCCCGCTTTATGGTTCAGAAGTGCGGATATTATCCAAATCATCCCAGTGACTTTCGAAAATAGATTATAGTTTAAAAAAACTTAAAAACACGCTTTTAGAGTTAATCAAACTAAAAAGTGCCCTCGGCACGTTTCTCACCATTGGATTGGGTGAATTATAATACACCTTCCACTTTCGCTACGGTTCTTACACACATCTTTTGCTTCCTCTACTTTCATCAGTGCTCTCAAACATGCTCGTCGGTTGTTGGTACTCTTGACCTGGCCTTTCTTTAAAACAATTTCAATCTGATCGAGATATGGTCGCCGAGGTCGACCTCTACCGACTTCCGTCCATTCACACTTGCCTTATAAATTTGTGTCGTTAATCTTCCTTTATTCATCCTTTCTACGTGCCCAAACCATCTAAGCATTCCTTTATCTATCTTTGTAACCACATCTTCTTTTACACCACAGCGTTCTCTTATATCACTATTCTTTTCTTTATTCAACCGAGTCACTACGACTATACAATTCTCAGACTACTTATCTCCGCAGCATTAATCCTATTTTCATGTTTCAGTTGCCAAAATCAACATTCACTACCATACATAAGTGTAGGAACCAACACACCTCTATGCACAGCCTTGTGCCTTTTTTGACACTGTCCGGCTGCTCATAAAGCTATGCAGTGCCCCATTCATTTGTTTTCCTGCCAACACCCTTCACTCAGTATCACTGTCAAACTTTCCATCTTTCGTAAACTTTGAACCCAAGTACACAAATTCATTTACTTGTTCTACTCTTTCTCCCGTTTGTCATGCTTTCTTCTCTTTCAAAAATCTTTACTTTCGTTATACTTACATTTATTTTCATTCCTTTGATTTTCAGGGCATCATGCATAACATTAACCATTGCCTGCAGCTCCTCTTCAGATGACTCTAATATGACTTGATCATCGGCGTAAAGAAGGCATTTGACGATCAAATCATTCATTTTTAATCCATACGCACTATCTTTTAAATTTTTTAAACAACCGTCTATGTAAAAGTTAAACATCCATGGTGAAGCCACACATCCCTGTGAATTATAATATGACATTGGAACTGCGCGCATGCGTAGTATACGCACTAGTTCTATCTCTCTTACTCTTATTCAAAGGATCCCTGAAGAAATTTATGAATCCTGGCAAAAGTAATCAGAATAATCTGATATTTTGATCGAAATATTGCAGTTTCGTCGGTCTTTGACAAGTGTGCGAAGTTTAAATTAAATCTGATCGCTTAAAGTAGGGCAAAATCGAAGCCAAAGAGCCAGTTACAAACAAGAGGATTAGAAAAAACTCTTTAGAGAAGAAGAGTTTACTAGAATTCAAATGGTACTAGATACACATAAGTCAGTTGACACTAGCTTATGATGTTTGTTGTTATCTCAGAACAATGAAAGTTAACCACAGAACTGCGTGTATTCGTGTAAAAAGATGGTGGAAGCACGACCATCGTACAGTGATGTTAGTGATTTGTTTGTTTTGTGCAATCGACATGCGCCCAAGGAGTATGAAATAGGAAATAGCAAAAGCAAAAGTCTGCAAGTCAGTATATTATTTTGCAAAAGATTAAACAGTGGCGGGTTTAAAAATAAATTCACCCAATTCCCCAAAACAGGGAGGGGAGTATGATATACGAATCTTTGCCCAGTGTAAGTAATTGGGAGGTAGATAGGTCATATCTCTAATATGTAATTTATGTTCTCTCTCTCGGTCTTTCTTGTTTATTTAATCGGAAGTTGTTTTTGCAGATAACAAAAAAAATAAATCAAAACTGTGTGCGAGCAGTAAAGTTTTATAAATTGCCGAATAACAATCGCATTGAAAATATACAAATGTGAAGATTATTGACTATTTTACAAACATTTAGAATTTAACCAGAAACAATAAGCGCTTATGAAAATAAACGTAAAATTTTATGAAGCTATTACTCGAAGGTGATGTTTGTTTGTACAACATGGCTAGTTAATGTGTTTTGAAAATCCTTTTTTTCGTCTTCTAAATTTGCCAAGAAACAAAATGACGGACGGTTGTGGTGACGAGAAACTCGTTTTTCCCAATTATTTTCACAATTTTAACTTTAATAAAAAAAAAATCTCGAGCAAAAGTCGTTGACACTAAAAAACCCTACAAAATCGCGTCGATTGGTCTGGTAGTTTCCTTGTAAAACCGAAAGAAAAACTTAAAAATAGTTTTTTTTTTAAATTTGTAATAACTTTTACGGGAATTAAGTGACAACATTGGAAATTTTAAAAAATATGCTGCTTGATATGCTTACAAAATACCAACAACCTGGATTCCAAGAAATTAATAATTCCGGTTTAAATTCTACAAAATCCCTTGTAATCTAGAAGAGTTCTAATATTATATACAGCTAGCGGATTCGGCAGACGTTGTCTTGCCTGCTTTGGAAAAATCATAATCAAACACAGACACCCCAAAAACTATAAGTTCGACACTAATATCGGCGTTTTTAATAGTTTTTATATTCCATCCCCTTCTCACCCCTTTCGTGGGAAAGCTTACAAAATTGGAAATGTCACTATCAAACTTAGAGACCCCAAAATCTATGAATTCGACACTAATATCGGCCATTTTTGATAGTTTATATATTTCAACCCCCTCTTACACCTTTCGTAATGACTTATCGGGATAAAAACTATCCTATCTCTCCAGCTGGAGCAATCAATAAACGCTTACAAAATTTCCTTAAAATCGAATTATTAATTTTACACTAGTATCAGCCCGTTTTAGAAAGTTTTTATATTTCATCCCTTTCCCACACCTTTCGTTGATCCGATAGCTATCAAACTTTACAGGAACACCCGCCGGGATTTTTATTTACATATATAGAACCATCAAAAAAAGCATCGAAGATATTTACCGGAGAAACAAAATACAAGCCAAAATTAATGGCACAACTACCGAAGAAATTCCTGTAAATAGTGGTATTCGACAAGGAGATTCCCTTAGCCCCTTATTGTTCAGCATCGTTATGGACGAAATAATAAAAAGCACTCGTAACCTGAAAGGGTATAAAATGGGGAACAAAGACGTCAAAATTCTATGCTATGCCGATGATGCTGTTCTGATTGCAGAAAACGAAGATGACCTACAGAGATTACTATTCAAATTTAGCACAACGGCAAAAAGTCTCAAAATGAAGATATCTGCAGCAAAAACGAAATGCATAACCACCTCAAAAACACCTATCAGATGCAAACTGGTTGTGGATGATAAAATTATACAACAGGAGATGAAATTTAAATACCTATGCATAGAAATAACAGGATACGGTGACATCGAGGCGGAGGTAAGAAACCAAGCGGCAAAAGCAGCACGAACCTCAGCTTACCCGAACGATACAATCCTCTGAAACAAATATATCGAAATCGAGGCCAAATCCCTAATCTACAAGGCGGTCATCCGACCTATATTAACATACACAGCGGAAACTAGACCAGATACATCGAACACAAAGAGAATATTAGAAACCACCGAAATGAAAATAGTGCGCAGGATCGCTGGAAAAACACTTTTTGACAGGGAGAGAAGCGAGGACATTAGAAGTACATGTAAAATAGACAACGTAAACGAATGGATACTGGGAAAAAAGAGAGAGTGGAACGAACACATAGACCGGATAAATGACGACAGAATGGTCAGAATAACTAGAGTCACCCTTAGGGCGCCGAAGCGTTGGAAGACCCCGCAAGAGATGGAGCGACAACCTTTCTAACAATTGAACGGCAGAGAATACGAAGAAAAACAAGCAAATTGCTTACATTAAGGAATTAATAAGAAGAAGAAGATATATAGATTTTAACCCTTGCCGATTATGTAAATTATATTATGTACCTAAAATCGGGAATAAAAAGTTTGGTTAGCGTATCTTTTTTAAATGCTTAAGTTATTGAACAACGGCCATTGCAATTCAATGATACATTGAGAAAAGGTAGCTTATCTTTGCTTTTTTACGAAGAAGAGGGTCCAGACTCCGTACTAAGTCTATAAAGGGACGCATTTCCATACGCCAAATCTCAACTTGATGCTAAATCTGTAAAGACTCTTCGTAGAGGTGCGCTAGTCCCCATGCTCAGTCTATGGAGCCTCATACTTCGTCTATGGAAAATAGTCAGCTTCATGCTTAGACTATGAAGAGCGGCAAGCTCTATGCTCGATCTAAAAAGAGGAGGCCAGTCCGATGCTAAGTCTCTGGAGAAGGGTCAAATGTATACATTGAGAAGTTATAATCTGTCCATTGTGCAGATTGCAAAGTTCTATACATTGTTAAAAAAAACCAGATCAATTAAACTACGATTCATGCATCTAATACGATGATAGTTTACGAATTGTTGTCCCTAACATAGTTAAATGCGTTGAATGACAAATGCAAATAAAGTGTCAGGCAAAAGCTTATTGTATGACCATTAGTGTGTGCCAATTAGCATCAGTTCGTGTATGTTAAATATTAATTTTTTTCCACTACGGTGTGCGCGAGGAGGTGGTATTAGCGGGGACAGCAATGTCAAACTTATCTGGGTTACTTCAGACACATCACTAGACAAGATCAAGACAATCTAGAAAGACTTATCGTGCAGGGCAAAGTGGAAGGTAAAAGGCCAAGAGGAAGATCTCCATTACGATGGATAGACCAAATTAAAGAGATTACAGGGAAAACCTTGCAGACAAATTTAAGAGTAGCGGAAGACCGACAGCAGTAGAGACAATCGACTCATCAATGCTCATAGACGATGATGTCACAACTCTACAGCAATGAAGATATGACTAAGAAGAAGAGGCGATTTTATAAAATGGACAAAATTGAGATAAAAGGTAATCAAGAACTGGTCACGATATTTCAAACTGGGAAGAGAGTCCTGTCAACATGCACCAGGTGATGAGTCCCAAAACTGTGGTGACCAAAGAAAATGTAAATTTAGTCCATGACATGGTGTGGCCTACTTTATTATGTTCATTACATAAAAAAAATAGAACACAATGTGCTGACGGCAGCTGTTCGCCGGAGAACAGATAAAGTGAGTTCGAATTATTTACGGCTCTAAGATTGAAAATTCAAATTCATTAAGGGCGCCACCCAATTTAGATATAGCTATACTATATTTGGATAATTGAGAAAACCAAAGATCTATCTTTAACAAAATACCTAAAATGACATAGTATTAAATTTTCTTAGACATTCAGGCTGGGCAAATAGGAGAATAAAAAAACATATCACATATAAGAATATAATTAAATGACAGAAGAATTACGGTCAAGGTTATAGCAGAAACATGTAGGTTTTCTGTTGGAAGCGTTGAAAAAATTTTACATCAGGAATTGGATCTCAAAAAACTCTCTGCACGTCAGGTTCTACGAATGCTGACGGCAGACCAGAAGCGTGTTCGCCAGGTTGCAGCGGAGACAAATTTGGAGATCATTAACAGGAATTCCGATGAATTTTAGCGAAAATTTCTTACGGACGACGAAACATTGGGTTCATCACTTTGATCCAGAATCCAAAAAACAAAGTATGAATGACGGCATGGGGTTTTCTTCCTCCTTAGCAAATTTCGTGTTGTCCCATCAGCTGGTAAGATCATGGCTACAGTTTTTTGGGATTACGCAGGTGTTATTTTCGTGGATTATTTACCGCGTGGGCGCACCGTAACAGGTGAATATTATGCGACTTTAATACCAAAAGTACGCGAAGCGATCAGAGAAGAGAGAAGAGGAATATTGAGTCGAGGTGTGCTCTTTCATCAAGACAGCGCTCCGGCCCACAAACGTTGTGTTGCCATTAACAATACGGAATTTAAAAATTTTAAACAACCCCTTTTTTTTACAGATTTTGCCCCCAACGATTTCCATCTATTCCCAAAATTAAAAGAACATCTTCGTGAAATCCGTTTTCGTGATGATAACGAAGTAATATCGGCGGCAAATGAATGGCTGAAGACTAAAAGTTCTGAATTTTTTTTCAAAAGGGTTTGAAACACTTCAACACCGATATACCGAGTGTATAAACGTTGCAGGTGACTTTGTTGGAAAATAAATTAGTTTCATTCTTCTAATGTGTTTGCTTCTATGTTAGGGACAACAATTCGTGAACTATCCTTGTACACTTTTAGGTGGACTGCATTCTTAAAATTCTTAGTTTGGCACATTGCAAGTACCTACCGAACGTAAACACCTTATTTTTATAGTTGAAATAAACCTCATTACAACTTTTTATTTTCTCGACTAAAAATATCAGCCATCGTTCCGACTCCGACTATTTTGAAACACACACACACACACACGGTGTGACAGTGATTGAGAGGCTTTTCAATGATCTCAACTAGATTTCGCTAACAAAAAAACCGATTCGCATATTTGCTAGCAAGCGAAACACGAATGTTATTGTAGTAACTAATAAATGCTGTCAGAAAAACTAAACTAACTGGTTTCTTGTCGGCGAAGTCGATTTTTCGAACTAAACTGAGCGGTTTCTTTTCTTTATTCATGCTACTCCTCGGTTCTCAGTCTACAAAAGACAAACTTACATTTGAATTGTTGATACAAATGAAACATATGCCTAATTTTTATATCAAATCTTTCTATCAACTCCGTAACCTTCAATGAATCAAAGTTTGTCTTTTGAGCAGATAAGTATGTCGTTCTGTGATGGATTAAAATTTAGAACATCCCAAAGGGATAACCAATAAAAGTGACTATTTTAACTATGCATTTAACGTGAGTCTCTCTTTTGACTAGTACAGTACCATCTGTCACGCCATTGTTGTTTTTTATGGAGATATTTATTCTTCTCTTCTTCAAGTGCCGTATCAGATCCCCCTGACGTTGGCAATTACTTGGGCAAGTCTTTCTCGATTCTGCGCCAATCAAAACAGTTCCTCTGTGCTGCGTATATTTTCAGCATCTGGTGTAAACAAACAATCAAAAAGTTTTTTAATCGATTTAATGGAAGTTTCTCACGAAAACACCGAACCGGATAATTTTTTCGTAAATGAAATTTCAAACATTAAATAATAAAACAGCCAGTTTATTGTTTCGATGTGCATATACAGTCCATCAATTTACGAGGCTCACCTGTTCAATGTTTGGCGTCTTAATATTTTTCAGATAAAACAAGTGAAACGAAACTAATATTTACGGATAGCGGGGATGATTAATCGCTCGGGATTTTTTCACAGCGGCGTAGCAAATTATTATCATCTCGACGACAAATTTATTTAAATGCTTGTTAAAGAGTACACCACTGATCGAATATGTCATTACACAAAAGTTCGCGATGTCATTTATTGCTTCCATACGATTTCAATCTCAATAAACGGCGTCTTTGTTTATTTTTTTGTATGGTTTCTATTTTATCGTAATGATGACATTTAATTGTGCGAGTGCTAGTTTTGTAAATAGTTACAGGAATAATTTCTAAAGTATCTAAATGCGTCCTGTGCTAAGAAAATATCGCCAACATACTTACATACTTTTTATTAAATTGGATATAAGGAGTAGGCTTGTTAGCAGAGGCGTAGGGATTAGAATTAAAAATATACGATAACTCGATACCAGAATCATTCGAATAATATTGTAAAGATTTTGCGATACGCCACTGGAATGTACGTAAGCAAGATGGGCGGTATGGAGACGTCACAACCAATGACAAGGATGTTTCACTACCTTCCCGATCAATCTCGAATTTTCGATAGAACAATTTGGATACGGCTAGAAGCTTCTCGTCTTTTCCCGATTCAACGATAAATATGTAAATTGGCCTTCGTTCGCGGGAGTTACTCAGTTTTCTAAACAAAATGATTGTGTTTGCTAGTTGACATAAATTGTATTGTTACAAATACATTACATTACATTACATTTTTGCGGTTGGGCCTTTGGTATCGGCACCTATGTCACCTAGATCTTTTGATCCTCTGTGACTACCGATGTGTCTTCAGGGCATCAGAATTCCAGTCCGATGGTTTTGGCAAACCGCAGGATTTCTGTTGGCCCTGTCTCATTTAGATCACTTAGATCCATTATCATGCGGTCTCAGGTTTGGTACCTGTACACCGCTAGCATCGGGCAGCACCACAGATTGTGTATGTTGCTCTCTTTATCTTCGCCGCATAGTCGGCAGTTTTTCTCAGCCGCCAGTTTAAGTTTGAAGAGGTGCGCCCTTAGTGCGATGTGTCCTGTGAGCAGGCTAAGCGTGCTGCATAGCCTACTCCGGTTCATCGTCCAGAGTGCGTCTGCCCTCTTCTGTAGAGGTTTTTTCATTAAGTGTCTTAATGTTCTGCAGCCAGTATTTGCATTCCACTAAGCGAAATATTCTTCTTCAATTCATGTTTCGCTTTGGAAATTGGCAATCCGACCAATTGGCTTCTTGGTTCCACAAGGGTTCTATTTTTTGCCAGTTCAACAGCTACCTCGTTGTCATTTATCTCTGTGTGCCCAGGAACTAACGATCTCAAAATACGTATGCTGAGATGCTACATATTCACCATCTTACTATACGGCATAGAAGCAGCCACATTGACAAAAGTCATGATGAGAAAAATAGAAGCATTCGAGATGTGGCTATACAGGAGAATACTGAGAATATCTTATATGGACAGAATTACAAACGAAGAAGTACTAAAAAGACTCTCAAAAGAAACAGAAATTAATAAAGAAATAAAAATCAGAAAATTACAATATCTGGGCCACACTATGAGAGGAGAGAGATACCGAATGCTACAAGTGGTGATGCAGGGAAAGATTGCAGGGAAGCGCAGCGTGGGAAGAAGACGAATGTCGTGGCTCCGCAACCTGAGAGAATGGTTCAACTGTTCATCAAATCATCTTTTCAGATCAGCAGTCAACAAAATGCAAATAATCATGATAATCGCCAACCTTCGACGGAAGACGGCACCATAAGAAGAAGAAGCCCAGGAACTCATGTAAGAGTGACCTTATTTGCAGTCGCTAACTCCGTGAGGGCTTGCATGGAGTCCCACACCACCGATGATGTTGTGGTGCTACTCAAGAGGGCCCCAATGGCCGCGCGACTGTCAGTGAGAATATCAATCTCACTGTTGGTCACTCTGCTTTCTGTCAGGTGCGTGGCACACCTGAGTATGGCATAGACCTCGACCTGGAAGACCAAGGCGTGTTTCCCTAGGGGTATGCTTTCCCTGTGGTTGCAGGATGATCCAAACACACCTGCCCCGTAGCGTCCCTGGTACCCTGATTCGTCAGTGTACCATCGTTTCACTCCTGGGCTGGTCAATGGTGTTTCTTCAACCAGTCATTTCCGCAGTATTAATTCTATTTTCATGCTTCTTCTGCCAAGCCCAACATTCCCTGTCAACACCCTTCGGTCATACTCTTAAATAAAATTCCCATTTTTTATTCCCCCCTGTACACCGTTTGAATATTTGAAAATTTGATGGCGCCAATGTAATTTGTAATGCACCAACTTTTAATAAGGATAAAATGTTCTGACGAAACAATAATAAAATTTTAGCTACAAAGTGCGGACTTTTTGGCACTCACAGTATATCCTGGATTTTATGTGTCATTAACAACGGCCATAAACGAACAAGTTAACATACACTGCGGAAATAATCCATTATTGTGGAACGTAAAATAATTAATTTCGACAAATATACATTTTTATGGATACCAAATCGGCGCTGTTCGATGGATGAGTCATAAATTCGAGAGTTTGAGTGCTCAAGCAGCCGATAGTTTAAGTTTATGTGTAATAGGAGACTTTTGGCGAACAAAAGGTCGTGCACCCTTTGGTATTGATGGTTCTACGATTCTTTTGAAGCGCTGTTGCGACAGACTCAATTTTTTCTAAAACGCAGACCATTTCATGTTCTACAATTAGTATATGTTATTATTAATTTACCCGGAGATATTAAAACTGATAAACGAGAACAACCTCGATTTACTTGTATCCTTGTTTAATAAAATTTACGAGACAGGAAGAATACCAGACGAATGGATGGAATCGATCTTCGTACCCTTACCAAAACAACCACACTCCCACAGATGCGAATACTTTAGACTGATAAGTCTTGTGAGCCATGCCCTTAAGATACTATTAAAAATTCTACTTAACAGGCTATTTAGAAAATGCGAAGCAGAGATAGGACATGATAAGTTCGATTTAAGGAGTAGTATGGAGCGCTGTTTAGCCTACAAGTGTTATGCCAGAAATGTTACGACCAACAGAAAGACATCTTTTTCTGTTTTGTTGACTTTGAGAAGGCCTTCGACCGAGTGAAGCATTCAAAATTGATAGATGCCCTACGAAATATAGGTCTAGATGGCAAGAGCTTAACATTAATCAAAAACTTATACCGGTATCAAGTGGCCAAAATTCGAACAGAAGGAGAAACTTCTTCTTCTTTTTAGTTGTGCCGTATCCGCTCAGCGAACGTTGGCTATCATCATAGCAATCGAGACCTTGTTAACAGCCGCTCGGAAGAGTTCACTAGACGTTTTGCCGTACCACTGTCGTAGGTTTTTTAACCATCATACTCTTCGCCTCCCTGGACCTCTCCTACTGTTCACCTTACCCTAGATAATGAGTTGGAGTAATGCATATTTCTCATTTCGCATTATGTGTCCCAGATATGTAAGTTTTCTTACTTTAATTGTCTTCATGAGTTCTCTATCTACTCCCATTATTCTTAAAACTTCATTATTTGTCACATGGTCTGTCCAGCTAATTTTAAGGATTCACCTGAACACCCACATTTCAATTGCTTCAATTTTCTTGCTAGCAGCTTCCGAGAGTGTCCATGCCTCTACGCCGTACAGTAACCTCTAACAGCATAAATATTGGGAAAGGAGTAAGACAGGGATGCGTATTGTTACCCATATTGTTTAATCTATATTCCGAGCTTCTGTTCAAAAAGGCTCTTGGGAAAGTTAATGAAGGTATAAAAGTAAATGGCGTTCGGATAAACACTATTGGGTACGCCGACGACACCGTATTAATGGCAGATACGAAGATACCGGCTTACAAACTATTCTAGATCAGCTAAATGAGACAACCATTATAAATACTTGGGATGCTGGATAGACATATGGTCAGTCCTTCTGTATGAAGTAGAGACATGGACCTTAAGAATAACGAGCATGAATAAATTGGAAGCTTTCGAGATGTGGGTCTATCGACGCATAATAAAAATACCATGGACAGCAAGAGTGCGGAATGAAGAGGTCTTACGCAGAGTGAACAGAGACAGAGAGCTTCTCCAGGTTATCAAGCGGAGGAAGGCAGCATACCTGTGCCACTTATTACGCAATCCCAAATATTATATCCCCCAGCTCATAATTAAAGGTAAATAAGAGGGTAAAAGAAGTTTAGGCAGAAAGAAACTATCATGGCTGAAAAACATAAGATTGCCACGTCTTATTCGTTCTTTATAGAGTACTCTGCCAGCGGTCTCTCTACTGGCAAATTATGCCCGAGCTCAGCCGTAGAGGGTAGAAGAAAAAAAAATATAAAAGTGAGCCGCGCCACCGACTTAGACGGTTCAAGCCGGAAACCCCTAGGTCTTATAGGCACTAGCAGAGCCACACGATAAACAACTGAGATTATGGTGAACTAAATAAATGAAATTATAGCTAAAATATATTGGATACTTTACTCCTACAATAAATCAAAGTACACAGCTCAATAACAAAATTATAACAAATATAGTCAAAATCAACAGCTAACAATAAATCAAAGTACTCAGTTCAATAATAACATTATAACAAATATAGTCAAAATTAGCAGCTAACAATAATAAATTAAAACAAAACTTAATCGTGGTGTCAAAAATAAGTCACGTCGTTAAATATTTAAAAATAAATCACTTGTAACCTTTGGGTATACGAATGCACTACTCCTGTGGCCGGTTTGGTTATGGAACGACACCTGCTAATTAACAATGGCTTCCCTCAAATAAATCCCGCATGCGGTTATTTTAACTCGACACCAAAATCCAAAATATCAACAACGAAGGTAAGATAGAATGGTCAAGTTAAACTCTCACCAAACGACTCCCCAGACTGTCACCACGCGACTAGCTACTTTCCAGGCCGGATATCAAGAAATGACACGGAATCGACGTCAAACAAGAATATTCGCAAGTACATGTTCCATACTAAGAATCGCGCTCGTCCGTGTTGATAGCCAGCCCCATCCACACAGAAATGCAAACCAAACAATAATATAACCGACAACACACAACAATCGAGGCCAAAAACCAAAGCAAAATCTAATGACGAAAACACCCCACTCAATCTCCAGCGATCAACAAAAATGCCACAGCCATTAACAATCGAATCCTATCACAATAAGGTATGCAACACTATTTACAACGAATGATATATTTAAGTAACAACAAAATACGGCACGCGACACTATTTAAGAGTACCTGAGGAATACAAAACTATCAGAGACACAATTATAATGGAACTGTAGAAGGGAAAAAAAGGCACGTTACAAGATATTGAACAGATCTAGACTTTGATGACTTGATAAGAGCGGCGGAGGATAGAGAGGAGTTTGCTGTTGTAGTCGCTAACCTCTATTAGTGGAGATGGCACCCAAAGAAGAAGATTATTATTATTATTTAATACCTGCGTGAGCGACCTACTGCCACGTTTGGCAACGTTGCTAAGTGTCTACAAGCAAGTCCACCAACATGTAAATTTAATACGCAAAAATAAGCAACGAGAAACTGTGTTTGCATCTAGTACAAATTACCCGCAACAAATGCCACACTAATTTTTTCACGGTTATAGAAATGATTAAAAGTAAATTCAAAAAAAAAACTACTTACTAAGTTTCCTTTGCAAGTCCATTCTTCCGAAGAAATTGAAGGCATTGATATGTATATTATGTGTACACTAAAAACTCTCACAAGGCGTTGGAGAATTCGAAAATTCTATGGCCGAACTCCAAGTCTGTTGTCTAAATATACACACCATCATTGTACTAGGATTTTGGTATGTGTTTTTTTATTTTTTAAACTTAAAACAATAGACAATTGTTTACCGACTACACATCGACAAATTTCTCATTAGAACACAATTTGGAGGGTAACTTGGGCAGTAATTTCGCGTTTAACTTTTTTAGGAATAACAACACACTGTAACTTAAATTAAAAAATAACAATAAATCAAAATTCCCCGAGTATGTGAGTATCAGTTTGTTAATACTGATCTTAAAGAGTTTAGAGCATAGAGATCTACATAGACTGAGCATGGGATTTTACCCTATCTCCACAGACTGAGCATGGAAAGTTTACCCCTTCTCATAGACCGAGCATAAGATTTTGGCATCCTCTCCATAGATTGAGCATGGAGTTGATACTTCCCATATACTGAGTATGGAAGATTTTCCCTTCTTTATAGACTAAGCATAGTGATTTTATTCCTTTTACGTAGACTGAGCAAGGAAGGATAACTATTTTTAAGCATTGGATTTCACCCCATCTCCATAGATAGCATGGAAAGATGACCGCTTTCTATAGAATAAGCATGTAAATTTAGCATGGGAGCTAACCCACACGTGATCAGATCTACAGCTAAAGCACTATGTTTCTCAGCTGCGAAGTACACTTGCCAGGTATGGAATAGATCCTCAAGTACGAAACATATAAACGTTGCACTAAACAAAACATATCGTCTCATATTTGGCTGTATCAGGGCTACACCACTGGGATACCTCTACAATGCGGCTGGAAGCGAGGCCCCCGCGGCTCGCCGACTAGCGATAGAACATACTGAGAGATTCAAACAAACTTTCGACAACCGCCACCTGTTGTACAATGCTCCGGAACCAATAAGACGACTAATATCACGAAAGAGTTTCCTGGGTGTAGTCCCTATGGAGCCACAGGAAATATATCCTCTACGCCAGGAATCTCCACCAGGCTATCATCTGGAATGGAAAAATTGGAAAACTTGGAAAACTTTGAACCGCCTTAGATCAGGAGTCGCCCCCGCAAAGACGGAACTAGCAAAATGGGGGACTATGGGACTATGGAACACCTATTAACCTGCAAGAACTGCTCAAACTCCTGCTCCCCCGAAGATTTATGGCTTGCCACAGATAATACTTTGGACGTGGCCCGGTATTGGGCCGATAGAATTTGATATGGATTCGGATACGAAAAAGTAAAAGTAAAGTAAGCATCATCTCCATAGACTGAACATCAAGCTAATACTTTTCATATGAAAGGATTGCACTTTTTATAGACTAAGCATTGGGATTATACCAATTTTTCATAGACTGAGCATAGGAGGATAACATTTTTCTTCATAAAGCATGGGGTTAGCCCCCTCTTTATAGGGGTACACAAGGGGTAGACACCCTTTCTGAGTATTGAGTAGGTTCCACCTCGTCATAGGCTGAGCAGGGGATTTTACCACATTTTCATAGACTGAGTTTGGCCTCCTCTACATAGACTAAGCATAAAGCTAACACACTTCATAAACTGAGTGTGGAAGGTTGGCTCACGTCTATAGAATAGGATGAGATTAACCCTCGCTCGAAAGACTGACCTCGGGAGTTTGGTCTCCTCTCCATAAACTAAGCATAAAAGTTTTGCATTTTATCTAAAAATCAAGACAGACTGGGCATGTGAGTTTGGCCACTCTTTGTAGACTAAAATGAATTAAGGATAGAGAAATGAGGGTATCCAAAACTCAAATTAAAAAAACCGAGGTAGTTAAGTGTTTTTGAAAAAGAAAATTGGTGTCGATATGAATTTTTTATTGTTGAAAAACTATTAAATTTTCACCGGTCGAATTTAAGTATTATTTTAGTGTAGCGAGATTTTTGATCATAATTTTTTTTTTATTGAGAAAATGAGTTAAATGATAACTATTTAAAAGAATTTATAACTTTCAACCAGCTTTCGAAATAAAATTAACAGCGAAAAATTACGTTGATGTGAAAATATACATAGAGAGTCATTAATACGAAATCATAAAAATCCAACAGGAAAAAATATGTAGTTGTGAAAATTACGAAATAATAAAAATCCAAGAAGGACATATTATTTACCTGTGAAAAACACATACAGGGTCTTTTACTACAACGAAATAAAAAATCCAACAGTGAAAATGTATGTAACTGTAAAAAAAATTACAGGGTCTTTCATTATTATACATATAGTCACGCCTTTTTTCCGTGAGGGTAGGCAGAGATCACTCCCTTCCACTTCCGCTACGGTTCTTACACACATCTTTTGCTTCCTCTACTTTAATCAGTGCTCTCATGCATGCTCGTCGGTTGTTGGTACTCTTGATCTGCCCTTTCTTCAAAACAATGTTGATCTGATCGAGATATGTTTTCGAGGTCGACCTCTACCGACTTGTTCATTCACACTCGCCTTATAAATTTGTTTTGTCAATCTTCCTTTATGCATCGTTTCTACGTGTCCAAACCATGTAAGCATTCCTTTGTCTATCTTTGTAGCCACATCTTCTTTAACACCACAGCGTTCTCTTATCTCACTATTCTTTACTTTATCCAACCGAGTCACTACAGCTATACTTCTTAGGCTACTCATCTCTGCAGCATTAATCCTATTTTCATGCTTTTTCTGCCAGACCCAACATTTACTACTATACATAAGTATAGGAACCAACACACCTTTATGCACAGCCAGGCGTGCCTTTTTTTGACACTTTCTGGCTGTTCATAAAGCTATACAGTGCCCCCATTCATTTGTTTTCCTGCCAACACCCTTCGCTCAATGTCACTGTTATAATTTTCATCTCTCGTAAACTTTGAACCCAAGTACACAAATTCATTTACTTGTTCCACTCTTTCTCCCTCAATCATCGGCGTAAAGAAGGCATTTGTCGATCAAATCATTCATTTTCAATCCATACGCACTCTTTTTTAAATCTTTTAAACAATCGTCTATGTATAAGTTAAACAGCCATGGCGAAGTCACACATCCCTGTCTCACACCCTTTTTGATGTTAAACCAGTCCGTGCAAGCTCCGTTTATCCTGACACAAGCAATGGAATCCTCGTAAAGAGATTTCAGTGCTCGTATTAAACTACCGCTCACCCCATACATAGACAATGTCGACCACAATTCACTCCTCACTACTCTGTCATAGGCCTTTTCCAAATCTATAAAAGCGCAATAGACCTGACTTCTGTTTATAAAATAATAAAAATACAACAGAGAAAAATTATTTAGCTGTGAAAATATATATACAGGGTCTTTCAATATTATGAAATCATAAAAATCCAACTGGGAAAAAATACATATAGGGTCTTTTATTATTAGGAAACCAAAAAAAATATTTTTAATTATCTTGGAGTTTAGTTGGGATGTGGATCGGTATTTTAGAAAAAACTGTGTTTTTTGCCAACGTTTCGAATTTTATTAAATTCTTCATCAGGGCTCAAAAATCAATTTTGTTTTACGTTTTATGTTGGTATGTTTTTTGAAAAATTTAATTTGAACAAGAGATAAACTACTTTTTGTCTACTTTTTATTGTCTTAATTTTAGCATTTTGATATTTGTCTTTTAAAGGAGCAACAAATCGTTTTATTTTCAAATTAATTGCTCTTAAGTTACAGGTGTGCATGTTGTATAATCCCCGTACGAAAAACTTACCACTTTTTCTAGTTTGATCAAAAAATAAATCTAAAAAATTACGACCCCAAAAAATAGTAAATAAAAAAAAAGAATCGCACGTCCAAGTTACCCCCCGGCGATGCAAACAACCAAATGACGATCGATCGTGGTACACACAAACACACACACAGCACACCTTGCTTTACGCGAACCGTACGGAACACTGCATCGGTCGTCTTTTTTTTTTGTTATTATCCAGCACGCGACGCCGAAGTAACGTCACGATGCCGAGCGCCTATTTTAGCCCAGTTCTAAGGGACGCCGGTCGGCGGGGCGGGGCGAACGCTCCCACAGCTCTAGGTCGACGGAAGGGATGAATCTGGGGTACGATCGTGGAAAAGTGGGTCAAGTTCAGGGTTACGTGCAAAAAAAAATTATCTATCCCTCTTTGTACGCACAAAATACTCTCAGTCACACAATTAATAATTATTATTATACCGTCTAGGCATCTTTTAATGAAATTTTAGATGAAATATAGAGGAACTTGTTTCCATGCTGTGATTACTGCATTTTAAAGTTCCCTCACAGGTTTCTTGGTGCAAGTATTTGACGTTTAACATTTTTCTTGAGGTGATATCATAAAGACCAGATTTTTACCAATCAAGGACAACGCCACACAACAATACAGAATTAGAACTAACAGGGAAGTGCAAGAACTATATAACCAACCAGATATAGTAAAAATAATGAAGGCAGAGAGATTTTTTTTTTTTTAAATATTTCAAAAAGGGTAGACCTATCGTGTGGGCCGCACTGCGACTATTAGAACGGGAAGAGATTATAGAAAGAAAATAATTGTGGACACGCTTTTTAAAAAGTTGCAGGTCATAGTTCTCTGGAATAACTGATTTTGGAAGCTTATTCCATTCCGTAGCAGCCCTGTAAAAAAAGGATTCTTGATGAAGATTGGTCCTTGTAGTGTCAAGCTTGAGAGTAAATGTGTGAGACTGATCAGCGTGCCGAGTTCTTCGGCCGAATGTGGCCAATGGTGGTACAAGAGTTTTTATTTCTCTGGAGCATCTGCCATGGAAATATCTGTAGAGCAATGACTGGTCTGCAACTCTTCTTCTATGTTCTAGAGGGTGAAGGGTATCTGTGAGAGTTGAGCTGTTTATCAGGCGAATGGCTCTTTTCTGAATGGAATCTAGAAGACGAAGAGAATGCCTTGGTGCTGAACCCCAAATGTGCGAGCAATACTCCAGTAGAGGTCGGATTTGAGCCTTGTACGTCGTCAACAGTTGATCAGGAGTAAAAAACTTTCTGGCTTTCCACAGAAAACCTAGCCTCTGGCTTGCCGACTTTGCGATGTTAGCAACATGGTCATGCCATGACATATTATTGGACACCGTGACTCCCAAAATCGAGATGGAGGGACTTGGTTCAAGGGTATTTCCGGACATTGTGATAGAATGATTTGAGAAATTCACTTTCTTGGAAAACGTGGCACTTTGTGTTTTCTGGGCGTTGAACTGAACAAGATTGTTTGTTCCCCGCTCGACGATTGCTTTAAGATCTCTATTGATGAAATCAATCTGTTCCTGCCTGAGTCTATTTGTATCATTCACCGAAAGTGATCGATAGGATGTGAAAGTTGAGACAAGTGTGCTATCGTCTGCGAAACTGTAAATGGGGTTTGTGGTGGTTTTCAAGAGGTCGTTGATGTGTAAAAGAAATAGGGTGGGGGACAGGATGGAACCCTGGGGGACCCCGGCATTGGTTTTAAACGCATCAGAAGAAATACCGTCAACTGCCACATGTAAGGAGCGATCTTACATGAAGCTCAAGAGCCATTGGCGCAGTTTGGTTGGGAGACCGTAGGCAGATAATTTACTTAACAATGCCTGGTGTCAAACGCGGTCAAAGGCTTTAGATATATCCAAGGCTATTGCACGGGATTCACCAAACTTTTCAATAGTGTTTGTCTAGAGCTGAGTGACATAAGCCAGATTGAAATGAGCCGGACATGTGAAGAGACCAACGTGTCGTAAAGCTGGCGTGGGAAGAGACCCCGGCCGCTGGGAAGGCCAAGGATGCGGTGGAAAGATAATATTGCAGCGGACTTACGGAACCTAAATGTCCAACGTCCAGAAGAACTTATGATGGACCGCAGCAAGTGGAGGCAAATTGTAATGTTTCAGATTCACAATCGGTTAATTGGTTTTGTCATAGACATAGACATGAACCCCTTCCCCACATACTTAGGAGTTACGCTGGACCGATTCTTAACTTATAAGCAGCACCTAACAAAGACCGCAGTAAAGATTAAGTCCAGAAATAATATTCTTCATAAACTTGCTGGCACAACATGGGGGGCGGATGCGAGCACTCTTAGTTGTGCAGCTTTAGCTATGACATACTCCGTCGCAGAGTACTGCGCCCCAGTATGGTATAAAAGCTCCTCTCTCTCTCTCTCTGTAGCTTACAACCCGGGGTGGGTCTTCGCTGACATTACAATTTGCCTCCACTTGCTGCGGTCCATCATAAGTTCTTCTGGTCGTTGGACATTTAGGGTCCGTAAGTCCGCTGCAATATTATATAGAAACTCCCACACTCATAAAATCGATGTTCATCTTAACGAGTCAATGCGGATAATTACTGGCACCGTTAAGCCTACCCCTACTGCGTGGCTTCCAACTCTGGCCAATATTGCTCCACCACAACTTCGGAGAACGGCAGCTGCCGATAAAGAATGAAAGAAACTTAGCGAACCTTTAAATAACCTACCCATTCAACGAGGTCTTAACCCTCTCCCTTCCGTCCGCCTGAAATCCCGTCGCCCCATCTGGATGGATAAAGAAATAGGGAGCGTATATAATATACATTCCAAATGGAATGAGGCCATAGCCGCCAACCAAGAGGTTAGAAATCTGAAAAGCATTACCGATCCAAACCTGAGAGCATGAACCTACCTCGACGGACCTGGTGTCGGTTAAATCAGTTTAGACAATGGACCACATCTTCAATGAGAGCCCAATCAGATCCTTCCCTGGTGGCATCCGCTTTCCCTGGTGCAGTGGATTGGATTAACGGCCTAGATATTGACGTTTAAACGTTTGTTGTTAGTAGATTTGTATAGTAAAACTTGCTTGTACTTGACTATGTGTGATATACTCTCATATTGTAACTGTTCTGTTATATCTTTTGTTTACATGTGTACTTATAATATGGTTTCTTGATTATGCTTATATTTGTTTATATTTATTGTGTGCTTCTCATACGAATTATATATAATTGGTTTTGGAAATATCCGCGAAAAACCGGAAATGGCGGATTTCGTTTTCGCCAGTAAATCCGAAATGTGACAGCTCTCAAAATGTGACATTATTAGGACACTTTTTCAAAGTGAATACGATAGCGTGTATGACATTTCTCAATCGTCTTTTATTATTCCGCAATCCACCTCAACTTTCATTTTTCTTATGTCTGCCATATTGGATGTGATGCCATATTGATAGTGATGTCAAAAATAGACATTTAAGGAAAGTAGATAGCGCATCAACGCATGTTTACAGGGTTGGGCTTAGTCCCGGGCCTAGAGCAGCGAAATTTTGGACTAAAATTTAAAAGGTTTGTGACATTTGTATGTCACGATCGCAGATTATATACGTTTGGTGAGCGGGGCACATTTCAGGGCTGGTCAGGAATTGTTTATAAGGAAGCAGCGTTGTATTTTTAAGTACAGGTAGGTATCCATATTCTATTGATTTTAAGTGTTTCCTCAGATCTATTAAAGTTCTGCTGGTGTTTATGTATTTCAATCGCTTCTCTATAGAGCCGCAAATGCAGATGTGGTGCATAAAACTTGGGTGTCCTCGAATTTAATTCTGTGATCATTATTATTATGTGTGTGCTCCGCGTCGGCAGATTTTTTCGTGTTTCACAAGTGCATGGAATATGATAAACACCTGCAGAACTTAGTGGAGTGTTCTTATCCTTGGCAGATTTCAGATGGTTCTTGATCTTATTAGATGGCTTAAAGATAGTTTTGATCCTATATACATTCTTTGCATCAACTATAACGAATATCATTACTTTCTCTCTCGGTGTTACCGATCGCAAAAAAATCAATATTTCAAGACTTTTAAATACCAAAAATAAGTATTTAATACCTAAAATTTGAATTTCAAAAAAGGGAAATAGGAATTTTTAAACATGCATGTGTAAACCTTTGATTAATAGGAGCAGCGCTATTTTTCTTTATTTATGATTCACAGGCGGTAGAAAGTCACGCTCTTTAAAAGTAAACAAAAACCATCACTCTTTCGCAAATAATTTATTTATCAGTTGCTATTTCATTTTTTAACTGCGTTTATAAACTATGAAATTGAATTATGTATAGTCATGATCTTTTTTTTTACTGCATTACGGTAATTTACCTACAGTACATTCATTTCAAAACCAGCCAGTCCAAATAACTTTTGATTTTGCGTAAATGTAATAAAAACAAAAAACACGTTGAATTTTAAATCAAGGGGAAGGTTTAACAATATTATTTTGCTGTTTCCAAGTGGCACCCCTTTAACATCCCCCCACTTCTTTATAATGTCAAATACCAACCACTACCTTGTGGTACATCGAAAGAAAACCCAAGAAAAACGCAAATCAGCCATATAAATAACAATTTATATTGATTTATTTTGCTGATAACAACGAATTTTGTGAAATAACATGAGACGATAACAAAAACAACCTACGCCACTGTTGGATAGGTGGATCAATTAACTTACTTCTGAATATGTCACCTTTTTTGTCATTTTGTTTCTTTGTTTCAAAAATATTAATAGTATATTTAGTAAGTGACGTTAAATTAGCCATTATTTGTAGCTGTAGCATCTTGCGTTATTTTAAAACGGTGTATTCTCTGCAAGAACGAATAGAAATAATATTTATTTACGTTCATCAAAACAAGTGCGCTCGAGGAACAGCTCGAGCTTTTAATGAAAGGCATTCTGATAGAGTTAGTACGGAAATTTGGAGAAACTGAATCCGTTTGTAACAAAAAAAATAATAACCCCAGAGTTTTCGATGAAGCTGCACAAATTGAAGTAAATCAATGTATGGGCTGGTATTCTAGGAAATGAGATAATCGGACTACTTTTTATTGACCAAAACCTAACGGGAAGATTGTACCTACAATTATTAGAAAATGAAATGCTAGATGAACAAAATAGAGATCTTAAAGCAATCGCCGAGTGGGGAACCAACAATCTTGTTCAGTTCAACGCCCAAAAAACACAAAGTGCCACGTTTTCTAAGAAAGTGAATTCCTCAAATCATCCCATCACAATTTCCGGAAATACCCTTGAACCAAGTCCCTCCATCTCGATTTTGGGAGTCACGGTGTCCAATAATATGTCTTGGCATGACCATGTTGCTAACATCGCAAAGTCGGCAAGCCAGAGGCTAGGTTTTCTGTGGAAAGCTAGAAAGTTTTTTAATCCTGATCAACTGTTGACGACGTACAAGGTTCAAATCCGACCTCTACTGGAGTATTGCTCGCACATTTGGGGTTAAGCACCAAGGCATTCTCTTCGTCTTCTAGATTCCATTCAGAAAAGAGCCATTCGCCTGATAAACAGCTCAACTCTCACAGATACCCTTCACCCTCTAGAACATAGAAGAAGAGTTGCAGACCAGTCATTGCTCTACAGATATTTCCATGGCAGATGCTCCAGAGAAATAAAAACTCTTGTACCACCATTGGCCACATTCGGCCGAAGAACTCGGCACGCTGATCAGTCTCACACATTTACTCTCAAGCTTGACACTACAAGGACCAATCTTCATCAAGAATCCTTCTTTTACAGGGCTGTTACGGAATGGAATAAGCTTCCAAAATCAGTTTTTCCAGAGAACTATGACCTGCAACTTTTTAAAAAGCGTGTCCACAATCATTTCTTTTCTATAATCCCTTCCCCTTCTAATAGTCACAGTGCGGGCCGTCCGCGGCCCACACGATAGGTCTACCCTTTTTGCGACCTTTAAAAAAAATACCTTCAACAGGTCGGAGCTACACCACAATACGCACTAGCTGTAAGACAATGGCTAGACGAACGATTTCCAAGACATTGGATTAGCAGAAGTGGTTTTATAGAATGGCCGGCAAGATCTCCAGATCTAACACCACTTGATTTTTTTCTGTGATGCTATTTAAAATTATTAGTTTACAAAACTCTTCCCGAAGACATTGAAGAACTAAAGCTTAGAATAACTGTTGTAATTTCGCTATCTGCAAATAGAATAAATTGTCGTTAATATGACTTATTAGCAGTTTTCTTAAAGAATGGGTGGGGAATGTTAAAGGGTGCCACTTGAAAACAGCAGAATAAAATTTTTAAACCTCCCCCTTGATTTAAAATTCTACGTGTTTTTTGTTTTCCTTTCATTTAAGCAAAATCAAAAGTTATTTGGACTGGTTGATTTTCAAATGAAAGCACCGCAATTAATTTTGTAACAGTAACTTCAAAGCTTACTCAGTTAAAGAATGACTGCTAAATATTTATGTACTTTTTAGATAAAAGAAACTTAAAGCAACAAAACTAACGTTACTAATCTCTTTAATGTTAAAAGCATAATGCCGTCTTTGTGTCGTCTCTTATTTATATAGTTGTCTCTGGGGTACGTGGCGTTTCTTGTAAACATTAAGGGTACCGGAATATTAGATATTATGCGTTAGTTTCTACATTTGCTAACAATTTCCGTATTTAATATTTTGTAGATACATTGAGGAGACCGAAAGTCCGCCACCCCCCTTTAACTTTTAAACGGTAACATAGGTCTCATCAAATATCTGGAGAAATTTGAGATAATTCATGACAGACAATATGGATTTCGACAACTTCGGTCTTCTGGAGATTTGCTTTCTTATGTCACTCAGCTCTGGACAAACACTATTAAGATGTTTGGTGAATCCCGTGCAATAGCCTTGGATATATCTAAAGCCTTTGACCGCGTTTGGCGCCAGGCATTGTTAAGCAAATTATCTGCCTATGGTCTCTCAACCAAACTGCGCCAATGGCTCTTGAGCTTCATGCAAGATCGCTCCTTACATGTGGCAGTTGACGGTATTTCTTCTGATGCGTTATAAACCAATGCTGGGGTCCCCCAGTGTTCCATCCTATCCCCCACCCTATTTCTTTTACACATCAACGACCTCTTGAAAACCAGCGCGAACCCTATTTACAGTTTCGCAGTCGACAGCACACTTGTCTCAACTTTCACGTCCTATCGATCACTTTCGGTGAATGATAAAAATAGACTCAGACAGGAACAGGTTGATTCCATCAATAGAGATCTTGAAGCAATCGTAAAGTGGGGAACCAACAATCTTGTTCAGTTCAACGCCCAGAAAACACAAAGCGCCACGTTTTCCATAAAATTAGCAAGCCAGAGGCTAGGTTTTCTGTGAAAAGCTAGAAAGTTTTTTACTCCTGATCAACTTTTGACGACGTATAAGGCTCAAATCCGACCTCTACTGGAGTATTGCTCACACATTTGGGGTTCAGCACCAAGGCATTCTCTTCGTCTTCTAGATTCCATTCAGAAAAGGCCCATCAGGTTGATAAACAGCTTAACTCTCACAGATACCCTTCACTCACTAGAACATAGAAGAAGAGTTGCAGACCAGACATTACTTTACAGATATTTCCATGGCAGATGCTCCAGAGAAATAAAAAATCTTGTACCACCGCTGGCCACCATCGGCCGAAGAACTCAGTTAGCATTAAAAGACCTTACACTTTTCATTAAAAGTTCCAACTGGTTCTTGCGGTAGAGGGGTAAGGCACTGCCGTCCAAAAATGTTTAAATTTACATTAATTATAATGATACAGGTTGTCAAATCGAACACTTTTTCGTGATAAAAAATGGTCAAATCTCGTAAAACACTCAGTGTAAGGTAGCAAAACCCTATACTGGGAGAGACTCACTTTGAAAGGGACAGTTCCTGGCAACAGATCAAGAGGAAAGTCGCTTACAAGATACATGGATCTTATAACCGGTTTAACCGGCAAAAACCTCACCCAAACATCCAAGATGGCAGAAGATAGACAGGAATGGAAGCCATAACGGAAATCATACGGGAATTCATGATGCTCGAAACCGAGCAAACGACTAAGAAGAAGACATTTTTCGTAACGAATGACATTTAACTACGTTAAAAAAACATTTTTTACTTTTTAACCAACCAACCAACGCCTATGTAACAGCCCTCGGAAAATGATTTATTACTCCGTACCATTTGATAAATAAAGTATAGCCTTCTTGGTATTGTTAAATGTTTCTGATTCGGAGAATATTGACGATTAAACTAAATGTTATTGGTATCAAATTTTAAACGTTACAGCTTAACAAACCGTCCGATCTATTAGCTTCGAAATATTTATTCTGTATTGAAAATTAAACGTCTATAATGATTTCAAATGCGAATTATTATTCTGCCCGTTGTTTTGTCGATAGATTTACGTGAATTTAAAATTAATTGTAAGCATAGAATTTTTTTTCCTTGCCAAATTATTTGGCAAGTCGGCGGATAGGTATTTGTATTTGCTGTTTCGTGGCATAATTTTTTTTATAAATTGTCCAGTTTTCGTGCACTGCCCTCATCTATAAATATTGTATTCGTTTACACGCGTTTACCAGTGGCGTTCATTTATACGTAGCTTGGCCCCCCCCCCCGTAACCGAGAGCGACTGTCACTTTCTAATCGGGAGCCAATTCTCAGCACCAGGATATATTTTATTCTCTCTGAGACTATTATATTATAATCATGTATGGACTTGACTTTACTCGTTTTCTTAACTTTTGATTGGAAATACCTACCCCTATAAATACGCCAATGATGGCTTTACCAAAGACAGGAATTTCACGCCAAGAGTGAAGTTTATTTCTTAAGAAAATACAATATCAGTATACCTACTTCTAAGTATTCAATCCTTTTTTTTTTCCTTCTTCCGTTTCATTAGTAATTGGGTCTCTGATAGTCTGGTGCTCGTAAATAGTTTTGCATACCGTATTTTGTTGTAACTTAAGTATATCATTCGTTGTAAATAGTGTTGCATACCTAGTAGCGATATGATTTATTTATTAATGGCTGCGACATTTTTGTTAATCGATGGAGTGGGGGTTCTTGTTATTAGATTTTGCCTTGATTTTTAGCCTCGATTGTCGTGTGTTGTCAGCTATATTATTGTTTGGTTTGCATTTCTGTGTGGATGGGCTGGCTATCAACACGGACGAGCGCGATTATAAGTTTGGAACATAGATTTGCGAAGGTTGTTGGCTGACGCGTGTCCCGTGTCATTTCTGATATCCGGCCTGGGAGTGAGTAGTTGGAGACAGTCGCTTGGTGTCAGTCGTGGAAGTCGGGTGAGAGTTTTTGGAACGATTTGATATTAACACGTGAGCAGAACCTCTACGGTTTTTTCTTTCATATCTGGCTGTATTTGGGCCATCTTAATTGGATTTTGAAGAATAACCATTTAATTTTTAACTTGACCATTCTATCTTACCTTCGTTGTTGATATTTTGGATTTTGGTGTCGAGTTAAAATAACCGCATGCGGGATTTATTTGAGGGAAGCCATTGTTAATTAGCAGGTGTCGTTCCATAACCAAACCGGCCACAGGAGTAGTGAATTCGTGTACCCAAAGATTACAAGTGATTTATTTTAGTATATTTAAACGACGTGACTTATTTTTGACACCACGATTAAGTTTTGTTTTAATTTATTAATATGGTACACTGTTGAAAACTATTTATTGCATTGGATAATACGCCAAGGCTGAACTTTGATTAAAATAATATTCTCAAAAGTTCTTTGTGTCCAAGTAAGAACGTTTATTCATACTTATTTGTAAATATCCTACAATATTGCTATTTTGAAGGACAGCCATCGTAAAAAGAAATATTTTTAAATAAGCTCGATTGTTTTAACAGTGTAAATCTTTATGTGAATGAAAAAGGAAAAAAAACGTGATTAAGTTAGCAGCCGTACGTGAACGTTGATAAAGTATTGTTAAAAAGTTGACTTGTATACGTTTTTTTTTGGTAACCTGATAAGGTTTGTCATTCTTACCTTTGTTTTAATTATTTTATGAAATCGTAAACTTTGGATTTTTGATTTATTGTTGTCTCATAAAGTTGTAAATTTTGAAGTTTCGATTTATTGTTGGCTGTTAATTTTGATTATATGTGTTATAATTTTGTTATTGAGCTGTGTATTTTAATTTATTGTGTGAGTAAAGTATCCAATATATTTTTGCTATAATTTTATTTATTTGGTTCACCATAATCTTAGTTGTTTATCGTGTGGCTCTGCTAGTGCCTACAAGACCTAGGGGTTTCCGGCTTGAACCGTCTAAGTCGGTGGCGCGGCTCACTTTTATATATTTTTTTTCTTCTACCCTCTACGACTGAGCTCGGGCATAATTTGCCAGTAGAGAGACCACTGGCAGAGTAAACGAAAAAAAGACGTGGCAACTTTACTTCTTTCGGATAATATTTCTTCTGATACCTCTAAATCCCTTCTTCCTTCTTGTTCTGTGAAACTGATTATCGAAGACTCCTCTTGAATGGTGGCTTGTCGAAGAGCTAATCGGGTTTTGATCATCTTTTTTTCGAATTCTAACTTTTCCTTTTCTTGTTCAACTTTCAACCTGTTCATTCCGATTTGTTGTTCCGAAGCTAAAATTTTGGCCATTTCTTCATCAGCTCTGATTTGAGCTTCTAAACTTTTACGTCTAATAGTACTAGATTTAGAGTGCTTAGATAAATGGGACTTACTCTGAAATGATCTGCAGCTCTGATCCATCGTACCATCATTTGATTCCACTGCCAGCTGGTAAATCTGTTTCTCGGAGAGTTTCGGGCTTGAAACCGACGACTTGTCTTTTTCTTCAGTTTTCCCAGCAATATCCTCGAATACACTATTTTCACCGTCTTGGGAAAGCTCATTTAGCATCTTACTCCTACTTCTTGTCAAGATGTTGTTACCATCCATATCTTGGTTCAAGTTTGAGGCTCAAGGACCAGCACAATGTTTGATTGTACACTTGTCTTACTTTAAAAATGATATTATTATTAGATCCGGCTCGAAGGACCAGCACAATGTTTGATTGTACACTTGTCTTATCTTAAAAATTATATTATTATTAGATTCGGCCGAAAGACCAGCGAATCAAGCTTGAATTCTCTCTTTTTTGTAATAAATACACCTTTTAAACTTTTCCTTTTTTACTCGTCAAAAAGACTTGTCAAAACTGTTTTCGATAACTCCAATTCAATATATAAAAAAAATGAACAACACAAACGTGATTATAAAAATAATATACAAAATGTTTAAACTTTTAAATAAATAATAAATCAACTCCTTAAAACCTTGAATTTCATACTGCTGTGAGAGAATGACTTATTCTGTTATCAATGATCAATTTATTCCCACTATAATAATGTTTTGATTGGCTAGAACGTAAATGAAATACTGAAATTGAAATTTTTTATTGGTTTCGAGAAACGTCAAAAAGTAATCTCTGACCATTATATGGAAGGTACAGTTTATTGCATAGTTGCACGTCACCAAATATGACGTCATATCATGTTTTCGGCATGTTTTTGATTACTACATGACATTTGATGGCGACTCTACAAAATTTTGACAGTTGCCAGGATCGTATTCAGCCAAATAGGAAAGGGCTTTGAAATTTATAAGAATTGTGATATCAAAACATTACAAAATAAAACAAAATGTATTTTTAATTGATATTTATTATCATAAATAACATTAGTAAATAAATTCCTAAAATTAGTTTTTAATATTTTTTTTTTTTTATGAAAATAGTCGCCAAAAGGGTAGACCTATCGTGTGGGCCGCGGACGGCCCGCACTGCGGCTATTAGAAGGGGAAGGGATTATAGAAAGAAAATGATTGTGGACACGCTTTTTAAAAAGTTGCAGGACATAGTTCTCTGGAAAAACTAATTTTGGAAGCTTATTCCATTCCGTAGCAGCCCTGTAAAAGAAGGATTCTTGATGAAGATTGGTCCTTGTAGTGTCAAGCTTGAGAGTAAATGTGTGAGACTGATCAGCGTGCCGAGTTCTACGGCCGAATGTGGCCAATGGTGGTACAAGAGTTTTTATTTCTCTGGAGTATCTGCCATGGAAATATCTGTAGAGCAATGACTGGTCTGCAACTCTTCTTCTATGTTCTAGAGGGTGAAGGGTATCTGTGAGAGTTGAGACGAAGAGAATGCCTTGGTGCTGAACCCCAAATATGCGAGCAATACTCCAGTAGGGGTCGGATTTGAGCCTCGTACGTCGTCAACGGTTGATCAGGAGTAAAAAACTTTCTGGCTTTCCACAGAAAACCTAGCCTCTGGCTTGCCGACTTTGCGATGTTAGCAACATGGTCATGCCAAGACATATTATTGGACACCGTGACTCCCAAAATCGAGATGAAGGGACTTAAAGGAGGGAATTAAATCATATCATATCATTACATACCTGTATACTTTATCTGGTACATGTTTCTTGGCAATTTCTAACAATTCGAACTTCATAATAAGCATTGGAAACTGTATATTCCTTTCTTTTAACCAATTCATTAGAGAAACTTTGTTCCAACTTGCATTTGGTATTCTTACCAGCAACGTGGAATGGTACGGCGCATTGTCCACTATTATTAATGACGGTTCTTCTGAGCTTGGTAGAAGCTGATATTCAAACCATCTTTCAAAATTATCAGCATTGATTGAATCATGATAATCTCCAGATTTACTACCACTTTTAAATATCAAGCTACAGTCATTAATAAACCCATTTTCAGAACCCGCATGAGGAACAATGTATCGTACACCTTCACCACTCTTCTTTCTGACTTACCTTATGTACAGCATATAGAGTTTTACCGGCTTGTTTTCCCAATTGAAAATAAGCAAGCAGTTTTAATACCAACGCTCGCTCTTTTTCGCTATACCTCGGCATGTTTATAATTATCAAAATAAATAAATAAATTAAAAATAATATTCCAACTTCTAAAAAATGTGATTAACCATAATAATTACATTTGGAACAAATGGAACTAATGAAAGTACCGTTCTGATAAAAAAACTTTGACGTTTATCAAACAAAAATACCTAAAGAGCGTGTTCAATATTTCAATTTGACTATGAGGCCATGACGTATAACAAACGGCAGCCAATGAAATGCCTGTATTTTGTGTCAATTGTAGTTATTTAATATCTACGTGCAGATCTCTCATGATGTTGTTGCCTTAAGGTAAGTGCAGACCGGGCAACAAAATGTTGGCAACATGTTGCCGGGTGTTGCTAACACTGTTGCACGTCCACACCAAAGTCAGTGTTGAATTAAAAATGGAAGAGACCATTGCTGTTTGTGCTAGTGCTGCTTTTATAATAATTGCTGGCAATGTTCAAAAAAAGGAGGCAGAGAGAATTTCTAAAACACGGGATAAGCCATGGGGATAACCTATTGTCTGAACTACGTTTAAACGATGGTACCTCGTTCCGCAAAATAAACTATACATACATACATTCGGTGAATTATACAAATAGACTCAGGCAAAAACAGGTTGATTCCATCAATAGAGATCTTAAAGCAATCGTCGAGTGGGAAACCAACAATCTTGTTCAGTTCAACGCCCAAAAAACACAAAGCGCCACGTTTTCCAAGAAAGTGAATTTCTCAAATCATCCCATCACAATGTCCGGAAAAACTCTTGAACCAAGTCCCTCCATCTCGATTTTGGGACGCAAAATAAACTATACATACATACATTCGGTGAATGATACAAATAGACTCAGGCAAAAACAGGTTGATTCCATCAATAGAGATCTTAAAGCAATCGTCGAGTGGGAAACCAACAATCTTGTTCAGTTCAACGCCCAAAAAACACAAAGCGCCACGTTTTCCAAGAAAGTGAATTTCTCAAATCATCCCATCACAATGTCCGGAAAAACTCTTGAACCAAGTCCCTCCATCTCGATTTTGGGACGCAAAATAAACTATACATACATACATTCGGTGAATGATACAAATAGACTCAGGCAAAAACAGGTTGATTCCATCAATAGAGATCTTAAAGCAATCGTCGAGTGGGAAACCAACAATCTTGTTCAGTTCAACGCCCAAAAAACACAAAGCGCCACGTTTTCCAAGAAAGTGAATTTCTCAAATCATCCCATCACAATGTCCGGAAAAACTCTTGAACCAAGTCCCTCCATCTCGATTTTGGGACGCAAAATAAACTATACATACATACATTCGGTGAATGATACAAATAGACTCAGGCAAAAACAGGTTGATTCCATCAATAGAGATCTTAAAGCAATCGTCGAGTGGGAAACCAACAATCTTGTTCAGTTCAACGCCCAAAAAACACAAAGCGCCACGTTTTCCAAGAAAGTGAATTTCTCAAATCATCCCATCACAATGTCCGGAAAAACTCTTGAACCAAGTCCCTCCATCTCGATTTTGGGACGCAAAATAAACTATACATACATACATTCGGTGAATTATACAAATAGACTCAGGCAAAAACAGGTTGATTCCATCAATAGAGATCTTAAAGCAATCGTCGAGTGGGAAACCAACAATCTTGTTCAGTTCAACGCCCAAAAAACACAAAGCGCCACGTTTTCCAAGAAAGTGAATTTCTCAAATCATCCCATCACAATGTCCGGAAAAACTCTTGAACCAAGTCCCTCCATCTCGATTTTGGGACGCAAAATAAACTATACATACATACATTCGGTGAATGATACAAATAGACTCAGGCAAAAACAGGTTGATTCCATCAATAGAGATCTTAAAGCAATCGTCGAGTGGGAAACCAACAATCTTGTTCAGTTCAACGCCCAAAAAACACAAAGCGCCACGTTTTCCAAGAAAGTGAATTTCTCAAATCATCCCATCACAATGTCCGGAAAAACTCTTGAACCAAGTCCCTCCATCTCGATTTTGGGACGCAAAATAAACTATACATACATACATTCGGTGAATGATACAAATAGACTCAGGCAAAAACAGGTTGATTCCATCAATAGAGATCTTAAAGCAATCGTCGAGTGGGAAACCAACAATCTTGTTCAGTTCAACGCCCAAAAAACACAAAGCGCCACGTTTTCCAAGAAAGTGAATTTCTCAAATCATCCCATCACAATGTCCGGAAAAACTCTTGAACCAAGTCCCTCCATCTCGATTTTGGGACGCAAAATAAACTATACATACATACATTCGGTGAATTATACAAATAGACTCAGGCAAAAACAGGTTGATTCCATCAATAGAGATCTTAAAGCAATCGTCGAGTGGGAAACCAACAATCTTGTTCAGTTCAACGCCCAAAAAACACAAAGCGCCACGTTTTCCAAGAAAGTGAATTTCTCAAATCATCCCATCACAATGTCCGGAAAAACTCTTGAACCAAGTCCCTCCATCTCGATTTTGGGACGCAAAATAAACTATACATACATACATTCGGTGAATGATACAAATAGACTCAGGCAAAAACAGGTTGATTCCATCAATAGAGATCTTAAAGCAATCGTCGAGTGGGAAACCAACAATCTTGTTCAGTTCAACGCCCAAAAAACACAAAGCGCCACGTTTTCCAAGAAAGTGAATTTCTCAAATCATCCCATCACAATGTCCGGAAAAACTCTTGAACCAAGTCCCTCCATCTCGATTTTGGGACGCAAAATAAACTATACATACATACATTCGGTGAATGATACAAATAGACTCAGGCAAAAACAGGTTGATTCCATCAATAGAGATCTTAAAGCAATCGTCGAGTGGGAAACCAACAATCTTGTTCAGTTCAACGCCCAAAAAACACAAAGCGCCACGTTTTCCAAGAAAGTGAATTTCTCAAATCATCCCATCACAATGTCCGGAAAAACTCTTGAACCAAGTCCCTCCATCTCGATTTTGGGACGCAAAATAAACTATACATACATACATTCGGTGAATGATACAAATAGACTCAGGCAAAAACAGGTTGATTCCATCAATAGAGATCTTAAAGCAATCGTCGAGTGGGAAACCAACAATCTTGTTCAGTTCAACGCCCAAAAAACACAAAGCGCCACGTTTTCCAAGAAAGTGAATTTCTCAAATCATCCCATCACAATGTCCGGAAAAACTCTTGAACCAAGTCCCTCCATCTCGATTTTGGGACGCAAAATAAACTATACATACATACATTCGGTGAATTATACAAATAGACTCAGGCAAAAACAGGTTGATTCCATCAATAGAGATCTTAAAGCAATCGTCGAGTGGGAAACCAACAATCTTGTTCAGTTCAACGCCCAAAAAACACAAAGCGCCACGTTTTCCAAGAAAGTGAATTTCTCAAATCATCCCATCACAATGTCCGGAAAAACTCTTGAACCAAGTCCCTCCATCTCGATTTTGGGACGCAAAATAAACTATACATACATACATTCGGTGAATGATACAAATAGACTCAGGCAAAAACAGGTTGATTCCATCAATAGAGATCTTAAAGCAATCGTCGAGTGGGAAACCAACAATCTTGTTCAGTTCAACGCCCAAAAAACACAAAGCGCCACGTTTTCCAAGAAAGTGAATTTCTCAAATCATCCCATCACAATGTCCGGAAAAACTCTTGAACCAAGTCCCTCCATCTCGATTTTGGGACGCAAAATAAACTATACATACATACATTCGGTGAATGATACAAATAGACTCGGGCAGAAACAGGTTGATTCCATCAATAGAGATCTTGAAGCAATCGTCGAGTGGGGAACCAACAATCTTGTTCAGTTCAACGCCCAAAAAACACAAAGCGCCACGTTTTCCAAGAAAGTGAATTTCTCAAATCATCCCATCACAATGTCCGGAAAAACTCTTGAACCAAGTCCCTCCATCTCGATTTTGGGAGTCACGGTGTCCAATAATATGTCTTGGCATGACCATGTTGCTAACATCGCAAAGTCGACAAGCCAGAGGCTAGGTTTTCTGTGGAAAGCCAGAAAGTTTTTTACTCCTGATCAACTGTTGACGACGTACAAGGCTCAAATCCGACCTCTACTGGAGTATTGCTCGCACATTTGGGGTTCAGCACCAGGGCATTCTCTTCGTCTTCTAGATTCCATTCAGAAAAGAGCCATTCGCTTGATAAACAGCTCAACTCTCACAGATACCCTTCACCCTCTAGAACATAGAAAAAGAGTTGCAGACCAGTCATTGCTCTACAGATATTTCCATGGCAGATGCTCCAGAGAAATAAAAACTCTTGTACCACCATTGGCCACATTCAGCCGAAGAACTCGGCACGCTGATCAGTCTCACCCATTTACTCTCAAGATTGACACTACAAGGACCAATCTTCATTAAGAATCCTTCTTTTACAGCGCTGCTACGGAATGGAATAAGCTTCGAAAATCAGTTTTTCCAGAGAACTATGACCTGCAACTTTTTAAAAAGCGTGTCCACAATCATTTCCTTTCTATAATCCCTTCCCCTTCTAATAGTCGCAGTGCGGCCGTCCGCGGCCCACACGATAGGTCTACTCTTTTTGCCACTATTTTCATAAAAAAAAAAAATACCCACTATAACATAATAGCGCACCTAAACTATAACTAAACTATACATATCAGCGCACCTACTTGTACCACTTGTTGAAAATTTTGTGTTGCCAACTAAGCACACTAAGCGATGTTTTCCATTTGAATGGGGAACACGGATACATGCAACAACCAACAAATTTCGTTGTTGTCACGCCGCCCAATGTATCTAACAACTTGTATCTTGTTGACGGGATAAATGTAGCCAACACGTGTTGCCAACATTTTGTTGTCTTTACGAAAATTTATAGTGGACGTACCGTTTTTTGCATTTCTTTCAACTTAATACGATAAAGCGAGATAATAGATACCGTATGACGAGCAACTGAAAGGCTGTGCAATGTACAGTTCACAGAAGCAAACAAAAGCCGCGGAAAATATGCCTTAACTATTTTCAATTTTTATCGCAAACGACCAATCGCGATGCAAGGTTTGAAAGTTTAAAAGTTGGCGCGTATAATCGAAATATTACAATCGAATGATTTTATGAATAATACAATAATGAGTGCTGACAGCCGTTATTTAAAACATTTGTTGTTAGCTTGCCAATGTTTTAATTTATTTCAATTTATTTAACTTTCCTAATAGTACATCGATACAATTCACCTAGATCTAATTTTCCTTTTTTACAAAATTATTAGAACAAAACTAACCTTACTAATTGGGTTGACAGTTGACACTTAATGTTATGGATAGTCGGTTTTCGATATGAAATAAAATATATCGATACCAAAAATACAACAACAGCGACATGAACACGCCCACCAGGGCTTTTGTTTGCTTCTGCTAACTGTACATTTATCACTAATATTATACTACGAAAGGAACTTGTGCAAGAACCGTAGAAAGTGGAAGGAGGTGGTATCTGCCTACCCCTACGGAAAAAAGGCCGTGACTATGTTTATGATTGAAAGGAACTTCATTCCAACCGAGTGTTCCACGACACTCACGCATTATTTTTTTTGGTAGGTTGGTATGACTGTTGCTAACAGATGACTAGATGTCAGACATTGCAGAAATTGCAGCGTTTTTGTGATTAAAGAAAATTAATGTCAACGATTTTTAAAATGAAATCTTTGAAACAAAGATTATATTTTGTCAAAAAATAATGAAATATATCGTTTTGATTAAATGTTACAAAAGTGTAACTGTGATAAATTTTTGTCAAAATTACAAGTTTTTAAGGGGTACAAATCAACTACTGATGAAAACATCAACAAAATCAAGGAGCTTGTACTTCAGACCTTTTGCGTCATTTACGTGTGAAAACTCGTAAAAAATGACCACAACTATTGCGAAACAATTCATGGTTTTTGCATCGCGATAATGCGCCAAAATGCTATCACTATTCTTCAGTATTTCATCAAAAACCAAGTGTATGTCGTTACCAAGCATCATATTCGCATCATATTTCCTCGATTAAAATTACCACTATATGGACATCATTTTGAGTCAATAGAGGCCATACAAGAGAATATTTATTTAACTTTTCTAATAGTACATCAATACAATTGACCTAGATCTAATTTTCCTTGTTTACAAAATTATTGGAATTTTAAAAACAAAACTAACCTTACTAATTGGGTTGACAGTTGACACTTAATGTTATGGATAGTCGGTTTTCGATATGAAATAAAATATATCGATACCAAAAATACAACAACAGCGACATGAACACGCCCACCAGGGCTTTTGTTTGCTTCTGCTAACTGCACTTTATATCATTTGTTGTACCACCAATCTCAAACTGTGCACGCCACCCATTTCCACTACGCCTGGTTTCCATAGCGACGAACACAAATGTCAACAAAAAGCAAACCCTCGTTGTCAGTCGACAATGTATTCTGCAAATATCATCAACGACGGCGATTTTACAAGAACAATTTACACGCTGGTAATTACGAACAAAAAGAAACAAAAAGAAAACGTATTATTTCGTTTAACGCATTTCAGATCAAAGAGAGCAAATTCGTGGACGCCATCAAAATACTACACGGCATATCGGAATCGAACGCGACCAGAGCGGGATTGTCCCTTTTGGCTTACTGTTACTTTTACATACAAGATTTCGCAAAAGCTGCTACTTATTACGAAAAACTCGCGAATCTGTATCCAGAGAACGACGATTATAAATTGTACTACGCTCAAGCCCTTTACCAAGGTAAATCGACCATTTTCATATTATATTTTACGCCCTATTGCCACACCGAAATAATTCACTTCCACTAGCCATCGAACATGGTGCTCTTTTCCGTGACTGTTTTACTAGTTACTTAATAATAAGGAAAAATTTAAGAATATGGCTGCCAAATGAATTTTCATAAAACTTTCATAGGTCATTAAAACGCACTATAAAATGAATATCCTGTTAGAAATTTTTGCGCGGACACGTTTGGAAAGTACTTTCTAAAAAAAAATGTCTAAAAAATTCATCACGGTGGCTATTTCAAGGGTAATTTTTATAACAAGTTTTTACCTCGATCAAACACTTAAAATTCCTCGTACTTTTTGGCAACACAATTTTAAATTTTAAATTGTAGTTTGTATTCAAAAAATTATTGAGACAATTAGGCGATGCCACACTTCTGTTCTACCTTCTAGACTACATAGAATCATAAGTGTTACATATGGCTAAACTAGTATTGAAGAGGAGATTCCAATAATGACTGAATATACAGGGTGATGCTTTTAAAAAACCAAAGTGACTAATAATATCAGAGAAACGGCAAATCTGACAATATTGCAAATGTCAAATCTGGAATCTCCGTATCTCAAAATAGGCTTATCCCAAATTTTGTATAATTCGGACTAGCAATTTACGAGATAATTCTCCGTTTCCAGACTTTCGGTCCACTCTGTATTATCCTAAGTTATTAGAAGAAATGATATTTTAAATTATTATAAAATATTTTATGTTGTTATAAATAAATTTCAGGACCGACCATTGAACTTGGCACCCATTTAGATCTCACTTCTTTTGTCGTTGAAGTCAACAACCAAGGCATATATCATAATATTGAACTTGGCTCTTCTCATTTCACATTTGTTTTTGATAGGATTTACTTAACAGATGCTACCACGTATCGGTTGTTGAGCGTGCTCTCTGTTTACGGTACAGTTGTATGTCGCACAGTTTTATAGTTGAAGAGTTGTACAAATTTAGTCATTTTCTGTAGGGGGAGTAGAACAATATTATTTTGTTATCGATTAGACTTTAAAACACACTGTGTACACGTTTCTTAACTTATGATTGCAGCATGTTCGTACGAAGAGGCCTACCAAGCATGTAATAATTTGGCAGAGTCATCCGATTACAACGAGAAAGTGACAAAGCTGCAAGCTGCTATTAAGTACAGCCAAGAGGATGTGTTGTCAGCCAAAAGTCTAGTTGAAACGGCGAGCCCAAATGACCCTGACAGAGAGATCAATTTGGGGTGCATTTTGTTTAAAGTGAGTTGTTATTCAGATCGGATTTTGTTCTTAAGCCACTATACTAATCCGCTTCATGGTTTACAAATAATAGCCCAGGAAAATTGTATTTTTTTTCAAGCGTTACGTAAATTCTGATGTGACAATTAGCTTTTTCGCCTCCTGAATTTTTCCAGAGACTAAAAGGCCACCCGCCATTGGAAAAATATGGGAAATATTTAGGAAACGAAAAAAATTAACTCTGCCATTATTAATTTCGTGATAAAACTTTGAAATGCTTCTTTTAATCGCAATTTTCCTGTACCATATATTGTTTGGTCGATAACTCTTTTCATCGAGCTCAAATAATAATTATGAATTATGATGAACCACCAGCGAATTTTTCAACAGATATTAATGATTTTTTTCGATTACATTCTTTTTTAAAATTTACCAAACATTAAAAAGAGCACAAAAGAAAATAAATAATCCAAATAAATATTTAGCGCCCGTTTTCTCGTCTATCAATTTGCAAATTAATTATTAATAAAAAAAAACTTTCGATAACACATTCCAGAATGTGGTCATTAATAAATATACATTACGCATACAAATGTTTATATTTTTATTGAAGCAAAAATATGTCCCGATTAAAGGGGCACTAGTTAGGGTTAAAAACACTGGGGGGGCGAAAAAAAAAACTACATCTTAAATGAAAAAAAGCTGACCCAGTCTACTGTCACAAGACAGAGCCGGTCCTGTCAAGTACCAGCACGACAGCATACATTATGGCGCGTACACATCTGAACCGGAAATGCCCTTGAATCAAGTCCCTCCATCTCGATTTTGGGAGTCACGGTGTCTAATAATATGTCTTGGCATGACCATGTTGCTAACATCGCAAAGTCAGCAAGCCAGAGGCTGGGTTTTCTGTGGAATAAAAACTCTTGTACCACCATTGGCCACATTCGGCCGAAGAACACGGCACGCTGATCAGTCTCACCCATTTACTCTCAAGATTGACACTACAAGGACCAATCTTCATCAAGAATCCTTCTTTTACAGGGCTGCTACGGAATGGAATAAGCTTCCAAAATCAGTTTTTCCATAGAACTATGACCTGCAACTTTTTAAAAAGCGTGTCCACAATCATCTCTTTTCTATAATCCCTTCCCCTTCTATTAGTCGCAGTGCGGGCCGTCCGCGACCCACACGATAGGTCTACCCTTTTTGCGACTATTTTCATAAAAAAAAAAATCTTATAATATTATCTTCTTCAATAAGAAGAGCTATAGGTTATAGCTAATTCTTCAATCGAAAGGTTCAATGACATTTTTTCACCGCAAATATTACAATAATTTTCTGATGTTATTAATTATTTACGAGCCAAATACATCCGACTTTGATTATTGACGATTCAAGACTGAATCGTAAACTGAGTCAGATTGTATAATGTGAACATGATACGACTTTACCAGACCGAAATCGGATCGAGAACGAACTATAAACGGCATTATAGTGAGGATCGGCCTTAAAGGTTCCAGTGCGCGTTTTTGTTCAGTGATTGTTATGCTGTTAATGTCAATTACATTTTACATTTTTTAAATTTTATTATAATTTGGCGATTTAACCTTCTTTTTGTACTACAAACATAAGTATTAATTACTATTAATTTGTGGAGCAAACAGGGTACAGTAAGTTATATAATTTCGGGTGGAAAAAGTGAAGAATAATGAGATAAGAGAACGCTGTGGTGTAAAAGAAGATGTGGTTACAAAGATAGATAAAGGAATGCTCAGATGGTTTGGACACGTAGAAAGGATTGGATGAAGGAAGATTGACGAAACAAATTTATAAGACGAGTGTGAATGGACGGAAGTCGGTAGAGGTCGACCTCGGCGAACATCGATCTCGATCAGATCAACATTGCTTTGAAAAAAGGCCAGATCAAAAGTACCAACAACCGACGAACATGTATGAGAGCACTGATGAAAGTAGAGGAAGCAAAAGATGTGTGTAAGAACCGTATCGAAAGAGGAAGGAAGTGGTCTCTGCCTACCCCTACGGGAAAAAGGCGTGACTATATGTGTGTATGAAAAGTTTTTTCAACCTTAAATTTATTTTCAGCGATAAATTGGGGTCTTTTTTAATACGTCCCCAGATTTTCATACTGCACCGGGTCCTGTTGGTGTTAGGTTAGGCTAATTTTTTACTTTTACTGCCTCAATTATAAAAAAACACCGATTATTATTATTAGCCTAACCAAACCTAACGCCAACAGTACCTGGTGAAGAACTTTAAAAATACGTATTAGAAAAGATCCATAAATTTGTTTGTCATGCTTGCGGTGTATCGACTAAAAATCGACATATCAAAAATATACACCACGAAAATGTTGAAGAAAACAAAAGGAGCCAACGAAGGATGGAGAGATATTCGCCACTTCAAAATGGCCGTCGACAAGTAAATAATTGCAAAGAGAACAGCAGAATAAATTCCTTGATTTAAATAATCTACTAATCGTCTTTTGTACATTCTCAGGATGGAAATTATGAGGAGGCTTTGGAGAAATTTACCGGTGCCCTTCAAAATCAGGGTTTCATACCTTCGTTAGCATACAACGCCGCTCTGTGTTACTACAGATTAAAAGAATACGGACCTTCTCTTAAATATTGCGGTGAGAAATTTATGATCTTTTTGTAATTATTGTACCAAAATAAATCGTTTTCAGCCGATATTATAGAAAAAGGCATTCGGGATCATCCCGAGCTGAGTATCGGAATGCAAACAGAAGGCATAGAAGTGAGATCAGTGGGGAATACGATCACTTTGCACGAGACATCTCTCACCGAAGCTTTTAATTTGAAAGCCGCCATAGAGTACCAACTTAAAAACTGTAAGTTCCCAACAGTGTTAGCAACCGAACTATATTAATAATAATAATAAAAAGTAAATGTATATAAAACTAGTTAGGCCGGACTTGCAGTACAAACCAATTTATTTATTTTATAATATTACAGTTGAATGTAAGGATGTACTCAAATTCGGTTGCCTCTGTAGTTTCAATCTACTTCCGAAATATTTTGTCAAATTGACAATAATAATTATTTTTTGACGTTTAGAAATATCATTTTAAACTTGCTAATAAATACTGTATGTCCGGAAGATTATTAGAGACAACTCTTGTGGAATTAGAGTGGTGTACCATCTTCTTATTATTCTTCTCTACTGACAGGTAGCACGGCAAGCTTCGCAACAGGTCGTTCAAAAATACCGTTGATTGTTTGAACTTTAGCTTTCCGTACTTGTCCATCAGGAGCTTTCTTAACTTCAATTACTATGCCCTTTGGCCAATTGCAACGTGGAAGATCTTTGTCACAAATAATAACAATGTCTCCTTCTTTCACAGGATTTACTTGTTTATGCCATTTGCTGCGCAACAATAGATTCGGAACATATTCCGATACAAATCTTCGCCAACATTTATTAGCGAATTGCTCCTTGTAAAGGTAGTTGAATTTCAACACCTTTGCTTTGTCATCAAGTTGTCCAATAGGTTTATTTCCATTAGAATTTCCAACCAAGAAATGATTTGGGGTTAATGCTTCCGATTCATCAGTGTCCAAGGGTAAGTGAGGGGTCTCGAATTTACGATATTTTCTGCAGCTATAAGACAGCTGAGTAGCAAAGGATCGGAAGGTGTTCTTGAAGGCAGGGCGTCATAAAGTGAAATTTTCACTGCTTTAACAAGTCGTTCCCAAGCTCCACCCATATGTGGGGATAAAGGTGAATTGAAATGAAATGATATTTCTGGACTAACGAATGAATTGGCGATCAATTGAGGATCTACTTTTTTGAGTTCTTCACGTAAGACACGTTCTGTTGCAATGAAATTACTTCCTCGGTCGCAAAATATGGAACGTGGTTGTCCTCTTCTATTTATAAAATTTGAGAAACAAAAGATACAATTGTCAACATCTAATTTGTGGGCAACTTCTAGGTGGACAGCCCTCGTCGTGAGACAAGTAAAAAGGGCTCCCCATCTTTTCTCTATTCTTCTTCCAACTGTTACATTTATTGGCCCGAAATAATCAACGTCAGTATAGGTAAATGGAGCTGTGAAGGTAGAAAGTCGACATTCTGGTAGTGGGGACATTTCAGGTATGACGGGAGAGGCACATTTTATTTTACATATCTGTCAATTTTTTCTCACCTTATAAAGAACTCGTCGTAACTGGCTAATGTAATATTTTTGCCTTATTTCATTGATCACAGTTTCGTGATTCCGATGAAGAAATATTTTGTGATATTTTTCCACAATAAAGAATGTGAGATGGCATTCACGAGGTAATATTATCGGCCTCTTTGTATCACTCTTTATATAATTAGCTGCATCAATTCTTCCACGAATGCGAAGCAACCCTTCGTCATCTAAATAGGGTGATAATTTATACAATTTGCTAGTTCGATTGACATTCTGCTGTAAAAAACATTCTTTTTTAACGTTTTGAAGCTGCTTGATCTCGTCTTTATAGAATTCAGACCGAGCCATTCGAATCAAAGTATTTCTTGACTTTAACAAATCATTTGATGTAAAAATTCTAAAAGGTTTATATTTTTTCTGTACTTTGGCACGTGTTATATTTATAAATCTATACATGTACGCTACCATATATAATAACTTTGAATATTTGGAGAATCTCTTCATATCTATAATAGATTCAATAGTTTCATGTTTTGTTAACATTTCTTCTTCAATCGTACATAAAGTAATATCTGTTGGCCAAAATTCCTCAGTTTCGTATAAGAAATCAGGACCTCTGAATAGTTTTAATCAAATTTATTTCCAACACCCACCGCTCTTTTCTTATGTTAAGTGGCGACCGGTCAAATTTTCTGAAACTTTGGTATGTCGTTGTACTTGACCTAGTAACCAAAAGTGTCAATAGGCACAACTCAATCCTATGACTAGTTTTCTAGATACAGGGTGTTGAAGTTGAAAATTGTCCTGTCTTTAGGAATTTTTTTTTTTTAACTCGCGAGCTAGATCGAATTTCTGTTGCATACACACGGTAACTATATGTATTAGTAATACATTAGTAAATACAAACAATAAAAAATATTGATATCTACAGGGTATGTCACAAATGTATGACGGTAGTTTTTTGCAAAATCTCAGTTTTTCTACTGTGACGTCAGGGAAGCATATTTTTGAAAGGTTATTGTCCTCAATACAGTATTTTGACGGGAGAATATTGCATATCAAACATTTTGTATACCGGGTGTTCCATAGAGAGAAGCACAACATAGAATTATTTTTTTCAAGGAATATTTCAAAACCCTGTACATATGGATTGATTTTTGAGCAAGGTAATACCGCAACCATATGTATGTCTCTAATCTCCAAAATATACAAGGTGGTTTATTTGTCGGAAGGTATTTTATTTCAAGAAAAGTACAAAAACCATAAACACCTTGTATTTTGAAATATTTTAAAATAAAGTTTGTTAAGTATTACATAAAATTTACTCTTTTGTATTAATTTATGACCATATGTTATAAATTATTAAAATTCATAGCATTTATTGATAAATTGATCTTGTAAAAATCATTTGTTTGGATTTTCTCGTTTTAAACATAATTTTTTCGTACAAACATTATTTTTCTTTATTTTATCGTTGAGGTTTCAAAAAAAAATGAGCACTGATTAAGTTAAAAATTCGAAATTTTACCAATCAAATTTTTACTTTTCCGAACACCGAAGGGTCAAAAAAGAAAAATATTGGTTTACCCCAAAAATCAAAATCACTAAAAACATGTGCGCTTCACGTTTTAAGGCCCGACGCGTCGAATGGCGCCATTTTCAGCATGACGGTTGTTTCAAAATTTTGTCGTGTGTGTGTTGAAAAATCTTGATGGCCCGATATCTTGAGACAGAGGCGGTAGGTCACTAAAACTTACAGGGTAGAAGTTTTGCCCGAAGGACATGACCGAGTTCGAAGATGGGCCATAATGGTTCATTCCTTTAGGTAGCTGCCGTACAAAGTGATCCTTAAATTTACCGCATTTTTTTTTCGGAAATCGTAAAAATCATTATTTACCCCTAAAAACGACCCCACTACACCTCTTTAGGGACTTTCACCAAATTCTCTTTATTCTGTTTTATTTACTTATAATTTATATCAAACTTTCCGATCAACCACATACTGCTAAGAAAATTTTCTCAAATATATTTGGCCCTGGACTAACCAGCTTTACTTCAATATTATTGTTATCCTAACCTCTCAACTAGTTCAGCTTTATTTCCACCCTGAGGACGAGCATGGCATTTTAACCATCGTCGTAACTGACCATAATTACGTGCTTCTAATTGATGCAGCATCAATTAAAGTTGCTAACAATCGTTCCCAACAAACTAGTCAGACGTCTGTCATTTTTATGTTGAACGATTTTTAGTCGATTCTGCTAAAGAAGCCCTAACTGATATGCCGCCCAGGGCGGAATACGAATTAGACGCGGTGACTCTACACAATCAAGCTCTAATGAATTTCGATCAGAATCCTACAGAGGGTTTCGAAAAGTTGCAGTTTCTTCTTCAGCAAAATCCGTTTCCACCGGAGACGTTCGCTAATATTCTTTTGCTGTATTGTCAGCACGATTGCTACGATTTAGCCGCTGATATTTTGGCCGAAAATGCTCATTTGACATATAAGTATTTAACGCCGGTAAGAAAAAAAAAAAAAATAAATACTAAAATCTGATCATGGTTACACTTTATAGTATATGTATGAGTTTTTGGATGCACTTATTACTCAGCAAACATCGCCAACTGATGCATACCAAAAACTAGACGAATTAGCCAGTCGTCATACTGAGCAACTCAGAAAATTAACGAAGCAGGTTCAAGAGCACCGTAATCGCAACGATACAGAATTGATTAAAAAAGCCGTTATGGATTACGAAGAGTGTTTAGAAAGGTAACATTTTTTTTTTAAATATTAATGGTATAACTCACCACGACCAAAGTTCCTCTTGACCTTCACGTCACATAATTAATAACACATTACCACTTAATGATTTCATTAAAATACCGTTTACCACACATGTTAATTTGATGTGTTAGTGTTGTTTTTTTATATATTTGATTCTAGGCTCGCAAAAGTTTCACCAACCGGTTTTCTAGAGACCCATTTCTAACCTAACATTTTACAATTTTATGAGACATTTCGTCTCCAATTCTGTCAAACGAAAACCTGTAGCTGGTTCTGTCTACGCATCCGCACAAACGGAGCATTTTAAAAATGACGGCTTAAACCCAAAAATAATGTTTATATTGTACATTTAGTGATGATTGTATTTCTGAAGTATATTAGAGAGAACAAAATTTATGTTTAGGTACATTCCCGTGCTAATGGCGCAAGCTAAAATTTATTGGGATCTGAAAAACTACCCCCAAGTCGAAAAAATCTTTCGTAAAAGCGTCGAATTTTGTAACGACAATGATATTTGGAGATTAAATGTTGCTCACGTTCTTTTTATGCAAGAAAATAAATTCAAAGAAGCCACGGGGTTTTATGAGCCGTTGGTTAAAAAGAATTACGCTGACGTAAGTTTATAATAACCAAGAGTCATTTAAACCGAAAAATGAAAACCATCCTGCTTATTTTTAGATCTTAAGCGTGAATCCAATAATATTAGCAAACTTATGTGTATCCTACATAATGACGTCACAAAACGAAGCAGCCGAGGACCTTATGAGAAAAATCGAAAAGGAAGAAGACACAATCGGATTTGAAGAACCAGAAAAAAAGTGTTTCCATCATTGTATTGTTAATCTTGTAATAGGGTAAGCATTTAAAATAAATTTAATGAAGGTTTTTTTAAAATAAATTTTTCAGCACCCTTTATTGTTCAAAAGGAAATTATGAATTCGGAATTTCGAGGGTGATCAAATCGTTGGAGCCCTACGACAAAAAATTAGGAACGGACACTTGGCATTATGTGAAAATATGCTTTTGTAGCCTCATCGAGAATTTAGCCAAACATATGATTGTTCTGAAAGATAATATAATCACGGAATGTATTAACTTTTTGGAAAGTTGTGAATGTAAGTAATTCTATAAATATCTCATTCATGCATATAGTTTTTTAACAATGCCATTTTTATACTTTAGTCTATGGAAAAACTGTTAAAACTGTTATTTATAATTCCCTGTCAGAAGCCAACGAGGTTCCAAATGGTAAAGAAACCGTCACCTATGAAGCAAGGAAGATAAAATGTTTATTAATTAGACTATTCAATGTAGAATCATAAATACATGTTATTTTCAAAAAACGTTTAATAAAAATAAGTATTTACTAACATTTATCTTTTTTCCATGTAAAAAAATAAAATCTGGATAAATTTATATTCAATAAACTTTCTTATAGCTTACCAAATGAATGGAATATTGTTTTATAAGTTAATAAAATTTAAAAAACTAATTAAGACATATATGTACAACACAGACTAAATAATAAATTAACAAACCAATAGGTATCTGAGATTATAACTCAATTCATTAAAACTGGTCCATATCGAATTTCATTTTCAAACTGTTCAGCCTTTAGTGTACCATCGATACTCTTACAATCTTTATTAAAAACTGAATATGCACTAATTTCACCTTTCTTTCTGGGTCTTGTCCTAGTATTCACAAAAATTCCAACCAAACAGGATACCAAAAAAAAGATGCATCCAAACTGTAATTTTATAAAGATAGCGTAAAGTATACACCACAATGTAAAACATAATCCATAATATAATAAATTGGTCAAAGAAATACAATTCAGTGAAACATCTATTTCTTCTTCGGTGTCTTCGGAGTTACTTACACTTAAGTCTTTGTCTTCTATGAGCTTCTCTTTTAATTGCTGTAACAATAACATAGTAGTTACTGTTATTTTATAAATTACCAATAATCAAAACATGTTTTTATAATTTACCTTGAATTCTTCTTTTACCTCTATCTTAGAACTGTTTTTTAACTTATTTTGACGATATTCTTCCAACTTCTTCGTAATTTCACTCATTTCTAATTTTTTTATTTAACTATATACGTACTATCACTTCTGACAACTGACAAGATATTTAAATATTACAGCCAGTTACAGCAAATGTCAACTAATCGAGAACTTTAATGTTCCTAAATTTGTGATGTCATTGAAAATTGGTAGTCGCGAATATATCACTCATTTTTAGTTATTGTTTGGCAATGCCATCAGCTGACAGTAGTCAAGCTAATGTCATTAGACAGATAGTTTGTTAGCTTATTTATTTTAAAACAGCAAAATTATTAAAAAAAAATAGCGAGGAAAAGTAAAACAATGGGAAGTACTGCAAAAGCAATAGTTACTGGTTTTATTTGTAGGCTCTGTTCAGAACAAAAAAAAGTTGTTATTCACCTCTATACAGAAAGAGCTAGAAAATTGGATCTCTTAAAAAAAATTAGTCTCTTACCAATTTCAGTAAGTATAAATGTTGTTTGCTAATGAAAAATAAAATTAATATTTTAATATATTCACAAAGAAAAAAATTACGGAAAATTAAAAATCGTAGATATTGTATGACTGAATCCATCAAAAAAATCTATTAACCATTCAAGACAATTTTGTTGCAGATCCTTTTATTTAATTTTTGTGCAATACTACTTTCAGCTTAAGAAATATGATAATTTACCAAAAACAATTTGTGAACAGTGTGTCATACGATTAGAAGTCCAATATAACCTCCTACAAAAAATCAGGAAAAGTCATGCAATTCACAGGAGCCATCGAATGTATCATGTAAGTATTAAATTTTAAATACACACAACTATATTTTTCAGTAAGGTCATGATTAATAGGTATTTATAAAGAACCATTGTTTTTTTTTTGCTTTGATTCAAATAAAATTTATTTGCTCTGGTTCAGTTCCGAGTGATTAATTTTTTTTAATGTGTCTAATTATTTTTTTGTCCAATAAAAATGACTAGCGATCATGCTGGAGATCTCGCACGTGAAGAAATAATGACCATGTGTTAACAACATGCTGTTTAAACATGTACCAAACCACTTTTTTTCTATTCCTATTGCATTGACAAAAAGTGACAATTTAAATGCTATAATAATTTTTAGAGCAATGGTAGGTGTCCAGTGGAGTGCCCCTTACATGGTTTAGCCGATCCATCTTGGTCTGAAGTAACATTAGATGAGGCTACCGACTCTTAATTACCATTTTTATTTAATTTTGGCGAATATTCTTGTATATATTTAGATTAAATTTAGTTTTGTACATTCTTAGGAGGTAATAATTGTCTTTAGACAGTCTTTCAGCAGGGGAGACATTAAATTATAAATATAAATATGTATGATACCACAGATCGTTTTATTTGACTTAAATAGTTCTGATTTGGGGAACATGTTTAAAATTATAGGTGAAAAAAAGAACTCGGGAATTCCCTTTTAAAATATATTGCTTCGATTGTGGAAACTTCGAAAATAATAAAATAATTACCAATTTTGAGAAAAAGTACTTTTTAAATTTTCTTTCAAATATATAACGCAGCTAAATTCAAAAATACATCGAAATTCAATATACTTTAAATCGTAAGGACGAGTTTTAGAATAATATCAATAGCAAACAATTTTAAAAATAAATCTACTTGATCAAATATTTTAATGTTGCTGGTTGTGAACTATAAGCGATTAATCGCTGGCCTTTTTTTTACTGGAGAGAAATGAATGGGTGACTTGCACCGCGTGGTAATTTCTTGATTTCGGACAAAAGAGTGTCGTCACTGATTGGTAACGTGCACGTTGTACAACAAATGACATATCTTTCACAACGTTGTGTGTTTGGTTAACGATTTTTGTTTTTTGAGCTTTTTTAAGCTTAGAGTGAGTTATATAACAATTATTTATCTTTAAGGAACAATATTCTTTAAATATTAAACAACAGGAAGGGGCATAGATATGTTGACCGGAATGGAGGGTGCAAATGGCCGACTACTGCTTCCGTTTTGACAGAGGCGTAGGGCTTTAAATTATAATCAAAATAACAAAAAACTCATAAATTTTAGTTAACAATTCTACAATCTGCAAAAATTATTATCTGATGTACCTATAATTAGAAAACTTTCAAGAGCAAGGTGAAGAGAATTGTTCTACATTTATATGGAATAATTTTTGTGCCAGTAAAGCGGAAACAAATGCAGTCTTATGTATTCTTTATTTAATGCAAAATATAATGTAAGTCTTTCAGTACACCATTTAATTACTGGAATCCGACAGAATAACAAGCATTAAAATTCATGACATAATGATTGATTTGAAAACGAAACTAAAAAACAGACATGCTGATCAATTTTATGGTAAATCTGCCATGGATTTATTAAAGCAGTTTTTTAAATGCAAATAACAAATTTTAAAATTGATGTCAATAACTTTTTGATATGTTTGATATATTTACAAAAATGGTATAACTTTGAAGATCCAAAATACCAAGCAATGAAAATTTTATCTCTAAAAGAACCAATCACATGGACGGGCAAGATAGTGAACTTATGCTAGGTTGACTTTTTTACGAAATCAAAGGACAAAAATCCCTGTACTGAATTGAAAAAAATTGTCACGTTTGTTCTCTCCATTCCTGTGTCTAGTGCTTCTTGCGAGCGCGTATTCGGCATGATGGAACAAGTATGGAGCAAGGAAAGACACAGAATGAATATTTTTTTAGTAAATGCAGAGTTAAAAATACTAACAAACTTCGATTTTTCATTTAAAAACTTTTATGATTTTGTGGTAAAAAACCGTCAAATTTTAAATGGTTCTTGAAAGCAAAGTAAATATAAATTTAAAAATTAATAAATGATTGAAATTTTCTTTCAACTCCCCCCTTCCCCTACTCAATTTTTTTAAACTCTTCCGGGTTGGTCCCTTTGAGAGTTGGCAACCCTAGTATTATTCAGTATAGCTTATCGGAATATCACAATGCCCTGGTAAAATCATCTTTAAACTGAGATTGGAAAAACTATACACCTCGATATTCATAGCGCACGTATGTTTTAGTGACCTACCGCCTCTCTGTCTCAAGATACTCCGTCCAACATACACATACACACACCTTTTTTACCGTTCGGATCGGAAAAATAAAATACAGTCGCAATAGTTTTTGTCCACGGTAATAGAGATGAATTATTATTGTTAGTGACCACTTCCGGGTTAAATTAGTCCGAATATGATGAAACGTCAAATACACGACGGTTGTCGAACAACCCTGCTTGAGACAATAAACAAAGAAGTTCGCGGGAATATGTAATCGTGTTAAAGAAGCAAAGGTATGGTTGGTTGGTAACCAATTTGGTTTAAATCGACATCCGTTTCGTTGGAAATAAAGTGAGATATCTTTAATAATAAAACACGAAAGATTTTTTCAAGTTTTGTATTAAAAAAATATAATCGAGCGATTATATACAAAGCAAATACAAAAATTAACGTTTTGTGCTAAATTTGACGTCCTAGGATATTAATAAAATATTTACATTGTTAAATTATTAATTTCATCGTCAAAGAAAATCTTCTCTTAGCTGTTGTAATCGAAATTAAGCCTAAAAAAATCGTATTACAGTTTCATATTCTACCTACACAATCAGTCGAGTTAGGTTAAATTTTTATACAGTTTTAACGCGTACAAAAACAAAATGATAATTTTCTAAAAACGGTAACTTCGGGTTATTAGTTTTAAATTTAATGTACACTTACGAAACTATAGACAAACAGTAGGTTAAATATTACTAAGAATATCTATCTATTTTCTTTACATTCATCGATTACGATAACATTTTTCTTAAATAAAACAGAGAACTTAAAAATATACGAACGAATTATTACAATGTACACAAAATAAACATTTTTTTAACTCTAACTATGCGCTTCGACAAAAACGCATACACGTATATCATTTTTGGTACATAAAATCATTAGGAGAACGAAAACCCTTCACACTACAGCAGGGGTCGGCAACTTTTTGCGCGACCCGCCAAAGCACCAATTTAATTTTAGGAAAAATCAACAAACTTAGAGCGTAAGCGTGTCGAAATGTGGCCGGTGACAAAAATGCGCGCTAACAGAAGCTGAAGCAGAAGATGAATATATATTTTTGCAACTATTAGATGTTTTCAATATGTACGATCTCAAGTGGGAAAAATTAAAAAATGTGACAACTAACGGTGCAAAGAACATGACGGGTCACAATACTGGTTTGGTAGGCATGATTAATAAAAAATTGAAAGAATTAAATATTACACATAACCGTGGTCTACCTTTTCTGTGAGTTAGTCACCCTGAATGACCCCTGGGTGTGAAAAGTACAGCCGTATCCCATCCAAGTTGAATAATATTAGTACCTACTATAGTTACTGGCTAAATTTACATTGCTTTATCCCTCAGCAATTAAAAAAAAATATTACACGCACATGCATTTTGCGCAAAAGTTGTAAATTTGAAAAATGTTAGTATTGTAGTAAAGTTCATCAATTATTATATTCGCAAAAACGGTATGAACCATCGAACATTCCGGAAATGAAATTGACGCAGAATATGAAGATATCATTTATTAAGATGGCTCAGCCGTGGAAAAGTTTTAAAAACATTTTTCGACGAAATAGAAATGTTTTTGACAGAAAAAGGAATGCGAATTATCGCCCTATTGCATATCCAAAGTTATGGAAAAAGCGATTAACATATAACTCATCAAATATCTCGAGAAATTTGAGATAATTCATGACAGGCAATATGGATTTCACAACTTCGGTCTACTGGAGATTTGCTGGCTTACGTCACTCAGCTCTGGACAAACACTATTGAGAAGTTTGGTGAAATCCGTGCAATAGCCTTTGATATATCTAAAGCCTTCGACCGCGTTTGGCACCAGGCATTGTTAAGCAAATTATCTGCCTACGGTCTCCCAACCAAATTGCCGCAATGGCTCATGAGCTTCATGCAAGATCACTCCTTACAAGTGGCAGTTGACGGTATTTCTTCTGATGCGTTAAAAACCAATGCCGGGGTCCCCCAGGGTTCCATCCTGCCCCCCACCCTATTTCTTTTACACATTAATGACCTCTTGAAAACCACCACGAACCCCATTTACAGTTTTGCAGACGACAATACACTTGTCTCAACTTTCACATCCTATCGATCACTTTTGGTGAATGATACGAACAGACTCGGGCAGGAACAGGTTGACTCCATCAATAGATATATTAAAGCAATCGTCGTGTGGGGAACCAACAATCTTGTTTAGTTCAATGCCCAGAAAACACAAAGCGCCACGTTTTCAAATCATTCCATTACAATGTCTGAAATACCCTCGAATCAAGTCCCTTCATCTCGATTTTGAGAGTCACGGTGTCTAATAATATGTCTTGGCATGACCATGTTGCTAAAATCGCAAAGTCAGCAAGCCAGAGACTGGGTTTTCTGTGGAAAGCTAAAAATTTTTTTACTCCTGATCAACTGTTGACGGCGTACAAGGCTCAAATCCGACCTCTACTGGAGTATTGCTCGCACACATGGGGTTCAGCACCAAGGCACTCTCTTCGTCTTCTAGATTCCATTCAGAAAATGGCCATTCGGTTGATAAACAGCTCAACTCTCACAGATACCCTTCACCCACTAGAACATAGAAGAAGATTTGCAGACCAGACATTACTCTACAGATATTACCATGGCAGATGCTTCAGAGAAATAAAAACTCTTATACCACCACCGGCCACATTCGACTAAAGAACTCGGCACGCTGATCAGTCTCACCCATTTACTATCAAGATTGACACTACAAGGACCAATCTCCACATCAAAAATCCTTTTTTTACAGGGCTGCTACGGAATGGAACAAGCTTCCGAAATCGACAAACAGTTTCCTTCGAATATTTTTATTAAGTCACTAAAAGTACTGGATGAAAATGTTCGTCATTGGTTTTAAGATTTATAGGCAAAAGAAATTTTGCAAAATCAATTATTTGTATTTTTTCAAGCACCTATTTATGCGAACAAACATTTTCAAGAATGAATTTCATAAAATCAAAATATAGAACGAGGTTGACGAATGAAAATTTACAAAACTTGTTGAGGATCTCAGTATCCCAAACAACAACCGGACTTAAATGAATTACCAAACAATATTCAACAACAAAAAGCGCATTGAATTTTAATGAATGAATAAAATGAAAGATAAACTATTTTCCTTAATATTTTATATTTACATATTTATACCTACGTAATTGGAATTGTTTTCTTTTTTTTTCTCTTAAGAATTGTAAAATTTTTGTTCTCTGACATTATTGTTATTTCAATAAAAAATAAATTTTATCTATATTTATTTTTAATAATATTTATACTCGTGTATGATATAAAAGCACTATTTAAGTTACATTTGAATGTGCGGCCCGCATAAAAAATTTTATTTTGAAAATGGCCCGCAGTCCGAAAAGGGTTGCCGACCCCTGCACTACAGAATCAAAATTAAAATATAATTTACAATTAATATAAAAAGCAGTCGAAAGATTACGGAATTTTGGAGCAAACGATAATCCCGGTGAGGATAAAATTCCAACTCAAGAAAACTGTGTACTACTTTTTTTAAAAACGTGATTTACGCTCAACACTTTATCAAAAAATATTACTGACGTAATCTTTAATCCAAAATTTCGTCTACTTGTAAATGGAAAATAAATTTAGAAACGAATAACGCCAATTCTATCAATAATTTATTTGTAATTAGTCCAAAAACTAAAAATCAAAATATTTTTTAATGTCTCGCCACCAAGCGATATTTACTATGCTTTGTATACTCACATCGTGCTATGCCTGGTTTTAGACAACACACATTGCTACTGACTACCAACGAGAATCGCCAGAGCGGAAATATTATCGATAGTTGGGGAGCTGGTAGCAGTAATTTATATCATCGATTGACAGCTGTCGATAGTAGTAAAGAACTGAGGAAAATAATGAATGTCAGCAATTTTCGTCTTTAATTTATTATTGTAATATTCCGTTTGATAAAAAATGTTAAAAATGTTTTAAAAAATTGTGTTTCAAAATAATTACGTTTTGAAGCTATGCTTCTTATGTTGGGCTTCGCGGACGGGACTCGCCATAGAAAATCGAAGACGTAAACGTTAAATTCCCCCTCCATGCGGCCCGCGACTGGTTTTTATTGGTTATTTCATACTTGATATCTATTTTTATTGGTTGTATTATATTTTACATTTGTATTACTTTCGATAAAACGGGAAAAGATGAGAAAGAAATAAGAGCAAGAATAATACGGGCAAGAAAGTCAATTGGATGTCAAAATGGAATTCTCTGGAATAAACGAATAACCAGACAGAGAAAGTACAACATAAACAACACAATAATTAAAAGTAGCCTACTCTATGGTTCAGAAACATGGAGAATGACCAAAAGGAATAAAAGAATGCTAGAAGCTACAGAAATGGATGCACTTAGACGAGAAACGAAAACATCTGACAAAGAATGGGACTGGAGGATACCATCATTAAGGATATTGAACAAAGACAACTCTTGGTATGGACATGTGCAGCGTATGGCGAACTATAGATTACCAAAACAAGCAATGGAATGGATCCCCCATCACAAAAATAAAATAGGAAGATCCAAAATAACATGGAGCGAGGGAATCTTTTATTCTTTAATTTAGTTACACTGAGGTTCTCGAGTTTTTTAACACGCTTATATTAGTTTCACCTTTATGTATGTATGTTTGTTTGTAACTGACTCTTTGGCCTCGATTTTGCCCTACTTTAAGCGATCAGATTTAATTTAAACTTCGCACACTTGTCAAAGACCGACGACAATGCAATAATTCGATCAAAATATCCGATTATCCTGATTAGTATCGGCAGGATTCATAAATGTCTTTAGGGATCCTTTGCATAAGAGTAAGAGAGATAGAAATAGTGCGTAAACTATGCATGCGCGCAGTTCCAATGTCATATTATAATTCACCCAATCCAATACACTGTTGAGAAACGTGCCGAAGGATGAATGGCAAGAGGGAGAGTAAAAAAATCTAACTAAAAAATAATTCTTAACATGGGAACAAAATTACTAACGAGAAAATCAATGTCACTGTTCTAAAAGCGTTTAGTTTTTCTATCTTTAAGATCAACTACCATTTCTGAGCTGGCTTATGATTTGAACGAAATTTATGCAAAGATATCAAATTGCCATATATAGAGCATTGTGGGACAGAGCATATTTTTCGCGATTTTATCTCCGTATCACATTTTTTAATCATTTGCATTTTCGGATTTTGTGGTTATTAACACCAATTCTTCACAAAATATCGTTCAAATATAACACTTTTAATGCTTAAATTGCTCAAAATAATATATTCACTTTTCACCCATATAAACAAATGGAGGTTAGTTTGTTGTTTACACCTCGAGAGGTTTATCGATCAATAATAGATGTCGCCCTACCGTGATTTTTTCCTATAGAAGATAAAAATATCAATAAAAAAGACGATGGAATAACGTTACTAAGTTTTTTTTGCAGTTTATTATTATAACAAAAATGCCAGACGTATGCATTTCGTTGTTTTCTATGTAATGCCTTTAACAAAATATAGCCACTATTATAATTGTTGACAGTTTATTTTTTTACAATTTTCAAATTCTTTACTACTTTCGTTTCGAAAAGATACGTTTTTTAATAATATAATGCACAAAATGAAAAGTAGTTGCATTGGATTTTGTAGTTACTTATAACGCCGATGGAATCGTAAACCAGCTCCCTAACTATGACTAAATTCGACGAGTGACGCGTTGTTGTTATTTCTTTGTATTTGCCTATTATCAATATTATACTACAAATAAATAGCTCTAATTTCTGTTTCTATTAACTATCTATCTATTAGAGCGACTTTTCTTAATTTTGCACTGATAATCTTCAGGTAAAGCTTTGTAGGACTTTAAAGGTACCCACTGAACATTTATGCCCTTGGAAAGATTAATTGAAGGTAATAAATATTTTTTCGGCAACCGTCCGGGAAGTACTCACTTCCTGGACGCTTTTTATTTAAGAAAGTAGCATTTTTCCGACCTAGTCCGGGAAATACGTACTTAGTTGATACTTTGAGTTTTGAAAGTTTGCATGGTTTTTGGTGGCAATTATTGCAATGAACTATGGAAAGCAGCAGCAATAGTGAGTTTGAAAATGTGCCTTACGACAATTCCAATGCAGCAGCTGCTGCTACAACACAATTATTACCTGAAAAATCAAAGTCTAGGTATGAAAAAGTTTATGATTTGTTCAAGAAAAGGACGGATATGAAGAAATGCAAAACACATTACAGAGGATGTAATTTTGGCTTATTTGGCGCAAAAATCTAAAACTGTCAAATCCTCTACCCTGTTTGATGTTAGTATATTATTAATTTAATTGGTTTTTTTGTTTTATTCACTTTGTACATTAGTTTGTCGGGTAAACATTCAAAACGGCTGCAATTATTTTGTGCTGTCAAGTAGTTGTTGTGGTCCATTTTTTGGTAAATTGTGTGAACATTTTTGCTTTCCGGCGCACTTTCTCCAGAGACAACGTTTCAAGGAGTCACTAAAGCAAGTTTCATGAAGATGCGGTCACTATTAAGAAAAGTCGTTCCCGTTGATTACCCTGTTTTTATTTGCAAACTATTCTACCAGAAATAATGAACCAATGCAGCCAATAACATTCATACGATTCTACCAAGAAAAAATGTGTTATCTAAAACTCGACGTGACAACTTATTACATTACAAATAAACTACAAAAATTTCCATTTAAAGTGATCTAAGCGACCGAAAACTACCTGTGGGTGAAACCGCGCCAAATAGACGCTATGCTCGCGGCAGCGCTATTCATGAAACCCCCAGCCAAACTGCTCGCCTGTTGAGTGCTGGACATCTGTGGAGATTGACTAGTTGCTGGACCTGCAGCTATTTCCGGGCATTGAACGTGTGGCACCTAAACAAAATCGGTATCTTTTTCTTATGAAAACACACATTAATTGTCTACCATACTGGACAAAAAGAAATGAGACTGCTTATTAAATAAAACACACGGTGTTTCGTCACGTAAGTTGCCTAGAGTTAATTCAAATATTGTTGATTCTATAAACAATTTCCCCTATCGATGAACCAGTTAATTAGTATCGCGCAGATTGACTGGCCCTCACAGAGACGTCGAAAAACAAAGTTCAATTTTACTACTTAACCGACTACAATCGTCGTTTCAATTATTATTTTGGCCATAATTTATCGTTTATATGTAGTGTACAATGTTATAAACTATTTTATGTGGAGTGTCGTTACCAAGATCAAGTATACAGGCCCTAAAACACTAAGGAAACTTAGTGGATTTAGCGTGGTGAGTCGTAGAAAGCAATTGATTTTTTTTTTATTTTAACATAAAAAATAGTTCAAAGTTACAGTTCATTTTTCGAACCACCTAAGAGCTTTCATTTGAAACACACAGAACATTTATTATTTATTCAAATTTATTGTGTCTCCTTCAACGTAATTCGTTCCCACTAAAATGCACTTGTTCCAACGTTTTTTTAGTATTCGAAATACTTATTATGATCAGTTTTTGGTATGGCCTTCAAAGCAACCGGCGTTTTCTATTGTGTGGCTTCTATTGACTCAAAATGATGTCAAAGAGTTGGTAATTTCAATCGAGGAAATAAGAAAAAGTCATACGTAGCCATATCTGGTGAATATGGTGCTTGTGGAATGACTTCCACTTGATTTTTAATTTAATACTGATAAATAATGGTGCATTATCGTGATTCAAAAACCACGAATTGTTCCGCCATAATTCTGGTCGTATTTTACAATTTGACTCACATAAGCAACACAAAAGGCTTAAATAACACTCTTTGTTGACTGTTTGGCCAGTTGGAAGGAACCCTTTGTGGACAATGCTACGGTAGTAGAAGAAAACAGTCAAAATGACGTGTTTTTTTTGTATTGGTTCCCCTGCAGCACGATATTCACTAGATTGTAGAGCATAATCGTAAATCCAAATCTCATCGTGAGTAATTATTCATTTCAGATCATAGAAAACATTTCTTTAGCCTCTTAAACACGACGTTGTTTTTTAAACAAATTTAAATCTTTTGGAAGAGGAGAAGACTCAAAACATAAGCCAAAATTGTTTGTTGTTCTTTTTCTTTTTCCAATCGACGATTGGAAAGTACAGGCTCTTTTATTTTGTTGATGTGTTCATCAATAGTGAGGTTAATAGCCTTCCTGAACGAGGTTCGCCTTTGACTGTGCTTAAAACTTATATAATATATATATATATATATATATATATATATATATATATATATATATATATATATAAAATCCAGGATATCTACAGCTGTCGCTGCCTTCCTGCTTTCAGCCCTTGTCTCCAGTTGTCCTTGTCCTGCCAGTCTCCGTCCTGCAGGTTTCTTAATTCCATCGCCTCATCCACTTCGTCTCTCCATGATCGCTTTGGTCGACCTCTCTTTCGTCTGCCTAATGGACTCCACTCAGTTACCCGGTGTATCCAGCGATCCTCCGGAGTTCTTCTAACATGTCCGTTAGTTTCTTTTCCTCTATGTGTTCTAGTATGTCTTTTTTTACCTTCATTCTTCTCCTGATCTCCTCATTTCTTATTCGATCTAATCTGTTCACTCCACAACTCCTCCAAAAGTCCATTTCTGTGGCTACAATCTTCCCTTTGTTTTTTTTGTTGATCACCCACATTTCAGCTCCATAAGTCATTATGCTGCGAACTATTGAATTGAATATTCTCGTTTTATTAGTCTTGGTTATGTGGCGGTCCCATAATATTGGGTTTAATTGATTAATACATGCCCTAGTTTGACCTAGTCTATTTTTTATTTCTTCCTCTGTTGTTCCACTTTTTGATATTATAAACCCTAGGTACTTAAATTTGTCTGTTCCTGAGATCTGTCGGTTATCATCTATTTCTAGGTGATATATCCTGTCTTGTGCCGTTGACATATATTGGGTCTTTTCGAGGTTGATTTCCACTCCATTTTTCCCATATTCCTCCTCTAGTTTCCGCATCATAAAACCTAAATCCTCCTCATCTTGAGCTATGATTACTTGATCATCGGCAAAGCTTAGAGTATACAGATGATCATTTCTAATTGGTATTCCCATTCCTGCACATTTTCTCTTCCATGGTCTTAGTGTCTGTTGTAGAAATATTTTGAATAGTGTGGGTGATGTTGAGCATCCTTGGAGGAGACCCTTAGTTGTTTTGAAGGCATTTGATAGTTTATTTCCCTCTTTAATCCTTACGGTATTTTTTTTGTACATATTTTGGACTTAAAACTTATGATTTTGATAAACATCCACCGCCGTAACACTTTCGTAAGATTTTTGTTGCATCAGAAGAATTCTTTTTTACAAAATTTGATGCAAATTCTTTGTTTCACAGATTTTTCAATTTTAAAAATCGCTGACAATAAGAAACGTTGCAAATTTTAACCTAATACGTCAAACGTCATGAAATTTATGTCAGCTGTTCACAATAATCATAACAACTTAGCAAATAAATATACACAGCGCGTGTATTTTCAAATATGCAGTTTCATTACTTTTTGTAGTATTTGAACAACTATTCCAGAAAAAAGAACTTTTTGCATTAACTGATCAAAAATATTACACTACTAGCAAATATTTCAAATGTTTCATACAACAGAAGAAACATTTAAAATTGAAAAGTTCACTTACAGCCTCCCATTCAACTGGAAAAGAATCTCCTGCTTCAGAATCAGATTCTTCACTTGTTTTGAGATCACTCTTTATTTTCTGTTCTAAACTAACAGCTTGAAGCATATTGTACTCCGATGGACCCTCCCTAATGAAAAATTTTGTCATTTTGTAAATTGTATGTATGTATTAACAATACTAAGTAGTCTTACCTTCCCAAATCTCCGTGTGGATCTTCAATTAACTGTAGGATATTGTGAATGGTTTTGACAGAATTTAGAGTAGTTAAATTGACATTTTGAAGGAAGCACAAGTAGAGGATGTTGGCATTTAACCTGGCAGTCCTTCTTGCAAATTGTTGATCATTCATAAAACCGTTACAAAAATCGCTGCAAGAAATATTTACAGATTTTACAACATAAATTCCCACCCAATAATTGCAATCTTTATTTTAAATTTACAAATACTTACCTGTATTGCATCTTGTAGGGAAGCTTAATGTTAAGATAGAACGATAAAATGCTTATTAATTGTGCTGTATAGGTGAGGGCAGCACCAATACTGAAAGCTGGATTGGGTTCAACAGATTCGCCAATATTTGACCCAGGCACCGCATCTTGATTTTGAACAACTAGAATAAGTTAAAAGAGTTTAAAAAGATCCGTGACTATGTTTATCAGATACAAACTGTTTACGAATAATCTCCTAAACGTTATGTTGTTGCTGTCAACATATTTTGCAAACGGTCGCTATTTAGGGTTAAAGCGTTAAATTTATTCAACATATTTGAAAAGTGGAAAAAATTACAGATAGGGAGGTTAGGTATAATGTGAAAGGGGCGTAAGTCGCCACTACACTGCGACCCTTAGTAGGTCTTTTGTGGCTCACTCCTAGAGGTTACAGTTCATCGCACAATCCAGCCCTGCTCACGAAGTTCATGGTTGTATGGGGCGATTTTCTTGAAATAATTAGGTTCTAGGTTGGTATAACCAAATATGTTGAACCTTATTCTTCCCAGGCAGGGGCATGAACATAGTATATGTTCAGCAGTTTCGTCTTTCACGCAGCAAAACCGATAGTCCGTTTTTTGATTCAGACCTATCCTTCTGAGGCGGTATCATAGACGACAGTGTCCTGTAAGCAGTCCCGTTAGAATTCGCAGGTTGTTCCTGCTCCATTCCAGGATCTGCTTATTTGTGTTTCTCAAGGGGTTTAGGTAAGAACGCCTTTAAGTGAGTCAACTCAAAAAATGACAGATAGGGTCGATGACAATTATTTTGAAATGAAGAGCGAGGTATGTTCAGAAAGTGTAAAAAACTAATCAAACCTATCTGTATTGATGGTATATTTTACATATATTACATATAAATAAAATTGAAGGGTCTGCCTGAGTGTGATTTCTACATAAATCCATTTTTCTCAAATGATTATTTGCCTAAAAGAGTTAAACCTAACAACATTAAAATACAGACCCACGTAACAATTGATTTCAATCTGGGACAGGGTCCAACGGGTCTAAATTAAATCGATTCCGAAAGGAGCGCTGGGTTGCGATCACAGAACGTCCGCCGGAAAAGTAGGCCTCAACGGCAAAAGCACGCTCCTCACTGTTCCAATGCAACTGAACTGTGTCATGACAAAACTTTATAGCCCCGCTTCTCGAATGAGTCCACTAGCGCTCCACTACGACATCAACCGACTGAGTGGCGCGCAATTAAAAAAGGGAAGTTTAGCTGCCGCACCCTGTAGAGGTATCATTCAACAGGTGGCATTAGATGCTTGAATGCAACAATCAAGCATTCTGGCGTAAACATCATCATTTAAAGATATTAAGATACAACTTAATTTAACGCGGAGGAAATCGCAGGCAACGCCTACTAGTGATTAAAAATAAAACTCACCCCAAGTGTTGTAAGAGGAGTAATTTCCCGATCCTGGCAAAGTAGGTCCGACAATGCAATACCTCATTTCTCCCAAATAATCAGAATATTCCCAACGAGACGCCTCTGCCAATGCATTTACCATGTCATCAGTGGAAATGTTGGTTTCCCTAAAAATACACGTTATTTTTTACTTTGAGACCATTAATTTACTAATTAGATAAATTTAAAACATTTTAACTAACTCACATGATTGGTGTGACAGGAGTAATGGGAAAAATATATTTGAAAAGCTGCTGGATTCTTAACTTAACAAGTCTTTTCAGCTCTGCTTGTTTTTTCTTGGTCAATTCCTTATATTTTACCACCTTTTCTCGTTCATAGGAAACAGAGATTTCTTGTTCTTGAACTTTGGTTTCATACAATGGTAAATGTTTATTTCTTTCATTATTTTTGTCCTTTAAAGTTGCCAATTTTCTATTGTTGCTAGATCGCTTAAGAATTTTCTCCTCTAATACTGACTGAAGTATTTTTGTACTATCTTTTGCTTGTTTTATTTTAAATTTCTAGAATAATTTCAAAAATTCGCTTTAAATGTAATTATAAAGCATTTGTGTAAAATATGAGTAACAAAAAGACATATTTTTTAAACTTAATTACCAAAAGGGCTAAAATTGGGCAGATATTTAGAAGCCATTTAATGGGAAAAGACGATTTTTTTCCATCTGAATTTATGGAAACCAGCCGATTAGAAGTGTTTTTATTGTGTCTCTCCCACTTAAGTTAAATAAGTGTTGTAGAGAGTGAAAGAGCATAAAAGCTGAGTATCTTCTACATTAACTTTGAACAAGACCTAGGAAAAAGAGGGGAGATACAATTACATAAATACATACATATAGTCAGAGACCACTTCATTCTACTTGATACGGTTCTTGCACACATCTTTTGCTTCCTCTACTTTCATTAGTGCTCTCATACATGCTCGTCGGTTGTTGGTACTCTTGACCTGACCTTTCTTCAAAACAATGTTGATCTAATGGAGATATGTTCGCTGAGGTCGACCTCTACCAACTTCCGTCCATTCACACTCGCCTTATAAATTTGTTTCGTCAATTTTCCTTCATCCATCCTTTTTACGTGTCCAAACCATCTAAGCATTCCTTTATCTTATTTTGTCACCACATCTTCTTTTACACCACAGCGTTCTCTCCGACTATACTTCTCAGACTACTTATCTCCGCAGTATTAATCCTATTTTTATGCTTTTTCTGCCCAACATTTACATTTACTGCCATACATAAGTGTAGAAATCAACACACCCCTATGCACAGCCAGACATGCCTTTTTTGACACTTTCTGGCTGCTCATAAAGCTATGCAGTGCCACATTCATTTGTTTTCCTGCCAACACCCTTCGCTCAATGGTACTGTCATACTTTCCATCTCTCGTAAACTTTGAACCCAAGTACACAAATTCATTTACACGTTCCACTCTTTTTCCAGTAATCAGAACTTCACAGTTTGTCATGTTTTGTTCTCTTTCAAAAACCATTACTTTCATTTTGCTCACATTTATTTTTGCCCTTTGATTTTCAGGGCATTATAAATAACATTAACCATCGCCTGCAACTCCCCTTCAGATGATGCTAATATGACTTGATCATCGGTGTAAAGAAGGCATTTGACAATCAAATCATTCATTTTCAATCCATACACACTCTCTTTCAAATCTTTTAAACAATCGTCTATGTATAAGTTAAACAGTCATGGCGAAGCCACACATCCCTGTCTCACACCCTTTTCGATGTTAAACCATTCCGTGCAAGCTCCGTTTATCCTGACACTAGCAGTGGAATCCTTGTAAAGTGATTTCAGTGATTATATTAAACTACCGTTCATCCCATACATAGAAAATGTCGACCACAATTCACTCCTTACCACTCTGTCATATGCCTATTAAAGCGCAATAGACCTGACTTCTAGCCAAGAATTTTTCGACTATACCTCGTAATGAAAAGATCTGATCTATAAATCTCCTTCCTTTACTAAATCCTGCTTGCACATCCCATATCATCTCAGTTTCATTCGTCACTCTTTTAATCAATATCTTTACATACAGTTTGCAGACTATGCTGAATAAACTAATACCTCGGTAGTTCTTACAGTCCTGCTGTGAATCTTTACCCTTGTAAAGCACAATTATGGCCTTGCACCAGTCCTCTGGTACGTTACCGCTCCTCCAACAAAGGTTATAAAGGCGGTACAGCAGACTAATTACCACGCTTTGTCTAGCCTTCAGCATTTTAATTGTCAAATTTCTTGATCAATTTATTAACGAACAATTAAAAGACTAAAAACTTGTAAATTGCTAGTTTCTGTAAATTTTGACCAAGAAAAATTTTCATATAAATTTTAATTTCTGGTGACGAGCCTGATACCAATTTTTACTAACAAAAGATATTTTCAAGAAAACGTACCAAAACATTAGACTTCCGTTTGGTTTCAAGTAACTCAAGACAATTTTTTTCCAAAGTCTTTTTACTATCATCCAGCAGCAGAAATGTCCTCTTCTTGTCTAAATAACTAAAATTGTAAAAAAATAATAAAAAACAACAACACAAACAATTGAATAATACCCTTCTGGAAACATATGCTTGAAACTGTAAAATAATCCATTGTGTACACATTCTGTGCAATGAAAAACTTGTCTAAACTTGCGACAAAGGGGGCAACGCTGTTTGCAAGGAGATAATCTACTGTCACTGTCTATTGTAGACGTAGATAGATGAAACTCTTTGGGTGCTAGGTTGTCCTCTAAACTACTGATGGTTGCCATTCTAGATAATAAATTTCATTCAAAATTACGATGAATCATCTTTTTTGTTCCCAAGTTCACTACAACATTGAACACACTATTACTAATTCGATTTAAATTAGCAACTAAATTTAAAATGTAAATAAACTTGCAGTATGTTGATTATTTTTAGTAATAAATTTTTATTGGTATGAAAGCTTAGCGGTAAATTTAAAAGTAAAAGTGATTTTATAAAATGAAGATAACATGATAATAAATGAACGCATCTTCTTACTTACCAATATTGTGTAGTAATTCATTATGTATTTGAGATATTGACTCTATGTATTAAGCAATGTTAAAAGTTTACAAAAGACCGAAAGTAAAATGATCTATGATCTATGTCATTTATTCTTCTTCTTTTTAAGATTTCATCCACATCACGACATACATCCCCAAATTAAATATTGCAAAGAGGTAGATGGATGAAAAATTAAATAATCATTTTTAACTTGAAATATACGAATGGTTGGATTTTGTAAACTTTTTACTTGGTACTTACCGACATGATTTTTATATTCCTTTATACTGGATGATTTGAGAAAAATGGGCCACTTACTTAAAAAAAGAGAGAAGAATTCTTCATGATAAAAGGGATAAGAACGGTAACTGTAAAAATATCTAGTCATTTGATTGGATAAAAATGTTGTCATACATAAATTTCTATTTTTAGTACACAGCGCACGCGTAACGACAGTAACGACTTTTAAAATCGCCATATTTTTTTATTGTTGTGATCTTAAAAGAAATTATCGGGATTGTGGGAGAGCAAATTGTTATGTAAAATTAAAAGTAAATAAAGTTTTTATTTTAATGTATTAAATGGTAAGGTCGTCAAACATCAATTATGATGTCATGGTATAACTAACCTATGTTCTTCGATTTTTTTAGAAAAAATGAAGTTTCGTTAGTATTTTGAAGCTCAATATTATAAATTCATAAAAACGAAATGGGAGCTTTTCTTGACAAACCAAAGACAGATAAATATCAAGAAGATGGGAATGGTAACGGAATCCGTTATGGGGTTGCGAGTATGCAAGGATGGCGTGTGGAAATGGAAGACGCTCACATGGCTACGATGAACCTCGGCGAAGCCTTAAAGGATTGGTCATATTTTGCAGTATTTGATGGACATGCCGGGGCGAATGTATCAGCCCATTGTGCCGAACATTTACTTGAAACTATAATAGAAACAGAAGAATTTCAAGATGATGTTAAAAAAGCAATTCACAAGGGCTTTTTAGGCAAGTTTACTAACGTGTATTTCTAAAACAAGTTATTTTTTACTAGTTTTGTATACAAAATGTATGATGTATGAATTGAAATTTTTATCCGAAACTTAAAAAAATACACTTAAACTATTATTTATGAAAGTAGAATGCCTGCTACTCAGTAAAGAAAAAATGATGTAAATTGACTTACGTTTTTGTGATAATATTACCTGTTATTGTTATTTGTTTAGTTCATTTATTACTTTCCAGTTTCTCACTAATACACACAGGTAAATCTAAATAATGTGTACAGCCTACATTACTTTTAAATTTTTTATATTAAATCAGCAGCCTCTGTTTTTAACAATAAATTGCCAATCAGATGCTTGATTACAGTGTTTGCCAGACAAATATAAATAATGTTTTTGGTTTAGTTTCATTTCTTTTAGTAAAATTTTGACTAAACTTGTTTATATGTATATATATATATATATATATATATATATATATATATATATATATATATATATATATATATATTATATGTTATTTCTTTGATATCTAGCGACTTTATACCATGCAATAATATAGGCAAACAATGACGAATATTTTTCTTACAAATGTTTTATCTACATTTATCACCAAATTAAATATTTACCAATTATACTCCAGAAATGCTACTTTTACTGTTTATTTTCTTTGATTTCATTTACAAAGGCAGCGCTTTCTCTTCTGCTTACTTTTAATTCAAACATCAAACCCTGCTGGGGATCTGCCATTATACATACATACATATAGTCACGCCTTTTCCTCTAGGGTCAGGCAGATACCACTTTCTTCGACTTGCTATGAATCTTACACACATCTTTCGCTTTTTCTAATTTCATCAGCGCTTTCATACTTGCTCGTCAGTTGTTGGCACTCTTGACTTGGCCTTTCTTCTAAACAATTTTAATCTGAACGAGATACATTTGCTACCGGCTTGCCCATTCACACTCGCCTTATAAATCTATTTCGTCAATCTTCTTTTATTCATCCTCTCTATGTGTTCAAACCATCTAAGCATTTCTTTATCTATCTTTGTTACCACATCTTCTTTCACATCCTGATCTCACCATTCCTTAGTTTATTCATCAGAGTCACTCCGGCTGTATATTTCTCTGACTACTCATCTCGCATAGATTTTATTTTCATGCTTTTTCTGCCAAACCCAACATTCACCACCATACTTAAATGTAGGGACCAGCACTCTATGCTCAGCCAGTTGTGGCTTTTTTGATATGTTCTGGCTGCTTATAAACTTATGTAGCGCCCCAATTATTTGTTTCCTTGCCAAGCCCTTCGCTCAATTTTAGTCATTCTTTCCGTCTCTCAAAACTATGAACCCAAGTGTACTAACTCATATACTTGTCCCACTCTTTCTCCTTCGATCAGACCTTGCAATTTGGCATGCTATCTTCTTTTTTAAAAACCATTACTTCCGTCTTGCTTACATTCATTTTCATCCCTTTAATTATTAGAGCATCATGCATAATATTAATCAATGCCTGCTACTCCTCAGATGATGTTAATATGACTTGATCACCGACGTAAAAATCATTCACTTTCAATCCATATGTACTCTCTTTCAAATCTTTTAAACAATTCTTTAAGCACATTCCTGTCTAACACCTTTTTATTCTCTTGTATAGCCTGTATTGACTCAAAATGATGTCCATATAGTGGTAATTTTAATCGAGGAAATATGATGCGAATATGATGCTTGGTAATGACATACACTTGGTTTTTGATGAAATACTGAAGAATAGTGATAGCATTTTGGCGCATTATCGTGATGCAAAAACCATGAATTGTTTCGCAATAGTTGTGGTCATTTTTTACGAGTTTTTACACGTAAATGACGCAAAAGGTCTGAAGTACAAGCTCCTTGATTTTGTTGATGTTTTCATCAGTAGTTGATTTGTACCATTTAAAAACTTGTGATTTTGACAAAAATTTATCACAGTTACACTTTTGTAACATTTAATCAAAACGATGTATTTCATTATTTTTTGACAAAATATAAACTTTGTTTCAAAGATTTCATTTTAAAAATCGTTGACATTAATTTTCTTTAATCACAAAAACGCTGCAATTTCTGCAATGTGTGACATCTAGTCATCTGTTAGCAACAGTCATACCAACCTACCAAAAAAAATAATGCGTGAGTGTCGTGGAACACTCGGTTGGAATGAAGTTCCTTTCAATCATAAACATAGTCACGGCCTTTTTTCCGTAGGGGTAGGCAGAGACCACCTCCTTCCACTTTCTACGGTTCTTGCACAAGTTCCTTTCGTAGTATAATATTAGTGATAAATGTACAGTTAGCAGAAGCAAACAAAAGCCCTGGTGGGCGTGTTCATGTCGCTGTTGTTGTATTTTTGGTATCGATATATTTTATTTCATATCGAAAACCGACTATCCATAACATTAAGTGTCAACTGTCAACCCAATTAGTAAGGTTAGTTTTGTTTTTAAAATTCCAATAATTTTGTAAACAAGGAAAATTAGATCTAGGTCAATTGTATTGATGTACTATTAGGAAAGTTAAATAAATTGAAAAAAATTAAAACATTGGCAAGCTAACAACAAATGTTTTAAACATGACAGCTGTCAGCACTCATTAATGTATTATTCATATCATTCGATTGTAGTATTTCGATTATACGCGCCAACCTTTAAACTTTCAAACCAAGCATCGCGATTGGTCGTTTGCGATAAACATTGAAAATAGTTAAGGCATATTTTCCGCGGCTTTTGTTTGCTTCTGTGAACTGTATATTCTCTCTCACGCTTGTTTTTGCATTTTTCGGCATTGTTGCTTTTTTATGTTTTTTTAGTCAATTTGTCAACTAATTGGCTATAAAATAATAAGAGTTGTAATATAAAACTTTGGGTTAAAAATAAATTATTCACATAAATTTCGCACGTTAACTCTGACACTTACCTAGCGTCATTGTTATTATCTTCTAAGCCACTATCACAATGCATTATTGATATATATTAACCAATAAGTTATTATCAACCAACAAAAGTGTATACAAACAATTCGCAAAGAGGTTACGCAGCACGTGTTTTGTTAAAAATAAACTTAAGTATAAGTATACAAGTACAAGTAGTGTAAGCGTTTCTCCTTAGCTCGTATGCAATTGCTGTGCTCAGTCACAGGTGCGTTCAAGGCTGCCAATAAGTTCGAACCGGCTGCGCAGATATAGTTGGTACACGGCATACGCGTCAGCTGTTTCGTCACGGAAAAATCTTACACTTTCTTTTGCTTAGCCTCCATCCGCCAAGCCCGTACTGTGCGAAAGGGAACTTTGTTCCAATAAATATACCATTCCATATTCATAGCGCGCGTATTTTTTAAAAATACAGTCTTAGCGTAGTGTAAAGAGCATAATTTATTTGTTTATTAAATTTAATAGTTAAAGAAAGGTATGTTGATTTCTAGAACTCGACAATAAAATGCGCTGCCTCCCAGGTTTGACCTCAGGTGAGGACAAGAGCGGTACTACTGCAGTTTGTGCTTTCATCTCACCACGCAGTATTTATGTAGCCAATTGTGGTGATTCGCGCGCCGTATTGTGTCGTGACAAGGCTCCCATTTTTACTACACAAGACCATAAACCTAGTTTACCCACCGAGAGGGATCGTATTGTTAAAGCAGGTGGATCTGTGATGATACAAAGGGTGAATGGCAGTCTTGCGGTAATTATTCCCTTTTTTTTTGTAAATTGTAGGTTTTATCCTTTTAGGGGCCTTCCAGAAATTACGTCACTCGTTAAATGAGCGGGAGGGGGTCAACAAAGTGTGACAAGGGAGGACGAGCCGTAAGCTTCGTGACGTCAATCCAAAGTATTTAAACTCTAATGAAAAATTTCGAAATATTACGTTCTCTGTTTGATTTATTGATGATTTTATGAAAAAATTAACTTATTAACAGTTTTGGAAGTGCTGCTTAAATTAAATAATTTCTAAAGTTAAAATTGCAAAATATGTGAGTCACACCAGGGAAGAGGAACACTTGTGACATAATTTATGGATGGCCCCTTGAAGGACGAAACACAGTAAATGGATTCCTTATTATTGAGCATTAGTTTATTTTTCCTTATATTTTAAACTGTAAAAAATTTGTTTAAAAAGATATTCTTAAATTTTTTTATGGTAAAATGTATTTGTGATAAAAAAAAATAAAATTGTGTAGGTGAGTAGAGCCTTGGGCGATTTTGAGTACAAAAACGTAAAAGGAATGGGTCAATGCGAGCAACTCGTTTCTCCCGAACCGGAAATTTTCGTGAGAGAAAGAGACGACATGGCGGATGAATTCCTTGTACTAGCATGCGATGGAATTTGGGATGTCATGAGCAATGAGGATTTGTGTGCATACATACATCATCGATTATGTGTTACCAATAACCTTAAAGAAGTTACCAGTCAAGTTATTGATACCTGTTTGTACAAGGTAAGTTATTTAATTGGTACAATTATCAAAACTTAATGTTTCAGTTCAGTTCATTCTTTAATTAGCGTAAGATTTTGAAAATTGAATTATAGTGACAGTTGGAATTGTTTAAGCAATGGGTGAGGTGCCGTCACAGCTTGACATTGGTGGTATAACAAATGACATTTCTTTCCATAAGGTTATGTGTATTTGGTGGTAGCGATTTTGGTTTTCTGGGCGATTTTGCGGTTTAAGGACAATGTTTGACTACATCATAGTTTACCTTCACCCTATTTTAATATCTTCTAAGTCGATTCAAATATTTTGATAAATGGCGATTTCTATATCCCATATTTAATGTAGGGATCCAATCAGGGTCATCTTGTTTGGACAAAGCTGATGGCTTACCTGCAAAAAGTACATAGCGTAATAATAACACACAATATACCAGATAATTTATTTTTTTAATCAATATTTTATTCATGAATAATATTACAGCTGATTTTCTGAATGGCGCCCTGCATAACTTTATGAGCAGCCATAACGTGTCAAAGGTACGACTGGCCATACATTGCTGGTCCCTGCACTTATGTATAGTAGTGAATGTTGGGTAGTAGGTTAAGCGCTGTGGAGAAGTTTAGCTGGAGTGACTCTGATGGATAAAGGAATAGTGAGATAAGGGAACGTTGATGTGTGAAAGAAGAAGTGGTTACAAAGATAGATAAAGAAATGCTTAGATGGTTTGGGCACGTAGAGGATGGATGAAAGAAGATTGACGAAAGGAAAAACAAGCTGCAAAGGAACTTTAAAACCATGATTTGTAACTTCTTGTTTAATTTGGTTTATTAATTTTACAATTTGTAATATATAACATTCATTAATTACAAGAATTATGTGTCAGCCACAACTAACAGCATCAGAAGTGAAACTGTTCATGGTATACAAATAATGTCCAGTATATAAACATATTACAAAACGAAATAAAGGCATCAACATTTTATGGATGTATCTAATGTTTAGAACATTATTAACAGCACAAATTTCAAAAAATCTGTAACCTCCCCTGGAAAATAAGCAATATGATCTGCCATAAATAAAAAATGTCCTTGTGGAAAATCTCGAACCTTCCCGGTATTATTGAAAATATCCCTTGCTGAAAATCCTTAATCTCCACCGTAATATTGAAATAAATCCCTTGTAAAAAATCTCTAATTTCTCCCATAATATTGAAAAATATTTAACATGATCTGCCATTAATAAAAAATGTCCTTGTGGAAAATATCGAACTTCCCCAGTATTATTAAAAAATATCTTGCTGAAAATCTTTAACCTCCCCCTTATTATTGAAAAAATCAGTTGCGGAAAATCTCTAACCTCCCTCGTAATATTGAAAAATAAGTAAATGATCTGCCATAAATAAAAATGCCCGGCGACTATTGTTGGCGTCTCCTCTTTGTGCGGATCATTACACGCTATAATAATAATAATTGAGCAATGGGCAATTGGGACAGGACAGGGAGCTTAACAGTTTTTGTTAGCTCGACGAGTTACTGCTATCTCAGAACTAGTGTAGTACCCCATAAGAAGTTTCACTTCATAATTATTTCAAAACAATACCCTTTTTCAAGCACCAGTATAGTTCTTCCATTATCAAGACCATGGGCTGATAAAAATAATTAAATTGCACAGTATAGTGATAATAAAGACATGAATTTAACTTTGAAGATTTAGACAGGTATTTTTAAAAATAATAAATTCATAAAATGAGGTATCTCCGCTTAAGGCAGATCAAACAATATTGTCGGTAAGGGTTCTGAACGAGTTTTTATATGCTGCAATTGATAATGGAAGATTTATACTTACATAAAGTAGCTGATTCTCACTGTATTAGCTGAATTGTTAAAACAATTCACAACAGCACAATTTGCATATATATATATATATATATATATATATATATATATATATATAAATATATATATATCTTAACAATATGTTTATAATCCTACAGAATTCCTTTACGTAAAAACACAATTAGTTCTTATGAAATAAACTTCCGGGTTATTTCAGCACAAAATTGAGTTAAAAAAAAATCAAAATAAATAACGTAAACATAACCAACTCCTATAAGAACCATGTTAAAAGGTATGGTTATTATACCGCCAATGTCAAAAAGTGGTCACGTGCTGCACGTCAGCCATTTGTTTTATGTAATTTTCGTACCAAATTTGATTGGAACATGAAAACATAAATTTAGATTCGTAAGTGGTGCATGTTCAATAAAAAAATGTTTCAGGGGAGTCGCGATAACATGAGTATCGTATTAGTAGTGTTTCCTGGCGCCCCCACGCCAACTGCCGAAGCTTTGCTGGCTGAAAAGGAACTAGATGCAACCATTGCGAGGCATATTAAAGGTACTTTATGAACGTCTATATTAATTGTTAAATAGAATTACAGTCGACTCTCGATAATTTAAAACTCAAGGGACCAGAGATAAATTTCTATTCTTTCTATTATTATGTATTAACAGTTAAATTTAACATACATACATAAAGCCACGCCTTTTTCCCATAGAGGTAGGCAGAGACCACTTCCTTCCACTTGCTACAGTTCTTACACACATCTTTTGCTTCCTCTACTTTCATCAGTGCTCTCATACATGCTCGTCGGTTGTTGGTACTCTTGATCTGGCCTTTCTTCAAAACAATGTTGATCTGATCGAGATATGTTTTCGAGGTCGACCTCTACCGACTTGTTCATTCACACTCGCCTTATAAATTTGTTTTGTCAATCTTCCTTTATGCATCGTTTCTACGTGTCCAAACCATATAAGCATTCCTTTGTCTATCTTTGTAACCACATCTTCTTTTACACCACAGCGTTCTCTTATCTCACTATTCTTTACTTTATCCAACCGAGTCACTTCTCAGACTACTCATCTCCGCAGCATTAATCCTATTTTCATGCTTCTTCTGCCATAACCAACATTCACTACCATACATAAGTGTAGGAACCAACACACCTCTATAATACAGTTATTCATTAATTTTTATTTCGAAAAGAAGTCCGTAATATTTTTTTGAATGAGCGACTTCAGTCTATCATTGTCCAAAGAATTTTTGATAGTGGCGAGAGCTGCGAAGTAATCGTCATTAGTGTCGGTTCTGAGGGCATAGAAGCGTAGGGTCTGTACATTTATGTAAAAAAACGACAGGTGCATGATAAACGCTTCAAATTATAAAGAGTAGAGAAGCCTGGACTTCAAATTATCGCATGTTGGCGAGCAAGATACTACATTCTTCAAATTACCGAAGGGACCAATTAACATTGATTTTATTCAATTTATCGAGTAATTTTTAAGGGACCGAAAACATTTTCAAATTATCGAAAGTGTCAAATTATCGCGAGTCGACTGTACCATTGAAAGGGACCTCGGGTGGCTATATTCGACGCGGTGGGATTGAACGTTTAAAATATATTTAAACTACACTTTAATCTTTTCACCGGTGTTGTTTATCAGAATAATTTTTCGTGGTGTAAAATTTTAATTTCTGTGATATTTCTATGAAATTCCACGCTCTAACATTCTTTATCTAGTTTCCTATCGTGTTTGATAAGCTCTTATCTCCTCATGGTCTTCGCCGGGCAGCGACGATATAAAATTAAAAATTGTTTACTTTTAATTCCAGTACATTTTCTGATGTATGAATATTCGGTAACCGTTACAAAGTGTTTACGATACGCCATTGATTTAAATGGGGAGGGGACGCGAAAGTGTCCCTTTAATTAGTAATTTATTAGCACTTCTATCATCCCCACTTCACTTTCAAGAGAAAGAATGTTAAGTATTTAGTTACTGTTAACCGAATATTCGTTCAAAGTTGCAGTTTTAATTTGTGTACGTTTCAGAGGTCGTAGACCAGGGCGATAGACAATTTGATCAAATTCTCCACGGTCTTATGTCAATTCACATTGAAGGATTGCCGCCTGGAGGAGGGTGGGCCTCGAAGTAAGTGTTTCATTTGATGTTTTTGGATTGTGGGTTGCGTATTTCGTTAAATTTCTCGTTGCGAATTTGTTTTGGAATCGTTATTTTCGATTTTCGTCGGTTACGTAAGATTAACGTGAATTATTTTTCAGACGTACACTAATCGAGCGGGTATTCCAGGAGCTATGTCCCGAACAAGCAGAATCTATAAGTCAAAGTTGTGATTATTCGTTTAATTTTTAATTTTGTGGACTGATTTTTCTTTACCATCAAAATTTGATACTGTAAGTTGAATTGTCATTTTTCATTGTTGAAATAGAAATTAAAAAAAAAATACTAATTATTAGAAGATGGGAAGAAGAGTTACTTATCAGTTTAATGCAGGGTATGTGTTCAAGGATAATATATAAATATATATCGACAGTTGGCCCAAAAACAACAAAAATGTACAATTCTAGTGTAGGGTTATGTTTTTTTGTTTATTGATTATTGTGAACGTTTTTTTTTTTGTAATTTTCATCCTGTTTATCCCTTCGAGTTCCATTGAAGAAGTTAGTCGAGTTTTTATTAAATTTTCCCAAAATTTCATGCAACTTCCGATTAAAGTTATGTCGCATTTTTCTAATTGTAAGTTAACGAAAATATTTCGCGTGCTTTTCCCACGGATAAAGTACATCTAGAGGAATGTTAATGCAGGAGCCTTTAAATATAAAACTGATCAGGAAGTAGCACAGTCTCAGATACGTGTTGACCGCAATGGAGGATGCATATGTCCGACTACTGCTTCTGTTTTGATAGAGGCTTTAAATTATAATAAAACGAATAACTCATAAATGTTAAAAAAAAATATAAAAAATGCTACATTTTATTTAACAATTCTGCAATCAATATAAAATTATTATCTGATGTATAATTAGGAATCGTTCATTCTAAAATTTTTAATTTGGTAAATCTACGATTTCGTATTTTTTTCGCACGCTATAACAAATTTATCATTCAAAACGTTTACTTGTGAAATGTTGTAGATTGTATGGGGGGTTGTGCCTCTCAAGCACTTCGACCTATCAGATCTTTTGTGCATAACCCTTGATCTATTCGAGGCCCGGGATTCCGAGTCTTCGCACAAAGTTAATCAGTTTCCTGGGAGCTAAGTTCCTGACATCGGAGGGCTTTAGGAAGGCCCCTTCCAGAAACTTGAGTCTTTGGTGCAGAAAAGCGCTGGACATTCGGCAAGCAAATGTTCTGCAGTTTCAGCGAAGTTCTCGCAGTAGCGGCAACTATCCACTCTCTGTTTTGTCCATCTTTTTCAGGTGATACATCAGAGAGCAGTGTCCAGTGAGGAGTCCCGTCACCAGTTTGAAGTCTTTCTTGTCCAACTCCAGAAGCTGTTTAGCTTTCCTTGGCGAAAGGCTTACTAGCCTTTTCGCTTGTATTTGTCCTGGCACTTTATGCCAGTGAGATTTCATTTCATCTGTTTCCCAGCGTCGAACCTCTTCTTTCAAGTGGGCTTTGGAGAGTCCACAGAAGGGTTCTGGGCCGGAAAATTGTGTATTTGCACCTTCTTTGGCAAGGCAGTATGCTTCCTCATTGCCTTTAACTCCCTTGTGACCTGGAACCCACATCAGAGTAACCCGATTGTTTGCTACCAGTTGTCTCAGGGATTGTTTATAGTCCCGAGTCAGCTTAGACTCACAAGTGTATGACTTTAGTGCTGCTTGACTATCTGACCCTTCGGATGTTCCTTTCGGTGCACTCCTGGGCACATATCTCTATGACATGTAATTCTACTTGAAAGGTTGAGTGTTAACAAGTGGTTTTGACAGCCTAAAATTCGGCTCTGTAACGCTCACTTCAACCCTTTCATCCACTTTGGATCCATCAGTGTACCACACTAAAGCATCCCTTCCTAGTTAAGGTCCGTTCTCTGTGCAAACTTGGTGGTTGTTTGTGACCACTTCAAACTGAATTTCGAAGTCGTACCTAACTGGCATAATATCTGTCGGCTTATATTCTAGGAAAATATATTCCAAAATCTTCATATGTCCAATCCGATTTCCTGCTTTAAGATTTATTGTCTGAAGGCACTGGTGGAAGGTTCAGCATTACTTCTACGGCTGCAGTAGGGCACGTGAATGTTGTCCCCGTAATTCCCAGACAAACTAGCCGCTGCACTTTCTGCAGCTTGACTTGTGCCGAAATTGTGAAATGTAACACCAGCACAAGATGAACAACTAACCATATTTGTCGTTATTGTCTCAGTAATGTAATAATTTTTTACCAGCAATTTGTTTAGATGTCAATAATGGTTAACTAATATGTATTAACACTAAAGCACACAACAAAGCCGTGTTACAGTTATTTTAACCGTCATTAAAACTTTAAACTGCTTAAATCTATTAAAAATTTACTTTATTGACACACTCACAGGGAAACATTAAAATCGGTCATGGAGTCCGTTTCCTTCGCACTTTTAGCATCCCTACAGAGTTGCAATGCTTGTTCCTGTTTGTTTTATATTCAAAGGCAGGAGCAACATTATCAGTTTAAAATCATTTTTAAGTTAAAAAAATATTTTCTTGTATCTGCTTCTGCGTTTTCGACACTCTACTAGTACACCTTGTATGTAATTGCCGTGAAATTGCGATTAAATCTGGATTGAAAACGCTTGCGATCGAATTTGGTGTGCCTCCCAAATTTTGGAATAAATTGGGTGCGTTCGGAAAGTATCTAGTCATTAAAAACGGTTATCGAGAAAGGTATGCAGAGTACGACGTGATGTTCATCGTTTCTCCTCGTTCGTGGTGGTGGAATCGAATCGGGTTCTATTTACGTTGTAAAATTACGTCGTACTCCGTACGTGTGATGCTTTGATAAGTACAAAAAAAAGCTCGACTAACGATTTGTTCATGAATATTTTTTACGATAAAATTATGTCGATGCTCGAAGGCGAGCGATAATTATTTTTTTATATAAATTTTACAAATTCGCACAATTCGCCAGCGCAATCTGTTTTGGCTGAACTTAACTTTTTCAAATTTTTTTTATCTCGGTATTCAGGTACTTTTTCAGATATTTTAATTGACCTCGATTTTTTTTTTTAGAATATGTGTACAGTAGTAAATTATATTTTTAAATAAAATTGATTCCATTTATAGACTCTTCCATTTTCCCAATCCGTTTTACGATCGAACAAATGGACGAAACGTACTGGGTTATTCACTATTATTGTCTCAAAAATAAAGAGTTATGTGTGGTTTTGAGTGAATTTTGTTCAAATTATACAAAAGTGCAGTAGCGTGCGGATTTCAGGGAACACAACTAATATTTTTTTATATGGGATACCCTGTATATTTTTTTTTATACCCTTATCTTATACCGTTTTTGAGTTATTAAACGTCTTAGTTAAAATAGTTACTGTAAATATGCAAAAGTTAACATTATTAAAGTAAGCTATGAGAATGACAACTATTTTGTTTGACAAATGACATTTCTTTTGAGAAATAATCAAAATGGTTTACAGTGACGAAGAAAAAGTCCAAATATTTACTTGTTATATACTAAATAACAAAAATAAACATCCAAAAAAAATAGCATATGGGGTATTGTATCCAAATCGTCCATTATAAAAAAATACGTTCAATATAAGCTTGGGGGCGGTTCCTTCTAAAACCAGCCAATGGCACTTAGACAATGTCCATTTTGTCTTCCTGTGACAGCCGTTAGCGATATGCTACACCTGTCTTCCTCCAAAAAAGAAGCAGGTCTTTAATCGATAATTGCCTTAATTGCTCGGGCCCAAGTAAAGCTGAGCCCAGCACAGTCAGCCTTAGTCCGGCGTACGCCGGGCGTTGGCCAAGGATATAAAGGCTAGTTTTCTCCTCTCCACAATTAGGGCTATCGGTAAGCCCCAGGCTGTGCATTTGTGTCAGTATGTGTACTGCTAGTCTGGCATCCTTCCTACTCAGCGACATAATGCTTCAGGCTTGGCCCAATTACATGAGAAGAATGAAACTAATTTATTTTTCAACATAGTCACCTGCAACGTTTATACACCTACAACGTTTACACGACATCACTTCGTTATCATCGGCAAAGCGGATTCTACAAAAATGTTCTTTTAATTTTGGGAATAGATGGTAGTCGCTGGGGGCCAAATCTGGAGAATAAAAGAGTTGTTCAAAAGTTTCAAATCTCGCATTGTGAATGGCAGCCATTGCAACACACTTTTGTGGACCGGAGCGTTGTCCTGGTGGAAGAGCACACCTCGACTCAATTTTTCTTTTTTCTGATCGCTTCGCATACTTTTGGTATTAAATTCGCATAATATTCACCTGTTATGGTGCTCCCACGCAATAAATGATCGAAAATAACACCTGCAAAATCCCAAAAAAAAAACTGTAGCCATGATCTTATCAGTTTATTGGGCAACACGAAATTTTTAAGGGGAAGGGGAACCGCTATGCCGCCATTCCATGCTTTGTTTTTTGGATTATTCTGGATCAAAGTGATGAATCCATGTTTCGTCGACCGTAAGAAATGTTCGCTTATATTCATCGGGATTCCTCTTAATGATTTTCAAATTTGTCTCCGCTGCAACCTGGTATGCCGTCAGCATTCGTGGAACCCAACGTGCAGAGAGGTTTTTGAGACCCAATTCCTCATGTAAAATTTTTTCAACGCTTTCCACTGAAAACCTACATGTCTCTGCTATAGCCTTGACTGTAATTCTTCTGTAACTTGTAAATATGCAATATGTATTATTAAAGTAAGCCATGAAAATGAAATTTTGTTTAACGAGTGACATTTCTTTGGTGAAATAATCAAAATTGATTACAATGAGAAAGAAAAAGTCCCAATATGTATGTAAGGTATAGTATCCAAATCGTCCAACATCATCAATTATAAAAATAAAAAGAAGTTATGAATTGACAATAATGGTGAACAAATTGAACATTTTTTATGAGTTTTTATGTATTATAAATATTTAAAACTTTTCTTCCTCACTATAAACCATTGTGATTATTTCATGAAAGAAGAAATGTCACCTCGGTTGTCTTTCTCTCATGGCCCATTTAGTTAAAATAGTTACTGTAAATATGTAAACGTTTAATTTATTAAGTAGGCTATAAAAATGACGGCTATTGTGACAAGTGACATCTCTTTAATGAAACAAAAAAGGTGTACAGTGAAAAAGAAAAAGTCAAAATATTTAACAAATAATTGAGCAAAGGATGTTGGCAGGAAAACAAATAAATGAGGCATTGCATAGGTTAACAGCCAGAAAGTGTCAAAAAAGGCACGTCTGGCTGTGCATAGAGGTGTGTTGGTTCCTACACTTATGTATGGTAATGAATGTTGGGTTTGGCAAAAGAAGCATGAAAATAGGATTAATGCTGCGGAGATGAGTAGTCTGAGAATTGTATAGCCAGAGTGACTCGGTTGGATAAAGTAAAAAATTGTGAGATAACAGAACGCTGTGGTGCAAAAGAAGATGTGGTTACAAAGATAAAGGAGTGCTTAGATGGTTTGGACAAGTAGAAAAGATGGATGAAGGAAGATTGACGAAACAAATTTATAAGGCGAGTGTGAATGGACAAGTCGGTAGAGGTGTCGACCTCGGCGAACATCGATCTAGATCAGATTAACATTGTTTTGAAGAAAGGCCAGGTAAAGAGTACGAACAACCGACGAGCATGCATGAGAGCACTGATGAAAATAGAGGAAGCAAAAGATGTGTGTAAGAACCGTAGCAAGTGGAAGGAAGTGGTCTCTGCCTACCTCTACTGGAAAAAGGCGTGACTATATGTATGTATGTATGCAACAATATTTTGACTTTTTCTTCCTCAATGTAATTTATTTTGATTATTTTATTTAAGAAATGTCACTTGTCGATCACAATAATTATCATTGTCATAGCTTACTTCTGCAACTTTATAGACAATAATATCGATGAAAGGGGTAGGTAATTTATCGTGAATAACAACCTTGTAATGATACAAAAATTTATTTGCATTCATCCAGAATATATTTTGTACTCTATAAAGGAATGTAAGCCATAAAATATTTTAAAACTTTAATAATATATTGTCTGACAACGCTGTACAAAATTATGGAACGGTCGAGAATGACAAGATCAGCAAAATATTTATAGTATCGGCACTATTCGCGGTAGTTTTTGCAATTAATAAAATGTTTTCGACAATCTTGGATCGTGTAGTTTTTCAGATACATCAACGACAAAAAAACTTTCGCTGCCGTAATGTGTGGGCTTCCCCGTTGTTTGACGTGAACCTACGGGTGGTAAAGAAAATGTTCACACAAAGTATTCGATTTGTCACTCGTCCCCGTATGAAATGTTTTAAGCAAGTAATGTATAAGCGATAAGATTTTCGGCATTATTTATTCGCAACCGGCGGATAGTCGGGTTGATTGCTAGGATGGGCAGCTACAACGGCGGGATGGATCTCCAATTCTCTGTCGATGCGTAAAATAATCGGATACGGTCTCAAGTCGACGTGAAATCGTCTCGCGTTGAAAACCTGCGGAACCAAACAACAATCTGCCAGCGTTATTTCGTCCCCGACGCAAAATTTTCCCGCGCTGGAAGCCAGGAGCTTTTCGACGGCTTTGAAACCTCGCATTATCCAATGTTTAGCCCATTCGTTCTTTTTCTCTTCGCCAACGTAAATCAACACGGTCAAATTTTGGAGCGGCTGAATTCCTGACGTTATTACCTCACAAATTTCTCGTACCTGAAACAAATAATTTCCGAAATATTGATTCTCAAAATGCTTTCGATTCCTACTTACTCTTGCCCTTTTTATACAATCGTTCGGCATCAACGGCCTGAGCGGTCTGGTTTCCTCCAAATATTGCATGATGTTTAAGGATTCTATCAGCGTCGTACCGTCTATTTGCAAAGCAGGAACCTGCTCCATAGGATTGACTTCCCTGTATTCATTACAATGCTGTTCTCCCCCGGCCTTGATTAACGACACCGGTTTTATGTCGTATGGAATTTCTTTTAAGTTTAATGCTAAAAATAATCGTTAAATTTTCATAAATATCGATTAAACCGTGTTAAATTTTTCGGCCAACCTCTGTTGCAAGGTCCATAATTTTTATTCCGATTATTTCGCTCTCGCCAACAGCCCCAAATTAATTTTTACGTTGTGACTGTACAGAAGCATACATAAAAGGTTTTAGTCATGCGGAACAATCTGCGCAAGCCTCCATGTTTGGTTTGGCTCCTGTTTCTCGCGTTTTTTTCAGTGATTGTTATGCTGTTAATGTCAATTAGTCTTTACTTTTTTGAATTGCGATATTTTATTATAATTTGGCGATTTAACCTTTTTTTGTGCTACAAACATAAGTATTAATTACTATTAATTTGTGAAGCTAAAATGGTAAAGTTTTATCTCATAAGAATGAAAAGTTTTTTTAAACTCAAATTTATTTTTCGCGATTTTTCTAATACATCCCCGCATTTTGAAAGTTCTTCACAAGGTACTGTTGGTGCTAGGTTAGGCAATTTTTTTTACTTTTACTGCCTTAATTAATACCGATTATTATCATAGACATAGGAAACTAGACTGCGGGTCTATATGCGAGAGTTAGCTCCCGATGGAAAAGAAATAGTCGATCGAGAGGTTGTCTCGTGCTTTCTCTAATGGGCGGTGCTTACGCCCGATTCTCGGACCCGATCCCTCCTCAGCTAGCCGCGTGCCTCTCGGGCGTAAACCCTGCCCATTAGAGAAAGCACGAGACAACCTCTCGATCGACTGTCTCTTTCCCATCTGGAGCCAACTCTAAGCACGGGGACCCGCAGTCTACTCAACTATGTCTATGATTATCATTAGCCTAACCTTACCTAACATCAACAGTACCTGGTGAAGAACTTTGAAAATGTTGGGACTTATTAGAAAAGACCCATAAATTGGATTGTCATGCTTGCGAAAAAGAATTTAGCGGTGTATCGACTAAAAATATACACCACGAAAATGTTGAATAAAACAGGAGCCAACCCAAACATGGAGCATGCGCAGATTGTTCAGCACTGGATTGGTCGGCATGACTGTAACCTATAATGTATGCTCTGTACATAGAAGAATACAGTTGCGTAGTGAATTTAGATTTCTAATAATTATATGGAGAGGCATACGAAAAATTGCAGTTTTTTGCTTTTAGAAAAGATTTGTTCAAAACAAATATATTCTAACATTAATATTTCGGTTTTTTCAGCCACAATGATGTGAAAAAAATAAAAAATGTATTCAAAATAAATTAATAACCGATCATAAATAAATGGCAAATCTAATAAACTAGAAGTTCGAGTTTTTCACACATTGGATTATTTTTTCATCGTTACTCCTCGTTCGTAGGTGCAGAGTGGAACCGGCACTGGTAAAATGATCGTGTTATCTTGAATGTTTATATTATTCGTGATAGGCTATTTGTTTTAAAGTATTATTTGACATTTTAAATAATACGAAATAAAATAAGTTTAATTTTATCTACCAACTTCAAAGGTCACATAAGTCAAATAAATAAAACAAATCAGTGCATTAATATTTATGAAAAACGTTCAACATTTTTCGAATTTTACGTTGGAGCATGGGCGTCGTGAAAAAAAAAATTTGCAGGCGGTTTTGTTTCATAACAAATATTAAATTGTATTTATAATAATAAATTTAATATATTCTACCACTGCTCAAATAATGTTGGTCAATGCATTTGGGAAAGGGGGTAAACCGATAACGTCCTTAAATTGGAGGTTCTAAAAAAAATTTGTTAAAAAATAAACTAAGTAGGTACTTTTTTAATGCAGTCTTAAAAGATTATAAATTGTAATATTTTGAGTTTTTAAGTAAAATTTACTTTTCTTTTACTTCACGTTTAATTTAACGCAATATGGAAAAATACCTTACCTATTCGAACTCTCCACGCACACGAACTTCTCCAATAAGAGTAAAGGATAGGCTAAAATTAAAAAAAATAATTTTCTAAAGCGATCCTATTGGAAAAATGACTTCTTTGGAAAAATTACACTTGAAGATCTTCTCGAATGAAACATTTCAATTAAGGTATGTATGCATATTTATGCGAGATATTTTTGTGATAGCTGTGTTGTTTTTTGTTATACAATACAAATTTCAACTCTTATGTGAAAAAAATGTAGTTCATCAGTTCTTATCTTGCAACGTAAATAATTACATACAACGTTACATCAGTGAATTTGAATTATTTAAACAAGCTGTTTATTACCGGTTGTTAATTAATAAAAACGAAAATTTTCAGTTGCGATTTACGATTTTTTTACCTGAAGTTACTTGATTGAAACAATTTTGACAAGTTTATGATCCATGAAATTTGAAATAAACTCACCTTTCCTACAACAGACATGTTTCGTCGACGTTAAATAAATATAACTGAAATCACTGTTTTTGTTGCTTATCACAATTAAAATTGATTGTTGAAATAATAAAAATATGTTAATTACAAAAACAAGATAACCTCGATCAGCACTTCGCCTTGCAGTCCGCAACACAACTAACATAAATGAAGCAGTCTCTTTCAGAATTCGACTGCAGAGAGTTTATTAACTTTGCGAATACGTATGCACAACTATTCATTTCAACGGTTTATGCAAAACATGAATTTTTTCTTTTATAGAATTAGAACTCGTTCCTTTTGAAACGACTATCAGGCATTTTTTGCACTGGTCATCTCCTGATTTATTTCATGCAGATTTGTGTACCACGTGCTCCTATTGATTCTCTATACCGGGGTGATGAAAATTGTTGAATAGATAGATTAACGTGTTCATAATTTGAAATAGATTTAAACGTCTTCAGTTAATATAAAATAATGTGTGGAGTAACAAGATATTTTTATAAACCAGCATTAGTTTAAATTTTTATCACTAATTTTATTTAAATAATTTATTCATTGCTAAAAATTACGCTATTGTATTGCTAATAGAAATAAATATTTTAAAGATTACATAATTGTAAATATATTAAGATCACATATTTTAATGGACACAAAAGATAAAATTTGGTTTACATTATTTTACCAATCTGTTCTATGTACATGAATAAAGTAATGATTCAATATTTGAATTTTTTTGAAACCGGTTTCTTTGCTAAAATGAAACTACTTTCAATCGTTTTTTGCACTCTTATTGTGCGAGGTGGTTCTTTTGCGATTTATTCTTAATATGCAAATTTCTCATTTGTATTCTACACGTGGTCGCGGTTGTGATTGTTTACGAGGGCTGTGAAAGATGTTGTTATTACATCGAAATATTTCTAGAAATAAAAAAGTACTTAGAAAGAATTTTTTCACATATTTTATGAATAGATACATGTAATTCTATATTAAAATTATTTTTTTGTTACGAATTGCATATTTATCAAATAAAATCCTTTTCGTAACAGAAACATTAAAAATATAAAATACCAAATTTTTCGATTCTAGTTCACGTGATTTATTCTAACACAAGAAAGAAAAGTCGTCACTGATGTACACAAATTACAAGAACATAAATTAAATGAAAAAGAAGAATTAGTAGGTTATGTAATGTGCACCTCGCTCAAAAATTTTACGGCTTTACATGTAGATGTCGAAAACGGAATATTAATTTTTTAAAGTTAGTTATAAAAATAGTAATATAGAGTAAATTATATTATCAATAGATATCCACCATGGTTGAGCAACAGCGACATAGGATAGAACAAGAAATGACCAAATTAATAAATGATTTGGATCAACAGTATTTACGTAAAATGCAAGTGAGTCAAAAAAGGTATCTATAAAATTAATGCTCGTGTAATTTTGTTAGATTATATACATAAACAATTAATTGCTTTGCTTCCAGGCCGATATGCATCGTTGTGCAGCAGCTTGTTGTGATAATAAGGAAGCATCTTTAGAAAAAGTTCAAAAGTGCGTTGAAAGTTGTTCTGTCAAAATAAATTGGGCACAATCTTATGTGCAAACTGAGCTAGATCATCTCCAAAATAAATTGCAAAGATGTGTAATGGAGTGTAATGATGACATTAAGTTAAAAATGGGACCTAATCCAACAGATTCAGAGGTAAAAAATTCTGGAAAAAATTGTTACATTTATTACATTTTACATTTTATTAAAAAATGGTAATTTTTCAGGTTCAGCAGTTTACTGCATTATTTGAAACATGTGCTACAAAATGTGTAGATAAACAAGTAGAATATATTCCCTCTTTATTGAAAAGGATGAAAGCAAACATTGTAAAAGAACACACTCATAATGTATGAATTGTTTTGTTTAGTTTTGGTAATCAATTAAATCTTTATAATTTAAACTAGTTTTTTTTTTGTAAAGTAAAGACTTAAGAAATATTAATATAACCTAGTGTTGCAAAAGCTAAGAACAGAATTGTGAGACAATGTTGTTGCAATGATTATCACTTAAAATTATGTACTGGAACTATGCACAATAACTATATTTTCTAACAACAAATATGTAGGGTAAAATAAAATTATTAAAATCAAATCGTTTTTTAAATTCTATTGCAGGCACCATTAAAAATTGATACTGATTCACCAGCTGCAGTTTATATTCATAGTTTTTTCGCTCTGACAAATACCTAAAAGATGGCCATACATAATTAAAAGTAAGCAAGTTAAACTGGATTAGGGCGACAGGCAGAATTATGTTACAATTATTGATTGTTACATCTTTTTTTAAACGGTTTTAGATGTTTAAATTATGTTATAATTCCATGATTGTGTTATAACTAGCAACGCTAATATAACATAATTATCTGGAAAAAATGTTTTTTTTTAACCCAATAAAATTGAAAGTCTACGAGCTAAAAAACGAGAATTACGTCATCTGTCAACCATCTTCGGAACTTGTAGGTTAAGTAATGTTAATCATGCTCATCAAATGTCACTGTCAATTGAGTAGGGCAAATTTCGATTGAGATATGTTTAATCACCAATAATAATAGCTTTAAGATTGTAAAAAATGAGTAAATGTCAAGAAGTATATGGCGACCTTACTTTGTAAGTATATATTTGCGTTTTATTATTTTATTTTTAATCACCATACTTATACTTGTATTTACTTTTAAGATTCACAACCCCTGATAAATTTTACTTGGAACCAAAGAATGGGGACGAATTGTTAATAATAGAAAGAGTGACCGAAGATATTTCAATATATAGAAATCATCCTCATATTATACCAGCAGCTAGCAGCAGAAAAGATTTCTGTGGACTTTTGGGAATCATACAACTGTTGTCTGGACCATATTTAGTAGTTGCTACTCAAAGGGAACTAGCTGGATATATATCAGGTTAGTAGACAAGGCACTCCTTGCTATACAAAGAGTAAAATTTTGAAAATTTGTTTTTAAATCAGTAGTTATAGTTAGCTTTCCTACAGGATTGTGGGTTGAAAGATGATTGGTCTTTGTGGGGATGTTGGGATGCGTCATATACAAAAAGGCGTTAATGCTGTACACATGTGATTTTTGAGAACATGATTTGAGAACATGATTGTGTTTTGGCTCAGAGTTATTTTGTTTAGAGTTTAGTATGTAACTGTAAATGTAGATTATAATTGATAAACTAAAATATTTCATTTGAGTTAAAAAATATGATAATCCCAGATACTTTTAGTTAAAATGTACAAGGTAAGTACGTTTGATTATCCTAAATTTAATGTACATTGAAATTTTACAAACGTATTGCTAGTTGATTTTTTTCTAAAATGCACCATATATTTTTAACCCTCCAGGTTGTGCGGTATGGCGATTGGCAAAAGCAGAATTAATACCCTTTAGAAGTTCGTTAAATTTAAGTGCCGAAAAACAAGCCGACAATGAAGTGTACCTTAGTATGGTTGAGCAAGTTCTCGCCACTCCTTTTCAATATTTTTGCTACGACTATGATCTTACACATTCCCTCCAACGCCTTCACGGTATTTCTCCAGACTTCTGGAAGCAGTCTCTATGGGAGAGAGCTGATCAAAGGTTTGTCTGGAACGGGCACTTGTTGACTCCCTTTAGAAACGTCATTAACAAGAGATTTTGCCTGCCTCTGATTCAAGGATTTATTTCTATTAATTTTTGCGTCATCAATGGACACAACTTGAATTGGATCGTTGTATCGAGAAGGAGCGTGCTTAGAGCCGGTACCAGGTGAGAATATTTTAGTAGATTTTTTATTAAATATAACGTGATATTTTCATGCAGGTTATTTAGGAGAGGTATAGATAAAGATGGGAACGTTGCGAATTTCGTCGAAACAGAGCAAATAGTTGAATATCAAGGCGACCATGCAAGCTTCGTCCAAATCAGGGGGTCCATTCCTCTTTTCTGGCATCAAAGTCCAGATCTGCGTTTGAAACCGCCACCGACGATGATCGATATGGATCCGCAAGAACAGCATACGGTGTGTTTGAAACATGTCGAGGATTTAGCCACGTTGTATGGAAAGGTCGTTTTCGTGAACCTCATAGATCAAAAGGGAGCAGAAGGTGAGACGGAACATACAGGGCGGGCCATAATTTAGTTGTCACTAGAAATCCTCAGACTTTGTTATGCCTGAACTCGACTTTTGTGTAGTACCTGTAAGTCAGTTGACACTAACAGTTTGTTGTTATAAGTCAACTACAGAGCAGCGTGTATTTGTTTTGCAAATATGGTAGAAATATGACCATAATTTCAGTGATGTTTTGTGATTTGTTTGAGTCAAAAAATATTAGAGTAAACAGTAATTATTCAAAAATAACCCAACTTGATGTCTCTTCACTTCACGTCCTGTTGCTCGCCGTGGAGGTTAAAGGCTAGGGAAATACTGAAAGTGAGCAAAAAGTGGGAAGAAAGTTTCTTACAACATAAAACCCAACCAAAAGTAATTTTAAGACACAATTAACGTTTTATATTTTCCTAACCGCAAAATTAAAATATTTTGCAGCATGGAAACCCAACCAGGAGTAATTTCAAGACGCATTCATCATGTTCGATTATTCCAACCCTCATTCTGTTGCTATAAAAAAGAATTCTTAATGTTATTGTGCATTATTTTGTATAATTACCTACTAAACCTCAAAGAAAAACGTCCCAAAGAGTATGGAAAAGCAAGAACAAGCCTATGAAGGATTAAAAAAATACTCTAATTAAGACATAAGCCTACTTTATTCCAGGGCTTAAATGAAAATGATATACGAGGGTGGTCTGAAAAGTTTCCAACCTTACAAAGATACAAGGCATTTTTTCTTTAAATTTTTTTGTTTTTTCAACCTAGTCTTCCTGTAATTGTACACATTTCTCCCAGCGATGCTCCTACTTTTTTTTAAATCTTCCAAATAGTACTCCATGGCAACCGCTGAGATGTGAGACGGCGCATTGTCTTGTTAAAGCAGAATTTTTTTTACGTTTTTCCGCAATTTCTGCCTTCAGCTTGTCAAGTAATGATGCTTAGTATGCTCCTGTAATGGTTTTTCGTTTTTAAAGATAATCTATTGGGTTAACTCCACGACTATCACAAAAAAAAAACGGAAGCCAGCAGTTTCCTAGCCAAAAAAAAAACAGTTATTGTCTCTTTTTTTTTGTATTTTTGACAACTGATTTACGGCAAGCTTTGTATTTTATTTATGTATCATCAATTCTTTTAATTGGATCGTATTTCAATGGAGAACCAACATAATAAAGCTCGTATAACACAAAATCTGTTGCACGTCACATGATTTGATGGGGTCACAGCTGCACACTGTGACCAAATTGTCAGAATTTTAGGAGAATTTAGCGATTGTAGGAATTTAAGGTTATGTTTACAATAAATATCGTAATATTTTGGATATAAATAATTTATTTTCTACGTTTCATAAGGAGACTATAAAAAATGCATTTTGTTTAATAGCTTGTTTTTACATTATATTTTGGAAGTAAAACCTTCTTTAGGCGAGTTGAATAATTTTGGTAGAGGGCAAACTTATGATTTCGTGTCACCTGACGTCAGCAACGGATGAGTGACGTCATGGTTTCTTCTATCTGTCTGTCAAAAAGTGGTCTCGAGCTGACAGCCTATTTTTATTATGTTATTTATTATTCAATAATTTTAATGTGGAGGGTAGAGATAAGGAAAATAAACTTTTATCGTACTTTCAGAGATTGTTCTCCTTATTTTTACCCTCTATTGGTCAAAATAATATTAAAAAATGGTGACGTCATAGCTTATTCTTCTTATATCTGTCTCTGGTCTCAAGCTGACAGTCTACTTTTATTAGATTATTTATTATTCAATGATTTTAATTTGCAAATTATGAAATTTTAATTTTTAATCCAAAAGAACCACTGCCATTAAACATTGTAAATATCTTTAATGTACAGACACACTTCTGTTGCAGTTTTATAACAGTAAAAAAAACTAAGCAGTTTTGAGTTTAAACCTTTATTGTAATAAAAATAACGCAATCGGCCATGCAAACAGTATTTTACTGGAACTACTGATGTAGGAATCAAATTACTCGGTTAGAAACAAACTGTAGGTAGGTACTTACTCGTTGCATATATGTCATAAAGTAACATCTCAAAAGTCGATTAACTAATTAGTTTCTGTTTTTTAAGAAGAACGCTTTTTGATTGGCGATTTTAAAACCTTGACAGGTTGTGAAATACCACTGACAGTAGACACATTCAAATTTAGTGCTGCCACTTCACGCTGAAGAAAAGTTAATTCATTTGATGTTTCTAGGCAATATTTTTTCAACTAACCTCTCTTACAGTAATTATAGGCAACAATAGACTATTATTATCAGATTATAGCGATGCTATAAGTCGCTTACAACGGCTATTCACATGCTTTGGCACTATTTCTTACCACAACACTTTTGTTCTAAAAAGAACAGTTTTTAAGGAATGATACACAACTTTAAAGTTGGACGTTAAATAAATAATTTGTAAACATAACCTAACCACATCAAACTAAAAATATTCTATTTATTGCGGAAACCACGCATTTTAATCGACATGGCCGCCAACTGCTTATGTTTTGAGTTGCAAGGTAATGTGTCATGAGCGCACAAAATTTCATTTTTTATAGTGTCTTGAGGGTTACGTTAGTACTAGTTTCACTGTGCCATTTCATCTTACTAGTAAGTAAATAGTACTGCAACATAAACTGTTATGGAACAATGTGTTTAAAGTACTTAAAATAATTTATTTTGTAATAATGACCGAACTGAAAATTCCAATATCTTTGCTTTGACACATCTAAGTGCAACAGATTTTGTTTTATACGAGCATTATTTTCACAACACTAAACATAATTTGCAGGTAATATGGAGGAAGCGTTTAAAAACGCAATGAATAGCTTATCGTACCCATCGGCGCGGTACGAGCCGTTCGACTTCCATTCTGAATGCAGTAAAATGAGATGGGACCGTTTGAAGATCCTGATAGACCGTCTGGCTCTCGACCAAGACGAGATGGGTTTCTTTCTTTTGTTGAGAGACGGGTCACTGAGTTCCCTGCAAGACGGCGTCTTCCGAACGAACTGTATAGACTGTCTGGATAGAACTAACGTCGTGCAAAGCATGCTGGCGCACAGAAATTTGGAAATCGTCTTGAGAAAGCTGAATATTCTGCAGCAGAACCAGAATCTGGAGTATCAGTATTCGTTCGAGGAGTTGTTCAAGAACGTTTGGGCGGACAACGCGGACATAATAAGCACGCAGTATTCGGGCACCGGAGCGTTAAAAACTGACTTTACCAGGACTGGTAAACGTACGAAAGCGGGCGTTCTTCGAGACGGAATGAATTCGCTAACTAGGTATTACAAGAATAACTTAACCGACGGTCATCGTCAAGATTCCATCGATTTGTTCCTCGGTTATGGAAAGCCGATATCTCCGCTAAGAGTGGACAAGACGTGGCGATACATTACGTATCCCTCCGTTCTTTTGGTGGCCGTGTCCATGTTCATAGCGTCAGCGGTATTCCCAACGGAGTATTCCACGGAATCTTTGTTGTTCCTGTTGTTTTGGGGCTCTATGGTGTACGCCACTATGCACACCATATTTAAATACGGCGTCGAGTTCGTCGACAGACCTCGATTGACGCAGTCCTAGCATTCCGTTTAGTCAGTGTTGTAATTTAGTCGAGGCGGGAGCAGTTACTGCACCGTTAAATTTGTACGAAAAGCTTCCTGTTCCGATTCTATTGCATACCGTTAACGAACACTTAGATGGAGAAGTAACAAATAATACATTGACCACCAACGGGTGATTTTTTTTTTATCGAAGAAGGAATAAAGTAATGCTAGATTTTTATTTTTTCGTCGATTAGAAAAGTGCTGGATCAAGTCTGTAGCAAAAACAAGCAGTAGGAAATACAAAGATAAAAAATTATTAGCTGTTTTAACATATTTTTTTACTCCTAGTAATATATTTATTATCCCTCTTATGTAGTTGCATTTTCATGTGCTGCCACTGGTAAATTACATAAATGACAGTTAACGTAAACGTGACTGCTCTCGCCGAACAACATGACAATTGTCACGAGACGTGACATTTCATGGAAATAGTTCTACCAACATAACAGCTCACTGAAAAATCTTGACATGGAAAGTTGACGTAAGTCCATATGAAGCAGTTCTACCAACATAGACAGCTCTTGTTAAAAAAACCAGACGTGACATTTGATGGTAGTCCGCATAAAATAGCACTACCAACATAAAAGCTCTCGCAGAACAACACTTATGAAAATAAGACCACGAAGAGTATTCACCCTATTAATATCTTTGTTTCTAAAACGCAATCTGTTATAGTTCTTCTAAAGTCAGTTTAAAAATATATAAAAAACATCTCATTAAAAGCCATAAAACCTTCAAAAGAAACCGATCAGTGGCGTGTCAATTTTATTTTTAAATCAGATAAATTTTCTAAAATAATTATTTATTGAACGACATCGTAAGTATCAAACTACTATTACTTTCTCTATAACTTAAGATCTGTCTTAAATAATTTTGACGAAGTACCACAATACGAGGCGATTCCATAATAGACATTCGAGTATCTAACTTCTTATACTTAAAACCACATTCTATTAAAATTTTTCGAAGTGATTTATATTTTAAATCGTTAAAATCTTGCAAGTGTTAAATATAATTTCTAATGTTGGGACTTGATTTTCTTTGTACGTATTGTAAACCGTTTGTCGAATCACTTCTTTAGATGCATCATCTATTCGACGGCTGACGATACGTTTTCGTTTTTTTGTTCAATCACAACGCCCCGTTTAATTACTAAATAAGTTGTAGAATAAGTAATTTTCGTTAAGTTGAATATTGTTTTAATTACTTCATCTCGAGTTGAATTGACATTTCCAGCTTTTAAGCATGAATATATATTTAAAATAACTTGCCAATATGCCAATCTCGATTTTAAAATTCCCAAAATTGTGTTTAATTTTCATTATTATTAATTAGAATTTTATTAAGATGTATTTCATCGTTAATTTGGATATTATCATTACTTTGAATTACATTATTATCAGGAATAACATTATTAATGTGAATTCGTTAGATTCATCAATTACCTCAAACGATCTCCAAAAAGTCATTTCACAAATATCAAATAAAAAATAAAACGCAAACAATAAAAATCCGAGAAATTATTGAGTTTTTTTCAAGTGAACACCTGCGAGCTAGATAGTCGACCGATGATTTGATGAATGCGTTTTAGCGACTTTGATATTCAAAAATAAGCTGTGCTAGCCGTAGCACATAAAAAGAGGCGGCCGGCATGTTTTGCTAAATTTATCGGTATTACTCAGTATAGAATAAAGCCCTTATTACCGGATCTTTTTTAACTGAGATTGGAAATACTTTACCAAGAATTTTTCTTTTAAAAAAGCACTTCCTTCCGCTTACAGTTGACATGGGACGTGACTTTTTTGTTGGTAGTCAGTTCGAAACAGTTCTGCCAACATATGACATCTCTTGCCGAAAAATATGACAGTTGACATAAGACGTGACATTTGACGGGAGTTCTTATGAAAATAATACCACGAAGCGAATTCTACCCTAATCATATCTTTGTTTACTAAAACGTAATTTGTTACTAAGAATTTTTTTGTAAAAAAAGCAGAGTTAACCCTTCCACCAATGAAAAATAAATGTGCACAATACTGTGTAAAGGATATAGATTGTGGAAGTATAGAACGTGATTTTAGGGAATCGTATAATATATATTTTGTATTGTAAATTCTTGTACTTTATTTTACCGATATAACACCCTGTAGAATTGATGCATCGATGTTGCAACAAAATTTTGAAAAATTTGACAGTAGTTCCTACTTTGATCGTTTATTGTTCGCTACCATAGAATTAAATAGTAATCTTACAATTAAGATACATTTTTTGTGTGAAAATTGATGGTTTTATGGCATGCGTTTTTATTACAATCCGTGTATAGTGAGTATTAAAATATGTTTCCTTCTTCTGTCATTTTTATTCACGTTTGGATTTTAAAATGTGCAGGGTGATAATAACACTTTCTTTATTTCGGTTTTTACCTCGAATGTTCCTGGTAAATTAACAGTGCTACTTTCATTTTTATGAAGTATGTTTTTTTTTTCAAATATTTTATCGAAATTATCCGACCAATTATCCAACTTGCTGTTTTAATCGAACTTAAAAAAATGAATGTGTAATTTACTTTTCTTAACTATTTTGTTTTCCGATGCGCTCTTTAATGTTTAAATTTTTTGAAATAACGTCAATTATTATTCATCTACCGACTCTCCGAGTTTAAAATAAAAAGGTGATATTTTGGGTGTATAATGTACGCATTCCCTTTTATGTTGCAATAAATGAAAACATTTACATGCTTTTAATATTTTTTGTATGTATATAAAGTGGTAAATGATGTAGGTACTTAACATTAATTTTTAACTTGTTTGGCCAACATTACGGAAATATGATACAGGTTGGTTAAATTGCACCTTTACTAAAAATGTTTAATAAATTATTACAAATTACATTATTTAAGAGTTTTATTTTATGCCCTGGCCAATCTCAAATCATTCTAAACAAATTATGGGGACACGTTATTTACCCGCCATTATACAGAGTATGTCGCAACGAGCTTAATATTGTTAACTACACCCACGATATTTATGAAAATATTTTGACAGAAATGCTATTTCCGGTTATAACTTTATTTTAAATTGAACATTTTCGGATTCTACTTAAAATTTTAGAATCACTTTGTGTAAAATACTTTATACCCAAAATGTATACTTTTCGAGATATACATACATATAGTCACGCCTTTTTCCCGTAGGGGTAGGCAGAGACCACTTCCGCTACGGTTCTTACACACATCTTTTGCTTCCTCTACTTTCATCAGTGCTCTCATACATGCTCGTCGGTTGTTGGTACTCTTGACCTGGCCTTTCTTCAAAACAATGTTTGATCGAGATCGATGTTCGCCGAGGTCGACCTCTACCGACTTCCGTCCATTCACACTCGCCTTATAAATTTCGTCAATCTTCCTTCATCCATCCTTTCTACGTGTCCAAACCATCTAAGCATTCCTTTATCTATCTTTGCAACCACAAATTCTTTTACACCACGGCGTTCTCTTATCTCACTATTCTTTACTTTATCTAACCGAGTCATTCCGGCTATACAATTTTCAGACTACTCATCTCCGCAGCATTAAAACTGTTTTCATGCTTCTTCTGCCAAACCCAACATTCACTACCATATATAAGTGTAGGAACCAACACACCTCTATGCACAGCAAGACGTGCCTTTTTTGACACTTTCCTGCTGTTCATAACGGTATACAGTGCCCCATTCATTTGCTTTCCTGCCAACACCCTTCGCTCAATGTCACTGTTGTACTTTCCATCTCTCGTAAACTTTGAATCCAAGTATAAAAACTCATTTACTTGTTCCACTCTTTCTCCCTTAATCAGAACTTCACAGTTTGTCATGCTTTCTTCTCTTTCAAAAACCATTACTTTCGTTTTGCTTACATTTATTTTCTTCCCTTTGATTTTTAGGGCATTCGAGATATTAATTTTTTAATTAAAAATTTACAGATGCACACCTTTATAAAAAAAATTTTATGTGAACATTCCCCAGACCAAATTCTTTTAGCCCATGGACCCCTTTTTCATAGTCAAAACTTGCCTGCGGACCCTGTGGGTGAATAAATATATAAATGTATAATAGAAAAATTGTAAATTTAACTTTGATATCTTGAATGGTAAATGGTGACGTAAAAATAAAATATAGGTAAATAAAACACTTTTTTTAAAACGTACAATATATAGGCCATCATTGTACTGAGCCGACTGCGGAAAAATTCAACATCTTACTCCGGATTGCCTCCTCACGTTTCTGTTATCCTAAAAAAACAATCTTAAATCGCAACATTTTGTCGAAATTGTTGATCCTTTTACTAGGATAGCAAAAACGCAAGGAGCCATCCGGAGTAATTTTTCGAATTCTAAAGATCACCAAATATGTATGCTTCTTATTAGGATAGCAGAAACGCAAGGAGGTATGAATTAAGAGCAACAAATTCTTAAAAATCTTGAAATTTTAAAAAATTCATTAAGAGGACGCGCGGTTTTTGTAATAAATACCACATATTTGTAGGAACAGCTGTCAAAAATGACAGGTTAAGTTAAGTTGGTGTGTTTTAGTTTAGTTTAGGTTAGGTTTTTTTAGATTTAAAATAAAATTTTGTGTTAAGAAACCTGCAGGAAATCATAAGATTGTTCTTTGAACAATTTTTACTCCGGAACAAGGTCCGGATTGCCGTGATGATAGCAAACCTCCCACAGAAGATGCAATATAAGAAGAATAAGTAAACGATTATAGTCATCATCATTTTCCAAACATAGTTGAGTAAATAATCTCTTATTTAAGGCATTCCTTTTGATTTTATTTACTGCTCTAATGACATAATGTAGTGATTCATGCAAACGTTCACTAAGGTTTTGAGCGAACAAAAGATGTCGATGAATGACCCGATGTACCGATAATACGTTCCGTACATCTTGTTTTAAATATGCCAGAAAGCCTCGTTGTCGTCCTACCACTGCGCTGACCCCCTGTCATTGTTCAGGGACCCCCAAATCAATTTTAACTTTCCACGGATCGCATGAATAAATAATCCCGGGGACCCCTGCCTTAGACCAAATAAAAAACATCTTGATGTGATGGTTGGTAAAAACGTCAAAGGTAATTAATTAGTGATGCATATGTTCAAAGGTTCTTTACAGTATACCTACAGGGTTTGCAAAAAGTGATGAAAAATTCAGCTTCAAAAATCTAATTTTTCCTGTTTAACTAAAATCTACAACAGAAAATATGGGGTATCTTACCTATACCTAAAGGTAATAAAAAATTGCATAAAACATATTATTGAACCTCAGACATATATTGTGAACAATTCTCCAAAGGGTGGAATATATCCCGAGGAACTGAAAACTGCAGTAGTTGTCCCACTACACAAAAATGGGGATCAAAAGGTTAGGAAAAACGTAACTGCGGACACGAAAATAAAGACAAAAATGTGCGCCAAAGATACAAAATATATATTTTTATTAATGTTCAATGGATTTACAGTAAAATCTAGGCGCCTAATCGTGTTTCTTCTTTACGGTAAACAATTTTTTTTTACACATTTTTTTTTTTTTATTAATTTGTACTTAAAAATGACTTAATGTCTATATTATTACAAATTATGTAAAACCTCTCGAATAAGATATTTGACAATATAGACAACATTCTTAATAACTATTATAAATCTAACATAAATACTTAAATCTACCAACAAATGTACACACTTGCAACAAAAAAATTAAGTCGACAGTTTTGTCCTGAGAATAAAAGTCCAAAGAGGAAAATTGACAACGGAAACGGCTCATTTTCCTGTCTAGGGAAAGTCGAGCACCGTTGTCAAATTTACGTCTCGTTTAATTTGTTTCAATGTCCGAAATGCTGAAAATATATATAAGTGTATATATATAAAAAAAAAAAATAAATAAACGCGAACGACTGCCCACCAAACACTGTATAATCAGACTTCAAACGCAGTTATTGCTACACGGTTATTCCGAAAACGCACACGTTTAGACAAATTCCTTATATTTGCAACGACATCTTTGACTGGTGGTTGAAAAATAATTTTCTATTTACACACGCGAATGAAACAAACGGCCCCAATCCGATGCCAATTAAACCGTTTAAATTAATTATTCATAATTTTGAGAAGTGGCGGCAGTAAACGTGTTAAGTTTACTCTAACAATATCATCCACCTGTTTAAATATAAATCCTTCTATACAGCATAGCAGAGCAACCTATCACAATCTTTTGAAACCCAAGTAGGGCTGCGACAGGGAGTCTTCTCTTTAACATGGTATTTGAAAAAGCTGTGAGGGACACCGAATTAGACAACAGACAATAAGTCCTCACAAACCATGGCCTATGCAGATGACTTGTACCTAACAGCACGCACCACCCGCAAATTAAAGGAAATGTTTGCTAACTTTTCCACCGCCGCGGAAAACATGGGCCTTCGGATAAACGAGGATAAAACAAAAGTAATGGCATCAACTCCAAACAACAGAGCCAGAAATATCGGTCAAAACTTCAGCGTTGATAACTTTTAATTTTGAAGTAGTAAACAAATTCACGTACCTAAGCTCCCTTGTGACAAAGAAAAATACTACCTCCGAAGAAATAAAGCGAAGGATAGTGCTACTTTGGGTTAAGTAAACACCTAAAAAACAAATACCCAAGTCAGAAAACCAAATTCACAATCTATAAGACCATTATCCTAACATTACTGACATACAGATCAGAAACGTGGCCCGTCTCCAATGCAGATGGAAATCTCTTACTTATCACACAGATAGGGAGATTGAGATAGGCAGGACATCTGGCGAGGACACGCGAAAACAATCCTCCAAGACGAGTCCTCATGACACAGCCTGCGAAAAGTAAATGCAGAGGTAGGCCAAAATTAAGGTGGTAGGATGGCGTAGATGAGGATGTCAGAAAGATTGGCGCGACAAACTGACAGCTGTTGGCAATGGACAGAACCGATTGGCGAAAAAGGCTAAGGAAGGTCGAGGCTCAGCTAGAGCAGTAGTACCATTGATGACGATGAAACAGCATAGCAAAAGTACAGTAGCAGATCCCGGGGACACAGTCAATTTAATCAGTCAACATTGGAACTTGGAGCGCTAATTTTGACAGAATTGACGCGTGTCAATACCCAAAAATGATCGATAAATCTCCTAAAATCGAGGCAACGTTTGCTAATAAACAGTAAGGAGATTAAAAACAAAACATTCTAAACTGGAATTTTTTTTTAATAATGATCAATTTGGGAAAATAACGAGTTAAGAGATCGCTATTTGTGCGAGAATATGAGAAACGATTGGGATACGTACGAATAGAGCGATTGAGTATTTAAAAAGGAAAAAGAATGTACGCGGGAAATACAAGAAGGTAGAGAAAGAATTTGTGAGGGTTATACAAGAAAATTCGACTCGATAAAATCAGTTTTTGGGCAAGTGCACTTGATGTCATTTTTTTATGTATGTATTTAAGGAACGCGAAGATTGGATGCCTTTTGTTCTAGTACAATTTGGGAATCGAAACACAATTAGGATTTTTATTTTGGTGAACTAGAATGACTTGATGGTTATTTAAAAACGATAGTTTTTCGATATGGCTAATAAAATTTGTTACGTTTTACCAAAATATCCAATTTATCGTTGACGAGCAATTTAAGATAAAAAATTTAAATAATTTTCAATAAAAAACGTATCACATTCTGTTGTAAAAAGTGGTTACAGTTATGAAAAAATAAAAAATGTATTTTTCCATTGAGTAATTTTTTTAGTTTTTTAGTTTCCACTCTAATATAAATATTCTACAGTATTAATGTCACTTCGATTCGTTTAATACAGAACGTCGAATTTATTGACACAGCGACTGCATTTTTACATAATTGCAATTAAATTTTTTAGTACCCACTATGCTGTCGTTTTTACCTCGGCCTAGTCGCGCCTGATTTTAGGCAACACACATTATTCGCGAAAGTCGGTTGGCTGCACTACACACTGAAGTACAATAGAGCTCTTCGGTCCAAGTTGCCAACCCAAAATTTTCTACCACTGGGGAAGGGAAATTTCAGAACGTATTTTTCGTGTAAAGGTTCGCGTTGTTAAACTGCATAGAACAACAAACAAAGCAGCAACCCAGTAGTATAAAATTTTCAAAATTTTTGGGTTGGCAATTTGGACCGAAGTCCCCCATTCTTGTCAAAGTGCATAAAACAACAAACAACGCAGCCAACCCAGCGGTAGAAAATTTTTAAATTTTTTGGGTTGGCAACTTGAACCGAAGTCCCCCATTCCTGTCAAAGTGCATAGAACAATAAACAACGCAGCTAACCGACCTTCGGGGGATAATGTGTGTCGTCATATAACCCAGTAGGTATCGAAATAACGTCACCACAATTTTCTATACGGAGGTTGGAAATTTATAAAATATTTTTATTTAATAGATTAATAATTAAATCGACTCATTGTTTACATGCAACATTTTTTCTTAAATATTAAAACTTTAGTATAAACGTTATTTCGTCGCTTTAAGATTAGACCAGGTTATTGTATTGACGGATGATCTAAACATGTCAAAGACGTCATTAAGGTTTAAGATTACGCTGGTGGTTTGGCTAAACGGCGTTTCTTTATAATGTACAATACATATATATATATATATATATATACACTTCGGTAACGCGAGGAACAATAATAAATAACATCGTACAAATATCCCATTCGTTTCCCATATTTCGAAAAAAAAACGAACGAAAAAAAAACTTATTTCACTTAATTATCAAATATATCACAATATTTTTCTTTTTTTTACATACTAAACGACGATATTTACAAAATAAAGACCGATTTTTTTTTTTATTAAAAGATCAAATCAGAAATACATACGGTTCATAGGTATGCTGATGTGACCGTCTTCAGTAAATAGAGGGTAAAGATAAGTATAAAAAAAAAATGCTATCCCATATTTTGTGACTGTCAAAGAATCTGTGGTAACATTCTTATTATTTATTTGCCAGAAAATTTTATTCTTAACAAATGTTAGTGCATTGCTTAAAACTTTCGTTACCGACATCAAATATCTCAACGTTATACGGGGCAAGGACAAAAATAAGAATTTCGATCATACTTTTATTTTCGTTTCGTTTAGGAAAGTCGTTTGGAATTTAAAACAACGTTCAGATTCAAAATAATTATTGCCGTTTTCAGCTGTACAAAGGATGCACCTCCCTATCGTCACCGCAATAAAAGTTCACCAAGTCTATTATTTTTCCAAATTAGGGACGTTGTTTTAAAATGTTCGTTTTTTTTTGGTTTCAAGTTGTTTCGTCCTGTTAAATAACTAAAACCTCGAGACCTGTCTGCCACAAAAGAAACGTTACGATTCTAATTTTTCTAAAAACTAACGAAAAAAATAATTTCTAATTAATGAGTTATTATGAAAATTTAGTTTCTGATTTGAAAAACCATCCACTTTGCATGTTGATCTCGCCCCCTTATTTTTTTTTCTACAGAAGTACTTTAAGCAAAAGGTGTATGCTCGAAGACTTTTTCAGAATATTGATGAGTTAGAAAATATTATTAGGAAGTGTTGTGTGCCGTCTTTATTTATTTATATAACCAAAAACGCATGGAGAGGGAAGACAGGTGAAAATTTAAAGGGTCAATTGTTTTTTCAACATTTACGTATGAATTTTTTCTTAATGTTCAATAGTTTATAGTTTTAGCTACCAGTATGGCTGTGATGATCGTAAATTTTTGAATTTGTATTATGAAATTATTTGATTTAAATTGTTAACTCATTTTCATCAATTAGTTCATATCGGTAGTAATTATGTACATACTTGCAGGGGGAAATAACTGCTTTGCACCAAAAAAAACACGAACGTTCATAATTTGGGAAAAATAATAAATTGGATGACATTTTATTAAAATGATGAGATGGAGAAACCTCTCTCTTTCTATAGCATTAGAACCCGGGGTGGGGTTGTTCGCTGACTTTACAATTTGCCTCCACTTGCTGCGTTTCGTCATTAGTTCTTCTGCTCGTCCGTAGATCCTTGGTCTTCCCAGTGACCGCTTTCCTTCCGGGGTCTCTCCCCATACCCACTTAACGACCCGTTGATCTTGACTAAAGTGTTACTGGTATCCCTAAAAACGACTGTAATTGTAAATCTGAACATTATTTTAAATTCCAAACGACTTTTTTGATTATAACGAAAATAACGGTATGATCAAAATTCCTATTTATCGCATCCCCTGTATACCGCTTGGATGTTTGATGACGATAACGTAAGTTTTAAGCAACGCACTAACATTTACCAACAATAAAATTTTCTGACAAACAATTAATAAGAATGTTACCCATAACAGTGCATACTTTTTGACACCCACTGTATATACGAAGTGACGGGTAGCAGTGGATCAATAAAAAAATACTCTCTAAAATATATCACTATCGAAATATCGTATGTATCATCGGAACCGTGAGATATTTTACAATAATATATTATGGATAAAAAGATATCGAATGTCATTAGATAGTGCCGCCATCTATCGAATGATACCCAAAAAATGATATACACTGCTCGATAAGTTGAGTTTTATAAAAAAAACTAGCAGTTTTTTTTCGTCACATTACTTGACAACAGTGCATATAAAATTATTTATTATATAATAAAAATTACCCTTGAACGATCATTACTTTTCAATAATCGTTACAGACATAAGTACCATTATACATGGTAAAACATTCTAAAACAAAAAAAAAACGAATATAATACAAACAAGGTGGGAACCACAACTTGCACTCACCGATCTAATGCATATTTGGTCCATGTGTAGATCACAGAACTCAAAGAACTAGAAGGCCAATGTAATGCTGAGAAATCCCTAAGATTCAATACACATGTGAGCATGCGCACATTGTCGGCAACATTACCAGTTATTGTGCATTATGATTTAGTTCATATTATTTCCTATAAACTTACTGATGATTATTATCAGCTGTACAAAATCATATAGAACTTCACAACAGAATTAGCAAAGTAACTAATATTAATCTAATTGGCTAACAACAAGAGATCCGCGTGATTTATTATGAAAGTTTCCGCATCGGAATTATAAGTTCATCTGTCAACTCCGTAGGAATTGACCTCTGTCAATTTGTTGTGTGCCTAAATATTTCCATATTTAGGCACACGACAAAGTAACAGTAGCCATATTTGACTCATTGATTCATTTCGCGAGGTTTATAGGTATGACGTCAGGGTAAAGGTCAATTTGTTCTACGGTAGTTCACGACTGAGACTTAAACAGCTCCTTTCACATTATAAGAATTTGAATGTGAAGAGCGTAAGTCGCGCTTTTCAGAAAGTTCCGAGTAAATCGAGTTCAAAATATTCAAGCTTTGTATGTTTATTGATTATCAAGTAGCCTGTGGACAAGAGGCAAACGATCAAGTTCGATCCCTGCCTGGCACATTATTTTTTCTTTTATTTTCATTTTTTTACTTTGTACACAATTGTACGAAAATGGAATAATTCAATGATCGATAATAAGCTGCAAAACAAAAATAATAATATACCCATTTTCGCATTATTTTCTTCTCTTATACTGAACTATATACAAAATAATTAAAATTACTGACATTTAAAAATATGTATATTTTCGTAAAAGGTGCTATTTTCTAAGAGAGACCATTAAAATAATCAACTGATCAAAATTAATTACTTGTTAATAATAATTTGCACAGTCGTGATACATCTCTTCTTACAATTATGTACAGGATGAAAAAAATAATAAAAAAAAAAAGTTGCAGCGCCAGTAATCGAACTTTAACACATCGGTTATAAAACTTACGGATTATCTGCTACTTAAAAATCACTTACCATACAAACTTGAATTTTTAAATTAACTCAGAATTTTCTGAAAAGGACGCCTGTTGAAAGTTAAGAGCTACAGGATCAAAAATAAATCAAATCGGCGAGCGCAAGTTTTGGTTTTCCACTCGCAAAATGGTGTCACAACGTGACATGTGACTCTCGACGACGTGTATTGCAAAAAATATTGGTCAGCGGTTTTTTTGGGGGAGTCACCGAGATTTCAAAACTAGGGTTTAAAAAGGGTGCGAAATCTTTCTAAAATGATAGCGCAAGTTAACTAAAGAATATAAAGAGAGACGACTAATATTAAAATTAACTACCTTGTCATATTTTTCTGTTTTAATCGTAAATATGTGTATCTAGTGTTTTTTCATTTTGAATTTTATTTTTTTTTTGTTTGTGTGATTACTGATTTTTTTTTTTTACGTGAGTATATGTACAATTACAACAAATGGAGAGAGTAATAACGATAAAAGAGAAAGTGCTGGGGCACAGCTGGCGAACAAATTTTTCGATCAGTATCCTCTATTTACCGGAAGATAGCAGTATAAAAAAAATATCAAGCCGTATTGCACCCCGCTTCAATAAAAACAGGCCGGTTAAATGATATTTTCTACATATATATATTTTTTAATATATACCAAGTGTTGAAACGACGAAAATTTGCTTACGTTAAAAAAAATCACTGTGACAAAAGGAGCGCTTTTGAAGTTGTTTATTTTCAAAATTTTAGAGAGTAAATATAAATACCAAGGTGAGAGCTATAGCGTGTTAGCCTAACATAGGGACACTAACGATACAAATATGCGCAAAAAAAAAACAGCACAGGTTAACGAAATGTGAACGAGGCAGGAACCGAACGTGTTACTTTATCTGGAATTCCATCCGAATTTTAATCCAGAAAAAATTAACCGCTTCAACAAAGGCCGCATTTATCTAATACCCATTTGAAGAACTTTTTGTATTCGGTTTGAAAGGTTTACCAACACAAAGTCTAAGACTAAAGAAGTTTATGGTCGTGGTGTGAAATTCTTTCTACCTGAAAAGTGTATTATATCAAATTTCGAATCAGATGTAAGTAGACTGAAATAATTGTTGGGAGAAGATAACTTTGGATGTAACTCGGATTTAGCTAATCGTAAGATCTACTGGTAGTTCAAATGTACCGTTCGCTAAAAAAAATAAATTGCCACTCGTTGTCAAAGTTGACTGTTTGTGTGTGTCAAATACAATTTGAAATCATTAATGAACTAATTTTTTGTGTAAATATATTTCTCAAGATTATTTAAAGGATTTTAGATTTTAAAATCAACAGTTTAAATGCAATTAAACTGAAATTGTTAAAAGAACGATTATTTTGAATATATAATTGTCACTCGTCAAATGGACTTTTTATTTAAAGGATATTTAAAAAATTGTTAACTTTCCAACAAAGTATTACAAAAAAAGATTATGGTTTTCATAATTTCAAAACATTAGCTCAGATATAATTACAGTGAAATTGTTGAAAAAACGATAATTTTGAATATAACTCGGATTTAATAGAGATCTACTAGTAGGTCAAATGTACTTTTCGCTAAAACATTTTTTATTAAAAAGTTGCTAATTTAATTAAAATATTTTATAAATTTAAATCTGAAATAATAGATGCAAATTAACTAACAGGATAATGGTCCTTTGGTAGGTTAAATGTACTTTTCACTCAAATGTACAAGTTGTGCCAAAATCAACCGTTTGTGGTTGTCAAATGAGATCTAAAATCGTTAAGAGTATTAATTTTTTCCATTTAAACAGGTTTTCATTTATTTTTTAAGTATTATTTAAGAGATAATGGTTTTTATTATTATTTCAAATTATTAGTTCAGAAAAAATGACACTGAAGTTATTAAAGAAACGATAATTTTGAATACAACTCGATTTAACCGAGATCTACTACTAGGGCAAATGTACCTTTTGCTAAAACGTATCATTCATTGTCAAAACCGACCTTTTGTAGCTGTCAATTATTATGGTTGTCAAATACGATCTGAAATCATTAATGAGACTATAAAAAGTTGTTAGTTCATTTATCAACCATTTTATTAAAGTTTTTGTAATTTATAATCATTCAAATGTAATTTAAGTGAAATAATTAAGGAAACAACAACTTTAAAAAAAACTGATATTTAAGTAAGTTCTACTAGTAGGTTAAATGTACCTTTTAGTGTCATATGCAATTTGAAATTGTTAAAAAAAACTAGTAATCTCCATTTATAAAGTTGCTAGCTTATTTATCAAGATTTTTTAAAAGGCTTTATAATTTTAAATTGTTAAATATAATTTAGATTTAATTAATAAGATCATCAGGTCAAATGTACTTGTCACCAAAACGAACGAGTCATTTTTTGCCAAAATCGTCTATTTATGGTTGTCAAATGAGAATTAATTTTTTTCTCACTAAAGTTATTAATTAGGAAAGTAAGTTTTATATGAAAAATTATCTATTTAATAATTTCATATCATTAATTTAGATGAAATTAAACTAAAATTGGTAAAGAGACGATAATTTTGAATATAATTCGAATTTAAAGATCTACTAGTAGGCCAAATGTACCTAACATACGAAAGTGTCACTCATTGCCAAAATTGACTGTTCATAAGTGCCAAATACGATTTGAAATCGTTATTTACTTAAAATATTTTATAATTTTAAATCTGAACTAATATAAGCAAATTAACTAACATGATAATGGTCCTTTGGTAGGTTAAATGTTTTTTTCACTCAAATGTATGAAGTTGTGCCAAAATCGATCTTTTGTGGTTGTCAAATGCGATCTGAAATCGTTAGAGAATTAATTTTTCTCATTTAAAAATGTTTTAATTTATTTTTAAAGTATTATTTAAAAGATAATAAAGATAATAATAAGATAAATCATTAGTTCAGATAAAATAACACTGAAATTATTGAAGAAATGATAATTTTGAATACAACTCGATTTAACAGAGATCTACTAGTAGGGCAAATGTACCTTTTCGTAGCTGTCAATTATCATTTGTTGTCAAAATCGACCTTTTGTGGTTTTCAAATACGGTCTGAACCATTAATGATACTTTAAAAAGTTGTTAGCTCATTTACCAACCATTTTATTAGTTTTTGTATTTTAAAATCATTAGTTAAAATGTAATTAAACTAAAATTATTAAAGAAACGACAAATTCGAAAAAAAACTGACATTTAAGTTAGTAAGATCTACTAGTAGGTTAAATGTACCTTTTAGTGTGTCATAGGCGATTCGATATTGTTAAAAAACTAATAATCTCTATTTACGAAGTTGTTAGATTATTTAAAGGACTTTATAATTCTAAATTATTCGTTTAAATGCCATTAAACTGAAATTGTTTAAATTTAGATTAATTTAATAATAAGATTATCATTATTCATTAGGTCAAATGTACTTTTCGCCAAAACAAACGAAATTGTCATTTATTGCCAAAATAGTCTATTTGTTGTCGTCAAATGAGTCTGAAATCTTTAAGAATTAATTTTTTCTCATTAAATTAATTTGAAAGTAAGATTTAGGTGAAAAATTATCTATTTTATAATTTCATATTATTAATTCAGATGTCAATAAACTAAAATTTTGAAAACAACTTGAATTTAACCGAGATCTACTAGTAGGTCAAATGTACCTTTCGCTAAAACATAAGATAAGACTCATTGCCAATTTGACGTGCCAAATACGATTTGAAATCGTTAACTAGCAAATATATTTTATTAAAAAAAAAGTATAAATTAAAAGATTTTTTCATCTTAAACTAGTTTAGATGCAATTAAACTGAAATGTTCATATAAACGATAATTTTGAATATAATTTAGATTTTAAATAACAGGGTTAAGGTCGTTTAATAGGTCAAATGTACTTTCCACTTAATTGTATGAAAATTGGGCCAACATCGACTTTTTGTGGTTGTCAAATGCAATCTAAAATCGTTAGATAATTAACAGCTTCAAATTGTTAGTTTAGATGTATTTTAACTGAAATTGTTGAAGGAACGATGACTTAGAATATAACTAGAACTTAACTGACATCTACCAGTAGGTCTAATGTATCTTTAACTGGTTCTGGATGTCATATATGATATAAAATCTTTACTATAATTAGGTATAATAAAAAAGATTTTATCACCTTGAATCACTAGTTTAGATGCAATTAAACTGAAAATTGTTAAACGATCATTTAAAGTATAATGCAAGATTTAACTTGCTTAGTAGGTCAAATGTATGAAATTGTGTTGAAATAGACTGATTGTGGTCGTTAAATGCGATTTAAGATTTAAAATCGTTGGAGAATCAATTTGTTAAGGATTTAGGTTTCAAATCGATTTAATCTGACTGGAATTAATAAAGGAACGATAATTTTGAATAACATTTAACTGACATCTACCAGTAGGTCTAATATACCTTTTACTAAAACATACAAAAAATTATCACTAGACGCCAACATGACTGTTTTTGTGTGTCAAATACGATTAAAATTAGTTAAAAAAAGGTGTTATTAAAAATCATGATGCATGACGTTTATACACGATTAGACTGCAAATTGTTAAAGAAACGATAATTTTGAATATAATGATACAACTAACAATAAGCATATGGTTATTTGGTAGGTCAAATGTAATAATAATAAGGTAATTGAACTGCTTGTGTTGAAAAAACAATAATTTTAAATATAACTCGGATTTAACGGAGATCTACAAGTAGGTCAAATGAACCTATACGAAAATTAACTCGTTGCCAAAATTGATTGTTTGTGCCTGTCAAATTTGATTTTAATTTGTTAATAAACTAATAATTTTTATTTAAAAAGTTGTTAATTTATATATCAAGATTATTTTAAAGATTCCACCAGATGTGATTAATTTGAAATTGTACGACACACCAGATTTAAAGTAGATCAAATGTATCATTCGCTAAAACTTTGAGAAACTGTCACTCTACCGACATTTTGTGGTCGTCAAATGTGAAAAAAAATATTAATTTTTCGTCGATACATCTCGTCCGAGGACTCGATTTAGTCTCGTGCGAATTTTACTCACTAAAAACGTGCACAAACATCCGGTGGCCTTCGATGAAACAATTTTGCAGTAACGACAGATTTATCGATAAACAATTCGGCTCCGCCTCGAACCAAAATACGGCCAACGAATTTCGAACGATCGTTAGTGTCGTACGGATGATCAAAATCTCTTTCCATTATTTTTTTTTTTCGTGAAATATACTTTTTCTATACACTCGCGAGAGGCGAACATGTCGAATTTTTATTACATTTTATCCATTTTTTTTTTACGTTTGTTCCTATCTAATTAGAATATTTTTTTGTTTTTTGTTTATTTATATTTTTTTAATTCTATAACGTAAACATTTTTTTGCTCCGACATGCTAACCTTAAAAACTAAATTGAGCGGTGACGTACAAAACGGTATTTCGACCCGGTTTTGCTCATTTTTCGGTTCCGTCATCTGCAAGAATTATTCCGAGACGAACCTTGGACCGCAACTAATGAAATAAGTTCGGTAAATGACTCGAAAAATATTTAAATTACCGCAGGAAAATTTAAAACCCCGTTGGTCGGATGATATTATAGAAAATCCCGAACAGGAGGTTTCCACGAATGATGACAATAATTCCCGCGGCAATTAAGAAGGCGAAAACCTTTCAATTTTCGTCAAAACACTAGGCATATAGAAAAAATAATAAAGAATAAAAAAAAACCCTCCCGACGATACACGGATTCGTACGACGATAAAAGCGGTACTACCGAAGACGGAGAAAAAAAATACATTAAGACGGTTGTTCTCCTACTCTACATATATACCCGTCGTCGTTATTGCTTCATCGGTTTTTTGCGTTTCATCGCGTTGTTGTGGTAGCTGTTGTGGTTGGTGAGATGATTGTGACCGTTGGAGTTGTGGTTGTTCCTGTAGCCGGTTTTGCTGCGGTACGAAACGCTTCTCGGCTTCGTGGCGCTTTGACGTGGCGGCGTGTAGTTGATATTCGGGGAATTGTCTCTGGACGGTACGTCTGAACCCTAAAAAAAATAACCAACATCGTCACTTTCTACAAACAACAAAACTATCTACTTTTTTTGGAATGAAGTTCCTTATCGCACGGTACGGGCTTGACGGATGGGAGCTAGACGAAAGAAAGTGTAAGATTTTTCCGTCACGAAACACGAAACATCAGACGCGTATGCCGTGTACCAATTATACCCGCGAACTTATTGGCTGCCTTGAACCAATAAGCGCGAACTTACGGCTGAGCACAGCCAATAGCATACGCGGTATGTATAACTCTTGTTATTGGTTAATATACCTTAATAATGCATCGTGATAGTGGCTTAGAAGATAATAACAGTGACGCTAGGTAAGTGTCAGAGTTAAAGTGCAACAATATTTTTTTATGGCCAATTAGTTGTTAATTTAACTAAAAAAAAAGCAACAATGCCGAAAAATGCAACAACAAGCGTGAGAGAAAATATAATACGTTTATCAATAATAACAATATACTACGAAAGGAACTCCGTTACAACCTAGTGTTCCACGACACTCACGCACTTTTTTTTTTGTTAATACAACTGTCATTGCTTTTTAGTTTTGTGTTTCACTCGAAAAAATCCACCAATCACAACTCCTCCCCCCGATTTAAGGTTATGAATTTTGAGCAGCGCAATATCGTGGAGCTTAGAGAGAACGAAAAAGCGATCTCACCCTGCCTATAGGAGCGAACGCCAAATCTACAACCCCTTACCTACTTGCGATGCACGATTTTAAAAAGGTTTCAAAAAAAATATTGCATTAACGACTTCTAGAACAACAGTAAATTCTTCTGGAAGTCCATAAGAAGAGAGCAGAGGTAAAAATACTCTACCTCGCCACTGAAAAATATTCAGAAACCAAGATGGGGTAGTATGGTGAAAGGAGAGGAATGCGTTCTAAAGAGATGGAAGGAGTATTTCGAAAGTTTATTTGAGAAAAAGGCGCAGGTCCCATTCGTAGACATGAGTAAAAGTTGTAATGAAAGTGAAATTACTACGACAGAAATTGTGGAAGCGTTGAACAGTATGAAATTGGGTAATGCTGCAGGGTATGACAGAATAACGGTTGAAATGCTGAAGGCTAGACAGGGCGTGGTAACTAGTCTGCTGTACCGTCTTTGTAACATTTGCTGGAGAAGCGCTGGCGTACCAGAAGACTGGTGCAAGGTCGTTATCAGGAACTTAGCCCCCAGAAAACTTTGTACGAAGTCTCGGAATCCCGGGCCTCGAATAGATTAAGGGTTATGCACAAAAGATCTGATAGGTCAAAGTGCTTGAGAGACAGGGTAGCCATTCAAGACCCACCTACAATCTACAATGACAAATTGCGATGTGCTGATTGCGGGGCACTGGTAGGGCTCCTTGTACAAATAAACTGCTTTACAATAAGTCACAGGTGATGAATCTTCTGGAAATTGTCTTAATATATTTAACGATGGAATGGAAATATTTGAAGAATTCTTTTGTAAAGTATATAACTTTGTTTTAGAAAGATGTGAACGTGAGGAGTTATAGAAGTAATAATTTGCCGAAAACATATTTTTTTATATGAGCTAAAGCGGAATGACGTTCTTACTTCTGAGCTGACAGCACTTTCTTCGGTACTCGATCCAGTGGAACCGACGCTAGAGGAGCGCGACGGTCTTAACCGAATTGTATCCTCGACCCTCTGCCTCTGCAGAATCACGTTGTCTCTCACTCTGATTATTCTACCAAGGATGGATTCTTGGGCACAATTGTTGAATATCGTAAACGGATGAACTACGTTGGTAAGGACTATGTAAGCATATTCGAAGGCCCTCTTCACCTAGATAACAGATAAAATTTGAGTTTTAAAGTGTTCGTATACACAATCAACGCTCGTTATGTACAGGATGGGACATGTAAGTCATTTATCAAAAATACAAAATTTTATTATCAATATTAGCACAGTTCAATGAACCTACAAAAGATGCTCTCGAAGCGTTTGTTCTAAGCAAACATTGCATTTTTCTATTACCGATTTATAAATTTTGTCGCAAATATTCAATACAATTTGAAATTTAAAAAAAATTAATGAATTTTTGAAGACATGAAAAAAACTTTACTTATTAAAATTAAAGTATAATAATACTATTAATGATTATGGTTTTATGGGATGGTTTAAAGAAAAAATAAATATGATTTATGGTCTTTGGGATGGTATTTAACTAAAATTTGAACCAAACAGTGAAGATTATCATGGCCCCTGCGCAAATATGTTACGCGAAATCATGAAGCATTTCACATTGTTTTATACAAAAACACCTAATAAAAGGGTATATAATATATTTGGGTTCAAAGTTTACTAGGGACGGAAATAAGTATGACTGTGACATTGAGCGAAGGGTGTTGTCAGGGAAACAAATGAACGGGGCACCTGATAACTTGAGCAGCCAGAACATGTTAAAAGAGGCACGATTAACTGTACATAGAGGAATGCTGGTATGGTAGCTATGGGTTTGGTAGAAGAAGCATGAAAGTAAGAACGATGCTGTGGAGATGATTATTCTGAGAAGTAAAGCTGGCGTGAGTCTGATGGATAAAGGGAAGAATAGTGAGATAAGGGAACGTTGTGGGTAAAAGAAGATGTGGTAACAAAGATAGATAAAGGAATGTTTAGATTCCACAAAAAACATGTCAAATTGGTTTTTTGTACTCTGAAACTGAAACTAAAAAAACTAATTTTAATTCGGAAAAAGTTTTTTCCATTTCTCAAAAAATGCATAATTTTTTTATAAATTGCAATATAAATTTTTTTAAATATTTTGAATTTTTAAAAAACAAATGTTGACATAAAAAGTTCACGAAAAACATGTCAAAAATTGTTTTTTGTACTTTCAAACTAAAAAAAACTTTTATTTTAATTCGAAACATTTGTTTTTTTATTTCTCCAAATATGCATACATTTTTTTTAAAATACTAGTTTTTTATGTAAAAAAATATATATAACATTTACAAATGGTTAACATTAAAAGTTCATAAGAAACATCAAAAATGGGGATTTTGTACTTTTTAACTCAAAAATATTTAATAATTAGAAAAAAAAATTAATTTATTCGAAAATTCATAATTTTTTTTTAAATTGCTTTTTTAAGAAGTTTTATAAAAAATATATTATAATACTTAAAAAAAGTTCACGAGAAACATGTCAAAAATAGCGTTGCTGCACTTTCAAACTAAAAAAAATATTGAACCAATTTTTTTTTTTTTTTTTTTTTTTTTTTTTTTTTTTTTTTTCATAAATCCGCAATTAAATAGACCTGAGTCTTGATTGATAGATCCAGCCGTTTTTTTAATTATGTATTTTTTACTTATTAATTTTTAAGTTATTTATGTTTTATTTATTTATTTTTATTGATTTAAATCCGCCATGAGAGAGACCAATTTGAAAATGTCAATTTTTCGATGATTTACGGCCGAAAATAAGGAAAACCAAAAAGAGTGCAATACTCCCAACATTTTTTTTAGATAAAAAGACGGCTTACCTGTAATACGCCATAACTGCTCCTCCCGATATCGTTGGAAGGTTGCAGGGGGTCTTCTATGCACAACATGCTCGGTCTGTGACCGTCCACCATCTCCTTCTGCATGTCATCTTTATCCAGATACTTGCCGCCGTCCCTTATCCGAATCCCAGTCTTGATGTAATTAAATTTCCTGCCGTACAATTCGAAAAACTCAATAAGCAGCACGCCCAAATTGGCGGTGCTGTTTCGCGCGTTCTCCTGTCGGGGATGCAGCTGCAGAAAACTGATGCACATCAAAATCAAACTGTAACTCGAAATGCCTCCCGTGAACACTTCGTTCAAGTCTCGTTCCAACAGAAATTGTTTCAGCACGTAGACTAGTTTAGGTAAAACGGGAAACTTTTCAATGTAAGTCTTTATTAATTCCGCCGATTTGACACCGTTGCACATGTTAAAAGAAATGTCCACTTTTATGTCCGTTTTTTTGTCAGTAAGTTTTACTATCGGCACCGACGCCTTGTCCAACACCTTTATGCTGTCTTGGACTGCGATGTCCTTCTCGAGGAATTCCTGCTCCAACGTCCTTAACGGGAGATTGGCCCACTTACCTACGAAACATTTTCAAGTTGCTACAAACAGTAAAATACACAACAAAAAATCACAAACCTATAACTACGAGGTCGATATCACTGGTGGGGAGATAAAGTCCAGTTCTGTAAGATCCGAAAACTTCTACTTTAGCCTCACTCCATTTTGATGTGATGATTTTTTCTATGCGAGCCACTACTTCCGCCCTAATCTTATCCTCGGCCTCTGTTGGGCTCATATAGAAATAGAAGTGTTCTATCTCCTGGTGGAGACTAAAACAATAAATAATGTTATTTAAATAGTCATAAAAACAACATCAAATTCATGCGCGTTTAGAAAACAAACTTTAAAAAATGATGACAACTTTTTGGGTTTTTAAAACTCGTCAAAACAGTTAAAAAATATACTCAATACATTTCCCAAACTTTCTGATGAACAAAAGCTAAAAATAACATAAATTTTTTTTTTTTTTTTATGTTCTGGTTCCCACGAAAAGGGATATCCTGTAATGTTCAGAGAACATCGTGGGAACCAAGGGAAAGAAGGTAGGAGTTGGTGTTCTTCTTAAATTTCTGGAGGTTGTATGCCTCGGGGAACACCTCCCTAGGCAATGAGTTCCAAAGCCTCGCAATTCGTTGGATGAATGAGTCTTTGGAAAGTGATGTTCTGCAGGTCTCCAAAGTGACCACGAAGGGGTGTGAAGACTGAACTTGACGGGTTGTTGATATTTCAGAAGAGCATCGCCCATGAAAATATCTATAAAATAGAGACAAATCGCCAACTTTTCTACGGTGTTCCAGACAAGTGAGCGAGTTTGTAAGCGAGGCATCACCGACGAGACGAATTGCCCTTTTTTGGACAGAATCCAGTAGCTTCAGGATATGTTTAGGTGCTGCACTCCAAATATGGGAACAGTACTCCAGTACAGGTCAGATCTGTGCCTTATAGATCATAAGCAGCTGACTGGAGGTGAAATAGCTCTTGGCACGAAACAAAAAACCAAGTTTTTGGGATGCACTTTTGGCAATGGACCTCACGTGATTTTCTCAGGAAAGGTTATTGCTGATAGTAATACCAAGCATCGATATGGATGACTTCAGTGGTATGGTTACTCCTGACAAAGTTATGTTAGGCACAGTGAGATCGGCTTTTCTAGAGAAAAGACATGCTTGTGTTTTGTTTGCATTGAATTCGACCAAGTTATTGGATCCCCATTCGAGAATTGTTGCTAAGTCCATATTTATATTGTTAACATTTCTTCCTCGTTCATTTCTGGTTTCACGGGCTGATATAGGGGCCCTGGAAGAGAATGCGGTATGGAGGGTACTATCATCGGCAAAGCTGTGTACGGGACATGAAGTTGCTTTCAATAGGTCGTTGATGTGAAGTAAAAATAGTGTTGGTGCTAGAATGGATCCTTGCGGAACACCAGCATTTATGAGTAGAGTGTCAGATGAAACTCCATCGACCACTACATGGAGAGACCTGTTTGAGAGAAAACTAGCAAGCAGAGAACACAGCTGAGGATACAGCTGAGGAAATATTCATATATAGAATTTTTATTGGTATATGTTTGAAATATTCATTTATTATATTGTTAAATTGTTAGGTACTCTTAAAGACATATGAAGGGTGTTTCGAAAAAGGTGACCCCGTCTATAGGATAGGTAGAAAACTGAAAAATAATTGGAGTTTGCTTGGTAAAAATTTTTCGTAACGCCATCCGTATTCAAGATAAAGGGCGTTGAAGAAAAAAATGTATACACATTTATTACGATTTTGCCGAAACTACTGGAAACATTGTAATGAAATTTTATACGAATATGTTTTAGAAGCTGATACATCCCATGAATTTGTTTTAATATCTGACTTTCATAGAGGGCGCTAGTTACACGGTTGTTACTAAGTAGTATTAAACATAACTTTTTTAAGGTTAGATTTATTTATCAAAATTTCAAGAATTTCGAAGAATTGAAGTTTTCCAACATATTTTAATGGGAAAAACAATTTTTTTCTACAATAGATCTATATAAAGCCTATTTCCAGATCTCTATGGCTGAAAAAGATAAACCAAAAATGGCTGTAATCACGCCTTTTCGTTTGTATATGTTTAGTTAATGAGCTTCGGACTACGAAATGCACCAGCAACCACCTTCCAAAGGTTTAAAAACGATCTGAAAATAGTTTTCGAACAACTGGAAAAGTACGGCTTGAGGATCAGCTTGGAAAAGTCCATTATGGGAGCTGGAATTTTTAAGTTACCTTATAACTTCGGGAGGGATCTGTGGTAAATAGGATAATGCTTAAGGGTATAATTGAATTAATAACAAATACATTTACTATGATAAAAATTATTGGCCGGAGGAGTTACAGTGTGCACCCGATGGTGTCTGTTAATCGGCTGATGTTTTTAGTAGCTAAGCTACGGATACTCTGCTCTGCCAGGTCTGCAACTATTTTACCCGGTATGGTTTTCCATTATCTCTTGCTCGGTCAGCCCGATACAAAAGCTGCATGCCAGGACAGACAGGACTCGATCATAGATGCGAGTGTGTTTGCTTCACAAATGAATTTTAAGGTTTTAATTGCACCTCCAATTGGGCGGTGTATCCGCCACAGGTTCTAAACACTTCTAAAAAAAGGTTCGCCATGGCAACCGCCGAGTCGTGAGACGGCGCATTGTCTTGGTGAGACATAATTTTTTTTTGTAAAATGTGGCCATTTTCCCGCAATTTCTGCCTTCAGTTTGTCAAGTAATGATGCGTAGTATGACAGTGACATTGAGCGAAGAGTGTTGGCAGGAAAACAAATGAATGGAGCGCTGCATAGCTTTATGAACAGCCAGAAAGTGTCAAAAAGGCACGTTTGGCTGTGCATAGAAGAGTGCTGGTTCCTACACTTATCTGTATGGTAGTGAATGTTGGGTTTGGCAGAAGAAGCATGAATTAATGCTGCGGAGATGAGTAGTCTGAAAATTGTATAGCCGGAGTGACTCGGTTGGATGAAGTGAAGAATAGTGAGATAAGGGAGCGCTGTGGTGTAAAAGATGTCGTTACAAAGATAGATAAAGGAATGCTTAGATGGTTTGGACACGTAAAAAGGATGTATGAAGAAAGATTGACGAAACAAATTTATAAGACGAGTGTGAATGGACGGTAGAGGTCGACCTCGGCGAACATCGATCTCGATCAGATCAACATTGTTTTAAAGAAAGGCCAGGTCAAGAGTACCAAACCGACCAGCATGTATGAGAGCACTGATGAAAGTAGAAGTAGCGAAATGTGTGTGTAAGAACCGTAGCTGAAGTGGTCTCTGCCTACCACTACGGGAAAAGGGCTTGACTATATGTATGTATGTACCCTCTTAATCAGACACCCGATACACTAAAATAAATTTCAAACTTGATATAAAAATTAAAAAGAACAGTAAATTTTCTGTACAAATCAGCACGTTTAGGTCCAATATGAACGAATTTCAGAACCTCGCATTTCTTTCCCTGTCTGCTTCACACGAAATGCCCCATATTCCAAAAAAAATAAATGGACCACAAATATTTTAAATGTTTTCACAAAAATAGTTCACTTACTACCTAGACGTTTGTGCAATTCCTATTTTTGAAGACAACTACTTTTCAAAGATAAATACAGGTACATGTTTAAATGTTATTTTAAAAATACCTTTTAAAAAGTTTCAGACTCCATTAACTGTAGCGTGGAATGCGCTATTTTTATTTGTATTTTTAGTTTTCAATGCTATAAATGTGATATTTATGTTGTTGATATATTTAGCTTTTATTTGTTTTTTTTTTTTCATACCATAGTTCAAGATATTATTCTTTCTATAACAATGTTATAGCATATAAACATAACCAAGAAAAAAATTTGAGAGTGGGATGAAACTGCTTTTACAAAAATTACAATTACAAAAACTTGCCATCACCGATTTGATTTATTTTTGGTCCATGGCTAGGACTTTCAACGCGCGTAAATATTAAGACGCACTATTTAGATAATTCCAAGTAAATTGAGTTTGAAAAATGTATATATTATGTACAGGAAAAAAAATTAAAATAAAAGTAAGAAAAAAAAAGTTGTAGCAGTAGGAATCGAACCTACAACTTAATGGTCATTAAACTGACCTGATATACTTAACCATCGGATAGGTATCATACATTGCAATTTACATACATTTTTATCTAAATGATGGGAAAAATCAGCATAAAACTTGCAGCCTGCTAAAATTGGGCTTGATAGATTCATAATAGCACGGGCAATACAGAAAATATGATGGATCATGGGAATTAATGACCACTGCAGTTTTCCATTCAAAATTTTGAAAACTTTGATACGTTGATTTGCTCTCTCATATGTAAAAGAGCTGCAGCTATTTTTGAATTAAGAAAGGCCTCTTCAGTACTCAGTTGTTTTTTGTCTGTCAGGAAAGGTTGTCTTATCAACTTTATTTTGAATATTTCACATGAAACATCGATCAATCATAAATTCTTTGCCTACCATAATTGCATCAACTGATCTTGTCAATTTTGTGATTAAATTACTTTGATCAAATATCAACTTGACAGATGCGTGACCTCCATATGGTTTACTAATGAAAGTAATTATTCCACCAGGTGATATACCTGTTATAAACTTGACTGTTTTGTGGGATTTATACTGGAAGTAAAATTTTATACTGAATATGTATTTCTGTACAATCCAGAACAATTCGAACATCCTGAAAACCTTAGAAACACTTGAGCATATTATATTTTATTTCTATTGAATCAGGATACCATACGCAGGATTTTAAGACCTGACCCAAAATTGGCAACAATTCCTTTCGTTGCCGGGTTTAGGAAACAAATGGAATGGAATTTTTTTTCTCCCAGGAATTACAAAGAGGAACTGAACAATACCAACTCATTGAAACTTTGAAATTAATCAAAAATACCTAAATAATTGATGAAAGCAAAGCACTATCTCTTATGTAAATAAACCGGACTACTGACTAATTATAGTTTAGATTTGTCTACCAGATGTAGTATCACTTGTTTGGCGTTACCAATTGAGGCTTTGAGCTTTGACCATCAGCTGCAGGATCCCACAAAATATCTGACTATTGGTTGTTAATATTTGATAACCTATTATCGTACCAATTTGCGACTCTGCTAGATGATTGATAATACAATCGGCAGTTATCGGAAACTAACAATTCAATTTGAGGTTTTGTGAAAATGCTTTGGTTTGATTAGACCTTTTAAGTACAAAACATAAAACTTTGGTTTGTTGCTGCACAACTTCGGTTTTAGTGGGATTATTTATGTTTGTTTGTAAGATATTATCTTATTTCATTATTATATTGCCTTGTATATTGATATTTACAAAATAAACATTATTATTATCCAGTCGATACCGGCAAGGCAAGGAAATGTAGGTTATGTATTATGTTTTTGTAAAATCCCATAAAAACGCATTAATTCCATATTCCATCTATAAGAGTACTTAAATTGAACGTTTTCCAAAAATGTTGGCTGTGCTGTGAATATCAGGATTATTCGAATGAAGATTAATCAAAGACAACGAATATCTCGAAGGTTAATGAAGTTTCAAAGTGATCTGTTTTCATTACCAGATATTCGTAATTATTACCGAATTTCTTTCTGCCTCTTTTAATGTGATTATTTCATGCTCAAGTTGAACACGAAAACTTCTTTTATTTTCTGGCATTTCTTTTGGTGAGACTTCATTCTTTTACGTATTATTAAGGGTTGGGTACACACTAAAGAAAAAAAATCAAACAAATCCGTCTTTCGGAGGTTATGACAGAAAACTATCAATTGTTGAAGTGTTAACGACATATATGAATCATGATAACTTATCAATCTTTTTGTCAATTCAAATGGACAATAATTATTACAGATTTCCAATTTATTTTTCAAATAACAATTGATAAGATACTATGACAGAGGGGAATAGAAGGGTATCCATTGTTAAAGTTACCAACTAAAAATAAATTAGTGGGATTCCCCTGCAGAGTCTCAAATTTTTACCAAATTGATATGATATAGTTTATCAAATATTAACAACCGATAGTCAGATATTTTGTAGGATCCAGCAGGAGATACTTTAAAACTACAAACATACGAAGTATTTATTTATTTATTATTCAAACAGGCCTACAAGGCCTTATTACATGAATAGAATGATTGAAATGTCATAAATTTACATGCTAATTATTGAGCTCACAGTCTGATACATAAGATTAATTAAAGTTTCTGATATTATACTGTGTAACGATCTCTTTGAAAACATTTAATGAAACTATCCAATCTATATCCATCAATAAGTTGAATGTATTGGCTAGTCACAACATGATTATAAGCAAGGACCTTGCAGTAGTACAAACTAGGGGTATATTGAACATAAGATAATTTATCATTCTTCTATTAGGTACATTAAATCTGATCTGTGAGAGGAGTTCTGGAGAGTTGACTTTATGATTCAGTAGTTTGAATATAAATATTAATATATTGTTACGAGTTTTAGTTCTATCTTGGGTTTGGCGATTAAAACTCCATCCAGTAACAAAACAATGTTTATTTCAATACAATAAATTCTACTTTTATTAACCACTTAGATATTTACTTAGCTATACAACTTTTACAACTCTATATAACTATTTACATTTATTAATTCTTAAACACTTTTAAGACCGATACTGATCCTCTGCTCGCTGTCTCCTTTTTTTTTATACCTGACAATCATACGACCTTATTCTCGAAGGTATATTTGAACGGTCAAGAACTTGCAGGAACTTTCCTTTGGTCTCCGCGCCAACAGTACCGAATTTGTAACAATATTTTGGTTTCTTCTGTTGTCCAGAGGCAATATTCTGATCTCAATTCTCAATTGTGTAGTTCTAACTATATTGTATTCAGGATAGATACGATATTTTTTATAAAATAGAAATCTCAAAAAAAAATTTCTACTTGGAAAAGTGTAGTTTGATATTCTCCTAACCAAATTTCTAATCCGAATTCAAGTTTCTATCTGACTAGAGTAGTACGTAGTAAAAAATCTTTATAGCTTCTATATTAGAAAAGTTTATGAAGCCTAACATATGGTTTGCTGATTTGATTATATCAATCATAATATGTAATACCCAGGTCTTTCATTTTCCGTAACGCTTTGTAACCTCTCTCCTTGCATCATGTAATAAAATATCGGATCTCTTACCTTTGTTATTCTTTAACACTGCATTTTTTTAGATTGAAGAGTAGTGTTTTTTTATATGATGAAATTTTTCAGACTGAATTTACTTGGAATTTTGCAAAAAGCGAGCCTGTCCACTTCACATGAAATTCCCCACCTGTTTAAGTCCTAGTAATGAACTGCACATGGACCAAAAATGAATCAAATCAATGAGGACAAGTTCTGGTTCTCCCCTTGTTAGTAGACTATTTCACTTTTGAATTAAAGCACAACAATATTGAATATCTTTGAAGAAATATCCTAGTCTCTAACTAGACGAGGATTATTTCTAGGTATTTTTGAAATGAATGTATTCTTTTCAATTCTATATAATTAAATTATTGAGATAATTATTAAAATTAATTAACCCTTCAAAGCTAATTGAAAAAAAAAACTACTATATTAAATAAAATAACACTTCTTATTAACAGGATTTATATAAATATATTATCACTTTGAAGTCAAATTTCATTTATTTATTTTTAATAGCCAGTAATGTTCCAGCAGCTGCTTACATGAAAGTTTGTTTGTTTATTTAAAAACTAACAGGAATTTAAATTACTTTAATACTAAAAGTTCATACTTCCAATTGTTTTTTACTACTTATACCATTAATTGATGAGCTTTGAGACCATTTTAAAATTTAAGCGTACAATGTTTTATAAAAGTTTTCTCACCAATAATATACTAATTCTCGTGGTATAATCATCCTTTTTATTGTAAAAAATATTTTACTATGTAAAACTTACTGTTATAAATAAATGTCAACTGAGGGAAAAACAGGTTCAAAATTTGTAGCACAAAAAGTGTAAACACCAAAATATTTATTAGTCTCATACAAAAAGCAGTTATCAATACATCAATTAAGAGCCCCTTAGAAATGTTTAGCAGTATTTATACTTTAATTGGCTTTGTTCCAAGAAAAAGAAGGATTATGTAAAGTAAACAGTTTATTAAAAGAATAAACTAAGTCAAAAAATTTTAAACAATGAAACGGGATAAATTTATGAGTAAAAATTATAAAAAATGCCCACATGCCTGACAATAAATAAATCAATTTTTGTTTTAGGGAACTTTTCTGGTTTTCAACATTATGTAATTTGTGTAAAAATATCAACTTTTTTAAAAAAATAATATAATCCTATAAGAGCCAAATAAGGTTGCTCATGTTTTATCAAAATTTTACTAAAGATAAAATATTACATGGCAGTTGTGTATTTTTATCAATTATAAATAAAGTAAATTCAAAAACGTGTTAATTTTAATGAAAAATGCTATCTGTTCAAAAAATATTGTACACACTTACCACATAATGTTTTTTTATCATTACTGTAACTGACAAAATCAAAATCAAGCACTTAAAATGTGTATTATTAATTAATGTATTCTTGTGAGCGTTATACAGCTTTCCTTTGATTTTAATTGAAACAATTTGGGTGAATGAACAATTATGTTAAGTGTGGCATATTCAAGTTGCTAGCAGAAAAATAATTTACATTGTATTGTACCATAAGGAAGAAAAAAATAACAGCTATTTAGACATATGCTAATTTAGAAGCATCTAGCATAATTATACAAAGAATGTACCTAATTTGTTTACGATAAGGATTAAACTGATAGCCATTGATAAATTTTCGGCAAGTTGACCTTGCAAATTTCGGAGGCACCCGGTATTTTTATGTCAAAATCGACACTCAAGGCCATCTAATGACAGCTACAAGAATTAAATGGAAAGTCAAAATGAAAATTTTTTGGTTAGGATAGCACGTTTTGACTCTTAAAATTAGCTTACCCTAAGACACCCTTCTGGTAGGGGAACATGGACTGTCTCCAAGGGCATCCTCCGTAATCACTGCTCAATTTCCGATGTACAGTTCTACTAGCGGGTCTGTTATCTTTCCGCCTCCTAGTGAAAGTAGCACTTTTATCAGTTTTTCCATTTATGAGTCCCACTTTGTGATTTCCGTGGGTGGTATAGCCATTTGTGATGGTTTCTATTTCACTGTCAGCGTCTTTTAAGTTCATATTATAGGATTCTTGAGTAGTCTGCCAAATACGAAGCCACAGTTGCTTTGCGGGTCCTTCTTGCTCTGGTTGTAGCCAGGATATGGAAGGATCCATCAAATGCTGTGGAGAAAATTTTCACAATTTTGCCACCATCAGTTCATTTCATTTATTAATCTTGATACAACTCAAATACACGCTAAAGTCACACCTTGAGCATATCACACGACTGAAAAAAAACTGACACTTGGTTATGTCACATTTTTGCATTTCTGCCACTTGAGGGAGGTGCTGTCAAATTTTGCACCCGCGAAATTCGAATATTTGGATAATTATCAATCCCATTTTTGACTTACCATATTACTACTTAAATTTATTCCTGCTTAGTTTCAAACAAATTATTTTAATACTATCGGTAGTTTCGTAAACTAAATATTTAGCTACTTGAGAACATGCACTAGAAATTAAGAACATTCTGGAAATTTCCGACAATAAAGCCTCCATCACAAGCCCCAATTATATCTGAATAATTAAAATAAAATTAATTGTTTTTTTTTTGCTTTTAAATGTATGAAAAATTGTTTAATACAAGCATTGGCATAATAAATGCACTTTTTAATGTCTCAATTTTGTATCTGCCGAATTTATGTACGAAATGTATTTCATGTTTTTTACAAAGAATAAAAGAAGAAATAATAATGTTACGTTTGTTTACACTACGTCATCGTCAAAATAGTTAAAAAACTTATTTTACACATGATTTTTAGTTGACCTCTTGAACTTTGAACTTCTTAAAACTTGATAATAAATGATAAGTTACCACCTAAGTAGTAAGATTTTAAGATGGCTACTGGTGCAGCTTTAAAACGTTTAACTGGAAAAATTGCTGTTGTAACTGCTTCCACTGATGGAATTGGATTTGCAATTGCTCAGAGATTAGCCCAAGAAGGAGCTAAAGTTATTATAAGTAGCAGGAAGCAACAAAATGTTGATCAAGCAACGCAGTCTCTCAAGGTAAAACCAATAACACAACTTGTAAAATTCAATATATTTTTTAGGCATTTCTAGGCTGAAGGTCTTGATGTAACAGGTCTAGTTTGTCATGTTTCTAAACCAGACGACAGAAAAAGGCTATTTGAAGAAGCCAAAAGGGTTGGTGGACTAGACATTCTAGTTTCCAATGCAGCAGTAAGCACTACAGTAGGTGGAGTTCTTGACTGTGCTGAAAGTCATTGGGATAAAATATTTGATGTGAATGTTAAATCTTCATACCTTTTAGCTCAAGAAGCTCTTCCTTTACTTAGAAACAGCAAGGTAATACATTTCCTTTTTTTTCATTAAATTTTTTTCAAAACCTTTTTTCTAGGCAGGTAGAATAGTTTTTATATCTTCCATAGCTGGTTTCCAACCCTCTGAGTTTTTAGGGGCATATTCTGTTAGTAAAACAGCTTTACTTGGACTTACAAAAGCTGCTGCAGTACAGTTGGCTAAAGAAAATATAACTGTAAATTCTGTAGCCCCTGGACTAATAGAAACTAGGTTTTCTGATCCTATCACTCAAAATGAAGAAGCAAGAAAGATGGCTGTACCAGAGATACCGATGCAAAGGTAGGTACTGCCACTTATGTATTAACAATTCAATAAAATACTTTATATGTTTTACCCTACACTAAACATAAGTAAAAATAATTACAGTTTAAGTTTTTCTTCGTAGAATTGGTCAACCCAAGGAAATTTCTGGTATAGTTGCATTTTTGGCATCTGAGGATGGATCTTACGTAACTGGAGAAAATATTGTTATTGCAGGAGGAATGTCATCAAGATTGTAATTTTAAGAATGGTTATATTGTAATTATATATCTAAAATTGGGTAACTATGGATAGTAATTATAATAAATTTATATTTATTATTGTTAGTTAAGTGTATTATTTGAATTTGTCAATGGGTTGGTTCCTACACTTATGTATGGTAGTGAATGTTGGGTTTGGCAGAAGAAGCATGAAAATAGGATTAATGCTGCAGAGATGAGCAGTCTGAGAAGTATAGCCGGAGTGACTCGGTTGGATAAAGTAAAGTATAGTGAGATAGTGAAAGCTGTGGTGTAAAAGAAGATGTGGTTACAAAGATAGATAAAGGAATGCTTAGATAGTTTGGACACGTAGAAAGGATGGATAAAGGAAGATTGATGAAACAAATTTATAAGGCGAGTGTGAATGGACAAGTCTGTAGAGGTCGACCTCGGAGAACATATCTCGATCAGATCAAAATTGTTTTGAAGAAAGGCCAGGACTAGAGTACCAATAACCGACGAGCATGTATGAGAGCACTGATGAAAGTAGAGGAAGCAAAATATGTGTGTAAGAACTGTAGCAAGTGGAAGGAAGTGGTCTCTGCCTACCCCTGTGGGAAAAAGACGTGACTTTATGTATGTATGTCAATGGGTAACGTGACTGTGACGTTTCAGCTTGTCAACGGTAAAAAGAGTGACGCACATGTTATGTCACAACTTGAGATTCTATGTACCTGTCAAAAAGTGGCCTCGGCTACAAATATCCAGGTGGACTGTATTCTGTGGCCCACTCTGTATGTGCTCTCAGTTATAGCACCGATCTCAAGATGTGACTTCACGTGTTGGTTAGAACGACATTACCATTAAATTTCAAAAAGGAATAGGAATAAATGGTACTTTTTGGAAACTTATCATTTATTTAAAAAAATATGTAACAAAAACAAACTCAAAATACATATTGTTGACACAAAGCTCTCAAGAACGTGCTTTTTCTCAAATTGCTCGCCTCTCTCTGAATCTCCTCATTATTGCTGGAATTTAATTCTAACATTCCGATGACTTGTATCGCTATCTTTCTCCTTTGAAACTCCCCTTTTTTATTGTGAAGATAAATGAGATACTCTAAGATGCTCGTATCCCAAAAGCAATGATAATAAGCATCGACGGCGTCGTTACAAGTTTTCTGTTCGGACAGAATTCGAAACGCCAACATGTAGTCAGTTTCCTCCAAAAATTGACACAGAACCGCTGCCTGAGTATAAGCGCCGAGGGTGGTACAACATTTTATCATTCTTCTAAAAACGTGATCATCGCTTCTGATCGGGATGTTGAAGTAATCGTGGAACACCAACAAAGACTTTAAGTAATAACTCAAGGAAACTTGGTAATGACCATTGGCTAGAATACGATTTTTTGTTATTACTCGACGTTACAATGATTTCATATTGAAGAGACTTACCGAAATTAATGTCCCCTAATAGTCTCAACCAAGCTACGTTATTGGGGTATTGTTTTAACCCATGAGTTACTATTTCTGACAGAAGTTCGTTTACTGCTACGATATTGTACGAGTTGGCACTAAAAAATACAAACTAATAACTCTTCAAGTCAAGATAGTTGCGCTACAACAGTGTGATGATTATCTTAACTACTTTCAGAAACGGCCAAACACATATTGTTGGAACGCAAGGCACTAGCAAAAGACAATCAATATTCGACGGGCAACCTAAGTTAACCCCTGAAGAAATCAACTCTCTCTTTTATATGAATGTTAAACCTAAAACCAATTTTTCTACTTGGTTTTCCTACTCTTTTTGTCAGACCAACAGTCTTACATAACTCTCACTTATTCAAGACTATATTATCCTTACAAGACAAATCTAATATGTTCAAACACTCAAGCATTTTTTTTTTTTTTTTTTGTTCTGGTTCCACGAAAAGGGATATCCTGTAATGTTCAGAGAACATCGTGGGAACCAAGGGAAAGAAGGTAGGAGTTGGTGTTCTTCTTAAATTTCTGGAGGTTGTATGCCTCGGGGAACACCTCCCTAGGCAATGAGTTCCAAAGCCTCGCAATTCGTTGGATGAATGAGTCTTTGGAAAGTGATGTTCTGCAGGTCTCCAAAGTGACCACGAAGGGGTGTGAAGACTGAACTTGACGGGTTAATCTCGAAGAGACTGCCAAAGGATGAACGATTGTTGATATTTCAGAAGAGCATCGCCCATGAAAATATCTATAAAATAGAGACAAATCGCCAACTTTTCTACGGTGTTCCAGACAAGTGAGCGAGTTTGTAAGCGAGGCATCACCGACGAGACGAATTGCCCTTTTTTGGACAGAATCCAATAGCTTCAGGATATGTTTAGGTGCCGCACTCCAAATATGGGAACAGTATTCCATACAGGTCGGATCTGTGTCTTATAGATAAGCAGCTGACTGGAGGTGAAATAGCTCTTGGCACGAAACAAAAAACCAAGTTTTTGGGATGCACTTTTGGCAATGGACCTCACGTGATTTTTATATATATATATATATATATATATATATATATATATATATATATATATAGTTATGATATGATAATTTGCTTAAAATAATACTTTAAAAATTTCATAAGATTTGTAAATAATAGTAATTAAAAAATAGTTTCCGTTGACAGTAATTTGGATATTAAAATGAAAAGAAGAATTTGATAGACAAGTGTAGGGATGACAGATATATTCAAAAATATAGTCTGGTCTTGTAAAAGAAATAATTCAGTCAGAGGTAAAAAAAAATTATAAACAATAAATAATTTTGTATAGCATAGTTGTAAGATGTATCAAAACATTGTAGAAACGGTGTTTCGAGGAGATTTGTTTGTTAAAAAATTGAGAATTGAGTATAATAATAATATGCCAAGAGAGCAGACGTATTTTAAAAATAGGAGTTAAGAATTGGAATCTACAATGTGTAGACGTGTTATCTGTATAGTATGAAAATTGTAAAGGAAATATATAGACGTGATTTTAAAAAAAGTAAATATAAAATAAAACTCTAAATAATAATAATAAAAAAAAGTAAATATAAAATTATCAAGAAAAATCGGCAGTATCCTGGGAAATCGTCCAAAAGGGGCCCTTTGACTGCGCAGCGCATAGAAAGGAGAGGACATTCACCAAGAAAGTTAAAATATAGGTAAGGTCTGAAAATTTAAATTAAATAAACATTTTTTTATAAAACATTTTGGACAGAAGATGTAGAAAATTATTCAGTAGATTATTTGTATTTTAAAATTTGGCTATTTATTTATATTTATAAAATTATCAAAATTTGGGATGATAAAAAAATTGTAAAGGTTTATAAATGTTTTTAAAAAAACAACCTCTCTAAGAGAAAGAAAAATATAACTGATTTTTAATAACCAGCTAATTTCGCTGTATGTCACCTATATTATAGGTTCATGTGGGTCGATTATGTATCAAAAAACTACTCCTCTGGCTATATGCCGCGACAGGCATTGAATTACATTTGATACATAATCGTGTATAATACCCCATTTCGGGTAACAATATGCAGATGCTTGTTAAGTAAGAGAAGGAACTATTAGATTTATCCATCCGAAGTGACCACCTATGGACCGGTTTCGGGGTGTGTTGACCCTCATCAGCATAGGGCAGGTCTACCTTGACTGGACACATCAACAGCTCCTACCAAGTACACATGAAGTGCTACGCGAAAAGCGCCGATCGGTCGTTCGCTAAGAAATAAAATTGGAACTTGACGACCGACTATTGCGTCGACTCGAAACAGCGCGTTGAGAGGAGAGCCGACTGTCCGTGTATCCCAGCCAGAGACATCGCAAATGGAGGGGAAATAGTTAATAGCTGTTTGTGATATTATAGTTTATTGCTAATTTACATACGTTGGTGCTAAGGGACGGCTCGAGAATGATGTTAATGGAAATAAAGAAAGATCAAAAGAAACGTAATATGTGATTGCAAGACATATACAAAACCCCAAAATTAAACTAACGATAATAGAAGTCGAATAATTATTAAAAACACTAACAAAATCAAGCTAATAAGAAAAATAAATGGTTTTACAAAAAAAATAACTTACTTGCTAACAGCTGCCGGCCACAGATTAGAATATTCGGTCTGCAATTCCAAGCCGTTCTCGTCCTTGAGAATATTAAACATTTTTGTCAACATCGAAATAACTGCAGTGAGACACCAGGATTCTTTCAACTTAAAAAAAACCGAAAACAGATTGGTTTTGACGGTCTGCGAATCATTAAAACCGCTAGTTCCTCTTTTGAATTGGTTTGTGTTCAAAGCAAACACAGGAAAAACTAAAAACAACGTTAGCTACAACTATAAATGTCTGGAAACAATTATTATATTTACCCAAGTCCCAAAGGTTTTTCGACAATTTCTTGGATGATTTCTGTTTGGTCAGTTCCTGACAGGCAACCGCTATGGCTGACGTTATTTCGAATGCAGCCCACCGCTTATCCAAATTCATTAAAAATTCCCACCGTCCCGAATTAAGCAAAAATATCACGCACTGTTCGACGACTTCGCTTCTCGGGAGTACAGACTCGTTTCTTCGCAAACAGTCTTCGCAAGCATCCGCTAACGAGTTTCTATCTAAAAATGGGTTCACTTAAAATACTACGATGAAAAAACACACACACACACACACACACACACACACACACACACACACACACACACACACACACACACACACACACACACACACACACACACACACACACACACACACACACACACACACACACACACACACACACACACACACACACACACACACACACACACACACACACACACACACACACACACACACACACACACACACACACACACACACACACACACACACACACACACACACACACACACACACACACACACACACACACACACACACACACACACACACACACACACACACACACACACACACACACACACACACACACACACACACACACACACACACACACACACACACACACACACACACACACACACACACACACACACACACACACACACACACACACACACACACACACACACACACACACACACACACACACACACACACACACACACACACACACACACACACACACACACACGCAATCTTACCCGCTGAATTAACAGGCCACTGGTCCAAAAGTTGAGAAATCTGAACTAACAAAATTTCCCAATTCACCAGAGTGAAAAGTTTGGTAGCGCCGCAGTCTGCAATTTGCAATTCCTGTTTTAGAATCACCAACAACTCCAGAGACAATTTGAAATTTTTGTTTAAAAGCTGTTCTTTTGATTTTGCCAGTGTTACGTACGCAAAATCTTGGATAAACCCTACAAAAATCAGGGCTGTTAAAGTTTTCACCACATTCAGTTTATTTTGTAACGGTCACCGAATATTTTTTTGGCAGAAAATGCATTGGATTAAATTATTTTTTTTTTAACAAGAATTATGCGTCAGTTAAAATATAATAGCGCAAACTTTTCATGATATGCAAAAACTGTCAATGAGCGTACAAAAATATTACAAAACAATCCCCTTATTCTTTATTTCCTTGTATAGAAAATTTCTAACCTCCCACGTATTATTGAAAGAATCGTTTGTGGAAAATCTCTAACCTCCCCGTAATATTGAAAAATAAATAACATGATCTGACAAAAATAAATAATGCCCGGCGACTATTCTCGGAGTCTTCTTTTTGTGCGGATCTTCGTATACTTTTGCTGTCTCTTTCACGCTCGAGCAATGGCCAATTGAAAATTGAAAAGAAGCTTAATAGATTTTGTTAGCTCAACGAATTTATCTCTATCTCAGAACCACTGCAGTGTCCCAAAAAAAGTTTTACTTCAAAAATACGAGAGCAGCAAAAACAATATACATACATATATTATATCCGTTAGAATTTGTGCGCGTACTTCATTATAACCGTTAAGTAGGTTCTTAAGTCAAGTTAACATACGTACCTCTTGGAAGTGATTTTAAAACGCTCTGTAATGGAATAGGCAGTTCCCACTGCGGATTTATCGACCACACTGTGGTTCCCAAATTTTTTATGGCAATTTGCACCAAAATATCCTTTATTTCAATGTGATCGATTGTCGTAATCAACCGTTTTTCCAAACGTCTTACTTCCATCGTTGGTTTCACTAAAAATGTTATCATTGTGACAAATTTTTTTTTTTTTTAAAGTACCCTTACTTTTTTTATTGACCTCCAACGGTTCCGTTTTAAGCAAACATTCTGGTATAGAAATATTTATTTCGGAGCTCTCAATGTATTTGCAGTCTTTATGGTCGAACGCCGAAAAAATTTCTTTATTCGCTTGTACTTTTGATAACAGATCGGGAATATCACCCTTTATGATTTCATCAATCAAAAAATTTTTGATATTTTTTTTATCCGTGTTTGAAAAAGATATCCATGAAGATTGAATAGCCTAGAATTTCGATAAAATTGGAAGTTCCTATTTAAAAAAAACTGAATTTAGTTCTGTATCTTATCTTGGGACATCCTGTATGGGTAACGTTCACGTGACGTTTCAGCTTGACAATGGTAGAAAGAGTGACGTCACAGATTGAGATTCTATCTGTCAAACTTTGGCCTTGGCTACATGGAACATAAACCCCACTTTTTAACACTTAATAATAATGTTTAGTCTTTAAACATCACTAATAACACCACAATATTGTTTCTTTTACATAAATAATTTTCAAAAAGCTCACTCTAAACTCAAAAAAACCAAACTCGTTAACCAAACATACATAATCTTATGACAGATACGTTATTTGTTCTATCATCACAAAATGTGACGTCACTCTTTCCACCAATGTCACGTCACCCATATAAATAGAAATATTTTTAGAATGTGCCTTATTGCCAGACCTATCGTTTAACAAAAAGACTAAATATATAATTTGGATAGAAAAAAAGTTATGGAGCTTGAACGCCCTCCTGGATCACTTCTATGTTATTAGAACTTACCCAAATCAATACAAAAGAATTCTTATAAGACTCTAACGTGTGTTGGTATGGAGGTTTTTTATCTAAAATGCATCTTACTGTATTCAGTGCTTTGATTTTTCGAATTAGATCTCTTGCAACAGTGAATGCACCACTAGACAAAGCACCTTGTATGTTTAGCTCTAAATTTATTCTATGCATTAAAGGTATCTCTCTACTAACGTTGTCTTGTTGTAAAATTGTTGTAATGCCCTAAAAATTGTTGTCATAGAAATAATTCTAAAGAATCCACAAACACGTTTACCATGTACTGGTTAACTATTGATGAATTTAACTGTTCCAGCAAATTCCCTTTTTGAATGTCTGCAGACCCGTGACACGCCTTAATATAAACATCTAACATATCCCTATCTACATCATAAAATCCGTTTATCACAGGTATATTAGCAAATAATTCGGAACACTTGGAGAAATGTTTTTTTGCTAAATCATACTGTTCTCGATAAAAGAAAAACACTCCTAAATCATAATTAATTTGAGTACAAAACTCATTTTTCTTTAATTCCTCACTTTTTGACCACTCAAATTCTATACAATCATTGGATTCTGTTGGAAGTTTAAAACAATCAAAAGTTAAAAGTGCTGGAATTATTTGCCACTCCAAGGCTTCTGTTAAAAAGTTCACCGTTTTATTTATGTTTTCTGGACAACATATTATTGATTCATCTGCTATGGATATGTCATTATTACTGAAAATTTAAATATTTTTTAAGATGAATGTTGACTTGCTGTTTTAAACTATAACTTACCCGTATCTTACTTGCCAATTTGAAGTGATTCTATGCATAGATGTGCTTAAGAGCCATCTGTGAAACAGTAATAACGCAAATAGGTAAGGAGGTGAGGCAGTTTTCACATCTTCTTCTTCAACATTTGGAATCTCAACAGTTTTCTTATCATTTGTGAAATACATTAGATCTTGCAAAAGACTAATTTGTGTTTTAAATGGTAAATTTCTAATTTGAACTAAAAATTTAAACTATAAAAATCTCATTCTGACTTAAAAACTTATTTTTACCTAAATTCCACTTAAGGAAGGCCCCTACTTTTAAGGACAAAATTTTTAAAGCTGTTGTTTTTGCTGGAGGCTTAGTTTTACCATTATTAGTTTCCACATTAATTATTTCTCCATTTTCGGTGTCAGGATTATTTCGAAGTGTTTCAGAGATTACATCGTAAAACTTTGTTATCAATTCAGAAGGAGGAGGATCTAAAACAGAAAAAGAAATAACTTGTATTTCTAGGTAGATTGTAGGGGAGGTCGTGAAGGCTATGCCTCTCAAGCACTTCGACCTATCAGATCTTTTGTGCATCTAGATTTCTAGGTAACATTATACTATACCTGCTGACAGCTTTTCTAAATGTTTTAAAAGTAAATTTGGATCTAGAAGAAACTCGAACCACATAATTGTTTCTGGAGAAATAGGAACGCTTGCTGGTCTTAACAATTCTACGTCCATAGCTATAATAGTATAATCGTAGTTTTTTAAATTTACTATTCTTAATAATTGGATTATTTTTTACAAATTATTTTTTATTGAGGTTATGTCTTCTTTCTTTTTGTTTATTTAATGACGTTTTATAAAAACAATCTCTTCTGCAATAATTTCACAATTATTTAAAATGTTTTGAAATTTATATAACAACGTGTCTTCTAAACAAAAACTTAATTTTTACGATTAATTGTTTTGGAAATCTAATTATTCTTCGGTGGTTTCATGGCTGAAAAATTAAGACCAAGTCACAGAACAACAGCTATTATCTGTTCTGTGACCAAGTTTTTAGGAAATAGTTTTTTACATTATTAGATATTTATAGACTTTTCTTTAATTAATATTTTTAATAGTTATAAACTGTCTACTACTAATTGATAAGTATTGCACGTACTATTCTCAAAAAAAATTATTAATATTTTTATTCGCTGCAAAGGTTAAATAATAAAGGAAAAAGTTGGGAAGTAAAAAATAATTTAAACATTATTTATTGAATGATTTTGTGTACTTTAAAATTATAGTTTAAATTTTTTTTAACACAAAGTTAAAATCTCATTAATTTTGTTATTTTAATTGCGCACAATTTTTTTTTAATATAATAATTTTGAATATCTACCACGCTGTATCTAGAAAGAGCTACCTTATGCCAAAGAAGAAGCTCGAGTATGTCAATTGTCAATGGTTTTTGTTTTGACAATCAAAATGTTAGTTGACATTTACTAGATCTCATGTATTGACAATGTAATTTAATTGTTGAATTATAATTAAAAAAAGTAATTTTTATCAAAAATACGGAACATTAACAGTGTAGTTTCAAGATTTTGATGATAAAATAATGTACGGCGATAATGATGATTACGAAGAAAGCAACAGGCAAATCCTTTTTCAAGGTACTGCAGCATTGGAGAGAACGGGGGAAAGTTTAGCACGATCCACACAAATAGCCATCGAAACTGAAAACATTGGAAATGAAGTAATTTCCGAGTTAGATTCACAAAGAGAAGCTTTATTACGTACCAGAACTAGATTAGAAGATGCCAACGAGCAACTTACAAATGTTAAAAGTATATTAAAGAAAGTGGGTTGGAATGTCATTTATAATAAGTTAATACTCATTGTAATAATCCTGCTGGAGATTATTATTTTAGCTGCCAATTTATATTTACGTTTTTTTAAAAGATAACCTATTGCTTAGCTAATAAGCTACTTAAAAATTTCATTTTTATTATATGAAAGCCATGTGAGAAGGTAACTTTTATATTAAGTTGTTCCTTTTTATATTAAAGGCTTATTACTCCATTTAGTGCGACCATGTTATAAACTTCCTATGTAAAGATTATCAACTTGTAATATGTATATTTTTATTATATTTAACAATAAAATATATTTTATAAGTAAGCAGTTTGATGTCCATTTAAAATTTGTGTAATTTTTGTTGAAAGAAAACATTTTTAGTTGCATAAATCAGATTTGGGTTATTAAAAAGAAATAAAAAAAGAGTATTAAACAATAAATATTTTATTTACATTCTCTCAGATACTCTAGAAGAAACATTTCTTAATTGTCCATAGACTTTAGATGGTGGGGCTCCAAGGATTAAATTACAAATGGCTCTTCTAGCTAATGCAATATTTTGAAAACTTCCCAATATGTGTATTTTGCTATCTGCTAATACGACTCTAGTTTTAGTAACATTTTCAATCGTAAATTTTGTCTTTCCTCCTTTACCAGCTAATCTTCCAATTGCTCTTGATTGATGGTCCCCTCTTAATGTCTTAACATCCTTAATTTCAAACGTTTCCACAAACAGATCATCTAGTCTAATCAGGGCTAAAGCATCCTCAACTTCGAACCCACATACAAAAGCCTGAAAAATACAATTATAAATTAACTACATACTTGTGTTAAAACAAAAATAACCTTAACGAAATCAGCCGCCTTTTGCAAATTAGCGATATCAGCAGTTTCTTTGCATGCCTTAATCTCTACATTTCTGGTTTTTAAATTGAATCTTATTTGAAGTTGGAGGTGTTCTACTACGGGTGTAAAAATTTTTAACCAATTTTCCTTTAACGGTGAATATCTATGCGATGGAACAGGAATCTTTCTCATATCATCTTTTGTTTCGCAAAAAGACCGAGATCTCTGTTTTTTTTTCCTTGGTGGCCGGGATTTGTTAGTCCCTTCAACACCACTTACTATTTCGACTTCCATATCATCAGCGGAAGAAACTGTTCTTTTTTTGCCTCTTACTGGTTCAAAATTGTCGGTATCAATATTTATTTCAGCCATTATTAGATAATTTATTTATTAACTGGTAACTACTGATATTCACACGTTTTCACAGTAAACACCAAAACTAAAAGATCTACTTCTTCTTCTCGTTTTAGAATTGACGTTCCGTCGGTGGTTTTTATAGTATATAACATTTACAGCTAGGATGTGTCAATTGATCTGCCGACTTTTTATGTGAAAAGAATCTAGCCACATTACTTAGGCAACACAAATTACGCGAAGGTGTAATTTTAGTTGCGCTACGTTTGGCTTAGACAAGTTATTTTTCTTATTCAAAGGCTTTTTTTACTGACCTCGAAGTCTTAATTTTTGTAAATGTTTCTATGAAAGAATCGATAAAAAATAATGAAATGTTTTGGTATTATTTTTAATTGTTCCGTTGTTGATTCGTGGAAAGTTTGTTTTATTATTAATGCATTGATACATCACTCCCCTTATTTGTACTGTATTTCCCTGTAGTATAGAACATTCGAGTAAAATTTAATAAGCACCACTGCAAATGACCAACCAACTTATTGGATCTCCATAATTTCCTAATCAAACTTCAGAGTACGGATTTCGCACGACTGATAAAATACTTTACATACCCACTGTTCTACACGAATATGAATTTTAAGGATAAGTTAGGATTCTCAGTCAGAACGAGAATTCGTCTGTGGCGAATAGTCGACGAGAGCTGTGTTCGACTGTGACAAACGGAAGATTTCTTAAATGAATAGTTGGGCGGTTGTTTCGAGCAGTTCTAAATAAACATTCGGATCCTGTACGTAAGGGTGATACTTCTTTCAATTTAAATGTGCTTGTCGTCATGTAACGGGACACATGAGTTGTGTGCATTTTGGTGGGAATTTCCATATAATCCAGTAAGAGAGGCCTATTGTGTCGCGTAAACAGGATTATATAAAGAAAATTGGCTTAATATTTGCTCTACGGATTAATGACGTGGTCTCTATGGACTTTCAGAGCTACTTTTGAATAGTTTGTCTCGATTTAGTAGTTCAGCATTGTGGTGTGCAGTGGGATTTAAGAGAAATATTATTTAAAAGAAATATTTTTATGTTAAAGCCCCACAAACAAATCGGTGCAGAAACAAATATAATTTATATCTATTTGAGGTTAGGGTTAGGTTAAGTTAATAAGAGCCAATTTTACAGGTTATACTATAAGCTCAGCTTAAATTGAAGCTTAACTTAACACATTATTCTTCTTCTTCTAGGTGCCATGACCGTTTAAAGATCGTTGGCGGTCATTCTGGCTATCATGTTTGCAAACACCGTGAAGTGTAAATGTGCTCTCATCAGAAAACAAAAGATCTTCTAATTGGATCACATTGTTATCTAACATTTCCATCATTTGTTCACAAAAATACGTTCTCCTGTCGAAATCGTCTTCCATGAGCTCATGAGTTGGCATCATTTTATAGGGATGCATTTTACTTTCGTTTAATATTCGAAAAATAAGTATTGAGTATAATGTAGCGAATTTGTGAAATAAAATAATTTTCTTTTTTTAATGTTAATTTTTGTAATACATCTGAAAACACTTAATATTTCCGGAAAAGTTGAAGATAGGAATGGGACATTGTACATAAATTATGTCTAGAATTTTCTGAAGAATCCAAAAAATAAATAATATACAGGGGGTTGTATTTAAAATAAGAAAGTTGGTATCGGCCACTATCACATGACACACCCTATATAATTATTTTTTTTTGAAAAAAATGCGCATCTAAAAATACAAATCGACGTGTCCAAGCGTTTTTCCCAACACGCTCTTATTTATTCGTTATCGAATATATTCCATTTGGCTGTTCCACACTGTATATCCATTTTAGTGTGTATGCCAGAATTTGTGTACATTGTATGTTTTTCTTCCTGTTGTTTTTATTATATGTAATTTTTTTTTATTACATGTAATTTAAAAGGGCTTGACGCTAAAAATGCGAACGTTACGATATTCTATCTACACGCAGTCACATTTTATCGCAAAACAATCCTGCATGGAAAATCTTATACACGCTTTGATTAAAGTTTAGGAGTATATTTGCATATTGAGATTATCGTTTGCTAGTCGAGAATTTGCATATTATTTAAATATACAATGACGACGAACTATTTAATACACCCTCTCATATTACTAACAAATCCAGTTCAAATATTATTATCAGCGGTCACTAATATATCTACAGAATAAAATATGAGATTAAAACAGTGCGTGTAATGGTCTTAAAAGTGATGGATTTATTTTTGGAATATAAAGTACAAGTATATTCGGTTTCTTTTATTCAGTAAGTAAAAGCACCTTATTCGCGCTTCCTTCATTCGCGTTTTCAATATTCGCGGATTAAAAAAATGCGACCCAATTCCTATATTCGCGGCTGAAGGTTTCTTTATTCGCGGATCTAATCAGTACATACATATTAATAAAAACGATTCCAATAGGTATCCAACCCAATAAGTAAATTATCTGCCTACGGTCTCCCAACCAAACTTCGCCAATGGCTCTTGAGCTTCATGCAAGATCGCTCCTTACATGTGGCAGTTGACGGTATTTCTTCTGATGCGTTTAAAACCAATGCCGGGGTCCCCCAGGGTTCCATCCTGTCCCCCACCTTATTTCTTTTACACATCAACGACCTCTTGAAAACCACCACGAACCCCATTTACAGTTTCGCAGACGATAGCACACTTGCCTCAACTTTCACATCCTATCGATCACTTTCGGTGAATGATACAAATAGACTCAAGCAGGAACAGGTTGATTCCATCAATAGAGATCTTGAAGCAATCTTCGAGTGGGGAACCAACAATCTTGTTCAGTTCAACGCCCAAAAAACACAAAGTGCCACGTTTTCCAAGAAAGTGAATTCCTCAAATCATCCCATCACAATGTCCGGAAATACCCTTGAACCAAGTCCCTCCATCTCGATTTTGGGAGTCACGGTGTCCAATAATATGTCTTGGCATGGCCATGTTGCTAACATCGCAAAGTCGGCAAGCCAGAGGCTAGGTTTTCTGTGGAAAGCCAGAAAGTTTTTTACTCCTGATCAACTGTTGACGACGTACAAGGCTCAAATCCGACCTCTACTGGATTATTGCTCGCACATTTGGGGTTCAGCACCAAGGCATTCTCTTCGTCTTCTAGATTCCATTCAGAAAAGAGCCATTCGTTTGATAAACATCTCAACTCTCACAGATACCCTTCACCCTCTAGAACATAGAAGAAGAGTTGCAGACCAGTCATTGCTCTACAGATATTTCCATGACAGATGCTCCAGAGAAATAAAAACTCTTGTACCACCATTGGCCACATTCGACCGAAGAACTCGGCACGCTGATCAGTCTCACACATTTACTCTCAAGCTTAACACTACAAGGACCAATCTTCATCAAGAATCCTTCTTTTACAGGGCTGCTACGGAATGGAATAAGCTTCCAAAATCAGTTTTTCCAGAGAACTATGTACTGCAACTTTTTAAAAAGCGTGTCCACAATAATTTTCTTTCTATAATCCCTTCCCCTTCTAATAGTAGCAGTGCAGGCCGTCCGCGGCCCACACGATAGGTCTACCCTTTTTGCGACTATTTTCATAAAAAAAAAAAATATCTTTTGTAAACGCTTCGTCAACTGAACTAATAAAAGGGTAAAATAAACCTTATTACAACTATGCCTAAAGTATGTTGTTAAATGATATCGCTGCTGTATTGGTTCGGCCTTTGACGTAAGCCACCTTCGCCGCGGTCGGCGAAAACCATTGTCTAAGACTGAAGATAATAATTATTCAATAGGGTCAAAAACTTCAATCAAACTGATTTTTTAATATATTTGTTTTTTAGGAACGTATCCCCTTAAAACTCATATAAATTACCATTCCATGTATTCGCGGCATATTTACGGAACATATACCCCGCGAATAAAGAGCTTTTACTGTATATATACAGTTTTAAAATATTATTATATACTATATAATAATATTTTAAAAACCATAAACAGGAACTATGTTTTTCATTATACCTACCTAAAAACACTATATTTACATGCCTATTTAGCGCATCGAAAGTGGGCTTTTTTCGTGCGCCCGCACGGAAAATTTTACGGTGCACTAATGTCATCAGCTGCATACCTGCATGTCAAAATAAAATAATATGTTATTGACAGTTCTCTAGAAATCGCAAATTTTTCTGTTTATTTTCGTAGCAGCGGGGTAAATAACGCTTGTTTTTTGACAATTTTTTGATATTTTTAGTGATAATATCTTAACAATTTATGGTTTTCAGGTAGATATAATGAAAAGTATCGGTCATTACAAGTCCATGAATGCTTTTTCCGTGCTTGCACGACTTTCCGTGTTCGGCTGCGCCTCCCACGGAAACTTGTCGCGCGCGCACGGAAAAGGCCTATTTTCTCGACTCCTTATAAAATATACTATTTCATTATACCCACATGAAAACACTATATTTGCATGCCTATTTAGCGCACCGATAGCGGGTTTTTACATCATTAGATAGGTATTTTGATAGAATATTCTACCATACATAAATCTCAGCGCCGTCGTAGAAGACGATACTAATTAAATGGTTTGTCGATGGGGCAATTGTTTAAAGAATCATACATACATACATACATATAGTCACGCCTTTTTCCCGTAGAGGTAGGCAGAGACCACTTCCGCTACGGTTCTTACACACATCTTTTGCTTCCTCTACTTTCATCAGTACTCCCATACATGCTCGTCAGTTGTTGGTACTCTTGACAGCTGGCCTTTCTTCAAAGCAATGTTAATCTGATCGAGATCGATGTTCGCCGAGGTCGACCTCTACCGACCTCCGTCCATTCACACTCACCTTATAAATTTGTTTCGTCAATCTTTCTTCATCCATCCTTTTTACGTGTCCAAACCATCTAAGCATTTCTTTGTCTATCTTTGTAACAACATCTTCTTTTACACCACAGCGTTCTCTTATCTCACTATTCTTTACTTTATCCAACCGAGTCACTCCGGCTATACAATTCTCAGACTACTCACCTCCGCAGCATTAATACTATTTTCATGCTTCTTCTGCCAAACCCAACATTCACTACCATACTGATAAGTGTAGGAACCAACACACCTCTATGCACAGCCAGACGTGCCTTTTTTGATCCCTTTGATTTTCGGGGCATCATGCATAACATTAACCATCGCCTGCAACTCCTCTTCAGAAGACGCTTTTATGACTTGATCATCGGCGTAAAGAAGGCATTTGACGATCAAATCATTCATTTTCAATCCATACGCACTCTCTTTCAAATTTTTTAAACAATCGTCTATGTATAAGACTCACAACTTTTTTTTATATTAAACCAGTCCGTGCAAGCTCCGCTTATCCTGACACAAGCAGTGGAATCTTCGTAAAGTGATTTCAGTGCTCGTATTAAATTACCGCTCACCCCATACATAGACAATATCGACCACAATTCACTTCTCACCACCTTGTCATAGGTCTTTTCCAAGTTTATAAAAGCGCAATAGACCTTCTGACTTCTAGCCAAGAATTTTTCGACTATACCTCGTAATGAAAAGACCTGATCCATACATTTCCTTCCTCTTCTAAATCCTGCTTGCACATCCCATACCATCTTCTCAGTTTCATTCTTTACTCTTTTAATCAATACAGTTTGCCGACTATGCTGAGTAAATTATTACCTCGGTAGTTCTTACAGTCCTGCTGCGAACCTTTTCCTTTGTAAAGCGGCACGATAACGGCCCTGCACCAGTCGTCTGGTACACTACCACTTCTCCATCAAAGGTTAAAGAGGCGGTACAGCAGACTAGTTACCACGTTTTGTCCAGCCTTCATCATTTAAAATGTTATCCTGTCGTACCCAACAGCTGTACCCAATTTTATACTGTTCAACGCTTCCACAATTTATGTCGTACTAATTTAACTTTCATTACAACTTTCACTCATGTCTCCGAATGAGGCCTGTGCTTGTGTATCCTCTTTCTCAAATAAACTTTCGAAGTATTCCTTCCATCTCTTTAATACGCATTTCTCTTCTTTTACCATACTAACATCTTGGTTTCTGATTCTTTTCAGTTGCGAGTTAGTATTTTTACCTCTGGCTGTTCTTATGGACTTCCAGAAGAGTTTAATATTGTTTTGGAAATCGTCAGATAACCTTCTATCGAATTCATCTTTATCACTTTTTTTCTTTCTTGCCACAACCTCTTTTGTCACACTTTTTAACCTTTAGTGATAATATCTTAGCAATTTGTGGTTTTCAGGTAGATATAATGAAAAGTATCGTTCATTACACGCCCTTAATTGCTTTTTCTGTGCTTGCACGGAAACCTCCCACGGAAACTTGTCGCGCGCGCACGGAAAAAGCCTATTTTCTCGACTCCCAATGAAATATACTATTGTTGCGTAAAAATAATCATAAATAAAACAATAGTAAATGACGTTGCGTTTCATTTTGAATAATGTCTCGATTTTTTTCTCACGTGCTTCCGAGAGCTGCCTCTAACGTCAACAATATAGTTGAAAAGTGTCATTTTCTATTGTCGCGTGTCACGATGTTTGTTCTGAAAACGAGCTCTCTCCAAAGGTCCTTCAATTCTCGAACTGTAAGCAACAGAGTACGTTGTGTGCCCATTGTTATTTTTTGTCGGTATGAAAAGTATATAAGAGGTTCTTGTTCGTCATATTTTCGATCCCCTTTCACGCTCGCTATTATTTAGGTAGGTACATCACCCACGTCTGCTAGTTAATAAAATTTTCATCGTAAATATATGATTTGTGAATTTGGCAACATTGTAATTAAAGCTTGCACGGACTGGTTTAACATCGAAAAAAGGGTGAGACAGGGATGTGTGGCTTCGCCGTGGCTGTTTAACTTATACATAGACGATTGTTTAAAAGATCTCAATGAGAGTACGTATGGATTAAAAATGAATGATCTGATCGTCAAATGCCTTCTTTACGCCGATGATCAAGTCGTATTAGCGTCATCTGAAGACGAGTTGCAGGCGATGGTTAATGTTATGCATGATGCCCTGAAAATCAAAGGGATGAAAATAAATGTGAGCAAAACGAAAGTTATGGTTTTTGACAGAGAAGAAAACATGACAAACTGTGAAGTTCTGATTAAGGTAAAAAGGGTGAAACAAGTAAATGAATTTGTGTACTTGGGTTCAAAGTTTACTAGAGATGGAAAGTATGACAGTGACATTGAGCGAAGAGTGTTGGCAGGAAAACAAATAAATTGGGCACTGCATAGCTTTATGAATAGCCAGAAAGTGCCAAAAAAGGCAAGTCTGGCGGTGCATAGAGGTGTGTTGGTTCCTACACTTATCAGTATGGTAGTGAATGTTGGGTTTGGCAGAAGAAGCGTGAAAATAGGATTAATGCTGCGGAGATGAGTAGTCTGAGAATTGTATAGCCGGAGTGACTCGGTTGGATAAAGTAAAGAATAGTGAGATAAGAGAACGCCGTGGTGTAAAAGAAGATGTGGTTACAAAGATAGATAAAGGAATGCTTAGATGGTTTGGACACGTAGAAAGGATGGATGAAGGAAGATTGACGAAACAAATTTATAAGGCGAGTGTGAATGGCCGGAAGTCGGTAGAGGTCGACCTCGCGAACATCGATCTCGATCAGTTCAACATTGTTTCGAAGAAAGGCCAGCTGTCGAGAGTAGCAACAACCGACGAGCATGTATGAGAGCACTGATGAAAGTGGAGGAAGCAAAAGATGCGTGTAAGAACTGTAGCGGAAAAAGGCGTGACTTTATGTATGTATGTAATTATAGTTTAAATTCTTATTTTTTCCAAAGAATGATTCTCTGGTTAGACGAACACGGGGTACCAGTAATTTAGATTGAAACCCCGCGTATGGCGTGTGCGGTCTCCGTCGGTGAAGTCGTCGGTGTAATTGTGTCCACAATAGCTGCGTTATTGGGATGATTAGCGAGCTGCGGACAGGGCCACCCTCCATTGGAATCGTGTCGATGGCAAAAGAAAATAGCGAGCGGGACGCGTGTATCACCGTCTGTGGTCCTTTTCCAAACACAACTTTAATGAATCGTTCGTTCATTATACGCTCGAAGGGAAATTTTGATTACCGTTCGTATGACATCCTTTTATTATACTCGAAATGATTCAATACACTCGTACACTCGTACACTCGTACACAGGCACAACCACGGGAATAATTATTGATTAACGACAGTTAATGAAGTGATAAATGTGTTTTACCAATAATTTTTTACCAAAAACTAATTCCGAATTTACGTTACCTATTTCTCAAGAGTTTGCACTTGCAACAATAGCGAAAAAACACGGAGTGGGCGACATCTATTATTGATCGAATGAACTTCTTCTCGAGGTGTGAACAACAAACTAACCTCCATTTGTTTATATGGATGAAAAGTGAACTTTATTTATTATTTTGAGCAATTTAAGCATTGAATATTTAAACGATATTTTGTGAAGAATTGGTGTTAATAAACCACAAAATCCGAAAATGCAAACGATTAAAAAAGGTAATATGGAGATAAAAGGCGAAAAATATGCTTTGTTCCACAATGCTCTACATACAGGGCCGGCCCGTTCATATAGGCGAACTAGGCGATGGCCTAGGGCGTTCGTATTGGAGAGCGGCAATCGGCGGCATCGAAATTGAAAAATAATAGTTTTTTTTTTTAAATTTACAACTTGAAAATGCTCCCGATTCTTACACACTTTTCTACCAAAATATTTTTGGTTTTGCAACGCTGCTCGACAGCGCAAACAACACTACACCACAAGAAGTTCTCAACTATATTTGTAAAAATGACCTAGTAGATGGCGTGCCAAATTTAGTAACTGCAATAAGGGTGTTGCTTACTCTTCCTATGATTGTGGCCAGTGGGACTATCAACTTTATTCATAGAGAAATAAATAGCTGAAACAATTAAGTCTATGACTAGGCTCGAAAAAAGGAATTTTAAGGAAAAAAAATGCATTAAAAAGTAGTGTAATCGATTCTACTTTCGATTCTGGATAAACTACTTTTTGGTTTTGCGTTAGTGTAAGTGTAACGTTGTGTAGGTATATATACTTTTACATCGGAGCAAGTGTCAGGTTTACGATGTTATTTGTTAATTTGATTTTTGTCTAAATGGTTTCAATTAATGTACAAAAATAACTTAACTAACCTAACTTAATTTATTGAGTTTAATTCTTTCATATATCAAAAATAGAACAAGATGTCTTTTACGAATAAGTACCTACTCTAATTTTTTTAAGAAAAGTTACACAGTCTGTTTACATTATTGTTTTTTTTTCGTCACGAATTCTTTTAAGAGGGCGCCATTTCAGTTTTTTGCCTAGGGCGCCAGGATTACTCAGGCTGGCCCTGTCTACATATGGCAATTCGATTATATCTTTGCGTAAATTTCCTTCAAATCCTAAAGCAGCGCAGAAATGGAAGATGATCTTAAAGATAGGAAAACCAATCTTAAAGTTTTTGTTTGTTTGCAGCAAGCACTTTGTGAAAGATGATTTTTTTTAGTGGTGAGTTTGATATTGTTGTCCAATGATAAATCATTTTATTTGTGATTATTCAAAGCGACTTCAACGATACAGAGAAAGCGTTGAAATATGATTTTTATAATTTTTTTATTGTGACCGTCAGTTCTTCATAAAATGATGTGGTCAGCCTTTGAAACCTCTTCACCTTCCTTAATTGGTGAACACGTTCACCCACACAATGCAATATGTCCGAAATTGATATTTCGACTTTCACAGGCATTGCAACAAAAATTCCAGGGACAACAGAACTGAAAAACTTCGATAACAAACCAAAATTGATATTTGGATACACCTATACACCTATTTGCTGGAAATTCCACTCTGGATTCTTCGGGAAAACAACCCTCGAACATTACACCTATTGACAGTCACATGCCCGAGATCACCTTTCGCCAACGTACTATCAGAAAGATTTTGCTGGGTCTCAACACCAACAAAGCCTGTGGATCTGACGGAATCCCGCCGATTGTTCTCAAGAAATGTGCCCCTGAACTAACACCTGTTCTTTGCAAGTTGTTCAACCACTCTTACAATTTGGGAGTATTTCCGTCCAATTGGAAAATTGCAAGAGTACAGCCAGTCCCTAAAAAAGGCAAAAAGACCCTACCTAGCAACTACAGACCTATCGCACTGCTATCTATTATTTCAAAGGTCATGGAAAAAGCCATCAACATCGAGCTCATGAAATATCTGGAAGACTCAGGAATTATCAATGATAGGCAATATGGCTTCCGCCATCAGAGATCAACTGGTGACCTGCTCGCATACGTCTCACATATATGGCAGCTATCTATTGAAAAGTATGGAGAAACTTTAGCTGTGGCATTAGATATCTCCAAGGCGTTCGATCGAGTTTGGCACCAGGGACTCCTCGCCAAGCTTCCATCTTATGGCTTGCCCCCTCAGCTGTGTTCTCTGCTTGCTAGTTTTCTCTCAAACAGGTCTCTCCATGTAGTGGTCGATGGAGTTTCATCTGACACTCTACTCATAAATGCTGGTGTTCCGCAAGGATCCATTCTAGCACCAACACTATTTTTACTTCACATCAACGACCTATTGAAAGCAACTTCATGTCCCGTACACAGCTTTGCCGATGATAGTACCCTCCATACCGCATTCTCTTCCAGGGCCCCTATATCAGCCCGTGAAACCAGAAATGAACGAGGAAGAAATGTTAACAATATAAATATGGACTTAGCAACAATTCTCGAATGGGGATCCAATAACTTGGTAGAATTCAATGCAAACAAAACACAAGCATGTCTTTTCTCTAGAAAAGCCGATCTCACTGTGCCTAACATAACTTTGTCAGGAGTAACCATACCACTGAAGTCATCCATATCGATGCTTGGTATTACTATCAGCAATAACCTTTCCTGGGAAAATCACGTGAGGTCCATTGCCAAAAGTGCATCCCAAAAACTTGGTTTTTTGTTTCGTGCCAAGAGCTATTTAACCTCCAGTCAGCTGCTTATGATCTATAAGGCACAGATCCGACCTGTACTGGAGTACTGTTCCCATATTTGGAGTGCAGCACCTAAACATATCCTGAAGTTACTGGATTCTGTCCAAAAAAGGGCAATTCGTCTCGTCGGTGATGCCTCGCTTACAAACTCGCTCACTTGTCTGGAACACCGTAGAAAAGTTGGCGATTTGTCTCTATTTTATAGATATTTTCATGGGCGATGCTCTTCTGAAATATCAACAATCGTTCCTCCTTTGGCAGTCTCTTCGAGATTAACCCGTCAAGTTCAGTCTTCACACCCCTTCGTGGTCACTTTGGAGACCTGCAGAACATCACTTTCCAAAGACTCATTCATCCAACGAATTGCGAGGCTTTGGAACTCATTGCCTAGGGAGGTGTTCCCCGAGGCATACAACCTCCAGAAATTTAAGAAGAACACCAACTCCTACCTTCTTTCCCTTGGTTCCCACGATGTTCTCTGAACATTACAGGATATCCCTTTTCGTGGGAACCAGAACATAAAAAAAAAAAAAAAACCTGGTCTTTACTGGCATTTAACAAGAATCCAGCGACAATAAAACTGAAACGTCGAAAACAAACTTTAAATCCAGCTTCAGTCCAATAGTTTAACACAAAAAATCAACTCAAATCTCTGAGATAACTTTAATTCCCTCGGGTAAAAACTTTGGTTTTTGAAGTGATCAAATGACAGAATATATGTTGTTCACACCTCGATCCAACATTTTGTCATTGACAGCGCCATCTCACGTTACGTGAGTTTTCCCTATAGGTACTCCACTATAAAAAGAAGATAGAAATAACAACATGGACAGCAATTTAACTGTCAAAGTTTCATGGCACGCTATTACGAAAAACTATATATCTAATATGCGTATACCTAAATCGTGACATTGATTTCAAGTATAATTATCTAGTTTAATCTTTATTGCATAAAAATTTGGTAATGATTTAAAAAAATTGATTAAATAAATATCTAACCCTCTTTTCTTATTTTCAACTCATAACTATCAAATGCTATAGATAGATAATGAAGTCTTCGATTATCGATACATATCGATAGTGCTTGCTGACTATCGATAGTTCTCCTGCACTATACACAAGTACAGGCCCCATTCGGAGACATAAGTGAAAGTTGCAATGAAAGTGAAATTAGTACGACATAAATTGTGGAAGCGTTGAACAGTATGAAATTGGGTAAAGCTGCTGAGTACGATATGATAACAGTTGAAATGCTGAAGACTGGACAAAACGTGGTTTAACCTTTGATGAAGAAGTGGTAGTGTACCAGACGACTGGTGCAAGGCCGTTATCGTACCGCTTTACAAGCGAAAAGGTTCGCAGTAGGACTGTAAGAACTACCGAGGTATACTCAGCGTAGTCGGCAAACTGTAAGCAAAGATATTGATTAAAAGAGTAACGAATGAAACTGAGAAGATGATATAGGGTGTGCCAGCTGGATTTAGAAGAGGAAGCAGATGTATGGATCAAGTCTTTTCATTACGAGGTATAGTCGAAAAATTCTTGGCTAGAAGTCAGAAGGTCTATTGCGCTTTTATAGACTTGGAAAAGGCCTATGACAGAGTGGTGAGGGGTGAATTGTGGTCGACATTGTCTATGTATGGGGTGAGCGGTAGTTTAATACAAACACTAAAATCACTTTACGAGGATTCCACTGCTTGTGTCAGGATAAACGAAGCTTGCACGGACTGGATTAACATCGAAAAAGGTATGAGACAGGGATATGTGGGTTTACCATGACTGTTTAACTTATACTTAAAATATTTGAAAGAGAGTGCGTATGGATTGAAAATAAATGATTTGATCGTCAAATGCCTTCTTTCCTCCGATGATCAAGTCATATTAGCGTCATCTGAAGAGGAGTTACAGGCGATGGTTAATGATATGCATGATGCGCTGAAAATCAAAGGATGAAAATAAATGTAAGCGAAATAAAAGAGAAGAAAGCACGATAAACTATGAAGTTTTGATTAAGAAAGAAAGAGTGGAACAAGTAAATGAATTTGTGTAATTAAGTTCAAAATTTACAAGAGATGGAAAGTATGACGTTGACATTACGCGAAGGATGTTGGCAGGAAAACAAATGAATGAGGCACTGCATAGCTTTATGCACAGCTAGAAAGTGCCAAAAAGGCACGTCTGGCTGTACATAGAGGTGTGTTGGTTCCTACACTTATCAGTATGGTAGTGAATGTTGGGTTTGGCAGAAGAAGCATGAAAATAGGATTATTGCTGCGGAGATGGGTAGTCTGAGAATTGTATAGCCGGAGTGACTCGGTTGGATAAAGTAAAGAATAGTGAGATAAGAGAACGCTGTGGTGTAAAAAAAGATGTGGTTACAAAGATAGACAAAGAAATGCTTAGATGGTTTGGACACGTAAAAAGGATGGATGAAGAAAGATTGACGAAACAAATTTATAAGGCGAGTGTGAATGGACGGAAGTCGGTAGAGGTCGACCTCGGCGAGTATATCTCGATTAGATCAACATTGTTTTGAAGAGAGGCCGAGTCAAGAGTACTAACAACGACATCAACAACGACGAGCATGCATAAGAGCCCTGATGTAAGTAGAGGAAGCAAAAGATGTGTGTAAGAACCGTAGCAGAAGTGGTCTCTGCCTACCTCTACGGGAAAAAAGCGTGACTATATGTATGTATGTATGTACTATAATATGGACGACAATGTAACTGTCAAAATTTCATGGCACTCTTTTACGCAAAGCGATATGTAAATCGTGATATTTGTTGATTTTGTTAGCATGTTATTAACGTAATTAGGTAATTATATAGTTTGTTTTTTAAAGCTACTAATACATAAAAAACTTAGTCTTAATGATTAAATAAATAAATATCTAATATTCTTGTCGCATAATTGGCGCGTCTAAAAGTAGTTTTTTTTTTAAATTTTTATATTTACAAAAGAATTGGATTGCCTACTTCCATTGTTGTTATCAAAATTCGCTGAATTTCATAGTAGAATTGATATCCAAACATAAATCTCTCGAAGTCGAATGTTTGAATTTGAAATTCAAATTCCAAATCTTGTTTCCGATTCAGTTTACTTCGAAGCATGTTCGGAATTTCAATAAAATATGAAAAGTCGAAGAGAGCAATGGCGGACTTTCTGAAAGGAGTGACCTCAACATTTTACAATAAGTTATTGTTTGCCAATTGGTATGACAGTTATAGAAAGTATAGTTGTTGACACTAGGAGGCGCTTTAGATTCTTCGTAAATCACGTCAATTTAATTTCTATTAGTGCAGATTTAATATTACCTCGTAGGTGCAGAAATTGATGAATTATTGCTGTTTACTTTTATTTCAAAATTTGACGTTTCATCAACATGTTACTTGATTTTCGCGAATAAAATTAATTGTCTATTCCAAAGTGACGTACATTTGTGATTTATTGTTGTAAGTCACGATTATAATGTATCAATCACCGTAATGAAAAAATAAAAACAAACAAACTAATGTTGCCGCCATATGTCAACGTCAACTGTCAATATTTACAGTTAATTGTGACATTTTGTTTCATTGTTTTATTTTGATTTGGAATTATTGCTGTTCACTTGTAGTCCAAAATTTGACGTTTTATCAAAGTTGGTAGGTGATTTTTACGAATAAAATTGGTTGGCCGTTCTAAAATGATATTCATATGTGACTTACATGAATGAACCTAATGAACAAATAAAAAACAAACAAACTATTGTTGCCTTATGCCCACGTCATATATATATATATATATATATATATATCAATAGGGAAAAATCGAATTCCCATATGTAGAGCATTGTGGAATAAAGCATATTTTTCGTGATTTTATCTCCATATCACCTTTATTAATCGTTTGCATTTTCGGATTTTGCGATTAACACTAATTCTTCACAAAATATTGTTTAAATATAACACTTTCAATGCTTAAATTGCTTAAAATATTATATAAAGTTCACTTTTCCCCTATATAAACAAATGGAGGTTAGTTTGTTGTTCTCACCTCGAGAAGTTCATACGATCAATAATAGATGTCGCCCACTCCGTGATTTTTCCCTATCGACGATTTGAAATTAGGTACAGCTGCTCTCTATCAGTTTAAAATTTGACGTTTTCTTAATACGGTAGATACCTACTTAATTTTTTCGAATAAAATTAATTGTCAGTTCTAAAAGAATTATGAGATTGTTGATCTCTTGATTATAGAAATAGAAATCGAAATCGAAAATTTTGTTCCAGCGACTATGAGAAAATAAAATGAATATTCCTTCGTAATATTTAGGGTATCCGCTAATGTTGGACAAAGAAAGAGTGAGAGAGATACCTAGCGGGAATTATTTATCCATGCATGTGTGTTAGGTGTCTCAGTCGGTAATAAACTGTTGGTAGAGATTTCTCTAAAGGGGAAGTTTTTGGGGTTGGCAGGGAAACTGCCGCCGTCGTCGAGGCGGAGGCCGCTACAACGCCCCCGGGGCAGCGGTCAATACGGAATGCGCATGCGCATTCTGAGCCCATAGAAAACTGCCTCTGGCCAACAGAAATACGCGTACGCACATTTCCAGCTTGATTTACCGACTGGGCTGTGCTGCACGATTTTTTTCTCATCTTTTCTTTATCTGTATTTAAATATTTTTCAGTAGGAAATTTACGATCTTGTATGACATTTTACCATCGGTTATCAAACGATATTTTCTCAAAACGTCACAGATATAAATTTAGTAGAAAGTCGTCACAGTAACTTACTATCGATTAAGTTTATCGATAATATTTATCGATTATAGAGTATCTAAACATCAAGTGATTGACAGACAATAAATTAATTTGGAAATTTTTTCAAGTGCTAAATAAATAATTATTGAAGTTTTTATTTATTGTAGACATTACAGTTACAACGAAATATTTCTTAGCAGTAGGTACTTACACTTGACACTAAACAAAATGCCAATGTCAACTGTCAATATTTTTAATCAGAATTTAATATCGAGTTTATGTGACATATCGAACCTTTCACTCATTGAGCGAGGCCTACATACTCGTAAATTCCCAAAATTTATTTTTTCGAAAACTGTCATCAAATGTTGACATTTTCTTTGACATTCAACTTACTTTTTAGCATGGAGTATACTGACACTTTCTGAATGCTCTTGGAACTGGATCACTCTTTGAATTGGATATAGGCAACTTCGTACTGTCTTGATGATGCTTTCTGGGAGATTAATCGTGAAACCGCACTATGTGCCGCTTCCAATACTTCTTTTTGTAAATAGTCATCATCACTTTCAGAGCTCATTTCTAATTACACACTTTAGAACAATGACTTTATAGCTGTGACAAGTTACCTACTAGATCGTCTTAGTTCAAACACAAAATGTTAGTTAATTTTATTTATTAATCCGGTTTATAGCGTCTTTCGCCTTCCGGTTCCCAGTTGCCAGCCTCTTCGGTCAGTCCAATCTCCTGGGGCTAGATTTCTTTCGGACATCGCTTTCTGAATGCCCCCTATCCATGTTGGTTTTGGTCTACCTCTTTTCCTTCGTTCTGTTGGGGTCCATTTAAGCACTAGTTTGGGTAGCCTTTCATCTGTCATACGTTCAACATGGCCGTACCATATAAGTTGTCTTCTTTGGATTTCATCTATTATAGTTGTGTCGGTCTTTACAATTTGTCGAATTCGGTCATTCGTAACCCTATCGAGACGTCATATGCCAGCAGATCTTCGCCAGAAATCCATCTCAAGGGCTAGCAATCGGCGTTTTAATGTTTTATTAAGTTGCCACGTTTCACAGCTATACAGAACAATACTTTGAAAGATAGTATTATATATCATATGTTTTTTTTCCCTAGATATATTTTTTGCCCACAACAGCGAGTTTAGGCATCCTATAACTTTCTTTCCTTTTAATGTTAGTTAATAATACTTAAATATTTATTTTTAACACATATATTAGTATCACCTGTATCTTGTTTGCTTGTATGTATGTTTGTAACTGACTCTTTGGCCTCGATTTTGCCCCACATTAAGCGACCAGATTTAATTTACACTTTACCGACGACAATGCAATAATTGATCAAAATATCCGATTATCCTGATTACTTTCGCCAGGATTTATAAATTTATTCAGTGATCCTTTGCATGAGAGTAAGAGAGATAGAACTAGAGCGTGAATTACGCATGCGCGCAGAACAAATATTAACACAGTTCATCGCATCGGTGGTTCAGTGGTAAATTGTTCGCCTGCCACGCTAGCAGCCTGGGTTCGATTTCCAGCCGATGCAATGTTTTTGTGCTTTTACCATTTAATACATCATTTTTTTAGTGAGTAAAACAAATCAAACTGAAGAGTGAAAAATAAATTATAGTTTAAAAAAACTAAAAAACACGCTCTAAGAGTTAATCGAACCAAAAAGGAAAAAATTAATTCTTAACATAAGAATAAAATTACTGACAAGAAAATAAATGTCACCTTTCTAAAAGCGTACGGTGCTTTGTATGACATTTTTAAACTAACTCTGCGTTTCGGAATGAAGAACAGTGACATTAATTTTTTTGTCAGTAATTTTATTCTTATGTTAATAACTATTTTTTCTTTTTAGTTTGATTAACTCTAAAAGCGTGTTTTTTAGTTTTTTTAAACTATAACTTATTTTATTCTCAAATTAGTTTTAATGCAGTTTTCGAAAAAATATTGTTTGGATCTAGAATGCAAAATGCTTTTGCGTTATCGAATGGTTATATTGCTTCGTTGAAGCTCGGCAAAATAACTCCTATTCTTGAACGCAAAATAAAAGTATTATTTCGCATTTTAGATACAAAAGTAACTATTAATAAATCGTTATTTCATTATATCCTTTGTTTTTTTTTCGTATAGTGTAAGCTTGAACTGCAGTTAGAGGGCGCCGTAGAAATCTCGCACAGGCACTGATTAGGCTAATCGATTTTGGAGTAAACGTCAAGTAACTGTCAGACAAGAAATAATTTAATTCTTCGTTTTAAGTCCTTAATAAATTAAGTTCGGAGTTTTTATTTATTGTAAGACATTACAGTTACGTAAAGAAACATTTATTAAAAGTATGTACCTACCTACTTGCTTGGCACTGGACAAAATACTAATGTCAACTGTCAGTTTTTTCGTTTAGAATTAAATATTGAATGAATGTGATATATCGATTAAATTTATCGATTGGGAATGTCGATTTTGGAGTAAACATCAAGTTGTAACGTGCCTATTTTTTCCCTTCTACAGTTCCATTATAATTGGGTCTCTGATAGTTTTGTATTCCTCAGGTACTCGTGAATAGTGTCGAGTGCCGTATTTTGTTGTAACTTAAATATATCATTCGTTGTAAATAGTGTTGCATACCTTGTAGTGATAGGATTCGATTGTTAATGGCTGTGGCATTTTTGTTAATCGCTGGAGATTGAGTGGGGGTTTTTGTTGTTAGATTTTGCTTTGGTTTTTGGCCTCGATTGTTGTGTGTTGTCGGTTATATTATTGTTTGGTTTGCATTTCTGTGTGGACGGGGCTGGCTATCAACACGGACGAGCGCGATTCTGAGTGTGGAACATAGATTTGCGAATATTGTTGGTTGACGTCGGTTCCGTGTCATTTTTCTTGATATCCGGCCTGGGAAGTGGTCAGTCATTTGGTGGCAGTCTTGGGAGTGGTGTGGTGAGAGTTTTTGGGGCGTTGTGATATTAACAAGTGTGCGGAGCCTCTACGGTTTACTTTCATATCTGGCTGTATTTGGGCCATCTTAATTGGATTTTGAAGTAAAACCATTTAATTTTTAACTTGACCATTCTATCTTACCTTCGTTGTTGATATTTTGGATTTTGGTGTCGAGTTAAAATAACCGCATGCGGGATTTATTTGAGGGAAGCCATTGTTAATTAGCAGGTGCCGTTCCATAACCCAAACCGGCCACAGGAGTAGTGAATTCGTATACCCAAAGGTTACAAGTGATTTATTTTAGAATATTTAAACGACGTGATTTGTTTTTGACACCACGATTAAGTTTTGTTTTAATTTATTAATATGGTACATTGTTGAAAACTATTTATTGCATTGGATAATATGCCAAGGCTGAACTTTGATTAAAGTAATCTTCTAAATAGTTCTTTGTGTCCAAGTAAAAAATGTTTTCTTCATACTTATTTGTAAATATCCTACAATATTGATATTTTGAAGGACAGCCATTGTAAAAAGAAATATTTTTAAATAAGTTCGATTGTTTTAACAGTGTAAATCTTTATGTAAATGGTAAAAACATGAGTAAATTAGCAGCCTTATGTGAACGTTTGATTAAGTATTATTAAAAAGTTGACTTGTATACGTTTTTTTTGGTAACTTGGTAAAGTTTGTTACTCTTACTTTTGTTTTGGTTATTTTATGGAAACGTAAACTTTGGATTTTTGATTTATTGTTAGCTGTTGATTTTGACTATATTTGTTATAAGTTTATTATTGAACTGTGTACTTTGATTTATTGTTGGCTGTTAATTTTGACTATATTTGTTATAATTTTATTATTGAACTGTGTACTTTGATTTATTGTAGGAGTAAATTATCTAATATATTAGCTATAATTTTATTTATTTAGTTCACCATAATCTCAGTTGTTTATCGTGTGGCTCTGCTAGTGCCTATAAGAGCTAGGGGTTTCCGGCTTGAACCGTCTAAGTCGGTGGCGCGGCTCACTTTTATATATTTTTTTTCTTCTACCCTCTACGGCTGAGCTCGGGCATAATTTGCCAGTAGAGAGACCGCTGGCAGAGTACTCTATAGAGAACGAAAAAGTCGTGGCAAAGTGTCAGGCAAGAATTTATTTGAAAGTTGTTTTAAGCGCTAAATAAATAGATTTTGGAGTTTTTATTTATTGTAAGGAAACGTAAGGAAACATTTATTAAAAGTATGTACCTACCTACTTGCTTGGCACTGGACAAAATACTAATGTCAACTGTCAGTCTTTTCGTTCGGAATTAAATATTGAATGACTGTGATATATGGATTAAGTTTATCGATTGGAAATGTCAATATTGGAGTAAACATCAAGTGATTGTCTGACAAGAATTTATTTGGAAGTTGTTTTAAGCACTAAATAAATAGATTTTGGAGTTTTTATTTATTGTAAGACATAACAGTTACATAAGGAAACATTTCTTAACAATACTTACTTAACACTGGACAAAATGTTAATGTCAGCTGTCAATATTTCAGAATTTGATATTGAGTTACTGTGACATATCGATTAATTTTATCGATTTTGAAGTGATGGGATAATAAGCCAAGAGATTAATTTGGAATATTTTTTAAGTGGTAAATAAATAAATTTTGGAGTTTTTATTTATTGTAGGACATTACAGTTACACAATAATAGATGCATTTCTAGACAGTTCTTACCTGACACTGGACAAAGTTTTAATGTCAACTGTCAACGGTTGGTTCGTCGGTTAAATTACAGAACGTATCTATACGTGTGTACGCGTCGTAATAAGCACGAAAACAAAAACTATAGTAATTTTACATTTAAGTTTACCACGCAAAAACGAGTATTTTAAATTAGTTGTGTTCGTTGCAGAATTTTCACGTAAGTTGAAAGCTCTCATGCAAAATATAATCGCGAGATTGACCGGATATTGCATGGAAAGCCAATGTCATTGATACGCTCTGCCACATCACCCTCTTCAATAATATAACAAACAATTTGGCGGTTTTTGACTGAATGCACGCACACGCGCCCTCTGTCAACATAATACACACTTCAAAGGGTCCGTCCGCTGGTACCTTTTTGACAAATAAGTTCTGTTCCGACTCTGACATGTGACACAACCACTTTATTACTTTTTCGGTGAGTCGGTGGATGTGCGACCGCAAAGAAAAGGGCGTTATTGCATTACGGCTCTCGCGCGGGCTTTGTTTTTCTATTTTTCTGGGTGTCGCGAATAGTACGGTTCCGAAGATAGTAAACAGCAAATTGCCGACATCCAACATACAATATACAAGTATTGTTTTGTATATAGAGCTTTATATACCTTTAATTCAGCATGGGATACGAAAAGGATGATGTATCGTCATCAAAACAAAAAACGGATGTCTTTATTATCGAACTTTATTGATTCGTTGCTGGAGGTGGGACGAGAACGTTACTTCACAACGTTGCATGATTCCGTAACTAGAGGCGGGAATCAAACGATATTTCGGAACGGAATGGTTGTTAAAGTTCCGTTTTTATCAAAACGCGTTGAGAATTGTCTAGGACATTTCGACATTTGTATAATTTAAATATTTGCATCGAAATCATACGAGAAATATGCCCCCTCCTCGAGTGGTGGCCCACCTGCCTGGCCTTGGATGCTGTGACAAGCGCATCAACGGAAGAATCGATAGTCGATAACTTATGCATTCGTTCGTTCACGAGGTACTCAATTTAGAGATGGCGATTCTTTCCGAACAAGATCGATTTTTAAATCGATTCGAAGTGAAATCCAATAAATCGATTCATACAAAAATCGAGGTGTAAAGGATCGATTTCTCAAAAATCGACACTTTTTATTTGTTTTAGCTTTTATTTATAATATAGGTAAGTATAAATCCATATTTATTTCTCTTGTTTGGTCACCCGATTGTTCTATCCACGGATCAACGAACAGCCTAAACCGCTGATCGTAGAGTCCTGAAACTTGGAGGGTGTGTTTTTTGTATGACGTAGGCATTCGATAACAATAGTAGGGGAGCCCACGATGCTAAATGGGGATTTACTCGAGCGTCATGGAGACCTATTAGGTTGCAAAGCTTAGATGATAAAAAGAAAAAAATGTTATATAATATATACCTTTTCATCGGTGGGGAAAGCGGCTATAGATTTTTAAATATGTAAAAAAATACTGTTGCATGGACATACTCGAGCGCGTCAGATATTGATAGCATCAATGTCCTACGTATTTTTAATAATGTACGTATGTTAATCTGATCATTTGCATGATGCGGGTGGTTGTACGTAAGGTTTAAAAATGAAAAAAAAAAAATTAATCGAGCGCGTCAGATTAAGATATATGTTGTTCATCTTTGCGTTCTAGACGTGCTGTCTCATAATCTGACGATTATCTAAAGGGATTTTTTTTTCAATTTTTTAAATCATTGAACTTAATTAATTGAGAAGCTCTCAAACTCTCAAATTGTCAGATTAGTGGAATATACACTTTTTAGCATGTAATTAACTCACCCTACCTTAATCTGACGCGCTCGAGAATTTCTAATGATCAATTTTTTTTTACTAATCTGATCCTTTATCCTTCACGGGCGGCCTTATATATGGGGCTCATATTTGGTGGAGGTACTTAACCGGATACAAGGTATCACCCTGTATATTAATCTGCCGCGCTTTAGTAAATCCCGAAATCCCCGCTTGGGCTCCCCTACTACAAAGGATTTTACGAAATTCTGCCCATAAGGGGGTAAAAAACGGGGGCAAAGTTTGTTTGGGACAAATCTACTTCAAATTTTGCGTAAACATTCTTTAACAGAATTGATGGAAGATGTGTTTCGTATTTTATTGAAAATCATCGACTAACGGGGTTTAAAAAGGGGTAGAAAGTTATTTTGGGGGTGATTTGCATCGAAGTTAATATCAATACTCTTTAGTGCTTTTGATTTAAATTACATTTTATTTTGACACATGTTAAAAAATTCAATCCGATTTTATTCAAAAAACGTTAAACTCACATAAAAGCTTGGTGCAATGCAATACTCTTTAAAATTGGAATGTCAAATATAAAAGATTATTTGTAGCCTTCAGTGACAAAACTTACCAAAAATATCATCTTAGGGGATGTGTTACTGCTGGACACTTCTCAGACCTGTTGCTTAAAAAAAGAAATGGTGATTTTCCGGAACTGAATGATAATATCATTCTTCCTACAAAGTTAGGTACAATTGTGTCCACTGTAGAAGAGCTTATGGCTAAAATTTTTCCAAATATTAATAATATTCACGGTAAATCTGCAGAATAGTTACGCGAGCGTGTCATCCTAACATCAAAAAACGAACAAGCCTCGGTCATAAATGAAATATACTTTTGAGATCATTCGAAGGGGTCGAATATCAATATAAATCCGTCTACTCAGTGATAAACACCGATGATATGCCATTTATTATCCGGTCGGTATATTAAAATTGAGAGTTGGCGCGCGAATCATTGCATCGCAATGTAATCGAGGCATCCATACTGACAGGTTGCTCTCGAGGAGAGTATGTATTTATTCCTGGGATTCCCCTAACACCATCAAATTACCCCTTTGAATTCAAGTGAGTGCAGTTTCCTGTCAAAGTCTGCTTCGCCATAAACATAAACAAAGCTCAAGTTCAAACTCTTAAGGTAGCGGAAGTAGACTTGAGAGAAAGCTGCTTCTCCCACGGCTAGTTGTATGTGGCATGCTCCAAAGTAGCCTGGTGATTCTAGCACCCAAAGGAAAAACAAAAAATATTGATTGCAAAGAAATAATGAGGTTTTTTTTTACTGAAAATAGTCGTAAAAAGGGTAGACCTATCGTGTGGGTTGCGGACGGCCCGCACTGCGACTATTAGAAGGGGAAAGGATTATAGAATGTGGATCCTCTTTTTGAAAAGTTGCAGGTCAAAGTTCTCTGAAAAAACTGATTTTGGAAGCTTGTTCCATTCCGTAGCAGCACTGTAAAAGAAGGATTTTTGATGAAGATTGGTCCTTGTAGTGTCAAGCTTGAGAGTAAATGTGTGAGACTGATCAGCGTGCCGAGTCCTTCGGCCGAATGTGGCCAATGGTGGTACGAGAGTTTTTATTTCTCTGGAGCATCTGCCATGGAAATATCTGTAGAGCAATGACTGGTCTGCAACTCTTCTTCTATGTTCTAGAGGGTGAAGGGTATCTGTGAGAGTTGAGCTGTTTATCAAGCGAATGGCTCTTTTCTGAATGGAATCTAGAAGACGAAGAGAATGCCTTGGTGCTGAACCCCAAATATGCGAGCAATACTCCAGTAGAGGTCGGATTTAAACCTTGTACGTCGTCAACAGTTGATCAGGAGTAAAAAACTTTCTGGCTTTCCACAGAAAACCTAGCATCTGGCTTGCCGACTTTGCGATGTTAGCAACATGGTCATGCCAAAACATATTATTGGACACCGTGACTCCCAAAATCGAGATGGAGGGACTTGGTTCGAGGGTATTTCCGGACATTGTGATGGGATGATTTGAGGAATTCACTTTCTTAGAAAACGTGTTTTCTGGGCGATGAACTGAACAAGATTGTTAGTTCCCCACTCGATGATTGTTTCAAAATCTCTATTGATGGAGTCAACCTGTTCCTGCCTGAGTCTATTTGTATCATTCACCGAAAGTGATCGATAGGATGTGGAAGTTGAGACAGGTGTGCTGTCGTCTGCGAAACTGTAAATTGGGTTCGTGATGGTTTTCAAGAGGCATGGCCATGTTGCTAACATCGCAAAGTCGGCAAGCCAGAGGCTAGGTTTTCTGTGGAAAGCCAGAAAGTTTTTTACTCCTGATCAACTGTTGACGAAGTACAAGGCTCAAATCCGACCTCTACTGGAGTATTGCTCGCACATTTGGGGTTCAGCACCAAGGCATTCTCTTCGTCTTCTAGATTCCATTCAGAAAAGAGCCATTCGCTTGATAAACAGCTCAACTCTCACAGATACCCTTCACCCTCTAGAACATAGAAGAAGAGTTGCAGACCAGTCATTGCTCTACAGATATTTCCATGGCAGATGCTCCAGAGAAATAAAAACTCTTGTACCACCATTGGCAACATTCGGCCGAAAAACTCGGCACGCTGATCAGTCTCAAACATTTACTCTCAAGCTTGACACTACAAGGACCAATCTTCATCAAGAATCCTTCTTTTACAGGGCTGCTACGGAATGGAATAAGCTTCCAAAATCAGTTTTTCCAGAGAATCATGACCTGCAACTTTTCAAAAAGCGTGTCCACAATCATTTCCTTTCTTTAATCTCTTCCCCTTCTAATAGTCGCAGTGCGGGCTGTCCGCGGCCCACACGATAGGTCTACCCTTTTTGCGACTATTTTCATAAAAAAAAAATCTTTAAATCCCTACACTTTAATAAAGATTGTTATATTTTATAAGTATTCAAACATTTTAACATAATAATTTATGTGTTATAACAAAATTAATAACGTAAAAACATTAAAAATCTTATTAGATCCATTTTTGATATCTACGCGAACGAAGTTGCGGGCAAAAGCTGGTCCTATGTATAATTTTAGAGGATGTAGTTGATCCATAATAAATAATTGTTCTTATTGAAGTACATATAAGTATGCACGATATATATCTACAGTTATAATACCCTTTTGAGAAAGTGATTATATAAATCAACAGTATTTTATAATAATACAAGAAAATTGCTCTGCATTCTGTCGATTTACGAAGAAAATGTTCCTCTCCGGGCGATGTTTATTTTTATCGTGAAGTAATAGAACTGTAATTGATTGTTGTTATTTTTAAGGAGTTGTTACGCGTATTTGACCACCTGGAAAATTCATAATTATGAAAATTACTGTTAATTTTCTGCAAATGCTAATTTCTTAAATTCCATCAGCGACGACGGCTTTAGATTTTAATTTAAACAATATAAACGTCACAACTGAACCACGTCAACGTAAGACAAGTGCAATTTTTAAATAATTTGTTTTTATATCTTAATATTAATCGAGTTATCGCTGGAAATAAAATGTCATAATTAGGTAGGTACCTGTAAATATTTGTAAAATAATTGACAGTTGACACAATATGGCAACGGGAGATTTGTTTGTTTTATCTTATTCGTTCGTTATGTTGATTTATTATTAACATGTCTTATAACAATACGTGACAATTGTAACGCCGTTTACGTACATTTTTTAGATCATTTCTTTTTGTTGCCCCGTATTTCTATATTTTCAAGTCCACACTTTTCGAATATGTTCATGCAAGTAGGTACGGGTTTTTATTATTTTGGCTTATTTTATATTTTTATTAATTCACACTTTAAGTTGGCTTTTTAGAACACGAATTATTATAATCCTTTCTACGTGTCCAAACCATCTAAGCATTCCTTTATCTATCTTTGTAACCACATCTTTTTTTTACACCACAGCGTTCCCTTATCTCACTATTCTTCACTTTATCCAACCGAGTCACTCCGGCTATACAATTCTCAGACTACTCATCTCCGCAGCATTGATCCTATTTTCATACATACATGAGTGTAGGAACCAACACTCTTCTATGCACAGCCAGACGTGCCTTTTTTGACATTTCATCTCTCGTAAACTTTGACCCCAAGTATACGAACTTATTTACTTGTTCCACTCTTTCTCCCTTAATCAGAACTTCACAGTTTGTTATGCTTTCTTCTCTTTCAAAAACCATTACTTTTGTTTTGCTTACATTTATTTTCATCCCTTTGATTTTCAGGGCATTTTGCATAACATTAACCATCGCCTGCAACTTCTCTTCAGATGACTTGACATATGACTTGATCGTCGGCGTAAAGTAGACATTTGACGATAAAATCATTCATTTTCAATCCTCTTTAAAATATTTTAAACAATCGTCTATATATAGGGTAAACATCCATTGCGAAGACGCACATCCCTGTCTCACATCTTTTTCGATGTTAAACCAGTACGTGAAAGCTCCGTTTTTCCTGACACAAGGCATAGGACTTTTCCAATATGAATAAAACAAAATACATAGTGATAAGCAAAAATCCACCACCACCCAGGCAGCTTATTATAAATAATACAGTTATTGAAAAGGTAGAGACTACAACATATTTGGGAACTACAATCAACGAGAGTTGAGAGTGTTTTCCGTGCTCCTAAATGGAGTTGAGTCATGGACTGTAATAGATGCAGCCAGTAAAAGGTTGGACGCGTTTGAGATGCGGCTGTATCGACGAGTACTAAGAATCCCTTGAACAGAGCCCATGTTACAAACAAAAGAGGAAGTACTCGACATTTTAAACAAGGAAATGGAGATTATGAGTACAGTCAAAAGTCAGAAATTGGAATACTTAGGACACATCATGGGAAACAGCGAAAGATACGGTCTGTTGCAGCTTATCCTACAGGGAAAGATGCTTGGAAAGATGGGACCAGGCAGAAGGAGGATCTCATGGCTTAAAAACCTTAAAAACTTGGTTTGCAACCTCAACCACGGGTCTATTTAGGACCGCAGTTGATAAAATAATTATTGCCAGGATGATCGCGAACGTCCGATAACGGACAGGCACTGGAAGAAGAAGAAGATAAAGGCGCAGTAGACCTTCTGACTTCTAGCCAAAAATTTTTCGACTATACCTCGTAATGAAAAGACCTGATACATACATCTCCTACCTCTTCTAAATCCTGCTTACACATGCCATATCATCTTCTCCTCAGTTTCATTCGTCGCTACCACTCCTCAAACAAAGGTTAAAAAGGCGGTACAAAAGACTAGCTACCACGCTTTGTCCAGCCTTCAGCATTTCAGCCGTTGTCCTGTCGTACCCAGCAGCTTTACCCAACTTCATACTGTTCAACGCTTCCATAATTTCCGTCTTACTGGTTTCACTTTCATTGCATCTTTCACTCATGTCTCCGAATGGGGCCTGTATCCTCTTTCTCAAATAAACTTTCGAAGTATTCCTTTCATCTCATTAAATCCCATTCATTTCATTTAACCTTACTACCATCTTGGTTTCTGATTTTTTCCAGTTGCGAGGTAGTATTTTTACCTCTGACTGTTCTTATGGACTCCCAGAAGAGCTTAATATTGTTCTGGAAATCGTCAGATAACCTTCTATCAAATTCATCTTTATTACTCTCCTTTTTTCTTGCCGCAACCTTTTTTGCCACACCTTTTAACCTTTATTACTCATTCTTTACCTTGTTTACATCCTCAATCGTTGCCTTTTGCGTGCTGTGATTGGCTTTTAAAAGGTCTGGTAAATCTTTATTTAATCGTATTGTTTTGCCTTTGATACCAGCCTTCCATTGTTATTTGAGCGTTGCATTCCGATTAAAAGAACATAACTTTGATACATTTAATGACCCGTCATCATCATCATCATCAATCAGCCTGTCGCATCCACTGCAGGATATAGGCCTCCCTCATTTCTGCCCACTGTCTTCTGTCTTGAGCGCTCTGCATCCAGTTTGTAGTCATTCTTCTGATATCGTCCGTCCATCGCGTGGGAGGTCTTCCCCTGTTTCTCTTGTCAGCCCTTGGTCACCACTCGAGCAGCCTTTTTGTCCATCGTCCATCTGTCATGCGGGCCACATGTCCAGCCCAGTTCCATTTGAGTTTTGCCTTAGGTCTTCATTTCTTATATGGTCACGGAGTGACACACCAAGCATCGATCTTTCCATCCTACGCTGGGCTACTCTAAGCTTCTTAGCGGATGTGGCTGTCAGAGTCAAAGTTTCGGCTCCGTAGGTCATAACCGGTAGAACGCACTGATTATAGGCCTTTCGCTTCAGACACATTGGGAGATTGCTATTAAACACTTCCCTCATTTTGCCAAATGCAGCCCAAGAGAACGTAATTCTTCTCCTTAATTCACATGTTTGATTGTCTCTCGAGATTTTTATCTCATGACCAAGGTATGTGTAATTCACAAGAAGGGTGATACAGCTGAACTGGAAAATTATAGGCCAATAAGCTTACTCAGTCATCTCTATAAACTATTCACGAGAATTATCACTACACGACTGGAAAACAAACTCGATTTTTACCAGCCAATAGAACAGGCCGGATTCCGCAAAGGTTTTGGAACAAATGACCACTTACAAAGCATCAAAACCCTGATCGAAAAATCAATAGAGTATAACAGACCGCTTGTCATTGCCTTTGTGGACTTCCACAAGGCCTTTGACACTGTTCAGATGAGTGCAGTTTTAAACTCCTTACAAAAATGTCGTGTCGACTATCGTTACACTAAGCTAATATACAACATATATAAGAATGCTACCATGATGGTAAGAATGCACGAAAACACCAACCTCATAAAAATAGATAGAGGAGTGAGCAAGGTGACACTATGTCACCCAAACTGTTTACCACCATTTTGCAATACGCCTTTGGAATGCTTGAATGGAGCGGAAAGGGCTTGAATATAGATGGATTAAACTTAACAGACCTGCGCTTCGCGGATGATATAGCCTTGGTGTCCGACAGCCTACAGGATATTAAGATAATGCTGGAAGATCTTCAGGAGGTATGTGCTCGGGTTGGATTAAAAATTAATATATCGAAAACGAAATATATGACGAATCTGGTTCCTAGTGGAAATATTGTTATTGATGACGTGGAGGTAGAGTTGGTGGATAAGTACACATACCTTGGTTAATGACCAGTATCTATCCCAAAATCGAAACTTTCGAAAAAAGTTGTGTAATTTCAATTGTTGGTAATCCTGCTAGATTACGACTTAGAAACGAAAATCGAGTAATATTTCGATCGTCGTAATTTCGTTAACCGGTGCGTTGTTTTTAAAAAGAGAAATTTCCATTAGGGAAAAATATGAAGCTTTAAATCGGCAGCAATAATGAATCCAGAACTACTCGATTTATTCGGAATAATTGTCGAAAAAAGACGATTAGGAATGATCGCGATTCGGGGAATTTTCAAGAGGCATCGGCAACGCCGCGCCGAAAACGCTTCGTCGGGTGGAAGGGAGGCAGCGCCTCGGGCGGGGCGTGTCTTACGGCCGCGATTGGGCAGCGGGGTACGCCGTGGGGCGGAGACTCGCCGCTCCCTGCGGGTGTGCCCTCGGGACACCGCGCTAGGATGTTTGTCGGCGGGTATCTTGGCGCACAATACGAGCAGAAGAGCATATTGTATTTTTTCAATTGTATAATTCGATGTTTGTTTTACGGAAAGGTAGGGAGAGATACATACGGGCGGTCGGCCCTCGGGGGCTTTATTATGTATCCGTTGACGGTTCGTTGGATTTCTAGTTTGAGATTTGCATCGGCCTTTGTTCACATCCGAGCGGATTATTACCGAACTTTCGCAACGCTCAAACTTTTCTTCGCAACACCGTACAACAGATAGAGCTACACGGCTGCGTACAACGCTAGTCGCAATTAATAATTTTTAATGTGTTCCTTAAAAGTTGATTATATTTCGGTTTTTTAAAAAATCAGGGATTGTGCCCCTCTAAAAAAAATTCAAACGTGACGACTATGTTTTTTATTTTATACGTTTTTCGAGCGAAAATACGTTAATGATCTTTTTATATCGAGCAAAATTAAATGGATTTTTCTTTTAAAATGTTTTTCGTTTCATCAAATTGGAAATAATTGAATAACGCGCGGCACAAACCCTCCCCCCCCACCTCAAACTTCAAACGGCGAAGAGTAAGTAAGGCTGGTCGATATGTGTGTGTGTCTGTGCTTAAAAACCAAACCAAAATTACAATTATTGCATATGAAAGGGCTTTAGGGAAAATTGTTTGTCGACAGCCCCTTTGCCCTTCCTTTGATGAATGACAATTCAATGGGCGATTACAGAAGGGCTCGGTTGCTGATCGCAATTTTAAAGTGGCAGTGGCTAATGCTCTCCCCTTCCTACATTTAGAGGCAAGGAACTATACAGGGTGGGGCACCCCATACGACACGGTCTCTGTAAACCAAACCGTACATTTTTTCGGGAATTTCTTCATTTCATTAGATGTATATTGATTAGGGCTGCAAAAGGAAATTATTTTGGAGTCTACAGGGTGGCTCAAAAAAGTGTGACATATCACAGTTGTGTTTTTTTAAATGGAATACCCTGTATTTCGTTACACTTTTAAATAGTTCACGAAAAAATAATACGATTTCATATAAAGTACCATGTAGCTAACTATAACCGTTCTGGAGTTATTGATTTTTTTCTGAAAATACTAGGTTTTTTTTTTATGAAAATAGTCGCAAAAAGGGTAGACCTATCGTGTGGGCCGCGGACGGCCCGCACTGCGACTATTAGAAGGGGAAGGGATTAAAGAAAGGAAATGATTGTGGACACGCTTTTTAAAAAGTTGCAGGTCATAGTTCTCTGGAAAAAACTGATTTTGGAAGCTTATTCCATTCCGTAGCAGCCCTGTAAAAGAAAGATTCTTGATGAAGATTGGTCCTTGTAGTGTCAAGCTTGAAAGTAAATGTGTGAGACTGATCAGCGTGCCGAGTTCTTCGGCCGAACGTGGCCAATGGTAGTACAAGAATTTTTATTTCTCTGGAGCATCTGCCATGGAAATATCTGTAGAGCAATTACTGGTCTGCAACTCTTCTTCTATGTTCTAGAGGGTGAAGGGTATCTGTGAGAGTTGAGCTGTTTATCAAGCGAATGACTCTTTTCTGAATGGAATCTAGAAGACGACGAGAATGCCTTGGTGCTGAACCCCAAATGTGCGAGCAATACTCCAGTAGAGGTCGGATTTGAGCCTTGTACGTCGTCAACAGTTGATCAGGAGTAAAAAACTTTCTGGCTTTTCACAGAAAACCTAGCCTCTGCCTTGCCAACTTTGCTATGTTAGCAACATGGTCATGCCAAGACATATTATTGGACACCGTGACTCCCAAAATCGAGATGGAGGGACTTGGTTCAAGGGTATTTCCGGACATTGTGATGGGATGATTTGAGGAATTCACTTTCTTGGAAAACGTGTTTTCTGGGCGTTGAACTGAACAAGATTGTTGGTTTCCCATTCGACGATTACTTTAAGATCTCTATTGATGGAATCAACTTGTTCCTGCCTGAGTCTATTTGTATCATTCACCGAAAGTGATCGATAGGATGGGAAAGTTGAGACAAGTATGCTATCGTCTGCGAAACTGTAAATGGGGTTCGTGGTGGTTTTCAAGAGGTCGTTGATGTGTAAAAGAAATAAGGCGGGGGACAGGATGGAACCCTGGGGGACCCCGGTACAATTGGAAACTAAATAACATCTAAATGTATAGAAAACATCCCTTCGAATTCTGACCAAGCATAAAAGAGGTTTTGAGCTATTGATTACGATAGAACCCGTTTCTAAATATTTTACAGAATGTTCAAAAATATTTGTCAATTTTTCGTAATTTCGGACAAAGATAACTTTGTTATTTTAAATAGAACACCCCGTATTTTTTTGCTTTGAACAATATTAAATTCTTTTATCTTTCATTTCGTATTGGGGTTCCCTATACCTAACCTAATTAGTTTTTCAGATATTGGCTTTTTCAAATAGTAGTTCTTATTTCAATGCATTCTTTGACTTAAGATAACTTTGAAACGACATTTATGCAACTTTTTAAAAGAATTCTTATTAACAGTTATTATTACCGTCGAAATTGAAAACTTATCCTATTCAAGAGCGGATAGATATGATTTTAGCGATTGGTGAGTGTTTAGAGAATTGCCTTTTGGCGTCGAGGGTGTACGCCCAAAAATTTCCAGACCGGAATCATCCAAACAAGTTCGTTCTCAAACGATTGCTACATGAATTTAGTAAGACTTAAAGTGTAGCTTATGAAAAGGTAAATAGACAAAAACCTATCATTGGAAATGAGGAAAATGAATTTCTTATTATGGGATCAATCGTAGAAAACCCTCAATAAGGACTGCTTTTCAAAGAGTGACGCCACAAATATTATTAAGTGTTAAGCAGTATTTTATAGAGTATTCGTACTCAACAGGATGTACGTCATTTCGAGCATCTACTTTGAATTAAATACATTTGTGTTTCATATTTTGTTGCTGTTTTAGTTTAATAATAAAAAAAAATGTATAGTCTGTTTAATGAACTACCGTCAGATTATGAAAAGTAAATATTTTCGATGAAGTGAAGTATAACAACTGTCAATGAGAATTCTGTAAGCAAATCAAATAAATGTCGTTTCAAAGCCATCTTGATTCAAAGAATGCATTGAAATAAGAACTACTATTTGAAAAAGCCAATATCTGAAAAACTGTTAAGGTTAGGTATAGGGAATCCCAATATGAAATGAAAGATAATTGAATTTTATATTATTCAGACCAAAAAAATACAGGGTGTTTCGTTTGAAATAACAAAGTTATCTTTGTCCGAAATTATAAAAAAGTGGCAATGATTTTTGAACCTTCTGTATAATATTGAGAAACATGTTTTATCGTAATCAATAGCCCAAAACTTCTTTTATGTTTGGTCAAAATTCGAAGCGATGATTTCTATACATTTCGATGTTATTTAGTTTCCAATTGTACTTAGCATTTTCATAAAAAAATCAATAACTCGAGAACGGTTACAGTTAGCTACATAGTACTTTATATGAAATCGTATTATTTTTTTCTGAACTATTTAAAATTGTAACGAAATACAGGGTGTTCCATTTAAAAAAACACAACTTTGATATGTCACACTTTTTTGAGCCACCCTGTAGACTCCAAAATAATTTCCTTTTGCAGCGTTAATCAATATACATCTAATAAAGAAAAGAAATTCCCGAAAAAATGTATGGTTCGGTTTACAGAGATCGTGTCGTATGGGTGCCCCACCCTGTATATACAGAGGTAGTTCTTCTTGAACTAGAGGCAGGGAGATTTTTGACTCTATCTCCCATAAAAGAAACCAAAATACGCTTCGATAACAATGACAGCAAAAACAAAATTATTATGTAATGAAAGTAACTAATTGATAATTTCAAGGAAGTCTAACACAATGTAAATTAAACGGGTAAATAAGTAACTGTCAATCACGGAACTTAAAATACGAGCGTCGGTGTCACCTGCCAAAGTGCGTTCGTTGATGCCGTGCCGGTCGGGCGGTAGTCACTGCCGTTTTAAAACTCAAAATACGAAACGCACATACAGACAAAGTTTCGTGAATGAAGAGAGAGCATAAAGGGGACACAAAGGGCCGTGTTTCAATTACAATTCGGCCACATTAGCGATACATCGGCTCTGCTGTTCTACTCATCTTGTTCGTATCGCGAGATACGAACATTTGTTTGATTTACATTTTACATTAGGATTTGATTGGCAAAGTGTTATTCGGTGATCACTTTAAGCCCTTTTTAGGTTTTAAAGATTAAAAATGAGGCTTATTAGGGCGATCCCTTCGATAGACGTTGTTTGATTGGGTTATTATTTGCGAAAGGATTTACTTGGGGACGTTTCTAAATCATACGACTGCTTTGTGTCTTATGATATCCTCGAATTATTGTGTCATCTTATCTTTGACAATCGTTTTAGTTTGATAAATACCTTTTTACGCAAATCTCTTCTTAAAGAATAAGTCAAGATTTCCTAACTGTAGTGCCACGTAGTGTTTATATTTAATATCGCTCGTGGAAATAACAATTATCTACCTTTGTGTATATATTTGGGTTAACGCTGTCGGAAGCAGGATAATGAGTATGTTTGCTGTTGCTAAGCGGTGTCGCATGTAGTTGTTTAGCCAGCACTCGCCCGCCGGTCAAGTTCGACGATATAGTCAACAATTGTAACGATGAGTCGTGCGTGTAATAAATGTATTAAAAAGTGCAACGCTCCTCTTCTATTATCAAGAGTTTTCCCGTAACCTTATAACGTACCTACCGAGCAAAGGACTGATATACCACATGGCAATCCAGGTATACTGCAAGAAGTAATTGTGACATTGCGTACAGCTTCACAAAATAACTCTCTGGTGATTTTCGGAGCAATACTTTATTAATCAGGAAAAGCACCTGTCGTCTTTTACATACCAATATTTTCTTTGATATTTTCTTGTAAACGTGAAGCTAAAGGCGGTATTATTGGGTTAATACGTATAAACGATTAAGCTGCAATAATTATTGTGTGTGTGTGTGTGAGTGTGTTGGGTGTTAATTCACGTTTTATAATTAGTCATGGCTCGTTGGGCACGTCACGACTCTTTGCCCACTTTTCCGACCGGAAAATTACTCTTTTGGCTTCGCCCTCCTTCTATTCCAACGTTGCGTGAATTTTCTCCACCTCGTTTGCTGTTTGTGTCGTTGATTTTAAATCCAAGACGCTCGAAGGGACGCATTTTACTCAAAACAAGCCCGCTTAAATAGATAAATAGACATTTTTTTTTTGTATTTCGATCTTCTCGACAACTATATGTACGACCCTTGTATACATTTCGGTCGATTATTTATTAGTTGGCACGTTTGACAACTTTAGGAAGGCCATACTTCCTATATTAACTTAACGCCATTCGTATCGGATACGTCGATAATTTGCGAGTTGAATTCAAAGAAAATGTTTCGCAACTCCTGCAGGTGCTGGACGTAACGCTCTCCATTGTCGAACCCCGTTCAACAAAAGGCCATTGTAGCTAAGAGAAAGAAGAACTGGCCGAAGACGACAAAAGAAAGAGGCATACTATTTTGTAATTTTTGCCACCGCCCCCGCGGCGCGTAGTCGCGTGTTGGGGCCGCAGTACTCGAAGAGATGCCGAATCATGACGGCCCGGGGCTCTCGTGATTCCGACAACACACACAGCAAGGCCCCCTCTCGCACAGCAGACCACGACCGTCCCCCCGGGCGCCAAATCGTTGCGCCCCCCCCTCCCGCTTCTAAAGCATTCCGGTGCCTCGTTTGACGCACCACTTTGAACGTACCGAGCAGCGGCGGGGGCTCACTTACACCTATTTACGTTTTACAAACCCACTGCTTTTTCTCAAAAACGATCCTCCTACAGCAATGTGTGCTTAATCTTCCAAATCATCGTACAAATGGTAAAAAACGTGTAAATTACAAGGAATTGTACAAAAATAAACTTCCATGCCACTGTCGCTGCTAGGTAACGTAGGTAAACAAAGCAGTCGTTGCTTGGTAACGCAGTTAAACCAAGCAGTCGTTGCTAGATAACAAAGTAAACAAAGCAGTCGTTGCCAGGTAACGCAGTTAAACGAAGCTGTCGTTGCTAGGTAACAAGGTAAACAAAGCAGTCGTTGCCAGGTAACGTAGGTAAACAAAGTAGTCATTGGCTAGTGACGCAGTTAAACGAAGTAGTCGTTGCTAGGTAACAAGGTAAACAAAGCGGTCGTTGCTGGGTAACACGGTAAACAAAGCAGTCGTTGCCAGGTAACGTAGGTAAACAAAGTAGTCGTTACCTGGTAACGCAGTTAAACGAATCAGTCGTTGCTAGGTAACGTAGGTAAACAAAGCATTCGTTGCCTGGTAACGCAGTTAAACGAAGCACTCGTTGCTAGGTAACAAGGTAAACAAAGCATTCGTTGCCAGGTAACGTAACATAATTTTGTTTCTGCGCCGACTGTCATCTTTTCTCATTTAAATGACGTCTGAAATAGACAGGACCGTATCGAAGAGGTATTAAATTATATAAAAAAAAAGTAGTCGTATATTTGTGACACAAAAATTTATTTGAAATCTTCAGAAATAATTGACGTCAACGCCTTCAGTTAGTCGAATGCTGTAGGGCACATTGTGAATGGAATTATCGGTGGGTACCCGTTTTTCTTCCAATAATTGTGTTACCAGAGATTTTCGATAATTTTTGAATTTCATTTGTCGCAGAAACATCTTGAAAATTTTTTTCGTATCCGGGATGTGACCTTCCAAAAATTGCTTCACCCTGAAAAATTGTACGCGTACAATTGTAGGTACATGCAGAACGTTTTAGTGTGTTAAAATTAATATAATCCTTACATGCCCCACATATTGTCGACGTTGTTGCGAAATATGAAATGCTGCGGTACCAATAAGCAAGTAACCGGCGTTAGAGCCTCTAAACGCCTATTAGTAAATTTTTCTCCTACATTAAAGCATGCTCCAGTTGACATTTCGCAAATTTTCATAAAATGCGTCTCTAATTTGTATTTCTCCATTAATTTGTATTCCTTTCCACCTATAACATAACGGATTAAGATTTCGTATTTTATTGCATTATACCTTGATTACAGAAAATAATGACCGACCGGCAGAAATAAGAACTAGAATAGAAACAGCAACAAATGCGTTTGTAAAACTGAAAACAATCCTTTGTTCCGGAGAGACCTCACAATAGAACTAAGAGTGAAAACATTAAGGTGCTTTGTGTTTTCAATACTATATTATGGACTGGAAAGCTGGACACTTAAACAAGAACATGCCACGTCTTTTTCGTTCTCTATAGAGTACTCTGCCAGCGGTCTCTCTACTGGCAAATTATGCCCGAGCTCAGCCGTAGAGGGTAGAAGAAAAAAAAATATAAAAGTGAGTCGCGCCACCGACTTAGACGGTTCAAGCCGGAAACCACTAGGTCTTATAGGCACTAGCAGAGCCACACGATAAACAACTGAGATTATGGTGAACTAAATAAATAAAATTATGGCTAAAATATATTAGATACTTTACTCCTACAATAAATCAAAGTACACAGTTCAATAATAAAATTATAACAAATATAGTCAAAATTAACAGCCAACAATAAATCAAAGTACACAGTTCAATAATAAACTTATAAAAAATATAGTCAAAATCAACAGCTAACAATAAATCAAAAATCCAAAGTTTACGTTTCCATAAAATAACAAAAACAAAAGTAAGAGTAACAAACTTTACCAAGTTACCAAAAAAACGTATACAAGTCAACTTTTTAATAATACTTAATCAAACGTTCACATAAGGCTGCTAATTTACTCATATGTTTTTACCAAATACATAAAGATTTACACTGTTAAAACAATCGAGCTTATTTAAAAATATTTCTTTTTACAATGGCTGTCCTTCAAAATATCAATATTGTAGGATATTTACAAATAAGTATGAAGAAAACATTTTTACTTGGACACAAAGAACAATTGAGAAGATTACTTTAATCAAAGTTCAGCCTAGGCATATTATCCAATGCAATAAATAGTTTTCAACAATGTACCATATTAATAAATTAAAACAAAACTTAATCGTGGTGTCAAAACAAATCACGTCGTTTAAATATTCTAAAATAAATCACTTGTAACCTTTGGGTATACGAATTCACTACTCCTGTGGCCGATTTGATTATGGAACGGCACCTGCTAATTAACGATGGCTTCCCTCAATCAAATCCCGCATGCGGTTATTTTAACTCGACACCAAAATCCAAAATATCAACAACAAAGGTAAGATAGAATGGTCAAGTTAAAAATTAAATGGTTTTTCTTCAACATCCAATTAAGATGGCCCAAATACAGCCAGATATGAAAGTAAACCGTAGAGGCTCCGCACACTTGTTAATATCACAACGCCCCAAAAACTCTCACCACACCACTCCCAAGACTGCCACCAAATGACTGACCACTTCCCAGGCCGGATATCAAGAAAAATGACACGGAACCGACGTCAACCAACAATATTCGCAAATCTATGTTCCACACTCAGATTCGCGCTCGTCCGTGTTGATAGCCAGCCCCATCAACACAGAATTGCAAACCAAACAATAATATAACCGACAACACACAACAATCGAGGCCAAAAACCAAAGCAAAATCTAATAACGAAAACCCCCACTCAATCTCCAGCGATTAACGAAAAATGCCACAGCCATTAACAATCGAATCCTATCACTACAAGGTATGCAACACTATTTACAACGAATGATATATTTAAGTTACAACAAAATACGGCACTCGATACTATTCACGAGTACCTGAGGAATACAAAACTATCAGAGACCCAATTATAATGGAACTGTAGAAGGGAAAAAATAAGCACGTTACAAAAACATAGACAAACTGCAGTCGTTTGAAATGTGGTGTTATAGAAGAATGCTCAGGATACCGTGGACAGAAAGAAAAACAAACGTTACAATATCTAGGACAGTATGTATGTATGGTAAGAGGAGAGAAATGCTGAAATTAGTACGACAGAAATTGTGGAAGCGTTGAACAGTATGAAATTGGGTAAAGCTGCTGAATAACTTCCACATCCTCGTGATTCAGGAAACCCACCAAGGAACTACGGGCCGCAGACCCAGGATTGATGGCACGAAACTGATTCTGGAGAGACCACATGAGACATACGGCAATTTTCATTTTCACCAAACCCAACATTGACGTTTTATCTACAGCCCTGATCTGCAAACGTAACATCGAAATCCTCACAGCTGAGCTGAAGTTCTGCACAGTAATCTCTGTCTGCACACCACCAACCGTAGCTTTTGAGTCCGTGAAGCCAAGCAACTTTAATTTGAAGTTTATAAGAGTTGTTGTGGGGGACTTCAACTGCCACTGCACGACCTGGGGGTATGCGGAAACGGATACTAACGAAAATCGGTCAGAAAACACCAACCTCAAACTGATCCACGACCCAAAAAAAAACAGCGTCCTTTACCAGTGGAAGATGGCGGAAGGGATACAACCCAAACAACATCTTTGTCACGGATAGAATCAGCCACCAGAATTCAAAAGTTGTCTAAGGCCCCCTACCAAGAACTCAACGCCGCCCAATCACATGCATGATCTCTGCAGCGGTCAAACCGGAGACTGTTCCTTTCAAAAGACGTTTCAACTTTAAGAAGGCAGACTGGGATGGGTTGGATCGAGAGATGGCTCGATTGGAACCATGCCCCAAGCGACATCTTCCGCTCAGCGTCGACGAGTTGAAACGAGCAATCCATCACATGAAAAATAACAAGGCAGCAGGCGTTGATGATATCCGAACAGAGCAAATTAAACATTACGGGCCAGTAACTACTAATTGGTTAGTGGCAATGATGACCAAGTGCATTACCACCATGCAAATTCCTAAAGCAGGAGAAAGTCTAGAGTAGTAGCAATCCTAAAACCTGGAAAAGAGGCAAAAGAACCTAAGAATTTTAGGTCAGTGTCCTTGTTATGCCATCTTTTTAAGGCCCTTGAAAGAACCATCCTTAATAGACTTTTCACTAGTAATACCACTAGAGGTCAAATTATTTCCGGAAATTTTCTAAAAATATTCATGAGCGAGAAAAAATTTCCGAATATTAATTTGACCTCGCGTGGTATTCCTAACCTCGAAAGCTACAAATGGATCCAACCAAGAGAAAGGAAAGTTCATCTGCACTATCAGCAGACGAGCTGAAAAAATTATTGAGTTTTGGGACGAAAACACTCCGAAAGGACTGCAGAAAAAGTTTTTCCACGGTGCTGGTCATGAATTGGCCTTGAGAGGAAATGAAGGAGCGGCAGCTCAACTTTTTGTGGAGGAAATTAATAATAGAAGGAAACCAACAAAAATGGTCTGTTATTGTAAACGACAAAAAATTTCCAGTATAATTCTCTGTTGGGTATACCACGAGAAAAAAATTTCCACTAAAATATCTCCGTTGCCGTGGTGATCTGTCAAAATAACGTATTTTGGTTGCAGGAGTGGAATTTTCAGCATAATCGAAATGAGAAATAAACCAGAGCAGGCTGGATTCATGCCAGGCAAGTCTTGCTGCAGTCAAATCTAAAAATGGGACAGACTTTAACTTCGCCAGGATACTGTGTTCGTCATTCAGTTAATTCGTTGTGCAAATCTGAAAACTTAAAATTAATTTGTCCTTACCGAAAATAATGAAGTCTCTATTCGTGTCAGCACTTAGCGTCGTATTGATTATTGTTCTGTTTTTGCCAGCTTCGTTACCGTCATCGCTTTCGTCAGAATTATAGGGAGACGTTTCAGGCGCCGGTGGAATCTCCATCATTTTTTTGGATTTGGACTGGATGAACGTCACGTAGGAGCTTTCGTGAAAGATCGGCAAATCCATCGTGGCCTTCCAATCGGTCACGGCTTGGGGATTTTGAAGAGACTCCACCACCGAACTCTTAAATTGTCGCAACAGAATAATTTTTAAGGGTCGTGGTGGTTAAGAAAATCATCAATATTACAAAAGTGTGCATGGAGGGTAGTCGGTGCTGTGTTAAAGTTGGGAACAATATGGCAGAAAATTTTAAGGTGGACAACGGCCTGAAACAGGATGATAGTTTGTCTCCAATATTGTTCAATATCGTTTTATTCGCAGCAATCAAACGGGCTTACATTGACGTAGAAGTTTTTTGATACGTATTAATGAAGACAAAACAAAATACATGTATAATTCCCGGAGGCAGGGAAGAGAGGCAGCAGGTATCTGCAGAAATAGAAACGCGACGACTTTACAGAACGCACAAGGCAGGCTGATACTGGATACTTCAGAAAAACTGACGGAATGGTGCGACTACATCGAGCACCTATTTCACGATACCCGGCCAGAACTTCAGAAAGAATTTGTGGCATTTGAAATTGCTACTCGTTAATTTTGTTTTTTTATATATAGTAAATTTTTCATTTATTGGGCATTGTAGCATTTGAAATTGCTACCAGCTAATTTTGTTTTTTATATATAATAAATTTTTTATTTATTGGGCATTGTACTTACAGAGAACATTCAGTTTTGATATCAAATTCCTGAATAAAACATTTATTTCACTATTTCAAAACAAACATCATATATATATATATATATATAATTGAATACTAGTAAATTTCACACTCTTGCTTCTGACATTCTAAGAGCTGTTGAAAGTAATATAATCAAGCTGCAGGAACCTTATGATTTCTGGCTGGATTCCTGGATTTCTGAAATTTAAGATAGTGAAGTCAATAAAAACATCCATTCACATGTGAGCAGGCGACATACCGTTGTGTTCTCTAGTATGATGAATTCTAGGCTATTGAAGGTTTGTCCCAGGATTTTGTTGATTCTGAATGAGATCTCTGGGTATTTACTGGGTTTTTTCTCTATTTTTCAAAATATAATCTTAAAGGTTATATTTATTTATTTTCTAGACGTCGATGTCATTGTGCGGATTGTCACTGTTCTTCTTTCATAGAACTTCTGTCATCGGTCTCAAGTCGGTTAGCCGTTAATGTTTCGTGCCATAGTAGAAAAGAAAGAAGAAGAATGGTCTTTTAGATTACAATCGATGAAATTCATTCTGTCAATCAATAGCATTTATGGTTTTGACCAATGAGAGGCTAGGAATTCAAAACTGGCGCTGATTTCATACAGGATGTGAGTTTTTTCTGGCAACTGTTAGAAATAGAGGATGGTTCTGTCCTCGTGGTGGTCAGAGAGTTCTTTTTCGGTGCGGCCATGATGAGGTGCGCTTGTCTCGTTTTTGGGATTCTTTTTCGGTATTGACCCAGAAATTAACCCTTAGGGGGGAATCTCCGAAGTGCCGTTTGGGCCGAGATCAAGTCGCACCCATCGTTAGTGGTTTTTTTTGGAGCCTTATATGGGGATTTATGCCAAACACCGGTAAGCTGCCATGCGGTGGGAACACCGCCATTTTGTCCTGATGTCCTGTTAGTCCGTTTTAGTCCTGTTTGCTGTTATGGATATCTTCTAGTTTTACCTCCCTTCTCAGAAGGTAAGTTATGACTTTTGAACTAGCAATGATATCGATCAGGTTGAAAATATACCTGCTTCATTTTGTTGGTTTTTTATTTTGCACATGTTCTTTCATGAGATTATTTTTAGGGTACAGCTTAGCTCTCACCATCAGACTCCTGGAAATCGAACGACGACTCTTGTAGCAACTCTTGACTTTGGTCAAGATTCCCACGAGGACCAACACCGAGTCGCTTTTAAATCCTGGCCAGAGTCGACAGACATCCACCGGATGAGATCTAGTAGAAGCCGGTAGAGGCTAGAGACCTGCTGAGCTGCATCATCGACCCCTGGCTGACCTGGAAGATTAAGCCTTTCTTCATACCTGCTCTTCGTTTTGCTGTCTGTTTCCTGTCTTCTTCCTGTCTTCGTTTTTGTGTCTTCAACTACATCAAGTGGACCTTGGATAGAGGCTACATATGTGGACCATTGGACTTTAATACCAGGTTTTTTTACACCTTCAGTGTTCTCTTGCCTTTTTGAGATTTATTTATAACTATTTTATCATATTAGTACTTATCATACCATCATTTTATATAATAACTAATTACTGATATCGTATATTATACCACGGTGATAATTTTATAAACTATAATCTAAAGAACTTTTGTGAAGTTCTCACATAGTACTATGTGACAGCAGATTCAGTCACAGGTTTGTTTCTTACCATTATGCCCCATTCTGGTAACTTTGAGCGGTATAACACCAGGTATAAAAGTGTATGTATTTCGCTATAATACATTAGTTAATATTGTTATATATGTTATTTAATTTATGTAATTATTACTTTATGATACCCTGGTCTACAACGTATTTTGCCTTGTCCACTTTGGTGTTCTAATTATATTCTTATATGTGATATGTTTTTTATTCTCCTATTTGCCCAGCCTGAATGTCTAAGAAAATTTAATATTAAGTCATTTTAGGTATTTTGTTAAAGATAGATATTTGGTTTTCTCAATTATCCAAATATAGTAAAGCTATATCTAAATTGGGTGGCGCCCTTAATGAATTTGAATTTTCATTCTTAGAGCCGTAAATAATTCGAACTCACTTTATCTGTTCTCCGGCGAACAGCTGCCGTCAGCACATTGTGTTCTATTTTTTTATGTAATGAACATAATAAAGTAGGTCACAAATTCTTTAATCAAGGCCAAGGCTTGGACATAACGAAGGCAGAAGTTCAATATGCGCTGTCAATTTCAAAAAATGGGAAAGCTAGTGGTCCTGATGACGTCTATATAGAAGTTCTAAAAATACTGCAAAACGAAGAATCAATGAACACGCTGGTAAAGCTATTCAATCTTATTTACCGAAACGGCAGTATACCTTCTAATTGGTTAAAATCTACTTTTGTCCCGCTCCCCAAAAACGCGAAGGCCAAGAACTGCGGTGATTATCGTCTTATATTAGCCTGATGAGCCATGTGCTTAAACTCTTCTTGAAAATAATACACAAAAGAATATATGCGAAGTGCGAGACAATGATGGGGGACTCTCAGTTTGGTTTTCGCAATGGCTTTGGAACAAGGGAGGCACTATTTAGCATACAGGTTCTTATCCAAAGGTGCCGGGACATGTCGGTGACCGTTTACGCATGTTTCATTGATTACGAAAAAGCCTTTGATAAAGTAAAGCACGAAAAACTGATCAACATTCTTAGAGAAATAGGACTGGAACAACGAAACCTTAGAATAATAGCCAACCTTTACTGGAACCAAAGTGCTCAAATAAGAATCGATAACACCGCGTCCGACGAGATCAAAATCCTGAGAGGCGTTCGTCAAGGATGCATTTTATCACCACTGTTATTTAATTTGTATTCCGACAGGATATTTCAAGAGGCGTTGGATGAATGTAACGAGGGGATATCTGTCAATGGGATTAATATCAACAATCTGAGGTATGCGGATGACACGGTTCTTGTTGCCGACTCACTGGAAGGACTGCAGGAGCTGGTAAGCCGCGTGACGGCTGCAAGCTCAGAGGCCGGACTTAGCCTGAACGTGAGAAAGACAAAGTGGCTAGCAGTTAGCAAATCAAACAACGTGGACAGACACCTGACAATTAACGGTCAACGAATTGAGCGAGTAGAAACTTTTAAATATCTTGGGTGTCAACTAAATGAGAAGTGGGACAGCATGCAGGAGATTCGTGCCAGAATAGAACAAGCTCGTGCTTCGTTCCTGAAAATGCGTAAAGTACTTTGCAGCAGAAATTTAAGCTTGCCTCTGCGCGTCCGAGTGCTTCGCTGTTACGTGTTCAGCATACTGTTTTATGGAATGGAAGCTTGGACTTTGACAGATGCGATGTGCAAAAAATTGGAGGCCTTTGAAATGTGGACGTACAGAAGGCTATTAAGAATCTCCTGGGTAGAAAGAGTGCGTAACACCGAGGTACTTCAACGCCTCGACAAGCAGCTGGAAGTTCTGTTTACACTAAAAAAGCGCAAACTGGAGTATTTTGGTCACATCTTAAGAAATGACAAGTATCGACTTTTAAAGCTTATTATAGAAGGGAAGATCGAAGGACGAAGAGGCCCGGGTAGAAGAAAAATATCCTGGCTAAAAAACTTAAGACAATGGTATGGAGTGAGCACTACCACATTGTTCCGCCGAGCTGTAGACAAGGTTCAGATAGCGCTGATGATTGCCAACGTCCGAGGAGGACAGGGCACCTAAAGAAGAAGAAGGGAAGAGATCGAATAAGGCAAAATGTAACCATTGGCACCTACAATTTTGAACGGGTCTCAGAATTTAGATACCTCGGCGCAGTCATCACAGCAGACAACAACATGAATAAAGAAATGAAGGCCCGCATACAGAACTGTAATAGATGCTATTATTGTACCATGATACCATAAGACCGGTAGTCATGTACGGATGTGAAGCGTGGACCATAACCAAAGCAAACGAAGACGTCCTGCGAAGGTTCCAGCGAAAAATACTTGGAAAAATACATGGACCAACCGAGGATCCTAGTTCAGGCCAATATCGAAAAAGAACAAACGCGGAATTAGAACAGCTGTACCAGGTAGATATTGTGAGAGAAGCAAAGTCACAAAGCACCGGATGACAGAATGCTGAAAATAGCATGGCAGGAAGCACCGCCGAGGAGAAGACCACCGGGAGAAGGAGAGACAATGTTCTATCGGATATGCGGAAGATGGTTTCAAAGGTTGGTTGACTATAATTGCTTATTTTAAATAAAACACACTGTATATTATTACGTATTTCAATAAAGCTACTTTTTTATCACGAAAAAGTCTCCGATTTGACATCCTGTATCGTTATAATTAATGTAAATTTAAACATTTTTTTTTGCATTATGTTTTTCTGGTAATGTGTATTTTTACTAAACTTGGTCATTTTGTTAATAAAATGGGTATTATTATACAGCGTGAATCAAAGCGCTTATTTACAGATTTCTCAACTTTCTTAAATATATCACTCTGTATTTTATAACGTTGTTAGCAAAACGAAAGTAATGGTTTTTGAAAGAGAAGAAAGCATGACAAACTGTAAAGTTCTGATTAAAGAAGAAAGAGTAAAACAAGTAAATGAATTTGTGTACTAGCGTTTAAAGTTTACGAGAGATGGAAAGTATGACCATGACATTGAGCGAAGGGTGTTAACAGGAAAAAAAATTAATGGGGCACTGCACAGCTTTATGAACAGCCAAAAAGTGTCAAAAAAGGCACGTCTGGCTGTGAATAGAGGTGTGTTGGTTCCTACACTTATGTATGGTAGTGAATGTTGGGTTTGGCAGAAGAAGCATGAAAATAGGATTAATGCTGCGTAGATGAGTAGTTTGAGAAGTATAGCCGAAGTGGCTCGGTTGGATAAAGTAAAAAATAGTGAGATAAGAGAACGCTGTGGTGTAAAAGAAGATGTGGTTACAAAGATAGATAAAGGAATGCTTAGATGGTTTGGACACGTAGAAAGGATGGATGAAGGAAGATTGACGAAACAAATTTATTAGGCGAGTGTGAATGGACGGAAGTCGGTAGAGGTCGACCTCGGCGAACATCGATCTCGATCAGATCAACATTGTTTTGAAGAAAGGCCAGCTGTCAAGTTAGTACCAACAACCGATGAGCATGCATGAGAGCACTGATGAAAGTAGAGGAAGCAAAAGATGTGTGTAAGAACCGTAGCGGAAGGGGAAGGAAGTGGTCTCTGCCTACCCCTACGTGAAAAAGGCTATATGTAAGTACTTTAAAATAGCGAAATAGTGTTGCTTGTATCTAAAACATCTCGTGTTTTATTTAATTTTACCTTTATCATTTTACTTACCCGTTTGCGAGAATAAACAGATATCACGTCCTCGTCCAGCCAATATTTACGAAAAATGCTGCCAACGCTTTTGTGCCTCAAAGGTAATTCCATCGATGTTTCCGATTCTGCGTCCAGGCAATACGATTTTAGCCCATTTTTGGTGTACACACGCACCTTTATATCTTCAATTAGGTGACACGACCCTGAAACATTTTTCCGAAGTAGCCATACAAACGTGGCTTAAGCAAGCCACTGTGCTTTACTTAATTAAATAAAAAAACTGAAATGATTGTATAGAATCAATAATTTTATTATAAAATGTGGCCCGAGATTTATGTTACCTTTTGTAACGAACTACTTCTGAAGGAAATAGTCGTTTTTCTTCTTTTGAAAAAAAGAAGTTAATGTTCAATAAAAGAAAACTTAAGATTTTTACCCAAAATTGGAGGGAATAGACAGATCAGTTCGCGGATCTGTCTATTATTTTTTTTATATAAACAACAATAAACTAAATCACGATAGGGCGCCAAGTGATTCTAATTAAAAATCACTAAAAGTGAATAAACGTCACCTCGAACAAATTCATTCGTTTAATTTACTACTTATGAACGAGCACCACGTGTTTGACCAAATAAAAAGAAAATGAAACAAACGAGTATGAAAACGAAATTGGAAAAATAAAATAAAAAAAAGGTGCTGAAGATGATTTTTTCCTGGAGTTGATATCTTCCTGGAACTAATTTCTTATTGAGAGCAAGCAATCTTTTACAAAACTCAAAGAACTTCGTGCGTCGGCATCCAGCACAAATAAAAAAAAGTCATAAACTCACTGAGGGTAGTAGTTGTTAAATTTTTATATTTAACAACTGCTGGTACTTATTCGGGTACTGTTCCGGGTACTATTCCAGGTACTTATTCGGGTACTAATTCTGGCACTTAATCTGGTACTACTCCAGGTAATAATTCAGGTACTTATTCGGGTACTATTCCGGGTACTAATTCTGGTACTTATTCGGGTACTGCTCCGGCTTTTAATTCAGGTACTTAATCTGGTACTTATTCGGGTACTACTCTGGGTACTAATTCAGGTACTTATTTGGGTACTACTCCGGGTACCAATAGAGCTTCAAAACATGCGAGTTTGTGACAAAAATAGTAGGAGAAAACGGCTTGCGCTATCTTCTAGAGAATTTAAAAAGGAGTACTAGTGCCAGATTCCCAGATTCTCATCCACATATACAAAGAAGACAACATTCCGGAGGAATGGCTTAAATCAGTATTTATACCACTACCAAGAAAGAACAATCCCAGAGCATGTAATGACTACAGATTAATCAGCCTCATGTGCCACCTTCTAAAAATTCTACTAAAAATTGTTCAGAACAGAATATACAAGAAATGTGAAGAACAGATATATAAGTACAATGTGGCTTCAGAGGTGGCATGGTACAAGAGAAGCATTATTTGCAATGACAGTCCTTTTACAGAAATGTCGGGAATACAACAAGAGTGTATATGTGTGCTTCATAGACTTTCGAAAGGCCTTTGACCGGGTACAGCATAGAAAACTAATAGATCAACTAAAAACATCAATTTAGACAATAAAGACACACAATCAAGAATCGACGGATCTGAGCGTTTTTCTAAAAAGTTGTCGAGGTTCCTGCAAATGGCTGTTTCGTTTTGGGTTGGCCACCCTGTATAGTAATGGAAGCGCCGCGTGCGCGAGATTTCAGTTTGATGCCCAGTAAATCATCCGTTTGACGAATAAGCCGATGTTAAAGCCGCGAGAATTTTTATAGAAGCTTCGCGTATTTAATCGAGCTTAGATTTGTAATATGTCTATTTTATGGCTCAAATTTTTGTTGCTCGGTGGGTGGTCAGATTGCAATTGTCAAAAAAGATTCTTAAAGAAAAGATCAAACACTACAACACCTCTATTTTGGTTTTTTCAAAAATTGACGCTAAGTAGGTGAAAAATGAGCTCAAACACGACTAAATGCGGTTCGCAGCCCAGTAAATCATTCGTTTGACGGATAATCCGATGTTAAAGCCGCGAGAATGTGTATAGAAGCTTCGCGTACGTGTTTGCCGGAAATTTGGGGAATGTTCCATTGCAATTTACAGATATTTAATCGAACCTAGATTTGTAATATGTCTTTTTTATAGTTTAAATTTTTAGTTTTTTTTTATGGGTTAATGCTATGTTTTTTAACGAAAAGCAGATCTATATTCGGCACGTTAAACTCTTCATACTTATCATATTTTTATTTAAAGGAGGATTTCCTTGCAGACCAGTGTAATTATTATATTTTCTGTTGGTCGACTGGATATCGTCCACCTCTCTATTTTGCATCGAAATATCTATATTTCTTAAATATTTTTCCATAACTTTGTTTCTGCTCGCTTTAAATTAATTAGTGAATTAGTTAGTTAGTTAAAAAGTCTAAATGGGAATTATGAAATGAATAGTGAAGTGGGTGGAGTAGTGAATGTTGGGTTTGGCAAAAGAAGCATGAATATAGGATTAATGCTGCGGAGATAAGTAGTCTGAGAATTGTATAGCCGGAGTGACCCGGTTGGATAAAGTAAAAAATAGTGAGATAAGAGAACGCTGTAGTGTAAAAGAAGATGTGGTTACAAAGATAGATAAAGGAATATGCTTAGATGGTTTGGACACGTAGAAAGGAGGGATGAAGGAAGATTGACGAAACAAATATATAAGGCGAGTGTGAATGGACGGAAGTCGGTAGAGATCGACCGCTCGGCGAACATCGATTTCGATCAGAGCAACATTGTTTTGTCGCGACATTTTGACGTGACGTAAGAGTGCGCCATCTGTGGGTTATTCACGGTACTTGGAGTAAAAAGTAACGTTGCCGCTTTTTACCGACTAACATCGAGTTAAGGTATAGTCATAGTTTTTATAAATGGTATAGTCACCTTTTATGATGAAGTAGACGTAGTTTTTCACACCGACGCCATCGCCGAAGACGATATCGCCGGCGGCGTAGTGTTTCTTCTTGGCGAACATGCAGCATTCCTTCTTGACTACGGCATCCCAATTTTTAAAATACGAAAACTGATTTAATGTGTCTTGGATGCTGGCCCAAGATTTTTCTAGGGTATCCCTAAGTACGACGTCGAAATCCTCTTGCTTGATAATCAGGAATTCGCAATGCGTCGCCGTCGTTATGGTGGCCGCTCTTTCGACGCCGTACAACAAGGCGACGTCGCCGAACATCATGCCCGTATGCAACGTGCCTACCGAATGAGTTACGTATTCATCCAAAATTTTACTGAAGTTCGTTATGGTTACGATACACTCGCCCAACATGATGAAGTACATCGCTGAAACATAAACATTCATGTAATTATTTTCTCCCACTCGTAAATTAGGTACTACACGACGAACGTAGAATTAATCGAAACCCCCTCGTAAATAAAATAATTTTGACGGCACACATTTAAATTGAAACGCGTGTCCACAGCCAAAGAGATTAATTTTTATGGATTACCTGTCGGTAGCTGACCCTGTTTGATGATGATCCGACCAGGCGGAAAATAAGAGAAATACGCCAAGGTGGCCAGTTGTTGCTTAACTTCCAAAGGAAATCGACTGAAACACCTCAAACCGCTGATGTTTCTTATCAATAACATTTTCTCCTCTTCCGTCCGATACTCGTGCGGTTTATTCAAAATGGCTTTCTCTCTTATGGGGAGTAAACTCTTCACCTTCTTCCTTCGCATCAACAACCGTATGTTCCTTTTCACGTTGTCGCTGATCTTCGCATCGCCGGGATCTCCGATCCAAAACAAATTCGCTATCACCAGTCGCACCAGCGCCCGAAATCTTCGAATGATTCTCTTCTTCTTCAGCAGTCTGTCTTCCTTGCTCAAAGATACCGTAGTTTCGCGCCTCATCTTTTATATCTGAAGCCGTCGTCGAAAAATACAAAAAAAATGGATGAAAAAAAATTATCTGTACTTCTTTAAAACATTGATATTCACAAAGGAATCATGCCTTTGCGTCAAGAGATTGACGTTGTTGACGAGTCGAGAACGTGTCATAAGGTCTTAACCTCACTTTAGTCTATTAATTGAGGAGCGAGTTCGGTAATTTAGAACGTTCTAATGCGTCCGTTATAAAAATAAAAATGGTTCAGGATGTGCCTTTTATGTTTAAAATAAAAGAGTGCACGCTGAATTCCGTCTCCCTGATCATTCGACAATTTTTAGTGCAGAATCATATGCCATATATGAAGCTCTCAAATGGACTAAGTATAGTGGAGGACGAAAAACGAAAAACGAAATCATTCAAATACTGCTCTTTCTCTCTCTCTCTCTCTCTCTCTCTCCAAACCAGCAACATTAAAATAATTTTTATCTGGGTTAAAGGCCACTGCCACGTTTTTTTTTATTCTCTAAAGAGTACTCTGCTAGCGGTTTCTCTACTGGCAAATTATGCCCGAGCTCAGCCGTAGAGGGTAGAAGAAAAAAATATGAAAGTGAGCCGAGCCACCGACTTAGACGGTTCAAGCCGGAAACCCCTAGGTCTTATAGGCACTAGCAGAGCCACACGATAAACAACTAAGATTGTGGTGAACCAAATAAATAAAATTATAGCTAAAATATATTGAATACTTTACTCACACAATAAATCGAAGTACACAGTTCAATAGAAACATTATAACACATATAGTCAAAAATTAACAGCTATGGTAAAATTTTCTTGCTAAAACAAACCAAAAATTTAAAATTTACAACTTTATAAAATAACCAGAACAGAATTAAGAGTAACAGACTTTACCAAGTTACGAAAAAAGTAAAACGTATATAAATTAACTCATTAATAACACTAATTCAAACGTTTACATAAAGGCTGATAATTCACTCGTTTTAACCATTTACATAAAGATTTTCACTGCCAAAACAATCGAGTTTATTTAAAAATATTTTTACAATGGTTGTCCTTTAAAATATCAAGATTGTAGGATATTTACAAATAAGTATGAAGAAAATATGTTTTTACTTGGACATAAAGAATTATTGAGAAGGTTATTTTAATCCAAGTTTAGTTTTGGCATATTATCTAATGCAATAAATAGTTTCCAACAATGTACTATATTAATAAACTAAAACACAACGTAATCGTGGTGTCAAAATGAGTCACGGCGTTATATATTTAAAAATAAATCACTGATAACCTTTGGGTATACGAATTCACATGTACTCCTGTGGCCTACTCCTGGGGCCGGTTTGATTATGGGGCGGCACCTGCTAATTAACAATGGCTTCCCTCAAATAAATCCCGCTAGCGGCTATTTAACTCGACACCAAAAATCCAAAAATATCCACAACAAAGGCAAGACAAAATGGTCAAGTTAAAAATCAAATGGTTTTTCTTCAAAATCCAATTAAGATGGCCCAAATACAGCCAGATATGAAAGAAATCCCATAGAGGTTCTGCACACGTGCTAATATCACAACGTCCCAAAAACTCTCACCCACACCTGACTTCGAAGAAGCTACCCAAAAGACTGACACTCCTAGGCCGGAAATCAAGAAATGACACGGAATAAACGTCAACCCACAATCTTCTCAAGTCTGTGCTCCACAATCGCCTCGTCCGCGCTGTTAGCCAGCCCCGTCCACACAGAAATGCAAACCAAACAATCGAATCCTACCCCTACAAGGTATGCAACACTATCTACAACGAATGATATATTTGAGTTACAACACAGTACGGTATGCAACCCTACTTACGAGTAACTAAAGAATACGAAACTATCAGAGAACTGTAGAAGGAAAAAATAGGCACGTACACCACTCAGGCATAGTTGGAAATGAGAAAGTCGAGGAAGCAGCAAAAGATGCCATCTCTCTCCAACAAATAAATAACATATTCACACCCCAATACACAATTAGTGAGTCCAAACAATCAGTGCGAATACGATGGGAGAAACTTTGGGAAGATTTTGTTTCTATTTCCAAAAACCCTTACCTGTCCATCCACCCTCTACCTCCTAAAAACATTCCTCACTTAAACAGTTTCAAGTTATCTAGGCTTTACTCTTCTACCATAACAAGAATGAAACTAAACCATGGAGGTAATCCCTCACACTTAGCCAAAATTGGAGTTAACATATCACCTATCTGCCCTTGCAACAACTCCTCAGAAGCAGACATCAACCACTTAATATTTTCATGTAACCTCCATAACACACACTGGTCGGAATTTTTAAATAAATTAATCCTACAAGGTATCCAATTGCCAACAAATATTGTTATTCTGCTGAGTACGTTCAGAGAAGATATATACATAATAATTATGGAATTTCTGATCAAAGAAAAAATCCCAAATTAAATTCAATCTAATATCACGATAATATATAGATAATAATGATATAAAAGTCTGTGGCAAAAAAACTACGGTTTAATGCCAACCCACCACAAAAAAAAGTAAATTCCCCTAGGATTTAAACCCGAAATTTTTTTTATAAATATGCTTTTGTTATAACGTTTTATTTTTATTTTTGCTTTATTGTGAACAGAAATCGGTGATGTAGCTCTCGATGAGTTTTTGGTTGGAAGTAGGCACATATTTAATTATGTTAAAAGGGAATGCAACAAAAACAAATTTAATAAATATTTTTAATCATGTAGTACTTACGGTATTATTAAGCATCAGATTTATAGTCATCATAATCGGAATCACTGTCGTCGCTATCCTCATTCGGATTGTAAATGATAACAGGATTTACTGCTTCGATGCAGTTTTCACGAACCCACCATTCCTCTATAAAATTTTCACATTTTGTGACAAATTTTTTCTAAATTTTATGAGTAGCAGTATAAAGTGCTCGTTGCCAGGTTTCCAAAACAGCCTTATCACTGTAACCATTAGATCCAATGTGATTTTCATAATAAGTTTTGCTTATTCCCCAAATATACCCAATGGGATTAAAATGGAAATGATAAGGCGAAAGTCTTAGCACACGATGTCCATAACTGAGTATAATTTGATTCACTTTGTAAATTTTTTCTCTTTCGTGCCTTTTAGCTATCGATAATAATTTCGGCTTGAAGCCATACTGTGGACATGAAATATTTTCGTTCGTTAACCATTCTTTTATTTTCTGTACCGTCCAGGAGTTTGTTGGTTGCTTATTTAAAATTTCCGAATGGTACGGAGCATTATCTAATACAATGACAGATGGTTCATGTAACAATAGTAATAGTTTCTCTTTTAACCATTTCACAAATATCTCTATATCCATATCGTCATGATAATCAGCCGATTTTGATTTTGACGAAAACAAAAGATCCGCCTCATCAACAAAACCACATGCATGCACAGTAATGTGTCTTTTTGACATTTTTTTTGCAAAACTTCTATTTTTTAATGTAGGTACTTAACATATCAAAAACATTTTCAACAATTTGTATGCTGTTTTCTAAAGAAAGTCACTTGGTTTCCAATTTCAAAATAGCCTCGGAAATACAAGTAAAAATTTAGTTTACATTACATTACATTTTTGTGGTTGTGTCTTCAGGGCATCAGAATTCCAGTCCGATAGTCCGCTTGCTCTGTTTCATTTAGATCACTTGGATCCATTATCATTATATCAACAATATAAATATGGACTTAGCAACAATTCTCGAATGGGGATCCAATAACTTGGTAGAATTCAATGCAAACAAAACACAAGCATGTCTTTTCTCTAGAAAAGCCGATCTCACTGTGCCTAACATAACTTTGTCAGGAGTAACCATACCACTGAAGTCATCCATATCGATGCTTGGTATAACTATCAGCAATAACCTTTCCTGAGAAAATCACGTGAGGTCCATTGCCAAAAGTGCATCCCAAAAACTTGGTTTTTTGTTTCGTGCCAAGAGCTATTTCACCTCCAGTCAGCTGCTTATGATCTATAAGGCACAGATCCGACCTGTACTGGAATACTGTTCCCATATTTGGAGTGCGGCACCTAAACATATCCTGAAGCTATTGGATTCTGTCCAAAAAAGGGCAATTCGACTCGTCGGTGATGCCTCGCTTACAAACTCGCTCACTTGTCTGGAACACCGTAGAAAAGTTGGCGATTTGTCTCTATTTTATAGATATTTTCATGGGCGATGCTCTTCTGAAATATCAACAATCGTTCCTCTTTTGGCAGTCTCTTCGAGATTAACCCGTCAAGTTCAGTCATCACACCACTTCGAAGTCACTTTGGAGACCTGCAGAACATCACTTTCCAAAGACTCATTCATCCAACGAATTGCGAGGCTTTGGAACTCATTGCCTAGGGAGGTGTTCCCCGAGGCATACAACCTCCAGAAATTTAAGAAGAACACCAACTCCTACCTTCTTTTCCTTGGTTCCCACGATGTTCTCTGAACATTACAGGATATCCCTTTTCGTGGGAACCAGAACATAAAAAAAATGCGGATCCAGGTTTGATACCTGTACACCGCTAGCATCGGACAGTCACACAGAATATGAATGCTGCTCTCTTCCTCCTCGACGCATAGTCGGCAATTTTTCTTAGCCGCCAGCTTAAGTTTGAAGAGGTGCCCCCCTAGTGCGATATGGCCAGTGAGCAGGCCAAGTGTGCTGCTCAGCCTACTCCGGTTCATCGTCCAGAGTGCGCCTGTACTCTTCTGGAGAAGTTTTTTCATCAGCTGTCTTGATGTTCTGCAGCCAGTATTTGCATTCCAAAAAATGTGCGTAAGATCCGTAGCGGAAGTGGAAGGAAGTGGTCTCTGCCTACCCTTACGGGAAAAAGGCGTGACTATATGTACCTATGTATGTATGTATTTTTTAAGGACGGTTCCACAAGATTTGTTATGTTTAAAAACAAATTTTTACTGGGAAATATGCAGATAAAACTGAAAATGACTAAAATATGCATTTTGACTTAAAAATGAGTTAATTATGCTTTAGAATATGCAGTTATGCTAATGCATATTTATCCGTGTGGTTGTAGTTAAGTTGTGGCCACGGGTTGTTAGTTATAACTGAACATTTTGTATAATTCGCGAATGAGCTAATTTCTCAAAGACATACTTAGATATGTCTATAAGAAAATTAAACTTTGACCACTATTGTAGAAAAAGACGAAACAGTAACAAATTGACGGCATTACATTTAATTATATACACTACTTATAACGAAGCCCATTCGCGTTGTTCGTTTCCCTACTCGTGCAGTTCGTCGTAGGCGTGGGCCCCATTACGAGGCCCCCATCCGTATACACCGACTTCTTTTTACCATAATTGCAATCGTGGCTAGAGATATACCACCGCGTTCTTATCTGCTAGCCTGCAACCATACCACTCGCTCGGTTTCATTTGCAACCAATGGCGTAGCAATTACGAATTTTGAGGTGTAAGATACCGTCTTTGCGACCTAACAAAGTGCATTCTGAAAAAGACTCATCCAAAAACCGGCGAAACGACGAATATCTACCTCGCGACGACGTCCTAAGACGATCTCCTTCGGTTTTCGGGGTACCGTGCCACGTCTTTTTTCGTTCTCTAAAGAGTACTCTGCTAGCGGTTTCTCTACTGGCAAATTATGCCCGAGCTCAGCCATAGAGGGTAGAAGAAAAAAATATAAAAGTGAGCTGCGCCACCGACTTAAACGGTATAAGCCGGAAACCCCTAGATCTTATAGGCACTAGCAGAGCTACAAGATAAACAACTATGATTATGGTGAACCAAATAAATAAAATTATAGCAAAAATATAGTGGATACTTTACTCACACAATAGATAATTAAGGTACACAGTTCAATAGCAACATCATAACAAATATAGTCACAATTAACAGCTATGGTAAAATTTTCTTGCTAAAACAAACCAAAAATGTAAAATTTACAACTTTATAAAATAACCAGAACAGAAGTAAGAGTAACAGACTTTACCAAGTTACAACAAAAAGTAAGACATATATAAATTAACTCATTAATAACACTAATTCAAACATTTACATAAAGGCAAAGAAGAAAAGGTAAAACATATATATAAGTTAACTCATTAATAACACTAATTCAAACATTTACGTAAAGGCAAAGTAGATTCACTATTTAACCGTTTACATAAAGATTTTCACTGCCAAAACAATCGAGTTCATTTAAAAATATCTTTACAATGGTTGTCTTTTAAAATATCTAGATTGTAGGATATTTACAAATAAGTAGGAAGAAAATATGTTTTTACTTGGGCATAAAGAATTATTAAGTTATTTTAATCCAAGGTTAGTTTTGGCGTATTATCTAATGCAATAAATAGTTTCCAACAATGTACTATATTAATAAACTAAAACAGAACGTAATAGTGGTGTCAGCATGAGTCACTGCGTTATATATTTAAAAATAAATCACTTATAACCTTTGAGTATACGAATTCACAAAGTACTATATTTATAACTAAAGCAAAACTTACACGTGGTTCGAATGAGACAAGGCGTTATATATTTAAAAATAAATCACTGATAACCTTTGAGTATGCGAATTCACATGTACTCCTGTGGCCTACTCCTGTGGCCTACTCCTGGGCTACTCCTGTGGCTGGTTAGATTATGGGGCGGCACCGGTTAGATAACAATGGCTTCCCTAAAATAAATCCCGATAACGGTTATTTTAACTTGACGCCAGAAATCCAAAACAAATTTCCACAACAAAGGCAAGACAAAATGGTCAAGTTAAAAATCAAATGGTTTTTCTTCAAAATCCAATTAAGATGGCCCAAATACAGCCAGATATGAAAGAAATCCCATAGAGGTTCTGCACACGTGCTAATAACACACCGTCCCCAGCAACTTTTACCGACACCTGGCCTCCAAGACTCTCAAAACACGACTGCTGCTCCTATCCCGGAAATCAAGAAAAATGGCGCGGAATAAACGTCAACCCACAATCTTCTCAAATCTGTGCCTCGTCCGTGCGGATATCCAGTCCCATTCACACAGAAATTGCAAACCAAACGATAATCCTACCCCTACAAGTTATGCAATATTATCTACAACGAATGATATATTAGAATTACAGCATAGTGTACTGTATGCAACAAGGAATACGAAACTCATCTGAGACAATTATAATGAACGGTAGATGGGAAAAAATAGGCACGTGACAACCGGCCTGCCATGTATACCGATTTAAATACTGTGAGCGAATTTATTCTAGAAATAATTAACTGGAACTGGAATTACTAGCCTGGTTAATTCTTGTTAGTAACCATTGCATATCCTCAAAAGAACTGCTCAATAATACTGTATCATCAGCGTAGCGGATGTTATTTAGTGGTACACCATTTACGTAAATTCATTTTCCATTTTCAGACAGAGCTCCGGACCAAACAGATTCAGAGTAGATATTAAACAATAATGGGGAAAGCGCGCAGTCCTGTCTGACTCCTCTCTGAATTTTTACCTCATCTGTTACATGGTTCTCCACCTGAATAGAAGCTCGTTGATTCCAATATAGATTGGCGATAATTCTTGCAACACAAAAATGGCGTAATCAACCCCAGAGAAAGCACTGGCATAGGAAAATATAAAAAAAAGAAATTTTTGACTGTTGAGCTGGTAGGACTCCGGTTTGGATATTGAAGAAAATCAAGTGTTTCATCTTCAGGATTATGAATGATAAAAACAAGATCGTACATATTAAAATGGGACTCTTAAGTGTTAGGTGTAAAGTAATTCAAGTAAAAAAACAATGAGTGTGACATACATATACATATAGTCACGCCTTCTTCCCGTAGTGGTAGGCAGAGACCACTTCCGCTACGGTTCTTACACACATCTTCGTCGGTTGCTGATACTTTTGTCTGGGCCGTTCTTCAGAGCGATTTCGATCTGATCGAGATACGTTCGTCTAAGTCGACCTCATTTACATTCGCATTATAAATCTGTTTCGTGTCACACTATTCCTCAGTTTATCCATCAGTCACTTGTGCTTTACTTTTCAGGCCACTCATCTCCGCAGCATTGATCTTACTTTTTTTGCTTCTTCCGCCAAACCCAAAATTCCCCACTATGCAGGGTGCCATTTATTTGTTTCCCTGCCAACACAATGTCACAGTCATACTTTCCGTCCCTCGTAAACTTTAAACCGAAACGTTACTACTTATTTTAAGTAAACGGTAAACAAAGTCACTCTTACATGGGTTCCTGGGCATACAGGGATGAACGGCAACGAGGTAGCCGATGAACTGGCAAGAAACGGGACCCTGGTGGAACCAAGAAGCCAGTTGGTCGGATTGTCAATTGCCGAAGCAAAACATTTATTGAAAATAATCTTAGAACAAGAACATATTGCTCAGTGGAATGCAAATACTGGCTGCAGAACATCAAAACGAGCTGATGAAAAGACCTCTCCAGAAGAGGGCTGACGCACTCTGGACGATGGACCGGAGTAGTCTGAGCAGCACGCTTGGCCTGCTCACAAGACACATCGCACTAATGGCGCACCTCTTCAAACTTAAGCTGGCGGTCGGAGAGGAGGAGGAGAGCTGTATACACATTCTGTGTCACTGCCAGATGCTAGCGGAGTACAGGTATCAAACATGGGGCCGTATGATTATGGATCCAAGCGATCTAAAAGAGACAGGGCCAACAGAAATCCTAAGGTTTGCCAAAATCAGCGGACTAGAATTCTGATGCCCTGAAGACACAGCGGTAGTCACAGAGGATCAAAAGATCTAGGTGACATAGGTGCCGATACCAAAGGCCCAACCGCAAGATTGTAATGTAATGTAATGTAGGTACTTTTTCTCCTTTAATCAGAACCTCGCAGTTTGCATGCTTTCTTCTCTTTCAAAAACCATTACTCCGGTCTTGCTTATATTCACTTTCATCCCTTTTATTTTTAGGGCATCCCTGTCCAACGCCCTTTTTGATGTTAAACCAGTCTGTGTAAGCTTAAGCTTCAGCGCACCCCATACATAAACAATGTCGAGCACAATTCATTCCTCACTACTTTGTCGTAGACCTTTTCCAAGTATACGAAAGCTCGTTAGAATTTTTGACTTTTAGCCCAGAATTCTAGGACGAGCCTCCTAGAAGTCTGCGAGTCCAAAAAAACTGTTTTCGAACGAGTTGCGTACACTATTTTTTCGGCAACCGTGTAGAATAACAAATCAATGAGACACATTTCTTTATTATATTTCTTTGTAGAACAATAATTTCGAACATTTTAATTCTTATTTGTATTAAATATTGAAATTCGAACAGAAGATAGGTACCAACAGAAAAATTCTAATTCTTATTTATATTAAAATTCGAGCAATTGCTAATATTGAAGGGATTCAATATGTTTGAAATGCTTGTTATATTTAAATGGTAAATTTTCCGTTTCACATTGATTGTTTTCATCTGAAAATCTTTGAATGGTCAGGATTTCTCATGATGTGGCCGAGTTATTTAAGTTTCTTTACCTGATAAAAGATTTATTTTTCTTTCTTCATTCTACGTAGCACCTCTTCGTTGGTTATATGATCCACCCATGTTTCAGAGCGGTCCCATTCTTCGTTAATATTTGTTCCCAAATAGACATACTTGTTAACTCTTTGGATGGGTCTGTTATGTATCAGTAGCTGGCCTTTCATGCGTCTATTTTTAGAGATAACCATGAATTTGGTGTTTTTCGTATTCATCCGCAGTCCATATCTTTCACTTACTTCCGCCACTCTGTTCATTAGTCTTTGAAGTCCCTCTAGATCGTTTGAGATAATAACTGTGTCATCCGCATATCGTATGTTATTAATGCACTCGCCATTTACAATCACCCCGTCGGAGGTATTTTCCAGGGCTTCTCGAAATATGTATTCTGAATATATGTTGAACAGTAATGGCGAAAGTACACGCCCATGTCGAACTCCTCTCTTTATCAGAACTCCATCGGATTCCTCACTTTTTATTCTGAACGAAGAGGTCTGATTCCAATAAAGTTTTGCTATCATTCTTATATCTTGTTTCTCCAGTCGAGTTGATTCAAGAACTTCCATCATCTTATTATGCTGAACCTTATCAAAACCATACCTACCAAGATTTTCATATTTACAATGACAACAACGATGGGATTCTTCCCGGACTGGGCCGGAACAATAAGTTTCCAATTATCGACTCAATTACCGTGTACCATAATTGAATAATTACTGAAAATAAAGTAACTTTCCTGGTATCTACTTTATCGTGGGACCTCGTATACGTAAATTTTTTCATAGTCAAAGATCCATTAAAATTTTATTATAATTTCGTCCGATCGCGAGCCCCCCATTACAAAAGAATGTTTACGAAAAATTACCGAAGACGTACCGTTGCTCTCTCTCTCTCATAGCCGAGATTCGTTTGCGTGCCAAGGTGCACTTAAACGCCACGACGAAGAGGTCCAAATGGCGAGTGGACAACGAGGAATGTATATATTCATTTTGTGGGAAGAGAATCATGCTAATGAAGTTAGTGGGGTGTTTATTAGGTGGGTAGGTAACTTCGAGAAGTATCATTACGCAAAGAAGAATTCGGCATGCCGAGAAAAAAGAAGAATCTTGCGACACGTACGTCCTTATATTTCAGCTTATATATATATTTGTAGCTCGACGAGAGGATCACGAATTTCGTATTGTTTTTACTATATAGGGTGTTTCATTAAGAATGTCCAATCTCTAAAGAATTGTAGATTCTAGACCTCAAAATATGATGGTTCTGCCCAACATGCCTTAAACAAATATTGCTGGTTTTCGTGATACCGGGTGTTAAAAGGCGGTAAACAAAGAAATACCCCCGACGGGGTGATTGTTAATGGCGAGAATAACATACGATATGCGGATGACACAGTAATTACGAGGGCAGTTTGATAAGTCAGTGACTTTTTGAATTTCCCGCCGCAGTTACTCCAAATGCAACAATGCTGCCGTCAACTATAATCTATCAGTGGACTACTTTCTAATTTTGAGCAAGCTACGTCGTGCAGTTGGTGTTTGATAGCTGTTCAAAGCAGACAACCTTGTGAATTTTTACGAAAATGGAAAAAAGTGAATTTCGTGTGCTGATTAAGCATTACTTTTTACGTAAAAAATCCATCACTGAAACTAAGGAAAGACTTGATAAATACTACGGGGACTCGGCACCATCAATTTCAATGGTTAAGAAGTGGTTTACAAAGTTCCGTTGTGGTCGCGTACCAGCACTAGTGACGCCGAACGTCTAGGTTGCCCAAAAGAAGTGATCACGCCGGAAATCGTCGATAAAATCCATGAAATGATATTGGATGATCGGAGAATGAAAGTGCGTGAGTTGGCTCATGCTGTAGGTATCTCAACTGACGGGGTACATCATATTTTACACGAATATTTGGACATGAAAAAACTCTCTGCGAGATGGGTGCCGCGATTGCTCACACTCGACCATAAGCGCAATAGTGTGACCACTTCAAAAGAGTGTTTAGCGATGTTTAGCCGTAATCCGGACGAATTTTTGCGCCGTTTTGTTACTGTGGATGAAACATGGATCCATCACAACACGCCAGAGACCAAGGAACAATCGAAACAGTGGGTTGCTCGGGGTGAACGTGGACCAAAGAAGGCGAAACAGAGTCTGTCAGCCAACAAGGTCATGGCCACAGTTTTTTGGGATGTACGCGGTGTCATTCACATCGATTACCTTAAGAAAGGTAAAACGATCACCGGCGAATATTATTCAAAGCTTTTGAACAGATTCGATGTTGATTTGAAGCAAAAACGGCCGCATTTGGCGAAGAAGAAAGTGCTGTTCCATCAAGACAATGCACGTATGCACACTTGTCTAGTCACGATGGCCAAAATCCACGAATTGGGATACGAACTGCTACCCCATCCGGCATATTCTCCAAATTTAGCCCCCTGCGACTATTTTCTGTTTCCAAACTTAAAAAAATGGCTGGGCGGTAAGAGATTTGAGTCGAATGAAGAAGTCATTACCGAAACAAACGCGTATTTTGAGAGCTTTGAAAAAACCTATTATTTGGAGGGAATAAAAAAATTAGAAAAACGCTGGACTAAATGTATCGAGCTAAAAGGTGATTATGTAGAAAAATAAAATGTTTATTTGCGGAAAAAAATTTGTTTTATTCAAAAAGTCACTGACTTATCAAACCGCCCTCGTAATTTGCTGATTATACAATTTCGGAGGAATTCTCGAAGTGATCAACGTTCAGTGTACGTGTAAAAAAACCGCTGACGGTTTCGTTGAAATTTTGGAAACGTCGTCGAGGAGTCTGGGAAGTGAAGCAGCTCACGAAAAAAAGCGATTTGCCCCAAGAAACACACACACACACACACACAGATCCGATTCTTATGAGAATCGCAATCGAAAGAATTTTTGGGAAATTTCAGAGGGTGGAGAACTAATGCCTCTTAAATTGCTCACTGTCACGCTTTATGGTAATCTAATGGGAGAAAAAATGCCTTTCTGGCCGGGTCACACGCAATAATACAAGAACGTTAATTCGAACGTATTCTTTTCGAAAATGTTACCTTATTTATAGCAATTACAGATCACGACAATTGACATAAACGCAATCTACCTGACAGATAAATGTCACAAAAATGTATGCACAAATGGTGTAATTCTAAATGAACTCTGCATATAATTCTAACCCATTTTTATGCATAATTTTAAAGATCGTCATGTTATTAAGCGATCTGACAGATGAACAATAAGACTATGCAAGTAAATCTTGTTCTAAGACTATGCAAGTAAATCTTGTTATAAAGATTTTTACATTATTCTTCATTTTTCTTTGACCAAAAATATCCGATTCCGCTTATTTCTTGGAAGACATTCCTTGCTTGTAAATACTTTTCTAATGGAGGGTTTTGAAATTTTTGTCAAAACGTAAATCCTTTGCATACGTTCATACATATAGTCGCGTCTGTTTCTCGTAGGGGTAGGCAGAGACCACTTCCTTCCACTTCCGCTACGATTATTACACACATCTTTTGCTTCCTCTACTTTCATCAGTGCTCTCATACAAGTTTGAAATGTGGGTTATCAGAAGGCTTCTAAAAATATCATGGACCATACATACAACCGACGAAGACGATTAGCAGTGACAGTGAACTTATAACGATCATAAAACGCAGGAAAACTGCATATCTTTCGCAACATAAAATATCAATTTCCGAAACTCGTAATGGAAGGAAAACGTGGCGTCGACAGAAAGAAATGCTCATGGCTCAGAAACATAAGACACTGGACGTACACGCTTTATTAAGAGCTGCACAAGATCGAGATGAGTTTGCCACGATTGCCGCCAACATTCACTAAATGGATAAGGTTCTTTAAGAAGAGGAATAGCACATATTTTATTCCTGACTTTATCTGTAAAATACCAAGAAACAAAAAGAACACGGCAACGATGTGGCAAGAAAAGACGTTCTGCGCATGTACGAGTGGTAGGTGATTGTTCGCTATGTGGGGTCATTTTAACTCAATCTCGGTTGCACCTATTGGCGTTCTAGTATTTATTATTATATTTATGTGGTCTAAACAGACGTCATAACGACAATAAATGCCCAAAAAATGCAATATTATTTAAATTTCTGTATTTTTATTTTATTCCTTCTCCCGTACGTAACAAGTTTATCCATTCTCTGTTACAATATAGTTAGGAAACGCTTCAAACTGATGTGACAATAATTGTGTATGATTTACTGACATACCTACCCTGTAATATGCATTCATTTCCATATCATCCACCATAACCATGATATTTTTCGTAATAACCATATCAAATGTAAAGTCCTTTGGGATCCGAGGCGGGAGAGAAAATCATCTCATGGTTAATTTACTGATCAAAAGGGAGACACACAGGGGGCGCTCGCATGCAGAGACGTACTCGCCCTTATTTGCACAGACGTTAAAAAGAAAATGTGCCACACAATAGGGCAAGTTTTTTGAATATTTGACGTATTTGACGTCATTTACTTGATAAAATCAAATAAACAAATTGTAGTATTAAAAATTAAAATTTTTGTAATTTATAAATTAAAATCATTGAATAAAAAATTTTACGGGTTGCACTCTGGGAGTGCCGGCAGAAGTGAAAACTTAAGTATTAACGCGCGTGAAAATATTATTTTTAATCTGAAAAATATTGTCTCCAGATTTCCATAGTTTATGAATAATGCATTATTTTTATTAACGCTTTATTATAAATCATATATTAAACATCAGTACCAGATTTGAATGTTTTCGATTTCTTTCTTCCGCTTTTTGCTTGATCTTCTTTCAATATGGCGCTTTTCTTCCTACCTCGACTTTTTCGTTTTCGGCTACCTCGTTTTCGGTTTTGTCGCTTTTGGCTACGTCGTCTACGGCTTCTGCTTCTATTTTTTCTTCGTCTTCGAGCCTCCATTATCGGCAAACCAAAACCTAATTTAAACCTTCCCCCGTTCTCTTTGATCAAACCAGCTTTCAGTCCAGTTTTTAATGCTTTTTTAACACAAATTGATGCATTTTTTAACGGCTTCTTGCACTGATAAATTATTTGATCTAAAATTTTGTCGGGGGGAGTCATTAAGACACGCTATGGTGTCCATAACATCTGCTAAAAACGACACCTCTCCTTGGACTATTTTAATGCAGCAAAAGCAGAACTTAATCAATAAACTAATGAAAAGCACTTAAATTTTGAATTTAGCTACTAAATTAATTTGTCAAAATGACATAAAAAATGTACTTGAATTTGTCAGTTTGTTGAATAAGGTTGCCAAGTTACCAGTCAAGAAAAGTCGCATTTTATATTGCTCCAATGAAATACATCCGTCTTACGAATTTTCGATCAGGCCACGTGTCCTGACGCGAGTTTAACATTTTTTACCCATTACAAAAAAAGTTCACAGCGTGCCATAAGAAGTTATCACTTCAATAAATACCTAATAACAGTGGGCTCAACTCCACTTTTTGATAGATAGAAGAAGAAGAAGCTATGGCGTCGCCTTTTCTTCTGAACCCTTTGATTTCTTGGAAAATTCAATGATAATAATATACTGTTCTATTTTCACTGCTGAATTATTTGTAATTTGACAGGCACCCCTTTTCTCTTTATTCTCTGAATCCCATATATGTGTCATTTGCTCAGATTCATTGAATGCCAAGTACCTGAGGTATGCGGACGACACCTTGATTATTGCATCTGACGAAGAACAACTAATAAATATAATAAACAAATTAGAGAATATGGTTTAAAAATCATACATACATATATACATAAAGTCACGCCTTTTTCCCATAGGGGTAGGCAGAGACCACTTCCTTCCACTTGCTACAGTTCTTACACACATCTTTTGCTTCCTCTACTTTCATCAGTGCTCTCATACATGCTCTTCGGTTGTTGGTACTCTTGACCTGGCCTTTCTTCAAAACAATGTTGATCTGATCGAGATATGTTCTCCGAGGTCGACCTCTACCGACTTCGATCCATTCACACTCGCCTAATAAATTTGTTTCGTCAATCTTCCTTCATCCATCCTTTCTACGTGTCCAAACCATCTAAGCATTCCTTTATCTATCTTTGTGACCACATCTTCTTTTACACCACAGCGTTTTCTTATCTCACTATTCTTAACTTTATCCAACCGAGTCACTCCGGTTATACTTCTCAGACTACTCATCTCCGCAGCATTATTAATCCATCTATTGATACAGTGACACATTCAATATCAAGTGTACAAAGTCTCGGATCCCGGGCCTCGAAGAGATCAAGATTTATGCACAAAAGATTTGATAGGTCGAGGTGCTTTAGAGGCTGCATAGTCTTCACTACCCGCTCTACAATCTACAATCTGGCAATCAAATGCTGCATAAACCAAAACAACAATAATAATTATGTATGCATACTGCGCATTGTTTAAATGCTGTTATAATAGCTTCATAATTAGGTATTTTAATTGTTTAAAAATCAAAGCATTTATTTTTAAACAACCATCTCTCGCTGACGTCACCGTGGTGACGCAAAAGTTTTTCCCGATACCAAAAATTGCTCAACGCGCCTAAAGAAGTTTTCACTTCAAAAACTGGATCGCCGTTAGAAAGGAACTGAACGACCGTTGGTCTCGATGGTCGAAGGAATACTACTGTTGTGTCGAATCGAGACGGCTCCGGCGTGATGATAGAGGAAACTTACCACTGCACCGATTCGAGACTGCGCATTGCAAGCAAAGGGGGAAAGAAAGCTGAAGACGGATGAGGTGAAGGAGAGCGGGTTCTGCCTGGGGCAAAACAGTTTTAAGAAGTTGGCGTGCAGGGACGAATCGTGAAGGATTTCAAGTAAAATTTAAACAAAGTGTTGCGATCTGTGATCACAACAGTGAACAGTTTCACCCAATTATAGGCCAATAACTTTAATAAACAATTTTGCGAAAATTTTTGAAAAATGTTTAAAGTCCAGACTACTCCATTTTTGTACTAAAAATAATATTCTGTCGGATAACCAATTTGGATTCAGGGAAAACCTCTCTACTGAAACAGCGGTATTTCAATTAACAATCTCGATATTTGATTGTTTTCAAAATCAACAAAAATGCTTGACAGTATTCTTAGACCTGGCTAAGGCTTTTGATACTGTCAATCATGAAATACTTTTCAATCGTCTGGAGTGCAGTGGAATTGGGGGCGTGTCATTGGATATACTGAAAGATTATCTCTCGAAAAGAATGCAGGTAGTTAAAGTGAATACTTCTTTAAGTGATCCATTACCAGTCACCATGGGAGTTCCACAGGGGACAGTTTTGGGCCTTATCCTTTTCTTGTTGTATATAAACAGTATTTTCTCTATTGAACAACTCGATGGCAACTTAATATCTTATGCTGATGACACCGCTGTGTCCTTTGTAGGTAACACCTGGGATGAAACATACGATAAAGCTGAAAAGGGAATGGCATTAATTTCTAGCTGGCTCAGTAATAGTTTACTAAGCCTCAATATCGTAAAAACCAAATTCATGGCATTCTCTCCGACGGCCAAAGATCAACCCACTCTTCAGACTCTACATATCCATAATGTCAACTGTGATGCATCCGCTAATTGTCAATGCCCCTCCGTAACTAAAACTCAATCGATAAAATACCTGGGTGTTATGGTAGATCAATTTCTGCGCTGGAACGAGCATATCACATACACTACAAAAAGACTTCGTAAATTGATTTACAAATTTTACCAACTCAGGAATATTCTGAATAAAAAAACTCTCATGATGATCTATAGCGCACTATCAGAATCCATTATTCGTTACTGTATTATTGCTTGGGGGGAACATTCAAAACTACATTGTGGAATTTGGTCCAAAATACATTACTTAAAATCTTATTGAAGAAAAATAAAAGATTCTCCACCACGAAATTGTACGAAGAAGCAGATGTCTTCAATGTGAAGAAGCTTTATATTTATCATTGTCTCCTGTGGATTATGAACACACCCTTGAATTTTAAAACAATACACCCGCATAACACCCGCCTTAACACAAACCAGAACATTGATGTTCCCTTTGTTAGACTTCGTCATAATCAGAGATTTGTAACATATATTGGACCCAAACTTTATAACCAATTACCCTCTGAATTCAAGAACTAGTCTACATTTTCCATCAAACGAATTGTATCCATATAATGAGAACGATGATGCCTCAACACAAGCTTGCTTAGGTGGCATCTCTTTCTCTATAAACGTGTATCCCCAGCTGCTATATTATGTTTGTAACTAATATTACGTTTAGGCTACTCGATTATATTTATAACGGATTCATTTTCTATTGTGCTCTATTGTGCTCCGTCATATATTAACTGAATAAAATTACATTACATACATACATTACCCTTTGGAACTTATTTAGTCTGCCTGAACGTTGGTGCTCTCTCGGCCTTCAAAAAATTGTTTATACCATTCGAAAACACGCGCACGAGATGGAGCATTCTCACCATAGGCCTCTTTCGACAACTTAAAGCACTCAGTCGGAGTTTTTTTTTAATTTACCGACAAATTTCACGTTGGTCCGTTGCTCATGTTTTTCGTCACACATTGTTATCGGAACGAGAAAAAAACACGTTCGTCTCTAACCTCTATAAAGAAAATGCTACTGCAGCGACAAAAACGTGTTTTCGTACTGAAATAGTGGACACTTTCAGCTATCCAACGCTGCATTCGTTTCCCCCCCCCCCCCCCCCCGCATTTTGCGCGGACAGTCTCGTTATTTAATAGCCGGACCTCGTATTATAATAACTAAATGCAAGAATTTTGCCGCGCTTTTGGGACACCCTTTATGTTAGCCGGAAGTGAGATCAACGTGAAAAAACTATAAACCAACCGAGCAAGGAAGAATTCTTCTCCGAATGGTCGAATATTGTTATCGGTCCGTCCCTGATCTTGTCGTTCCTCAATGTAAATATCGGCAAGGGACAATTTCAAGCTCTTTTAACCACCGACCGACAATTAATGCGTAATTTAGATATGTATCGAGAAGAGGGGGACACGCGGCGCCCCCGCTTCAAGGTCTGTCCTTTTCGGTATTTTAAATGACTATTTTCGTACGCGAAAGAAAAAGCGACATGTGTGCACGAAATTAAAAAAGTAAACTAACCGCGCGATCATCGTACACGTCCGACGGAACGAATCAATTTATCGGTCTCTTTAAATACAATTCCGAACGATTACTATTCTTAAGTGAGAGTTCTGTCTCTATTTTGTTTCGCGTCGTTTTCTTTTTATATTTATCGCGGTAAATTTGCACCGTAAATGGTATTTCAGGGTCGTCGGAAACGAATTTTTATTTATCTGCGTTACCTAGCACCCTAGTTATTTATTTTTTAAAGGAATCTGCCGACCAGACGCCCGGGCATGGCACAAGGCATCACTTCACCCGGGTCACCTAGTAACGACAGCCGATGTGATTTGTTTATCTGTGTTACCTCATCATCATCATCACACAGCTATATGTTCATCCACTGCTGGACATAGCCTCCCGTAAAGATTTCCATCTCCCTCTATCCTGTGCTGCATTTAACCAGTTGGTTTGGATGTGCTTCGGATCATCTGACCGACGAGTCTGCCTCTGCTGCGGAAAGCGTGGTCTCGCGGTCTCCATTCAGTTATTTTTCTAGTCCATCTGCCGTCGCTCTGACTAGGTGACCCGCCCAGTTCCATTTTAAAGTCGATACTCTTGTGATGACATCTGTTACTCCACTTCTCCTTCTCACCTCTGTGTTTGGAACTTTATCTCTCAGGGATAAGCCTAACATTATTCTTTCCATGCTTCTTTGCGCTACTCTTATTTTGTTCGCGGTGTTCTTTGTTAGAGCCAGTGTTTCAGCTCCGTAAGTTAGTACTGGTAAAATGCATTGGTCGAAGACACACGGGAATATCAGATCTTAAGATGTAGCTTAACCAAAGGCTGTCCATGTAAGACCTATTCTTCTGCCAATTTCGCAGGTTTGACTATCCTTTCCCAATCGAATCTCGTAGCCTAAGTATTTGTAGGAGTATACTTGCTCAATGTATAAGTTGTTCACTGTTAGGTTTTCACTGGCAATTAGATTTGTCATGAACTTTGTTTTGCCTATATTGATTTTCAGCCCAGCCTCTCTGGATGCTAGGTTCAGCTCGCTCATCATTTCTTGCGCTTCTTTTATATCATTTGTAATTAATATCAGATCATCGGCGAAGCGTAGGTGACTAAGTTTTTCACCATTAATGTTGATGCCGAGGTTCTCGATGTTTGTGCGTTTGAACATGTACTCTCTCTATTTGGAAGCTAGGAGTATTTTCATGCATGTTACCTAGCAATTCAGATATAGAAACGTGTATTGGTTATTTGGAAGGAAATCGCACCTCTCTATCCAAAATAAACTCCTGTTATATACACATGCAGATATTAAAACCCGTATGGACCTATGGCATACAGATGTGGGGATGCGCTAAACCTAGCAATACAATACAAAGATTTCAAAACAAGGTGCTGAGAGGAATATTAAATGCACCATGGTTATTAGAAATTGTGATCTACACAGGGATCTAGGAGTTCCAACAGTAGCTGAGGAAATCAAAAGATATGACAGGAAGTACGAGACTACACAATCACCACAACATTGAAGTGTTGCAGACTTTGGACAACCGGAATCAACAGAGACGATTAAAAAGAGTGAAGCCCTTTGAATTAATGCTGTAAAATGATTAGTGCATAAGTAGTTATCTCAACAAACAAGTGATTGGCGAGATAAAAGCTAAGAAACACCAATGGGTGATGTCTTAGATTTAGGTCATTAGTTTTTAAGTACCTTAAAGCAAAATTGTTGGTTGGTCATTCTTGACCAGTTACAGTAGTTTCAATGCAGAGAAACAAAAAACCAGCAACAACCGTCGATGTAATTTGTTAAGTTTATAGGGTGTGGAACAACCAAATGAAACAAATTAATTGTTTCAATTATTGTTCAAAACACAGCAATTTTAGAATATGAAAATGACAAATTAAAAAAAAAATCCCTACCCCGGCCCGCACTGCGCTATTAGAAGAGGGAGGGATTATAGAAAGGAAATGATTGTGGACACGCTTTTTGAAAAGTTGCAGGTCATAGTTCTCTGGAAAAACTCATTTTGGCAGCTTGTTCCATTCCGTAGCGGGCTTGTAAAAGAAGGATTCTTTATGGAGATTGGTCCTTGTAGTGTCAATCTTGAGAGTAAATGGGTGAGACTGATCAGCGTGCCGAGTTCTTCGGCCGAGTGTGGCCAGTGGTGGTATGAGAGTTTTTATTTCTCTGGATCATTTGCCATGAAATTATCTGTAGAGTAATGTCTGGTATTTTTACATTGCATTACAATATGGACATAAGGTGTTACGTCTCCCGCCATATCACTGCATTTTCAATCCCATTAAATTGATTTGGAGCAATATTATAATGACCATATTGGCCGTGATATAAATGCAGAAAAAGACTGTTAAAATATGTAGTCCGAAGCACTACTTCAAACCGTTAATTCAGAGATCTGGAAAAACTCTATTGATCATAATGAAAAAGAAATTGACAAATGGTATAATCTTCTTCTTTGTGTGCCATGCTTGTTTTCAAACGTTGGCTATCATCAAGCGTTCAGGCGTTGGCTATCATAGAGTTGACAATTTGTTGGAAAGCTTCTCGATCGGTAGCTACATGAAATAATTCTTCGACTGTTCGACCCGTCCAATGTCTAATATTACAAAGCCAAGTAAGCTGTTTTCTGCCAATCCATCGCTTTCCTTCTATTTTACCCCGGATAATAAATCGGAGCATGTGATATTTATGCCCTCTAATCATATGTCTAAAATATTCGACTTTTCTTATTTTGATGGTGTTTGTCAATTCTCGCTCTTTATGTAGGGATTCTAACACGTGTTCGTCAGTTACGTGTGCTGTCCGCGGAATCTTTAGCATTCGGCGAAAGCACCATAACTCAAACGCTTCCAATTTTTTTAAATGCTTTACTTTTATTGTCCGGGTTTCACATCCATAAAGCAAAACAGACCAAACGTAGCAATTTAATACTCTTAGACGGATGTTCATCGAAAGACTACATGGTACAGAACGCCAACTAGTGAATCTTTTACGTGCCAGTTCTATTCTGGTTGAGATTTCTTCATCGCGTTCAACTCTACAGTCCATCCAATACCATTATACCATACAATGGTATAATAGAGAACGAATATTAGAAAGACAAGAATTTACTCCCATTGTTATTGATATTGACGCTATCAGCGATGTCAGTGACTTTGAGTCAGAATCAGAATAGAGAAATAACTTATCCATTCTGTTTCAGACATTTTGCCGTTGTAGCTTAATTAAACTAATGTAATAAAGCTTAGAAATACTTTTTTTGTAATTTATCAATATCAAAGATAGATTAAGGAGTGCTTAGATGGTTTGGACACGTAAAAAGGATGGATAAAGAAAGATTGCCGAAACACATTTATATGGCGAGTATGAATAGACGGAAGTCGGTAGAGGTTGACCTCGACGAATATATCTCGATCAGATCAACATTGTTTTGAAGAAAGGCCAGGTCAAGTTAGTACCAACAACCGACGAGAATGTATGAGAGCACTAATGAAAGTAGAGGAAGCAAAAGATGTGTGTAAGAACCGTAGCGGAAGTGGAAGGAAGTGGTCTCTGCCTACCCCTATGGGAAAAAGGCGTGACTTTATGTATGTATGTATGTATCAATATTTTGCTTGAAATGAAAAAGCAGCTATTAGGTAACTACCCACGTCAGCCCCTAAATAGCATTCTACCTTCATTGTGAAGCATTTTAACCTGCATTATTTTTATTAATAAAATTATTTTTTTGTTACTGCCTCTGATTAACTCTATGTTGATTCGAATTAAATAAAGCATTAACAAACTAACTTGAATAGTTTTTATTGAAAACCTTTTGTTTAAATAAAATTCTTAAAGTTTTGTTGCAATATTCTAGACTAATTAATGGTAAAGTGTATGTTTATTAAATGATCAACAACACATAACCTTACTATTTGTCCGGCTTATGTCACTCAGCTCTGGACAAAAACTATTGAAAAGTTTGGTGAATCTCGTGCAATAGCCTTGGATATATCTAAAGCCTTTGACCGCGTTTGGCACCAGGCATTGTTAAGTAAATTATCTGCTTACGGTTTCCCAACCAAACTGCGCCAATGGCTCTTGAGCTTCATGCAAGATCGCTCCTTACATGTGGCAGTTGACGGTATTGTTTCTGATGCGTTTAAAACTAATGCCGGGGTCCCCCAGGGTTCCATCCTGTCCCCCACCTTATTTATTTTACACATCAACGACCTCTTGAAAACCACCACGAACCCCATTTACAATTTCACAGACGATAGCACACTTGTCTCAACTTTCACATCCTATCGATCACTTTCGGTGAATGATACAAGTAGACTTAGGCAGGAAAAGGTTGATTCCATCAATAGAGATCTTGAAGCAATCGTCGAGTGGGGAACCAACAATCTTGTTCAGTTCAACGCCCAAAAAACACAAAGTGCCACGTTTTCCAAGAAAGTGAATTCCTCAAATCATCCCATCACAATGTCCGGAAATACCCTTGAACCAAGTCCCTCCATCTCGATTTTGGGAGTCACGGTGTCCAATAATATGTCTTGGCATGACCATGTTGCTAACATCGCAAAGTCGGCAAGCCAGAGGCTAGGTTTTCTGTGGAAAGCTAGAAAGTTTTTTACTCCTGATCAACTGTTGACGACGTACAAGGCTCAAATCCGACCTCTACTGGAGTATTGCTCGCACATTTGGGGTTCAGCACCAAGGCATTCTCTTCGTCTTTTAGATTCCATTCAGAAAAGAGCCATTCGTTTGATAAACACCTCAACTCTCACAGATACCCTTCACCGTCTAGAACATAGAAGAAGAGTTGCAGACCAGTCATTGCTCTACAGATATTTCCATGGCAGATGCTCCAGAGAAATAAAAACTCTTGTACCACCATTGGCCATATTCGGCCGAAGAACTCGGCACGCTGATCAGTCCCACCCATTTACTCTCAAGATTGACACTACAAGGACCAATCTTCATCAAGAATCCTTCTTTAACAGGGCTGCTACGGAATGGAATAAGTTTCCAAAATCAGTTTTTCCAGAGAACTATGACCTGCAACTTTTTAAAAAGCGTGTCCACACTCATTTCCTTTCTATAATCCCTTCCCCTTCTAATAGTCGCAGTGCGGGCCGTCCGCGGCCCACACGATAGGTGGGCCTTTTTGCGACTATTTTCATAAAAAAAAAAACTACTGTCAAAGTCTGGCAACGTTGTTCGAATGTGACCCTTTAGGGTTGTTATTTTTTCGTTGCAGGATGTCATTTCATAATCTTAAATTGACGTTTTTAGTATTTTTTTTAACTGTAATTGAAATAATTATTTTATTCAATGTTGTAGTTTCAAACTGTACGAGTTGTATGACCATCTACGTGATTTGTTTATCTGCGTTGCCTGGCAACGACTGCCGCGTCGATGCATTTATTAGCAATGAAGTACAAAAAAATGTGGATACAGTTTTTTGTTTCATTCGCAGCCTCTTAACGTTATTCAGCGAGATCGATTTATCTGTAACTGCTTACGTTTACACAAAAGAAATCTCAGCTGCATCTCTCTCTGCCGCGACTGGTAATAGTTGGCGTTGATTAAACTAAATTTATGGACGCGTAAAATATAAATCTCTCAATAAAGGAAACGGTTGTTCGAGTCTCTCTCTTTCTCGTTATTTTTATGAAGAATTAATACCCGGCGAATGTGGATTAAAAACGCATAGGAACTCATTAAAATATTTCATAGAAGGCAATTATTAGAACAGCTCTGGCAGCAGCGTATCTTTTGTACCGCGGCTGCGATTCGTCCACACTTCACGAACAACAGCTACACATCTAATTTCAATCCGCCAACGCGAATGGGTTTTGCCAGCGGCGGCGGACAAGTATGCTTTCGTCGTAATCAAATATCGTCAACAAGATAAAAAAAAAACAATAACTGATGACACATTATTAGTACAAACGTATAATATACAGTGTGGAACAGCCAAATGGAATAAATTCGATAACGAATAAATGAGAGCGTGTTGGGAAAAACGCTTGGACACGTCGATTTGTATTTTTAGATGCGCATTTTTTTCATAAAAAAATAATTATATAGGGTGTGTCATGTGACAGTGGCCGATACCAACTTTCTTATTTTAAATACAACCCCCTGTATATTATTTAGTTTTTGGATTCTTCAGAAAATTCTAGACATAATTCATGTACAATGTCTCATACCTATCTTCAACTGTTTCGGAAATATTAAGTGTTTTCAGATGTATTACAAAAATTAACATTAAAAAAAGAAAATTATTTTATTTCCCAAATAATGTAAAAAAAAAACAAAAAAACATTAATTTCAATGTAAGAGATGTTCAAAATATTCGTCGCTTTTTTCCTCTTCGAATAGAAACCACTTCTTTTTGTTCGCTATAAACAGGACCATCAGCACCGGCAAATGAATCAGCGAAAAACGAAATAACTTTCGCGACGTCCCACTAGAAGACTCTTTATAAAATTTGTATGCTAAAACAATACGTTAAAATAATTATTTCGTCATTTAAATGGAACAGCCAAATGGAATAAATTTGATAACGAATAAATGAGAGCGTGTTGGGAAAAACGCTTGGACACGTCGATTTGTATTTTTAGATGAGCATTTTTTTCATAAAAAAATAATTATATAGGGTGTGTCATGTGACAGTGGCCGATACCAACTTTCTTATTTTAAATACAACCCCCTGTATATTATTTAGTTTTTGGATTCTTCAGAAAATTCTAGACATAATTCATGTACAATGTCCCATACCTATCTTTAACTGTTTCGGAAATATTAAGTGTTCTCAGATGTATTACAAAAATTAATATTAAAAAAAGAAAATTATTTTATTTCACAAATAATGTAACAAAAAACATTAATTTCAATGTAAGAGATGTTTAAAATGTTCGCCGCGAACGTCTTGGCAACATGCTAATCTGGTAAGAAATGTCTTCTAACGTTACTCAACATCTCAGGCGTGACTGATCTAATCGCAAGCGTTATTCGTCTTTTTAAGTCAATGTAAGTCGAGTGGTTTAGTTTGGTATATAATACTTTTGACATATCCCCACAAAAAGAAGTATAATGGCGTCAGATCAGGAGATCGTGCTGGCCATTCTATCGATCCACCGATTTGGAAAATTTTGGTTCAGGTACTGCCGGACATTGATTTGGTAATGGGGCGGTGCTCCATGTTGCTGAAAATATAGTATATTGGCAGGACATTGTGGGTTTGCTGGATCAGGATATAAGTTTGTCAAAGTTGGCACGACATTATTTTGGAGCAGTTATAAATATTTATCTCCATTCAAGTTGCCATCAATGAAAAAGGGACCTACGATATGATTTCCAACAATTCCTGCCCAAACATTCAACTTTTTCAGGATATTGCGTATGTTCCTCTCTCATCATGCAGACAGACAATAAGTTGCTAAGGCTATGAGTTTTATACGAAAATAAACAAAACTGTTTTTGTATTTTTTTTATTTCATGTCAGTAAAAAGGAACGCATTAATGGTTTTTGCTTATTTTCTCAATATTAAGAGCTAAATGGGAAATAAGTATTGAGTGTAATGTAGCGAATTTGTGAAATAAAATAATTTTCTTTTTTTAATGTTAATTTTTGTAATACATCTGAAAACACTTAATATTTCCGAAACAGTTGAAGATAGGTATGGGATATTGTACATGAATTATGTCTAGAATTTTCTAAAGAATCCAAAAACTAAATAATATACAGGGAATTGTATTTAAAATAAGAAAGTTGGTATCGGCCACTGTCACATGACACACCCTATATAATTATTTTTTATGAAAAAAATGCGCATCTAAAAATACAAATCGACGTGTCCAAGCGTTTTTCCCAACACGCTCTCATTTATTCGTTATCGAATTTATTCCAATTGGCTGTTCCACACTGTATGTATAGTTAAGAGTACTGAAAAATAGTACTCACTTCGGAGCGCTGTAAAACCTTAGCTATTGACTTAATGAAAAAATGATGCAAATAAAAGTTGTTCCTCCAAAAACGATCTACAAAAATGGTCTGATATCATTTTTTCGTAAAATGATAAAAAAAAGTTATATCGAAAAATATAAATTTTTTTCTCGAATTTCTGAACATTTTCGCTTATAGCTTTTTTATTTATTGTTCTACGACAAAAAATTACTGAACCAAATTTGTAGAGAATTTAATTTGCAACAAAAAATGTTAACAAATTTTTTTTATCAGAAAAATAGTTTAAGAGATATATCGTAAAAACCATTTCAACCCCTATTTTCAAGATGGCGGCCGTGGGACAAAGGTGGCGACCCCAAAAACTTGCTTTTAGCTTTACACTCACCCCCCCTACACATCAAAAAAATAAAATTGCGTCCTCTAAAAAACGCAAGGCCTAAAAAATGTAACATTTCAATGGACTACATGAAAAGTTATTATTCCCTTTATTTAATCATATAGCACACATTTTTTCGAATACGAGGTGCGTCAGAAAATATTAGTTTGCTCGACAGAAGGTAACTCGCTCTATTTTTGAAAATGGACGGTAAAATTGTGCAGAGACAGCATAAAGTATATAAACCACATAATGTAATTTTTAAAAACGGGAGAAGTAAAAACAATTCTACGGTTAATACCAATAAGGATTTAGGGATTTTTTTTTGTTGATGTTACGTCACATCAAATGTTACTTGCTGCATTTCCAGCATTCTCGAATCACTTTATAATTATTTTTTCTTTTTTTATTAAAAAACCGTAATGGATGGGGTAGGGATGAATCAAACGACGATTATTTGGAACCGGAGCAGAAACTCGATAGTGGTGCCCCCTCTCTTCAGAAGTGTCTACTATTTCAGTACGAAAACACGTTTTTGTCGCTATAGAGGTTAGAAACGAACGTGTTTTTTCTCGTGTCGATAACTATGTGTGACAAAAACCACGAGCAATGAATCACTGTGAAGTTTCTCGTTAAATTAAAAAAAAATTCGACTGAGTGCTATAAGTAGTTGAAAGAGGCCTTTGGTGAAAATTCTCTATCTCGTGCGCTGAATGGGGTTCCAGAGGGTGAAACTGTAAACCAATTTAAAAGTTTTGGCAACACCGCGAGAGCGACTTCGTAAAAAACGGCCGGAATTGTGAAAAAACAGGTCGTGATTCTTGCACAACGCACCTGCCCATAACGCGCTGTCCGTGAAGCGTTATTTAGCCGCTAGAAACACTCCAGTGCTCGAACACGCGCCTTACTCGCCTAATTTAGCAGCCTGTGACTTTTTCCCTTTTCCTTTGCCTTAAAAAAAAACCCGGTTCGATTCGATGGAAGAGGTGAAGCGAAAATTGGCGGAGCTCCTAAACGCTCTTAGAAAAGAAGACTTCCAGCATTGCTTTGACCAATAAAAAAAACGAATGGAACGGTGTTTATGTATTTTCATGTTTATTCGCTGACAAAACTATTATAGTTTTCTATAATATTTATATTTTAATCACAATTATAGTATAACGGGTGGCATTGTTTGTGGCCGGGAGAATAAATTTGCACTCTTTATTTTTTTTCATTTGTGTGACATAGAAACATATATCCAGAAAATACAGTTCTTCAATCTTTAAGTCTAGCATTTTTTCACCCCAATCTATTAGCTTATCAAAGTCCGTCACAAAGGTAGTTTTTTTTTTCAATGGCTAGGATCGCAAGGCCAATGATTGTGGACACGCTTTTTCAAAAGTTGCAGGTCATAGTTCTCTGGAAAAACTGATTTTGGAAGCTTGTTCCATTCCGTAGCAGCCCTGTAAAAGAAGGATTCTTGATGGAGATTGGTTCTTGTAGTGTCAATCTTGAGAGTAAATGGGTGAGACTGACCAGCGAGCCGAGTTCTTCGGTCGAATGTGGCCAGTGGTGGTACAAAAGTTTTAATTTCTCTGAAGCATCTGCCATTGAAATATCTGTAGAGTAATATCTGGTCTGCAACTCTTTTTCTATGTTCTAGTGGGTGAAGGGTATCTGTAGAGTTGAGCTGTTTATCAACCGAATGGCCCTTTTCTGAATGGAATCTAGAAGACGAAGAGAACCCCAAATGTGCGAGCAATACTCCAGTAGAGGTCGGATTTGAGCCTTGTACGTCGTCAACAGTTGATCAGGAGTAAAAAACTTTCTAGCTTTCCACAGAAAACCTAGCCTCTGGCTTGCTGATTTTGCGATGTTAGCAACATGGTCATGCCAAGACATATTATTAGACACCGTTACTTCTAAAATCGAGTTAGAGATACTTGATTCAAGGGTATTTCCGGACATCGTGATGGAATGGTAAAACGGCAATTCTGGGAGGCATACTCAGTGAGCATGGAGCACGACCTCTATGGAGGACAAAAGAAAATTTGGAACATGCTTAGAAATCGTAAAAGGCCAGTGAATGAGTACGTTAACACTACAAAAATATCAACGGAACAGTGGGAGTCCCATTTTCGTATGCTGTACAGCGATTCTGGCCAAGAAACAAAACCAGTAATGGAAGAACAAATCAACAATGCAGACGGTAACCCCATAGAGCAGACCCTATGTACAGGAGACATCAACCTAGCAGTGTCAAAACTACAAAATCGAAAGTCACCTGGATTAGATAACATAAACAATGAACTTATAAAATATGGTGGGCCTACGTTGATGGAACAAATCACATTGCTATTCAACAAAATATATAAAAACAAGAAAATTCCAGTACAATGGAAAGAAAGCATTACAATACCATTGTTTAAGAGAGGTGTCAAAACAGATATGAACAACTATAGGGGAATAAGTCTGTTAAGTACAACATCGAAGCTACTGACAAAGATCATAGCCCAACAGGTGGCACAGACTGGAATTAATGAGGAGCAACAAGGGTTTCGACAAAATGGATCCACCATCGACGGGATTTTTATTCTTAGACAGATAGCTGAAAAAGCAATAGAATACAACAATGTTGCTTACATGTGTTTTATTGATCTAAAACAGGCTTTTGATAGAGTCAGACTGAAGGATGTGCTTGCACTGCTCGAGGAAAGAAATTTGGACTCTCATCTTATCGCATTAATTAAAGAATTGAATACCGGAAATTCTACGTATATAAGAGTTGAACAGAAGCTAACAAAAAGGATAGACATATCAACAGGTATAAGACAAGGAGATAGCCTTAGCCCTATTTTGTTCAACATCGTCATGGATAAAATAATCGACGAAGTCAAAACGGTGGGAAAAGGATACAGGATGGGAGATCAGGAGTTTAAAATAATCTGTTATGCTGATGATGCGGTCATTATATCGCAAGACGAGGACAATTTACAGAGAATGCTATTTAAATTCGAGCAAACTGCACAACAGTATAACATGATCATCTCGCAAAAAAAACACAATCTCTTACAATATCGCAAACAATCAAAGCAGCAAGACTATCGGGATTCCTACGAGATTTGTAATGGAGGAACAAGCACATGTCTATAGCGAGCAAAACAAGAATCTATAAGACCTGCGTAAGACCGGTAATGACCTACGCTACTGAAACGAGGGCAGAAACAGCAGCAACAAAGAGAATTTTAAGAGCAGCCGAAATGAGAACCCTAAGGACCATAACAGGATATACTTTACTCGACAGGCAGAGGAGCGAAGACATCAGAGCTACCTGCGGCATTCAAGATGTAGTAAGATGGTCCAGAGTCCGAAAGAGAGCTTGGAGGGATCATGTGGACAGAATGCCTGGAAACCGCCTCGTAAGAGCTGCTAAGCACAACAAGCCTGAAGGTAACAGACCACCAGGACGACCGCCCAAGAGGTGGCACGAGAGCTGGACATCAGAATCCCAGTTGCGGCTGCTATGAGTGCTAATATATGAGGAAAAACAAGACAAATGTCTTAAGAAAAAGAAGAAGAAGAAGAAGAAGTGATGGAATGATTTGAGTAATTCAATTTTTTGGAGAACGTGGCGCTTTGTGTTTTCTGGACGTTGAACTGAACAAGATTGTTGGTTCCCCACTCGACGATTGCTTTGGAAAAATGCTTGACGTTCGACCGTTCGGGTTTATTGGGCTCACATCGTGTAAAATCGACTTGGGATACGTTCGTAAATCCACTAAATATAACCAACTGGGCATTTTTAAATCAAATAAATAATCGATACAACAACGTGCGCTGGATGCTAGGCGCTTTGTAAAACAATTTTTTTTGGTTTCCAACATTACATTATGATTTGACGCCCCCTAAAACTGCCGCCCGGGGCAGGTGCCCTCTAAATTCGGGGCAGTGAAACGACGAACCCTGCAGACGCGTCCCCGCCACTGGCAAACCATTTTCTGTGTGTGTGTGTGTGTGCATGTATATGTGAGTGTGTATCATAATGAACGCCGCACCGTGTATCTACCTGGGACGGCGTTTATACGTAATAGCTTCGGTTGGCACTTCATTTGCTCTATGACAGATTCCTTTTACTAATTCATTTTTTAATTAACTAACCCATTTCTGAGTGACCCGCTGATGTGGTTGTTGATCGTCTGTTGTTTTGTTTGACTGGGACGTAATCACCGCGCACCTCAATGATGGATTTTATGTTTTATGGCTGTAAGCAAATCGTTTTGGGGGCCATTCGAACATTCTTCTCTCTCTTTTTCTCTCTCTCTCTTTTGTCTTTCGAATACTATTAATAATAATGAGTATTCTAATGAATAAACATTTATTTCGCGAGCTCTTATACTCCGGGTAATATCACAAATAAGCGGGAAATTTCTTGACGCGTTCTCTTTGACACTTGTGACAGCATAATTGTACCTCTCGTTTGCTTATTTTATATTCAGCATTTGTGAGATAGCAATTACCGCGTCTAACGGTATGGCTTCCTGGTCCGACTTGAGCTGCGCACGTACAGAACTACATATCTGCCTACCGGCAGATGGCGTTGATGAAACGTCAGAATTTCGAAAGGAAGGTGAACAACGAACAATTCAAATCGTTTTAATAACGAAATAATCGTTCCTATGGTGAAATCCGCAAAAAATAACGTGCTCCCTTAGCCTTCTAGCTTCCCAGAACTTTCACCAATCGAAAAAATGTGGGATATGATCGACAACCCTGTGGTATATAGGCCGATGCGTAAGGGTGCGGTTGAATTGATACCAAATACTTTTAACTGGAATGATTTAATATAAAGTTTTGGCAGGAGGACGATACGGTGTGCATCTAATGATATCTGTTTATCGACTGATGTTTTAGTAGCTCAGCTACGGATACGCTGCCCTACCAGGTCTACCACTATTTTTACCTACGTAGGGTTTTCCATTCGGTCTGCCCGTTACAAAGGCTGCAATGCCATATATTTTTACAGAGCCTACCGACCGAAGGATTACTTATTCCTATCATAAACCAGCAAACAGGACTCGATCTGCTTCACAAATAAATTCTAGGGTTTTTATTGCACCTCCAATTGTACGGTATGTCCGCCTCAAACTGATTTGGTAATCGACCCAACCACCAGACAATCTCGTCAACCAATTCCATGTAAAAATTCCTCAGGATATCCCAAATGATTTAATTTTAAGTAGATACCCATGTCTTAAATAGTTATGGGATGCATAACGACTGACCAACTAATTATTGAATAACTTTATTGTCAAAGTACATGTACCAAGTACATGTGTGTCAAAGGTCAAAGAGGAAGGATAAGAGACAGAACTGGTCAAAATGTTACAATAGGCGAATTTAACTTTGAAAGAGTTTAGAGCTTTAAATTCCTATGCGCCACGCTAAATGCCGATAATGACATACCTACTGGAAGAAATCGAGACTAGAATCTTTAGTGGAAATAGATGCATGTACGCGCTAAACAAAGCCTTTCAAAGCAAGAATATGTCACGAAAATCTAAGGTTCTCCTGTACAGAATGGTAATTAGACCTATCAACTTGTACGGATGTGAAACATGGACACTGGCAAAAGCGAGTGAGTATAAATTAATGTGTTTCGAGCGGAAGATTTAGAGAAGAATCTTTGGTCCACTATTCAACCCGGAGACGCAGAGATATCGCTTGAGAGCTAATCGCGAACTAAATCATCTCTACCAAGACCCGGATATTGTACGTGAGATAAAATCCCGAAGGTTACGTTGGGATGGACATGTACAAATACAGTCAGATGAACGTTTAGTAAAACTAGTGTGGCAAAGCAACCCGCAAACAAGAAGACCCCTCAGAAGACCACGGCTAAGATGGCGCGACAACGTCAAAAGAGACCTTGAAGCTTTGCGATATGAAATAGATACCCAACTAATGACAAACCTTGTTTCGGTGCAACCAAGATTTGGATTACCTAATCAAAAAATTCACTATCTTTGACATTAAACAGTAACTTATTTATGTTTTTTAAGCAGGATTTAGGAGAGAACGGGAATGTATGGATCAGGTTTTTTCCCAGGAGTGCATCGAAAGGAACACCCAAAGGGCAGAATTCTATATTTAGCAGATAGCCAAGCAGCACTAAAAGCTCTAAAGTGATACACTTGTGAGTCTAAACTGACTTGGGACTGTAAACAATCCCTGAGACAACTGGCAGCAAACAACCAGGTCACTCTGATGTGGGTTCCTGGTTACAAGAAAGGAGGCAACGAGGAAGCAAACTGCCTCGCCAAGGAAGTGGCAAATATACAATTTTCCTGTCCTTCTGTGGACTCTCCAAAGCCCACTTGAAAGAAAAGGTTCGACGCTGGGAAACAGATGAAATGAAATCTCACTGGAATAAAATTCCAGGACAAAGACAAGCGAAAAGGCTAGTAAGCCTTTCGCCAAGGAAAGCTAAACAGCTTCTCGAGTTGGACAAGAAAGACTTGAAACTGGAGACGGGACTCCTTACTGGACACTACCCTCTGAGGTATCACCTGAAAAGATGGGCAAAACAGAGTTGCCGCTACTGCGAGAACTTCGCCGAACATTTGCTTTGCGTATGCCAAGCGCTTTTCCGCAAGAGGCTCAAGTTTCTGGAAGGCGCCTACTTAAAGCTCTCCGATATTAAGAACTTTGCTCTCAGGAAATTGATAAACTCTGTACGAAGTCCGGAATCCCGGGCCTCGAATAGATTAAGGGTTATGCTCAAAAGATCTAATAGGTCGAGGTGGTTGAGAGGCTGCATAGCCTTCACGACCCTTCCCACAATCTACAATCTAGATAAAATGCCCTAAACGTCTACTTCCATGTGATTGCGATTACATCATTAATTTTTTTCAGTTTGTATGTGATTTGATTACTCAAAGCTCCTATTTTATGGTTAAATACTTCTATTATTGGGTAAAATTTAGTTAAGGGTAGTGGAAGTTTTGATTGCTCATAAGAACGTCATGAACGTCATGAATTACCGTGTTCATTTATTTGTTTATGAACGTACCTTTTAATGTCAACCAAGATTTATATTAAAAAAAATCATCTTTGACATTTAACAATCATTTACTCATGTTTTTTAAGCAGGATTTAGGAAAGAACGGGGATGTATGAATCAGGTCTTTTCTAAGGAAGCATAATCGAAAAATTCTTGGTCAAAAGTTAAAAGATCTTCTGCACTTTCGTAGACTTTCGTTGTGGTCCACATTGTCTGTGTATGGGGTGAGCGGTAGTTTGATACGAGCACTGAAAAAAATTTACGAGTATTCCATTGCTTGTGTCAGGATAAATGGAGCTTATAAGGACTGGTTTGACATCGAAAAAGGTGTGAGACAGAGATGTGTGGCTTCACCATGGCTGGTTAACTTATACATAGACAATTGTTTAAAAGATTTGAAATAGAGTGCGTATGGATTAAAAATGAATGATTTGATCGTCAAATGCCTTCTTTACGCCGATGATCAAGTCATATTAGCGTCATCTGAAGAGGAGTTGCAGGCGATGGTTAATGTTATGCATCATGCCCTAAAAATCGACGGGATGAAAGTTAAGCTAGGTTTTAGAACGAGAAGAAAGCATTACATACTGTAAAGTGTTAATTGAAGTAGGGTGGAAATAGTAAAAGAGGTTGTATGCTTGGGTTTCCTCAAAATTAAATGATTCTTCTAAATTTTCGGTAATGGTTTAATTACAGTCCAAATTAAATATTTGTAGATTTTATACAGTATAAACAATAAATATTTAGTTTCTTTTTATGCAAGATACATGTGTCTCATTTTTTATAGACACGTCAAAAAATTTTGATTTACGAGGGGGTTTCGATAAATTCTATAAACTGACCAATAATATGTTTTTGTTTCTACTTATTAACGAAATATAACCGCGTATTTTTTGTAAATATTTAATTAATTTCTCGTTTGGCTTAATAAAGCAAGCAATTAATTCCGATTTAACATGGGTACGTCTTGATTTGGATCGTTCGTTAAATCGGCGACCGCGTAGATCAAAAAAAGAACCAAACAAAAAAAAGAAAGAAAAAAATCCAAACGGAGAAAAATCCAAAATGATGTTGCCTATGACAAGACCCATTAAAAATTTTATTTGGGTTCTATAATGAATGGTGGTGAATTTAATTGTTTTTCGGTAATTTATGTCCGTCGGATTTCTTCTTCTTCTCCTTTTTTTCTTGTATATTAGTTTCGCTGCTTACGCTCTCAACGCTGAGCCTCCACCGGCGCGGCGTGTCTCTACCTGCCTCAATTCGGAATACGTTTTTGTACCTCATTACGAATATGGTGATATACTAAAAACGTTAGTTCCACCCGACCTAACAAAAAAATGGGGAATTTTTATCTATTTAGTCTCCCTTCAGCTCGATACATTTTTCGCAGTGATAGCTTCAATATCCGTTTAAAGATAAAATCATCCAGCATCTCAAAAAACGTCGTTAACCTCATCCATTGTTGACAAATCTTTTACCACCGGGTCATTTGGAAGCAAAAAAAAATGACAGTAATTTTATTCCTATGTTAAGAATTATTTTTTACTTTCATTAACTCTAAAAGCGTGTTTTTTAGTTTTTTTAAACTATAATTTATTTTTCGCTTTTTAGTTCGATTTTTTTACTCACTAAAAAAATTATGTATTAAATGGTAAAAGCACAAAAATAATGCATCGGCCGGGAATCTAACCCGGGTCGCCCGCGTGGCAGGCGAGCATTCTACCACTGAACCAACAATGCATTTCGTTACGTGACGATTTCTACTAAATTGCACGAAATACACAGACTAGTTTTTCTATATTTTCTCCGCTTAGTTCCTTTTGTATTTCTGGTTCTTTTCAATCTGCTTTCTCCATCTCTTGTTATATTTGGTCCAAGTATTGTTCTCGATATTTTTCTTTCTAGTATCTTTAGGTCTTCTTTTTTCTTTTTGATTATAGTAGTTGCTTCTAGGGCGTAAGAAATGACTGGTCTGATCAAAGTCTTATTAATTTGTATCTTTGTTGATTTGCTGATTGATTTAAATTTTAATGGATTTCTATTTATGCTAAAATTTGATTTCCTTTTATTATTTTTTCTTTTATATTGTTTGTCCTATCGATGTTCCTAAGCGGTTGAAAATTGATACAATTTCTTACTTATAATTCTCGTATGAGACCTGAAAACCAAAAGATCTGTAGGTATAGACGAAGTTCCCACATCACTCCTGAAGAAATGTGTGCACGAACTAGCACCGTATCTAGCTGATTTAATAAACTACTCAGTTGAAGTAGAAATATTTCCAGACTTAATGAAAATCTCAAAATGTACACCGATCTTTAAAAAAGGCGATCTGACACTAGTAGAATCTAGATCTATCTGTGTCTCGGATCTAATTTCTAAAATTATGGAGAAAGCAATGTACAGAAATTGTTAAGAAAATTATCTGCTTACTGTCTCCCAACCAAACTGCGCCAATCACTCAAGATCTTCATGCAAGATCGCTCCTAACATGTGGCAGTTGACAATATTTGTTCTAATGCGTTAAAAACCAATGCCGGGGTCCCCCAGGGTTCCATCCTGTCCCCCACCCTATTTCTTTTACACATCAACGACCTCTTGAAAACCACCACGAACCCCATTTACAGTTTCGCAGACGACAGCACACTTGTCTCAACTTTCACATCCTATCGATCACTTTCGGTGAATGATACAAATAGACTAAGGCAGAAAAAGTTTGACTCCATCAATAGAGATCTTGAAGCAATCTTCAAGTGGAGTTCAAGTGTTCAGTTCAACGCCCTGAAAATACAAAGCGCCACATTTTCCAAGAAAGTAATTTCCTCAAATCATTCCATCACAATGTCCGGAAATACCCTTAAATCAAGTCCCTCCATCTCGATTTTGGTAGTCACGGTGTCTAATAATATGTCTTGGCATGACCATGTTGCTAACATCGCAAAGTCAGCAAGCCAGAGGCTAGGTTTTCTGTGGAAAGCAAGATCAACTGTTGACGACGTACAAGGCTCAAATCCGACCTCTGCTGGAGTATTGCTCGCACATTTGGGGTTCAGCACCAAGGCATTCTCTTCGTCTTCTAGATTCCATTCAGAAAAGGACCATTCGGTTGATAAACAGCTCAACTCTCATAGATACCTTTCACCCACTAGAACATAGAAGAAGAGTTGCAGACCAGACATTACTCTACAGATATTTCCATGGCAGATGCTCCAGAGAAATAACAAACTCTTATACCACCACTGGCCACATTTGGCCGAAGAACTCGGTACGCTGATCAGTCTTACTCATTTAATCTCAAGATTGACACTACAAGGACCAATCTCCATTAAGAATCCTTATATACAGGGCGGCTACGGAATGGAACAAGCTTCCAAAATCAGTTTTTCCAGAGAACTATGACCTGAAACTTTTCAAAAAGCGGGTTCACAATCATCTTTTTTCTATAATCACTCCCCCTTCTAATAGTCGCAGTGCGGGCCGTCCGCGGCCCACACGATAGGTCTACCCTTCTTGCGACTATTTTCAGTAAAAAAACCATAAAGCTGATCAATTTCTTTCACCACATCAACATGGGTTTCGAGCGGGTCTGCTGACCGAAACTGCAGCAGCTAATTTAATACAAAATATTCACGAATTAATAACTCAAAAACTGATAGAGTTACATAAATTAAACGAGAGTACCTTTTTTGTTCGAAATTGAACCGCTTTTTAGATTTTCTAGTCATTTTAGCCATAACTCATTAGTCAAAAGAGATATGTTGTAATTTACCTAAGTAACAGGGTGTAACTAACGCCCTGTATGAATAGTGCTAAATTCAGCATAAAATTCGTAATTTTCATGCCAAAAAACATAAAGTTGCCAATTTTCAAGACGATGCTGCTTAAAATCACAAAATTGTAAAGAAATTTCAAATTAAAATTCCAACTTTAGATACCCCGTATCTCGTAAACCTGCAACATTTTTATAAGACATATTAAGCTCAATCGCCATATTTTGGTGTGAATTATCTCTGGTTCAGAGATTGCTTATTCTTAATGAATCACCCTGTATACTACATTTTGGACGACAATTTTTCAATAAAAATCCCAAATAAGATTGTTCCCTTTAGCTCTACCTTCCATATTATAATTAAAATAATAAATAACGTAATAGAAGTGGGCTGTCAGCTCGAGTCCACTTTTTGTCAGACAGATAGAAGAAGAAGATTGGTCAGGAGACGCGAAACCATAAGTTTGCCTCTTAGCAAATTTCGCTCAACGCTCCTAAAGAAGTTTTCACTTCAAAAATCAAGAATTAAGACGGTTAACCAGAAAACAAACTGTTTGTTATCTGCGTATTCGAGTTAATGATGAAGATCTCGCGCTCGAGGTGTGTGTGCGTATTTTAAGTCTTATATAGCCGGTAGCTCGAAGTCCTACAGCGTCGGTTGGGGGCCCCGCTGCGACAGTAGGAGCCCCCCGCTGATGCGACACCGCGCATCGATCGCGCCCCCGGGCCATTCTCGTTTCCTCTCCACCCCCGCGTGACCCCACTTTTCCGCCTCCTGCGCTCACTCTCTGTCCCTCTCTCTTTCTCTTTCTCTCTCGTTCATCTCGCACTAAGAGAATTTCCCGGTTTCGCCAATTTGGGACGTTTACTGGATTTCCACCGCAAATTACGCTCCGGAATTGATTATAGTGATACACACCCCGCCCGATCCGACTCTCCGCAGGATTCCCTCGGGATGCGGGGGGCTACAGCTCGAAAACCAACTCGAGATGGTTTTTTCCTTTTTAAAATTTGTCTTAGATAGTAGACATTTGTGATTTTCAGACTGCAATTTGTCGAAAACAACAAAAAGTTTCACTATATAACTCCAGGTTAAACTACCTACACTACTCACATTACGAGGGTAGGTCGTAGTTAAATATGATGAATAGTTGAGAGTCGATAAAAAATAGCCCGAATGACTTCATATTTTTCTTTATTATACCCAGGCTATTATTGAGCTATGGATTGGACAGAATCGAGTGGAAAGAACAGAGAAGATAGTATATCTATGACAACTACTAAGCGACGACTGGGATCATTCAAAAGAGATAAAAAGAAGAATTGAGATTGCGAGAAACACCTTTATACGCATGAAAAAATACTCTGCGAAATGAGAAGAGAGAATGAGAATGGTCCGCTGTTACGTGTTTTCTGTTCTTCTGTATGGAGTTGAGTCGTGGACACTTACAGAGAACACCATGAAAAAACTTGAGCCCTTCGAACTATGGACGTGCAGAAGAATGTTAAGAATAAGTTGGATTGACCATGTCACCAATGTCGAAGTAATGAAAAGAATGGGAACGCGGACCAGGCAGAAGACGCATTTCTTGGTTAAAAAACTTGAGGCAGTGGTTTGGCCAATCAACATCAGGACTGTTCAGAGCGGCTGTCAACAAGGTGAAAATTGTCAACATGAACGCCAACATTCGTTATACGAGTACGGCACTATGAGAAGAAGATTATTGATAACGAATACTCTTCAGGAATTTTATGGACTACAAAAGCAATTTCGTCATGTCAGTGCTTTCGTAATTGATTCGGAAGCAAAGATGTCGTCGTTATTCGAAATGTGCCTACTTCTTTTTCTTCCTTTTTGTAAGGCATCTTATATATGCGGACTTTGCTTTCAATGGACATGTGATTGTTTCGCCACATTATATAACTAAGGAATCCTGATATTAAAGCTGCTTCGGTTGTTTAAGCCTTTACTTCTTCTTAGAGGTCTCTCCTGCTGGTGATGTTGACGCCGAGATATTTGAAACTCATAACCTGTTCTGCTGGTTTATTGTATATAGCCAATTTACATCTTCTGGGCTCTTTTGAGATGGTTAGCACTTTTGATTTTGCTACCGATATCTCCATGTTGTATTTGTGCCTACAGTTTTCACTTTATTTTAGTTGTATTACTGTTTTTTATAATTTGTTTCACTCAATGCCAGGTAAAGGTGGACGTAGAAACTAGCGAATTTTTTTAGGGTATCCCAGGAACTGAAGCAGGGAGATGGGCTTGTCCCAACTCTCTTTAATTTGGCATTGAAAAGCGTCATAAGGAAGGCCAGCGTAAGCGTAACCTCAACGATAATAAATAGATCAAATCAAATTATCGCCTATGCAGATTTATTTTCCTGCCAATACCCTTCGCTCAATGTCACTGTCATACTTTTCATCTCTGGTAAATTTTGAACCCAGGTATACAAACTCATTTACTTGTTCCACTTTTCCTACCTTATTAAGAACTTCACAGTTTGTCATGCTTTCTTCTCTTTTAAAAACCATTACTTTAGTTTTGCTTGCATTTATTTTCATCCCTTTGATTTGCAGGGCATCATGCATAACATTAACCATCGCCTGCATTTCCTCTTCAGATGACGCTAATATGACTTGATCATCGGCGTAAAGAAGGCATTTGACGATCAAATCATTCATTTTCAACCTATGTATAAGTTAAACGGATATGGCGTAGCCACACATCCCTGTCTCCCACTTTTTTCGATGTTAAACCAGTCCGTGTAAACTCCTTAAGGGTTTTTGCTTATTTTCTCAATATTAAAAGCTAAATGGGAAATAAGTATTGAGTGTAATGTAGCGAATTAGTGAAATAAAATAATTTTCTTTTTTTAATGTTAATTTTTGTAATATATCTGAAAACACTTAATATTTCCGAAACAGTTGAAGATAGGTATGGGACATTATACATGTATTATGTCTAGAATTTTTTGAAGAATCCAAAAAATAAATAATATACAGGGGGTTGTATTTAAAATAAGAAAGTTGGTATCGGCCACTGTCACATGACACATCCTATGTAATTATTTTTTTATGAAAAAAATGCGCATCTAAAAATACAAATCGACTGGTGTCCAAGCGTTTTTCCCAACACGCTCTCATTTATTCGTTATCAAATTTATTCCATTTGGCTGTTCCACACTGTAGACAATGTCGACAATTAAAGTCAAGTTTTTTTTTAAATGGCTTTTTATGTAGGTATTTTTCAAAAAATATATATCATAAGACTTTAAAAAGTTCACAAAACAAGTCAAAAATGGTTTTTTTGTAATAAATAAAAAACAATTGAAAGAGTACCTAATATTTTTTAAATTTTTTTGCAATTAAATATCAGTGGTCTGGGTGCGACCCGAGAGGTCCACACGACTAACTTCCCAGTGGAAAGAATGAAAAAATACCATATCTTTTGTTGTTATAATTATCAATATTATTAAAATGATTATAAATAACGATTTCAAATTGTTTGTAACAAATTATAATTGTCATTAACAGTATTCTGTTTATCAGTCAACCGTATTCTTTCAAACTTTTTCTTATCATTTCATAAGCGGGAGCCATTTTCAATTGGTTATAACAATTGAAATTTTTTTTAATTATTACGATTAATAGGTAATCATTTGATAATAACAATATTTAATTGTTATAAACAATACTTAATTATTACTAAAAATAATTTTTCACTTTTATAGCGTCTTCAATGCTATTCTTTCAATACTAACACAAAATTAAAATTCTCCAATTCCTATTTTTGCTTTCTAAAACTATCTCTTTTTATGAAATATTGTCATCATATTTTTCATACAAATATTTTTAACATGCAATAATCATATTCAAAAGATCTTAAAATTCTGTATTAAAAATAGTATAATTTATAAATTGCAAAATTCAGGTACTTTACAATTTTTTTGAGTTTTTTTATTCTCCATAAGAAACAGCTTGACCGATTTTGCTGAAAATCTAATCAGTTCTAAGTTGCATAATTATGCGTCGAATGCAATTGGTACCACGACAATATCATTTTTTGTTCTCGAGATAACCGAGACGAAAAATAATTCCGAAAGTTTACTATTACTTTCAGTTTTTTGATTCTCCATAAAAAACAGCTCGACCGATTTTGCTCTAATTAGTTCTAAGTTTCGTAATTATGCGTGGAATGCCATTGGTCATAATTCCAAACGCGCGCGCGCGCTCACACACACACACACACACACACACACACACACACACACACACACACACACACACACACACACACACACACACACACACACACACACACACACACACACACACACACACACACACACACACACACACACACACACACACACACACACACACACACACACACACACACACACACACACACACACACACACACACACACACACACACACACACACACACACACACACACACACACACACACACACACACACACACACACACACACACACACACACACACACACACACACACACACACACACACACACACACACACACACACACACACACACACACACACACACACACACACACACACACACACACACACACACACACACACACACACACACACACACACACACACACACACACACACACACACACACACACACACACACACACACACACACACACACACACACACACACACACACACACACACACACACACACACACACACACACACACACACACACACACACACACACACACACACACAGACGTCCACTTAAAAATCCACCATTTAAAATTTAAAAAAATAATGGTTAAAGAATTTTAATTTCTCGGTGTTTTCCTTTAAATATATGGTGTACCCCATTTTATTTATTTTTAACTTCCTAATGAAGACAATACGACAATATATACGATAACTCATTCACGAATACCCAAAAATATCCAAATTGGGGTGAAAAAAAATTTAGATCCCGAGACGTGCCAGAAAAAAGTAATTTTAGTCATAAACCATCATTACCGACAGAATTAGGTTAGATTAACCCCGTAGAAAAAACGTTCTCGGAACATCAATGGCAATACGTCAATGTCAGAAAATAATTGGCCAATTTGCCTTTGTTACTTTTGTAAAGCTCGACCGTTGAATCGGTCGCAATTACCCAATTATTGTGATTGATGGAATTATTTTTGAAGCATCCTCGTATTTACTATCACGGCCGGACGGTGCCTTACACAGGTACGGAATTTTATCTAAAATGTATCAACCCACCAATTGTATTCGATTAATAGTCAGTTGCAAATAAATCACTTTGTTGTCAATTGTTGTTGATATGTCAAAGAAAAATAAATACCCACAGAGGCATGAAAATTTTATCATTCCATTATGTAGAGCAGGGGTCTCCAAACTATGGCCCGAGGGCCACATCCGGCCCGCGGAGAGCTAGCATACTTGAAAACTCCTTTTAGAGAACATATTTTTTATAGCAAATTAAATTTAGTTTACTGAAGTATTCTAATGTTATGTTGAATAATTATTAATATGACATCTACATTGATATGGTCATAGGCTAACTACTCATAACATTGTTGTAGGCTTATTGTTATTGTTTTTGTGATAAGTTGGATAAAGAAACGCAGAATTGTAACGAGTAAAGACATGTATAATATGCAGAAAATTTAACTTCGGTATATAATAACTAACAAATTATTGAAATGAATCCAACTAACATTTTATACATTTTAAATAAAAACATAACTTATGACAAGCATAATGACATATGAAATACTAATGAGATTTATGTAATTGAGATTTTCCACTGACAATAGTTTGTAGTTGTGGACTAATTTTACTTGTACCAATTATTAAAAGAGATTTAAGATGCTCATCAGTTAATTTAGATCTGTAAACATTTTTTGTGTAGTTCATTTTGGAGAAGGTCTTCTCACACAAATAAGTAGTACCAAAAACAGAAAACAGCCCACGAGCAATTTTATGCAAATTATCAAATTGTGTAAGTGGAAGACTCTTATAAAATTCCAACAAAGATGAGTTTTGATATTTGTTCTTAATTATATCACTGCACTGTAGATCAATCATTTCCATTTAAAGTTCCGGGGCTAGGGTTTCAATGTCAGTATCAAAAGGATTCTGAAAAATCTTAATTTGATTCGCAATGGCATCAAAGTCCGAGAAACGAGTATCAAAATTTATTTTCAAAGCACCCAAAGTTTCGATTGCAAAATCGATAGGAAACTCAGTCTCAGTGATGTGGCTGAATATTTCACATGTTTTAAAATGTGAAAAACATTTACTTCGTAGTTGTGATTGAAACAGTATCAATTAGAAATTACAGATAATGACAGGAAAATTAATAATATGCAGTGTTGCCGTTTTGCGGACTTTAGTCCGATTTGTAGCCTTTTTTAAACGTTGCGTACTTTTTCGGACTTTTTTTTTCATCAGAGGACTATTTCACTTTTTACCACCGGCAACAATGATAATATGGTTTTGGGGCCCTCGAAACTTACTGGAGTAATCAGTATGGCCCTAAGGCTGGAGAGTTTGGAGACCCCTGATGTAGAGTGTTTATTTTTATAAAAAGGTTGGCAATTAAAAAGTCAGCCACCTGCGTTTCAATTACCTCGTGACAAAACACGACGTTTCATTTTTTTTTGCACCTTATATATTTTCTTTTTTTGATAAAAATTACCGATTAAAAATCCCATGGGAAAATCCAAGAAAGCGAAACCACTAGATTTGTTATTGTGCGAAAAAAAATTAGCATTTTGTGAGCACTGCGGGCGAAACTCCAGTGTGTTTTGCGAAAGAAAACAACCAGTGATTTCGATTTGAAAATGTTTCTAGCGAGTACCGAAGGTACTAAGGACAATCCGTCGGTTGTTGTTGGGCAGATTGCAGCTCCCACCCGGGGGCACACGCAAACAACAAGACGACTAAAATCCATCTACAATAACAGCCCATGCCCATGGGACAATCACGAATACCTCAGAACACCCTCACTTATTTTTTAAGGCGCATTCTTACACGCTAACTACCAAACGACTAATTTTAGGGTATAACTGCTATAGTACCTCAGAGACGGCTCGGTTCACAGCAGCTGCAAGGAAGTACTTTCCACGATAATCCACGTTGAAAATTTCTATTACTCAGATATAATGCCCTAAACGTCTACTTCCATGTGATTTTCATTCTATAATTAACTTTTTTTAAATTTTGTACGTGATTTGATTACTCAAAGCTCCCATTTTATGTATAAATAATTGTATTATTGGTAAAATTTAGTTTGGGACAGTGAGAGTTTCGATTGCTCAAAAGAACGCGTCTCAATTGACACTTGTCATTAATTACCACGTACATTTTTGTTTAACGAACGTACACTTTTTGATGTCAACGTCGTTTCAGTGCAACCAAGATTTAGATTAATCAAAAGAACGCGTCTTATTTGACACTTGTCATTAATTTCCGCGTTCATTTATTTGTTTACGAACGTACTGTTTATTGTCAACGTCGTTTCAGTGCAACCATGATTTAGTTTATTCAAAAAACCATCTTTGACAAGGTTCGGACACGTAGAGCGGATGGATAAAAGAAGTTTGACGAAGAAAGGCCAGATAAAGAGTACCAGCAACCGAAGAGCATGTATGAAAGCGCTGATGAAAGTAGAAGAAGCGAAAGAAGTGTGTAAGAACCGTAGCAAGTGGAAGAAAGTGGTCTCTGTCTAAACTTACAGGAAAAAGACGTGACTATATGTCTTTCTCCCTTAACCAGAACTTCACAGTTTGTCATGCTTTCTTCTCTTTCAAAAACCATTACTTTTGTTTTGCTTACATTTATTTTCATCCCTTTGATTTTCAGGGCATCATGCATAACATTAACCATCGACTGCAACTCCTCTTCAGATGACGCTAATATGACTTGATCATCGGCGTATCAAATCTTTCATTTTCAACCTATGTATAAGTTAAACAGCCATGGCGAAGCCACACATCCCTGTCTCCCACTTTTTTCGATGTTAAACCAGTCCGTGTAAACTCCTTTGATGCTGACACAAGCAGTGGAATCCTCTTAAAGTGATTCCAGTGCTCGTATTAAACTACCGCTCACCCCATACTTGGATAATGTCGATCACAAATCACTCCTCACCACTCTGTCATAGGCCTTTTTCAAGTCTATAAAAGCGCAATAGACCTTTTGACTTCTAGCCAAGAATTTTTCGACTACACCTCGTAATGAAAAGACCTGATGCATACATCTTCTTCCTCTTCTAAATCCTGCTTGCACATACCATGTCATCTTCTCAGTTTCATTCGTCACTCTTTTTTGCTTTACTATTAATTACTGCGTTTATTTTTTGTTTTGTTTACGAACGTACTTTTGAATGTCAATGTTGTTTTAACGCAAAAAATATTTCGATTAAAAAAAAACGTACCTTACTTTGGATTACTATTTATTTTTTTATTTTTTCGTTCACATTTGATACGGCACCTCGAAAGTATGAATAAATCAAATGAACGCACCGTATTTGACACTTTCCATTAAATTTTTGAGGGATTGTGCGTTCTTTTAACACAAATTTCGATTAATCAATGGAACGCTCTTGTGTGACACTTTAATTTAACGTTGATCTGGATTACTTGGTTCGTTTAAGAGTTCGAGATCTCTTGAAATTTGAGTTTTTTAATAGCCTTATTGAATTGGATACGCTTTTCTTTCATTTGACATTAATAATTAATGTTTCAAAACGCTTTTAATAAGGTGCCTCGAAAGTGTGAATTACTCAAGAGAACATACGTTATTTGACACTTGCGATTGACTCGTGACCATTAATCAAAAAAACGTACCTTATTTGACACTTACCATTAATTTGTTAAAGTTGTTTTATTCAAGTTGTGCATACTGTCTCGAAAGTTTGAATTCATCAAAAGAACGCATCTTCTTTGACACTTTCCGTGCATTTCTTGATAAAAATCCACAGTATACGAGGACGGTTTGATAAGTCAGTGACTTTTTGAATAAAACAAAAATTTTTCCGCAAATAAACATTTTATTTTTTTACATAATCATCTTTTAGCTCGATACATTTAGTCCAGCGTTTTTCTAATTTTTTTATTCCCTCCAAATAATAGGTTTTTTCAAAGCTCTCAAAATACGCGTTTGTTTCGGTAATGACTTCTTCATTCGACTCAAATCTCTTACCGCCCAGCCATTTCTTTAGGTTTGGAAACAGAAAATAGTCGCAGGGGGCTAAATCTGGAGAATATGCTGGATGGGGTAGCAGTTCGTATCCCAATTCGTGGATTTTGGCCATCGTGACTAGACAAGTGTGCACACGTGCATTGTCTTGATGGAACAGCACTTTCTTCTTCTTAGCCAAATGCGGCCGTTTTTGCTTCAAATCAACGTCGAATCTGTTCAAAAGCTTTGAATAATATTCGCCGGTGATCGTTTTACCTTTCTTGAGGTAATCGATGAGAATGACACCGCGTACATCCCAAAAAACTGTGGCCATGACCTTGTTGGCTGACAGACTCTGTTTCGCCTTCTTTGGTCCACGTTCACCCCGAGCAACCCACTGTTTCGATTGTTCCTTGGTCTCTAGCGTGTTGTGATGTATCCATGTTTCATCAACAGTAACAAAACGGCGCAAAAATTCGTCCGGATTACGGCTGAACATCGCTAAACACTCTTTTGAAGTGGTCACACGATTGCGCTTATGGTCGAGTGTGAGCAATCGCGGCACCCATCTCGCAGAGAGTTTTTTCATGTCCAAATATTCGTGTAAAATATGATGTACCCGTTCAGTTGAGATACACCTACACGCACTTTCATTCTCCGATCATCCAAAATCATTTCATGGATTTTATCGACGATTTCCGACGTGATCACTTCTTTTGGGCGACCTGGACGTTCGGCGTCACTAGTGCTGGTACGACCACAACGGAACTCTGTAAACCGCTTCTTAACCATTGAAATTGATGGTGCCGAGTCCCCGTAGTATTTATCAAGTCTTTCCTTAGTTTCAGTGATGGATTTTTTACGTAAAAAGTAATGCTTAATCAGCACACGAAATTCACTCTTTTCCATTTTCGTAAAAATTCACGAGGTTGTCTGCTTTGAACGGCTATCAAACACCAACTGCACGACGTAGCTTGCTCAAAATTAGAAAGTTGCCCACTGATAGATTATAGTTGACGGCAGCAGCACTGTTGCATTTGGAGTAACTGCGCGGGAAATTCAAAAAGTCACTGACTTATCAAACTGCCCTCGTAGTTTTAAATGACAGCGACTTTTTCCTATTATGCGATAAAAACCGGAGGGATGTTTAGCTAATTTTCGAGTTGGTTGTTACAGTGGATAATAATCGCGTTACGGTATTACGATCCAAAGTGCGGAGCGTGTCTATTTTTACCTTTCACGAAAACATAAACAATTCTCAAGGACTTTGGACGCTTCGTTCGGGGATTTTTAACGAAGGACACGTGTCAGTAGCTTTTTCGCTTTTTTAACGTCGAGATGGCACACGTGACTATTGATGGATACATGGTAACTGTTGATATGGATTACGTGGTTCGTTTATTAGTCGAGATCTCTTGAAATTCGAGCTTTTTAATAAAGCCGTATAGTCCCATCGACCACTGGCGTACGGGAAAAATTACAGAAGGGGTAAAAAACTAAACTCCCGGGCAAAATTAACGTAAAATTATACAATGAATGAGCTTTTTTCCTCAAGTACGAAAAATTCCTCACTAGTGGTACAGTACGGACAAATATTAACTAATTTCCATTTGCGTACATGTAAAAGTACCTATCGGAAAAATATTTTTGACGGAAGACGACGTTCCGGGAGCAAAATTAAAACTCGCAAATGTCAAGGACAATAATGTAGCAACATTAAAACGTTGGCTTGCTTGTCGCAATTTGAAAATTTCAGGCAGAAAAAATGAATTAATTGACAGGTTAGTAAACAGCGTCTAGTTATTATGTAGCGGTACTTCAGAACTCTGATAACAGATTGTTCAAAATAAAAAGAAATTTAAAATTTATTTCAAACTGAAATACGATTCGAAAATACTTGGTAATTAAATATCACAAATTGAAATGTTTTAGTAACAAACGGGGGTTAAATTTTTTTCTAATTCATGTTTATTTACTGATAAATTAATCAACAGTTGTTTACTTGTTAATAATATCTACAATAACATGAGTAATTACTTGAGTAAAATGAGTTTTACTCCAAAATTGACAATTAAGTACAGAAACTGGATCCGGATTTTCCTCAGTTGGACCTTCACCACCAATAAAATGTTTTGAACACACATAATATGCATATTTATTAATTTTTTCTTTTGTTAAATCAACTTTCCTCGATGCGTGTACCCATTTATTACACCTAACCTCATTAATGTGAGGTTTTTCAAATAGGGTATAATTCCAGAATAAGGCTGCCAAAGGAATTTTCATAAAACTTTCATATGTCATTAAAACACACTATAAAATGAATATCCAAAGAGAAATTTTTGCGCGGAAACGTTTTGAAAGTACTTTTTTTAAAAAAAAATTGTGCTAAATTTACCATGGTGGACATTTCAGCGTAAATAATTCCAAAGAAATTGATCATTATTATTTATACATAAACTATTAACCTGTCCGACATATGACAGCATCTCAAACTCGTATTTGGAATTGCGAAGTTGCCGATTCAAACCAGAAATAATGGTATATTCGATAAAATATTTTTATGGCTCAGTTAATGAAAAAGAAGTTATATCTTATAGATTACTTTATAAATTTACAAGACTGTTTTTTAGTAAATGAGCAAGTAAATATTGAATAAGTGCGCGTACAAAAGTTAATGTTTCAATTGGTTAAAAAAGGTACTGTTGGTGTTAGGTTAGGCCGTAGGTTAGGTTGGGCTAATTTTTTTATGTTCATCATCGATTAACAGTCGAATCTATCATTTATAAAGAAAGATATACGCGCACTCTGGCAACGTCACAATTCCAAATACGATTTTAAAAGCCTGTCATTTGTCAAACGAGTTAATTAATTCTGTCTATTAATAATGCAATAATAATGAATAATTTCTTTCGATTTATTGACACTTATTTCGTTAAATAACAGCAAAAAAAATGCGAAATAGGTGAATTATAATGTGTAAATTGTACGAGGAATTTTAAGTGTTTGATCGAGGTAAAAACTTGTCACAAAAATTCCCCCTGAAATGACCACCATGGTAAATTTAGCACACATTTTTTCTAAAAAAGTACTTTTAAAACGTTTCCGCGCAAAAATTTCCATCAGGATATTCATTCTATAGTGTGTTTTAATGATCTATGAAAGTTTTATGAAAATTCCTTTGGCAGCCTTATTCTGGAATTTTTCCTACAAATGGTATAAAAAACACGTTTTCCTCTGGATATCTATTATCCGAAGTGCAATTTTTTAAAACTACAATGTTTTGTCGGCGTTGTAGTTATATAACAAAATATTTATTTATTTAATTAATAATTTTAAATCACTTACTTAATTTACACCGCCTTAAATGAGTTAAGTTTAGTATTTGTTCCCACCACAAGTGCTGCTTCTCGTGACAGTTTGCCACACTATTCTCAGGAAAAAGGCTCATTAATTTTAATAGTTTTTTATGGACATTGGTTGCATCAAAAACACAGTTATTCACTCCAATAGAAGTTCAAATCATCCTGCCCCCTACGCAGTCGGCCAGGGCGCACTGATCGCAGTGCGCCAACTTCATAAAATAATAAGCCATTTGTGCTGATTGAAGAAGAAAGAGTACTTTTAACTAAAATCCATCGAAGTACTTCACAAAATTGTTTATCTTTTAAAAATTGAAGATAGATAAAGGAATGCTTAGATGGTTTGGACACGTTGAAAGGATGGATGAAGGAAGATTGACGAAACAAATTTATAAGGCGAGTGTGAATGGACGGAAGTCGGTATAGGTCGACCTTGGCGAACATCGATCTCGATCAGATCAACATTGTTTTGAAGAAAGGCCAGGTCAAGAGTACCAACAGCATGTATGAGAGCACTAATGAAAGTAGAGGAAGCAAAAGATGTGTGTAAGAACCACCAACGAGACAAAATACGCATAGCCTACCATTCAAATATCCGATAAAACTAAAAAACTGACATAAGAAAAAGATAAATTAATTTTTGGAGTTTATGTTTTGAATAATTTAACGTGGTGATTGAGAAAATAAAAACAAGCAAAAATGAATCTAAAAATTCCTTTTTTCATTTCGCGTTTATCCAAAAAAAAAACAACCCTAATTATTAAGCACAAATTGTATTCGAATCTTGTTCCTTTGAAAACGAAAAACCGACTTAATTCAAAGAATCAAGTTTCGCAAAGTACAAAGGAAGGAAAACAGCGAAAAATATCTTACAGAAGGAATGAAAAAAGGATCACCCGACCGTAAGAATATTTAATATTATCTTTTATTTAAAAAAAAAAACGATAACTGAGCGCTCTTCAGGACCAACTCGATTATTTACTTTGCTTTTTTCCGTCTTTCTTCTGCTTTTACTATTTTATTATTTTTTAAACTGAAAACTTGTTTATTTATTATATTAATTTATTAACTTCCCAGTGGGAAGTTATGGTAATGGATGAGATTTTGCGAATCCCGAATTTTGACATATCTCAAGGTCCCCAGAGTCGAATACAAAAGTTTTTAAGTGGACGTCTGTGTGTGTATGTACGTATGTGCGTATGTTCGTATGTGCGTTCGGAATTATTTTTTCGTCTCGATTATCTCGAGAACAAAAAGTGATATGGACGTGGGACCAACTGCACTCGACGCATAATTACGCAACTTAGAACTGATTACATTTTCAGCAAAATCGGTTTTATGGAGAATAAAAAAACTGAAAGTAATGGTAAACTTTCGGAATTATTTTTCGTCTCGATTATCTCGAGAACAAAAAATGATATCGACGTAGGACCAATTACATTCGACACATAATTACGCAACTTAAAACTGATTGGATTTTCAGCAAAATCGGTCAAACTGTTTCTTATGGAGAATAAAAAAACTCAAAAAAATTGTAAACTATCTGAATTTTGCAATTTATAAATTATACTATTTTAAATACAGAATTTTAAGATGAATAATATGATTAGTGCATGTTAGGAGTATTTGTATGAAAACAGTAAACAGATAACAGTATTTTATAAAAAGAGATAGTTTTAGAAAATAAAAATAGGAATTGAAGAATTTTAAACTTGTGTCCGTAATGAGAGAATAGCATTGAAGACGCTCTAACAGGAAAAAATAATTATTGTTAGTAATAATCAAGCATTGTTTATAAGAATTGAATATTGTTACTAACAAATGCCTTGGATATATCTAAAGCCTTTGACCGCGTTTGGCACCAGGCATTGTTAAGTAAATTATCTGCCTACGGTCTCCCAACCAAACTGCGCCAATGGCTCTTGAGCTTCATGCAAGATCGCTCCTTACATGTGGCAGTTGACGGTATTTCTTCTGATGCGTTTAAAACCAATGCCGGGGTCCCCCAGGGTTCCATCCTGTCCCCCACCTTATTTCTTTTACACATCAACGACCTCTTGAAAACCACCACGAACCCCATTTACAGTTTAACAGACGATAGCACACTTGTCTCAACTTTCACATCCTATCGATCACTTTCGGTGAATGATACAAATAGACTCAGGCAGGAACAGGTTGATTCCATCAATAGAGATCTTAAAGCAATCGTCGAGTGGGTAACCAACAATCTTGTTCAGTTCAACGCCCAAAAAACACAAAGTGTCACGTTTTCCAAGAAAGTGAATTCCTCAAATCATCCCATCACAATGTCCGGAAATACCCTTGAACCAAGTCCCTCCATCTCGATTTTGGGAGTCCCGGTGTCCAATAATATGTCTTGGCATGACCATGTTGCTAACATCGCAAAGTCGGCAAGCCAGAGGATAGGTTTTCTGTGGAAAGCCAGAAAGTTTTTTTCTCCTGATCAACTGTTGACGACGTACAAGGCTCAAATCCGACCTCTACTGGATTATTGCTCGCACATTTGGGGTTCAGCACCAAGGCATTCTCTTCGTCTTCTAGATTCTAGATTCTAGAACATAGAAGAAGAGTTGCAGACCAGTCATTGCTCTACAGATATTTCCATGGCAGATGCTCCAGAGAAATAAAAACTCTTGTACCACCATTGGCCACATTCGGCCGAAGAACTCGGCACGCTGATCAGTCTCACCCATTTACTCTCAAGATTGACACTACAAGGACCAATCTCCATCAATAATCCTTCTTTTACAGGGCTGCTACGGAATGAAATAAGCTTCCAAAATCAGTTTTTCCAGAGAACTATGACCTGCAACTTTTTAAAAAGCGTGTCCACAATCATTTTCTTTCTATAATCCCTTCCCCTTCTAATAGTCGCAGTGCGGGCCGTCCGCGGCCCACACGATAGGTCTACCCTTTTTGCGACTATTTTCTTAAAAAAAAAAAAAAAATTATTGATCGTAGCAATAAAAAAGTTTTTCAATTGTTATAATCAATTGAAAATAGCTCCCACTTATAAAATGACAAGAAAAAGTTTGAAAGAATTCGGTTGACATAAACAGAATATTGTTAATGACAATTATTATTTGATATAAACAATTTGAAATGATATTTGTTATTGTATTTGTATATTTTCGGTAATTTTATCTGTCAAAGAGACAGAGTAAATTTTGTTCGCGAAAAATTGTATACATTTTTGAAGGACGTCAAGCTAACCTATCTTTTATCGAGGGAGATTTTCGCGAGTCATCTGCGAAAAATTGTAAAGGCAATTTTTCGCGAATAAAATAAAATAATTACCGCTTAGAGTTTTAAATTTTCACTTTTATCAGCAATCCTTGTGACTACCTATCTCTTTTTTTATTAATACCTATATTACGCGTCAGTGATGGTAAAATTGTGAAAATATAACGCTTGGACGAGATACGTAATCATTTTGGTTCATCGCAGCTTGCCGTGGTCACGCGCCAGTGACATACCGTTAGTTAGGTTACTTATCTGTCAAAATAAAGCTATTCCCTTTATTTTTCACGACTTTAAAAGCGATTTAGTAATGTCAGTGATTTCGAGATTGTTTCAAAAGAAAATATGCTATCGTTATTTAAAATGTGTTTACATTTTCCGCCTTATTAGAGAGATAAAATCGTCATTTAGTTGGCATTTGTGAACGTTTACCTTGCATAAATAAGTATTGCTTGCCACTTTAATAAATTACCAGTCTGTCTCGTTATAAACTTTATTCGCACTACCTAATAATTTTTGTTCCGTTTCCATTTCGGGTTCATTCTTATATTTGTATAGTTGAGTTGAGAAATAATTTTCCCGTTTCACGAATACGGCACCTCAAAGAATTTAGCCGACGGCACAGGTAATTGTAGAGAGTAAAACGGGGAAATATGGCAACACAAATTTCAAAGGCTCACATTCTAACAAGTAACCGAAGAATGTGGCATCTTAGAACTCGCGTATATATCGATATGTGACGTATATTCCCTCTGACAAATGTTATAAGCAAGAATGTCGAATAACACGCTATTGCCATATTACCCGTATCCATGGGTAATAGAGAAATTTAATGATAGATGTAACCAATACGGTCTAAAGATAAATCTTAAGAAAACCAAGTTAATGGTTGTTACAAAGTTCCCTCAAAATCACAACCATGTAAATGTGTCAGTAGCAGACATCTTAATAGTCAATGTGCAGTCATACAAATACCTGAGATCCTGGATTGAACAATCAAGTGACCAAACAAGAGAAATAAGATCGAGAATGGAGATAGCCAGTTCAACATTTACGAAAATTAAAAGGTTGTTCACCAGTCGAGATATCAAGATTGGACTTAGGATGAGCATGCTGCGTTGTTACGTGTTTTCCGCGCTTTTGTATGTGGTGGAGGCATTGACTCTCAAGAAGAATCACACAGACAAACTACAATCCTTCGAGAATGTAGCGTAGAATGTGGCGATTTCCCTGGACAGAAAAGATCTCTAATATGGAAGTCCTAAATCGGATAAATAAGGAACGTGAAGTCATTAACACCATAAAAAAGAGAAGGTTCAATATCTAGGTTAATCTCAATCATATCCAAAGTTATGGAAAAAGCGATTAACACAAAACTCATCAAATATCTGGAGAAATTTGAGATAATCCATGACAGAAAATATGGATTTCGACAACTTCGGTCTACTGGAGATTTGCTGGCTTATGTCACTCAGCTCTGGACAAACACTATTGAGAAGTTTGGTGAATCCCGTGCAGTTTTTTACTCCTGATCAACTGTTGACGACGTACAAGGCTTAAATCTGACCTCTACTGGAGTATTGATCGCACATTTGGGGTTCAGCACCAAGGCATTCTCTTCGTCTTCTAGATTCCATTCAGAAAAGAGCCATTCGCTTGATAAACAGCTCAACTCTCACAGATACCCTTCACCCTCTAGAACATAGAAGAAGAGTTGCAGACCAGTCATTACTCTACAGATATTTCCATGGCAGATGCTCCAGAGTAATAAAAACTCTTGTACCACCATTGGCCACATTCGGCCGAAGAACTCGGCACGCTGATCAGTCTCACCCATTTACTCTCAAGATTGTACTACAAGGACCAATCTTCATCAAGAATCCTTCTTTTACAGTGTTGCTACGGAATGGAATAAGCTTCCAAAATTAGTTTTTCCAGAGAACTATGACCTGAAACTTTTCAAAAAGCGTGTCCACAATTATTTCCTTTCTAAAATCCCTTCCCCTTCTAATAGTCGCAGTGCGGGCCGTCCGCGGCCCACACGATAGGTCTACCCTTTTTGCGACTATTTTCTTTAAAAAAAAAATATACTGAGAGGACCCAAATACGCACTTGTCCAGCTGATAGTTTAGGAAAGATTGGTGGAAGGAGGAATATTGGAGAACGCCGTGTGTCTTGGCTGAAAATCCTAAGGGACTGGTTTAATTGTAGCAATGTTGAACTCTTTCGAGCTGCAGTCAATAAGGTCCGGATAGCTGTGATGATAGCAAACCTTCGATAGGAGATGCACTATAAGAAGAAGATGGGTAATATGGCAACATCAATTTATAATTAAAAATTACTGTGTTTTCAAAAAATGTTTTACACACTCGTTCGGGCACATATTTACGGGTTACGATTCTTTCAAAATTATTTGTTTGTTCAACTACGCCATAGACATGATGAGAGTTGAATAACTTTTTTTCTTTTTTGACCATGTATAATATTATTGACACCAGATTGAAATCCGTATTTTATTTTTTCCATTTTTTATAAATATTACATGTTGTTTTTAATGAAGTTTTTGATCCCACTATCTTTGAAAAAAGAACACTAGAGAGCGCTTACTTTGGCAATAGAGCTGCCTCTACATTTCACGCACGGTCCCTATTTGAGATTTTTAAACAATAGTAGTAAGGACATTTAGGACATTCTTTAAATCGTCCCGATAGATGGCATGAAAAAATCGTGCAAATTCGCTTACTTGCGAGGTGTAAAAAATGTTGGTATAATTTAAGAATATGGCTGCCGAATGAATTTTTAAAAAACTTTCATGGGTCATTAAAACACGCTATAAAATGAATATCCTAAAAGAAATTTTTGCGCGGAAACGTTTTAAAAGTACTTTCTAAAAAAAAATGTGTAAAAAATTCATCATGGTGGCTATTTCAAGGGTAATTTTTATAACAAGTTTTTACCTCGAACAAACACTTAAATTCCTCGTACTTTTTGGCAACACAATTTACACATTATAGTTCACCTATTTCACACATTTTTTTACAATTTTTTTAGCGGTATAAGCGTTAATAATTTCAAATAAATTGATCATTGTTATTGATACATAAACTATTAACCTGTCAGACATATGACAGCATCTTAAACTCTTAATTGAAATTGCGACGTTGCCGATTCAAACCAGAAGTAATGGTATATTAGATAAAATATTTTTATGGCTCATTTAATGAAAAAGAAGTTATATCTTATAGATTACTTTATAAATTTACAAAAGACTGTTTTTTTTAGTTAATGAGCAAGTAAGTTGAGAACAAGTGCGCGTACAAAAGTTAATGTTTCAATTGGTTAAAAAAGATACTGTTGGTTTTAGGTTAGGCCGCAGGTTAGGTTGGACTAATTTTTGTATGTTCATCATCGATTAACAGTCAAATATTATTATTTTATTCATTTGAAATTGAATTGACCACCGCGACAGCTAACCTTTTTATACGAGCGAAGCGAGCGCGTTCGACCGGCATTTCACAAATTCGCCTGCGCGAAAAAATAACAAATAAAATAAATGATAATATAATGATATAAAAATAAAATAAAATAAAACGATAAACATCGATTTACGCATGCGCATAGGAAGCGAGCACGCGCGTTGCCGTCCGCGCATGCGTATTTTATATTAGTATTAATTTATTTACTTTTATATATTATTACAGATGTTTGAATTGGTTAAAAAAGGTACTGTTTGTGTTAGGTTGGGCTAATTTTTTATGTTCATCATCGATTAACAGTCGAATCTATAATTTATAAAAAAAGATAAACACGCACTCTGGCAACGTCGCGATTCCTTCAAAAAGCCTGTCATTTGTCAAAGTAGTCCAGTGTTTCTGTCTATCAATAATGCAATAATATTGAATAATTTCTTTCGATTTATTAACTATTATCTCGTTAAATAATTGCAAAAAATGTGTGAAATAGGTGAACTATAATGCGTAAATTGTGTTGCCAAAAAGTACGAGGAATTTTAAGTGTTTGATCGAGGTAAAAACTTGTTATAAAAATTACCCTTGAAATAGCCACCCACCATGATGAATTTTTTACACATTTTTTTTTAGAAAGTACTTTTAAAACGTTTCCGCGCAAAAATTTCTATCGGGATATTCATTTTATAGTGTGTTTTAATGACCCATGAAAGTTTTATGAAAATTCATTCGGCAGCCATATTCTTAAATTTTTCCAAAATGTTAAGCAATTAAGCAATTTTATAGGACTTTAATAACGCTGGAAGTTAGGCGTGAACAGGTAGCAATCAAATACTGATTAGAGTTAAGTAACAGAGGGCTACCGGTTAATTAGGGGTTCACCAGAGGGCGTAACTACATCAGCAATCACTCTGCCACACTCTCTATCTATATATAATACCTATACGCAACCTGTGTGCCTTCTTCATCTCTTATAGTAATTATTTTTATTGGGCGGTTTGGGTTCCTGGTATATATATTTTTTTAATTAATTTTCACTTTCGACACACGAATTTTCGGCTTCTTTTTAATCGTGGAATACGATACGTGCTCTCGAGTATTTTTTTAAAGGAAAGGAATTTACCAGATATCAGTTTTTATTTGAAAAATATTAATTCCAAGTTGCTTTTGTCACCATCAAATGTTTGACATCCTTAAATTCAAATGAAGCACACAATTATTATGTTCTTATTTCATTTTATCAATAAAACTTTCAAATTTGACATTTGTAATTGGATGCTTATACGGCTCCACATAGTCGTAATATTAACAGTTAACAGAAGAGTTTGAAAACCCTACCTGTTTAAGCGCCTTACTAAAGAAAGGGTAGTTACTTAATCGGCACATTTTAAAGAGACTTACCTTCAAATGATGTTCTTGGATTTTCGGGACCCAAGAGCTTTCACGATCGATCACTTCCACTACAAAATCGAACTCCTGCACTTTTTATTGTGACGTAAAGACGTTGTAATGTTATAAATTTACGAACACAAATGGTTACGATCACTGTCGCTGTTTAGCAATAAAATAAATCATAGTTTAAAAAAACTAAAAAAAACGCTTTTAGATTTTATCAAACTAAAAAGTAAAAAATAATTCTTAACATAAGAATTAAATTACTGACGAGAAAATTAATGTCACTGTTCTAAAAGCGTGGAGTGCTTTCATTAGGAAACGCAGTTAGTTTAAAAATGTCATACAAAGCATCCCACGCTTTTAGAACAGTGACATTAATTTTCTCGTCAGTAATTTTATTCTTATGTTAAGAATTATTTTTTACTTTTTAGTTTGATTAACTCTAAAAGCGTGTTTTTAAATTTTTTTAAACTATAATTTATTTTTCGCTTTTTATTTCGATTTGTTTTACTCTCCCTCTTGCCATTCATCCCTCGGCACATTTCTCACGAGTATATTGGATTGGGTGAATTATAATATGACATTGGAACTGCGCGCATGCGTAGTTCATGTTTTATCTTTCTTACTCTTATGCAAAGGATTCCAAAAGAAATTTATGAATCCTGGCGACACTAATCAGGAAAATCGGATATTTTTCACAACTATTTGACATTGAAAAGAGGATCGTACTTAGGTTTTCATTGTGTTTCCACAGTCGTCTATCAAGAATTACACATTCTAAAAACATTCTCACACAATACTTATAAAATGAAGTTGTAGATACTAAGTAATTTTTATTATTTACACGTGTACTTGTGTTCAAAGTTTACGAGAGATGGAAAGTATGACAGTGACATTGAGCGAAGGGTGTTGGCAGGAAAACAAATGAATGGGGCAATGCTTAGCTTTATAAACAGCCAGAAAGTGTCAAAAAAGGCACGTCTGGCTGTGCATAGAGGTGTGTTGGTTCTTATACTTATCTATGGTAGTAAAAGTTGGGTTTGGCAGAAGAAGCATGAAAATAGGATTAAATTTTTAAGGCGAGTGTGAATGGACGGAAGTCGGTAGAGATCGACCTCGGCGAATATATCTCGATCAGATCAACATTGTTTTGAAGAAAGGCTAGGTCAAGTTAGTACCAACATGTACCATGTACATGTACATGTACCAACATGTATGTGAGCACTGATAAAAGTAGATAAAGCAAAAGATGTGTGTAAGAACCGTAGCGGAAGTGGAAGAAAGTGGTATCTGCCTACCCTTACAGGAAAAAAGCGAGATTATGTGTATGTATGTATGTTACACGTCGTTTGAACTATTAGTAAGATCGTTTTCAATCTAGACTTTGTTTTGGTCAAAAATCTCACGACTAATTTTCTATGCATAAAGATTATGATGCACCGGTAAAGATTTGATGATTAAATTGTACGTCAGACGGGATATTTTTCGAACAAACCCCGTACAAATAGATAAAGGGATCGACTCTTTACAGTAACCAAAAGCGATATCAATTTTATTCTGCAATAGTCGCCATACAGTCTAAAACTGAACGTCCCTTTTTTTCTTCAGGGCATGCATCGTTCCAAACAGGGGGAAATGAAACTTCTGCGTTCTCATGCCCATGTTTATGTATAGAAAAAATCCAAAAAGGTCTATTAGCCTCGCCCAAGGCGACATATGGCGTGGACTAATTTCGCAGAGTGCCCCATTTTAAACACACAGATTTCGGATCTCTTTTTTTTGTTTTTAAATACACTTCAGATTTAATTCAATCGTGCATCTCCATTTCATTGATTTTCGTCGAGCTTTTAACATTTTTTTCTCGCCCAAGACGCGGTAATCGCTCGGCGCAAAGTCGGGGAAATGAGGTGGACGTTTCTAAAGATGTATAAAATAATAATAAGCAACAAAATAACAGTGTAACGAAGCCAGTAAAGTATCGGAAAGAGTCGTACAAGTAGAATATATAATGATATATAGTGCGTTCTGTCGTATCGTGACGTATGGGCGTAACCCCCCGAGTCCGCCTCCTCGATCCGCCCATAGCGAGCATGCCGCACTCACTTGTCTCATCTTCTTCTTATTCTTTTCCGACGACGAACAACAGATACCAACGCACCCTGTGATTAGCCTAATAAATAGACACTTAGCGGCATCGGCGCCGCTTTAAAAATAGCACCGTGTTGTATATCCCGACCAGCTAAATTATCCGTCTGCTCGTAGAAAGTAATACGGACGTATTTATTGACACATCCGCGCGCCTAGACACTGGCCTACGAGTCGACCTTTTCACGTAAGAAAACTCTACGTGACCGCCTAACGACAGGTCAAATGTTCCAAATTATGCCGATGTGGGTGTGCAACAGACAGGCACCGTATCATTTGACCTTTACGTTTGTCTAATCTCAAAATTTACGGGTTCGAAAAAATCGTAAATCGCCTCGGGTCGACTCGAAATAACACACACACAAAAGAAACGAGACCGTTTTCAACGCGCCGAACGGTGAAGATGATTCGAACTCCGTGAATTCGCCACATTTTATTTTAATTGTACTCGTTTTGAATTTGTATCGAAGCTGTTTCAGATTGGTCGACCGACCGAATTCACAAGATTACGATACACCAGTAATGTGTAACTGGAAAAAGAATTCCGTGATTTAGAGGTCCACCTTCCTAGCCAGAATCTCCTGTAGTCCTTATTGGTGACAGAAGACAGCAATGTAGTCTGTTGAAGGGTATTATTCCTACCGCTGTTAATCAAACTTATTTGACTATTGTTTTAACTCTAATTATTGTTGACTGTAAATATTCCGGTTATGTGGAATGGTAGCCACAGCCAGTCACAAGTGTCAAATGTCAGGTTAGGCAATTTTAAGAATAAAATAAACTTGAAACGAAATTAAAAGAGTAACGAATGAAACTGAGAAGATGATATGGGATGTGCAAGCAGGATTTATAAGAGGAAGGAGATCAGTATGGATCAGATCTTTTCATTACGAGGTATAGTCAAAAAATTCTTGGCTAGAAGTCAGAAGGTCCATTTCGCTTTTATAGGTGAGGATTGAATCGAAAAAGGTATGAGACAGGGATGTGTGGCTTCGCCATGGCTGTTTAACTTATACATAGACGATTGTTTAAAATATTTGAAAGAGGGCGTACGAATTGAAAATGAATGATTTGATTGTCAAATGCCTTCTTTACGCCGTAGAAAGGATGGATGAGGGAAGATTAATAAAACAAATTTATAAGGCGAGGGTAAATGGACGAAAGTCGGTAGAGGTTGACATCGGAGAACATATCTCGATCAGATCAACATTGACCAGCATGTACGAGAGCACTGAAGAAAGTAGATGAAGCAAAAGATGTGCGTAATAACCGTAGCGGAAGTGGTCTCTGTCTACCCAAACGGGAAAAAGGTGTGACTATATGTATGTATGCCTGAAACGTAATTATTGTACTTTATTTATTAAAATTGCCAAACTATTTTACCTTTTAAAAAGAACTGTGTTATACCCATATTCGACAGCAAAATTCAGCGAAGGTAATAAAATTCAGTAAAGAATATCTCAAAAACAAACAATAACGTGATCAATGGTAAGTACCTACTGCACTAGTAAAGTTATAAGCATAGTTAAAACAAAGTCGTCATAATCAAGATGTTTACCATAGTTTTATATTATGTGAGAATGTTTTAGGAATGTGTAATTCTTGATGGACAAAGTCAAGTAGGTATTTTAAAATTAGTGACATATTTTCGACCTGTATTCGTTGTATTACGTTATTTTGTGATTTTACCATTGTTTTTTAAACTTCTGGTAATGCGGAATCGTAGACACATCCAATTACAAGTGTCAAATGAGAGGTTAGGAAATTTTAATATGTAATAAAGTGAAATTATTACTGATAATTAAATTTCCCTCAAAAGTAAAAACCAAAAGACTAATAGGAACTGTAAAACATAAAAATAATAAAACCCATCGTCAGTAAAGAATATCCCAATGACAAACAACAATGGCGTAATAAATGGTACTGCATAAGTAAAAAAAGAGTCAAATTATATGCATAGTTAAAACAAAGTCGTCATAATCACGATGTTTACCCTTGTTTCGATTATATAACTATTATGTGAGAATGAATTATGAATGAATGAATTCTTGATAGACAAAGTCAGGTAGGTATTTTAAAATTATTATTATTTTGTGATTTTAGCATTGTTTTTAAAACTTCCGGTAATGCGCAATCGTATACACATCCAATGACAATTGTCAAATTAGAGGTTAGGAAATTTTAATAATAAAGTGATATTAAAACATGATAATTAAACCCTCAAAAGTAAAAACCAAATCACTAAAAAGAACTGTAAAACAATAAAAAAATTAAACTCATTGTCAGTAAAGACAATGTCCCAATGACAAACAACAATGGCGTGATAAATGATTACTGCACTAATTAAAAGAGAGTCGAGTTATATGCATAGTTAAAACACAGTTGCCAGTATCACGAACTGTTAACCATTATTTTAATATAAACTTTCCAATTTTTGGACTGTTGTTTGTTCTTTTCGTAGAATCCCTCGAATAGTGTGTCGATATCGTGTCAGCAATTTTTTGATGTCCCAGCCTCGTAGTATCGTGTGTTGAAGAAAAAAATAAAAGACCAAAAATATCAGTGTGAGAAAAAATATCCGAAAAATTCGGTCCGTTCTATGAAATCACCTCCGAAGATAATAATAGAGGATATCACCCTCCAGTGGCGTGGCAACAAACTCGTTAAAATGGGTACTTGTACGAAATTTATCTTAAAATTTTGACTTCCCACATAACGTAAAAATATTTACCGAAGGCTTGTCGTTAAATCTTCTAAATTCGGTATTAACACGTTTGATTCTGTACCATTTTAATTTGAGAATAGCAAGGATGCATCTTAGCCAGTTGCTATTTATAATGTACATAAATTATGTAAAAAAACGGCATTAAAAAAATAATTTGGTAGTGAAACTTTGTACTTTAAAAGGTTTTGAAAAGTCCCTATGTACAAAAATGCTAATCTTTAAACCTTTTTAGAAAAAAATCGTACATAATCTAGACCCCTTCGCAGGCCAGCCACTGCGAGCTAGCATCTCCTCGTGCAACATCGAAATTTCGGAAAGTAGAACTCCCACAAAATTTGGAATCCCTTAAACATATATTAAACAAAATCATAACGAAAAATAATGATACGTTAGGCAGTCGAGTTCATCGTTGTTGGCCTTTGGCTGGTGTCTGCCCACAGGCGCCGCGTCCGACGATTCGACCAAGATTACGTACCCCTACGATTTTGGTATATTTTCGACAACAAAATAAGCGAAAAACGATTTAAAAAATGTCAAATATGCTGCGGGGCCCCGTAGGCCCGCCCTTAAGAACGACACTGAGTCTCTAGTGTCGTTTGCGTAATGACATAAAACTAGATCTGATGCGTCATTAATTTGTGATGAAATGAAACAAAAAATAAATAATATTATCTCTTTTTATCAACCGAGATCAAAAAGAATGACCATTTATGTCCTTTAAGCAGATAATTACATTGTTTTGATGATGAATTAATATTCAGTAAAACATGGCTCTCTATTGACTAAAGCAGCCTTTATTCTCGTCATCAATGTTTATCATTGGGGTGTTCATTATTGAGTTTAATTAATTTCTCTGTGTTTTGCAGTCGACTCTATTACAATAATAGCTTTTTTTTCAGCTCAAGGTAAGTACAATAATCATATTTTAATTTTACTTTATTATTCAAATTTTCTTATCCAATATTTGACAGTTCTGACTGGCTGTGCCTATGAATCCACATAACCGGAATAATTACGTTTAACATTAGAGTTTAAAAAACCTATAGATATAACATGGAAAACCATAGTAATAAGTAATAGTCAACGCGTATGCGGCACAGAAAAAATGTTTTTCAGTTTGTTTTTATTTTAATATTAGACTTCATTGAGGCAGTACAGTAACCTATCAAGAAGATTCTTGAAACATTGGTGTCATTCAAAACAAAAAATTATGTTGTTTTTATGTTTAACTTATAATCAGAGTAGTAAATAACTTTATATTCGACTGTATTTTAACTATTCATATCTCTTAACTCTTTCTTGACCATCACGTCATTGTTGTTTGTCGTTGGGATATTTTTTGCTTTGCGTCTATTAAATAAACGAGATATTTTTGAGATAAAAGTTTATGTGTATTTTTTATTTCAAAGCAAGTACAATCATCATGTTTTAAATTCATGTTATTTAAATTTTTTAACCTGACATTTGACACTTGCAATTGGATATGTCTACGATTACGCAATACCGAAATATTTATTAATTAGTATTTGAAAAACTCCTACAGAATTGTTAAATACGTAGTTTTTTACCAGTTTTATAACAGTAATTAAGGTTACCAGTTCGACATGATGAAATATGATGAAACTCACACAATACTTACCTAAACGATAGAATATTAAAATTTGATCATAAACATGGTGGCGTTTTTATGAACTTTTATACTTAAAAATGAGTAAGTTTCTATTATTTAACCGCTATTCGGAATATTAGCCACGTCGATTTCAATTCCAGTTGAACATCAATGACATTGAAACTCATCAGTAACATTCGATTTAGGCAATCGATTTTTCGCCATCAATTTGTGAAACAGAGTATATATATATATATATATATATATATATATATATATATATATATATATAGTGATTCAATTAATGTGACTGTGCTCGTACGTGTATAATTTGTGGTAGAACAATTTTAGCAAAAGCAAAAGTATTTTAACTTGTATTTTGTGGTTCGTGAAAAATGGCAACAAGTTGACAGTGACATTTCGGTTCCAACAGCAACTTGATGAATCGCCAATACGTATTATTTGTAATTTTATGTTCGTTAATTGCGTTCTAACCTGCCATAAAAATAAACGGAATGTGTTTAAACGACAATTAATACTTTTCTAGGTCAGTTCATTATATTTCGGGTTCAGTTATTACATAAAACCGTTAGTAGAAACGAAAAAATGATTTAAACACCTTTAATAGACCACTCATCGTTTCTTATAGTTAACGATGACGTTATTGTCTTTAACCGAAGCTATAAAATCATCGAATAATAGACTTCTCGAGACAGCCATTCAGGGCACACACACTAAAAAAAATCAATTTTTTCACTCATTTGTCTTCTTACGCATATCGTCATACCGGCTGCTCTGGCAGTTAAACTGTAACTTATATATTGTTTACAACGAGGCAGAGCCGGACTTGCATCGTTCGTCAGTCCAGTGATGTGGACGTCGCGTCAACTCCAACTAAAGACTAAATATCCGCTTTCCTCGATCTCGAGGAGTCGTTTCAGAGCAAAAAATACTTACAAAGTTATTCACTGTAAATTATCCAGTCTACATGGTACACTGACGGATCAGGGTACCAAGGACGGTACGGAGCTGGTGTGTTTGGAGCATCCTGTAACCACTGGGAAAGTATACCACTGGGGAAACACGCCTCGGTCTTCTAGGCCGAGGTCTATGACATACTCAGGTGTGCCCCGCACCAGAGTGACCAACAGTGAGATTGATATTCTCACTGACAGTCGCGCAGCCATTGGGGTCATCGTGAGTAGCACGACAACATCACTGAGTTAGCGACTGCAAATAAGGTCACTCTTATATGGGTTCCTGGGTATACAGGGATAAATGGAAACGAGGTAGCTGATGAACTGGCAAGAAATGTGACTCTGGTGGAACCAAGAAGCCAGTTGGTCGGATTGCCAATTACCGAAGCGAAACATGAATTGAAACTAATCCTTGAGCCAGAACATATAGCTCAGAGGAATGCAAATACTGGCTGCCGAACATCAAGACAGCTGAAAAAAAAGGGTAGACCTATCGTGTGGGCCGCGGACGGCCCGCACTGCGACTATTAGAAGGGGAAGGGATTATAGAAAGGAAATGATTGTGTACACGCTTTTTGAAAAGTTGCAGGTCATAGTTCTCTGGAAAAACTGATTTTGGAAGCTTATTCCATTCCGTAGCAGCCCTGTAAAAAAAGGATTCTTGATGAAGATTGGTCCATGTAGTGTCAAGCTTGAGAGTTAATGTGTGAGACTGATCAGCGTGCCGAGTTCTTCGGCCGAATGTGGCCAACGGTGGTACAAGAGTTTTTATTTCTCTGGAGCATCTGCCATGGAAATATCTGCAGAGCAATGACTGGTCTGCAACTCTTCTTCTATGTTCTAGAGGGTGAAGGGTATCTGTGAGAGTTGAGCTGTTTATGAAGCGAATGGCTCTTTTCTGAATGGAATCTAGAAGACGAAGAGAATGCCTTGGTGCTGAACCCCAAATGTGCGAGCAATAATCCAGTAGAGGTCTGATTTGAGCCTTGTACGTCGTCAACAGTTAATCAGGAGTAAAAAACTTTCTGGCTTTCCACAGAAAACCTAGCCTCTGGCTTGCCGACTTTGCGATGTTAGCAACATGGTCATGCCAAGACATATTATTGGACACCGTGACTTCCAAAATCGAGATGGAGGGACTTGGTTCAAGGGTATTTCCGGACATTCTAATGGGATGATTTGAGGAATTCACTTTCTTGGAAAACGTGGCACTTTTTGTTTTTTGGGCGTTGAACTGAACAAGATTGTTGGTTCCCCACTCGACGATTGCTTTAAGATCTCTATTGATGGAATCAACCTGTTCCTGCCTGAGTCTATTTGTATCATTCACCGAAAGTGATCGATAGGATGTGAAAGTTGAGACAAGTGTCGTCTGCGAAACTGTAAATGGGGTTCGTGGTGGTTTTCAAGAGGTCGTTGATGTGTAAAAGAAATAAGGTGGGGGACAGGATGGAACCCTGGGGGACCCCGGCATTGGTTTTAAACGCGTCAGAAGAAATACCGTCAACTGCCACATGTAAGGAGCGATCTTGCATGAAGCTCAAGAGCCATTGGCGCAGTTTGGTTGGGAGACCGTAGACAGATAATTTACTTAACAATGCTTGGCGCCAAACGCGGTCAAAGGCTTTAGATATATCCAAGGCTATTGCACGGGATTCACCAAACTTATCAATATTGTTTGTCCAGAGCTGAGTGACATAAGCCAGCAAATCTCCAGTAGACCGAAGTTGTCGAAGAAATCCATATTGTCTGTCATGAATTATCTCAAATTTCTCCAGATATTTGATTAGTTCTGTGTTAATCGCTTTTTCCATAACTTTGGTTATGAATTCGTTTAAAATGCTATCAGAATTACATTAGCGTGCGTGGTTTAGGGAATACAAAGAATAATATATATTTTTTAAAATTTTGAAATGATTCCTGTACATTATGAGATGACAACAGGGATGTTCGAGAAGTCAGGTATTCCGCTGGATGCCGTCCTGGTTCCGACGAGAAGAATTAAGTTCAGACTAGCCAAGCACTTGACCACGTGTATAATTAGTTATGGAAATGTTCGTTGGGCGGCGAGGGCGAAGCCCTAATGAAGGGGGCCCGATCTCGAGAGAGCGACTCGCATCGGCCTGCGGCTAAGAAGCACACGCACGCGATGCGCGGGACCGAAGCAACCTTCTTATTCTTCATTTTTCATATTTCTTCGATAACTTTTAGGCGATTACGTCCAAGACAAATTTGTTATTAATTACGAAACGTATTTATTTACCCCGTTTCGCGGACGCGAGAGGGGTGATTATTGGAATTCGCCCCTACGTCGAAAGTTGAGGGGTACGCGTACCTAACGTACGGCGCGAATCAATTTTGCTCTGTCGGTTTTTTAGTGCCCTCCAGCCGAATGCCTTAATAAAGTGGACTTGCTATTACGAGCGAAATTTTATTCAATGTTACAAATCACTGAACGTGGTTGCCGCGGAATATTAATTTTTTTTCATCTTCTACACCGGCAAAAATTATTTCTGCACCAAAAGAATTTTTTCCCTCCAACATTGTGAATGCACCCAAAAAACTTGGACCGAAAAGTTGGTGTAAATATTATATTACAAATGTTAGGTATTACTGTATATTAGGTACTGAACCTTTCAGCTCGAAACAAAACTGTTTTTGTAAAATATTCTACTACTATTACAGTTTGTGCGGAATAGTAGACACGCCGAGTTACCAGTGTCAAATGTCAGGATTTGATAATAAAGTGAAACTAACTAACTAACTTATAGTTATAATAATTGTACAAAATTTATAATTGGGACAAGACATTTATCTTTAAAAAAAACTTTTTTTAAAACCTATTCGACATACAAAAGCTAATAAAACAGTAAAGAATATCACGATGATAAACAACAACGGAGTGATTGTAGTCAGTCGCGTACCGAGGGGAGGGCGGGGTGGTGTCAGGATAAACGGAGCTTACACGGACTGGTTTAGCATCGAAAAAGGTGTGAGACAGGGATGTGTGGCTTCGCCATGGCTGTTTAACTTATACATATACGATCGTTTAAAAGATTTGAAAGAGAGTGCGTATGGATTAAAAATGAATGATTTGATCGTCAAATGCCTTCTTTACGCCGATGATCAAGTCATATTAACGTCATCTGAAGAGGAGTTGCAGGCGATGGTTAATGTTATGCATGATGCTCTGAAAATCAAAGGGATGAAAATAAATGTGAGCAAAACGAAAGTAATGGTTTTTGAAAGAGAAGAAAGCATGACAAACTGTAAAGTTCTGTTTAAGGGAGAAAGAGTGGAACAAGTAAATGAGTTTGTATACTTGGGTTTAAAGTTTACGAGAGATGGAGAGTATGACAGTGACAGGGTGTTGGTAGGAAAACAAATGAATGGGGCACTGTATAGCTTTATGAATAGCCAGGAAGTGTCCAAAAAGGCACGTCTGGCTGTGCATGTATGTATTCTGAGACAGTGGCGTACCGAGGAGGGGAGGGGCGGACCACCCCAGACGCCACCATTAGGAGTGCGGCAAAACTGCCCCTTTTTGAAACAGTATTTTGCCGTTTTGTTTCCCGCCACGCTGGTTTTAATAGTAAGGAAGTTTTAGTTTGTTTTTTATTATAAGTTCCACGGAAAATAGGAACAAAACGAACGCGACTGCCCCCAAATGAATCACTGAATATGTCAGTTTATTATTTTTACACCAAAAGAATTTTATACTTCAAGGAACAATACAAGAGCATTCGCAAATTAGTTACTGAACTCAGAATACAAGTGTACAAGTTTGGAGAAGAGCACTGTGATATCGATGTGGATGAGATGGAAATCGAGAGGGAGAGGTTACGCAATTTTCGTTGCTTTGGCTGATGCTAAAAAGCTCAAGACAATGCCATGAAAGGATTTCTCGAGCTTTTAGAATTTATTCAGCAATTCAATTATGGTATTTGCTTATCTAATATCGAAATTATGCTTCGAATTTTAATAACTATAGCTATTAGTGTTACTTTATGTGAGCGTAGCTTCTCGAAGCTGAAATTAAAATAAAAATTATTTGATTACTTGAGATCTACCATGAGCTCCATAAGATTGAGTCATTTTGTCAATAGAACAAAGTGTGACGGACGAAATTAACTTTGACGAAGTTATAAATGATTTCGCTACGCTTAATGCCCGAAAAGTTGAATTTTATTCTTATTCTAGACGTTATTTTTATAGTGTAATAGGTTTTGAACAACGACGTACTATATTACGTGGTTTTGAAATAAATATTTTTCGCTCAGTGCTTTCATAAGATTACTTTTTTTATCACCAACAACATCATTATATTTATGACGTCAAAGGGGCGACAAATTATGATTCCGCCCCAGGCGACAGCGGCTCACGCTACGCCACTGATTGTAGTTGCTAATGCACTAGTCAAAATAGTCATACATCGTTAAAACATTGTGATCTCTATTACTCTTCTTAATGTCAAAACAACATAATTCTCTATGTAAATGACAAACTTTGATTCATATTTATGAGACAGGGTTCACAAAAAGAAATAATGCTTAAAGAATACCATAGGTACATAAACGATTGACGGGTGAAGATTCAATTATTCAACTGTACGTACCGTAAAGTAAAATGAAAAGAAAATGGAAAATGACTTTTATGGCCTCCAAAAACAGATGTGAAGATTCATCAGACGCCAGAGAAAAGAAGCAGGTAAATTTATTAGAACAAACCTCATAACGAAAGAAACTTGGGTCCAGTATCTTAAAGAACTATATAACAAAGAAGATACGCAAAGCATACCGAACACCCCAGAAATCGTAACTAACATACATACATACTTACATAAAGTCACGCCTTTTTCCCATAGGGGTAGGCAGAGACTACTTCCTTCCACTTCCGCTACGGTTCGTACACACATCTTTTGCTTCCTCTACTTTCATCAGTGCTCTCATACATGCTCTTCGGTACTGTTGGTACTTTTGACCTGGCCTTTCTTCAAAACAATGTTGATCTGATCGAGATATGTTCTCCGAGGTCGACCTCTACCGATTTGCCCATTCACACTCGCCTTATAAATTTGTTTCGTCAATCTTCCTTCATCCATCCTTTCTACGTGTCCAAACCATCTAAGCATTCCTTTATCTATCTTTGTGACCACATCTTCTTTTACACCACAGCGTTTTCTTATCTCACTATTCTTAACTTTATCCAACTAACAAAGTAACTAAAACAGAAGAAAAGGATATAGAAACGGCATTAATGAAACTTAAGAACAGAAAAAGTCCAGGCCCAGACGGTATTCCAAATGAACTTCTTAAATACGGCGGGAGAAGCCTGAAACAGCAGCTAACAGCCATAATTCGCAAAATCCTTTTACATAAAAAAATTCCGGACGAATGGACAAATAACTGAAGATATCCGTCGAGTATAACAAACCAGCCTTCATGTGTTTTATAGACCTGGAAAAGGCGTTTGACCTGATACAACTGGAGGACGTGGTACACATTTTATACAACAGGCAAATCCCATACAACATCATAAAAACCATCGAAAATATTTACCAGAGAAACAAAATACAAGCTAAAATTAATGGCACAACTACCGAAGATATTCCTGTAAATAGTGGTATTCAACAAGGAGATTCGCTTTATTGTTCAACATCGTTATGGACGAGATAATAAAAGCACTCGTAACCTGAAAGGGTATAAAATGGGGAACAAAGACGTCAAAATCCTATGCTATGCCGATGATGCTGTTTGCAGAAAACGAAGATGACCCGCAGAGACTACCATTCAAATTCAGCACAACGGCAAAAAGTCTAAAAATGAAGATATCTGCAGCAAAGACGAAATGCATGACCACTTTAAACACACCTATCAGATGCAAACTGGTTGTGGATGATAAAATTATACAACAGGAGAAGAAATTTAAATACCTAGGCATAGAAATATCAGTATACGGTGACATCGAGGCGGAGGTAAGAAACCAAGAAACCAAGCGGCAAAAGCTTACCTGAACGATACAATCCTCCGAAACAAATATATCGGAATCGAGACCAAATCCCGAATCTACAAGGCAGTCATCCGACCTATATTAACATACACAGCGGAAACTATATCAGATACATCGAATACAAAGAGAATATTAGAAACCACCGAAATGAAAATAGTGCGCAGGATCGCTGGAAAAACACTTTTTGACAGGAAGAGAAGCGAGAAAATTAGAAAAACATGTAAAATAGACAACGTAAATGAATGGATACTGGGAAGAAAGAGAGAGTGGAACGAACACATAGACCGGATGAATGACGACTTCTTCTACTTAATCGTGCCATATCCTCAGCGGACGTCGGCGATCATTGTGGCCCAAATGACTCTATTAACTGCTGCTCTAAATACATCAGCAGATGTTTTCCCGGTCCATTGGCGTATGTTCTTCACCCACGATATGCGACGTCTTCCGGGACCTCGTTTTCCTTCTATTTTACTCTCGGTGATTAGTTGTAGCAATCTATATTTATCGTTTCTCATGATGTGCCCGAAATATGTCATTTTACTCTTCTTGACTGTTTTAAGAATTTATTTGTCCTGTTGTATTTGTTGCAGCACTCTTTCATTGGTTACATGATAAATCCAAGAGATTTTTAACATTCGGCGATAGCAAGTTCAAAAGCTTCAAGACGTCTGGAAGCATCGTCAGTCAAGGTCCATATATCAGAACCGTGAACACATAGCATTTGAGAGTTCGAATTCGAGTTTTTAGATTTAGATGAATGGCGACAGAATAGTCAAAATAACTAGAGACAAGTCGCCCTTAGGGCGCCGAAGCGTTGGAAGACCTCGCAAGAGATGGAGCGACAACCTTCCTAACAACTGAACGGCAGAGAAAAACAAGCAAATTGTTTACATTAAAGAAGAAAGCAGAAGAAGAAGTACCATAAAGTGACATTTAATGATAATGAAAGGTGGTAAAACTTATGATACCTCTGCGGGCTTAAGTTCCAAAAATGTTTTTGTAGATTGTAGTTGTTGTGTCACACGCGAGACGGCGCATCGAGTCTTTAATTTTTTATGACCCAAATAATATTTCGTCCGCCCAAAACGTAATTAGCATAAAAAATTAGAACCTTCATTACACACAACGCGGCGATCCCACTCGAACGAAATGCCCTTTTAATTTGATCTCATGCCCGGCCGGTGAAGAAACGCAGAGATTTACGAGATACAGCGTCAGATGGTCCAACTCGGCCCATCGGTGTTCTTTTTTTTTATTTTTTAAATGCCCGCACTCTTTGATAGATGTCCGTTTCGAGATATAATCAGGTGTTTTATGTTTTGACTGTTTTAGCTGTATATTATTACAAGGAAAATGCTATTTATTATCCGTTATAAATCATACATTCGTTTGTTTCTAGACCGGCGTTCGCTTTTGTTTTCGTTTACGAGAAATTTCCGAGAACAGACCTTTACGACTCGCAACTTTGTCAATAATTTTTTATTCCAACGATTCACTCTAATAATCCATACGAGGGTTGTTCCTTAAGTTCCTGACCGAAGGCATCTCTTTGTCAACCATTATCCAAATACAAAAAGGTAGAGAACCAGCCAACAGAGGAAATGGAAATCCGTCGTGGTGTAAGACAAGGATGCATCCTATCGCCAATACTATTCAACTTGCATAGCGAAGCCATTTTTAAAAAAACCTTGCAAGAAGAATCGGTAGGGATAGTTATTAACGGGGAGGTTATAAATAATATGCTTTTGGAAATCACAGTGTCCAATAATATGTCTTGGCATGACCATGTTGCTAACATCGCAAAGTCAGCAAGCCAGAGGCTGGGTTTTCTGTGGAAAGCTAAAAAGGTTTTTACTCCTGATCAACTGTTGACGACGTACAAGGCTCAAATCCGACCTCTACTGGATTATTGCTCGCACATTTGGGGTTCAGCACCAAGGCATTCTCTTCGTCTTCTAGATTCCATTCAGAAAAGAGCCATTCGCTTCATAAACAGCTCAACTCTCACAGATACCCTTCACCCTCTAGAACATAGAAGAAGAGTTGCAGACCAGTCATTGCTCTACAGATATTTCCATGGCAGATGCTCCAGAGAAATAAAAACTCTTGTACCACCGTTGGCCACATTCGGCCGAAGAACTCGGCACGCTGATCAGTCTCACACATTAACTCTCAAGCTTGACACTACATGGACCAATCTTCATCAAGAATCCTTCTTTTACAGGGCTGCTACGGAATGGAATAAGCTTCCAAAATCAGTTTTTCCAGAGAACTATGACCTGCAACTTTTCAAAAAGCGTGTCCACAATCATTTCCTTTCTATAATCCCTTCCCCTTCTAATAGTCGCAGTGCGGGCCGTCCGCGGCCCACACGATAGGTCTACTCTTTTTGCGACTATTTTCATAAAAAAAAACCCAAATATGCACTTCTCCAGCTGATAGTTCAGGGAAAGATTGGTGAAAGGAGGAATATTGGAAGACGCCGTGTGTCTTGGCTTAAAAACCTAAGGGACTGGTTTAATTGTAGCAATGTTGAACTCTTCCGCGCTGCAGTCAATAAGGTCCGGAGATCCAGGTTTAATTTCGAGCTGTACAGAATTTATCAGGGCCAGATATCGTGAGGTCCATAAAAATAGGGAGACTTAGATGGCTGGGGCATGTGATACGAATAAATGCCAATGACCCCTCAATAAAGACCTTCCTAGACAAACCAATAGGAACACGTAAACGAGGGCGACCAAGGACTCGATACATGGAGAATATTGAGGATGACTTGAGAGTGATTGGAGTTAGAGGATGACGAAGGAAGGCGTCTGACAGGAACGAATGGTCACAAATTCTACTGCAGGCTAAGGCCCACCCAGGGCTGTAATGCCATCATGATGATGATAAATAAATAAACAAATAGCAGTCGAATTTTTATCAGAGCATTTTTCGAGACGAATCAAAAACGTGAGACGATATTTTTGAAAAATCGATTGGGTAGAAAAAAAGTTTATCGGCCAAAAGTGAATGCAACGACTAATCAAGCAGCAAAACTTGGAGAAGAATCGTTTGGCATCCCAGGATGAATTATCCGTCGTACAGTGCCGATATGGCACCCACTGATTTTTTTTCCTAATTTGGTAATTTTGATGCGTTCGAAATGCACGTTCGGGAGAGAGCGGCTCGTCGAACCGGAGTCCCAAAAGCGACGGAGACGCTGCCACAAAAACAATACCTATAATTTTGTACTATTCGAAATTTCTTAATTACAGCGTTGATAAACTTCTTATCCGGCATAAAATCACAAAACTTTTAATATTTATTCATAGATCGGGTTGATTTAGAGAGTCCGTATGCTATTATGGATCGTATGGGGATAGCGATGCGCTCATTATATATTCCAGTTGGTTTTTTTTTATTATTACCGAAATTATAGTACGGTCAAACTCCAGTTACAATCTTAATAAATTAAAAGATTCGGACGAAGAGATCAGTGCACCGTCGATCCATCGATTTTTTTTTTTTTTCTTAATGAAAATAGTCGCAAAAAGGGTAGACCTATCGTGTGGGCCGCGGACGGCTCGCACTGCGACTATTAGAAGGGGAAGGGATTATAGAAAGGAAATGATAGTGGACACGCTTTTTTAAAAGTTGCAGGTCATAGTTCTCATAGTTCTTGATGAAGATTGGTCCTTGTAGTGTCAATCTTGGGAGTAAATGGGTGAGACTGATCAGCGTGCCGAGTTCTTCGGCCGAATGTGGCCAATGGTGGTACAAGAGTTTTTATTTCTCTGGAGCATCTGCCATAGAAATATCTGTAGAGTAATGACTGGTCTACAACTCTTCTTCTATGTTCTAGAGGGTAAAGGGTATCTGTGAGAGTTGAGCTGTTTATCAACCGAATGGCGCTTTTCTGAATGGAATCTAGAAGACGAAGAGAATGCCTTGGTGCTGAACACCAAATGTGCGAGCAATATTCCAGTAGAGGTCGGATTTGAGCCTTGTACGTCGTCAACAGTTGATCAGGAGAAAAAAACTTTCTGGCTTTCCACAGAAAACCTAGCCTCTGGCTTGCCGACTTTGCAACATGGTCATGCCAAGACATATTATTGGACACCTTTACTCCCAAAATCGAGATGGAGGGACTTGGTTCAAGGGTATTTCCGGACATTGTGATGGGATGATTTGAGGAATTCACTTTCTTGGACAACGTGTGTTTTTGGGCGTTGAACTGAACAAGATTGTTGGTTTCCCACTCGACGATTGCTTTAGGATTTCTATTAATGCAATCAACCTGTTCCTGTCTGAGTCCATTTGTATCATTCACCGAAAGTGATCGATAGGATGTGAAAGTTGAGACAAGTGTGCTATCGTCTGCGAAACTGTAAATGGGGTTCGTGGTGGTTTTCAAGAGGTCGTTGATGTGTAAAAGAAATAAGGTGGGGGACAGGATGAAACCCTGTAAGTTTACTAATATTTCGTTATGTTATACCTGGTTTCTGACATCTACAACTACTGAAAACGATGCTAAAACAGCATTAACAAACATTAAAATATCAGTGTTATAGCATATTTCACGAATATACGGTGTATTTAACTATAATTTCGTAGGTAACGAATTTTATTTTATAAAGGACTTTTTGTTTGTTTGTTAGCACGGTTAATTTTGCAACCAAATCTGTTCTTAATGACTTTATTTATTGTACATAATAAGGTAGATTGGTAAGTAATCCAAACAAATTTCACTAATTAACTAAGCTAATAAGCTTTAATTTAGTTTGTTGATTCATTTTTGTTAGATTTCTAGAAAAGTAATTAGTAATCCTGGGTTATTATTGTAGTGGGTACCGACATTAAAATCGTATAGTACCGATTTTTAAGAAATTATACTCACTGCAAACAAGAATGCTCTTCATTTGTTTATCTGGACAAAACTTGGATTTTTGCTCGAGGTGGAACAAAAAGAATTTGGCAGAACGATAACATAAAGTCTATAAAACGCACCGACGATGAAGGAATAAGACAATTTATTGTGCATGCAGGTGGAAAGCATGGGGACGGATCTTTTATTTTCATCAAAATCGGCCGATTATCATGACGATATGGATAGAGAGATGTTTTTGAAATGGTTAAAAGAGGAACTATTACCATCGTTACATGAACCATCTGTCATTTTATTAGTTGATGCTCCGTACCATTCGCAAATTTGTACCGATAATGTATTTTTGTTGTATTACCTTTTAACATAAAACGTGGCTATTTCTAACCAAAAAACTCATCGAGAGCCACATCAACGATTTCTGTTCACAATAAAGCAAAAAATAAAAATAAAACCTCTTAACAAAAGCATAATAATGACAAAAAATGTTCGGGAAATTTACTAGGGGAATTTACTAATGTACCTTTCAACACAGTGCGTCCTTACCTACCTCCCTTATTATGTACAATAAATAAAGTCATTAATAACAGATTTGGTTGCAAAATTAAGCGTGCTAACAAATAAAAATATTGACCCTTAATTTTCAAACAAGAAATCCCTTATAAAATAAAATTCGTTACCTACGAAATTTGTTTAAAAATATTTGGGGAATTTACTTTCGTACTTCTCAAATGTAGAGTTAATTACTGGTTATCGAGTATCCGTTAACACCGTATATTCGTGAAATATGCTATAAATTCTTTGTTATTAGCTTATTATTATCACTTGCGATTGTTTTATTGCTTAAGCGAGGTAGTTTGAACTTTGTACTGTCGTTCTACGAATCGACGTCACCTCGTATTCTTCGCAAATTCTAAATAATTTATTCGATCAGGAAAATGATTTTTTTAACGCCTCCGGTTTGCTTCGGTAATATTGTAGATGTTAAAACGACATTATTTACCTAAAATCAACAGACATTTCGACGTTTCGTGCGTCCTTCCACCTTCGATACGAAAAAAACGAATCCACCCTCCGCAATCACAACGCCATCAGCTCGTTTCAAATTATGGGATTATTTTTTTTTGTCGAGAACGTCTTTTGTATCAGCACTTGTTCGCATGGTAATTCGTTACGGTGGCAACAATCTATTAGACGCGGGTATCGATCACCCAAACATTTCTTTAGTTCACATACGCGTCTTTATGTACTTTCTTTTCAGTGAGATAAAAGAAAAGCAAATAGACGATCATTCTAACGTTAATATTATTAAAAAAAAAACATACACATACGAGGGGTGCTCAATATATCTAAGAAGAATACAGAAAAGATCATTCAACGATTTTTTATATAAATGAAAAGTTTGGTGAATCCCGTGCAATGGCCTTGGATATATCTAAAGCCTTTGACCGCGTTTGACGGCATTGTTAAGCAAATTATCTGCCTAAGGTCTCCCAACCAAACTGCCTCAATGGCTCTTGAGCTTCATGCAAAATCGCTCCTTACATGTGGCAGTTGACAATATTTCTTCTAATGCGTTAAAAACCAATGCTGGGGTCCCCCACGGTTTCATACTGTCCCCCACCCTATTTCTTTTACACATCAACGACCTCTTGAAAACCACCACGAACCCCATTTACAGTTTCGCAGACGACAGCACACTTGTCTCAACTTTCACATCAATAGAGATATTGAAGCAATCGTCGAGTGGGGAACCAACAATCTTGTTCGGTTCAACGCCCAGAAAACACAAAGCGCCACGTTTTCCAAGAAAGTAAATTCCTCAAATCATTCTATCACAATGTCCGAAAATACCATTGAATCAAGTCTCTCCATCTCGATTTTAGGAGTCACGGTGTCAAATAATATGTCTTGGCATGAGTATGTTGCCAACATCGCAAAGTCAGCAAGCCAGAGGCTAGGTTTTCTGTGGAAAGCTAAAAAGTTTTCACTCCTGATCAACTGTTGACGACGTACAAGTCTCAAATTCGACCTCTACTGGAGTATTGCTCGCACATTTGAGGTTCAGCACCAAGGCTTTATGTTCGTCTTCTAGATTCCATTCAGAAAAGGGCCATTCGATTAATAAACAGTTTAACTCTCACAGATACCCTTCACCCACTAGAACATAGAAGAAGAGTTGCAGACCAGTCATTACTCTACAGATATTACCATGGCAGATGCTTCAGAGAAATAAAAACTCTTGTACCACCACTGGCCACATTTGGCCGAAGAACTCGGCACGCTGATCAGTCTCACCCATTTACTCTCAAGATTGACACTACAAGTACCAATCTCCATCAAAAAACCTTTTTTTACAGGGCAGCCACGGAATGGAACAAGCTTCCAAAATCAGTTTTTCGAGAGAACCTGACCTGCAACTTTTCAAAAAGCGGGTCCACAATCATTTCCTTTCTATAATCCCTCCCCCTTCTAATAGTCGCAGTCCGCGGCCCACACGATAGGTCTACCCCTTTTGCGACTATTTTTAGTAAAAAAAATATAAAAATGTTTGTATGTATGTATGGCCTTCAAAAACTCCCAAACGGCTATACCGATTGGGAAGAAATGTTCAGAAGTTGTTTTATATATACCAGGGGTCGTTTTAGTGTTGTTAGCACCCCTACGATGGGGGATGAGAAGGGGATGAAATGTAAAAACTATCAAAAATGGCTGATATTAGTGTCGAATTCATAGTCTTCGGGAACTCTAAGTTTGATAGTGACATTCCCAGCTATGTAAGCATCCATACAAAAGGGGTGGATAGGGGATGAAATATAAAATTATTAAAAATGGCTGATATTCGTATCGAATTCATAGGTTATTGGGTGGCTGAATTTGATAGCAACATTCCTAATATTGTTAGCACCTCTACGAAAGGGGTGGGTAGGAGATGAAATATAAAAATATATAAAACGCCGATATTAGTGTCAAAGTCGTAATTTTCAAGGTCGCTGAGTTCGATTGTAATATCTCCAATGTTATAAGCACGCGATTGCACGCATAAAATAATGATCACTCCTTGTATAGTTAAAAGTATTTACCAAACAAACGAATTATGTAGGCTTTTGTTGCGATTGCACGTATAAAATATTGTTCACCCCTGGTATAGTTAAAAGTATTCGTCAAAAAAATGATCTGCGTAGCCCGTCTTTGCGATTGCACGCATAAAATATTGATCCCCACCCGTATAGTTAAAAGTAATCGACAAGCAAATGAATTGTGTAGGCGGTCTTTGCGATTGCACGCATAAAATATTGTTCGCTCCTCGTATAGTTAAAATTATTCGTCAAACAAAAGAACTACGTAGCCTGTCGTTGTGATTGCTCTTATAAAATATGGATTGCTTCTCGTATTACAAATAAATGAATCATGTAGCCTGCCGTTGCGATTGCACGCAAAACATAATGATCGCTCCTCGTATAGTTAAAAGTATTCGCTAGACTGTGAACTTGAGTATACATTTACGATTTTCTTCGGTATCTGTATACAATATACATATTTGTTCAAAGTATCTTTCAATGGTAAAGAAAAAAAAAAGAGTAAAAAAAAATTCACATGTAGTCTGTCACTCAGGAGTGGTTCTTTGTATTTTTTAATCGCCCATGAAAGAAAGGAACAAATTGAGCAAACGTTCTTCGATTGAAAATAGATCTGCCTGCTTACACGATGATTGTGTTTTTCTTTTTTTATTTTATTCTAAAAGGGATGCATAGTGTGTCTATATTTGGTAAAAGGATTTATTTTTTTTCGCTTCGCAGCTAATTCTTCCAAAAAAAATTATACGTGATTGAATGGTACTATATATTTTTTAGAAATTATCCAAACAGGTCCCTCGCCTACTCGATGGAAACATATTTCAGATGCATTTTTAAAGTATATATATGTAGAAAAATTATAGAAAACTATAAACATTTTTCGACAGCGTGAATAGATGTGAAACATGTATAACTGATTTTTAAAAAACCAGCTAATTTCGCTGTATGTCACCTATATTATAGGTTCATGTGGGTCGACTATGTATCAAAAAACAACTACTTCTCTGGCTATATGCCGCGACAGGCATTGAATTACATCTGATACGTAATCGTGTATAATATCCCATTTCGGGAAACAATATGCAGATGCATGTTAAGTAAGAGAAGGAACTATTAGATTTATCCGTCCCAAGTAACCACCTATGGACCGGTTTCAAGGTGTGTTGCCCCTCATCAGCATGACTGGACACATCAACAGCTCCGACTTCTATTAAGTACACAGGAATGACTACGCAAAAAGCGCCAGTCACGACATCTATACTTTTTAACAAGCATACAGCGAAATTAACTGGTTTTTTAAAAATCAGTTATACATTTTTCACATCTATTCCTTCTTCTTCCGTAGCCTTACAACTCAGGGTAGGTTTTTGCTGCATGTACTACTTGCTACGGTCTTCTGCAATTTCCTGCCATCTATCTATTTCGATTCCCAGAGTTCCTTATGTTATCTCGCCATCTCAATTTAGGCTTTCCCAGCGACCTCTTTCCTTGAGGGGCCTCCTCCCATACAGATTTAATGAGTCTCGTGTTCTGACTCCTTTGTATGTGGCCAGCCCATCTCAGTCTATTTGCTTTTATTTCTTGTATGATGTCCGGGCTATTGTACAACTGGGCTAGTTCAGCGTTAGTTCTGTAATGGCCTGTTTCTGGGTCGCGGTAGGGACCGTTTATTTTTCGGAGTATCTTTCGCTCAAAACGTCTTAAAATTAGAGTATCACGCTGTCGAAAAATGTTTATAGTTTTCTATAATAATATAGTTTTCTATAATTTTTTGCAGATTACAATACTTCTTCTCAGAAGCTATTCACCGTGTGGTGTAAAACAACACAGTTCTGCAAAAACAAAGTGTTTGACAACATCAATAACACCATTGAGATGTAAACTGGAGGTAAATGGAGAAGTTATTCAGCGGGAAATGAAATTTAAGTATCTCGGCGTGGAACTCTCCGGTTTTGGCGATGTTGATGCAGAAGTAAGGGAACAAACAACGAAAGCAACAAAAATTGTAGGGTGTTTGAATAGTAGAATATGGTGCAATAAACATATAGTAATTGAGCCCAAGACTAGAATCTACAAAACAACAGTAAGACCTATCATAACATATACGGCAGAAACTAGACCAGAAACATCGGAAACTAAACTGGTACTGGTAAAACACTTTTTAACAGGGAAAGAAGTGAAAGTAGTTGATTTATAGATCTCAAATAATGAATATCAGTTCGTATATTTGTTTTTTTTTAAATGATTCACAACGATTTCGTGAAATTGAACGCACGCATAATGTACCCTCCTGGCCACCATATTTAACAATTCTAATCCGTTCAAATGATATAAGTATCTGGGCATAGAAATCTCAGGCTATGGTGATGTTAAGACGGAGATGAGAGAACAGACAACGAAATCATCGAGAATAGCATGATGCCCAAATAACACAATATGGCGAAATAAAAACATTAAAATAGAAACCAAATCAAGAATTTACAAGGCAATAGTAAGACCAACTATGACATACGCGCCAGAAACTCGTCCAGACACAGCGAGAACTAAACAACTTGTAGAGACAACCGAAATGAGAGTACTTCGTAGAATAACTGGAAAGACGATCTTGGACAGAGAAAGAAGCGAAAATATAAGAAGGACATGCAAGATAGAAAACATTAATGAGTGGGTTCTCGACAGGAAAAGAATAGTCAGAACGGCACGCGACAAATCCCCAATGGGTCGTAGGAGTTTAGGGCGCCCCCGAAAACGATGGAGCGACAACTTAGAAGTGCAATAGTCAGAGGGAAGATGAAAAGAAACAGGCGATCCGGCTAGATTTAAGAAGGAAGAAGAAGAAGAAGAAGAAGAAGAATCGGTTCAATTAATGCGTCTTCTGCAAGAGTTTTGAATATTTTCGTAGTCTCTTTTCATCTACATGTATTAAGAATCTACTTGAGTTTTGGATTTAGTAATTCAGATTTGAGTAAATTGACTTTAGATTATTGAAACCTCGTTTCAAGATAAGATAAACATGCAAAGAGAATTTTATGGTGGAATCCAACATAAGTCCTTGGTTTTTGGTGGTCTCGGTAAGTGTCAACTTCATTCTGAATCCTAATATCAGTGTTATTTATACATACGAGTTTCATTGATCTGCGTCCAAATAGCGTAACAACTGTTTTTGAGAAGTTTATAGTTTTTGGAGATATTTGTTAGACTATTTAGGTCTTCAGTCGCTGTAAGAAAGGTTCAAGAGACAGCTTACGAACACAATGTACATCTACATAATCTGTATATAGACTTCAAACAAGCTTTTGATAGTGTTAATCGAAATAAAATGCTTACCGATCTTTTAATACTAGGCATTCCAAAAAAGCTGGCCCAACTCGTGAATATGACCATGGCCGGTTCCAAGGCAATTGTAAGAGTTGACAGACGGCTTTAACATCACATGAGTAAGACAAGGCGACGCACTATCTTCCATACTTTTTGATCTAGTTTTAGAAGCAGTCATTTGGAAATTAGATATGACTGGATACATCGGCACGAAGAACCTACAAATATTCGCATATGCAGACGATACAGCAATAAAAAGTAGGCGCAAGAACGAACCTGAGAAGACTGTCGCCAAACTAAAAAACGAAGCAATCTCTAAAGGTCTCCGAATAAATGAAGGAAAGACAAAATACATAAAAATAACGAAAAGACCAATTAATAAAGAAAATTTTAAACGTGAAAACTATGAATCAAACTCTATCAATAGCGAAATTCAGGCAAGAGTTATCAGTGGAAACCGTTGTTGTTTCGCATACAGAGAGCTAATGAAGTCGAGAGTTCTAAACAGAAAGTCTAAATTAAAAATATATAAAAGTATCATCAGGCCCGTTGTTACATACGGCTGTGAAGCGTGGACCTTAACCACGAAAGCTACTCTTGACAATTTTCAAACGAAAAATCTTGAGGCAAATTTTTGGACCAGTGCAAAACATATAGATAAAGCATGGAAATCAAGAATGAATTTTGAACTAGACAACCTGATAGAGAGCGCAGACATTGTAAAATTCATTAAAAGCCGAAGACTGTATTGGACAGGGCATGTAAAAAGGATGGATGAAAGCAGAACACCGAGAAAAATCCTTGAGTGGAAACCAGTGGATAGAGGAAACAGAGGAAGACCGAGGAAAATATGGATAAATGAAGTAGAGTGCGACCTAAAAAAAATGAAAATTAAGGGCTGGAAGAATTTAAGTAGAAACAGGACCGAATGAAAGAAAATCACTGAAAAGACGAAAACCCACACTTGGCTATAACGTCGTTAAATGAATGAATGAATAAATTTAGAAATTCACACGCTATAGCAAACATATTTTCGTCGAATTTTTTGTAAATTTGTGTGTCATCGGCGTAACTCTGAATCTCAGTGTATTTAAGCAATCGTCGAGTGGGGAACCAACAATCTTGTTCAGTTCAACGCTCAAAAAACACATAGTGCCACGTTTTCCAAGAAAGTGAATTCCTCAAATCATCCCATCACAATGTCCGGAAATACCCTTGAACCAAGTCCAATAATATGTCTTGACATGACCATGTTGCTATTATCGCAAAGTCGGCAAGCCAGAGGCTAGGTTTTCTGTGGAAAGCTAGAAAGTTTTTTACTCCTGATTAACAGTTGACGACGTACAAGGCTCAAATCCGACCTCTACTGGAGTATTGCTCGCACATTTGGGGTTCAGCACCAAGGCATTCTCTTCGTCTTCTAGATTCCATTCAGAAAAGAGCCATTCGTTTAATAAACAGCTCTCACAGATACCCTTCACCCTCTAGAACATAGAAGAAGAGTTGCAGACCATTCATTGCTCTACAGATATTTCCATGGCAGATGCTCCAGAGAAATAAAAACTCTTGTACCACCATTGGCCACATTCGGCCGAAAAACTCGGCACGCTGATCAGTCTCACCCATTTACTCTCAAGATTGACACTACAAGGACCAATCTTCATCAAGAATCCTTCTTTTACAGGGCTGCTACGGAAAGGAATAAGCTTCCAAAATAAGTTTTTCCAGAGAACTATGACCTGCAATTTTTTAAAAAGCGTGTCCACAATCATTTCCTTTCTATAATCCCTTCCCCTTCTAATAGTCGCAGTGCGGGCTGTCCGCGGCCCACACGATAGGTCTACCCTTTTTGCGACTATTTTCATAAAAAAAAAAACTTTTAAATTGACATCACAACTGAATTACAATAAATAAACAAGTAAATTGTTAGTGATGAAACTGAAACAGACTTTGTCTTTGACATAACTTATAGTCAGAGAAAATTTTTCTCTTCCCATATTTACATGTAATGAGTATTAAAAGGAAATAAACCAAGAAAGATTTTGCCGTTTGACATTACTTACAATCCGGTATCTCACGTGGTGGATGCGGCACCGACCGACGTTGACCACTCTTCTTCGTTTCTGTGCGACGCATTCTTCTCGGCCCGCGGCGAACTTCGTGGTTCGAAAATTGTGTGTTGATCAATCGATTTCGAGATATTCCGGCCGTGGAATATACCGGATTTCATTCCCCAGTAAGGCCGGTAAAATTCGCTTGTGATCAAGTACTTTCGTAGGCGTACGACCCGACTCGCCCAAGGAGAAAACATGGCTTCTTGAGTAGTCAACATGGCCGGCCGTCTTGGCATTGTGTCTTCTCGGTCTCGTTCCAATGCGACCATAAGCACTGGAAGTTCAATACACCCGACTGACATTTTCCGCACCGACAGGTATGGATCCCGACTGAACAAAAATTACTCCTCCCCGAGGGTCGTCGTGATGCAACCCTCTTCGTCTCATATTTCCTCCGTGTCTCTTTCTATCTCTCTTACTGACGATTGTTTTTGGTGCATAAATTAAAAAAAAACGCACTAGGAGGTCTCGATATCTGATCGGCTTGACGTAAAAAATAGTGCCATTAGAGAGCGGTTCAGTAGGATTGTCGTTTATGCGGGAACATATCGACGTCCCCTCGTAGTAGTTTTGTTTTTGAATCGTCGCGTCGCTTCAAATTTTGATTTGGTCATTGCGAAATCGGACCGTCGACGGCTTAGCTGAGTACCGTCCTGTGTGTGTGCGATGATGATTGATGCTGATGCCCCCGGGCGAAATACAAGAGAGGCGGTAGGTTAAGTTAAGCTTAAGATCAAGGGGTTGATAACAAAAGCAACAATATTATAGTTGGAACTGTTTTGCAACATTGCCGTTTTTCGTATGAAATAATCAAGTAGGTAGGTACACCTAAAATAGTGAGATAAGAGAACGCTGTGATGTAAAAGAAGATGTGGTTGCAAAGATAAATAAAAAAATGCTTAGTGGTTTTGGACACGTAGAAAGTATGGATGAAGGAAGATTGACGAAACAAATTTACAAGGCGAGTGAGAATGAACAGAAGTGAAGATAAAGGTCGACCTCGGCGAACATCGATCAGATCAACATTGTTTTGAAGAAAGGCCAGCTGTCAAGAGTACCAACAACCGACGAGCATGTATGAGAGCACTAATGAAAGTAGAAGAAGCAAGGAAGAACCGTAGGAAGGAAGTGATCTCTGCCTACCCCTACGGGAAAATGGCGTGTATGTATGTGGAAAAATCAACAAGATTTATTTACAGTTTTGTGACCGTATTTTTTTCTTTATTAATTGTGGCCGGCTGCAACACCTAATTTTACAGACCATAGCGATTTAAATAGACTGGCTCCACCTCGATAAGAATGAGAAAAAACGACGTGAACGGACAAGTCGGTAGAGGTCGACCTCGGCGAACATATTTCGATCAGAGCAACATTCTTTTTAAAGAAAGGCCAGCTGTCAAGAGTACCAACAACCGACGAGCATGCATGAGAGCACTGATGAAAGTAGAGGAAGCAAAAGATGTGTGTAAGAACCGTAGCGGAAGTGGAAAGAAGTGGTCTCTGCCTACCCCTACGGGAAAGAGGCGTGACTATATGTATGTGTGTATGTAAGTACACCTATGTCAATATTTTAATAAGACCTCAGTCAAAAATTCTTTTAACTATGATTAGACGTGTAGTACAGCCACTAATTTTCTTTTGTTTATTTGCGTCACCTAACAGCTGTAGGTACTAACAGGGTGAGTTAACGATTACAGTTCAACAGAAGTAGCCTGTGCGGGCGACTAGCCTCTAAAATAACAAATATTCGGCTGAATATACTTCACATTCGTAAACTTCTTCCTCCGATTGTATTGAGACTCACGATTACTGAAAATTCTGTCGTCGCCGATCGGATCGTTATTCGAATGTTTTCGTTGTGCGCAGATTTTGTGATCTCTCGCCCGCCAAGCTACTTCCGTTGCACTGTACTTACTTACTTCAAAATGGTGCGAGTCATTATTCATCCCACTATTAAAGAAAGGGAATCCTACAGAACAGTTGCATTAATTTCCCACGCCAGTAAAATTATGCTCACCATAATAAACGAGAGACTGAAACCTTTTCTTCTTCCCCAAATATCGGATAAACGAAAACAAGAATTATCCGATGCTGCGAGCAAGTACCGCCCCACCCAGCCATTGAGCCATTGGGATATTCGCTCAAGATGGGTAGTGCAAGTGCCATTTGAGATTTTGATATTTTACTGATCGCCTGATTGGAGTGAACCAATATAGATGAATCATTTCCGTTAATATTTAAGAAAAATATAGTCATTCTCGACGCGCCGGCAAGCAACAGGGAGATTTCTAGAAGAGGGTTGTTGAAGGATGTATGTTGATGTCGATTTCTGCCTCTGTTGAATCTCGCCGTGCCTCGTTTCGATGTTAAATCTTCGATAGCTTGGGTTGGCTGGCTCGTATATTCTACTTGCTGTCAGTTTTTCCGACCTTACTACCGTGAACCGCTTGATAAAGTAATTAAAAAAACGATGGACGACAGCAGCGCTGTAATGTCAGCTTTTCTAATTGGTTTTGCTTGTGACTTAATGTATGATTGGTTGCCTATAGCACGCGTCTATAATGAGGTTTTCAAATCAAGGAATGGATTGAAGGACATTGTACAGTTGAAAAATATGGAATTTCCAACAATCATGTTTGTACTGTAGGTAAAGGTAAACCAGCGAAAAAAATATCAAAGGAAAAGTTAAAGGATTTTTTTTCGGAAGTCTCTATTGTGGAGGCCCCGGTTGCCCTCCACCAAGTCCGGCCCTGGCAAAATGTAAACCATTTCGAACACTTGATGAAATAATTATTTTAATGGGTCATTGTTAAATTTCTATTTCCAACATTTATTTTATGAATTACACTTTTTATTAGATATCATTAAATTATTTTAATTTCTGAAAAAACCGTTGGTTTTACGAAACTTTTTCGGGAGACAAAAAAGTTTCCCAATTAGTTCGACCGCCCGACTAAACTTTTTGGGTTGTGATTACCCTGATGGTGTTAAATTTATGAACAATTGTTTTTATATGACGTCATTATTTGAAAATTCCTACTTTTGCCTGTTGTCCACGTATTTTCCGGACAAGGTGTATATAGACATTAACGTCAACCAACAATTCTACGCCACTGGTTTATAATTTCGCCATTAATTTTACAAGATGGTCTCCTCGATCGTGACGACACTCGCTGTGACGTTTCATTATTTTCATCGCAATTGCGAGTAGGCAGTTACCCAGAATGTACGCCACTGTTTGCATAAATGCCTACAAATAGTTGTAAATAAAAACCGATATTTCAATAACCTACGTAGCTGAAGGTATTCGTATTTTCGAAATCTGATAAGGATTTCTCCACGAGCTATGATGCTGCTTTCGCTATTGTGGTAAATTAATTTATGTAGCTGTTCCAAATAGAGGAGATATTTCATGTGTGCGCGATATTTCCCTTCGGTAAGAATCCACTCCGGGGCTTTTCCTATCCCCACCTAAAATCACGCCTCGCCACAGTGGCGCAACCTGTGATTTTCTTGAAGTATACTCTTGATACAAAACAAAATCCTATGGACATTACACAATTTGGTAGCGTCATAGCTACACATCATTGCCAAATTGTCAGAATATAAACATTGTAGGAAATTATTATATTTAAGATTATTTTTCACTTGAAAATCTTGCCTTTACCTAAAAGGGGCTCTAAAGTAGACCTGAAATATAACCCCAAAAAAGGGGAAACCCTAAAAGTCCCACGACCTATAATAACAATGGAACAAAAGAAGTCATAAAAAGGGCATGGAAACTTATACGAAGGAGGCCCTAAGGTTGTTGTTGCGATCACAAATGCAACACTTCGTTTGATATCTTTCGTTCTATGTAATTTTATTTATTTTAAAATCCCTTTTCGATCCGTCTCTGCACGCCAACGTCTTAATACGGTTTTGTCCTAGGCAGAACTCGCGATGTCTCCGGCTGGCACCCCAGCTACCTTTCCCCCCCCCCCCCTTTGTTTGCAATGCGCAGTCTAGAGTCTGCGTAGTAGTAAGTTTTCTTTCTCAATGCGCCGTCTTGATTCGACGCAACATCAGTATTGTTCCGAGAGTCGTAGCGAGCGACTGTTATACAGCTCCTCTTCCACGGCGATTAAACCTCGCTTGTTACTTACAATAAGTCGTATTCCTCCGACCGTCAATAGTAACGGGTCATTCAGCTCTTTTTTCCTTTCATTTCGTTAGTTTAATTCCCATTTTTGCTTTGAATTAATTTCATAGCTTGCAGCGGTTAACTAGTCGGGAAAAGTGCATTGTGTCCTTAAAAGATAGAAATACGTTTAAAAACCAATCAAATTTTGATTATTTTCAGTTCGCTTGTATCGAAGTTTTCAGTTGTCCTGTAATGGATGCCTAAACGGGGCTTTTGGACCTAACCAAAAAAGGCCCTAAATGTAATGAATGTCTATAAAGGGGCATTGGAGACCTACTCAAAAGAGGCTCTTAAGGAGTCCTGTAATAGATGTCTAAAAAAGGGCATTGGGATCTATCCAAAAGAGGCCTTATATTATTCCGGTAATGGATCACTAAAGGGGCTCGGGACCTACTAAAATCGGGCGTAAAGGAGTCCTGAATTCCTACAAGGGGCACTGGACCTACCCAAAAGAGGCTGTAAAGTAGTACTGTAGTGGATCAATAAAGGGGCCCAGGAACCTACCTAAATAGGGTGTAAAGGGGCCCAGGAACCTACCCAAATAGGGTGTAAAGGGGTCCTTTAATGAATTCTTAAAATAAAAGGCCCTGTGACATACCCAAAAGAGGCCTTTATAATTAAAGGGGCCTTTGAACCTATCCAAAAGAGTTTAGAAGTAGTCCTTTAATAGATGCCTAAAGGGGGCTTTCGGACCTATACAAAAAAAGCCTTAGGGGAAAACTGTAATGATACCTAAAAAAAGCCATGGAACCTATTCAAAGAAGGCACCAAAGAAGTCCTGTAATGGATGCCTAAAGGGGACTTTGGGACCTACCCAAAAAAAGCACCAAAGGAGCCATGTAATGGATGCTTAAAAAGGGGCCTTGGAGACCTATTCAAATGGGGTTCTAAAGGAGTCCTGTAATGGATGTCTAAAAATAGGCCTTGGGATCTATCCAAAAGAGGCCTTAAAATAGTCCGGTAATGGATCACTGAATGGAGTTCGGAAGAAGTGAAGAAGTCCTGAATTCCTAAAAGTGGACCTGGGACCTACTCAAAAGAGGCCGTGAAGTAGTCCTGTAATGGATCACTAAAGAATCCCAGGAACCTACCCAAATAGGGCGTAAAAAGAACTTTAATGAATTCTTAATTAAAAAAAAGCCATAAATATATTCAAATTAGATATGAAACATTTTTTTTAATTACACCCTTTTTTAAGATTAGCACACAAGTTGAACATGAAACAATTGGCTTGTGAATACCATCAAAACACACCTAACTGATTAAAGCGGCAACAATGCTTTATGATTGACAAGGCCGCCAACTGTGAATAGATATTTTGATTCGTATGGTAATGTGATATGATGTGGTAGTACCTACCAAAATGAATATCCTGCTTTTTTGATTAAATATATAGGTATTACAGACAAGTTTCATTCTTTTTGTAAATAAATAGTATAGCATCGTAATGTTAAAATGTTAAAATTAATTAAAACAATAAATTCTACGAAAATTTGCGCACATCAATGGACGTTGGTCAAACCGAATTTTAAATAAAGTTTATACAGCAAATAAAATAAAATAGGAAATAACGTAAAATAAAATAAGGAATGAGTGCAAAAAACGTTTTTTTGAATTACTTTTTCTGTAGCAGAAGCTTCTGAACACAGACTGAAGCTTTTAAGAAATAAATATACGGGCCATAGAAGGAAAATCAAAAATACCTCCACAACTAATATTATTAGGTTAGGTTAAGTTGATTGTAGACTCGGAACATTTAGAACGGAAAAGATTTGGGTCGAGCGCATTATCAGTTTTTAAACAAAGTAAAATAAAACAAAGACAAAGAGATAAAAGTTGGCCATCAAATATCCAACTGGACACTGACGAAATCACAGCGTGCAATAATTATACATACCTGGGAGTCGAATTTGACACTACAGGAACAGATGACAGAGAGATCAAAAAACGAATAACCCAGGCCAGAAGATTAACTGCATGTTTGAATGGTATACTCAGGAATGACGAAATAGGAAAAAAACGAAAATACAATATCTATGAAACCCTTGTCACGTGCCTATTTTTTCCCATCTACCGTTTCATTATTAATTGTGTCTCCGATAGTCTGGTGTTCGTAAATAGTTTTGCATACCGTATTTTGTTCGTCGTAAATAGTGTTGCATATCTAGTAGGGATAGGATTTAATTATTAATGGCTGTGACATTTTGTTAATTGGAGTGGGAGTCTTTGTATTAGATTTCGCCTTGATTTTTTGGCTATGATTGTCGTGTGTTGTCAGCTATATTATTGTTTGGTTTGCTTCTCTGTGTGGATGGGCTGGCTATCAACACGGACGAGCGCGATTATGAGTTGGGAACATAGATTTGCAAAGGTTGGCTGACGTGGGTTCCGTGTCATTTTTCTGATATCCGGCCTGGGAGTGAGCAGTGGACAAGAGTCGCTTGATATCAGTCGTGGAAGTCGGGTGAGAGTTTTTGGAACGATTTGATATTAACACGTGAGCAGAACTTCTTCGGTTTTTTCTTTCATATCTGGCTGTATTTGGGCCATCTTAATTGGATTTTGAAGAAGAACCATTTAATTTTTAACTTGACCATTCTGTCGTGCCTTTATGGTGGATATTTTGGTTATTGGGGTCGAGTTAAAATGACCGCGTGCGGGATTTGATGGAGTGAAGCCATTGTTAAGTAGCAGGTACTGTTCCATAATTCAAACCGGCCAGGAGTAGGCCACAGGATCCGTGAATTCGTGTATCCAAAGGTTACGAGTGATTTATTTTAGTATATTTAAACGACGTGACTTATTTTCGACACCACGATTAAGTTTTGTTTTAATTTATTAATATGGTACACTGTTGAAAACTATTTATTGCATTGGATAATATGCCGAGTCTGAACTTTGATTAAAGTAATATTCTCTAGAGTTCTTTGTGTCCAAGTAAAAACATTTATTCATACTTATTTGTAAATATCCTACAATATTGCTATTTTGAAGGACAGCCATCGTAAAAAGAATTATTTTTGAAATAAGCTCGAGTGTTTTAACAGTGTAAATCTTTAAAAATACTACTTGGTGTTTCTGTTCTTGGATCATCGATGTAACCAGTGGCGTCTTAATGAAGTTTTCAATAGTTTAAAAGTAACAAATTATTTTTCATTAAATTTATACCTGCTCCAAGTTGAATCTGAATTTATACATAACTGAATATAATTTATGTGGTTATTGTGAGGGTTTCAACTTATTATTTTTGTCCATTTATTTTGTATTTTTTCTTTTTTTTTTGTGTTAATCTTTTGCTATCAGGAATTCTATATAAAATCAATTATTTTTGAAATTTTAAATATTGTGAACATTTTTTTTTGTTGTTTTTAATTCTCTTTTGTACATCATTAGGTTTTTATTATGGTCTGAAAGATTGTTATAATTAATTTAAATGTTATTTTAAGAAAAGTGTATTAAATTCGTTTAATCCACTTTACGAAAATACAGAATTTGTTGTAAAAAAAAATCAGAACATCATTTTTACTTAATTAAAATATTGCAGGAATTGTAAATGTAGTTTTATTTATCTAGTTCACCATAATTGTTTGTTGTTTATCGTGTGGCTCTGCTAGTGCCTATAAGACCTAGGGGTTTCCGGCTTGAACCGTCTAAGTCGGTGGCGCGGCTCACTTTTATATTTTTTTTTCTTCTACCCTCTACGGCTGAGCTCGGGCATAATTTGCCAGTAGAGAGACCACTGGCAGAGTACTCTTTAGAGAACTAAAAAGACGTGGCACCCTGATTAAAAGCTCTCTGTTGTACGGATCGGAAACATGAAAAATAACAAAAAAAAAATAGAAGAAAATTCGAAGCCACCGAGATTGATGATTTTAGACAGTCCTTGGGAATATCCAGATGCGAAATATTTCGAAACAAGGAAGTTCGAAAAAGAGCTAATAACCGACATTAAACAGAGGCAACTTATATGGTATGGTCATGTCCAGCGGATGGATGAAGCTAGACTTCCCGAGAAAATAATGCAATGGATACCACCAAACCGAAGAAAGAAAAGAAGACCCAAAAAGACCTGGAAATAGGGGGGTCACAAAAGCGATGAGCTCTCGAGAAGATCAATGGGAGGATAGGTAGTTGTGGAAGTTAACATTCGGACAACGTCGAAAGACATTTAAAAGAGAAAAGATTTGGGTCACGCGCATTATCAGTTTTTAAACAGAGTAAAATAAAATAAGACAAAGAGATAAAAGTTGGCCATCTTTTGTTCTTATTCTTGATTCCAATTTTATCTTATTTCTTGTATAAACGCTTTCATACTTTTCGGCTTTGATTTATTTCGTTCCTTATTTGCTGTACAAACTCGCCTAAGTGGTGTATCACTGCTTCAAAAAATCTACGTCATTCTTCCTAGCGTATGTAAAAGGTAATAATAATGTCAAATGTTATCAAGTTTAATGTAAAAAATCGAGTTTCGTATATATCGAGACGTAATTGTAACATTGAGGCGAAGATGCCTTTGCATGAAGTTTAAGTGCATCGACGCCATATATTTGTGTATTTTTTGTTCGTTTCGGCGATTCCGCCGCTGTTAATCTTGACAGAGCAGCTCTGTTATTGCTTTGTGCATACCATCGAGAGGCACACGGGCATACGTACACCCACAGCATCGGTAACACGGCAGAGAAGTAAATCAAAAGACGAAATTGAAGGTTTATAATCGCAGTCCCCTCGGGCGCGTAACTCGGTAAGCCAATCACAAAGCGAGTATCTTATCGCTGTAGCCAATGGCCGTCGGCCTTACCCCCGGCAGCACGGCTGCTAGCCAAACGAGTCGACAACACATCTCCACACACGCAGTGCCTCTAACAGAACGCCCGAAACTAACGTATCGCGATTGTACTATTGTACAACAAGAATTTACACCATCCCGTCGTGTAGTTTTAGTTTCCCGAAACGTTGATTAGCCGTTTACAGAAGAGGTTAAAGTTGATATTTTTCCCATTTTTTTTCAACAGAGTATATGGAAAAGCTGTGATAATAAATTATTCGTGCAGACTGATGTGTATATATACCGTAATTTGTGAGTGACTTGTGATTTTTCTTTATTTTCTTAAATAAAAGGAACTTACTGGAATATGGAATGATGTCTCGGTTTTATATTAATTCAAATTCTTCGTTAGCAAATTATCAGCAATATGAGGTAAGTACCTGACCAACCTAACCTAACCTAACCTAACCTAACCTAGCGAACTTATACAGTGACCGTGAATCATCATCGAATGATCGTCATCTCGTTTCTCTCTCGTTTATTTTTAAATAACGTATCAATTAGATATCTAAATTTTGATTTAATCCCTACGGGACACGAAAATATAATTTTGTTGAGTGAAAATAATTGCCACTACGTATGTTATCCGACGACGCTGGACATTAAAAATCATTAATTACTTAAAAACGTTCCAAATTTGTTTGAATTATTCCATTTTTTAATTAAATAATTATCGAGAAGTAGTAGGAAAAAATTTAAATTATTACCTAAAGCTTATTATATATATATTTAACAAATGAATCCGTTGCTTCTCTACCGTAATATCCCAAATAAAAAAATAGTGCACCATAAACATGAAAGCTAGAAAGGGTTTTTTTACTCCTGATCAACTGTTGACGACGTACAAGGCTCGAATCCGACCTCTACTGGAGTATTGCTCGCACATTTGGGGTTCAGCACCAAGGCATTCTCTTCGTCTTCTAGATTCCATTCAGAAAAGGGCCATTCGGTTGATAAACAGTTCAACTCTCACAGATACCCTTCACCCTCTAGAACAGGGGTCTCCAAACTACGGCCCGAGAGCCACATCCGGTCCGCGGAGAGCTAGCATACTTGAAAACTCCTTTTAGAGAACATATTTTTTATAGCAAATTAAATTTAGTTTACTCAAGTATTCTAATTTTATGTTGAATAATTATTAATATGACATCTACATTGATATGGTCATGGGCTAACTACTCGTAACATTGTTGTAGGCTTATTGTTATTGTTTTTGTGATAAGTTGGATAAAGAAACGCAGAATTGTAACGAGTAAAGACATGTATAATATGCAGAAAATTTAACTTCGGTATATAATAACTAACAAATTATTGAAATGAATCCAACTAACGTTTTATACATTTTAAATAAAAACATAACTTATGACAAGCATAATGACATATGAAATACTAATGAGATTTATGTAATTGAGATTTTCCACTGACAATAGTTTGTAGTTGTGGACTAATTTTACTTGTACCAATTATTAAAAGAGATTTAAGATGCTCACCAGTTAATTTAGATCTGTAAACATTTTTTGTGTACATCATTTTGGAGAAGGTCTTCTCACACAAATAAGTAGTACCAAAAACAGAAAACAGTCCACGAGCAATTTTATGCAAATTATCAAATTGTGTAAGTGGAAGACTCTTATAAAATTCCAACAAAGATGAGTTTTTATATTTGTTCTTAATTATATCACTGCACTGTAGATCAATCATTTCCATTTGAAGTTCCGGAGCTAGGGTTTCAATGTCAGTATCAAAAGGATTCTGAAAAATCTTAATTTGATTCGCAATGGCATCAAAGTCCGAGAAACGAGTATCAAAATTTATTTTCAAAGCACCCAAAGTTTCGATTGCAAAATCGATAGGAAACTCAGTCTCAGTGATGTGGCTGAATATTTCACATGTTTTAAAATGCGAAAAACATTTACTTCGTAGTTGTGATTGAAACAGTATCAATTAGAAATTACAGATAATGACAGGAAAATTAATAAGATGCAGTGTTGCCGTTTTGCGGACTTTAGTCCGATTTGCAGCCTTTTTTAAACGTTACTTTTTCGGACTTTTTTTTTCATCAGTGTACTATTTCACTTTTTACCACCGGCAACAATGATAATATGGTTTTGGCCCTCGGAACTTACTGGAGTAATCAGTATGGCCCTAAGGCTGGAAAGTTTGGAGACCCCTGCACTAGAACATAGAAGAAGAGTTGCAGACCAGACATTACTCTACAGAAATTTCCATGGCAGATGCTCCAGAGAAATAAAAACTCTTATACCACCACTGACAACATTCGGCCGAAGAACTCGGCACGCTGATCAGTCTCACCCATTTACTCTCAAGATTGACACTACAAGGACCAATCTCCATCAAGAGTCCTTCTTTTACAGGGCTGCTACAGAATAGAACAAGCTTCCAAAATCAGTTTTTCCAGAAAACTATGACCTGAAACTTTTCAAAAAGCGGATCCACAATCATCTCCTTTCTATAATCCCTCCACCTTCTAATAGTCGCAGTGCGAGCGCTGCCTGCGGCTCACACGATAGGTCTACCCTTTTTGCTACTATTTTCAGTAAAAAAAAATTGATTGAAAAATATTTATAGGTACTTACCTACTTATAAAAAGTTTTAAATTTTTTTCTAACTAAAATGAGTTTAATGGTATCTTATATCTACTTTAATGGTAATAAAAGTGGTAATCGATCTGTAAAAATAGGTTATATGTTAGTTGGTTGCTGTTTCCGTTGGAATATATTCTAAATGGCGTGGTAGATAGCAGTAATTTTATCCGTTTAATAGTCTGTATCCGCATTACCTTAAACTCTCGCTGTTTTTTTTTATGCTTTTTGGTTTTTTGATACACATTTTTGTGTGGTCATTCAGAGCATGCGATGGTCGCAAAAGTGCGTGTTGAAATGGAATTTCTTGATGATTATCGTTTAAAAGAATTTTGAAAAAGAAAAGTATTTATTCGAATTTTTAAGCATTTAAAGATTTTTATTTTCAAAATGGTTTATTTTGCAATTAAGAGCGAGCACAATAATTGGAACTTTTTTTGTACCAAAAAAAATAATTGCTCGCTGTAAGTATAACCGACTATTTTTCAGTGTAGAAGCAAATTTTCTTAAAAGAGAATTTCCAAGGCCTACACGATGTTAGGAATCGATAATACATAATCGTAGGCTTTGTTTTTAATTAGTTTTTCTTCTATTATACCAAAATACTGTTTCATTTATCTAAATTAGGTTTTTCGAGTATTTTCTTCAAAAACGAATTTCTTTGGATCTTTTTTTTTATTTAGCAATGATTATGACAAAAATACTCACAACTCGTGAATTTCTACGAAGGGTTCCGAAGTTTTTTTCACAAATAGGTAATACGGTGATTATAAACAAAATAGATTTATTTTGGCCTTTTATGAGCTGACAACCACAGCATTTTGAAATTAGCTCTTTTTTTGAATATCCATACTCGCGTGAAATGTACGTTTAAAAATATTACTGAAACATCAGTGGTTGTATCAGCAAACTTTCCAGTGAAAAGTATGAAAAAATACCATAACTATGTTTCATTGTTATAATTATTATTAAAATTATTACATAAAACGATTACAAATTGTTTGTAACAAACTATAAATTGTCATTAACAATATTCTGTTTACGTCAACCGTATTCTTTCAAACTTTTTTTTATCATTTCATAAGCGGGAGCTATTTTGTATTGTTCATAACAATTGAATTTTTTTTTAATTATTATGATCAGTAATTATTTGTTAGTAACAATATTCAATTGTTATAAACAATGCTTGATTATTACTAACAATTATTTTTCACTGTTATAGCGTCTTCAATGCTATTCTCTCAATACTGACACAAGTTTAAAATTCTCCAATTCATATTTTTGTTTTCTAAAACTATCTCTTTTTATAAAATATTGTCATCATATTTTTCATACAAATATTCCTAACATGCAATAATCATATTATTTAAAAGATCTTAAAATTCTGTATTAACAATAGTATAATTTATAAATTGCTAAATTCAGGTAGTTTACCATTTTTTTTTAGATTTTTGATGATCCATAAAAAACAGTTCGACCGATTTTGCTGAAAATCTAATCAGTTTTAACTTGCGTAATTATGCGTTGAATGTAGTTGGTCCCACATTGATATCATTTTTTGTTCTCGAGATAATCGAGACAAAAAATAAATCCGAAAGCTTACAATTTTTTTCAGTTTTTTGCTTCTCCATAAAAAACAGTTCGACCAATTTTGCTGAAAATCTAATCAGTTTTAAGTTGCAAAATTATGCGTCGAATTTAGTTGGTGTCACGTCGATATCATTTTTTGTTTTAAAAATAATCGAGACGAAAAATAATTCCAAAAATTTATCATTTTTTTCAGTTTTTTGATGATCCATGAAAAACAGCTTGACCGATTTTGCTGAAAATCTAATCAATTTTAAGTTGCGTAATTATGCGTGGAATGCAATTGGTCCTACGTCGATATCATTTTTTGTTCTCGAGATAATCGAGACGAAAAATAATTCCGAAAGTTTACCATTTTTTTTAGATTTTTGATGATCCATAAAAAACAGCTAGACCGATTTTGCTGAAAATCTAATCAGTTCTAAGTTGCAAAATTATGCGTCGAATTTAGTTGGTGTCACGTCGATATCATTTTTTGTTTTAAAAATAATCGAGACGAAAAATAATTCCAAAAATTTATCATTTTTTTCAGTTTTTTGATGATCCATAAAAAACAGCTTAACCGATTTTGCTGAAAATCTAATCAATTTTAAGTTGCGTAATTATGCGACGAATGCAATTGGTCCTACGTCGATATCATTTTTTGTTCTCGAGATAATCGAGACGAAAAATAATTCCGAAAGTTTACCATTTTTTTTAGATTTTTGATGATCCATAAAAAACAGCTCGACCGATTTTGCTGAAAATCTAATCAGTTTTTAACTTGCGTAATTATGCGTTGAATGTAGTTGGTCCCACATTGATATCATTTTTTGTTCTCGAGATAATCGAGACAAAAAATAAATCCGAAAGCTTACAATTTTTTTCAGTTTTTTGCTTCTCCATAAAAAACAGTTCGACCAATTTTGCTGAAAATCTAATCAGTTTTAAGTTGCAAAATTATGCGTCGAATTTAGTTGGTGTCACGTCGATATCATTTTTTGTTTTAAAAATAATCGAGACGAAAAATAATTCCAAAAATTTATCATTTTTTTCAGTTTTTTGATGATCCATGAAAAACAGCTTGACCGATTTTGCTGAAAATCTAATCAATTTTAAGTTGCGTAATTATGCGTGGAATGCAATTGGTCCTACGTCGATATCATTTTTTGTTCTCGAGATAATCGAGAAGAAAAATAATTCCGAAAGTTTACCATTTTTTTTAGATTTTTGATGATCCATAAAAAACAGCTAAACCGATTTTGCTGAAAATCTAATCAGTTCTAAGTTGCAAAATTATGCGTCGAATTTAGTTGGTGTCACGTCGATATCATTTTTTGTTTTAAAAATAATCGAGACGAAAAATAATTCCAAAAATTTATCATTTTTTTCAGTTTTTTGATGATCCATGAAAAACAGCTAGACCGATTTTGCTGAAAATCTAATCAGTTTTAACTTGCGTAATTATGCGTTGAATGTAGTTGGTCCCACATTGATATCATTTTTTGTTCTCGAGATAATCGAGACAAAAAATAAATCCGAAAGCTTACAATTTTTTTCAGTTTTTTGCTTCTCCATAAAAAACAGTTCGACCAATTTTGCTGAAAATCTAATCAGTTCTAAGTTGCAAAATTATGCGTCGAATTTAGTTGGTGTCACGTCGATATCATTTTTTGTTTTAAAAATAATCGAGACGAAAAATAATTCCAAAAATTTATCATTTTTTTCAGTTTTTTGATGATCCATGAAAAACAGCTTGACCGATTTTGCTGAAAATCTAATCAATTTTAAGTTGCGTAATTATGCGTGGAATGCAATTGGTCCTACGTCGATATCATTTTTTGTTCTCGAGATAATCGAGACGAAAAATAATTCCGAAAGTTTACCATTTTTTTTAGATTTTTGATGATCCATAAAAAACAGCTAGACCGATTTTGCTGAAAATCTAATCAGTTCTAAGTTGCAAAATTATGCGTCGAATTTAGTTGGTGTCACGTCGATATCATTTTTTGTTTTAAAAATAATCGAGACGAAAAATAATTCCAAAAATTTATCATTTTTTTCAGTTTTTTGATGATCCATGAAAAACAGCTAGACCGATTTTGCTGAAAATCTAATCAGTTTTAACTTGCGTAATTATGCGTTGAATGTAGTTAGTCCCACATTGATATCATTTTTTGTTCTCGAGATAATCGAGACAAAAAATAAATCCGAAAGCTTACAATTTTTTTCAGTTTTTTGCTTCTCCATAAAAAACAGTTCGACCAATTTTGCTGAAAATCTAATCAGTTTTAAGTTGCAAAATTATGCGTCGAATTTAGTTGGTGTCACGTCGATATCATTTTTTGTTTTAAAAATAATCGAGACGAAAAATAATTCCAAAAATTTATCATTTTTTTCAGTTTTTTGATGATCCATGAAAAACAGCTTGACCGATTTTGCTGAAAATCTAATCAATTTTAAGTTGCGTAATTATGCGTGGAATGCAATTGGTCCTACGTCGATATCATTTTTTGTTCTCGAGATAATCGAGACGAAAAATAATTCCGAAAGTTTACCATTTTTTTTAGATTTTTGATGATCCATAAAAAACAGCTAGACCGATTTTGCTGAAAATCTAATCAGTTCTAAGTTGCAAAATTATGCGTCGAATTTAGTTGGTGTCACGTCGATATCATTTTTTGTTTTAAAAATAATCGAGACGAAAAATAATTCCAAAAATTTATCATTTTTTTCAGTTTTTTGATGATCCATGAAAAACAGCTAGACCGATTTTGCTGAAAATCTAATCAGTTTTAACTTGCGTAATTATGCGTTGAATGTAGTTGGTCCCACATTGATATCATTTTTTGTTCTCGAGATAATCGAGACAAAAAATAAATCCGAAAGCTTACAATTTTTTTCAGTTTTTTGCTTCTCCATAAAAAACAGTTCGACCAATTTTGCTGAAAATCTAATCAGTTCTAAGTTGCAAAATTATGCGTCGAATTTAGTTGGTGTCACGTCGATATCATTTTTTGTTTTAAAAATAATCGAGACGAAAAATAATTCCAAAAATTTATCATTTTTTTCAGTTTTTTGATGATCCATGAAAAACAGCTTGACCGATTTTGCTGAAAATCTAATCAATTTTAAGTTGCGTAATTATGCGTGGAATGCAATTGGTCCTACGTCGATATCATTTTTTGTTCTCGAGATAATCGAGACGAAAAATAATTCCGAAAGTTTACCATTTTTTTTAGATTTTTGATGATCCATAAAAAACAGCTAGACCGATTTTGCTGAAAATCTAATCAGTTCTAAGTTGCAAAATTATGCGTCGAATTTAGTTGGTGTCACGTCGATATCATTTTTTGTTTTAAAAATAATCGAGACGAAAAATAATTCCAAAAATTTATCATTTTTTTCAGTTTTTTGATGATCCATGAAAAACAGCTAGACCGATTTTGCTGAAAATCTAATCAGTTTTAACTTGCGTAATTATGCGTTGAATGTAGTTAGTCCCACATTGATATCATTTTTTGTTCTCGAGATAATCGAGACAAAAAATAAATCCGAAAGCTTACCATTTTTTTTAGTTTTTTGCTTCTTCATAAAAAACAGTTAGACCAATTTTGCTGAAAATCTAATCAGTTCTAAGATGCAAAATTATGCGTCGAATTTAGTTGGTGTCACGTCGATATCATTTTTTGTTTTAAAAATAATCGAGACGAAAAATAATTCCAAAAATTTATCATTTTTTTCAGTTTTTTGATGATCCATAAAAAACAGCTTAACCGATTTTGCTGAAAATCTAATCAGTTTTAACTTGCATAATTATGCGTTGAATGTAGTTGGTCCCACATTGATATCATTTTTTGTTCTCGAGATAATCGAGACAAAAAATAAATCCGAAAGCTTACCATTTTTTTTAGTTTTTTGCTTCTTCATAAAAAACAGTTAGACCAATTTTGCTGAAAATCTAATCAGTTCTAAGATGCAAAATTATGCGTCGAATTTAGTTGGTGTCACGTCGATATCATTTTTTGTTTTTAAAATAATCGAGACGAAAAATAATTCCAAAAATTTATCATTTTTTTCAGTTTTTTGATGATCCATAAAAAACAGCTTAACCGATTTTGCTGAAAATCTAATCAATTTTAAGTTGCGTAATTATGCGACGAATGCAATTGGTCCTACGTCGATATCATTTTTTGTTCTCGAGATAATCGAGACGAAAAATAATTCCGAAAGTTTACCATTTTTTTTAGATTTTTGATGATCCATAAAAAACAGCTCGACCGATTTTGCTGAAAATCTAATCAGTTTTTAACTTGCGTAATTATGCGTTGAATGTAGTTGGTCCCACATTGATATCATTTTTTGTTCTCGAGATAATCGAGACAAAAAATAAATCCGAAAGCTTACAATTTTTTTCAGTTTTTTGCTTCTCCATAAAAAACAGTTCGACCAATTTTGCTGAAAATCTAATCAGTTTTAAGTTGCAAAATTATGCGTCGAATTTAGTTGGTGTCACGTCGATATCATTTTTTGTTTTAAAAATAATCGAGACGAAAAATAATTCCAAAAATTTATCATTTTTTTCAGTTTTTTGATGATCCATGAAAAACAGCTTGACCGATTTTGCTGAAAATCTAATCAATTTTAAGTTGCGTAATTATGCGTGGAATGCAATTGGTCCTACGTCGATATCATTTTTTGTTCTCGAGATAATCGAGACGAAAAATAATTCCGAAAGTTTACCATTTTTTTTAGATTTTTGATGATCCATAAAAAACAGCTAGACCGATTTTGCTGAAAATCTAATCAGTTCTAAGTTGCAAAATTATGCGTCGAATTTAGTTGGTGTCACGTCGATATCATTTTTTGTTTTAAAAATAATCGAGACGAAAAATAATTCCAAAAATTTATCATTTTTTTCAGTTTTTTGATGATCCATGAAAAACAGCTAGACCGATTTTGCTGAAAATCTAATCAGTTTTAACTTGCGTAATTATGCGTTGAATGTAGTTAGTCCCACATTGATATCATTTTTTGTTCTCGAGATAATCGAGACAAAAAATAAATCCGAAAGCTTACCATTTTTTTTAGTTTTTTGCTTCTTCATAAAAAACAGTTAGACCAATTTTGCTGAAAATCTAATCAGTTCTAAGATGCAAAATTATGCGTCGAATTTAGTTGGTGTCACGTCGATATCATTTTTTGTTTTAAAAATAATCGAGACGAAAAATAATTCCAAAAATTTATCATTTTTTTCAGTTTTTTGATGATCCATAAGAAACAGCTTGACCGATTTTGCTGAAAATCTAATCAATTTTAAGTTGCGTAATTATGCGACGAATGCAACTGGTCCTACGTCGATATCATTTTTTGTTCTCGAGATAATCGAGACGAAAAATAACTCCGAAAGTTTACCTTTTTTTTTTCAGATTTTTGATGATCCATAAAAAACAGCTTGACCGATTTTGCTGAAAATCTAATTAGTTCTAACTTGCGTAATTATGCGTTGAATGTAGTTGGTCCTACATTGATATCATTTTTTGTTCTCGAGATAATCGAGACAAAAAATAAATCCGAAAGCTTACCATTTTTTTTAGTTTTTTGCTTCTCCATAAAAAACAGTTAGACCAATTTTGCTGAAAATCTAATCAATTTTAAGTTGCGTAATTATGCGTCGAATGCAGTTGGTCCTACGTCGATATCATTTTTTGTTCTCGAGATAATCGAGACGAAAAATAATTCCGAAAGTTTACCATTTTTTTTTCAGATTTTTGATGATCCATAAAAAACAGTTTGACCGATTTTGCTGAAAATCTAATCAGTTTTAAGTTGCGTAATTATGCGTCGAATGCAGTTGGTCCTACGTCGATATCATTTTTTGTTTTCGAGATAATCGAGACGAAAAATAATTCCGAAAGTTTACCATTTTTTTCAGATTTTTGATTCTTCATAAAAAATAGCACGACCGATTTTGATGAAAATCTTATCAGTTCTAAATTGTTTAATTATGCGTCGAATGCAGTTGGTCCCACGTCGATATCATCTTTTGTTTTCGAGATAATCGAGACGAAAAATAATTCCGAACGCAAATAAGAACATACGCTCACACAGACGTCCACTTAAAAGCTATTGTATTCGTCTCTGGGGACCTTGAAATGTGGAGATACGTCAAAATTAGGGATTTGCAAAATCGGACCCATTACTTTATCTTCCCACTGAGTAGTTCTACAAAAATATTAAATGACAAAAGTAATAACGAGTGTACATTGGAAAATTAAATGTTTCGTCTGCTGTTATTTTATTTTTTCTCGCACCTGTCTTTCAAGTGTCTGTTAGGATAATAAGAGGGAGGAGTTGTCGGCATAAAAAATGGAACCCGCTCTCTTGTCTCTTTCATTCGTATCAAAACAGAATCGGACTGAGATAACAGAAAGCCAGTGTCTCTTTTTACAAATAGGTACATAAACCTGAAAATCCAAACTTATAAAATCACAGTGAGTGTGCTCTTCCGCGTAATTTTCATTCGATCAAATCGATTCATCCGTTAAAATGTGGGATGGTTCGATGCGGTGGGCCAGTGCGCGTCTGTAAAAGGGAGGATCTCCTTTTATACGAGAGGGAGTTACTTTTACGTATACATATATACCTTGAGGTAATACGTACATACATTACCGTCACAAGCAGATGTTTTCGGTAATTTTAACGAGGGGCTTAATGCGAAAATAGTGTTTACGAAAATTTTAAATTAATATTTCTTTTTTCGAAATCGTCCCGTGGCATTTATTAAATAAAATTTTCGTCGTAAATTGTTCGTCGGATTACTGAAAACGGGGTATTAACTCATTTTAATAAAATCGTTTTAAAATTTAAAATAATACCCACGCCCACCGGAGTATTAGCCACGACCTTAAGTACGACACGGCCTACTCAAAACATTTCCTCTATGCTGATGATAGCTGTGCAAGACACCAGCGTCGAGCATAAAATGGCTGAGTACTACGACTGAAACTCACTAAAACCCATGTCACGTGCCTATTTTTTCCCTTCTACAGTTCCATTATTAATTGGATCTCTGATGGTTTTGTATTTCTCAGGTGCTCGTGAATAGTATCGAGTGCCGTATTTTGTTGTAACTTAAATATATCATTCGTTGTAAATAGTGTTGCATACCTAGTAGTGTTAGGATTTAATTATTAATGGCTGTGACATTTTTGTTAATCGATGGAGTTGGAGTGGGAGTTCTTGTTATTAGATTTTGCCTTGATTTTTGGCCTCGATTGTCGTGTGTTGTCAGCTATATTATTGTTTGGTTTGCATTTCTGTGTGGATGGGCTGGCTATCAACACGGACGAGCGCGATTATAAGTTGGAAACATAGATTTGCGAAGGTTGGCTGACGCGTGTCCCGTGTCATTTTTCTGATACACGGCCTGGGAGTGAGTAGTTGGGAGAGTCGCTTGGTGTGAGTCTTGAGAGTCGCCGAAGTCGGGTGAGAGTTTTGGAACGATTTGATATTAACACGTGAGCAGAACTTCTACGGTTTTTTCTTTCATATCTGGCTGTATTTGGGCCATCTTAATTGGATTTTGAAGAAAAACCATTTAATTTTTAACTTGACCATTCTATCTTGCCTTTGTGGTTGATATTTTGGATTTTGGTGTCGAGTTAAAATATCCGCGTGCGGGATCTGATGGAGGGAAGCTATAGGATTAGTGAATTCGTATACCCAAAGGTTACAAGTGTTTTATTTTAGAATATTTAAAGGCCGTGACTTATTTTTGACACCACGATTAAGTTTTGTTTTAATTTATTAATATGGTACACTGTTGAAAACTATTTATTGCATTGGATAATATGCCAAGGCTGAACTTTGATTAAAATAATATTCTCAATAATTCTTTGTGTCCAAGTAAGAACGTTTATTCATACTTATTTGTAAATATCCTACAATATTGCTGTTTTGAAGGACAGCCATCGTAAAAAGAAATATTTTTAAATAAGCTCGATTGTTTTAACAGTGTAAATCTTTATGTAAATGAAAAAGAAAAAAAAACGCGATTGAATTGGCAGCCGTACGTGAACGTTGAAAAAAAAGTATTGTTAAAAAGTTGACTTGTATACGTTTTTTTTTTTTTGGTAACCTGATAAGGTTTGTCATTTTTACCTTTGTTTTAATTATTTTATGGAATCGTAAACTTTGGATTTTTGATTTATTGTTGTCTCATAAAGTTGTAAATTTTGAAGTTTCGATTTATTGTTGGCTGTTAATTTTGATTATATGTGTTATAATTTTGTTATTGAGCTGTGTATTTTAATTTATTGTGTGAGTAAAGTATCCAATATATTTTTGCTATAGTTTCATTTATTTGGTTCACCATAATCTTAGTTGTTTATCGTGTGGCTCTGCTAGTGCCTATAAGATCTAGGGGTTTCCGGCTTGAACCGTCCAAGTCGGTGGCGCAGCTCACTTTTATATTTTTTTCTTCTACCCTCTACGGCTGAGCTCGGGCATAATTTGCCAGTAGAGAGACAGGACCTTGACATATAGGCACCACTGTCTAAAAACCCGTGAAAAAGTCGACGCAAGAAATAACATCCTGAGAAAGTTAACGGGAACCAAATGACGTACAAATCCCTCAGTCCTAAGAGCGACTGCACGCGCTCCGTGTTTCTCGACGGGAGAATACGCTTGCCCTGTATGTAATAGATGGAGCCATGCGAAACATGTTGACGTTGCTTTGAATGAATCGTGCCGAGATGTTCGACGAACGCCATCCACTATTTGGTGGTGAGTTCCAAGGACCCAGGAGACTCCGATCTCGAAGAGGTTTCATGAGAATGGTTCCGCAGGAGCTACCCTCTGAATACTCCCTTAAAGAAGAAGATCCCACCGGCGGACATCTTGATTGGGTCACCTGGAAATCCCTAAACCGCATCAGAACAGGGCTAACCCCCGTTAAGACCTACGAAACCAAATGGGGGCTTATCAACAACGAAGATATATACTATGAATGCGCTGAGATTCACAACATGGAGCACCTGGTACCTGGTACCCCACTCTAATAACTTGTGGTGCTTGCTACCCTTATTTAACGCTTTTCGTCGCACAATTTTTCAAAGAAGGTTATCCTTATCTCTACCCTTCATATAATGAAGTGCTAACTTTTAACTTGACAGTTATCATTTGTCTTTTTCTATTTCATTTTGAGAGACGTATGATTGAAAGGTATTGAGCCAGTTAGTTATAACGTTAAGTTTTAGTTTTGTTTTCAATTTGCTTAAGGAAATATTTGTGGGTTGATACACTCGTGTATGATTTATATTGGTTCGTAGATTGTCGTGGCCACCGAGTGCTCCGCACGGTTTATTTTGTCGTTCGGGGAATTTAAAAAAGAAAAAAAAAAACAGAAAATTGGACGAGTTCTACACTCATTAAAAAATTTCAGAAATATTTGTGAGGGCGACGCCCAATCCTCGATGTACAGAGTGATACATCTATACGTACGTTTTCAAAAATAAAACATGAGACGACGAATTTTAAAAATCGCATAAACATTTTGGTCCGACATTATAACAACGAATGACAAATATTGCATTAAACAGACAATAAAACAAAACAAAGAAAAAAGGTTGGACGGTCATGAGGACTGCCGAACTACGTCATAACTCCAAGTAACAATGATATTCATTTCCATAATTATGGTTTATTTTTTTATTTTATTTTATTCGCGAAAAATTGCCTACAAAAATTTTCGTTAATTGCTCGCGAAAAACTCCCCCAATGAAATATGGATCCTTCAAAAATGTATACACAAAATTTACGATGTCTCTTTGACAGATAAAATTACCGAAAATATACAAAAACCATAACAATAAACAATTTGTAAACAAGCCGCCAATCTACAGAATAATACAAACATAAAGTCACGCCTTTTTCCCATAGGGGTAGGCAGAGACCACTTCCTTCCACTTGCTACGGTTCTTACACACATCTTTTGCTTCCTCTACTTTCATCAGTGCTCTCATACATGCTCGTCGGTTGTTGGTACTCTTGACCTGGCCTTTCTTCAAAACAATGTTGATCTGATTGAGATATGTTCTCCGAATAATACAGTGTAACTTAATTATTTTTAACTTCCCGGAGGGAAATGTGTGTGTGTGTGTGTGTGTGTGTGTGTGTGTGTGTGTGTGTGTGTGTGTGTGTGTGTGTGTGTGTGTGTGTGTGTGTGTGTGTGTGTGTGTGTGTGTGTGTGTGTGTGTGTGTGTGTGTGTGTGTGTGTGTGTGTGTGTGTGTGTGTGTGTGTGTGTGTGTGTGTGTGTGTGTGTGTGTGTGTGTGTGTGTGTGTGTGTGTGTGTGTGTGTGTGTGTGTGTGTGTGTGTGTGTGTGTGTGTGTGTGTGTGTGTGTGTGTGTGTGTGTGTGTGTGTGTGTGTGTGTGTGTGTGTGTGTGTGTGTGTGTGTGTGTGTGTGTGTGTGTGTGTGTGTGTGTGTGTGTGTGTGTGTGTGTGTGTGTGTGTGTGTGTGTGTGTGTGTGTGTGTGTGTGTGTGTGTGTGTGTGTGTGTGTGTGTGTGTGTGTGTGTGTGTGTGTGTGTGTGTGTGTGTGTGTGTGTGTGTGTGTGTGTGTGTGTGTGTGTGTGTGTGTGTGTGTGTGTGTGTGTGTGTGTGTGTGTGTGTGTGTGTGTGTGGGCGCGCGCGCGTTCGGAGTTATTTTTCGAGAACAAAAAATGATATCGACGTGGGACCAATTGCATTCGAGACACGATTACGCAACTTAGAACTGATTAGATTTTCAGCAAAATCGGTCGTGCTTTTTTTTATGGAGAATCAAAATACTGAAAAAAATGGTAAACTTTCGGAATTATTTTTTGTCTCGACTATCTTAAGAACAAAAAATGATATCATCGTTGGACCAACTACATTCAACGCATAATTACGCAACTTAAAACTGATTAGATTTTCAGCAAAATCGGTCAAGCTGTAGAATCAAAAAACTGAAAAAAATGATAAACTTTTGGAATTATTTTTCGTCTCGATTATTTTAAAAACAAAAAAATGATATAGACCTGGGACCAATTGCATTCAACGCATAATTACGCAACTTAGAACTGATTAGATTTTCAGCAAAATCGATCGTGCTGTTTTTTATGGAGAATCAATGTTAATTTATAAATTATACTAATTTTAATACAGAATTTTAAGATCTTTTGCATAATATGATTATTGCATGTTAGGAATATTTGTATGAAAGGTTGTATGATAATATTTCATGAAAGGAGATAGTTTTAGAAAACAAAAATAAGAATTGGAGAATTTTTAACTTGTGTCAGTATTGAAAGAATAGCATTGAAGACGCTCTAACAGTGAAAAATCATTGTTAGTAATAATCAAGCATTGTTTATAACAATTCAATATTGTTACTAACAAATAATTATTGATCATAATAATTAAAAAAAAAATCAATTGTTATAAACAATTAAAAATAGCTCCCGCTTACGAAATGATAAGAAAAAGTTTAAATTAATACGTTTGACATAAACAGAATATTATTAATGACAATTATAATTTGTTGTAAACAATTTAAAATCATTTTAATAATAATTATAACAACAAAACATATGGTATTTTTTCATTCTTTTTACTGTGACGTTAGTCGTGTGGTCGTACCCAGACCACTAATATTATTTTAATATTACTTTGATCACTGCTGACAGCCGCTGATACCTTCTACATCGAAAATACCCATCTGTAGGTGACGCTGACGTCACCGGGTGCTTTAAAATTAGCCCCATCCAACCTGCCTAAAGAAGTTTTCACTTCAATAATAATCAGTGTCAAATATAACAGTTGATGTTAAAAATGACAAAGAGAATAACATTTATATTAAAAACAACAAACAAATTAAAACGTATCTCACCTAATGAAAAATACAAGATTGCCCAAACAAGTCCTACAGTGACAACTAAGTGAAAGAAGGTAAAAGGGAAGACCTCGATTGGAATGGCAAACCAGTATTCAAAAGTGAATGAGCGAAAGAAACCTAACATCTGAGCATAGCGAAGACCGAATGGGATAAAAATTAGGCGTCTGACAACGTCGAAAGACGTTCTAAACCGACGATTATGATAACAAATGTCAAAAATCGCTTAAAACAATAAATACGGCACATTTTAATTGATGACAACTGGGCTGGATCATGTCAGAAATACACACATAAGAGTCACCTTCAAAGTGAGAGATATCGCAGATAAACTACAGGAGAGCCGTCTGCGGTGGTACCGACACTTTATGAGGCGACCATCCGACCACATGACCAGAAAAGTGCTAGATATCGAAACTAAACCCCGAGAACGAGGAAGATCCCACGATCACACGAATGTCCGCAGTAAATAAGATCCTCAAAGAAGCCCAAGTCAACTTTGAGACGACCCAGAACCGAGCTGCCTGGAGATACATGATACGGAAGGCCGACCCGAAATAAAATGGGAAAGCGCCAGGCAAAAGGAAAGGTAAGAAAGAAAGAAAGAAAGAAAGAAAGCAAGCAAGCATAAAGAAAGAAAGAAAGAAATCAAGCAAGCAAGCAAGAAAGAAAGCAAGCAAGCAAGTAAGCAAGAAAGAAAGCAAGAAAGCAAGCAAGAAAGAAAGAAAAAAAGAAAGCAAGCAAAAAAGAAAGAAAGAAAGAAAGCAAGCAAGAAAGAAAGAAAGAAAGCAAGCAAGAAAGAAAGCAAGCAAGCAAATAAGAAAGAAGGCAAATTATGTCAAACATGACAATTTAGAGATCGTTAAAAAATCTCATAAAACAGCTGAAAAACGATGATAACTAATGACAAATGTAACGTCAAAAATGACAAGTGCGAGAAACGTCAAAATAGCATAATAATGTGGTCGATCGACATCAGAAATGTTAGCGTGTGCCACCCCGTAGCCGAACAGGTGCTCCTTCTAAATTCGTTGGGCATTTGAGAGACGAGGTCTCGTCAGTAATTTATGCAGATTAAGGTGTAGTTGTTGAGTTATAAAAGGTAATTATAGTTTCGAGATATTTTTCTTCTTGTAGCGCAGCGCGAATGAACATAATAAGAAATAAATACCTTTATGATGCTTCAACGTATGTTTGCGATTCGCTGACACAAACCGTCTTAATCGCACACGAAATAATACTAATATTAAAAAATTATTATTAATAAAGAAACAGCTGACAGTAAGGACCGTTCTATTGGGGACGAAGATTTAAGAACTATAATGGAAATTATTAAAAATGCGCAACAGTTCACTTTCACTTGTCATCAGTTTTTACTGCACGTCGTTAACCTACTACCTGTTGATTGCTTTTGGTAGTAAACTTTGAAAGTATCTACTAAAACGCTTCGAAATGGTAAATTATCCGTCATAATTAAACGCGAATATTCCACTGCGAAATATTCATCTTTCGCTCGGTTAGTTTGTCTGGTGCAGTTGTAAACAGCACGCCAATTTGCACTAGCAAAGAGCAATTTTTCACGTACCTACTCTGATTTTTTCCATGATATTCGTTTGTTGTAAATTGTGATATTTTAAATAATAATCCCAGAGACCTGGGAGAGTGGAGATGATAGCAGAGGAAGCAAGAAACTTTGCAAAACGATAACGTCAAAGCAATCCAGTTTGCTAGACTAAGTGGAATTGTGAGAAGACATACATACATATAGTCACGCCTTTTTCTCGTAGCGGTAGATACAGACCACTTCCTTCCATTACCGCTACGGTTCTTGCACACATCTTTTTCTTCCTCTACTTTTATCAGTGCTCGTCAGTTGTTGGAACTCTTGACCTGACCTTTCTTCAAAACAATGTTGATCTGATCGAGATCGATGTTCGTCGAGGTCGACCTCTACCGACTATCGTCCATTCACACTCGTCTTATAAATTTGTTTCGTCAATCTTCCTTCATCCATCCTTTCTACGTGTCCAAACCATCTAAGCATTCCTTTATCTATCTTTATAACCACATCTTCTTTTACACCACAGCGTTCCCTTATATCACTTTATCCAACCCAGTCACTTCGGCTGTACTTTTCAGACCAAAGGCGTAGCGTGGGCCATTGTCGCCCGGGGCGGAATCATAATTTGCCGCCCCTTTGACGTCATAAAAATAATGATGTTGCTGCGAAAAATATTTATTTCAAAACCATGTAATATAGTACGTCGGTGTTCAAAGCCTAATAAGTACACTATAAAAATAACGTCTAGTATAAGTCTAAAATACAACTTTTAGGGCCTTACGCGCAGCAAAAACATTTATAACTTCGTCAAAGTTAATTTCGTCCTTCACACTTTGTTCTATGACAAAATGATCAAATTACTTAATCTTATGGAGCTCATGGTAGACCTCAAGTAATCAAGTAATTTTTTATTAATTTTAGCTTTGAGAAGCTGCGCTCACATGAAGTAACACTGATAGCTATAGTTAAAAAAATTCGAAGCATAATTACAATATTAGATAAGCATATACCACAATTGCATTGCTGAATATATTCTAAAAGCCCGAGAAATCCTTTCATGGCATTGTCTTGAGCTTTAGCATCTGCCAAAGCAACTAAATTGCGTAACCTCTCCCTCTCGATTTCCATCTCATCCACATCGATATCACAGTGCTCTTCTCCGAACTTACACTTGTATTCTGGGTTCAGTAACTAATTTGCAAATGCTCTTATACTGTTCCTTGAAGTATAAAATTCTTTAGGTGTAAAAATAATAAACTGGCATATTCAGTAATTCATTTTGGTGCAGTCGCGTTTGTTTTGTTCATATTTTCCGTGAGACTTATAATGAAAATCAAACTAAAACTTCCCTAATATTGCTACAATTTTTAGTTTCTCTGTGGGTTCGGCAATTAAAACTCTTGATGCAGTAACAAAACAATGTTTATTTCAATACAATAAATTCTACTTTTATTAACCACTTAGATATTCACTTAGCTATACAACTTTTACAATTCTATATAACTATTTACATTTATTAATTCATAAACACTTTTAAAACTGATACTGCCTCTTGTTATGATCGCTTCCCCCTTTATATCTGGATATCACAGTTCCAGATCATTCTACCTGTTTCTCGATCATTCGACGCGGCTTCGAGAGGTTGCTCGACCTTTACGGATCACGTCGGCGGCATACAAAGCAAAGCGGTCCAAAACGGACCCTAGACGCGGTCGATTTCACGGTTGCCGACAGGACTAGATTTGTAACAATATTAAAGCGGCAGCATGGCAGGAAACAGAACTGCAAAATACTGTTACAAAAAGGGACAATTTTGCCGCCCTCCCAATGGTGGCACCCGGGATGGTTTACCCCTTCCCCCTCGGTACGCCACTGTCTTAGATTACTCATCTCCGCAGCATTAATCCTGTTTTTATGCTTCTCCTGCAAAAGCCAATATTCACTACCATACATAAGTTTAGGTACCAACACTCCTCTATGCACAGCCAGACGTGCCTTTTTTGACACTTTCTGGCTATTCATAAAGCTATGCAGTGCCCCATTCATTTGTTTTCCTGCCAACACCCTTTGCGTAATGTCACTGTCATATTCTCCATCTCTCGTAAACTTTAAACCCAAGTATACAAACTCATTTACTTGTTCCACTCTTTCTCCTTTAATCACAACTTAACAGTTTGTTATGCTTTCTTCTCTTTCATAAACTATTACTTTCGTTTTGCTTGCATTTATTTTCATCCCTTTGATTTTCAGGGCATCAAGCATAACATTAACCATGGCCTGCAACTCCTCTCTAGATGACGCTAAAATGACTTGATATCATCGGCGTAAAGAAGGCATTTGACGATCAAATCATTCATTTTCAATCCGTTCGCTTTTTTTTTAAATCTTTTAAACAATCGTCTTTTATAAGTTAAACAGTCATGGCAAAGCCACGCATCCCTGTCTCACACCTTTTTCGATGTTAAACCAGTCCATGTAAGCTCCGTTTATCCTGACACAAGCAGTGGAAACCTCGTAAAGTGATTTCAGTGCTCGTTTCCAGCGAGTCTCCTTATGTCGTCACTCCTTTGTTTCTGTATGCTTCCATTCTTGGTCTCCATTGTAATATTTTTTTTGTCCATCGACTATCGGTTATTCTGGCCACATGACCCGCCCAGTTCCACTTCACACGCAGAATGGTCTCGACAGCATCTCTTACTCCTGTGTTGTGTCTGATGGTTGTATTTGGGATTCTATCTCAGAGGGATATTCCCAGCATGGATCTCTCCATCTTAAGTTGCATGACTTGTATTTTCTGAATGTTGTTCTTGGTCATTGTTAATGTCTCTGAGCATTGGTTGAATACCTTCTTTTTTAAACACATTAGAAGACTGGATCGGAAAACTGTTCTTAATTTTCCATAAGCTGCCCAGGTTAAACTTATTCTACGCTTTATTTCGTGTGTGTTTGATTGTTTCTTCCAATACTTATCTCGTGTCCTGGGTATTTGTATACGCCTACTTGTTCTATGTTATTGTTGTTTATTTTTGATGAAATCACTCAAGATGGGATTAGTCATATACTGGGTTTTTGAAATTATTATTTTTAGCCCTACCCTTTCTGCCGCCTCAGAAAGGTTTTGCATCATAGTCTGTGCTTCTGGTTGTCTGTTATTAAGCTAGTGTAAGTGGGGCATAGTGTAGAAAACCGGTGATAACGAATCTAGGAAGAAAACACCAGCTAAACTCACTTTAGTTTTAAGATTTTAATAGAACTACCAGCTGACCCGGCAAACGTTATTTTGCCATATAAATAATTTCCTAGTAATTTCTAGTGTAGACAAAAAATAGCTTACTTATTGTAAGTATGTAAGAATGTGGTATATGCGTGAAATAAGCATGGAGCGCTGTGAACGATGAGGGAATATAAAAATAACAAAAGGCAAACATTTTTAAGTTATTATAATTTATTCCTTAAAATTATATATCATTAATTAAACAATTACGACAGTAACACTATTAAACAATATCAATCTCTTAATGCTATAGCGTGAACAATATTTTTTGTTAGTCCATCTTTAGCTAACACAAACAAACTGGATGGTTTACCCACTCGAGAGAATGCCACGTATAATTGTCCGTGTGAAAAACATGGTGTTCTCAAATCTATCAATCTTTTTTTTAACTAATCGTGCAAAATACACTCAAAATTGATAATTTAATTATTATTGATAAAATAGGAATGATTAAAAGTTAATATGAGAGTTACACTGAGATAGCAAAATAATAATTGTCAACGTTACTACTACACTTGATGCATAAACAATAATGATGGCCGACAACTGTGTAGGGAGTGAGAAAGAAAGGAGACTGGCTTCGTTCTCATCCCTACTCCGTGCTGTTTACTGGGTCAGAAGTGACACCTGTAGACATCTGGCGGGGATAACTAATTAAATGACGATTGATCAGTTTTCGACCGGAGAGAAAAAATGATTAAATTACTAAAATGGCTATTAAAAAATAAGGGTTGATCGTAGAAGGGTGAAAATTGAGGATTGTATGTATTTTTGTACGTTGTATCATAAAAAAATAGAAATTAAAAATTTTGTCTAAAAAATAAAAAAAAAATTTAGGGGTGGACTACCCCTAACATTTAGGGGGATGAAAAATAGATGTTGGCCGATTCTCATAGATACCGTATAAGCACAAAAAATTTCATCAAAATCGGTCAAGCCGTTTCGGAGGAGTATGGTAACTAACATTGTGACACGAGAATTTTATATATTAGATATTGCTCGTTAATAATGAAAAAAAAATTATGATAAAATAATCGAACAATCTTTTTCTCGGTAATTTTTGTTAAATTTAGTAGCTCTAAAAAATTTGCATTAGCACGCAACTACTATGTAACCCATATAGACACCCGATAATTTCCATAGTTTACCTAATCCCGACGGGCATCTTTTGATTATACGTACGCCATTTCTCAGAAAAATAAATTAAAGCCTACCTCGTTTTTGTATCAACAATCCACCACCGAATGTTTCGGGTAATTTCCTACAGTAATCTTAGACACGAAAGCTCCTCGACCTCGATCTATATTGGTAGGATTTTTTTCCCACAAAACGGAACGCTAGTATATTGATAGACTAGACTTTTTGAATAAGATAATTTTTAGTGTATAAGTATAGACCGGATCCGGCAGGCTCAAACATCATCTGCACGCACGTGGAAAAATACTGATTGTACACCGTGTACCAAAAATAAATAAATAAACCGTTAACGTGTAAATGATTTTTTTTAAAAAATAGTGAGATAAGAGAACGATGTGGTGTAAAAAAAGATGTGGTTACAAAGATAGATAAATGAATGCTTAGATGGTTTGGACACGTAGAAAGGATGGATAAAGGAATATTGACGAAACAAATTTATAAGGCGAGTGTGAATGGACGAAGTCGGTAGAGGTCGACCTCGGCGAACATATCTCGATCATATTAACATTGTTTTGAAAAAAGGCCAGGTCAAGAGTACCAACAACCGACGAGCATGCATGAGAGCACTGATGAAAGTAGAGGAAGCAAACGTGTATATATGGTGTCTTCTTTCGGTTCCATCTAAGGTTGGCAACAAGCTCGGCGAAATGGAGACGGTCTTGGGCAGCTCGGAATAAGGAGTGTGAATCTAGTCCGATCCAGTCTCTTACATTTTTTAATCAGTAATGATGGCGCCTTCTTATACCACGTCAGCCTTCTACTTTGCCTTCCATTATTATTTTAGTTTATCATGTACATTATTATAAACTATTTTATGTGGAGTATTGTTACCGGGACCAAGAATACGGGGCCCCACAACACCAAGGAACTACGTGGATTTATCGTGGTTAGTCGTAGGAAGTAATTGTTTTTTTTTATTTTCACTTTCTAATAAAAAATAGTTCAGTTACAGTTCATTTTTCGAACCACCTAAGAGCTTTAATTCGAAACAGTTGTCGTGGTGTAAGTCATACCGTCAGAAAATTCTAAATTTTTGTGTACTTATTAAGGACATTATAATACAATTACCCTTAAAATTCAAAGTCAATTGACCTCCTTTGACCTGAGAAAAACTCAATTAAAAATTGGATAATCAACTTGCTAACATCGCAAAGTCAGCAAGCCAGAGGCTAGGTTTTCTGTAGAAAGCCAGAGAGTTTTTTACTCCTGATCAACTTTTGACGACGTACAAGGCTCAAATCCGACCTCTAATGGAGTATTGCTCGCACATTTGGGGTTCAGCACCAAGGCATTCTCTTCGTCTTCTAGATTCCATTCAAAAAAAGGCCATTCGGTTGATAATCAGCTCATTTCTCACAGATACCCTTCAACCACTAGAACATAGAAGAAGAGTTTCAGACCAGACATTACTCTACAGATATTTTCATGGCAGATGCTCCAGAGAAATTAAAACCATTATACCACCACTTGCCACATTCGGCCGAAGAACTTGGCACGCTGGTCAGTCTCACACATTTACTCTCAAGATTGACACTACAAGGACCAATCTCCATCAAGAATCCTTCTTTTACAGTGCTGCTACGGAATGGAACAAGCTTCCAAAATCAGTTTTTCCAGAGAACTATGACCTGCAAATTTTTAAAAGCGGGTCCACAATTATCTTCTTTCTATAATTCCTCCCCCTTTTAATAGTCGAGGTGCGCAGTCCGCGGCCCAAACAATGGGTTTACCCTTTTTGCGAATATTTTCAGTAAAAAAAAAGTTTTTTTATTGGGACAACGTGTTGGTACATTATTTTAGAAAACTGTAAAATATAAATTGTGCTTTAATTGGGACACCGTGTAGGAACATTATGTTAAAAAACCAAGTATTTGATATTAAAAAAAATGGAGAAATAATAATTGTCTCTTTATTGAGACACCGTGTAGGTACGTTATATTTAAAAAATTGTGAAATTTAATATGTCTTTTAATTGGGATACCATGTAAGTAAATTGTATAAAAAACTGTGAAATTTAAATTGTTTTTTATTTGGGATAGGTGTACCATGTACTTTATATTCAAAAGAGTGTAAAATTTACATACATAAATATAGTCACGCCTTTTTCCGTAGGGGTAGGCATGGACCACTTCCTTCCACTTCAGCTACTGTTCTTACACACATCTTTTGCTTCCTCTACTTTCATCGGTGTCCTTATGCATGCTCGTCGGTTGTTGGTACTCTTGATCTGATCGAGATCGATGTTCGCCGTGGTCGACTACCATCCATTCACACTCGCCTTATAAATTTGTTTTGTCAATCTTCCTTCATCCATCCTTACTACGTGTCCAAACCATCTAAGTATTCCTTTATATATCTTTGTAACTACATCTTCTTTTACACCACAGCGTTCCCTTATCTCACTATTTTTTACTTTATCCAACCGAGTCACTCCGGCTATACTTCTCAAACTACTCATCTCCGCAGCATTAATCCTATTTTCATGCTTCTTCTGCCAAACCGAACATTCACTACGATAAATAAGTGTAGGAACCAACACACCTCTATGCACAGCCAGACGTGCCTTCTTTGACACTTTCTGGCTGTTCATAAAGCTATGCAGTGCCCCATTCATCTGTTTTCCTGCCAACACCCTTCGCTCAATATCACTGTCATACTTTCCATCTCTCGTAAACTTTGAATCCAAGTACACAAATTCATTTACTTGTTCCACTCTTTCTCCTTCAATCGAAACTTCACAGTTTGTCATGCTTTCTTCTCTTTCAAAAACCATTACTTTCGTTTTGCTTACATTTATTTTCAACCCTATGATTTTCAGGGCATCATGCATAACATTAACCATCGCCTGCAACTCCTCTTCAGATGACGCTAATATGACTTGATCATCGGCGTAAAGAAGGCATTTGACGATCAAATAATTCCTTTTCAATTTATGCGCACTCTCTTTCAAATATCTTAAACAATCGTCTATGTATAAGTTAAACAGCCATGGCGAAGCCACACATCCCTGTCTCACACCTTTTTCGATGTTAAAGTCCGTGCAAGCTCCGTTTATTCTGACATAAAACTTAAAATGTGTTTGGGACACCGTGTACTTGGTACTTAAAAAAGTGTGAAATTTAAAATGTCTTAATTGGAACACCATGTAGAACAATCATACTTTGAAATTTACATTGTGTTTTAATTGGGACACCGTGTACTTTATTTTTTTTTTTTGAAATTTAAAATTTCTTAATCGGGACAATATTTTAAAAATTCATAAAAATGGGTCCTTTTGGTTGCGATATAACTGCAATTACAAGCAAGCAATTTATCATTAACCGATAAGTTATGGTTGCTGGCAAATTAAATTCGATCAGTTCCAATCGATCCGCATACCCAGACAAAAAATTCGGTTAATGATATCGTCATTACGATCTCGTCTATTAACCGTAAGATGTCCTTAGTGACCGCGATGCTGCGATCTTTTAGATAAACGCACTCCGTAATAAGTAGAATTAGCCTTTCCAAGCGAGCAGTTCGCGTGCTAGAAAAAGATAACCGATGTGATTGTAGACATTTTACAACGTACGAGTTGTTTTGTGAGAATCCATGGTGATGCTGTGTGTGCATTGACATCAGGCAGAGGCACGATTGTTCTCAGATAGATGGAGCATTCGTACACTGTTATGAATTTGAAAAATAAATTAGATGGTTACGAGGGTCGTATGGTAAATATTCTTACGACATTTTTATTATTCATTTTTTTGCAAATTTTATTTTACTCAAGAGGGCTACTTACAGCGGGTCGTTGCGGACAAAGTAGGAGTTTTTCAGAGCGACGAGTCTCTAATATGGAATAGGTTTTTTGATACGAAATAGGCATCGCTCTGGTCGACCACGAGTAACTAATAAAGAACAGAATAAATTCGTAGGAATTTCCATTAGGAGAAATCCCTCTATGTCTGCACCTGCCCTCTAAAGAGAGTTTAGACATGCCACAGGAGTCAGAATATTGTTGACTACAATTAGAAGACGCTGTTTAGTCAGGTTTGAGGTGTCTTCGTCCAATTAGAGTTCCCCAGCTACAACATTTTTTTTTTTATGAAAATAGTCGCAAAAAGGGTAGACCTATCGTGTGGGCCGCGGACGGCCTGCACTGCGACTATTAGAAGGGGAAGGGATTATAGAAAGGAAATGATTGTGGACACGCTTTTTAAAAAGTTGCAGGTCATAGTTCATAGTTCTCTGGAAAAACTGATTTTGGAAGCTTATTCCATTCCGTAGCAGCCCTGTAAAAGAAGGATTATTGATGAAGATTGGTCCTAGTAGTGTCAATCTTGAGAGTAAATGGGTGAGACTGATCAGCGTGCCGAGTTCTTCGGCCGAATGTGGCCAATGGTGGTACAAGAGTTTTTATTTCTCTGGAGCATCTGCCATGGAAATATCTGTAGAGCAATGACTGGTCTGCAACTCTTTTTATATGTTCTAGAGGGTGAAAGGTATCTGTGAGAGTTGAGCTGTTTATCAAGCGAATGGCTCTTTTCTGAATGGAATCTAGAAGATAAAAAGAATGCCTTGGTGCTGAACCCCAAATATGCGAGTAATACTCCAGTAGAGGTCGGATTTGAGCCTTGTACGTCGTCAACAGTTGATCAGTAGTAAAAAACTTTCTGGCTTTCCACAGAAAACCTAGCCTCTGGCTTGCCGACTTTGCGATGTTAGCAACATGGTCATGCCAAGACATATTATTGGACACCGTGACTCCCAAAATCGAGATGGAGGGATTTGGTTCAAGGGTATTTCCGGACATTGTGATAGGATGATTTGAGGAATTCACTTTCTTGGAAAACGTGGCGCTTTGTGATTTTTGGGCGTTGAACTGAACAAGATTGTTGGTTCCCCACTCGACGATTGCTTTAAGATCTCTATTGATGGAATCAACCTGTTCCTGCCTGAGTCTATTTGTATCATTCACCGAAAGTGATCGATAGGATGTGAAAGTTGAGACAAGTGTGCTATCGTCTGCAAAACTGTAAATGGGGTTCGTGGTGGTTTTCAAGAGGTCGTTGATGTGTAAAAGAAATAAGGTGGGGGACAAGATGGAACCCTGGGAGACCCCGGCATTAGTTTTAAACGCATCAGAAGAAATACCGTCAACTGCCACATGTAAGGAACGATCTTGCATGAAGTATGTTTTGTAGCATCTTCAATGGGCTCAAGAACGCATAGAGCTCCCTCTGCAATTTTGAAGTACTGTACTTTGTTTAGATGAGACTCGAATGTTTCTGAATAGTGATAGCCGGCGTATTCGTGTGTGCTCTGTTTTTGGCAGGCATTGTGGCAGGTAGTCATACGTAATTGGTGCTCATTGACGGGACTATGACAGGACAAAGGTACATCACACAGGTTTTAGAACCTCATGTGAGACTGTAGCAACGAGCTGTGGGTGAGGATTTTGTGTTTATATGAACGACAACGCACGCCCACATAGGAGTCGAGCAATGAATGACTATCTTGAGACACAAGGAATTTTTCGTTTGGAGTGGCTTGCGATGTCGCCAGACATGAAATCCAGTGAACATACCTGGGATAAGCTTTCCAGAGCTATTCTGCATTCAATTTTTTACTTATATAGTCATCATGACTGCTCAGTAATTTACTGATGATGATACCTTATTAGTTACCGAAATTTTCGCACAGGTGTAATGTGTGTTAAGAAAGATAATGTATACTTAAAACATTTGTAAACAATATTTATCTAAATGACAGAATAAGAAAGTTGTTAATACACATACTCGCCTTCATTTTTACAAATTTTAATAAAAATTAATTCATTTGATTTTCGTCAACTTTTAATACTTCTTTTATGGATTTAATCTATGCTTGCTTCTATACACTCCCTGGACTGAAATAATGCAACAATATGAATTTATTCAAAAAATTAATTTATCTTCTTCTTATGTCCGATTTTTTTTTTCAGACAGCCAGGCTGCTTTAAAAGCACTGAGCTCCAACAAGATAAATTCTAAACTTGTATGGAATTGCATCGAATCCTTAGAGTACCTTGGTGCGAACAACAGGGTGACCCTACTGTGGGTACCTGGGCACTAGGGGGTGGAAGGAAACGAAAAAGCCGATACCCTTGCAAAACAGGGGGCCGAATCTGCGTTCATTGGACCAGAACCGGTTTTTGGAGTCACGACAAGTGCCGCCAAAACAATTATTTCGGACTAGGCGGAGAGGAAAATACTCACGTACTGGTCCGACATACCAGGGCTAACCCACTCAAAGGCGTTTTTACCGTTACAACCCTCGAGAAACACAACCAAGCAGATCCTAGAATGGAGCAGAAATGACCTGCGTATTCTAACAGGACTGCTTACGGGACACTGTCGTCTGAGATACCACCTCAGAAAGATAGATCTGAACCAACAAACGGACTGTCGGTTCTGCTGCGTGGATTGTGCGGTGAACTGTAGCCTCTAGGGGTGAGCCACAATAGACCTACTAAGGGTCGCGGTGGAGGGGCGACCACGCCCCACTCACATAAAACCTAACCTAAACCTAACATGACTGTCAAAGGAAAGCGTGCTGTCAATATTCAATCCTAGAAATTTGGTATCATTTGTTATGTGTAGTGAACCATTTGGAAGATGAATTTCATTGGGTTTTTCGAATTGTGCATGATTTGTTTTAAAGAGGATGGCATTAGTCTTTTTCTCATTCAGTGTCAGATTATTTATTTCAAACCACTGATGTACACTTCTTGTGAGTGCTTCATTTGCTTCCGCAGTAAGCCTAGGACTAGGAAAGTCTTGAGCGTTCATCAGCAAGTTTGTATCATCATCTTGCATTTCTCAGTTGTTCTTTCTTCCAGATCATTCAAATACGTTATAAATAGAAATAAATAATCTTTCGTTAAATCTATAGTGTGGGTATCAATTGTGGATTAAAATATGATGAGTGGTTCTTAAAATTATAATAACTATTAAAAATATACAATATTATTTCTTTCAAGTTTGTCTACTTTTATGAGAGGAAAAATCCATTGACGGTTGTTAATCAAATGTTCTGCCCGACCGAAATTCAAATGATAATAAAATTATACTTAAGTAGAAATATAAGACATCGTCTTTAATCAGCATCGTAAAGTATAAGACGTGTCTTCCAATATATTTAAAAATTATTAAATGAAATATAATTCAGTAAATGTCCGTTTTGTTATTGAAAAAAAAATATAGAATAAAGAAAAACAACAGTGGTATTTTGGAAAATGTGAATGTTATTGATTTATTTTTAATTAGAAATTTAATGTACGAGGTGTAGGAAAAGTGGTAACATTAAAATTAAAATTAAAATTTATTAATTTTCTCTTTTGTCGTTTCACTAAAAAATGTTTAACCCACTAAGAGCGTTAATGCCTCATCTCTTTTCACATTTTATCGGATTTTCTGTGAGTTATGCCAGTCCGAATTACCCCCGAGGCGATCGATAGTCGTGCGATAGAAAAAGCACCCTTCGCATTGGGTCGCATTCAACCCCTTATCTGGACCTGTTTCCAGATATTTCAATATCCTGCAAGAGTGTATCGCACTTCCTGTTACATCTTCAGAAACTCGTTTGCGTCGCTCGCAGAGATATTGCGCTGATGCGAGAGATTTTTTATGTTTTTCCATTCGATGGAAAATCACCGGGAAAATTAGACAACGAAAAATTATCGACAAATATCGAATAATGGACAGGGCATTGTCTTAGCGATTCTTTAGCAACTATAACAGAAGAGGCGTTTTAACAGAGCTGAAACGACGTGGGAGCTGAAAGTCTTCAAATATGGCGCAGAAGGCTACATTGAAAATTAAGTATCCAAAAAAATATGCATCACATAACGAAAGGAACAACTCTCTAAAGCTTTTAAATACTAATGCCCAATATTTCTTTTGCCAATTGTTCAAATACAACAATTAATGTGAGAAAAAATAATAATTACATGTGTGTTGAAAATTCCGTATTTTGCAACAGTAGAATGTTCTTCAATCCATTCTTTGATTTAAAAACCTCATTATTACAGCCGATAGACGCGTGCTATAGGCAACCAATTATTCTTACCTGAGATTAGGCGCTTTGCTATAGGCAACCAATCATCCATAAAGTCACAAGCAAAACCAATTAGAAAAGCTGACATCAGCGCTGCTCTTACTAAACTATTTTTGACGACTTCGTCCATCGTCTTCGCAGAGAGAACCAGCAAGTTAGCTTTAAAACACCATGTGGTAAAAATTTAAATCAATTTAATTATATTAGATCAATTAATTTTAAAAACCCATCAACCAGTGAAAAATTCTAAAGAGACGGGAGGTTTTTTAACTGTAAGCTCTTTGTACAAATTTTACAATATTGTTACAAATCCGGTCCTGTCGGCGACCAAGAAATCGACCGCGTCTGGGGTCCGTTTTAGACCGCTTTGCTTTGTCTGCCGCCGACGGGGTCCGGAAAGGTCGAGTAACCGCTCGAAGCCGCGTCGAATGATGAAGAAACAGGTAGAATGATCTGGAACTGTGATATCGAGATATAAAAGGGGAAGCGATCATAACAAGAGTCAGTATCGGCTTATGTGTTTATGAATTAGTAAATGTAAATAGTTATATAGAGTTGTAAAAGTTGTATAGCTAAGGAAATATCTAAGTGGTTAATGAAAATAGAATTTATTGTATTGAAATAAATATTGTTTTGTTAGTGGATCGAGAGTTTTAATCGCCGAACCTAAGATAGAACTGAAAAGTCGTAACAATATATTATCAAACAAGAAACGTTTAATTGTTTAATTTACTTTATCAAGAAATTCACGATGGTAAGCCAGAAAAGCCTACAGCAAATAGAATATACGAGCCAGCCAACTAGCTATCGAAGACTTAACATCTTAACGAAGCACGGCAAGTTTTCAGCAGAGACAGGAACCGACATCATCCTACAACTTCTACAAGCCCTTTTCCAGAAACCTCCCTGTTGCTTGCCGTCGCGCCTAGAACATGTATATAGTAAACGACATCATCCTACAACTTCTACAACCCTCTTCCAGAAACCTCCCTGTTGTTTGCCGTCGCGTCGGGAACATGTATATGGTAAAATAACCATTAATTTTAATACGTATTTGATGATTATTATGTTTGGTGAATTTGTTGGTAAAATTATTTTCTACCTGAACATTTATTTGCATTTCTCGTTAAAGAAATTATAATTTACAACACCGTTTGAAATTTTATATTTTAATATTTGTTAAGGAAAATGCTACTATAGGCAAATGAAAATCACGAGGATTTCAGTACTTGTGTCAGTTTCGTTTTTCCAACTATAAATATACAAAAGAAAATATAAATTCATTTTTTTTTACTGAAAATAGTCGCAAAAAGGATTAGAAGGGGAAGGGATTATAGAAAGGAAATGATTGTGGACACGCTTTTTGAAAAGTTGTGCAGGTCATAGTTCTCTGAAAAAACTGATTTTGGAAGCTTGTTCCATTCCGTAGCAGCTCTTTAAATGAAGGATTCTTAATGGAGATTGGTCCTTGTAGTGTCAATCTTGAGAGTAAATGGGTGAGACTGATCAGCGTGCCGAGTTCTTCGGCCGAATGTGGCCAACGGTGGTACAAGTGTTTTTATTTCTCTGGAGCATCTGCCATGGAAATATCTGTAGAGTAATGTCTGGTCTGCAACTTATCTTCTTTGTTCTAGCGGGTGAAGGGTATCTGTGAGAGTTGAGCTGTTTATCAACCGAATGGCCCTTTTCTGAATGGAATCTAGAAGACGAAGAGAATGCCTTGGTGCTGAACCCCAAATGTGCGAGCAATACAACAGTAGAGGTCGGATTTAAGCCTTGTACGTCGTCAACAGTTGATCAGGAGTAAAAACTTTCTAGCTTTTCACAGAAAACCTAGCCTCTGGCTTGCTAACTTTGCGATATTAGCAACATGGTTACTCCAAGACATATTATTGGACAACGTGACTCCCAAAATCGAGATTGAGGGACTTGATTCAAGGGTATTTCCGGAAATTGTGATGGAATGATTTGAGGAATTCATTTTCTTGGAAAACGTGGCTCTTTGTGTTTCTGGGGCGTTGAACTGAACAAGATTATTGGTTCCCCACTCGACGATTGCTTCAAGATCTCTATTGATGGAGTCAACCTGTTCCTGCCCGAGTCCATTTGGATTATAAGAACAATTTGTATGATTTAATATTTTGTTGACAATATCAACAATCTCCACATTCGTTTATTATGTGACGCAGTGTTGCCAAACTTAATTGTTCTTCGGGTAGTAGTTAACAAAGTAACTCAGAAGAAATCTGGTGGTCCTTTGAAACTTTCCTTTTTGGATTTTCATTTTTTATGGACGCATCCTTTACCAGTGATTGTTTTAATTGGAATCAAGCAGTTCTCCAGCTCTTAGATTTTAGTCATCTTATCGCGCTGTAAAGAAATGTTTCACATGCCTAAACGACGCGACGAAATAATGAAATATCGAAGTTTCGCAATCCACCCCGTATGCCGTTGTAGTTAATAACGGCGTTCCCCATTCGTTTTGTATTGATCATCGATTCATACGAAGTCGAACAATGTCCAGTCTCACCTAGCGCCTTTTCGTAATTATTAGTCAAATAAAGAAGCGTGTTGAATATCACCGGGGAGCCTGCTAATTGGCATACTCGAAGGAAATCACCCGCCGCGCGATTTTACCCTTCGTGGACCACCCCTGTGGCGTACGGGGGGTTAATGAATAACACACCTTTTCACGCCTTTCACATATGTCAACTTTTTCCGTGGGGCAATCTGCAATCTGGCCGAATCGCCGAAACGCAATGACGTTTATGGCGAATACCTGAATGTAGGCAACACCTTTTACGAGTTGACATTAGCAACGTGTGATATTTTTATTTTTCATTCATTTTAAAAAATTCCGTGTAGAATAGACCGCAAGTATATTAAAAAATAAAAATATTCCAATTTATTGCACGAATGCGGTTTGAAACGGTTTGAATTTGCGCGCGAAAACGGACCTACAATTCCAATGACGTCACTCCTGTTTATCACGCGTTATACTTGTGGCTTTCATTGTTTTTGGTTTTTTGTTAGTTTCGACGTTCAAGATATTTTTTTGTATAGATACACACAGGTACTGTAAATAAAGTATTTAACATGGACCATCAATCAATATCAGCCTTGTTGATTCATGTTTTGTACCAATGTGTTCGTCTACTTAAGGAAGTTTCCAAACAAATTGTTTTTAACTGAGCCTTCCGATTCGAAATTGAGAAAAAGTGGTTCCAAGTCGCGAAGAAGGATGACAATTATTCTCCAAAAACTATCATTCGATACATTCGATCACTTTGATTTGAAGAACGACGTCAAAAACTTTTCCTAAAAAAGATGTGGTACCTCACATTTTTTAATACCAGTCAGTAATGAAAAGAAAGCAGAAAAAGTAGGCCTAAAAATGAATATAACCAAAACAATCGGTAAGCCTAACAAAACAAAAACAGGACATAGAAATAGAGAGACGAATCAGATTAGGATGGGCGGCATATGGAAAGTTAAAACATATCCTAGACAAAAATATACCCTTCTTCTTCTTCTTCTTTTTTTAAGACATTTGTCTTGTTTTTTCTCATATATTAGCACTCATAGCAGCCGCAACTGGGATTCTGATGTCCAGCTCTCGTGCCACCTCTTGGGCGGTCGTCCTGGTGGTCTGTTACCTTCAGGCTTGTTGTGCTTAGCAGCTCTTACGAGGCGGTTTCCAGGCATTCTGTCCGTCCAAGCTCTCTTTCGGACTCTGGACTATCTTACTACATCTTGAATGCCGCAGGTAGCTCTGATGTGTTCGCTCCTCTGCCTGTCGAGTAAAGTATGTCCTGTTATGGTCCTTAGGGTTCTCATTTCGGCTGCTCTTGAAATTCTCTTTGTTGCTGCTGTTTCTGCCCTCGTTTCAGTAGCGTAGGTCATTACCGGTCTTACGCAGGTCTTATAGATTCTTGTTTTGCTCGCTATAGACATGTGCTTGTTCCTCCATATCACATCTCGTAGGAATCCCGATAGTCTTGCTGCTTTGATTGTTTGCAACTTGACTTCCGACTTAAGATCACGGTTACTGGTTATTTGAGCACCCAAGTATTTAAATGACATAACCTGTGCCACGCTCTTGTTATATAATGCCAGTTAACATCTTTTGGGATCTCGTGATATTGTAAGAGATTGTGTTTTTTCTTTCGCAAGAAAAATATACCCCTAAAACTAAAATCAAAAATCTACAATGAATGTATTCTCCTCGCGGTAACCTACGGCGCAGAAACTTGGGTGATGAACAAGAAAACAATTCATAAAATGCAAGTACCTTCATCAAAGAGCCATCGAAAAAAAATTATTAAAAATAATCCTGAAAGATAAAAAAACAAACAAATGGATCAGGGAGAAGACCCATGTACAATATATCACCCAAAGAATAATCACCCTTAATGGAACTGGGCAGGTCACGTGGCCCGACATGCCGAATATTGGAGTGGTAAAATAACAAGACGGCGAGAGAGAAACAGCGCAGAAAAACCCAAACAGAGATGGTATGATGACCCGAAAAAGACGGCAGTCCTGAACTGGTACCAGATAGCCGGGATTAGAGAAACATGGAATCATATGAGAGAGGCCTGTACTCAAAAAGTAGAAAATGGCTAAGACAGAGGGAGAAAAGACATGTAATTCTTAAGATTATTGAAAATACACCAGATCCAACTTTAGAATGTGCAATAATCACAGAAACACATGGTTCTCAAAATATTAAAAGGCGTGTTCGCCCCTCCACCGCGACCCTTAGTAGGTCTATCCCTAGAGGCTACAGTTCACCGCACAATCCAGCCCTTCTTACGAAGTTCACGGTTGTGTAGGGTGAGATTTTTTTAAAATCGGTAGGTTCTAGGTTGGTGTATTTAAATATGTTGAACCTTATTCTTCCCAGGCCGGGGTATGAACATAGTATATGCTCAGCAGTTTCGTCTTCCACGCAGCAGAACCGACAGTCCGTTTGTTGGTTCAGACCTATCTTTCTGAGGTGGTATCTTAAACGACAGTGTCCCGTAAGCAGTCCCGTTAGAATAAGCAGGTCATTTCTGCTCCATTCTAGGATCTGCTTAGTTGTGTTTCTCGAGGGTTTTAGTAGAAACGCCTTCGAGTGAGTTAACCCTGGTATATCGGACCAGTACGTGAGTATTTTCCTCTCCGCCCAGTCCGAAATAATAGTTTTGGCGGCACTTGTGGTGACTCCAAAAACCGGTTCTGGTCCAGTGAACGCAGATTCGGCCTCCTGTTTTGCAAGGGTGTCGGCTTTTTCGTTTCCTTCCACCCCCTGGTGCCCAGGTATCCACAGTAGGGTCACCCTGTTGGTCGCACCAAGGTACTCTAAGGATTCGATGCAATTCCATACAAGTTTAGAATTTATCTTGTTGGAGCTCAGTGCTTTTAAAGCAGCCTGGCTGCCTGAAAAAAAAAATCGGACATAAGAAGAAGATAAATTAATTTTTTGAATAATTTCATATTGTTGCATTATTTCAGTCCAGGGAATGTATAGAAGCAAGCATAGATTAAATCCATAAAAGAAGTATTAAAAGTTGACGAAAATCAAATGAATTAATTTTTATTAAAATTTGTAAAAATGAAGGCGAGTATGTTTATTAACAACTTTCTTATTCTGTCATTTAGATAAATATTGTTTACAAATGTTTTAAGTATACATTATCTTCCTTAACACACTTTACACCTGTGCGAAAATTTCGGTAACTAATAAGGTATCATCATCAGTAAATTACTGAGCTATCAAATCGTGCATCGAGGTGTAGAGTGTGATAAATGGGTTTATACGTAACTTTGCTTGAAACATAGCGAAACTAAAAACTTTTAGCAACGTAAATTTATTTAATGGAACTGGTACAAACTAAACTTTAACAATTTATATAGCGTATAATCAATAAATTTTCCAAATTCTTTATCACTATTTTTAAATAAGTGACTTAATTTTCTTCTTCCTATGCGTCTATTATGCTATTATTTAATTGTTTTTCCCTATTACGTAGAATTTTTAAACTAATTAACTGTCAACTGTAAAAATTCCGGTCATGTGAACGCTTTTATGGACTTGGAAAAGGCCTATGACAGAGTGGTGAAGAGTGAATTGTGGTCGACATTGTCTATGTATGGGGTAAACGGTAGTTTAATAAGAGCACTGAAATCACTTTACGAGGATTCCACTGCTTGTGTCAGGAGCTTAGATCTAAAAAGGTGTGAGACAGGTATGTGTGGCTTCACCATGGCTATTTAACTTATACATAGATGATTGTTTAAAAAATTTGAAAAAGGGTGCGTATGGATTAAAAATGAATGATTTGATCGTCAAATTGTTGTTGCAGACGATGGTTAATGTTATGCATGATGCCCTGAAAATCAAATGGTTGAAAATAAATGTAAGCAAAACGAAAGTAATGTTTTTTGAAAGAGAAGAAAGCATGACAAACTGTGAAGTTCTGATCAAGGGAGAAAGAGTGGAACAAGTAAATGAGTTTGTATACTTGGGTTCAAAGTTTACGAGAGATGGAAAGTATGACAGTGACATTGAGCGAAGGGTGTTAGCAGGAAAACAAATGAATGGGGCACTGGATAGCTTTATAAACAGCCAAAAAGTGTCAAAAAAAGCACGTCTGGCTGTGCATAGAGTTGTGTTGGTTCCTACACTTATGTATGGTAGTGAATGTTGGGTTTGGCAGAAGAAGCATGAAAATATGATTAATTCTGCGGAGATGAGTAGTCTGAGAAGTGTAGCCGGAGTGACTCGATTGTATAAAGTGAAGAATAGTGAGATAAGTCAACGCTGTGGTGTAAAAGAATATGTAGCAAGTGGAGGAAAGTGGTCTCTGTCTACCCCTACAAGAAAAAGGCGTGACTATATGTATGTATGGAACAAGCTCCCAAAATCAGTTTATCCAGAGAACTATGACCTGCAACTTTTCAAAAAGCGGGTCCACAATCATCTCCTTTCTATAATACATCCCCCTTCTAATAGTCGCAGTGCGGGCCGTCCGCGGTCCACACGATAGGTCTACCCTTTTTGCAACTATTTTCAGTAAAAAAAAAGCAATATTTATACGACCGAACCCGCTTCGTTGGAAGCACTAAGACGACGATTAAGTACATGAATGCATTCTAATAACTCCTGAAACGATTCAAAACGTTCGACGTAATTTCGAACAGCGACTCAACAATTTGTATGGAAGGCCATTTTGAACCAATTTGAACATCTAATTTAATTAATTATTAATTTGAGTAAACTGTCTGTCTATTAACTGACAGAACACTCAATTTAAGCATAAGATTTAACATCGTTAGATGTTATGTGTATTCCACGTTACTGTATGGAGTCGAGGCCTGGACACTAAAAGTCAGCATTTGAGATGTGTGGGTGTACCGCAGAATGCTGCGTATTCCATGGACCGATCATACCACCAATCAAGAGGTCTTACATAGGACGAACAAGGACCGAACAATCCTCGAGACCATAAAAAAGCGAAAGACTGCTTACCTTGGCCATGTCATGAGACAGGACAAATACAGATTCCTGCAACTGATTAGGGAGGGCAAGATTGAGGGAAAACTTGGTCCTGGACGTAGACAGTGCTCTTGGCTGAAAAACATAAAGGATTGGACAGGCTTAGACTCAAACTCCCTGCTAAGAAGAGCCCAGGACAGAGACGAATTTGCCAGAATTGTTTCCGATCTTCATTGATTGGAAAAGGCACTTCAAGAAGAAGTCTTGTGTATCATATCTTATAATTTAGTTAATTTTAATTACATCACACTTAATTTAAATTAAGGGGTTGGGGAAGTGGAATGGAGGGGATTGACAAACGATAGATATCTGTATCGTTAATATGTGTCCCTCTTGGAACAAAAATCGACGTGTTTTAGCACTTCCTTTTTTTATTTTGGTTTGGCCTCAATGTAGTAATAAATAAATCACGTTATATCTTTGATTGGATTTTGTTTGAGTCACAGTGCAAGTTCCTGAGAATTTGGCACTTTGAAAAGTAACGTCGTCAAGAAAATAATTTTAAATCTAAATTGTTTTTAGAGACCAATTAGACATAAATATGTTATATAGGTACAAATAAATTAGTTTGTAGAACTAGCCATATAACACTACAGGGTGTGGCGCGAAAAGTTTTGATTAAATGTAATGGCGGATACAGTTATGTTAAAAAACTGAAATTACGCTGAGTTCAAATATAATGTTGTCCTGAATGTGGCGCTTCCGGTTATACCGAAAGTAGACGTCAACTTTGTTATTTTAAATGGAACCTAATATTTTTTTATTTTATTTTCGAATTCTACATGAAATTTTAGATAAAATTTCTGCACAATGTCCTATAGTAAAAACGAAGTATTTTCGAGATAGATTCCTAGTTCACATTGAATAACGATATCTCCATTAATAACGAAGCTAGTGACGTGAAATTGTAACCAACAAAGAACAAACGCTTGCCCGTTAACTCCATATTATGTCCAACTCATTGATATTTCATAAAGGGTGTTTTAAACTTAGCCGCCAACATGCACAATTTAAATCATTTATAAGTTGCTATTTTTTTTTACTGAAGATAGTCGCAAAAAGGGTAAACCTATCGTGTGGGCCGTGGACGGCCCGCACTGCGACTATTAGAAGGGGAAGGGATTATAAAAAGGAAATGATTGTGGACCCGCTTTTTGAAAAGTTGCAGGTCATAGTTCTCTGGAAAAACTGATTTTGAAAGCTTGTTCCATTCCGTAGCAGCACTGTAAAAGAAGGATTCTTCATGAAGATTGGTCCTTGTAGTGTCAATCTTGAGAGTAAATGGGTGAGACTGATCAGCGTGCCGAGTTCTTCGGCCGAATGTGGTCAATGGTGGTCTGCAACTCTTCTTCTATGTTCTAAAGGATGAGAGGTATCTGTGAGAGTTGAGCTGTTTATCAACCGAATGGCCCTTTTCTAAATGGAATCTAGAAGACGAAGAGAATGCCTTGGTGCTGAACCTCAAATGTGCGAGCAATATTCCAGTAGAGGTCGGATTTGAGCCTTGTTCGTCGTCAACAGTTGATCAGGAGTAAAAAACTTTCTAGCTTTCCACAGAAAACCTAGCCTCTGGCTTGCTGACTTTGCGATGTTAGCAACATGGTCATGCCAAGACATATTATTGGACACCGTGACTCCCAAAATCGAGATGGAGGGACTTGATTCAAGGGTATTTCCGGAAATTGTGATGGAATAATTTGAGTAATTCACTTTCTTGGAAAACGTGGCGTTTTTTGTTTTCTGGGCGTTGAACTGAACAAGATTCCTCACTCGACGATTGCTTCAAGATCTCTATTGATGGAATCAACCTGTTCCTGCCTGAGTCTATTTGTATCATTCACCGAAAGTGAAGTGCTTACTTTAAATATAACACCCTGTATTTTATTACATTTTCCGCTGTATTTTTTTAAGCCAATTCGTTTGGTATCGGTATTTCCTATACCTAAATCCAACCACTTTCGAGATATTTCATTATCTTAGTTAAAACATAACAACACTTCATTATTTCGACATTAGTAAAGAGTAGTATGTTTGAATTTCACAAATACCTGTGTATCTATAATTTTGAAACCATTGAAAATTAATTGTCAAAATACGTCGAGTCCAGCACTGCCCGCAGGATTCCGTACACTGTTAGGTATGGCGCAAAAAAATATCTCTGGGAGATGAAGATGTGGGTCATCGGAAGATAGCGAGCTGAAGAAGCCAGCAAAGCATTGAAGATCGAGTGGGCCGCGGCGATTTGGCCGGTTGTTGACCGTTCGACGACGACGCTATAAGAAGAAGAAGAAGAAGAAAAGATGCCTCGACAAATCATTAAAATACGAATCACCGCACCTACTTCGCATATTATTTACACGTCCAAACTATCGGTCCCAATTTTTTATATGAAATATAGTTGCCGCTACACACCGTCATCTTTTATTTCGGTACGAAGCATTATTACACTAAAAAAAGGTGATTTTTAATCGTTTTTCAAAGTGTTTAACCGAATTTTCATAAACAGCCCGGGCGATGATCTCTCTTTTTTCCACGACCGTCATCGGTGCTCATCATTTAGTTGACCGTCGTCAGTGCATCTCGGACGGATTCGAATTCGATTAAAGCGCAGCATAAAAAAGAAGAGACAGATTATGTAACGAGGTAGGAAATTTAAGGAACGAATCGAACAGGTATCCTAACGGGCACCACGTAAAGGCGAGGTACCACCCAGGTACGGACTCCGCGCGAATCCATCAATACATGTTACATATTTTCTGCGGTCGTGCCCCCTTAAAAAAATCCCGTGAATCCCATGGGCTTTAATTGTGCGTCATCCACGTTTAATTAGATTTTTTTTTTATGAAAATAGTCGCAAAAAGGGTAGACCTATCGTGTGGGCCGCGGACGGCCCGCACTGCGACTATTAGAAGGGGAAGGGATTATAGAAAGGATATGATTGTGGACACGCTTTTTAAAAAGTTGCAGGTCATAGTTCTCTGGAAAAACTGATTTTGGAAGCTTATTCCATTCCGTAGCAGCCCTGTAAAGGAAGGATTCTTGATGAAGATTGGTCCTTGTAGTGTCAATCTTGAGAGTAAATGGGTGAGACTGATCAGCGTGCCGAGTTCTTCGGCCGAATGTGGCCAATGGTGGTACAAGAGTTTTTATTTCTCTGGAGCATCTGCCATGGAAATATCTGTAGAGCAATGACTGGTTTGCAACTCTTCTTCTATGTTCTAGAGGGTGAAGGGTATCTGTGAGAATTGAGCTGTTTATCAACCGAATGGCTCTTTTCTGAATGGAATCAAGAAGACGAAGAGAATGCCTTGGTGCTGAACCCCAAATGTGTGAGCAATACTCCAGTAGAGGTCGGATTTGAGCCTTGTACGTCGTCAACAGTTGATCAGGAGTAAAAAACTTTCTGCTTTCCACAGAAAACCTAGCCTCTTGCTTGCCGACTTTGCGATGTTAGCAACATGGTCATGCCAGGACATATTATTGGACACCGTGACTCCCAAAATCGAGATGGAGGGACTTGGTTCAAGGGTATTTCCGGACATTGTGATGGGATGATTTGAGGAATTCACTTTCTTGGAAAACGTGGCACTTTGTGTTTTTTGGGCGTTGAACTGAACAAGATTGTTGGTTCCCCACTCGACGATTGCCTTAAGATCCCTATTGATGGAATCAACCTGTTCCTGCCTGAGTCTATTTGTATCATTCACCGAAAGTGATCGATAGGATGTGAAAGTTGAGACAAGTGTGCTGTCGTCTGCGAAACTGTAAATGGGGTTCGTGGTGGTTTTCAAGAAATATCAACAACAATAGTATTACTATCCCTCGTGTCGGTGAGAGTCTTAAGTTTGCCATTAAATTATGATATTTTTAAACATATTTTAATACTGACAATTCTCAAAATAAATATCATTAAAATTTTATGTTAATTATTGTTCGAAAAATAATCCATTGCATATTATCGTTTAAAAAGATGTTGCAATCAAACATTCCATGTATTATTTCTTTCTTTGCGTCAAAAAAGAGTCAAATTTCATCGGTTCGTCAAACTAGTCGGCTGTATATATTCCGGTTATGTGGAATCGCAGACACTTCCGGTTAAAATGTGAGATAGGAAATTATATTAATAAAGTGAACTTAACAAAATGATTGTACTAACTTTGAAATTGAAAATAAAAGAAATTTTTTTTGACTTGGAACCGGTTTTGTAATATACTTGACTACAAAACCCAGAGAAGGCAATGAAACTTGCAATAAGTAACTAATATCCCAATGACAATCAACAATAACGTGATAATTCTTCTTCTTCTTAGGGTGCCGTCTTCTTTAGAAAAATTGGACTGAAGAACAGTTGAAGCACTCTCTCGAGTTGCGCAGCCACGACATTCGTCTTCCGCGTATACTGCGTTTGCCAAGAATGTTGTCCTGCATAATCACTTGTAATAGAGTCTATCTTTCTCCTCTCATAACGTGGCCCAGTTGTTACTGTAGTTTTCGGATTTTTGTCTCATTCACAAGCTCTGTCTCTTTTCCTAGTCTGAGTACTTCTTCGTTAGTGATTCGGTCTACATACGATATTCTAAGTATTCTTCTGTATAACCACATTTCGAAGGCTTCCAATTTTTTTACCGATGTTTTATTTAGTTTTGCTGCTTCTATGCCATAGAGAAGAATAGAGAATATGTAACATTTTATCATTCGTATTTTCAGTCCTTGATTCAACGATCGGTTGCAAAAGAACTGCTTCATCGTTAGAAACGCGTTACCCGCTATTTAGATTCTTGATCTTAATTCTTTTGAAGAGTCATTGCTGGAGTCTATTATAATTCCTAGATATTTATACGTATCTTTCTATAACTTGGTTGTTTATGGTCAGCTGGACGTTTGTATTTACCGTTTTAGAAAATACCAAAAATTTCGTTTTATTCAGGTTCATTTTCAGGCCATATTTAGAACATATCGTATACACCCTATGAACAACCCTTTGTAAGTCATCAATGTTCTCTATAAGCAAGACTGTGTCGTCCGCATATCTTATGTTGTTGATACGCTTCCCATTTACGACCACACCGGCTGTCTCTTGGTCTAGCGCTTCTCTCATAATAGCTTCCGAATATAGGTTGAATAGTAGCGGCGACAAGATACCACCATAGACCTTTTATCTAATAATAAGTCTATGGATACAAGCTTGTCGCACTTCGCCTTCAATTTCAATATCTTCAGTTTTTGTATTTTCAATCTTATTGTTTGCTTTCTGGTTGTGTTTCGCTAATTTCAGTATCTAGTTTTTTATTCAAACGGTTGTGTATTATCTTAAAGAAGAGCTTAAGTGATAAATGGTATAGTACTATTCAAGAGGGAGTCGTTATATGCAAAGCTATTGACTACTTCTTTGTATCTATCTCTATCTTGAGCTGCGTGGAGAAGTTCCTCAGCAGTTAAACCTGTCCATTGTCGGAGATTTCGAAGCCAGGATAGATTTTTGCGACCTATCCATTTTTCCCCTCGATCTTGCCATTCAGAATAAGCCGAAGCAGACTATAACGTGGTCCACGCTTCACATGTCCCAAGTATTCCAGTTTGCGGCGGTTGATGGTAGTTAAGAGCTCTCTATCGTGCCCTATTCTGATGAGTACATTCTCGTTGGTAGTTCGGCTTGTCCACGGAATTTTGAGCATCCTTCTGTACAGCCACATCTCGAACGCACTAATGCGGTCAATAATTTGTTGGTGAAGCGTCCATGTTTCGCAAGAGTACAACAGAATAGACCATACATAGCACTTGGTAAACCTTTCCCGCAGATGAATGTTAAGTTGCTTGGCACAGAGTAGCGGCTTGAGATTCAGAAATGCTCTTCTAGCTATTTCTATTCTAGCCTTGATTTCTTCGTCCGGATCCATCGACTGATTGATCGTTCCAAGATATTAAAAGTGTTGAACTCTTTCTATATTCTCGCCACCAAGTGTTATTCTTTCCGAAGGTGTAAATTCTTAATAGACAAGATTTTGCAAAGTCAAGTAGTTACTGTTTTAAAATTAGTGACAAGAATATACATACACATATATTTCAGTTGACAGCTACCTACTATCGCCTCCTGGTTGTCAGGGTACTAATTGACAGCGTTTTAGAGACACAAAAGTGAGGTTCTATGCGTATATCTCGATTCTTCGTCCAACTGTAAATTTTCCGTATGTGCGGATTCGTAGACACATCCATTTACAAGTGTCAAATCTCAGCTAGGAAATTTTAATAGTAAAGAGAAATCAGAACATGGTTATTATACTTTTGGCAATGTAAACATGGATTTGGTACAAACCAAATATTTACCACTTTCTTTAGAATGTTATTAAGATCGTTTTAAAATGTTGCAAACTCGAGTACTATTTTTAAGTCGTCAATTTTTTCGGAGAATTGACGATCAACGACTTATTCGTTCGTAATCGATGGTTCGCGAGAATGAATAATATTCATTCTCGTCGGGAAGTACCAACGATCCGGTCCTGGTACCGCAGCGAGTACCCCTCTCGGCCCCTGCAGTGGTCACTAGCTCGCGGGCACCAGAAGACTTCAGTTCGCCTCGAGCTTTGTCGTTAGCGTAGCGCGATCGAGCCGCTGCGGTTGTCCTCTTCTTCCGTCGTAAATACGTGAAAAATGTGTCTCTACTGAATATGGACAGTCATCCAGACTCTCCCGATTCCCTGGCCGGTGACCAGTTGACCGTCGACTTGTTGAATTCGCGAAGAAAACGTACCAGAATTATCGCGAACGAGGTGGCGAGGCGATCGCCAGAATTAAATAATTCCAAAACTAATAACAACAATGTGGATTTCGTGCTTATGGAAGAACACGGCGAACATCACGAGAATGGAGAAGACGAGGTAGGATATTTTTTAAATTTTTCGACAATTCGTTGGTTTGCCAAAACGTGGTATGTGTTTCGCTGAGATGTAAAACTTTTGTCCAAAGTAACAAACATATAACAATCTCTTTCACTTTAAATAATAAAAATTACGTTGAAAATATCCGTTATTTATGACGATATCAGGATATACATACATACTCCACATGGTTTGCCAAAGATCTACATATTTTTAAGAAGTGACTATCAACATGACGGTAGTGTAGATATTAAACTAATTTAGTAACGTCATGATTCACCCAAAAAATACATGTTTCTTCTGTAAATCAGTACTATATTTTCTCCCCAAGTGAATAAATTCGATACGTCTCAAATCTGGGTGGTATGATGGCGATCGTGATGTTCGTAGGGTCGATTTTCGGTGACTTTCGTACACCTTCAATGCACAACACTGCATGAAAGAAAGAGATGAGCGTCGGAATCGGGTCGGAATGTAACATGTTAATTAACACACCGCTGAACTACCGATACTTACATAGTAGGTCAAATTTATAATCAATACCATTAAAAACATAACTTGAAAAAAACTCGCAACTCAGTTCTTCTACCGTAGAAAGTTATGAGATTCATGTAATACCAAGTCGGTTAATTTATTAAGTCCCTACTTAAGGGTCCTTCTGTCTTAAGTTATTACGTAATTAGCTAACCTAACAACATCTTATAGTGACCATATCAATATTAAAATTCTTTTATGTTTTAAATAAATAGATTGACTTGGCCATCGCGTGAAAACAAAATGTATCTCATAAGTAATACATATTATATTAAATTAGATTTAGTGCGATTGCCAAGTTAATCTATTTATTTAAAACATAGAAGTCGTGTGCGACTATTAGAAGGGGAAGGGATTATAAAAAGAAAATTATTGTGGACCCGATTTTTAAAAAGTTTCAGGTCATAGTTCTCTGGAAAAACTGATTTTGGAAGCTTGTTCCATTTTGTAGCAGTCCTTAAAATGAAGGATTCTTGATATAGATTGGTCCTTGTAGTGTCAATCTTGAGAGTAAATGGGTGAGACTGATCAGCGTGCCGAGTTCTTCCAGCGTGCCGAGTTCTTCGGCCGAATGTGGACAGTGGTGATACAAGAGTTGTTATTTCTCTGGAGCATCTGCCATGGAAATATCTGTAGAGTAATGACTGGTCTGCAACTCTTCTTATATGTTCTAGAGGGTGAAGGGTATATGTGAGAGTTAAGCTGTTTATCAACCGAATGGCCCTTTTCTGAATGGAATATAGAAGACGAAGAGAATGCCTTGGTGCTGAACCCCAAATGTGCGAGCAATGCTCCAGTTGAGGTCGGATTTGAGCCTTGTACGTCGTCAACAGTTGATCAGGAGTAAAAAACTTTCTAGCTTTCCACAGAAAACCCAGACTCTGGCTTGCTAACTTTGCGATGTTAGCAACATGGTCATGCCAAGACATATTATTAGACACCGTGACTCCCAACATCGAGATGGAGGGACTTGATTCAAGAGTACTTCCGTACATTGTGATGGAATGATTTGAGGAATTCACTTTCTTAGAAAACGTGGCGCTTTGTGTTTTCTGGGCGTTGAACTGAACAAGATTGTTGGTTTCCCAGTTATTTATGCAGTTGGTGTATCCAGAAAACTGGACCGAAATTGCAAAATATTTTAGTTTTTTCTTGATTTATACACTAAACACTAATTGTATTCTAAATTTGAAGCTTCTATCGGTCAGTCAGTGAGTGAAAAAATTAAGCAACTTTGACTAGTTATAATTCTTAAACTACTGGTTCAAATTGAATGAAATTTGAAATATACCGTGTTTATACAATGCCTGCTTGGTTACTAAAAATTCGGGCTTCTAGTTTTATCCACAAGGAAGTTATAGGGGAGTCGAAAATGGTCTAAACTGCTTCGAAAAAAAAATGGTACGGCCAGCGCCGTAACTAAGAAAGTAACAAACAAATAATAGAAAAACGGACAGCTTGAAACCTCTCAACACATCTCGTTTTTATATACCTAAAAAAGGCGTACGATACTCTTCCTCTTAAACTTTTATTTAATGTTTTGACGAAGACGGACCTTGGTAAAATATATATAAGAGCATTATATAATATGTACAAGAACCCGCAAAGCAGAGTTAAGATAGGAAATACTTTTTTAAAACCATTTAAAGTCACGAAGGGTCTAAAGCAAGGATGCTGTCTTTCTCCTACCCTGTTCAAAATATACATCCAAAAAGCAAGTGTGCAAGTGGAGACAGAAATGCTCAGGAATGGGTCTGAAAATCAATGATCACTGTTTGACGACGCTGTTCTTCGCAGATGACCAGGTAATAAAGGCTAGCTGCGAAGAAGATGCATATTACATGCTTAGGAAACTACATGAAGAATACGAAAAATGGGGTATGAGCATGAACATGACAAAAACGTAATATATGCGAGTAGGAGAGGGGGACGAAGATCAGGATCTAGAATTGCGAAAAATAAAAAAGTGCGAAGAATATAAATATTTGGGAAGCCTTATCTCGACTAAAGGATCTTCAGAACGTGACATAAAACACAAAGCACAACAGGGTCAGAGAACGGTACACATTCTCAACTCATTACTTTGGTCCAACCAAATTAGCTTAAGGACTAAGAAGACAATCTATACAGCCTATCCTAACGTATGGGGCAAAAAGCTGGCAAACCAGCAACGTGCAACGCATGCAGTGTGCCCCCAGATTATTATTTTTGTATCAATTGTTTGCTTTCAAAAGAGTATTATTTGCGATAGGCGAATATTTTTTGTCAAGTGTCTACAGAAATCGAAATTTTCGGAAAAAATTATTTACCTTTTACAATTAAAACTAAAGATGTTTGGGAATATAAAAAACAGAAGGTTATTGTCGTCGACAAGATTAATTCATACCCTGCGGGAGGGTATCCCCAGTTTACCTGGGGCAGATTAAGGTATTTTTCTACCTGTTATCTCACGAGGTTACGTGCTCGTATAAACTTCAGTATTTTCATGTTTGTCAATAAAATATCATCACGAATATTGTTGGGTTATTTGTGTCCTCGGAAAAAATTTCGGATATTTTCACCAGGTACTGTTGGTGTTAGGTTAGGTAGTAATCAGTATTAATTATAGTACCAACAGTACCTGGTGAAGTTTAAAAATCGGGGATGTTTAACAGTTAATTGTTATCAACTATCCCTCGTAACGAAAGTTTTGTAATGACAAGTCGTTCGAGGTTTAGGTAAAATTGGGGAAACCGACGACATCGTTTATTTTTTAAAAAAATGATGTCACCAAATGTTACCACTACGAATCACATCACCCCTATGGTACTCTAAGAAATAACAATAGCCCATTTTATTTCAAAAATACATTTATCGTAAAACCTAGTCAAAACTATTAATCTGTTATAAAATGCCTCTTTACCCTTCAGTCTCGTATCAAAGACTGCCAAACTACCTGCCTTATCCGGCACCCCTTATCGTCTTCCTATTTTAGGTACCTGATCCCCAGACTGTTCTTGTTTACACCATAAACTCACCTTGCATACAGGGTGGATTCAAATATATCTTACAGTACCAAACAATGCGATAAAAACGACAATAAGGCGGGAAATTCAAACGTGCTCATTAAATCCCCACCATCCCAAAGAAAAGTACGAGAGGGAGAGAGAGAGAGAGAGAGAGAGAGAGAGAGAGAGTGAGAGACATGTAAAGATGCCGCCAGTAGTTGTGTCTTGTAGTGCCCTTAGCCAGAAAAACAAGTAAAAAGGTTTAATAAATGAACTCAGTTGACCGTTCACGGGAATAACTTTGAACTCACTTAGAACGTGTCGCCAGACGCACGTAATAATGTTTGTGTTTATTAATCATTCGTATTTATTTCGCAACCAAGATGTCTCGAAATAAATAGTGTGTTATTGTTTTACTTCGATCGGTCGTTACGCTGCTCTACTTTGCAGTGACGGTCAAGATCACGACATTAAAATGTAGAATTGCTAAACTAAATTAAACATATTTTTAAGTTCAACGTTCTTTTTAATTAACGAGATTTTTCCCGAAACTTCAACAAACCTACGAGCAAGGGACCTAACAATACATGGCGATCCTAATACATTACATGGCGATCCTAATACATTACAGTCTTCAATTTTGATTGGAGCGTGTACACGGTCCACTCTCTACGTCAGCAGTTTTCTTTCGTAGACCTGTAACTTTTATCAGAGGTAACTTGGATTTAATAAAAAACTACCGAGTGATGGAGTCAATATCGTTAAAAAAAAGAAGAAGGAAAAGATGTACCCTTTAATTTTTGTAGGATAATTGCAATAATAATAATGATGGTGTAGTGAAAAATCAATAGAGTGCGGAATCGCCACTGTAATTACTCGATCTCGCCCGGTAGCTAATTGAGAACAGTGTTGTGGCTCGAGCTCGGGCCGTTCCGCCGCCGTCGGGGATGCCCTGAAGCGACGCGTGAGGCGTGTGCCCCGTTTACGTTTGTGCTTCATTTCTTCTTTGCTTTATTGCGTTCGGAGTCGCACTTTCGCCTCGGGCCCTTATTGCTCTCCGGCTACTTTTTGTAGTAGCTACCAACCTACCGCTTCTGGCCATTAACTTCTTTATTTTTTTTGTTTGGACATCGCACGATCTCGGGTCGTCCTATTAACTCCGAGCATATCTGCAGAGGGCGCTCCCTCTAATACGTGCGCTGGGATTTTCAATATTTAACACGTCGACAGCCGTTGGGATGCTGGTAAATTTAAATTTGGAAAAAAGTATACAGGGTCGGCCAAATGGTAGCGTCCTGATCGCGTTGCTAGTAATTTCAAAGCAATTGTTGCTTAGCGCGAAAAATACACCCAAACTTGTGTTGTTGGTAGTTTAAAAAAAGTACCTGTCGCACAAGGCACGTCGAGAAATACTGAACTCCATACCTGCGCTCTCTGCAAAGGTGTACTAACTCGCCCCGAGCAGATTGGAATGCCGTCAGGCAAGTGCACACCCAGATATTGCCCCCCAGGGCCCCACATGCTCGACTCGCTATGTATCGACGAGGTGTAGAGGTAGTCACGAGAACGTTTTTCGGATAACATGTCCTGTTATTTTTCTTAATTCAGATCAAATTAATTTTCCAATAAGACGACAATCAACGCTTTTAAAAAAACGTTTGAATCCGTCGAATACATTTTAATTTAAATTTTGTTTTTGTTTCCCAGCTGTTATGGTAAAAAATTATGACTGGCCATTAATGAAACGATTTATTTAACAAAATATTTCAAACACACACCGTAACCTAAAAAACAATTCCTTTTTTTTTAACTGACTTCAAAATAGGAGAAGGTTTTTTTATGTTTGTTACGAGGGCGGTTTGATAAGTCAGTGACTTTTTGAATAAGACAAATTTTTTTCCGCAAATAAACATTTTATTTTTCTACATAATCACCTTTTGGCTCGATACATTTAGTCCAGCGTTTTTCTAATTTTTTTATTCCCTCCAAATAATAGGTTTTTTCAAAGCTCTCAAAATACGCGTTTGTTTCGGTAATGACTTCTCCATTCGACTCAAATCTCTTACCGCCCAGCCATTTCTTTAGGTTTGAAAACAGAAAATAGTCGCAGGGGGCTAAATCTGGAGAATATGCTGGATGGGGTAGCAGTTCGTATCCCAATTCGTGGATTTTGGCCATCGTAACTAGACAAGTGTGCACACGTGCATTGTCTTGATGGAACAGCACTTTCTTCTTCTTAGCCAAATGCGGCCGTTTTTGCTTCAAATCAACGTCGAATCTGTTCAAAAGCTTTGAATAATATTCGCCGGTGATCGTTTTACCTTTCTTGAGGTAATCGATGTGAATGACACCGCGTACATCCCAAAAAACTGTGGCCATGACCTTGTTGGCTGACAGACTCTGTTTCGCCTTCTTTGGTCACACGATTGCGCTTATGGTCGAGTGTGAGCAATCGCGGCACCCATCTCGCAGAGAGTTTTTTCATGTCCAAATATTCGTGTAAAATATGATGTACCCGTTCAGTTGAGATACACCTACAGCATGAGCCAACTCACGCACTTTTATTCTCCGATCATCCAATATCATTTCATGGATTTAATCGACGATTTCCGGCGTGATCACTTCTTTTGGGCGACCTGGACGTTCGGCGTCACTAGTGCTGGTACGACCACAACGGAACTCTGTAAACCACTTTTTAACCATTGAAATTGATGGTGCCGAGTCCCCGTAGTATTTATCAAGTCTTTCCTTAGTTTCAGTGATGGATTTTTTACGTAAAAAGTAATGCTTAATCAGCACACGAAATTCACTCTTTTCCATTTTCGTAAAAATTCACGAGGTTGTCTGCTTTGAACGGCTATCAAACACCAACTGCACGACGTAGCTTGCTCAAAATTAGAACGTTGCCCACTGATAGATTATAGTTGACGGCAGCAGCACTGTTGCATATGGAGTAACTGCGCGGGAAATTCAAAAAGTCACTGACTTATCAAACTGCCCTCGTACCTCAGAACTTTCGACTGGGGTGAACCGATTTTCATAATTCTTTTTTTATGTATTTTTTAAAAAACTATTTATATATTTTATTTAAATGACACCGCATCGATTAGATGTTAAAAATTTAGTACTTTGACTAAATATAAAATTACATTTATACAATATTTTTAACGAAATTAATTTATAGGTACCAAACATTAAAAATGGGTCTTGCGATCGGTGAAATGTTTTTGCCATATTTGACAAAGGCCTACTATAAAAATGAAAAAAAAATTGGCTTTAGTAATTCGAACAAAAATTATATTTATAACAACGTGAAATTTCCACGATAGATATTTTTATGTTCGCGTTAAAGTTTAAAAACATTTGGAGACGTTGGTTTCGTTTGTATACTCTTCTGGTAGGATGTTAACCGTTCCATTCGTCTGGTCGACGCCCATCTCTCTAACAGTTCCGAGCTCTCATGTCCTTTCTTGTAAACATAATATCTGATTGTCTTTAACTGCAAAGCTAACAGTTATGCCTCCGATGTGTAAGTATTCATCTCGGCAGACCGGCAGAGACCCACGATAATTTCAATCGTAATGAGATTTCTAACTATTAACACGAGATTGATTTACCTCGAATTGTAATGACGCCATTTGTTCTTTTTCATTAAGATGCCGCTTACACGAGAGTAATATTTTTTTCCTCCCTAAAAGCGTCACTGTCGGCCCGCTACGCAAAACGAAGTTAACTCTTTCCGCCTACAGTAGGGAGAAAAATAGTATACACACCACGGGCATTAAAGTAAGAAATGTCTCCAAACACATGTATGAACAAACATGTGCTCTGGGACATTTCTTACTTTACTGCCCTAGGTGTGTAATATACTATTATTTACAACCGTATGTGTAAATCGTCGAGTGGGGAACCAACAATCTTGTTCAGTACAACGCCCAAAAAACACAAAGTGCCACGTTTTCCAAGAAAGTGAATTCCTCAAATCATCCCATCACAATGTCCGGAAATACCCTTGAACCAAGTCCCTCCCTGTCGATTTTGGGAGTCACGGTGTCCAATAATATGTCTTGGCATGACCATGTTGCTAACATCGCAAAGTCGGCAAGCCAGAGGCTAGGTTTTCTGTGGAAAGCCAGAAAGTTTTTTACTCCTGATCAACTGTTGACGACGTACAAGGCTCAAATCCGACCTCTACTAAAGTATTGCTCGCATATTTGGGGTTCAGCACCAAGGCATTCTCTTCGTCTTTTAGATTCCATTCAGAAAAGAGCCATTCGCTTGATAAACAGCTCAACTCTCACAGATACCCTTCACCCTCTAGAACATAGAAGAAGAGTTGCAGACCAGTCATTGCTCTACAGATATTTCCATGGCAGATGCTCTAGAGAAATAAAAACTCTTGTACCACCATTGGCCACATTCGGCCGAAGAACTCGGCACGCTGATCAGTCTCACACATTTACTCCCAAGCTTAACACTACAAGGACCAATCTTCATCAAGAATCCTTCTTTTACAGGGCTGCTACGGAATGGAATAAGCTTCCAAAATCAGTTTTTCTAGAGAACTATGACCTGCAACTTTTTAAAAAGCGTGTCCACAATCATTTCCTTTCTATAATCCCTTCCCCTTCTAATAGTCGCAGTGCGGGCCGTCCGCGGCCCACACGATAGGTCTACCCTTTTTGCGACTATTTTCATAAAAAAAAAAAGTAAAATTAATGACTGCAAATAAGTATTCAATATTTAGGAATTGGCAAAGAAACTAAAATATTTTATGTTTAAGTCAGTGACGGAGTCAAATCCGCCGTGGTATTTTATTCATATTTATTTCATTTACGCCACTGGTAGCACAAATATTCACTAAATTTTTTATAACAGTTTCAATAGTTGTCCGTTTTTTACCATCGCAGTAAAAGTTATTGCACGTGTGTGCGTGTTGATGTTACGTAATCTGCTTTTTTGTTAATGTTCTTCTCAAACTAATGAACAGCTATAATATTAAACGAAAAATAAATTACACATATCCTGATAATCACTACAAGAAATATTAGTTTCTATTGCGCCGATATACGAGGATCAACCTATAATTATTGTGATTAAATTACTAGATACTAAACCAGGATTACTTCATTAATTTTTGAACAATACTTTTATACACGTTAATATTCGAAGATTGTTTCATAAATTTTTGAACAATAAATACTTCTATCCACGTCAATAAACCAGGATTGTTTCATTAATTTTTGAACATAACTTTTATACACGTTAATATACGAAGATTGTTTCATAAATTTTTTAACATTTTTCTTCCTTTTAAGCTTTTGATTAAAACAATACTCTATCACTCACAAATGAGTTAAAAAAATAATTTAAAGTGAAAATTTTCTTCCAGTAGATATACGAGGATCGTTCCATAAATATTTAAACAAATAAACTTGATTTGACTAACAAGATACTTTTATCGTACAAAAAGCTTTTGATTTAAAAAAACACACTGTCGCTCTCATAATAATAATTAAAGTGAAAATTTTCATACAGATTTTGAAACTACTTTTATCTGATAAAAAAATGTTTAATTTCTAACGGAGTTATCAATAACTCTAAAAAATTAATAAAATGTTACTTACATTTACATGAAACGCGAATAATGCCCGAACGGCTCACGACACAACGTTAAAATCTTTTGATACAACCTTATCTATGTGGCAGGAAGCAACTAGCATGTAAGTTCGCAAACGGCGGCCGAAGGAATGCTTTTAACCAAAATCTTCTGAGCAAACTATCCTTAGAATTTTCCCCCGACTTTTCGCCCCGCTCACTGCCGTCTGATAAATGTGTTAGTAGGGTATGGAAATTGATCTTTCCGATCTTTTCTAGGAAATACTTTTAAAGCTGCCCTTGTACGTAGCTAAAAGTTATTACGTCGTGAAAGAATTTTTTTCTCAAATATTATTATTAAAAGCTTTTATTTAACTTGCAATGTACGTATGTTTGTCCGGGTGGAATCTTGCAACTCAAATTTGAAGCAGATGGCTTCAACCGATTGAGCTGAAATTTTGTATACACGTTTAGTTTGGATGACAATGCATGGTAAGCTAAAACATGTATAAAACAACTTCTGAAAATTTCATCCCAATCGGTCCAGCCGTTTGGGAGTTTTTGAAGTGCATACATACATACATACAAACAAACATTTTTTCATTTTATATATATGGCTGGTTTGTTTTTTTTTCCTACAGTATTTTACGTTTTTAATGTTTTCAGTTATTTTTTAATGAACCGTCCATAATTCTTCGGATACCAACATTTTTCTAGCTTGAATTTCAATTATTACTAGCCTTTTTATTGTCTCGTTTGACACTTTTTGTTCATTCGCCCAGCATGTGGTTGATTTGCGAGTGACATTTCATCTCCAAATTTTCGCGAACCGATGGCAGATCTAAGCGTACGAAAATCCCAATGGTTGCGTACCTGCTCCACAAATTACGGAACGTGACTGCATAGACATGACAAGACGTCAACGTCAAAAACCACGCGTACGACGTGGAAGTTAACCCAAGAGTAACATTGTTTTTCAGTTCTGCCATTGTTAGTCATTTTTTTGTATCTCATTAAAAAATACAGTCCACTAAATTTGCGGCTCGCGCACTTTTTACAAGCTTTTATTTAACTTGCAATGTATGTATGTTTGTCCGGGTGGAATCTTGCAACTCAAATTTAAAGCAGATAGAGTTGAAATTTTGTATACACGTTAAGTTTGGATGACATTGTATGGTGAGCTATGTGACTGATGTCATTCTAAATCCAACATGGCGGAACACCCAAGACGGTGGACTAGTTATTTTTATTGCATTCCTACAATATGGGTATCAAATAAAAGCGCTTACTGAGACTAACTCGAAAAATAAAGTGACGTCACTATGAATCCAATATGGCGGACTTGAAAGATGTCGGACTTAGTTTTTTATGCTTTCCTACAATATGGGTAGCAAATGAAATGAAAGGGCTTGCTGAGAATGACTAAAAAAAAATAAAGTGACGTCCAATATGGCGGATTAAATTTTTTATGCTTTTTTACAATATGGGTACCTATCAAATAAAAGGACTTGAAGTTACCCCAGTTCTCTGTAGACTCTTCAAGCTATCATACAGCAAAGGAGCATTTCCGTCCATGTGAAAAAACGCTAAAATCCAACCCATTCCGAAAAAAGGAAAGAATATTCCTGCAAATTATCGCCCTATTGCATTGCTCTCAGTCATAACCAAAGTTATGAAAAAAGCAATCAACATAGAACCCATTAAATATCTGGAGAAATTTGAGATAATTCATTACAGACAATATGGATTTTGACAACTTCGGTCTACTGGAGATTTGCTGGCTTATGTCACTCAGCTCTGGACAAACACTATTGAAAAGTTTGGTGAATCCCGTGCAATAGCCTTGGATATATCTAAAGCCTTCGACCGCGTTTGGCACCAGGCATTGTTAAGAAAATTATCTGCCTACGGACTCACAACCTAATTGCGCCAATGGCTCATAAGCTTCATGCAAGATCGCTCCTTACATGTGGCAATTAACGGTATTTCTTCTGATGCTTGGAAAAACGATGCCGGGGTCTCCCAGGGTTCCATCCTCTCCCCCACTCTATTTCTTCTACACATCAACGACCTCTTGAAAACCACCACGAACCCCATTTACAGTTTCGCAGACGACAGCACACTTGTCTCAACTTTCACATCCTATCGATCACTTTCGGTGAATGATACAAATAGACTAAGGCAGGAACAGGTTGACTCCATCAATAGAGATCTTGAAGCAATCTTCGAGTGGGGAACCAACAATCTTGTTCAGTTCAACGCCCAGAAAACACAAAGCGCCACGTTTTTCAAGAAAGTAAATTTCATTTTCATCACAATGTCCGGAAATACCCTTGAATCAAGTCCCTCCATCTCGATTTTGGGAGTCACGGTGTCTAATAATATGTCTTGGCATGATCATATTGCTAACATCGCAAAGTCAGACAGCCAGAGGCTGGGTTTTCTGTGGAAAGCTATAATTTTTTTTACTCTTGATCAATTGTTGACGACGTACAAGGCTTAAATCTGACTTTTACTGGAGTATTGCTTGCACATTTGGGGTTCAGCACCAAAGCATTCTCTTCGTCTTCTAGATTCCATTCAGAAAAGGGCCATTCGGTTGATACCCTTCACCCACTAGAACATAGAAGAAGAGTTACAGACCAGACATTACTCTACAGATATTTTCATGGCAGATGCTCCAGAGAAATAAAAATTCTTGTACCACCACTGGCCACATTAAATAAAAGCTTGTTTTTAAAAATTATTTGTTACTCTAAACTTATTTCTTTGTATAACTCGCTTTTTTATTCAAAAGGAAAATGGAAAATTTTCGAAGTGTTTTAGCAGTTTAATCGTCTAATGGATCATTCCAACATTAATCGACATTATTTGTTTAACTTATTGCAAAATTAAAAAGTATTTAATCGAATGGAATTTTTGTTAAAAGTAAGTTTTTTTTTCTCCTGATTCTGATTGTGAATTTTTTTTAAACTTAGCATTAATTTTGATAACAAGAAACAACCCTAAATACGGCTCTGTCCTTTTACCGAGATTACAATCACTTTCATCGGAAGTCACTTGTTGCGTTGATAAAAATCACGCTGTGTATCAATTATAAAAAAAGTAAATTATTTACAAATTATTGCGTAATTTTTAAAATGTTAAAAATATGTATGCCATCATTTTTAAAGACCATACGTATCGAAGCATGCTGTGGTAATCTCATTGCCATTTTTAATTCTTCTTTTTCCACGGCAAATGAAGTGACTAAAAATAGTTGGACGAATACGAATGCGTTCAAGTAGGCAACTTATTATTCATGAATCGTTCATTCGTGTATACCACGTTCTATTTGCCGGCATATTTAATAAAGGAGGAGTTAACCTAGATAACATAATACTTACTTGGAAAGAAACCATTGGTATTACACCAGGGGATTCGTGTTACATCTAAAACTGTCAAAATGACACCAAATTAAAAATTATAACAAAAAAGTTTTTAAGTGACGTCTCAACTGTAAATATCGACGTTGCAAAAGTAATAAGGTCAAAATTGCAGTGGCGGGTAACACGAATTTTTTAAGGTAAATAAATTAAGTATGGTTTTTGTTGCTATAGGTGTTAATTTTCGTTTCAGGACCGACTCACGGCCACCGGCCATGGTTCCCTGACGCTCAGCGGCGGCTCGCCAGGTGGCGGTTATTCCGCAGGGGGTTCAGCCGCCCACCACCGAGCCGCCTCAGGACTTCACCATTCGGCGGCGGCAGCCATGCAACACCAGTTGCCGCAACCCGATTTTCAACCCCCTTATTTTCCTCCCCCGTTTCACCACGCGCCCAGCCCGCCGCCGCAACAGCATTTGGAGTACCTCGCGGATCCGTACGGCGGCCTCTCTGGACTGCACCACTACAATCAGCTGGGGCTCAGGCCGAGGGACGGCGACGGCAGCCATACACACGTTGTAAGTCATCCAATTCATATTAAATTCATTTAATCAATTTTTTATTTAAAAATCACATCTTTTTAATCGACCAATCAGTAAATTGGGTTAAAAGACAAATGACGTGACACATAGTAATGACAGTCATTTCACATGTCATTTAAGAGATTTAATTTTTGATTTAAAAATTTATAATTTAGATTGGTAGGGAGGTGGAAGTGGGCGATAAACATTTGACAGATGTCAGTCGAAGAAAAATATGTGACTTGTCACTATGTTAAATTTAATGAACAACAAAATTAGAAATGCATTTTTTTTTATATTTTTATTAAAAAGTAAGTTTGATTGGTCAATCAGGAAATTGTGCATATTAAGGGAGTAAAAATTGTGGAAATATTTCCGTTCAAAATTTACGAGAATGTGGAGAGTGAAATGGTCGATTAAAATTTGACAGCCGTCAGTCGTAGAAAGAGAGTCAATTATTAAAATTTAAAAACTTATTTTTTTATGTAAAAATAATAACGTTTTAATTGGCCAATTAGTTAATTGTGATGTCCAAAGGGGTTAAAATTATAGGAATGTTTCCATTTAAAATTAGATGAATAGGAAGACTGACAGATGTCAATCGCAGAAAGAGACGTCACCAGTAAATTTTTTATAAATTAAATAAAATTAATCAAGAGTTACTGTTCACTTTGGTCGATCCACCTCGTATATCTTACGCGTCAGCAGTCATCTTTTAGAAATAATACGATTTCATGCCGGTTTAAAATAATACCGATGGAATTTTTTTCTCACAACAAATGAACTTCTGACTTAGCCATGGTGTGACTGCTACTGATAAAAGCAAGAATCTTTAGTATCCAATCACTTATAAAAATGCAATGCTACCACCCGGGCTAAAACAATGCATCATCGATGATGGCTACGGTATGAGTAACCTCAACTCGGCCATCATCGCCAACATAATATTTGCGTAGAGATACTTGGCATTGTTGAGGAAATATTTAGTGTCGAAACTATGTCAAGATTCAAGACATCGGAAATATGCCAGGACTCTGGCGTAAGTTGCTTGTACAGCTACTTGTATAACACCGGTCGATGTGTTGTTGAACTCGGTCATAGTTTTCCACTCTCACCCTAACCTAACTTTCCTAAAATTTGGAAACTTACAAAATAACTCCCTAGATGGTCAATAAGTCGAATTTTCACATCCCACATATATTTTTATAGTTAAAATATTTTGTTTTTGTATCTCACTATTTATAAGGGTTGTTATTAAAAAAAAATATCCAAAATCGATAAACGGGGGTCGTTTTGAAAATTTGTCAAATAGCAACTGCAAAAAAATTCAAAATTAATATATTGCGAGTTATTTCGATAGGTTGTTAAATAGCAGCTGCAAAAAAAATTTAAAATTAATATATGGGGGTCGTTTTAAAAGTTTGTCAAATTATAACTGCAAAAAAATCCAAAATTCAAAATTGATATTATAAAAATTTTTCAAATAACGACAATTAAAAAATATCCAAAATTAATATACAAGGGTCGTTTCGGATGTTTGTCAAATCGAAGTTGCAAAAAAACCAAAATCGATATAAACAAGTCATTTTGAAAAATTTTCAAAATTGATATACGTTGGTCGGTTAGAAAGTTTTTCAAATAGCGGCCAAAAAATATATCCAAAACTGATATACAAAGGTCGTTTCGGATTTTTGTTGAATTGAAGCTGCAAAAAAAACCAAAATCTATATAAACAGGTCATTTTAAAAGTTATAAAAAAAATTCAAAATTGATATACGGAGGTCTTTTCAAAATTTTTTCAAATAGCGAGTATGAAAAATATTCAAAATTAATGTAGGGGGGTCGCTCCGAAAGTTTCGTCAAATAACAGCTACAAAAAAATCCAAGTTTGTCAGATAGAAGCTGCAAAAAAATCTAAAATTGATATAAGAAGGTCGTTTCAAATTTTTTAAAAATAGTTACAAAAAAAAAATATCCAAAATTAATATACGGGGCTGTTTCGAAAGTTTTTCAAATAGCAACTATAAAAAATTTTTAAAATGATATACGGGGGTCTTTTATAAAGTTTTTCAAATAGCGACTATGAAAAATATTCAAAATTAATATACGGGGGTGTTTCGAAAGTTTTTTAAATAGCAACAATCAAAAAATTCAAAATTGATATACATGGGTCGCTCCGAAAGTTTCGTCAAATAACAGCTACAAAAAAATCCAAGTTTGTCAGATAGAAGCTGCAAAAAAATCTAAAATTGATATAAGAAGGTCGTTTCAAATTTTTTAAAAATAGTTACAAAAAAAAAATATCCAAAATTAATATACGGGGATGTTTCGAAAGTTTTTCAAATAGCAACTATAAAAAATTTTTAAAATGATATACGGGGGTCTTTTATAAAGTTTTTCAAATAGCGACTATGAAAAATATTCAAAATTAATATAAGGGGGTGTTTCGAAAGTTTTTTAAATAGCAACAATCAAAAAATTCAAAATTGATATACATGGGTCGCTCCGAAAGTTCGTCAAATAACAGCTACAAAAAAATCCAAACATGGTTTAGAGGGGTCGTTTCAAAAGTTTGTCAGATAGTAGCTGCAAAAAAATCTAAAATTGATATAAGGAGGTCGTTTCAAAAGTTTTTCATTGATAGTTTAAAAAAAAATCCAAAATTGATATACGGGGGTCGTTTTGAAAGTTTGTCAAATAGCAGATGCAAAAATTCAAAAACGATATACGGGGGTCGTTTCGAAAGTTTGTCATGTAGAAGTTGTATTAAAAGGTGGCCAAAACAAAAATGTTGGCGTGTAACTAGTCGTGCAAAACATCGTTTCGTTTTCGGTCGTAGCATCTTTACGATAAAATTTTACATTGATATTTTGTTACAGAGTCAGTTGGGCCACGGGACGAGTTTTCCCTACAGCACCGGTGCAGGTGCGGGTCGACCCGATTATTCGTCAGCCTCCCAACGCCACGACGATCCCCTCTCCCTCCACCAGGCCCTCGGACAAGCCGTCGATGAGGCGCAGGGAGGCCTCGACGACAATGCGGGTTTCATCACGGACTTACCTTTACTTAAAAGTAAGCTTCTCTTTTTAATACACACTCCCACCGAAGCACTGACATTATTTCTTCAGTCGCAGCTTAAAATAATCATCTTAATTAAAAGTAGAACATTTTCTGTTTGTTCCAGATATAAAGGGAAAGGATCACCACACGGGCGGGTCGATGGTCTCGTCGAACGACGTATTTTGTTCAGTACCCGGCAGATTATCGTTGTTGTCGTCGACGTCGAAGTACAAAGTGACGGTCGGGGAAGTACAACGCCGCCTGTCGCCGCCCGAATGCCTCAACGCTTCTCTTTTGGGCGGGGTGCTGAGGAGGGCGAAGAGCAAGAACGGCGGAAGGATACTCAGGGAAAAATTGGAAAAGATCGGCTTGAATTTGCCGGCGGGCCGGCGAAAAGCCGCCAACGTGACGTTGTTGACGTCTCTGGTGGAAGGGGAAGCAGTACATTTGGCCAGAGACTTCGGATACGTTTGTGAGACTGAATTTCCCGCCAGACAGGTACGTGTGACATTCTTATTAATGAAAGTTCTCGGTTAATATCTACGTTCGAATTAGTGAATCTTATGGAATATTCTTTGATTCCCCATCAATATGCCTACCAAACAGACAAATCTTCGGAATAAGCACTTAACAACTTAGTAGGAAAGATCACAATTCCCATGAGCGTAAGGAAATCGCGCTGCAATTGGATCAAAAATATGATTAAAAACCGATAATTATGTTGTATCATTACAGCATGGAGAATCGATCAGGTTCACTCCTAATTGTATGTCTCTCTTCTGAACTTTCCATATAGGGGGAAGATTTTCAATGAAATGCAGATGATTTACTTATGAAAGTTGAAAGGAAATTTGAAGCGACGATCTCGAACATCCTCCAAGAAGCACTCAACACGGTATACAGATGTTGCGAGAGGGAACAGATCTCTGTTGACCCCCAAAAAATTGTAATCATTCCATTTACAAAAGGGGAAAAACCTAGATAAGCTTAGGTAGCTTGTCCTATAGGAAGAGAGCATTCCATTTGCAGCGAAAGTGAAATACCTGGACGTAGTTCTGGATAAAAGACTCATTTGGAACGTCCACCTGGATTTACTGGATTTATCAAACAATGATATCATTGGTCACGTATGGTCGACCAAAGGGTTGCAACAGACAGCTAGAACAAAGCTTGCTGGCCTCCAGCGGCTGGCATGCCTGACCATAACTGAAGCTATGTCCACCACACCAACGTCAGCGATTAAATACCTTCTAAATCTTTCTGCGCTAGATCTTCTCTTATAGAGTTGGGCCAGGATAGTTTCCTACACCATCATGTCTCTGGAAAGGCAAATTAAAGGACAGCGACTCGAGGGATCACTTCGGGATACTGAGTGAAACAAAAAACGACCAAATCCTCGGGATGATTCCTGACATGCTAGTCCCAAAAATACACGTAGAAAATTAATCCACTTCCCAGAGACTGAATACGTAATGTACACAGATGGCTCAACAACCACAGATAGAGTTGAGTATTTTCAGCAGGAAACCAAAGACTGAAATATCTACTAGTCTTGGTGGTACGTGTGCTACAATCTTTCGGGCAGAAGTCATCGCTGTTTTTTGTAAAAGAGTTGAGACATCTAGTGAACAAAAGCATTAGTTTAATCTCAGACAGATGGGCTGCTTTAAACCTACTGAGCTCCAACAAGACAAATTCTTAACTTGTATGGAATTGCATCGAATCTCTGGAGAGCCTTGGTACGAACAACAGAGTGCTTTTGCTATGGGTACCTGGGCACCAGGTGGAGGGCAAAACAGGGAGCCGAATCTGCGTTCACGGGATCAGAACCAGTCTTTGGAATCACCACAAGTGCCGCCAAAACCATATTATTTCGGACTGAACGCAGAGAAAAAGACTCACGCACTGATCTGATCTTAACAGGGTTGACACGTCCGAAAGCATTTTTACATAAACCTTCGAGAAACACAACCAAACAGATCCTGGAATGGAGTAGGAACGACCTGCGACTTCTGACGGTACTGTTTACAGCACGGAAGGATAGGTCTGAACCAACAAACGGACTGTCGGTTTTGCTGCGTGGAAGACGAAACTGCTGAACATATACAACGTTCATGCCCCTGTCTGGGAAACATAAGGTTCAACATATTTGGTTATACCAACCTAGAACCTATTGATTTCAAGAAAATCTAACTCCATATAACCGTGAAGTTCGTGAGAAGGGCTGGATTGTGCGTTGAACTGTAACCTCTAGTGGTGAGCCACAATAGACCCTACTCACGTGATACCTAACCTAACCTAATCTTTGTTCGAATTTTAGGTAGCGGAGTACTTCTTGCGTCAAAACGGAGAGACCCTACGAAGAAAAGAGTTGCTCCAAGCCACCAAGCAAATAACCAAGGAGCTGATGGACCTCCTCAACCAAGACCGATCGCCGCTCTGCAATACGAGGCCGCAGATAATACTCGATCCCTCCATCCAAAGGCATCTGACGCATTTCTCGTTGATCAGTCACGGATTCGGCGGTCCCGCCATCGTGGCCGCCCTGACGGCCATACAGAATTTCCTGAACGAGTCCCTCAAACATTTGGACAAAGTGTTCCCCAACCAGAACCCCCAACCGATGCTAGTGACTTCTTCGTTGGACAAGGGCAAGTTAGAGGACAAAAAGTGACGACTCAAGAATCTCTTATATGTTGTGATCTAACTAATTCGTTGGATGTTTTTTTTTGTATTCGAATCAATGCTGCTTTTGTAACCGCCGGACTACGATTGTCGTCGAGAGTAGTTACACACACGTGCAATATTTGTAAACGTTTCATCGGGTACAGTAGCCGTAAATAATATAAGATCAGAGGGTAGTAAGGCGAAGGGAAATAATTTAGTTCTAGAGCTTAAGAATTAATTAATTCAATACCTACGAAATTAGTATTAAAATATTTATTATGCAACCACTAAACATTCATTGTGCTATAGGCAATATTTCCTAAAAGTTTTTATTCCTTAATTTCGTGTAAAAACCTGTAAATTTTGTTTTAAATCATTGCATAAATTATAGCTCAATCCTTCCACTCGGATTTTATGTGGTACCAGCGGACCCGGCAGACGTTGTCCTGCTCGAACGTTGGCTTGCCTGCTTTGGAAATATCACTATCAAGCTCAGCGACCCCAAAAACTATTAATTCGACACTAATATTTCATCCCTCTTTGTATGGATGCTAACATTATTGGGAATATCACCATCAAATTCATCGTCCCCGAAGGCTATGAATTCGACACTAATAACAGCCGTTTTTGATAGTTTTTATATTCCATCCTCTTTCCATCCCTTTCGTAGGGGTGCTAGCACAAAAGTTTTTTTTTCCACTAATATCACCCCCGGTATATATAAAACAACTTCTGAAAATTTAATCCCAATCGGTAATATTAGCGTTTTTATATTCCATCTCCTTTCATCCCTCTTTGTATGGATGCTAACATTATTGGGAATATCACCATCAAATTCATCGTCCCCGAAGGCTATGAATTCGACACTAATAACAGCCGTTTTTGATAGTTTTTATATTCCATCCTCTTTCCATCCCTTTCGTAGGGGTGCTAGCACAAAAGTTTTTTTTTCCACTAATATCACCCCCGGTATATATAAAACAACTTCTGAAAATTTAATCCCAATCGGTAATATTAGCGTTTTTATATTCCATCTCCTTTCATCCCTCTTTGTATGGATGCTAACATTATTGGGAATATCACCATCAAATTCATCGTCCCCGAAGGCTATGAATTCGACACTAATAACAGCCGTTTTTGATAGTTTTTATATTCCATCCTCTTTCCATCCCTTTCGTAGGGGTGCTAGCACAAAAGTTTTTTTTTCCACTAATATCACCCCCGGTATATATAAAACAACTTCTGAAAATTTAATCCCAATCGGTAATATTAGCGTTTTTATATTCCATCTCCTTTCATCCCTCTTTGTATGGATGCTAACATTATTGGGAATATCACCATCAAATTCATCGTCCCCGAAGGCTATGAATTCGACACTAATAACAGCCGTTTTTGATAGTTTTTATATTCCATCCTCTTTCCATCCCTTTCGTAGGGGTGCTAGCACAAAAGTTTTTTTTTCCACTAATATCACCCCCGGTATATATAAAACAACTTCTGAAAATTTAATCCCAATCGGTAATATTAGCGTTTTTATATTCCATCTCCTTTCATCCCTCTTTGTATGGATGCTAACATTATTGGGAATATCACCATCAAATTCATCGTCCCCGAAGGCTATGAATTCGACACTAATAACAGCCGTTTTTGATAGTTTTTATATTCCATCCTCTTTCCATCCCTTTCGTAGGGGTGCTAGCACAAAAGTTTTTTTTTCCACTAATATCACCCCCGGTATATATAAAACAACTTCTGAAAATTTAATCCCAATCGGTAATATTAGCGTTTTTATATTCCATCTCCTTTCATCCCTCTTTGTATGGATGCTAACATTATTGGGAATATAACCATCAAATTCATCGTCCCCGAAGGCTATGAATTCGACACTAATAACAGCCGTTTTTGATAGTTTTTATATTCCATCCTCTTTCCATCCCTTTCGTAGGGGTGCTAGCACAAAAGTTTTTTTTTCCACTAATATCACCCCCGGTATATATAAAACAACTTCTGAAAATTTAATCCCAATCGGTAATATTAGCGTTTTTATATTCCATCTCCTTTCATCCCTCTTTGTATGGATGCTAACATTATTGGGAATATCACCATCAAATTCATCGTCCCCGAAGGCTATGAATTCGACACTAATAACAGCCGTTTTTGATAGTTTTTATATTCCATCCTCTTTCCATCCCTTTCGTAGGGGTGCTAGCACAAAAGTTTTTTTTTCCACTAATATCACCCCCGGTATATATAAAACAACTTCTGAAAATTTAATCCCAATCGGTAATATTAGCGTTTTTATATTCCATCTCCTTTCATCCCTCTTTGTATGGATGCTAACATTATTGGGAATATCACCATCAAATTCATCGTCCCCGAAGGCTATGAATTCGACACTAATAACAGCCGTTTTTGATAGTTTTTATATTCCATCCTCTTTCCATCCCTTTCGTAGGGGTGCTAGCACAAAAGTTTTTTTTTCCACTAATATCACCCCCGGTATATATAAAACAACTTCTGAAAATTTAATCCCAATCGGTAATATTAGCGTTTTTATATTCCATCTCCTTTCATCCCTCTTTGTATGGATGCTAACATTATTGGGAATATCACCATCAAATTCATCGTCCCCGAAGGCTATGAATTCGACACTAATAACAGCCGTTTTTGATAGTTTTTATATTCCATCCTCTTTCCATCCCTTTCGTAGGGGTGCTAGCACAAAAGTTTTTTTTTCCACTAATATCACCCCCGGTATATATAAAACAACTTCTGAAAATTTAATCCCAATCGGTAATATTAGCGTTTTTATATTCCATCTCCTTTCATCCCTCTTTGTATGGATGCTAACATTATTGGGAATATCACCATCAAATTCATCGTCCCCGAAGGCTATGAATTCGACACTAATAACAGCCGTTTTTGATAGTTTTTATATTCCATCCTCTTTCCATCCCTTTCGTAGGGGTGCTAGCACAAAAGTTTTTTTTTCCACTAATATCACCCCCGGTATATATAAAACAACTTCTGAAAATTTAATCCCAATCGGTAATATTAGCGTTTTTATATTCCATCTCCTTTCATCCCTCTTTGTATGGATGCTAACATTATTGGGAATATCACCATCAAATTCATCGTCCCCGAAGGCTATGAATTCGACACTAATAACAGCCGTTTTTGATAGTTTTTATATTCCATCCTCTTTCCATCCCTTTCGTAGGGGTGCTAGCACAAAAGTTTTTTTTTCCACTAATATCACCCCCGGTATATATAAAACAACTTCTGAAAATTTAATCCCAATCGGTAATATTAGCGTTTTTATATTCCATCTCCTTTCATCCCTCTTTGTATGGATGCTAACATTATTGGGAATATCACCATCAAATTCATCGTCCCCGAAGGCTATGAATTCGACACTAATAACAGCCGTTTTTGATAGTTTTTATATTCCATCCTCTTTCCATCCCTTTCGTAGGGGTGCTAGCACAAAAGTTTTTTTTTCCACTAATATCACCCCCGGTATATATAAAACAACTTCTGAAAATTTAATCCCAATCGGTAATATTAGCGTTTTTATATTCCATCTCCTTTCATCCCTCTTTGTATGGATGCTAACATTATTGGGAATATCACCATCAAATTCATCGTCCCCGAAGGCTATGAATTCGACACTAATAACAGCCGTTTTTGATAGTTTTTATATTCCATCCTCTTTCCATCCCTTTCGTAGGGGTGCTAGCACAAAAGTTTTTTTTTCCACTAATATCACCCCCGGTATATATAAAACAACTTCTGAAAATTTAATCCCAATCGGTAATATTAGCGTTTTTATATTCCATCTCCTTTCATCCCTCTTTGTATGGATGCTAACATTATTGGGAATATCACCATCAAATTCATCGTCCCCGAAGGCTATGAATTCGACACTAATAACAGCCGTTTTTGATAGTTTTTATATTCCATCCTCTTTCCATCCCTTTCGTAGGGGTGCTAGCACAAAAGTTTTTTTTTCCACTAATATCACCCCCGGTATATATAAAACAACTTCTGAAAATTTAATCCCAATCGGTAATATTAGCGTTTTTATATTCCATCTCCTTTCATCCCTCTTTGTATGGATGCTAACATTATTGGGAATATCACCATCAAATTCATCGTCCCCGAAGGCTATGAATTCGACACTAATAACAGCCGTTTTTGATAGTTTTTATATTCCATCCTCTTTCCATCCCTTTCGTAGGGGTGCTAGCACAAAAGTTTTTTTTTCCACTAATATCACCCCCGGTATATATAAAACAACTTCTGAAAATTTAATCCCAATCGGTAATATTAGCGTTTTTATATTCCATCTCCTTTCATCCCTCTTTGTATGGATGCTAACATTATTGGGAATATCACCATCAAATTCATCGTCCCCGAAGGCTATGAATTCGACACTAATAACAGCCGTTTTTGATAGTTTTTATATTCCATCCTCTTTCCATCCCTTTCGTAGGGGTGCTAGCACAAAAGTTTTTTTTTCCACTAATATCACCCCCGGTATATATAAAACAACTTCTGAAAATTTAATCCCAATCGGTAATATTAGCGTTTTTATATTCCATCTCCTTTCATCCCTCTTTGTATGGATGCTAACATTATTGGGAATATCACCATCAAATTCATCGTCCCCGAAGGCTATGAATTCGACACTAATAACAGCCGTTTTTGATAGTTTTTATATTCCATCCTCTTTCCATCCCTTTCGTAGGGGTGCTAGCACAAAAGTTTTTTTTTCCACTAATATCACCCCCGGTATATATAAAACAACTTCTGAAAATTTAATCCCAATCGGTAATATTAGCGTTTTTATATTCCATCTCCTTTCATCCCTCTTTGTATGGATGCTAACATTATTGGGAATATCACCATCAAATTCATCGTCCCCGAAGGCTATGAATTCGACACTAATAACAGCCGTTTTTGATAGTTTTTATATTCCATCCTCTTTCCATCCCTTTCGTAGGGGTGCTAGCACAAAAGTTTTTTTTTCCACTAATATCACCCCCGGTATATATAAAACAACTTCTGAAAATTTAATCCCAATCGGTAATATTAGCGTTTTTATATTCCATCTCCTTTCATCCCTCTTTGTATGGATGCTAACATTATTGGGAATATAACCATCAAATTCATCGTCCCCGAAGGCTATGAATTCGACACTAATAACAGCCGTTTTTGATAGTTTTTATATTCCATCCTCTTTCCATCCCTTTCGTAGGGGTGCTAGCACAAAAGTTTTTTTTTCCACTAATATCACCCCCGGTATATATAAAACAACTTCTGAAAATTTAATCCCAATCGGTAATATTAGCGTTTTTATATTCCATCTCCTTTCATCCCTCTTTGTATGGATGCTAACATTATTGGGAATATCACCATCAAATTCATCGTCCCCGAAGGCTATGAATTCGACACTAATAACAGCCGTTTTTGATAGTTTTTATATTCCATCCTCTTTCCATCCCTTTCGTAGGGGTGCTAGCACAAAAGTTTTTTTTTCCACTAATATCACCCCCGGTATATATAAAACAACTTCTGAAAATTTAATCCCAATCGGTAATATTAGCGTTTTTATATTCCATCTCCTTTCATCCCTCTTTGTATGGATGCTAACATTATTGGGAATATCACCATCAAATTCATCGTCCCCGAAGGCTATGAATTCGACACTAATAACAGCCGTTTTTGATAGTTTTTATATTCCATCCTCTTTCCATCCCTTTCGTAGGGGTGCTAGCACAAAAGTTTTTTTTTCCACTAATATCACCCCCGGTATATATAAAACAACTTCTGAAAATTTAATCCCAATCGGTAATATTAGCGTTTTTATATTCCATCTCCTTTCATCCCTCTTTGTATGGATGCTAACATTATTGGGAATATCACCATCAAATTCATCGTCCCCGAAGGCTATGAATTCGACACTAATAACAGCCGTTTTTGATAGTTTTTATATTCCATCCTCTTTCCATCCCTTTCGTAGGGGTGCTAGCACAAAAGTTTTTTTTTCCACTAATATCACCCCCGGTATATATAAAACAACTTCTGAAAATTTAATCCCAATCGGTAATATTAGCGTTTTTATATTCCATCTCCTTTCATCCCTCTTTGTATGGATGCTAACATTATTGGGAATATCACCATCAAATTCATCGTCCCCGAAGGCTATGAATTCGACACTAATAACAGCCGTTTTTGATAGTTTTTATATTCCATCCTCTTTCCATCCCTTTCGTAGGGGTGCTAGCACAAAAGTTTTTTTTTCCACTAATATCACCCCCGGTATATATAAAACAACTTCTGAAAATTTAATCCCAATCGGTAATATTAGCGTTTTTATATTCCATCTCCTTTCATCCCTCTTTGTATGGATGCTAACATTATTGGGAATATCACCATCAAATTCATCGTCCCCGAAGGCTATGAATTCGACACTAATAACAGCCGTTTTTGATAGTTTTTATATTCCATCCTCTTTCCATCCCTTTCGTAGGGGTGCTAGCACAAAAGTTTTTTTTTCCACTAATATCACCCCCGGTATATATAAAACAACTTCTGAAAATTTAATCCCAATCGGTAATATTAGCGTTTTTATATTCCATCTCCTTTCATCCCTCTTTGTATGGATGCTAACATTATTGGGAATATCACCATCAAATTCATCGTCCCCGAAGGCTATGAATTCGACACTAATAACAGCCGTTTTTGATAGTTTTTATATTCCATCCTCTTTCCATCCCTTTCGTAGGGGTGCTAGCACAAAAGTTTTTTTTTCCACTAATATCACCCCCGGTATATATAAAACAACTTCTGAAAATTTAATCCCAATCGGTAATATTAGCGTTTTTATATTCCATCTCCTTTCATCCCTCTTTGTATGGATGCTAACATTATTGGGAATATCACCATCAAATTCATCGTCCCCGAAGGCTATGAATTCGACACTAATAACAGCCGTTTTTGATAGTTTTTATATTCCATCCTCTTTCCATCCCTTTCGTAGGGGTGCTAGCACAAAAGTTTTTTTTTCCACTAATATCACCCCCGGTATATATAAAACAACTTCTGAAAATTTAATCCCAATCGGTAATATTAGCGTTTTTATATTCCATCTCCTTTCATCCCTCTTTGTATGGATGCTAACATTATTGGGAATATCACCATCAAATTCATCGTCCCCGAAGGCTATGAATTCGACACTAATAACAGCCGTTTTTGATAGTTTTTATATTTCATCCCTTTCGTAGGGATGCTAGCATAAAGGATTTTTTTTACTAATATGGTATGTATAAAACAACTTTTAAAAATTTCATCCCAATATTAGCGTTTTTATATTCCATCCCCCTCCCTGCCCCTTTGTATGGGTGCCAACATTATTGGGAATGTCACTATTAAATTCATGGTACCCGAAGGCTATGAATTCGACACTAATAACAGCCGTTTTTTTATTATAGATAAATACCACATAAAATCCGAAATTCCCTATTTTCTTATAAATGCCGGCAACGCTGATTACTTCGATTAACAACGCCTACTACTGAAGGCTGCGCTTCGAAATAGTATAAGCGATTGAACTATAATTTATGCAATGAATTAAAACATATTAACTTTGCTGTTTTTTACATGAATTTGGGGAATATAAATTAGAAAATGTTGCCTGTGACTCAATAAACGTTTAGCTGTGGCATTGTGGCATAATAAATATTTTAATATTTGCGTTTACATATTTTCTATTTAGTTAATTAATTCTTAAGCTCTCGGACTAAATTCATTCCCTTCGCCTCACTACCTCCTGATCTTATATTGTTTACTGTACGTTCTCTACGTTTACACAGATTAACTACGCGCAGATGCGAAACCCGGAGGATTTTCTGTTTTATGTCTAGACATTTAAATGGGTTTGATTGCATTGTTGCCACTATCGTTGCTAAAATTATTTAATAAATACACACGAGGACATTTAAATTGGTTTGAATGTTTATCTTTCTCGCCGTAAAACTTTCGCATCTGTCCGTCCGTAATCTGTGACGTTTACCAGAATTTGTTGGTTCTGTGATGTTATCGAACGCTTTTAAAGTGTCCTTGAAATGCTGTTGTTGTGTACTAATATAAATAACGATCATCTTTCAAATCAACAACGATACGTCTTTATAGAATTGCACTTTGCCAACTAGTGATGTGACATTAACGTGGAAGAAATCGATTAATGAATAATCGATTTTTGTGGAAAAATCGATTTTATGTTGTCATTAAAAAAAAACTGCGTACTTTTCTATTTAATAATGAATTTAAGAGACCAATATCAACAAAATATTAGAATTAAAATAAACAAAACGACAACCTTCTGGTCTCGAGACTAAAAAACAAAACAAATCTCTATTTTTATATGAAAATCGATTATTTTTTCACAGAGATGCACCGAGCATGGGGATCGTGTTGACATATAAATAGTGACGTTAGATGGCGCATTTAAATAACTTAACTATTATGAACTAAATGAAAAGGAAACTAAAACTATAACCCGGAATTGATATCACGATGTTTTTTAGAAATGAAACTAATTGAAATAATATAGTGTGATTTTTGTTTGCAGCGTCGGCGGTCCATCAGAATTTCTATTGCCTAATAGTGTTCAATAATATCACAGGTTCTACTGCCATTTTACTCGAATAAAGCGCAAAACAGAGTCCCTTCTTCTTCCTCCTCTTTTAATAGGACTATGTCCTGTTTTTTTTTTCTGTTACAGTCTCTGCTGTGATCCGGAGTTCCAGCTCTCGTACCATCGCTTTTTTGGTCTTCCTATGGGTCGTTTGGTGTTGGGCTTCTGAGTTTTCGCCCATTTCCTCCATCCTATCTACGTGGTCTCTCCATAGACGTCGCCTTGTTCTTGTCCGCCTTACTAAATCCTAAACACCTAGCTCTCTCAGTGTGTCTACATTTCTTATCCTGTCTCTGAGAATAATACCTCTTATGGTCCTTGGTGTTTTCATTTCCGTTGATCTCATTATCTGCTTAGTCTTTGTTGTCTCGGCCCTTGTATCAGCTGCGTAGGTCATCACGGGTCTGATACATGTCTTATAGATGCGGATTTTGCTTTCAGTACTTATGTACTTCTTCTTACTTCTACTTATCATGAAGATAGGAAAAACAGCCTATCTGGGACATCTAATGCGGCACAAGGAGTATGAACAACTACAAGTAATACTGGAAGGAAAAATTTAAGGTAAACGAGGCATAGGAAGAAAGAAAAAGTCCCGGCTAAGAAACATAAGAGACTGAACAAACATGGATGGTAATAACCTGATCCATCGAGCCCAACATAGAGAAGAATGTGCCACAGTGGTCGCCAACCTCAACACGGACGACACCTGAGTGTAGGACTTATGTACTTATTCCGCCAGATGATATATCTCGGAAAACCTGATATTCTCGCTGCTTTTATTGCTTGCCGTTTTGTTTCTTGCCCTAGGTTTCAGTCCTTGGTTATTTCCACACCCAGGTATCTACAGTTCATTACTTGTTCGATAATATGATCGTTCACTACTAGTTTACATCTAATTGGTTCCTTAGATATTACCATCGATTGGGTTTTCTCTGTTGATATTGTCATGTTATACTTTTCGGCAGTTGTTTTAACGTTTTGTAGGAGGCGCTGTAAATCGTCTTTACTTTCCGCTATTAGAATAGTATCGTCTGCGTAGCAAAGGATTCTCATGGTTCGGTTACCCATTTTGTACCCCTCTTTCATTTGGTTGACACTAGCTATATTTCGTCCGTTATCAAATTAAGGCATGGGCTGAGGCTGTCGCCTTTTTTTTTTTACCCTTGTTGTATTAGAACTATTAAGTTCCTTGATATATTTGTGACTTAAGTGTTTTTTTTAAGTATGCTGAGTACATCCTTCAGCCGTACTCTGTCGAATGCTTGTTTCAGGTCCACGAAACATATGAACATGGGCTTGTCGAACTCTCTATTGATTTCTCAACTAATTGACGCAGGATGAAAATAGCATCTACGGTAGATTTATTTGGCCGGAATCCTTGTTGTTCTTCAGACACGCCAACTTTATTGCAAATTTTTTGGGATAGAATTTGTGTCAGTAGTTTTGGTATGGAGGTCAACAGTGTAAATCCTCTGTAGTTTGTGGGATCTGTCTTTACGCTTTTCTTGTGAATGGTTATCGTTATGCTCTCCCTCCATTCCTCTGGTATTGTCTTGTTATTTTCGATTTTTTTAAATGGTGTTGTTATCTCTTCTATTATTTTTGTTCGCGTCCCAACAAACGAAAAGTTTTCTGACTGGCATGAACAATGATGGCACCGGAAACAGCGCTTGGTGGGAATCATAAAATTTATGAGAAACGATCTGCTGATTGTATGGACGTTGCAATTAAAAAGTGGTCAATAATTATTATTTGATGAGTGGTGATATCGTTAGTTTTCATGTCAGACACAATTTAATATTTGTTATATAGTTAAAAAAAAAAACAAAATCCAATGCACGTCACACAATTTGATACCGTTTTGGGAGAATCTTCAAATTGTAAAGTTGTTTTCACTAAAATCTAGTCATTTTAGATAAATGGTACATGAAATGAATTATTTCTGTGCTGAAGGGCCTTGCTCACCTATTTTTCGATTTCAAAGATCTTCGAGACTTCAAAAATGTTTATGAACATTTATTAAGAAGCAGAGTTAGTTTTAATAAAAAAAACATGCAGATTTTGTTACGTCAAAAACAGTCTCCTAGCATTTTCACGTGGCCGCCGCCGTTCCACCCCCTTTTCACGTTGACACATTTAAGTCGTTTATTTTTCGATAGAAATCTATATTTGTGTCAGTGAGAAAAATGTAAAGTAAGAAATATGATGCATTCACTGGAAGGTTACCTATACATTTATAGATGTATAGTGGGTCGATTATTTATCAGAAAACAACTACTTTCCTGGCTACACGACCCGACGAACATTGAATTCTATCTGATAGACAATCGTGCATAATCCCATATCTGGTGATATGCAGATGCTTGTTGCGGACAAGGGAGAAATATTAATTTATTTCTTCGAAGTGACCACCCATGGACCGGTTTCCCCATTATCAGCGTAGGGTAGGTCCTGCAAACTATTATGGCGTCTGCAGTTCGAAGAGACACATCAATACTTCTCAATTTTCTCAGGTATATATGAAATGTCGAACGCAAAGCGCTTGCCAGGACATCTACACCTTCTAACAAACACCACCCAGGATAGCTTCCAGACATGAAATAGTTGCCAGGATAGCTTCCAGACGCGATAATAATTTGCAGTACCTACCCTAGGCTGATGAAGGGCAACACCCCGAAACCGGTCCATGTGTGGTCACTTGGAAGAAATAAATTTTCCGCAACAAGCATCTACACAGTGCTATGCAGGATTATCCATCAGATAATGAACTGAAACTAATCCTTGAGCAAGAACATATCGCTCAGGCTGCAGAACATCAAGACAGCTGATGAAAAAACCGCTCCAGAAAAGGGCAGACGCACTATGGACGATGAACCGGAGTAGGCTAAGCATCACGCTTGGCCTGCTCACTGGCCACATCGCACTAAGGGCGCACCTCTTCAATCTTAAGCTGGCGGCTGAGAGAAACTGCGACGAAGAGAAAGAGATCAGCGTACACATTGTTTTGCTGCCCGATGCTAGCGGTGTACAGGTACCAAACCTGGGGCTGCATGATAATGGATCCAGGTGATCTAAATGAGACAGGGCCAAAAGAAATCTTGCGGTTTGCCAATACCAGCGGACTGGAATTCTGACGCCCTGAGGACACAGCGGTAGTCACAGAGGATCAAAGATCTAGGTGACCCAACCGCAAAAATGTAATGTAAAATCCATCAGATATAATTCAATGTTCGTCGAGGCATGTAGCTAGGAAAGTAGTTGTTTTCTAATAAATAATCGACCCACCATACACCTATAAATGTATAGGAAACCTTCCAGTAAATGCATCTGATTTAACATCAGATTTCTGTACTTACATATATTTTTAGTGGTGATCGTAATTTGTTTTATGAAAAGCAACATCCAGATGTCAGATTATACTTTCGATGTTTGGGATTACTTAAACTGACAAGCAGTAGTGTACCACCAGCGAATAAAATTAACCTAAAAGTAACGCGCGAATTGTAGCGTATGCCAAACACAGTGCCATTTCTGAATGACTAAAGCTCAACTCGTATCGTGCCAAATTAGATAACGGAAAACATTCAGATTTAGATTAACTGCAATAAAAACATTCGCCGCTTGCAATAATTGAAGAAAAAATATATATAAAAGCGACGTTCGTTGGTTACAAATCCAGTACGTTCGCGTTTAAGTTGACTGAATATTAAAACAGTTCTTTAAACGAATAATTCTATCAAATATAGTTTCTACGCGATCGAATTAGAAGGTTCTAATTGAAACTATTCGTCTTGGAAATTTAAATAGTTGCGATTTTAAGCTTCTCTTTTTATAGCGAATGACTTTTAAGCTCATTTCTTCGAGAAATTTTTTAATCTTCTCAGTAAACACGCTCGCAAACAGTGGGATCGAACGGTAACATCTCGAAGTTCCGAGTTCCGTTGTTTGCCGCTAGGTAATTAAAAATATTTGAAAGTGGACCGTTTCAGTTTTAGGTTTGAAAAACAAGATGGAAGGTAAAGAGTGGATATCATTTCATTGTTTCTTGAATGGGAAACTGCGAGTAGAGACGTTCCGTCGGTAGCGCTGGTGGTTAATCATGAGTAGAACTTTTGTTAAAAAAGAAATTAATTCGATGTCAATGTGGTCGTATTAAAAAAAAATTAAGTGTGGAAAACAACTTTTCGCCAAGTGTCCGTTTTCGCGGATGCAATGTTGAAGGTGATCCTTAAAGTTGTTTTTCACACGTTCCAACATCGTAGCCACATTCAGGACGCGGTTTCATCAGCGCCACCACGGCACGTTTGTTCAACTGGCAGTTCTCGCGACGACCGTTCGGACGCTCTTACCTTCTGATCTGCACGGTTTCAGCACATAGATTTAGATTCCTCCGGAGTATTCAGTCAGCTTGTAACATAGCGTATTTCAAATTGTTTTAAACTGTTAAAAAGTATTATTTTGTTTTTTTTTTTATTAAATTAAATAATTTTATGTACATAAATATTTATAAATATATATATATATTTTTCAAACAGTGCCAATACCAACAGTGTAAATATACATTTTGGAAAAATATATTATTAAAACCCGAGAAGACCGTTATATTTATTTCACCTGCACGCATCCCACGTATTACAACAATCGAGTTTTAATGCTAAGCAATACGCTATCTGGCGGAATAAACGCGCATCAATATCACGTGACCAGCAAATGTGATTGCTTTGTGTTTATTTACCTGGAAGCGTGCATTTGTGTGAAGATTATAGTTGTTTGATAGTGACTAATAATTTTTTAAAAGTGAAAATTACCAGCAGAGCAAATTGTTGTGTACCTTCATGTACATTACATTACAATCTTGCGGTTGGGCCTTTGGTGTCGGCACCTATGACACCTAGATCTTTTGATCCTCTGTGACTACCGATGTGTCTTCAGGGCATCAGAATTCTAGCCCGCTGATTTTGGCAAGCCTTAGGATTTCTGTTGGCACTGTCTCTTTTAGATCGCTCGGATTCATAATCATACGGCCCCAGGTTTGATACCTGTACCCCGCTAGCATCGTGCACTGACAAAGAATGTGTATACTGCTCTCTTTCTCCTCTCCGCATAGTCAGCAGTTTTTCTCGGCCGCCAGCTTAAGTTTAAAGAGGTGCGCCCTTAGTGCGATGTGTCCTGCTTAGCCTACTCCGGTCCATCGTCCAGAGTGCGTCAGCCCTCTTCTGGAGAGGTCTTTCCATCAGCTATTTTGATGTTCTGCAGCCAGCATTTGCATTCCACTGAGCAATATGTTCTTGTTCAAGGATTAGTTTCGATAAATGTTTTGCTTCGGCAATTGGCAATCCGACCAACTGGCTTCTTGGTTCCACCAGGGTCCCGTTTCTTGCCAGTTCATCGGCTACCTCGTTGCCGTTTATCCCTGTATGCCCAGGAACCCATGTAAGAGTGACTTTGTTTACCGTCGCTAACTCGGTGAGGGCTTGCATGCAGTCCCACACCACCGGGTGATGTTGTGGTGTTACTCACGAGGGCCCCAATGGCCGCGCGACTGTCAGTGAGAATATCAATCTCACTGTTGGTCACTCTGTTTTCTGTCAGGCGCGTAGCGCACCTGAGAATGGCATAGATCTCAGTCTGGAAGACCGAGGCGTATTTCCCCAGGGGTATGCTTTCCTTGTGGTTGCAGGATGCTCCAAACACACCTGCCCCGTAGCGTCTTTGGTACCCTGATCCATCAGTGTACCATCGTTTCACTCCTGGGATGGTCAATGTTGTTTTCTTGATTTTCTTGATTTTAAACCACATTTTAACTATATTTACAAAAAAATTGTTAAAAAACTATATTTTTTCTCGATAGTCAGAACACATTTATCATTCCAATCTTCTACCACGGTTTACAGAACAATCATACAGCCACATTTCGATTATTGTTCTAGTTTGCTTTCTCTGCTAGATAATAATAGTGTCTCCGCATTGCAAAAACTGCAAAATCGTGGAATGAGGATCATACTTCAGTGCAACAGATATACCCCTGTTAACTCCATGTTATCAGTTCTTGATTGGATGGCAGTAAAACAGAGGATATTATATTTTTCCCTGATATTCATTTACAAGGTGGTTAATTGTGAACTTCCAACTTATCTCAATGAATTCATAACATTTAATAACCAAATTCACAACTATGAGACTAGGGGTAGGTTTGATTTTCATATTAATCGTACTAGAATAAAAAGAACTATGAATTCATTATTTCACCAAGGTTTGGTTGAGTACAATAAACTTCCCATGGAAATCAAGATGAGTCCATCTATTCAAATATTCAAATCTAAAATAAAAAAATTAATTATTGATTAGTTATTTACTTATATCAACACTTACATTGTATATCTATTGTAGTTACGTATTGTGTAATGTTAAATACCATGTTCACATTTTTTTTTTTAGATTAGTTAGTTATCTATATATATTTATTTTGTTTTTATTAATGATTTTACATCATATATTTTTTGTAAACTAGGATTTCCTATTTAATAAAGATTATTATTATTTTCTTCAACCAGTCTTCTCTGGTTGGTATTTTTGTTTTAGTTTTTCCCTATTAAGGCCTTTTTCGAAATTTTGTCCTTTTACCTGGATGTAACTCTGTGTATAAAAAAAACGCGAACTTTTCTTTTTATCATTTTCCGAATGAGGGTCAGAGAGTTTAGCGTATTGGAAAATCCGGAATGGCGACTATGGACAATGGTGAAAACATATCCGTTCAAATATCGAAATATATTTATAATTTTTAAGTCTGAATGTTTTTCTTCTTCTTCTTCTTATAATAGGACCTGGTCCTGTTTAGTTTGTTGCGTTTAGCCTCCTTCGAAGCTCTTCCTGTGACGCTGAGCTCCAGCTTTCGTACCATCTCTTGGGTGGTCAGCCTACCGGTCTTCGCGAGTTTGGTTTTTGCGACATGGTCTGAATGTTATCGACGTTAATTTGTCAAAGAGTACACCTCTATTGAGTTTTAATGTTAAGCAATACGCTATCTGGCGGAATAAACTCGCATCAATATCACGTGACCAGCAAATGTGATTGCTTTATGTTTATTTACCTGGAAGCGCGCATTTGTGTGAGGATTATAGTTGTTAAAATTGAAAATAACCAGCAGAGCATATTGTTGTGTACCTGGATGTAACTTTGTGTATAAAAAAACCCCAACCTGTCTTTTCATCATTTCCCAAATGAGGGTCGGATAGTTGAGCGTATTGGAGAAGCCGGAATGGCGACTATGGACAATGGACAATGGTAGAAACATATCCGTTCAAATATCGAAATGTTCACTAAATTGTAAACATCACACTTGGCGTCAAAAAGAATAGAATGACAGCGCGGGAAAATAAAGGATAATATGTCAATAAAACTCGCTTTTAAAAATAAAGTTTCTTTTATTTGGAATTTGTAATTGCGTACCGTTTTCGGATTAAGTACAATAAAAATGCTCGAGGTACATACAATACGCGATGTCGAAACAATCTCAGTGAAAAATACAATAATAAATAGATAGATAGCAGTAATTATAAATATGTATAATTAAGTTACAAAAAAAATGTAATAGTCCTTAACGACGGGAGGAGCTGCGGCGAAAATAACCTAATTAAGTACTATGTCGTACGTCAAAAATACCACGCGCAACTATCGCCCTATTACTACATAACAATTTCGATCACCTTTTCCACTCAAAAAGAACCCACGATACTCCAAGAAAATACTTTTTCCCGTCATTTAAGTCGATAAACCATCGCAAAAAAAATTAACGAGCCGTCGCGGAACGCTTGGCAGATGTGAGACATCAAAACTATTTGGTATAGAAAATTTGCATAAAAGGATGGTTTAATAAAGGAAATAAATATGGCATAATAAGAAACAAAATATTCGGATAGTATTAAAAATGTACTCACTCATGTACACACATTAATTATAAAAATATAGGGTAAAATTCAAAAATATAGTAACCAAAGAGATGTTCATAAAATTTTAACAGATCATTAAAAACACGATAAAATTATTATACTGATGAAAATTTTGGCGCGGAAACGTTTGGAAAATACTTTTTTTTAGCAAAAATGTGTGTTAAAACTAAGTATTTGGTAAGTATTTAATACGGTGGCCACTTCAAGATTATTTTGTATAACAATTTTTTACCTCGATCAAACACTTAAAATTCCTCGTACTTTTTTGCAGCAAAATTTACACATGGTAAATCACCTATTTCACAAATTTTTTTTCAATAATTCGGAAGAAATAAATTATTATTTGATAGACATATACTATCAACTTTTTTGACAAATGACAGCCTTCCAAACTCGAAGTTGAAATTGCGACGTTGCCAGTTCAAACCAGAAATATGTAATGATATATTAGATAAAATATTTTTATGGCTCAGTTAATGAAAAAGAAGTTATATCTTAGAGATTACTTAATAAATTTACATAGGACTATTGTTTAGGTTAATGAGCAAGTAAGTAGAGAACAAGTGCGCGTACAAAAGTTAGGTTATGTTATTTGTTCACCACGTAGTGTTGGTGTTAGGTTACATTAGGCTATTTTTTTACTTTTGCTGCCTCAAATAAACAAATGTTTCAATTGTTTAAAAAAGGTATTGTTGGTGTTAGGTTAGGTTAGGTTGGGCTCATTTTTTATGTTCATCGATTAACAGTCGAATCCATCATTTCTTAAGTGGTAAAGAAAGATAAACGCGCACTTTGGAAACGTCGCAATTTCAACTTCTAGTTTGGAAGGCTGTCATTTGTCAAACAAGTTGATAGTTTACGTGTATAAAATAATGATTAATTTCTTCCGTGGCCGTGCCAGCTGTCAGCGTTATTGCTCCAACGTAACCAATTAGAGCGCAGTCCTATCTAATCAGCGCCACCTTGGCGAATATTTTTAATTCAACTTTTTTAAAAAAAATTATGACAGTTTTCTCCTATTGAAAATAAGAAGTTTGGCTATTGCCCGATAGATGGCGCCACTACTTTTATATGCACCTGTACACGGAGCCCGTGTATTTTCGGGGGCTGAATACATCATATTCTGATACAGTTTAATTTTAATCCTTTCAGTACCGCCTTTAATGAGAAAAATATATAAGCTGCAACAATACCTGCCAGACAACGATTTTATTCGTTGAAAATGAAAAACTGAATCACTGGTCGAATGAAAATTTTCCCATCACAATCGTGGGTTCTTTTATGAATTTAGGCACCGCCTGTTTAGAAACGATAAACAATACAAAAAATATCCAATAAATGTTTTAGATAGCGTCACGTTCATTTCCCGATATTCGATTGCTTGGTATTTTTGAATCGACACTTATTTACCTCCAAAAATTAATAACAAAAATACAGACAAACTGTCATTTAGCGTTATCCTGCATTTCAACTATATTTCGGAACAGTTTTTTGTTTTCCATAAAATTTACACTCTCAACAATACTCTTCTCATAATATATAACAATTATATAAAATACTAACTAAACTTAATACATATTAAAAAAAAAATTGAAGACATAGGCCGAATATATCATAAAGTAATTACTCGGGTTTCATATCCCCAAATGGTTTTATCTCGATAAACAATACTGCCAAACACGAACTTGTAAACGAGGTCATTCACCATAAATTATCCATTCGTTAAGGTCAGATTTTAGAAAATACACCAACATTTTTTTTAAGTGGGACACCTAGTATTATTTTTACCTGAATTCAAAAATATAACAAAAAATTCTGTTTAAGAATATTTTCCGTAAACCATTTTCATTACTTTACTAAAGAAATGTCACTATTTTAACTCAATAGCTGTCATTTTCATAGCTTACTTTAATAATGCTAACCTTTGCATATTTACAGTAACTATTTTAACTAAGTTAGCCATGAGAATGACAACCATTTTGTTTTACAAGTGACATTTCGTTAATAAAATAATTAAAATTGTTTTATAAGGAGGAAACAAAAGTCCAAATATTTATAATAAATAAATAAAATAAGATTCATTTAGGAAATTTAAATATAAACTCACCAGAAATGTTCACCATTATTGTCAATGCATAATTTATAGCGTCTTCTCATTTTTATAATTGCACTGGAAATACTGAGCGAATTTTATTGATGATGCTGGACGATTTATACTTTATTTTTATTTATTTTGTTATAGGAGTAAATATTTGGATATTTTTTTACTCATTATAAAAACAATTTTGATTATTTCACGAAAGAAACAAAACAACGTCACTTGTTAAACACAATAAATGTCATTTTCATGGCTTACTTTAATAATACTTATTGCATATTTATAAGTGACTATTTAAACCAAGTTAGCTATGAGAATGACGACTATCGTGTTTTAAAAGAGACATTTACTTAATGAAATAATCTAATTGGTTTATAGTGAGATAGAAAAAATCCAAATATTTATAATAAATAAATAAAAAAAGATTTAATTGGGAAATTTAAATATAAACTTACCAGAAATGGTAAAATTCTGGAATATAGTAGCCAAAGGTCATTAAAACACACGATAAAATTACTATAATGATGGAAATTTTAGCGCGGAAACGTTTGGAAAATAATATTTTTAAAAAACATGTGTGGTAAAAATAAGGTAATTGGTAAGTATTTAATATGGTGGCCACTTCAAGTGTATTTTGTATAACAAGTTTTTACCTCGATCAAACACTTAAAATTCCTCGTACTTTTTTGCAGCACAATTTACACATTATAATTCACCTATTTCACACATTTTTTTACAATTATTTAACGGAATAAACGCCAATAATTCGGAAGAAATTAATCATTATTTAATAGACATAAACTATCAACTTGTTTTATAAATGACAGCCTTCCAAACTCGAAGTAAAATTGCGACGTTGCCAGTTCAAACCAGAAATAATGGTATATTAAATAAAATATTTTTATGGCTCAGTTAATGAAAAAAAAGTTATATCTTATAGATTACTTTATAAATTTACATAGGACTATTTTTTAGGTTAATGAGCAAGTAAGTACAGAACAAGTTCGCGTACAAAAGTTAGGTTACGCCGTTAGGTTAGGTTAGGCTAATTTTTTTACAAATAAACAAATGTTTCGATTGGTTAAAAAAAGTACTGTTGGTGTTAGGTTATGTTAGGGTAATGTTTTTATGTTCATCAGCAATTAACAGTTGAATCCATCATTTCTTAAGTGGTTAAGAAAGATATACGTACACTCTGGCAACGTCGCAATACCAACTTCGAGTTTTAAAGGCTGTTATTTGTCAAACATGTTGATAGTTTACGTGTATAAAATAATGATTAATTTCTTCCAAATTATTGACGTTTATTCTGTTAAATAATTGCAAAAAAATGTGTGAAATTGTTGAAACTTGTTAAACAAAATACTCTTAAAGTGGCACCCATATTAAATATCAAATACTTTAGTTTTACCACACTTTTTTTAAAAAAAAAAGTATTTGCCAAACGTTTCCGCGCTAAAATTTCCATCATTATAGTAATTTTATCATGTGTTTTAATGACCTGTTAAAATTTTGTGAACATTCCTTTGGCTACTATATTCCAGAATTTTTCCCCAAAAATGTCCACCATTATTGTCAATGCATAATGTACAACGTCTTTTTATATTTATAATTGCATTGGAAATATTGAATGTATTTTTTGGTAATGTTGAACGATTTGGATACAAAACACTAAATGTGCACGTTTATTTTTGTTATTTTGTATGTAACAAGTAAATCTTTGAACTTTTTCTTCCTTTGATGATTTTATTATAGATATGTCACTTGTCAAACATATTAGTTGTCATTTTCGTAGCTTACTTAAATAATGCCAAGTTTTGCATTTTTATAGTAGCTATTTTAAATAAGACGTTTAATAACTCAAAAACGGGTAAAAATTTAAAATAATACAGGGTAACCCAAAAATTTTTTTAAATCCTTAAATCTGCATGCTACTTTACTTTTGATAGCATTTTAACACAAATCATAACCACAAATCTATTTTTTGCAATAATAACGACGATAAATAAGTGGGTAATTAATAACGAATAACCCTGTACTGGTTAAGTCTTAATTCAATACTACAACTTTTTCGTCTTACGACATCAAACCAATTTAACACAATTATACAGGAAACGTGGTATCAACAGACATGTAGCATTAGAAGGCACTCACTTTCAACATTATGTGTATGTATAGTGCATAAAATCACTGATGTCATAAATATAAAATCTACCAACGTGAGAAATCCACTCTTTTCACTTGTCCTGTACGATTTATTATTTAGGAAAATTAGAAGCTGCGACAAGAATTTATGTTCGATGATGATGGATCGAAATGACGAAACATCGATTTTTGTTGCATTTTTTCAATAAGCAACGTTTACGTGCATTAAAAAAATACAAATTCATTAAAAGTTACAATAAAAATTAAAATGCGAATAAAAAGATAAATACTTCTTGTAAAACAATATCTCACTGTTTGTGTATAACCAAAAAAAATTGCTGGTCGAAGTTTTCGTGCTACCAGAAGATGCGGGATATAGAAATGTTAAAGAGAGTTAAAGAGATTTTTATCAAACACGCTGTACTTGTAAAGAGTGTATTCGAATTGAACGCTTAGCCGATAGAAAAGGATAATTTGGTGGACCGTTTAGCACAAATAGAAGATTAATGATCCAGATTATTCCAAGATGTGCACAATAAGTTTAAAAAAAACTAAATAAATAACGTTAACACATCAAACTACAAGAAGAACAAGTGTGTTAAAAAGTAGGGTTAGGTGACGTGCAGCACATGACCACTTTTTGACAGACAGATAGAATCTGAAGCGTGACGTCACATGCACCAATGTCAAGCTGACAAAATAACTGACATTAAACAACTAAAACTCGTTACCAAGTACAGCGTGTTTAATAAAAATCTGTTTAACTCGAATATGGAATAAACACAACTTTAAATTTCGTCATCTGCAGACCACCATGTCTTTTCCTATACATTAAATATTCTAACTGTAAAGCACAATGCTCGGATGATAATTTAAATGTTCAAGTTGTGGCTGTCTTATCTTATTTAAAAAGGCCAACATGTATAAGTATGTGAGGCACGTTCGGGGACGGTTATAGTGTAGATATTTAATAAAATACTGATATAAAAATACCAAGTCTTGCGGTTACTTACTAAAATACCCTATTAAGTTATAATTGCCATAGATACTGGAATGTTCAGTGTTTCTTCAATCATTCTTGTTTTCTCATAGGTGCAGGATGCCGTCATCTTTAGATTGGCTTTCCTCCAGATTCAAACCAGCTGCACAAGAAAACAATTATTAATAAACAAATACATAAATGACAGCCCAAAAAATAATGCAATTGATTTATATAAAGCACATCTGACAACGTCGTAAATGTATTGCCAATGGCACCGAAAAAATTCCCTGGATCTCCATGGCAAGCTACACAAAAAGTATCCCTGAAATGGAATGATATTATTTTTTTTAGTGAAGTAAATCTTCGTAAATCTTAGGAGTTTTGGTAATTCAGGGAGTAATTGCAAAAATAACTTTTAATTACCAAAAACAGAAAAAACTTGGAAAAAAAAAAAGAGTTTGGAATATGATATTGCCAGATCTCATTCGTTCTGAAAAGGTTATTATCAAATTTACTCAAGACTGTGCATTGCAAACAAAGAGGGAAAAGCTAGATGGGTTGCCAAGCGGAGACATCACGAGTTCTGCCTGGGACAAAACGGTTTTAAGACATTGGCATAGTACGGATTAAAATTAGAATAAAAAAAAAATGATGTGTTGTGAACAGTGATCACACTTTTTTTAATTTTTCGATATTATGTGACACTTTGTGTACCGAGGGTTTCTCTCAAATAAACAAGCATAAAAGGCTCACCTGTAAGATCCACAATTTCATCTTGATCATATTTATCTTCGGGATCTGATCCGGCGGTAGTGTTGGACTGATGGGAACCGCTCGACATATGAGAGCTCCTGCCGAAACTCCCCCTTCGCGGCGGCCCCACCGTTCTCTGGTTAGCTGGTTTTACTGTTATAATCAGATTCGAACTATTAGCCACCATCATATCAGTCACTTGATCCAGCGTTTTTCCTGCCACCTCGATACCGTTTACCTCTAGAACTTCGTCATTTACAGCCAGAAGACCGGTAGATTCGGCAAGTCCGCCAGGTACCAAACGGGAGATGAAGATGCCCGGGATTTTCTCAAGACCTGAAGCAAATAAAACCAATTTTTAAAAGAACAAATTGTCTAAAAATTAGATCTTACCATTTTGCGTAACTTTTACACTTGTTCCATCTCTTATGTAAAACCCCAAAGGTTTATCAGATCCATGCTTTAATAGCCTAACCCTTCTGCACGTTTCGGGTACAATGTCTACATCTATGATAGCTGAAACTTGTCTAAAATCGTGAGGGTTTGATATGGGAAGAGATTTTGTTTTTGCCGGCGTTCCACCCAAAATGGTTGAAATTAAATTTCTAGGCTTAAGAGTGCCATAACCGTTTAATTCCTCTAAACTATTTCCTAAAAAAAAAGTCAATATTATTCCTTTCAACTTTAAAAATTACAATCAATTTTTTTACCTTTCCTCTGTATTATAATTCTAAGTAGTGGCTTTGCATTAAAAAGTGCTCTTCTTAGGTTATCATCATTATTAATTGGAAGCAAATCTTGATCGCTGGGATCAATGTAAGACACTAAGAATGGTGTCTCTTTCAAGCCATGTAAGCGTTCAATGAGAGACCTAAAGTCTTCAAATTTTACTTGGGAATTGCGTTCTACACTAAATCTTCTGAATTCTGCATCAAACTGAAACAATGTCATGGAAGATTTTTTTGTTACTTTTAATATTGTTTTTTGTTGTTAGTAATTAGAAATTATTTAACCATTTCATCTAAAATTATCCTGAATAAAACAAAATTAATAATTTACAAAATTGTAAATAGTCCCAAATTTCCTCTCTTTAATATAGAACTGTCAAATTGTAGTACTACTAGAGACTGAAAAAATACAAAATGTGATGGGAAAACATTTCTATCCAACAAAATTATTAATTAATAACATCTGAAATAATTTCCAAGCCAAATATGGTATTTATCTGAGCTATTCAAGCACTACTAATTGTTTTATTACTAAAGAATCAGGTATGTGCACCTTTAACAAATAGTAATTAAAAATGTATACCTACGTTATCAAATCAAATGATTCATTCTTTCGCTAGAATAGTACCCGTTATTTATCCCATTTAGAAAATATGCATTCGTATATTAAATAATGTAAAAACTTAAAGAAGATAAATAAAATATTATCGAAGTCAATAATTATCACAATATTACGTAAAAAATAAATAAATATAGGTATGTACTTACTTTACTCTTGACTTCAGTTTTGGTGTCACAGGTTCTCACTATCTTATTTTTGGACATATCGGCAACATTAACAACAAATTTCACAAGATTACTAATTAAAACCTTTCATAAAGCTTATTCACTATTAAAAACAACAAAAAATTAAGTAAAAATCAAAAATTCTCTCGAAATTATTTACGTTTGTACCTCATACTTTACGCCATCAACCATAGTGTTTTTACATTGTTGACACGTTTCAAAGTAATATGTTATATGAATTATTAATGAGATATCAAATAGTACAAACAACAGAAAATGTTATAAATAATTGCAAACGTTTTTATTATACCTCTGTGGCGAAATGTGTGATTTTGTAAATTTGCCTGTAGTAAATGTAATTAAATATTTTTCAAGAAATATTTGAAAAATGTTTTTGATTTCAAATACTTTTTCTTCACATTGGCAATGCTGGTACTTGTCAAATTCTAAAACGAAAATTGGACTCCCACAATAGGAACTATCAACCAACGAAATAATTGTTACGGGATGGCAGAAGATTTCCTTTTTGAAAGGATTATTTTTCATTTGTCACCGTTAACTGCCACAGCTGTCAGCTGTGGTAATTTGTGATGGTTTTAATTTTCAAAAATGTTTATGAATGATGTTAATAAAAAAGAGGAAATAAGAAACATAGCAATAAAAAATTTACGAAAATTAGGAGTCAAACAACGAATAAAATTTTCCAGACCGTCTACTCAAGTAAGTATTTAAATTTTCATTCATAACTGAAATTTACTTAACGATGAACATTTCCAGATACTAAAAACTAAGAAACTATTTAAAGTACCACTTGTAAGTCTAGAAAATGAAACAATTACTCTCAATAATGGCCAACAATTGGTCATACCAAAACGTCTCTATGAAATGTGTTCTTTTATATTAACTAAAGCGGATACTGAAGGTTTATTTCGAAAGGAGGGATCAAAGTCCAGACAAAATGAAATAAAGGTAGTTGAAAAGTCTCTAGACAATAAAGTTTCCCTTTTCACGTCTTTGGTTTTTCAGTTATCATTGGATAGAGGATGTATGTTAGGTACAGAACACCATGTGATAGATGTAGCTGTTGTCTTAAAATGTTTTTTGAGAGAGTTACCTGAGCCTTTAATTCCTTACACTTTTCATGAATTGTTCCTTAGGTGTTCTATAATAGAGAAAAAGGTTGAAGCGACTTTGTTAGCTTGCCTTTTGATTCCAACAGAACATTTAAATGTTCTCACATTTTTAATGCAAGTAAGTATATCTTTGAGTGTAAAAATTAATGGGAATGCTCAAGTTGCGAAATTATACTAATTTTAGCTATTTTTTTTAGTTCTTTAATGAAATTGCATTTCATTCAAAGAGTAACAAGATGAACTCCTACAATATAGCTCTGATAATTGCTCCCAATATTTTTCCACTGAATGAGAAAATGGCTCCAAAAAACAAACTTCTTGTCAAGAAGACATGTGATATAATTAAAGTATGTACACATTTTATTCAAATTAATTTGATTAAAATAATCTGTAATTTTTAGATAATGATCGAAAATGCAAATAACATAGGATTAATACCTGACTACATTCTCGAGCAAGTTGGAAATTTAAGACCAGGAGAACTGGCGATTGTTCATTCCAAAGTGAAAAGAAGACGCAGTGGGTCTCTAACTAGTGAGTAATTTAAAAAAATGTGTTACATTTTAAAATTATTTGTACTTTATTAAATTATTTTCACTCCTTGTCTAATAATTTCTTAACTTGACGGCTCGTAAACGTTTTGCAGGAATTTTTAATGGTCTGAAAAAAATTGTAAGTAACAAAACCGATGACATGCCTGGTGTTAATACCGTCAGACCTGATTTACTATTAACACCTTCAATAGGTTTTAATAAAAAGAGGTAAGTTTTATTCTTTATTAAAAGATAAGGTGCTTCACTGCTTGTGAGATCAATTTTCTGAGATAAAATGATAAAATGATCACGTGATCGAATTTTCTAGTGTCTACTGGACAGTAGCGTTGGATATAAATATTGACCGCTGATCGCGGGAGTCTGTATCTGAAGCTTGATTGTTGTGTTCACAAGTTTGCAGTAAGTAAATGTGTTGAATATAAATTCGAACCTTGAGTGTTTTAAGTAAACCGTTACAATATTTACAAAAATAAATGACCAAATATTATTCAAACCTTCTTCTTCATATGCCGTCTCCATTAACGGAGGTTGGCGACCACCTTTCTATCTTTTGCAACGTGAAACAGCTTTTCTACTGTCATATTTGTCCCTAATATTTCTCAGCCAGGACTTCTTTCTTATGACACCTTTCCTTTCGTCTACTCTACCATGCATTATTACTTGTAACAGATGATATTTATTATTACGAAGTATATGTCCAAGATATGCCGTTCTGCGCATTTTTATTGTTCTCATGAGTTTTCTTTCACGACCTATCCACACCCACTAAAATGTGACGTCAGCTGTCATGAAAGTCACAAACCTATGCACATTAAACTCTTGTTTTACTATTAAGAATAAGAACGTATATAAGAAGGACTTGTAACTCGAGTGGTTGTTCTGCAGTTTCAGCGAAGTTCTCGCAGTAGCGGCAACCATCACTCTCTGTTTTGTCCATCTTTTTCATGTGATACCTCAGATGGCAGTGTCCATTGAGCAGTCCTGTCACCAGTTTCAAGTTTTTGTTGTCCAACTCGAGAAGCTGTTTAGCTTTTCTTGGCGAAAGGCTTACTAGCCTTTTCCCTTGTCTTTGTCCTGGCACTTTATGCCAGTGAGATTTCATTTCATCTGTTTCCCAGCGTCGAACCTCTTTTTTCAAGTGGGCCTCGGAGAGTCCACAGAAGGGTTCTGGGCCGGAAAAATGTCTATTAGCGCTTTTTTTGGCAAGGCAGTCTGCTTCCTCGTTGCCTCTTCTGTAACCTGAAACCCACATCAAAGGGACCTGGTTGTTTGCTGCCAGTTGTCTCAGGGATTGTTTGCAGTCCCAAGTCAGCTCAGACTCACAAGTGTACGACTTCGGAGCTTTTAGTGCTGCTTTGCTATCTGATAGAATATAGATTTCTGCTTTCTTCTTTTTCATACAATCAATAATAGATGTCGCCCACTCCGTGTTTTTTCTCTATAAATCATCGAAGGGTGTTGGCAGGAAAACAAATGAATGGGGCACACTTATGTATGGTAGTGAATGTTGGGTTTGCCAGAAGCATGAAAATAGGATTAATGCTGCGGAGATGAGTAGTCTGAGAATTGTATAGCGGAAGTGACTCGGTTGGATAAAGTAAAGAATAGTGAGGTAAGATAACGCTGTGGTGTAAAAAAAGATGTGGTTACAAAGATAGATAAAGGAATGCTTAGATGGTTTGGACACGTAGAAAGGATGGATGAAGGAAGATTTATAAGGCGAGTGTGAATGGACAAGTCGGTAGAGGTCGACCTCGGCGAACATATCTCAATCAGATCAACATTGTTTTGAAAAAAGGCCAGGTCAAGAGTACCAACAACCGACGAGCATGTATGAGAGCACTGATGAAAGTAGAGGATGCAAAAGATGTGTTTAAGAACTTGGAAGTGGTCTCTGCCTACCCCTATGGGAAAAAGACGTGACTTTATGTATGTATGTATGTAAATCTTTATTGGGGATGTTACGTTAATGTTTCATTTATTTTTAGTTCCCAAGACAAACCGTCGAAGCAAAAACCCGAACCGGAAAGTAACAAAAAACTTTTGCAACGCAGATGGTCGGCAATAACAAGCGCTGCACATCTCAGGCGAAAAAAACAACATCCCCTAACATACAATTCTCGAGAAGATAGTCTCAACTCATCTCACGATAACTACGTGCGCGTGCCAAAAGTAGAGTACGAAGAAATCAAAAACAGAGTCTCTGCTATAGAAAAAAGGTTGAGTTTTGAATTGGACACTGTTGCTTCGACGGTAGTAAAGCACGAAGTAAATATCATACAAAACATTCAATCGGAGTATGAGAAAACGTTGGGACAAAGCGAACCACTTTGTCCCGGTACCGATCAACTAGCGAGACGGCTGAGCAAAGAATTGAGGATCAGAAATTCGGAACAAAAAATCATCCGTTCACCGAGTGCCAGGAAAATCGGAAACATAAGGCGTAGGTCTCGCGAGTTGATCAGAAATAACTCGCTACAATTCATTTCTCAGGAATTAAAAGGTACCAACTTGACGCGCAGCGCGTCTTCTCCCGTCACTAACATTTCCGTCGGCAGAGATGTAACTGGTACGCCGATATTCAACAGTACCACTCACATTACTTTCAACACCACCTCTAGTACTTTCAACGGATGCGAATCATCGTCGGTCGGCGCGCCGGATAAGAGTTTTTCGAGACACTCTTCGTTGAGGAGGGAGCGGCGTCCGTTGAGACGTAGCGGCAACTCGACGCCCAAACGAACCGCGGTCAAGCAAAAATGTTACAATTACGAAAAACAGCAGTTCGAAGTTAACAAGGAGAATAACTCAGTATTGCAAAGTGGCGGAGTCAATACTCCCGCGCCGCAAATCAAACGCGCGCTGCCTGTTAAAGGAACGCCTAAGAGAATTTGCGTCTCGCCCAAAGCGAGTAGAAACACCCCCCTGAGGGTGCTGCACAACGGCAAGTTTAACTACATGGGAGTTTGAAAATTAATCTTATTGTGCGGGTGGTTTTTATTTTTAGTACTTGCTAGTTTTTTCTTTGTTTAAGAGGTAAATAATTTTGCGCTGCCGTGTTTAGTTATTAAGTGATGGTAGTGCATTCTTTGCTCAATTCATTAAATTTTTCTAAACTGATTGTATTGTTATGAATCTTTTTTACACTGCCTTTTTATATATGTATCTATTTAAGTTTTTATTTTGATGTACATGTAGCTCATAAGGAATTTCGAAATAAATTATTACTTATATTATCATTTAACATTTCTGTTTGTTTTTGTAAAATAAATAAATGCAGAGATATAAAAAATATTGCCTTACTTCTTGCGTAGAGTCCGTGTGAGGTGGATGTCTCGAGAAGACCCGATATAAACTATATTTCGTTTGTAGTTTATCCATGTGTGTAATCAGCATTAACGTATCTCTTATCTGGAATCGGACGAATTCACTGCGATGCTGACGATATGACAGTTTCACTCTGATCTAAGGAACTTTGAGCCTGATGCGCATGTGCGACTATGCGTCTACGTGCACCGCGTGACATATTCTTATATATATATATATATATATATATCGGTCAAAAGGGTACCATAGGTACATGTGACGTTATTGTTTGAGATTGATGGTACAACAAATCACACATCTTACATAGTTATGTGTGTTTGGTTTTCTAAGCTTTTTTGAGTGAGTTATTGGACATTTATTTAGGTTTAAGGAACAATATTGTGGTGTTATTAGTGATTTTTAAAGAATAAACATTAATATTCGAGTGTTTAAAAGTAGGGTTTACACAGGGGCGTATATCTCCAATTCATCGTTGTTTTAGAAAAATGGTGCTGCCCTCTGTATCTTGGTCTGATTACTAGGGGTGGTAGAATGGTAAAGAAGTAATCTGTATTTTGGTGAATAAAAAGTAAATATACGGACTGGTTTAACATCGAAAAAGGTGTGAGACAGGGATGTGTGGCTTCGCCATGGCTGTTTAACTTATACATAGACGATTGTTAAGATATTTGAAAGAGAGTGCGTATGGATTGAACATGTATGATTTAATCGTCAAATGCCTTCTTTACGCCGATGATCAAGTCATATTAGCGTCATCTGAAGAGGAGTTGCAGGCGATGGTTAATGTTATGCATGATGCTCTGAAAATCAAAGGGATGAAAATAAATGTAGGCATAAAGAAAGTAATGGTTTTTGAAAGAGAAGAAATCATGACAAACTGTGAAGTTTCGATTGAGGGAGAAAGAGTGGAACAAGTAAATGAATTTGTGGTGGATGAAGGAAGATTGACGAAACAAATTTATAAGGCGAGTGTGAATGGACGGAAGTGGGTAGAGGTCGACCTCGGAGAACATATCTCGATCAGATCAACATTGTTTTGAAGAAAGGCCTGGTCAAGAGTACCAACAACCGAAGAGCATGTATGAGAGCACTAATGAAAGTAGAGGAAGCAAAAGATGTGTGTACGAACCGTAGCAAGTGGAAGGAAGTGGTCTCTGCCTACCCCTATGGGAAAAAGGCGTGACTTTATGTATGTATGTTTGTTTTAAAGAAAGGCCAGGTCAAGAGTACCAACAACCGACGAGCATGTATGAGAGCCCTGATGAAAGTAGAGGAAGCAAAAGATGTGTGTACGAACCGTAGCAAGTGGAAGGAAGTGGTCTCTGCCTACCCCTATGGGAAAAAGGCGTGACTTTATGTATGTATGTTTGTTTTAAAGAAAGGCCAGGTCAAGAGTACCAACAACCGACGAGCATGTATGAGAGCCCTGATGAAAGTAGAGGAAGCAAAAGATGTGTGTAAGAACCGTAACAAGTGGAAGCAAGTCTGCCTACCCCTACGGGAAAAAGGCGTGACTATATGTATGAAAGTATGTATTTATACATATATGATAAATAAATATTTTTCTCATTTATTTGTTTGGATGCCGTCGTTGATGGTTGTAGAAATATTAACGCGTAAATTCCCAAAGACATGTTTTAATTTTGAATTAGTATTAAGTTTTAATGCTAAGCAATACGCTATCTGGCGGAATAAAATCAATATCACGTGACCAGCAAATGTTATTGCTTTGTGTTTATTTACCTGGAAGCGTGCTTTTGTGTGAAAATTATAGTTGTTTAATAGTGACTAATAATTTGTTTAAATGTAAAATGACCAGCTGAGCAAATTGTTGTGTAACTGGATGTAACTCTGTGTATAAAAAAAACCCATCTTGTCTTTTCATCATTTTCCAAATTAGGGTCAGAGAGTTGAGCATTTTGGAGAATCCGGAATGGCGACTATGGACAATAGACAATGGTAGAAACATATCCGTCCGCGGCCCACACGATAGGTCTATCATTTTTGCGACCAATTTCATAAAAAAAAAAAATATCCGTTCAAATATCGAAATTTTCAATACATTGTAAACTTCCGTTAGTAAACATCACACTTGGCGTCATAAACGACAGAATGACAGCGCGGGAAAATAAAGGTTAAAATGTCAATAACATGTCGGATATGGTATTTTGAATGATAAATGCACCCTTTGTAAACTTTAAATGCATTTTTCCAAGTTTATTTTGCCTTCTAAAATACCTGCTCCAGCATTTTACTAATTTCAATATTAAAATGCCAAGGAAAAAGATAGTTAGCAAAAAAATCTTAAGTGGTAGGTACTTAACCCAATATTCAGAGGACGCTGCTAACCGATTGGCATTTTGATAGTCTGAGATGTTACTCTTTCTTTATATATACTCTCTGGGTTTACGTTTTACCTGTAGCCGAGGCCACTTTTTAAAAGATAGGGAAATTTCAAACTATGACGTCACATGTACATCACTCTCATCCGTTTGCAAGCTGAAACGTAACGTGCACTTTATCCATTCTACTCGATTATTATCTATCAAAATATTTTGTTTAAATTCGCCATAATCACTATGACTACTTATTTTCATAAATATCGTGTGAGTAGTTTCCAATATACAGATAGTGACCCACCAGTTGGCAGACGTGTAATATCTGGTAATGGTGACGTTCACCGCGTGGCAATTTCTTGATTTTATACAAAAGTGGTAGAGATTGGTAACATTATACAGGTGGAGGTTCATATTATTAGACCCACAGTAATTATCTTCTTTTGACGTTTTGTGAAATGAAACAAGATATAAATATTTGGTTATATTGAGTTTATTTAAAGGTTTTTGCTAATATATAACTAAAAATACAACCTAGTTATAGAAATAATCATCCAACGAACAGCGAGGCTTTGGAACAAATTGCCTAGGGAGGTGTTCCCCGAGGCATACAACCTCCAGAAATTTAAGAAGAACACCAATTTCTACCTTTTTTCACTTGGTTCTCACGATGTTCTCTGAGCAATACAAGATATCATTTTCGTAGGAACCAAAACATAAAAAAAAAAAAAAAAACGAGAAATATTCGTGACTACAACTTTACCAACTATTGACACCAAAGCATACAACAATGCCTTGTCTCACTAATTTTAATCGTTAAAACTACCAATGTCTATAAAAAATTCACTTTATTGACACACACCCCTGGAAAACATTCAAACAATGAGTCAATACGTGGAGGGTCATGGAATCCGTTTCCGTCGCACTTTTAGTATACATACAGAGTAGCAATGCTCGTTCCCATTCGTTTTAAATTCAAAGCATGTATAAAAAAAATACGTCACTCTTTTGTCCGTTTTCAAGCTGAAACGTCACGTGCACTTTACCCATTCACAAGAATCAAGACCGTGGCTGTATCACAGTGCGATGTCAGTAATAAGATCGTGTGCTTTAAAAATTCTTGTAGGAAATGGAAAGGAAATGTTCCGTCAAAAAACATACTAGTTGGATGTTACAGCATTTGGATTTGGTAAAGGTGGTAAATTTATAAAACACATTCTATAATTTTCGACATTTTTTATTTAATTTCAATATATCAATATCAGCAGGTCGTTCTTAACAAAACCCCGATTAAATTTTCATACAATATAATATTTTTTCTCAATATATCCCTATATCATAAACGAAAAGTACATGCAACATACATAAGCATCAAAAATGGTATCATCTTATCCAAATATAAAATCGTAAAATTAATTTAAAACTTTATTGCAAAATTACTGAACATAACATAACATAAAGATCTTGCAACAAAATTTTTATTCCCAAAATTCGTTTAAAAATATTGATGCGTTCGCACCATCAGATGCGTTTTTTTTATTGCAACCGTTCCCGAAATACAAATGGTTAAGTCAACACGGAAAATTTTCCTTAAAATTCTCCACCAACATCGATATTCATCCATTCAAGTGAAATGGGGATCCAAATACAACAAAAAGTGTTTACCAGCTTTTACAATATTTCATCGCACTTTTTCAATTCATTCGATGTATTTATATAAAAAAAAAGGATATTTCTGTACTTCGACGTGCTATTTTTTTGTAAATTGTTATCGTAAAATACATAAACAACATTAAAAATAATCACTGTACACCGGAAGCCATCTTTTCAAGTTTTAAACAATAAAATTGACACTAGTGACAGTTGACATCACTGACACAGAGAATGCGTTCCGTATTCTGTTGCCAAGTAAACACGGACGGAAAGTGTAGAAGAGTCGACGCGAAGGTGCAGCCATCCCTGCACAAAGGAGACAGCTGTTGGTTACACACCCGCTTCGTCTCTTTCTAGAAAGTAGCCAATTTTGAGAGGATCAGTCCTCTCTCCATATTATCTGGGTTATTTTACGTTAAAAGTGATACAAAAAGTTTTCAACTGATCCAAACGTATTTTCTATCTTACTGTACTTATCTCCGAACTGATAATCACGATAATAGAATACACCACCGTTGTTCTGATAATTGCTTAAACTCGGATTAATTTTCTTACAATAAAGTAGTTCCCAAGTCTGAATATTTTTCTATCGACACTACCTGGCAGGAAAAACGATGAAAATTTAAAAGTTGCTCGTTTTTTCCACCGGATAATCAATGGATGACGTAGTCACTTTTTGACATCGGTTGAAAAGGCGACGTACACGTGACGTCACTGCTCGAAATTGGTGGTACAACAAATTACATCTGTTGCGATCACAGATTGCAACACTTGCGTTTTAAATTTTTTTTTGTTCTATTTAAAATCTTTCTCGATCCGTCCCTGAACAACTTCTTAAAAACCGTTTGTATCGCCACAGGCAAATTCCGAGAACTAGTCCCCTCTATTAGTCTTCGCGCTATTTCACTGGTTGCTATGTCGCAACAGTCAGTTCTCTTCCAACGCCGACCCGAAGTGATCGTTCCTGTCTATCCGACCGCCAAGTACGACGATTCAATTCATTTTACTCACAGCGGTCAAAGATCGTTTTTTTCCTCTTATTCAGAGTTCACTTCCAACTGCCGACTAGAGTTGACGGTCGACATTCTTCTTCACAGCGATCGAACAATCGCTTTTTCTAGCAAAAAGTAGTCTTTAAACGCTGACCAAGAAGTTAGTAAAATTCCAATTTATTTCACAGCGGTTCAAAGATCGTTTTTCCTTATTATTAGTGTATAATTATAAATTCCTATTTTTTTTATGACATCGAAATCCTTCGATGTTTGTATTCTTCCAATTCATCCAGTTAAGAAGGGTAAAAAGGCAATTCATCAGTGGTACAAGTGCATAGTATATTTTGAAGAGAGATATATTTTAAATTTAAAAAAACCAGCGATTTATGATTAATTCCAGTCCACTTTTATCAAAGTTGAGTATAATTCCATCTGTTTACGAGAAAGGGAATTACAGATCCCCGATCCATACAACATCTTTCACGAGGTTATGTGTGTTTGGTTTTCTGAGCTTTTTTTTTGGGTTTGATTTAGTTTTGTTACTTATTTAAGTTAAAGGAACAATATTGTGGCGTTAGTGATTTTTTAAAGACAAACATTAATATACAAGTATTATTTTGATAGACAGATAGAATCTCAAGCTGTGACGTGTCACAAATACGTCACTCTTTCTACCTGTCAAGCTGAAACGTCACGTGCACGTTACCAATTGCTAGATGGCTTCTTTGCAAAGAAAATTAAGAAAGTATAGGAGATTCGTTGTGATTATTTTGTTGTGTTTAAAATATATAAAAAAAAATTGTGTTTCGTGTGTAAATCGTCAAATGGTGTATTCTTCATCGACACCAATAAATACAAATAAATAAAATCGCTAAAAATATAACTATTTAATATCAGTAAACAAAAAAAAAACTGTCGTCGCGCTTCGATTTACTTCAACTAAATTAAAAAACGACAATCGAACAAATCGCAATTTTATTTATAATCTATAATATAAGAGGAGTCACCATTATATTTATAAAATCTCTACCCTGTCAACTCACATACAGTGCGATGGCGAAATTCGATAGAATTAACTTTTTTCGCGCTCGACGAGCTGCAACCAAAAAAGTTCCACAATATCCGAAAATAATGTTTTCTAACTACAGAATGAAAATCCAAAAAAACAGGAGAAATGCCCCGTACAGTCTGCTTCGATAAAAATCAAGAATATAATGGCTAAAAATAATTAAAGTACATATTTCTAGCGATACCCGCCAATTCGTTCAATCATTTTTAGCGGCATCCTCGAATTGTCTCACATCGATGACAAAATACTGCCCTCTTTTTGCCACCGATATTTTTTGAAATATCTCGATCTTTAATCGAATTATAATCACGAACCAAATCCGAATACGAAGCGATTTTTCATTCTTAAAGTTGTAGGGACGTTTTGCCGTTGCCGCGTCTTCGGAGAACGATAAACCGCAACCCAAAAGTGTTCGAACGTACGAAGAAACATTACGGTATCGAAATATTGGCGTAATCTATTTTAAAAAATTCGAAACAACCGCTGACGCGTCGAGCTTAAAAATGTCTAAACAAATGAGAACAACAAATTTCCGTGGGGCGGTGGGAGGGGGGGGAGGAGTTGATGGATAAAGTATTTAAAAATACATTACAAATCGAACTAAAATAAGAAAAACAACCAGCTTAATCTAATACTTTTAAAAACTTGTCCCAATACATAAAATATATTTAGTAGATCGAGGAAGCGTTAACTTAAAACTTAATTATATTTTACTTTAACTACAAACGAAAAATTATTTTAAAACGAACGTGTGTCTTTGTCTTTATTTTGGAAAAAACGAACCTAAAATATGTCGGCGTTTTTTTTTATCTTTTAAACGAATATTTTAAATAATGCTACAACAAAATTAACTGGCTACACAAACACTGTTTAACTCCGGTTTAATTTTAACTACCTAATCTTAAGTTTCAAATTATGAAAAATACGAAAATCCACAATTAATCCTAAATATCTTAACCGAATATTTATATGCAAGCAAACCTTCGAGGTTTCATTCAAACCACATCCAAACGGAATTTTTTGCCGGGAGGTTTCGATACACAATTTCGAGATGACAGAGAGCCCCAACGAATCTAAATGTTTCTTTTGCTCGAATGTAGATCAAACAATATCGATCCTCGGCATATCCATAGTCCGTACTCAAGGAGCAGTCGATGCTCCGAGTACAGATTTGCGTGAAAATTCGCATTGCAATCTTTACTCGAAGTATCGACTCCGCCTTGAGCACCGGACTATGAATACGTGAGTTAGAAAGGGGAAAATTGGAGGTTTCGATACACAATTCCGAGCTCCTTCGAGGTGACAAACGAATCTAAATGTTTCTTTTGCTCGAATGTAGTAGGTCAAACAATATCGACCATCGGTATATTCATAGTCCGTATTCAAGGCGAAGTCGATGCTACGAGTACAGATTTGCGTGAAAATTCGCATTACAATGTTTACTCGAAGTATCGACTCCGCCTTGAGCACCGGACTATGAATACGTGAGTTAAAAAGGGGAAAATTGGAGGTTTCGATACACAATTCCGAGTTTCTTCGAGATGACCGAGAGCCCAACGAATCTAAATGTTTCTTTTGCTCGAATGTAGGTCAAACAATATCGACCATCGGTATATTCATAGTCCGTACTCAAGGCGAAGTCGATGCTACGAGTACAGATTTGCGTGAAAATTCGCATTGCAATCTTTACTCGAAGTATCGACTCCGCCTTGAGCACCGGACTATGAATACGTGAGTTAAAAAGGGGAAAATTGGAGGTTTCAAAACACAATTACGAGCTCCTTCGAGGTGACAAACGAATCTAAATGTTTCTTTTGCTCGAATGTAGTAGGTCAAACAATATCGACCATCGGTATATTCATAGTCCGTATTCAAGGCGAAGTCGATGCTACGAGTACAGATTTGCGTGAAAATTCGCATTACAATGTTTACTCGAAGTATCGACTCAGCCTTGAGTACCAGGCTATGAATACGTGAGTTAAAAAGGGAAAAATTAGAGGTTTCGATACACAATTTCGAGCTCCTTCGAGATGATTGAGAGCCCCAACGAATCTGAATGTTTCTTTTGCTCAAATTTAGGTCAAACAATATCGATCCTTGGCATATTGATAGTCCGTACTCAAAGCGAAGTCGATGCTTCGAGTACAGATTTGCGTGAAAATTCGCATTACAATCTTTACTCGAAGCATCGACTCCGCCTTGAGTACGGGAAAAATTAAGGGACGGTTCTCTCATTAGACGTGCAAAGAAGCGGATCGGCGAGCTTTTCGGATGTCATTCACACACTGTAACAGGCTTGCGGCGAGTCTAGTGAGATGTTCGCGACGTCGACGCTAATAAAACTACTTATGGGTGCACGAAACTCTAAAGAACGCCACGAAGAGAGATGAGCTTGCTTCCTTTTCTCGGACATTCAATCAGAATTTCATCTTGTTCCTACGAAAAACACTTTGTCTCGTCACAATTGAACTACCAAACGACGATTGCCGAATTAAAGTCCGCAAAATCCATGACCGATCACTTTTCGCCTTGCACGAAAGTGAGAATCGTTCCCAACACTTTTGGGTTCCCGTTTACCTTCCAACGTCGTAAAAACCCTTCGATCCCACAAACTAGTAAGCCACGAATGGTGTTCCTTTAAAAAAAAAAGTCCCGTTTTCCGAACCGATGCATTTCTCCTAGAATTTTCGACCTAGCTTCCTGTAGTTTCAAAACTAGCCACTCCGCGGGCCGAATATAAACGGTGCAGCTTCTTGCCATGAATAAATACTAATACTGCACGTTTATAAGAACTTTTTTCCAAATTTAGAGTTGCGGGTTACGCCGAGTCGCGCGATCGCCGAAAAATTTGTATTTCGCCAGCGCGCTGTACGTTTATCGCTTATCGCTTGGAAAAATAATGACGAACTTTTAACCCGGCGGACGGGTGTTTCTGGATGTAGCACTTTTCAATCGAAACGACGATTTAATGTTCATTCAAGCTTCTTTACTAATTAAAAACCAAAAACGAAACGTGAAAGTACATCAAGTACATCTGCAAAACGAACGCGGATCCGCCCGCCCACATTTTCCGACCCGGTGCGCTTCAAGCAAGTCACGAAACGACTACACTTGAACAATTTCGTTGGTCGTGACGATATTTAAAAAAAAAAAAAACTGCCAACTTATCGCCGAATATACGAAATATAAACGTACAAAACATTAAAGGAGGTTGCTGTAGAAAATAATACGTAACGAACGGTTTTATTAAATATTTTCTAGATGTTGCGGTGAAATAAATTAGTTAATGAAGTATAAATGTCACTTCGAGCAACATTTCAGTACTCGAAGCAATGGATTTACGATCGATATACGAAATTCGAGATGATCTAATAATGCGCGCACCGAGGCGAAAATGAACGAACGAACGATCGTGTGAAAATGAAAAACACCAGGTTAAAAATCGACATTATCTTACTGCAACGAAAGAGCACATTTGTTTACTTAGTTACTCCACAGATTTCCCATGGGACTCGTTTGCGGATGTTGGTTGGATCTAACGTTCAAATTGCCGAATTGTTGAGGTAAATTTTGATTGAAGAATGGGTTTGGCGTCGATTGGCCCATCGCATTGGACGTTTGGAATTGATGCGGATGGTTGTATGAGGGGAAGTTCTGCTGTTGTGGTTGCTGTTGTTGGGGATAACCTCCGAATGAATTGTTCGCAAACTGATTTCCCGGCGGATGGTTCGAGTTCGGAGGAAAATGCTAAACAAACAAAAACATAACGTTAACTATATTTATCTCGAATCGAATTTTGCGTCGACATACTTGGACCTGAGTCTGTGGAGTGCCTTGCGGAAACTGCTGCTGCTGCTGCTGCTTGAACCAATTCTGCTGTTGCGGTTGAGGTGGTTGACCTTGTTGGGGCCACTGACCAGGTCCAGACATTTGAGTCATACCTCCGTTTTGCATGGGAAAACCAGACTGTTGGAAATTAGATGAGCTTCCAAATCCTTGGAATCCACCTTGATTACCGGGCGGCTAAAACAGCGATTACATTCAAATTAAAAATCATACAAAAGACACAAGAAAAATCAATAACATATTATGTCCTTGTAGAAAATGGAAGAATATGGAGTGCCGCAAAAATTCATTAACCTAACCAGAATAACTATGAACAACGCATATTTCCAAGTAAGGATACAAGGCAAACAAACAGAGACCTTCAATACGAACAGAGGCCTGCGACAAGGAGATAGACTAGCACGCATACTATTCAACATATCGCTAGAAAAAGCTATAAAATAAACAAAAATACAAACGAATGGTACCTTAGCAAATAAGTCCCAATAAATTGTGGGATACGCAGACGACCTGAATCAACCTAGAGACCAAGGCACAAGAAATTGGCTTAGAAGTAAACAAAATGCTTAGCCATAAAACCAACCAGAAGAATAGGGCAAAACCTAACCATTAAAGACAGAAACTTTTGAAGTAGTCCAGCATTTCAATTACCTGCGATCCCAAATAAACGAGAACAACGATATAGCACAAAAAGTACAGCGACGAATAATGGCCGGCAACATGGCATACTACTATTCACTTTAAAATACGTCAACTATAATTTATCGAAACACAAAGATAAAAATCTACCAAACTATGATTAGACCAGTGGTGATATATGAAAGCCAAGCATGGACACTGACAATGAGAAACGAAGAAAGGCTTTTAAGAAAATACTCCGAAAAATCTTCATACAAGAAGGATGGAGAATAAGATATAACCATGAACTAAGAGGACTTTATAAATCCTCAGGCGTGTTAACATTCAGCAAAATATTAAGACTGAAAGGGGCTGGACATATGATTAGAATGCCAAATGAAAGGACGCCGAAGAGGATATATAAAGCAAATTTCGAAAGAACGAGAACCAAGGGAAGACCTCGACGTTGATGGGCGGAGAACGTCGCGAAAGATGCAGCCGAACTCCTACGAGTGAGAAACTGGAAGAGAGTAGCCATGAGCAGAGACGATTGGAGGAGAAAGATAGGCCTGGGTTCATTAGGACTATAAGCGCCATGGAGAGAGAAAGAGAGAGAGAGAGAGAGAGAGAAAGAGAGAGAGAGAGAGAGAGAGAGAGCATAATAGAAAAACAGTAAAGGATATTTAGGGTAAGACGAGGACCAGAAATATATGACTATTATTTGGCGATTGCAAAAATGAAAAAGATAAACAAAAAATACTTTAAAAATAAACTGAGACAAACAAATTATGAAACAATAAGGTCCTAAAAATTAAGAAAAGTAGGAGTAGCTATAAAATTTAAAGAAATTATAGAGAATAATATAATCAATATTCAAATCTAAAATAATAGATATTTGAATAGACCGGGCAGCACAGCTTAAATGGAACTACGCCCGTATAAAAGACAATAGGTGGAATGGAAGAGTGTTGCGATGGAGACCATGGACCGGCAGAATAGCCAGAGGAAGACCTATCGCACGTTGGTACGACGACATAAAAAAGGTGACTTCCATGGATGAGAATGGCCCAGAATAGAATAAAATGGAAAGAACTAAGGGAGGCCTATGTCCAATTCTGGAAGCTAAACGGCTAGAAGAAGAATATAATCAATGACATAAAAAATTGGAAGGATTAAGGACGTACTTTAAAAATAGCGTACTAGAATCAGCAAAGCAAGCACGTGGAGTACTAAAGGTGAATAAGAACAAGAAGCAAACTTCGTGGTAGAACCAAGAGATAAGTAAGGAAACAAAACTGAACAAAGAAAAATGGAAAAAATACGTAACACATAAAACAGAAGAAAATTATGAAGCATATAGGAAGCAAAGGCTGATGGTTGGTTGGTTTGTTGGCTGACGAACAAGAGACCGGGTTAGCACTTGACCTCCCTGTGACACTGCGACCAGCTGGGGTCTAACCTAACCTAGAACTATTTATATTACTTGCTATTTAGGGCCCGTTGTACTATCAAAGTTCATTGATAGATCACCGCTGAACCGAGATCATGAGTAAAATTTAGTTGTACCAATTCCGATTAACGATGAACCGACGATCAGCAGCGAGGTCAACTGATCGGTGATTCAAACACGGTTTAAGTCGTTGAACTTGGAATCATAACATCAACAAAATGTCAGAAATATAGATTGACGTGAGATTGTTAAGTTAACGCAGATTTTAAAAGCGGATTCATTGAGTAATAATTTATTGATAAACTCAAATAAGTATACTTTATTTTACCTTTTTATTGCAAAAATAATGGTTCCTCCAAAAAGTTCAGGAGGCCAATAAACTCACCAAAAGAAAATAGCGTTCTTCTACCACTTGAAAACACTGTACAACTTCTTTTGAAAGTCGAAATCTAAATTTGAAATCTTTATCATTCCATTTTGTAAAATGATTGGGGCGTTTCCTAAACGTTTGTGGCAGCCTTTCGCGATGAATTTTTTTTTTTTATGAAAATAGTCGCAAAAAGGGTAGACCTATCGTGTGGGTCGCGGACGGCCCGCACTGCGACTATTAGAAGGGGAAGGGATTATAGAAAGGAAATGATTGTGGACACGCTTTTTAAAAAGTTGCAGGTCATAGTTCTCTGGAAAAACTGATTTTGGAAGCTTATTCCATTCTGTAGTAGCCCTGTAAAAGAAGAATTCTTGATGAAGATTGGTCCTTGTAGTGTCAATCTTGAGAGTAAATGGGTGAGACTGATCAGCGTGCCGAGTTCTTCGGCCGAATGTGGCCAATGGTGGTACAAGAGTTTTTATTTCTCTGGAGCATCTGCCATGGAAATATCTGTAGAGCAATGACTGGTCTGCAACTCTTCTTCTATGTTCTAGAGGGTGAAGGGTATCTGTGAGAGTTGAACTGTTTATCAAGCGAATGGCTCTTTTCTGAATGGAATCTAGAAGACGAAGAGAATGCCTTGGTGCTGAACCCCAAATGTGGGAGCAATACTCCAGTAGAGGTCGGATTTGAGCCTTGTACGTCGTCAAAAGTTGATCAGGAGTAAAAAACTTTCTGGCTTTCCACAGAAAAGCTAGCCTCTGGCTTGCCGACTTTGCGATGTTAGCAACATGGTCATGCCAGGACATATTATTGGACACCGTGACTCCCAAAATCGAGATGGAGGGGACTTAGTTCAAGGGTATTTCCGGACATTGTGATGGGATGATTTTAGGAATTCACTTTCTTGGAAAACGTGGCACTTTGTGTTTTTTAGGCGTTGAACTGAACAAGATTGTTGGTTCCCCACTCGACGATTGCTTTAAGATCCCTATTGATGGAATCAACCTGTTCCTGCCTGAGTCTATTTGTATCATTCACCGAAAGTGATCGATAGGATGTGAAAGTTGAGACAAGTGTGCTATCGTCTGCGAAACTGTAAATGGGGTTCGTGGTGGTTTTCAAGAGGTCGTTGATGTGTAAAAGAAATAAGGTGGGGGACAGGATGGAACCCTGGGGGACCCCGGCATTAGTTTTAAACGCATCAGAAGAAATACCGTCAACTGCCACATGTAAGGAGCGATCTTGCATAAAGCTCAAGAGCCATTGGCGCAGTTTGGTTGGGAGACCGTAGGCATATAATTTACTTAACAATGCCTGGTGCCAAAAGCGGTCAAAGGCTTTAGATATATCCAAGGCTATTGCACGGGATTCACCAAACTTCTCAATAGCGATCGTCCAGAGCTGAGTGACATAAGCCAGCAAATCTCCAGTAGACCGAAGTTGTCAAAATCCATATTGTCTGTCATGGATTATCTCAAATTTCTCCAGATATTTGATGAGTTGTATGTTAACCGCTTTCTCCATAACTTTGGATATGACTGAGAGCCAATGCAATAGGGCGATAATTCGCAGGAATAGTCTTCTTTCCTTTTTTCGGAATCGGTTGGACTTTAGCGTTTTTCCACATGGACGGAAATACTCCTTTGCTGTATGATAACTTGAAGAGTCTACAGAGAACTGGGGTGAGCTCTTGAGCACAGGTCTTCAGGACAATTGTCGGAATTCCAAAATTATTTACTAACTCCAAAAATTCCTCGTCTTTCGTCAGCTCATTCAATAAATCCATAATACACTTTTCCAAAACACAATGAATATGCTTCCAAGTATTAAAATCAAGTCACATAAATTACCACAAAAACTGAAGTAGCAGTTTTAAAAGAATTTATGTACCACCCTAAAATGATCGTCAGTCAACTGAACTTGATTTGGTACAACCGATTGGTATGTGAACCACGTTCACCAGTGAACTACGGTTCAACTGAACTATCGGTGAACTGCGTTTTGTACAACTGGGCCTTAAAAAGATTTTACAAAAAATTCTAATCTTACTGTTGAAGTAAGATGGTTCGGGGGTAAACAGAAACTTTCTTTTGACTTGCCGTTCAAAATACCGTCTTAAATAAAATGGTAGGATTTGCAAGCGTTACCTGCGAATACTGATTGTAGTTATTGCCACCTGGTCCGTTACCGTAGAGTGCCATGATACTATCCTTGTCTAATTTGACTTTTTCTTTTTCCGCTGGTAATACTTGATTGAAAAAGCTTTCTTCCTCTCGTTTGACGGATTCGAGAGCGTCTTGCCTTTCTATGTTAACCGTCGACGTAGGAGCAGACACGAAATTGCTGAAATTATCTTCGGGGTTTTGTAGACCTAAATGCAAATTTCAATTTATATTATTTCAAAACGAATTCCGATCCATTTTATATATACACATGGGATGACAAAGAAGTAACTTAATTAACGAGTCATCAACAAAACTGATAAGTGACCATACTGTTGATCCATTTCCCTATTCTTATTATTAAGATACAAAATATCATAAAAGTACAGTGGTTTTCTATTCCAATGTAAAATTTATTAGATTTGCTTCAAATTTACAAAAGTTTTAAGTTCAACGAATCACGAGAGGATTTGACGATTATTAATTAAGAGCGGAAATTCGGAACTGCTAAACAAACCACAGGTTGATTGCAAAATAAAGCGATAAGTGATTAATGCGATATTGGCTAATATTATAAAAATAAAAAACAAAACATTACGTAAACTTTGATTCGTACGCCCGCACACATAATTATTTTTTTAATTCTAATTTGTAAACATAACGATTCAGTTTTCAAGGACCACAATTTTTAAAACTAAATTTAATCACGTTTTAAATCAATGTTTAATTTTTATTGGATGTAACATTTGTTTATCGAAGACTGTTTAGAAACAAAACAAAAATAAAATCACTATCTTTGTGCAACAGCTTACCAACGAAATAGGGAAAAATCACGGAGTGGAAGACATCTGTTATTGATCGTATGAATTTCTCGAGGTGTGAACAACAAACTAACCTCCATTTGTTTATACGGGTGAAAAGTGAACTTTATATATTACTAGCAGAACCCGGTGTACGTTGCTACACCCCATTATTTTATTTTTCTGGGATGTCCAATCCATATTGAAATTCTATTTATTTAACATACATACATAAAGTCACGCCTTTTTCCCATAGGGGTAGGCAGAAACCACTTCCTTCCACTTCCGCTACGGTTTTTACACACATATTTTGCTTCCACTACTTTCATCAGTGCTCTCATACATGCTCGTCGGTTGTTGGTACTAACTTGACAGCTGGCCTTTCTTCATAAAAATGTTGATCTGATCGAGATATGTTATCCGAGGTCGACCTCTACCGACTTCCGTCCATTCAAACTCGCCTTATAAATTTGTTTCGTCAATCTTCCTTCATCCATTCTTTCTACGTGTCCAAACCATCTAAGCATATTCCTTTATCTATCTTTGTAACCACATCTTCTTTTAGACCACAATATTAACAGTTTTTTCGGTAGGTGTGAAAACGTAAAGATTTTTTGGTGTTCCAACTCTGGGGCAGGCAACATGTAATTGACCCACTTAGAGATTGGGATTGAGCCAGTCGCACTGGAATCAATCAAAATAGCGATAGTTCTTGTATCACAAAGATTTTTATTTTCACAAAGATTTTCGATCACAAATTTTTTTGCTCGCATTGAAATTAATCAAATACATAAATGTTTGACAGCCTTAATATTTTCGAATAAAAAAATTTGAAATGACAGGTGTTTGGCTACGAATATTTCATTTGCGTTGTACGGAGGTACCATTACCACTTCCTACACAAAAGTATTTTTTTTTTCACTAAAACCACCCCTTGTATGGATAAAACAACTTCTGAAAATTTCATTCCAATCGGTACAGCCATTTGGGAATTTTTAAAGGACATACATGCAAACATGTTTTCATTTATATATAGGTAGATTTTGAGCCATTTAAGCATTGAAAGTGGTGTTAAACCACAAAATCCGAAAATGCAAATGATTAAAAAATGTGATACGGAGATAAAATCGCGAAAATTATGCTCTGTTCCACAATGCTCTACATTAAGGGCAATTCGATTATATCTTTGCATAAATTTCCTTCAAATTCTGAGGCAGCTCAGAAATGTAAAGGCATTGCAACAATAATTCCAGAGACAACAGAACGGAAAAACTTCGAAAACAAACCAAAATTGATATTTGGATACACCTGGTCTTTACTGGCATTTAACAAGAATTCAGCGACAATAAAACGAAACGTCTGAAACAAACCTTAAATCCATCTTTAATCCAAAAGTTTAACACAAAAAATCAACTCAAATCTTTGGGATAACTAAAATTTTCTTTAATATAAACTTCGGTTTTACAAGTTGTTCACACCTCGATCCGATATTTTGTCACTGACAGCGCCATCTCACGTTACGTGATTTTTAAACCCTATTAAGCGTTGAGATTGGTTTGTTTGGAGGTTAGTTGCATGTCAAAAACATTACAACGATGCCGGTTGTCAAATATTTCAGAATTAATCGTACCAAAAAAATAATCTAAATCCCCTAGATTTTATTTTAAAATGTAATCTTATAAAGGCTAATTTAAGTAATAACGTATAACAATATTTATAATAGAAAAGTATCTGCACGTTGTTTGAGATAGTAACCACTTAATATTTATTTCAACGAATTAATTAAATAAGTAATATTAAAAAATGAGCTGAAAACACACAGATAAAAGTTATGAGGCAAAAATAAAGTAACAACACATACAAATCTTGAACTTTTGTGCCGTGCTTAGCTCTAATATAATACATAATTGACAATTGATAAGTAATGTACAGTAGAACAAATTGACCTTTACCCTGACGTCATACCTACAAACCTCGCGAAATGAATCAATGAGTCAAAAATAGCTACATCGGTTTTAGAACGTTCTTCGACGTCTTCCGATTTCCAGTCTCCATTGATTCCTGTCCTCTCAGAGATCCTCCCTCTCTCCAACTCTTCCTCACTTCTTCCTTGGGGGTTCCAGTTAATGACTTTCTTTGGCAAACGGTCTTCGTCCATTTTCTGCACATGTCCATACCAATTAAGTTGTTTTATTCTAATATCCTCCACAATGATACAACCAATTCCCATAATCTCTCTGATCCTGTCATTTCTAATTCGTTCCAATCTAGATATTCCTGCCGCACGCCTCCAGAAGTCCATCTCTGTTGCTTCTAAAGCTTTTTCTGAACTTTGTTTTAGTTGCCATACCTCACTGCCATACGTAACTATGCTTTTGACAATACTATTGTATATTCGGTGTTTGTTATGTTTTTAAATATGTTTATCCCACAATAATCTGTTTAGTAAACCGATGGCTCTTCTTCCTTGTATATTTAGGCACACGACAAAGTAACAGTAGCCATTTTTGACTCATTGATTCATTTCGCGAGGTTTGTAGGTATGACGTCAGGGTAAAGGTCAATTTGTTCTACTGTAACATCCACAACAACGTACCTGCACTACAGCCAAAGACAGTAGATATGGCAACAGCGCTTATTCGCAGTGAATATGATCACAAAGAATTAAAAAATGTTAGCAGCAGCAGTCGGAATAGGGCTGCGATAAAGATGTGGCCCCATGCAGTCGCTAGTCGCTCGTTTTCAGCGACAAAGTGAGTCACGTGACAATATTTTAAATTTCCCGCGGCTCGAAAAAATCTGGCGACAAATAGCATCGACTTTACGGTCGGTTGCAGAAATTAGAGTCAGTAAAAATATCACAATCGAAAATTGATTTATCGATATCTTCGAATGCGGTTTAGCTTTGTCGCCAGATTTTTTCAAGCCGCGGGAAATTTAAAATATTGTCACGACGAATGGCGCCTAAGTACCACAATCTTACTGTTTAAAAAAGGAGACAAAAGGATACCCGCAAACTTCCGAGGCATAAACCTTCTAAATACAACCCTAAATCTGGTAACAAATATAACAAATAAAATAAATGAACTCATCAAATTGGGCGATGAACAACAAAGATTCAGATCAGGAAGATCTTGTACTGATGCGATATTTGTCCTGCGACAAATAACTGAAAAATCCATCGAGTATAACAAACCAGCCTTCATGTGTTTTATAGACCGGCAAAAGGCGTTTGACCGAATACAACTGGAGGACGTGGTACACCTTCTATACAACAGGCAAATCCCATACAACATCATAAAAACCATCGAAAATATTTACCAGAGAAACAAAATACAAGCCAAAATTAATGGCACAACTACCAAAGAAATTCCTGTAAATAGTGGTATTCGACAAAGAGATTCCCTTAGCCCTTTATTGTTCAACATCGTTATGGACGAAATAATAAAAAGCACTCGTAACCTGAAAGGGTATAAAATGGGGAACAAAGACGGCAAAATCCTATGCTATGCAGATGATGCTGTTCTGATTGCAGAAAACGAAGATGACCTACAGAGATTACTATTCAAATTCAGCACAACGGCAAAAAGTCTTAATATGAAGATATCTGCAGCAAAAACGAAATGCATGACCACTTTAAACACACCTATCAGATGCAAACTTTAAATACCTAGGCATAGAAATATCAGGATACGGTGACATCGAAAGCGGCAAAAGCAGCACGAACCTCAGCTTACCTGAACGATACAATCCTCCGAAACAAATATATCGGAATCGAGACCAAATCCCGAATCTACAAGGCGGTCATCCGACCTATATTAACATACACAGCGGAAACTAGACCAGATACATCGAACACAAAGAGAATATTAGAAACCACCGAAATGAAAATAGTGCGCAGGATCGCTGGAAAAACACTTTTTGACAGGGAGAGAAGCGAGGACATTAGAAGAACATGTAAAATAGACAACGTAGATGAATGGATACTGGGAAGAAAGAGAGAGTGGAACGAACACATAGACCGGATGAATGACGACAGAATGGTCGAAATAACTAGAGACAAGTCGCCCTTAGGGCGCCGAAGCGTTGGAAGACAACCTTTCTAACAATTAAACGGCAGAGGATACGAAGAAAAACAAGCAAATTGCTAAGAAGGAAGAAGAAGAAGCGTTACGTATCTATTTCGCTCTTTTATCGTTCGCCCAACTACACTTAACCACCGATCCCACTGAACTAACAAATTGAGCTGGAAAACAATATAATTGGTAGGTTAGAGTCTGTAAGGTCGATATGATATGATTCATTCGATGAATGATACATTCAGATTCGATCATTCGATTTTCGAACTACGTTGAATGTACTGCGCGCAATTCGGACTGTTTGCGACTGCAGTGGGAAAATTAGTAACCTTTTTTTAAACTATTTTTGCTGAAATCCACGACGAAATAGCGCTGCTAATCATCGTGTACTGGGCGTTAAAAATGCACGGCGCAAAAGTTTAAGATCTGTATACAAAGCATTACCGTTACGTTTTCGTTTTAAACATCTGTCTCCTGCACCGTCAATCAAACACGAAGTCGTTTTCTGATAAAACATTTCCTAAAATAGGAATAATACACAACTTTCAGACTGTACATTCCGCTTTTGCGTTCGGTTATGAGAGATTTAACTGGAATATATTTAAAAATAATATTAATTTTTTTTTGTTTAAACTGACGTTTGACTGTGACAAGAAATATTTTAGGATTTGCAATGATAGAAAAACACGAAAATTTGTAAATATAATTTTGATGGCACTAATTTTTGATGCATAAATGAACGAATAAAATGCGAGAGAAGTTAAGACATAAAAAAAAATCGAGACCCCCCCGCGAAGCAAATGGATCGCGCAAAAAAGTTCTTTTCGCTATTTTTTCGAAAATGACCGAAAAAAATTCATCGCCGCGTTTTCCTTTTCGTTATGCGAACATTAAAATTAATAAAAATCTTACCAAAAATTTAGAACAGCTTGAAACACAAACACGAAAATTTTTGATTATGACGGTCACGAGACGACACAAATAACTTTATTTAAATCATTTTTTTTTCAACTGCCTTGATTTTTGCGTTTTAAGAATCCACGGGCGACTCATCGCAACGGAGTGATGGGGGGGGGATAGGATGGGTAGCTACGATAAAAAAATTAAAAAATAATGTACAATTTAAACATTTCCTCGACTTAGAATAGAATTTAAGAACAAAATTGTATTTATTTTTTAATTTATAAAGAATAAATTTGGGGTGGATTTGGAGTTTTCAAAATAAACTCGAATAATTTTTGATTAAATTATTATAGGGAAAAATCGCGGAGTGGGCGACATCTATTATTGATCGTATAAACTTCTCGAGGTGTGAACAACAAACTAACCTCCTTTTGTTTATATGGGTGAAATGTGAACTTTACGTATTATTTTGAGCAATTTAAACGATATTTTGTGAAGAATTGGTGTTAATACACCACAAAATCCGAATATGCAAAGGATTAAAAAAGGTAATATGAAGATAAAATCGCGAATAATATACCTTGTTCCACAATGCTCTACCTATGGCAATTCGATACAAACCCATGTATCATCTAGCTTAATGATGATTTTATGAGGGGATTGTAGAATTGTAGAGGATCTCATGCATAAACATTTTGTAATTTTTTTATTGAGACCGTCAGTTCCACATAAAATAATGTAGCCAGCCTTAAAAACCTCTTTACCTTCCTCAATTGGTCGAACACGTTCACCCATATAATACAATATGTCCGAAATTGATATCTTGACTTGCATAGGCATTGCAATTCCAGGGACAACGGAACTGAAAAACTTCGAAAACAAACCAAAATTGATACCTGAACACACCTGGTCTTTATTGACATTTAACAAGAATCCAGCGATAATAAAACTGAAACGTCGACAACAAACCTTAAATCCGGCTTTAATCCAATGGTTTAACATAAAAAATCAACTCAAATCCCTGAAATAACTAAAATTCACTTCAATAAAAACTTTGGTTTTACAGGTGATTAAGTAACAGAATAGTTGTTGTTCACACCTAAATCCGACATTTTATCATTAACAGCGCCATCTCGCGTTACGTGATTTTTCACTATAGCTTAGGTTAGGTTAGGATAACAAAGAATAGAAGAAAAACGCCATCTTGATTATAAAAATGACCAAAAAAAAAAAATTAATACTCCTCTCGTGTCAATTACAGGTTAGGTGGGATAGCAAAAAATAGAATAAAACCGCCATCTTGATTAGAAAATATCAAAATAAATATACTTCTTTGTGTCATGTATTGTCAGAATAAAAGTAAAGTTACTTATTGACAGACAAACATTTAAATTCTTGTCTTACTGATATAAAATTAGCAACAAAAATATTTTAGAAATTTATGACTGGCTTACGTCAAAATGTTGCTGATTCAGATACATTAAACTTTTAAAAAAAAGAAGAAAAACATTTGTTTTGTTTAAAAATGACAAAGCTGACAGTTCCTCGAATATGTGTTTCTATTTTTTAAGTATAGATGTCGCCTTTATAGGTCTTTTAATGGTTGAAAATTTTGTAATGCGCATGCCTCAACTTCCGCCATGTTTTTCGGGCACTATAATGTTTTTAATATAAATAATTTAAAAAAAAGAAATATTAAAAAACGAATGTATAATAAGCAGTACCGTTATATACATACTCATAATTGAATAATAATTTATTTATTTTTATTTAAATATACAATGTTATCAGTAAAGAAAGGAGCGAAAAAACTTTGTTGTTATGGATTGTGTCGCAGCGATACTCGTAATAAATCTTATTCGGAAAACTTGTTATATTTTATTAATTTTACCAAACCGTTTTCGGAATGGTCGCCGGACAAAATATCCCCGACAGAAAACCCCTCGACCAAAAATACGCCACAAAAATATTTAATAATAACATAATATGTATATCATAAATTAACCTCACCGTCGTTAACATAATAAAAAATTATTTGACGAAATATATTACACAACAAAATTAATAAAAAAAAGACACATTATATTTTTATTACCAAAACATCTTTTACATCACTCACTAATGATTTCTATGAAAGGGGGCAAAATAGAGTCTATTAATTTTGGTAATGGTAAATATTTTACTAAAGATTTCCATGAAAGGGAGCAAATGGAGTCTATTAATTTTGGTAATAGAAAATATTTTACTAAGGATTTCCATGAAGGGCCGCAAATAGTCTAGTTTTGGTAATAGTAAATATTTTACTTAAGATTTTCATGAAGGGAAGCAAATTGTGTGATGTAAAAAACATCGACAATATAATATTGCTCAAAACTATAAATACTAGATTATCGATAATAATCTAACCTAACCTAAACTAAATTATTAAATCCTGAATGCCACCCTTCAAATAACTCAACAAAATTTTATCGTTGCGCCATCTTTGGTAACTTTGTTAACTGTTAGTTAGGATTTATCGATTATTGATATCAATCGATAATCTATGTATTTGTACATACGTAGTAGTATGATTTTTGTAATTTCACCTGTTTCTCTGGCACAAGTCTGTGTTTTTGAGGTTATTTGTTATTTGCGTTATTGTTATAAACCAAATTAGTGAAAATGCCTCTCTAATTTGTACGATCACAAAAGGGTCATAATCTATTATTATTTGAAGGGATGACGTATTGTAAAAAGCGTAACAATAAAAATGATATTTCCTGGCGGTGCAATGTTGTATCATACATTCAGATACTGAGAGCAAAAATGGTTCAGGGATATTTTTCCAAGGATATTTTGTCCGGGGATCAAAACGCGTGTCACCGTTTGGAATATCGTCAAAAACATATCAAATCAACAAAACAACAGCACATAAAAATTCGTGTAAAAAAAGAACAATGTAATAAATAAGTAAATATATTAGTTTATAAATATGACAACTCATGCCATAACCACAAATAATAAACTTTTTTTTTCGGGTCAAAGTGCTTTAGATACATGATAATTTCAAAAGAAATTCGCGAAAATGATGTTTGAGCAATAGCTTGCTAAAAAATATAAAAACTTCACCTTATTAATACTAATTGTAAATAATATTCACATTTCAGTTTACATAAATATATTTACATTTTAATGTTTCTTTAATGTAACAATTATGCAGTATGCTAATTAACATTGTCTATAATTTTTTGCACTCATTACTTAATTTCAATATTGTTATCCTAACCTCCTAACTGGTTCAGCTTTATTTCCACCCTGAGGACGACAATGACATTTTAAACATCGTCGTAAGTGAACACAATTGTGGGCTTCTACTGTAGGATGCACTAAATGTTGCACAATCAATTTTTATTTAATTGCACTGTGTAACGATCCTTGTTGTCCGGCCATAATTATAAAGAGAATTTGAAACTTTCATATTGTTGCTTTGTCAACATGGCGGATGCGCTTGCGCTTAACTGGTAGTTAAAAGGACTATGGACTAGACTGAAATTATTATTGTTAGGGACCACTGAAACGTCAAAAAACGGCTGCCGAATAACCCAGCTTGAAGGAAAACAAAGAAGTACGCGCCAATGAGGTTGTAGGTTTTTTTTTTATGAAAATAGTCGCAAAAAGGGTAGACCTATTGTGTGGGCCGCGGACGGCTCGCACTGCGACTATTAAAAGGGGAAGGGATTATAGAAAGGAAATGATTGTGGACACGCTTTTTAAATAGTTGTAGGTCATAGTTCTCTGGAAAAACTGATTTTGGAGAGGTTTTTTTCATCAATTGTCTTGATGAAACATTAGGTAACCATTACAAAATATTTACGATCCGCCTCTGGTACCCAATCCAGTTTAAATCAGCACTGCAAATCTGCTGACTTTTGGAACATGGTGAGGAAATTGACATGACTCTTTCTTTAATTTACCAAAGTGCTGACATCATGCGAGGTTGTAGTTAAATTCAACACAAAACATTAATACTCCTGTACCTACTTGTAGTAAATTTTTGAAAATTTCAAGCAGACATCCTAATTTTTTAACACAAAAAAGGCACTTACCTAATAAATCACTGTCTTTCTTCTCCTTTTTGTTAGTGGTCTCTACAGTATTCACAGCTCTGGCAGGCTTGGGGCTAGGATTGGTGGGTTTGGGTAATTGTGGCACTTCCACAGCTCCTAGAGATTTCTTTTCAACAATTGTTTTCTTTTTGCGTTTATTCTTCTCGATTTCCTCGTCTATCTCTTTTTCCCAATTAACCTTGGGCAATGGAGGTGGTACCCATTCTCGAGCTATATATTTTTTATGCTCATATTTTGCTCTAATAAATGATTCTAAACTTGAATCACTTTGGGGACGCCTGAAGTTGTCTGGAAGATTAGCTTCATACACTGCTCTTGCTCTGAAATGTTATTTTAGTGGAAAACCTTTTTTTGTGCACATAAATAAATTTCAAAATTCAATGAAAAACAAGCATAGGTAATTACATGATTTGAGTTACTGTTTTAAAAATATTGTATTCTTTTACCTGGAATTGCCCATTTGTTGCAATGAGACTACTTGCTCTGGTGTCCATGAGTCTAAATTGACAGATTTTACTTTTGAAATGTGTACCCCTAAATTTCTATGAATACCAGCACACCTTATGCATAAAAAGACTCCAATATTCCAAGAGGCCCATCTTGGCCCTAAAATGTAAAATAGATAATGTGTAAAACTAAACTCTTGCTGCCTATGCTTAAAAAAATAATAAAATATTACATATCAAATCTTTATTAATGGATAATTTTAATTTTGATTGCCCTGTGATTTTTTATAATAATAGATACTTGAACATTTTAAAAATATAACTTCTAGCTTTAATGTTAGGGTCATATTAAAAACCATATTACAACCACTTGCCATGTACTTATCATTTTAAATTAATTTTAAAATAAAAATGTTTATTATTCCATAAAGTTTAATTTAATCTATTTAAATTTCCTGTTGCACTAAATTTGGCTAAATTGATTATTTAACCATCTTATAGCTATGTCACCATAAAGTTTAAAATCTTGTAATTACTTAAATCAATAAACAATCAAGCATTGCTTTAATATACTGATATCTTTTTAATTTTTAGTAAAAGTAGTATTAATTGCTAATACTTTAAATATGAATAAATCTAAAGGCCTCCCAAGTAGTTAGTAAATGATATTTTCAATGATAATATATTTTATTAGTCATTCCAGCAACTATTTTAGAATTGAATTTTTAACAATTCATTAGAGATAACATATTGTTATTTGATACTGTAAAAAAGCAAAGATAAAAAAATATTAAAATTACCTTTCGAGTCGCAATCCACACAGTATTTGTTATCTTCGTCCCTTAAAAGAGAGTTTAAAACCGACTGGCATTTATCTTGTAATTGCTTAACTTTGTCTTTTTCCGATCTTAGACTCATTTTTTCTATATAATTATTTATAAACACATAAAAAACTATCTAACTAACAACTCAGGGGTGGTTGCCATTCACTAAACGTCACTTTATAAAATGCGCATGTGCCATCATTTCGATTTCGTTTATTTTTAGAGGGGGAAATGCGCCAAGGTTAATGTCATTAATAGATAAAAGTAGCTATACAAAAAAGGCCAAAAAGAAAGAAGAATAAATTAGCATACAATAACAATTTATTAGATATTTTTTTAATATAACAATCTACCTTTAAAATGAATCCTTTAACGTAAGTTCAAACAACAATATTTTTGGTGTATATCTAATAACTGTTTTTTTATAGGAACATGAAAAATGTTTTAAAATTAAGTGAACGCGACTTGGGAAATAAAAGTAAAAGCTCTTGGCACGATCAATACCAAGATAGTGCTTGGATTTTTGTAGGAGGGCTACCATTTGATTTAACGGAAGGAGATTTAATTTGCATATTTTCGCAGTAAGTAAGCTTTTTTTTTCACTAAGTGCGCTATAAGAAACACGATACAAATTTTTTTCTAGATATGGTGAAGTAGTCAATATTAACTTAGTTCGAGACAAAGATAATGGAAAATCAAAAGGTTTCTGTTTCATTTGCTATGAAGATCAAAGATCAACAATATTAGCAGTAGACAACTTTAACGGTATAAAAATATTAGGAAGAATTATTAGAGTAGATCATGTAGCCGATTACAAAGTTCCAAAAGAAGGTAAGAAAACTGATGATACCACCAAACAACTCAATCTAGAAGGATGCGCCCCCAAACCTACTCTTCCATTGACAGCAAGCCCTCCTAGAGATTTTAGAGAAACTATAGCTGACCAAATCGAATCAGATATTAAATTACCCCCGAGATTACCAATTTACCCAATAAAAAAAGAAAGCGAAGAAGTACAAATTAAAAGAGAGAATTCAGATGCAGCAGTGAAAGTTAAAAAAAAAAAGAAAAGCAAGAGAAAAAGCAATGACTATTCTGATACTGAATTGAAAAAGCATAAACATAAGAAAAGAAAAAAAGAAGATAGAGGAGAGAAAAGACAAAAGTCTAGCAGTGGTTTCAAACACAAAAGATAATTTGTTTTTTTTTATTATTTGAATGTACAAACTTACATTATATTAATTAAATTTAATATATTTTTTTCACCTCAAACTAAATTATAATTGTAGGAAAACTTGGATACTGGATTAGCAATAATCTTGGCACTTCCCAAACATTCTTGATCTTTAGCAAAAACTGCATACTGCCCATTGGTTAAAGCTCGTTTTTCTTCAATAAGTTTTACTGTTAAACCATTTCTTGTTTTACAAACTTGACATAGTTCCCAGTGTTGGGTATGCTGAAACTTGAACTGGCATTCTAATATATTCTCTAATCGTAATTCTTGAGGCTCAGAGTGAATCCAGTAGGGTTGTCCTGTGAAAAATAGGTCACTGTAAAGAGCCGGGTGATCAGTGCCAGAGGCCTAAAAATAATTATTAATATCCATACATCAGTAGATTATAATTATGGAATTTACCACATAAATCACATTTCTTTCTATATCTTTCCTAGCAATGAAATATGCTGCAGGAAGTCCTGAAATTTTTGTCCTTTGGCCAAGAGTCCATTGATGTATACCCTTATGTTGTCCAACAACTTTACCTGTATCAATATCTATAAAATCACCTGGTTTATCTGAAATATACTGTTCATAAATTATTTAATAAGAAAATTGAAGATGTCGGGCATGCTGGAATGAATCTTATGGTCGAGAAAGTCTCAGTTCTCAGTGACATTTGACAAATTAAAATAATCGATCTATTGATGTTGATCGATTGTACAAGACCGCAATTGTACAAAATACATGATGAATTATTTTCCTTCTGTTCTGGCTGGCGCGAAGGAATAAATATTCAGCATTATACCCAACTAGTAACTAGTCTGCTGTACCACTTTTTTAACTTTTGTTGGAGGATTGGTAGCGTACCATACGACTGGTGCAAGGCTGTTATCGTGCCGCTTTACAAGGGAAAAAGTTTGCAGCAGGACTGTAAGAACTACGGAGGTATTAGTTTACTCAGCATAGTCGGCAAACTGTATGCAAAGATATTGATTAAGAGTGACAAATGAAACTGAGAAGATGATATTGGGTGTGCAAGCAGGATTTAGAACAGGAAGATGTATGGATCGGGTCTTCTCATTACGAGGTATAGTCGAAAAATTCTTGGCTAGAAGTCAGGTCTACTGGAAAAGGTCTATGACATAGTGATGAGGAGTGAATTGTGGTCGACATTGTCTATGTATGGGGTGAGTGGTAGTTTAATATGACTAAAATCACTTTACGAGGATTCCATTGCTTGTTTCAGGATAAACGGAGCTTACACGGACTGGTTTAACATCGAAAAAGGTGTTAGACAGGGATGTGTGGCTTCGCCATGGCTGTTTGTTTAACTTATACATAGACGATTGTTTAAAAGATTTGAAAGAGAGTGCGTATGGATTGAAAATGAATGATTTTATCGTCAAAGGCCTTCTTTATGCCCATGATCAAATCATATTAGCGTCATCTGAAGAGAAGTTGCAGGCGATGCCCTGAAAATCAAAGGGATGAAAATAAATGTAAGCAAAACAAAAGTAATGTTTTTTGAAAGGGAAGAAAGCATGACAAACTGTGAAGTTCTGATTAAGGGAGAATGAGTGGAACAAGTAAATGAGTTTGTTTACTTGGGTTCAAAGTTTACGAGAGATGGAAAGTATGACAGTAACATTGAGCGAAGGGTATTGGCAGGAAAACAAATTAATGGGGCACTGTATAGCTTTATAAACAGCCAGAAAGTGTCAAAAAAGGCACGTCTGGGAAGATCAAGGATGTGATGTAAAGATAATATTGCAGCGGATTTATGGACGAATGAGCAGAGGACTTAATGATGGACTACAGAAAGTGGAGGCAGATTTTAACGTCAGCAAAGACCCACCCTGGGTTGTAATGCCACAAAAAGAGAGAGAATAGGATTTTATACCCAATGTAGCGGTTTTAACAAATAAAAATTAGCGCAAATATTAATGAAATTGGCGAAAAAAACGAAGCGAGTTGTTTCTCAAACAAAAGCGGTGTGAAACTAGTCTCTTTTCAAGGTGATAAAGTTTAATTTATACAAAAATTAATCCATCAGCGTCGCGCCGATTTATTATCGGAAAACAAGAGGGTAGCGCGAACAACGGCCAATTACGAAAAAATCTGAAGGGGAGCAATTAACCAATTTTTCGTACATAACCAAAGTTCTTGATTTTATACCCAAAAATGCCGACATCCGCCAATTTAAACGGAAACAAGCCCATTATTTCTTTTTAATTAAATTACGACTCTGTACAATGCATCCACACCAACAAAAGATGTTGAAAATGATATATCATGATTATTTTTATCTGTCAAATTTCACGAATATTTACACATCAGTCCAATATGACGGACATCCCAAATGTTATAGCATAATAACAATATTAATAAACGATTTGATTCATCACGGTGTTTTCTCATCTCTGGAGATGGATTGGTAATCTTCATGAAAAATCCAATATTTTGACACTTTCCAAAAATGAACTTTCGTAATTTTTGGTAAAAGTTGCTAAACCAAAATAAACTTCAGGTGAGCCATAAAAACAGTAGATGCTCACTATTTTTAGTAGTCGCTATCTGTTACTTACTTCTTTAATAAAATCTTGGAAATTTCTTGACCCTATAAAACATATTCCCATACTTTCTGGCTTCAAAGCAATTTTTTCAAGACTATTCTCCAAAGCCAAGTGTTTGACTTCAAATTTTGTAAAAGTGCCTAGAGGGAACATTGTTTTTCTTAACATTTCCTGTCTTACTTGGCATAGAAAAAAAATCTGATCTTTTTTTATATCTTTGGCTAGTAACAGACGCACCGCTAAAATAAATGGGATTTCATAAAAAAGAAGGAATTTTTTTGATAAATTAAACCTTTGTCTGATTCATAGTTTTCAAGAAATGGTCCAAAACTGGTGTTAGCATAATGTCCAGTAGAAATAGCGTCTGTACCCAAAGTTTCTGTTGCAAATTTATAAAAATAATTGAATTTTATGTTCCTATTGCACAAAATATCTGGGTTTGGTGTAAGTCCTGACTCGTATTCTTTAATTAATTCACTAAAATTACAGTAATTAGTTTAAAAATATCTGACTTCCAGAAAAGTATGTGTGCGACTTACCAGAATACTTCATTCCAGTATTGTTTGACAAAATTTACACGGTGCAAATTAATTCCTAATGTTCTACAAACATAAGTTGCATCTTTAAAGTCCTCTTCACTAGTGCAAACACCTTTTTCATCTCTTAAATCCCAATTTTGCATAAAAACACCTTGTACATTAAAACCTGTAAATATTCGTTAAAAAAAATGAAATTTAAAAAGAAAAATCTACCTTTTCTTTTTAGTAGTAAAGCCGCTATTGCACTATCAACACCACCAGAAATACCCACTGCAACTTTTTTAAACATTTTTTAACTTAAAATTATTTAACCTATATACGTAAGTGATGGAAAATAGAGATGTACTGCGATTGCACTGTCAGCGATCTTGTCGCCGCTCCGTTCCTGTCGCTGGAGTGAACCGCTCCGATTCTTTCAAAATTACTGCGACTTTTTGGAGCGGGTATTGAATTATTTTCGTTGAGGCACATTTATTTAAAAACTCAGTATCAAAGAGTACATATAACTTTTTCGGAACAGTCACTGTTTGTCGCTGCGACACGAAAAATTCGTCGCAACCTATCTCTAATAGAAATTAGCCTAACGCTAAATTTTAAAAAGAAGGTATTGACTGTCATACGTCACTTTCTAATAAATTTTTTGAGGTGGTAGTAATGGTCCGATTATTACCGCGCTTATTCTCTATGTTTGTAAACTACCTACCACTTTATTTAAATAAAATACAAATAAATATTAACAATGGGGGTAAGTATTAATTATTATTTCAGTAACTTCATTATTAACTCATTATATCGTAGAGAAAAACGGCTGCTAGTAGTGCGAAAAGTAAAGAAAAACGTTTACAACGAAAAGAGGAACAAAGCAGAATAAGTCAAGCTATGGCTGTTGTTGCTCAAGCTAATAAGTTAGAGGATCCGTTACAATCTTTTCCTGTATTTAGGAAATTTAATAAGAATGGCATTGAAGCTGAACTTTTTGCTAAAAAATCCACAGAACTAGAAGAAAGTATTAGAGAATGGGCTTTTAATTTGACTAAGAAAAACATGCAACTTAAGTAAGTGACCATGTTTCTGTTGAACGAAAATAACTTTTAAAATTATTTTAACTTTTAGATATGAACAATGCTCGTGGGGATGGAGTGATACTAAAAAACTGGAAGAATTAACAGATGAATCTGCCTGGTATCTTGTAGCTAAAGCTCTGGATGGTACATTTCTTGGTTTTTCTCATTTTAGATTTGATATGGATGAAGGTGTTGAAGTACTTTATTGGTAATTTTCTCTTTAATAATGAACAAATGAACAGTTATAAGTTTGGGTCAGTCAGATAACTTATTTTATTTTTAGTTACGAATTACAACTTGACTCAACTATACAAAGAAAAGGATTAGGAAAGTTTATGATGCAAGTATTGGAACTCATAGCTTTTAAAAATGGCATGAAAAAAGTAGTCTTGACTGTTTTGAAAAATAACCAATATTCCAAGTTTTTCAAAGCTCTTAATTATGAATTAGACGAATCATCACCAATAGATGATGAAGAAGAATCTTACCCTTACGAAATATTAAGTAAAGTAAATAAAAGGCTAGTTCCTCACCAATCTCCAATGAAAATTAATTCAAACCATTGTTGCTCGGGACATGATCACCATCATTAAAAGTGACATTATCATATAATCATGTACATTTTAAATTTTAATCTAAGTTTCAAGTGAATATTTCGTACAATTATACATTTTAGAAATTGGAACTACTTTTAAGTTTGTCAAGACACCAATAAGTATGCTCAAATTTATTTAATTTTTTACAAATATATTGTAAATGTACCATTTAATTTATCTTCCTAATAAAAAGTATAACAGCCCAATTATTATCTTAATAAACTAATCGGACTTGATTTTGTACTCTGGAACCTCGAATATCAATTGGGGTAAAATATTTTGCATAATTAGAGGTAATACAAAATAAAAAAAAGATTATTATTTTCTTTTAATTATTACCAATCTATACAATAATTTACATTAAACATTTACAATGGGCCGCCATTATTAATAACTGCAATTTCCTGATCGTCGATAGCTTTTCTTCTAAACCTAGGGGGCAATTCGAAATCCCAAAGAACTACCTCCTGCCCCTGCTGCTGCTGCTGAACACCTTGCGCAGATGATTTAGTCGTCTCTGCCGTTTGTGACTGTTCAAGTTTAGCAGCACCATATCTAAACTTAATGAGTCTATGTGACAATTTTGGGGAATATGATACGAATCGTGTAGCTACATAATTTAACATTATTTTTATCGTATTTGTAATGTTTCTACAAAGTTTAACTGTTGATATTATGTCACTAAATAGTTCTCTGACATTTCTTCTTTATTTTTGTTTCAAAAAATTAGTGGCCAATAACCAAGAGGTAAAGGCCAAAAGTACAAGTTATAAAGTAGATACATTGACAATCCATAAAAAAAGATCACAATTGGGAAATTAACCTTTAAATGTGTAAACAATTTTAATCCAGTGAAATGGAAACTGAAGAGCATTTATTATCATTAAAAGGTAATGCCAATAAACCAAGAAATTTTAACAGTTTTAGATTATTTGATATTATATTTTAGTAATGAGATTGACAAGACCCACATTGGCAAGCCCGTATCCCATTACTTGTGATAGTAAAGACCTACCAGGTAATTTATTAAATAATGCTCTACAGCAAGATCCTACAGCCGTCGAAGGCACCGAAACGCTTTGTGCTGGACAGTTTTTATTACTTCCACAAACTCCTGTTAATATCTACTTAGGGGAAACTTTTTCCAGCTATATTTGTGTATACAGTGAATCCAAAGAATCAATTAATAATATAGCTGTTAAGGTAACTATAGAGGATGGTTAGATCAATTTTTTAAAATAAAGGTTATTATGTATTATTTACAAAATATTTAATTGATAGGTTGATTTACAAACTAGTGCTCAAAGGTTATCCTTATCTTCTAATCCTCCAACACCCCAACTTCTACCTGACAAAACTGTGGATGTTGTAATACATCATGAAGTTAAAGAAATAGGGACACACATGTAAGCAATTAACATACAGGGTATATTTTTTGTAAAATACATTCTTACAGATTAATATGTGAAGTTACATATCAACTACCAAATGGAACACCCATGTCATTTAGAAAATTTTTTAAAATCATGGTTTTAAAGCCATTAGATGTAAAAACAAAGTTTTGTAATGCTGAAAATGATGATGTATATTTAGAAGCACAAGTACAAAATATAACTGCTGGTCCTATATGTCTAGAGAAAGTTGCTCTGGATGCATCCCATCTTTTTAATGGTAAATTTAGGTATTCTAAATACATTATACTGTTACAGTATTAATTTTTTAGTGGTATCTTTGAACTCAAACTCTAAAGGAGGTAGCATATTTGGCAAAACCACTATTCTTCAGCCACAAGCTATATGCCAATTTTTGTACTGTTTAGTTCCCAATGATAAATTAGCTTCCGATTTAAAATCGCTAAGTGGAGCCACAAATATTGGAAAATTGGATATTGTTTGGAGGTCTAACCTAGGAGAAAGAGGTAGACTTCAAACTAGTCAGCTACAAAGAATGGTAATCTCTAATTGATTTATAAATAAAATTATGTTAGTGTAAAAAACATTGCACTTTTTAGAGTCCCGAATATGGTGACATAAGAATGACAATAATAGAATTACCAAATTTTGTTGTTTTGGAAGAATTATTTACTTTCAAATGCAAACTTATCAACAACTGGCAAGTATATGTGGATAGTGGAAATAAACAAAATAATTAATTAATTAATTTTCTAGCGAAAGAACAGTAGAGCTGTTGATTTACCTGGAAAATATTGAAGGAATAGCTTGGTGTGATATTTCAGGAAGAAAATTGGACCCGTTACTTCCACTTTCAAGTATTATTTTAGAGTTTAAATGCATTCCTTTATTACCTGGACTTAGGACAATATCTGGGATTAAATTACTCGATACATTCCTTAAAAGAACATATACCTATGATGAATTAGGTCAAATATTTGTTATTGTAGATGATACAGTAAAACATAGTTTGTAAATAAATTAAGCTTAAATATTATATCTTATAACTAGGATCGAAAAAAAGTATTGATTTCTAAGTAGGATCAATACTTTAGCTTCAAAACCTAGTAGTTTTGTAATTGATACGATACTTTCCTATCTTTACCAGCTATCTATAGGGAAAAATCACGGAGTGGGCGACATCTATTATTGATCGTATAAACTTCCCGAGGTGTGAACAACAAACTAACCTCCATTTGTTTATATGGGTGAAAAGTGAACTTATTATAGTGCAAGATAGAAAATACGATTGCGCAAGCGGATCAGTTTAACACTTGTTGGATCACTTTAAACCCTATAGAACATAATAGTTTTTTTGTAACGAGGTACAATTTCTAAAGTGATGAAAAGTAGTATTTGATCCCAAGTAGTATCAATACTTTTGAATTTTTGCATATTACTAAAGTAACCAATGTGTTAACTGTAGCGTTTGATGAGTTTCACTTTTTAAAATATTTCTTATTGGATAACTACTTATAATGTGTTTCAAGTAAAAAAAAATGTATATTTAAGAACAATATTAACAACAATAAACTACAAAGGTATAACTCTATCTGAATTTTCATTAAGGAACAGTACCCCAAAAATATCATTAAAAAACTCTGGATAATAATCACAAGCTCGTTGGCAGTCGGGTGTAAAGTTTATCTCCAAAATTTTTGGTTGAATCTCATCTTCTCGGGTCCACTCCAACATAATATCTGCTGCGTACAAAGCTCTAGATTGAGGGCTATGTGCTATACCACAAGGTGGGTCTTTCCTGACAGCACACTCCAATACCTCTTTCAACATTCTAAAAATTGAATCTTCTATATCTCTCCAATCATAATCAGGATACTGTACAATCCAACTCAACAGAAAATCGACGCATTTCATATGCTTTAGATTAACCTCATCAGAGTAATTCATCACTGTAAAATGTTTCTGGTAGTCATGAAAATTACTTAAACTAAATGTTTTATTGGCAAATCTTAAAAAGAAATTTTTGTATACATATGCTTTAAGGGGTTTAACGCTTTCTAAAAGAAGCACATATCTAATGTCAAATTTGACATTGCCGTCACACTCAGGTCTGTAGAATAGCACAGGATTTGTGATATATTTTTGGACAATCTTAGGACACGTTAATGACACTTTTAATATATGATCTAAATTATTTGTTATATGTATATCTAGTCCTCTTGCAAGATTAAATGGCTTTACTATCCAATAATTGTCTTTGCCATCTTCTTCTCTTCTTTGAAAATAACTAATAAAATTTGGAAGTTCTGTAATTAGGTTGTAGGAGAGGGGAAGCCAGCTTGCATTACTATTTTCTCTACAAATTATGCACAACAAATCCTTTACAGTTATAACATATTCAAAAGGAAACTGATTTACATATTTTTCTGGAGTCTCACTTAGTTTGTCAAAGTCTCTAAAATGTTCTGTGTACCATAAAATATCGGCCTCATCTTCATCATCTACTATACAAAACATAGATCTATTTAAATTAGTCTTAACTAAACTATATTGGGAAAAAACGTTTAGCACACTTTTTTTAACAACCTTATTTTCCAATTTTGACAAATTTGGTAAACTTTCTTTAACATGTCCACCGAGAAAATATTCCTCAGGAGGTTCAGCAGGATTTATATCATCATTAAATATTTTGGGTACCCAAGGCAATAAAATCGCTTCTCTTCTTTTCATATCAGTTACACCTTCAGCAAAATCTCTACAAATCATATCTCCTTCAAATATGTCTTCAATAGGAAACAAAAGCGAGTATGTAATTTGGTCGTTAAAATAAATAAAAGGAACTATCCTGCAGTTTGGATGATTACTATGGGTTACTGCTATTCCTAGTTCATCCATAACATACCAAGTTGGTTCACAGCTAAATGCATTTGGGTTATCATGAATGTAATAAAAATTGTTTATTTTCCATGTACAGTTAAATATAATTTCAACTACTTCATGCGTATCCTTGGTAGTGTCTATATCAAACACGTCGCAGAGTCTTTCTCGAAGACCATCATGGACAAACAGCAAACTTTTGGCATCTTTGATTCTATAAGTCCATGCATGATCAATAAGATAAATTTGTTTCGGGTCCAATTTATTAATTTTTGTAGATGCATGTAGGATTAATTTGGATTGAATATCGTCTTCTTCCTCATCACTTCTCATACATTTTAATATATGAAAGAAACCGGACGCATCAAAAATTCGATTAGCTAATTTTGTATGTAAGTGTTTCCAAAAGTGTTCCGGTACTCCCGAAGCTAGCAACTGGTCTTTATGACTGTTGATAAAGACCGTTACTTCTGTTGTGTGATCCATTCCAAACTATTGTTGATAAACTGAATAGGTAATTGTTTAAAGCCTATGGAGCTACACGTGTATATCTTATATGTTATAACCTCACATTCTGCTTCTTTTAATTATTACTCTACGCTGTCTCTCTGTTAACTGGATATTTAGGCAAGGATGCTTTTTTTCGTTAATAGTGGTTCTATAATATCTTAAATAATATTTTCTCTTAAAATGAACAAATTTTTTTTTATAAACAGTTAACATACATTCGGTTATCATTTTTAACAAATATAAAGATGAAGTATTTCTAAATACGTTATTGTGTACACAACCCGTTCATTAATTTGATACGAGAGAGAACAAAATTGGTTTTAAAAATAAAAAAACATTACTGGAGATAAAGAATATTTTTCGTTGAGTAAAATATATCTTATTAAAAAAAGTACCACTTGCTATCAATATTCCATGGATTATTTATATGGGTTGCAGCAGAAACTTAATCTTCTTAAAGTAAATAGAAAGAATTATGCATGCTAAAATAAACAGATGCCAAATGGTAAGATATGTTTGCACAACGAAAAAGCTAAGCTACCAACAAGAGTAAATAACTTCTCTTGTTAAGCTGTTTACATCTTTACATCTTATACTTTTCTCATTATCCTGTGCTCCAATATCACGTAGGGAGTCAGTGTCGGAGCAAGCCTTTTTTTTTCGTCAATTACAACCTAATTAAATTTATGCGACAAATGTACTTCATTATTTGCACTGGTTTCCATGTATGAAAATTTCCGACTACTTAACAAAACGCATTAAATGTCACAGTCATAATAATAATAATAATATTTATTCATGCATCAGAAATTAAAGTTATACAATTTAGATAAAAGGAAAAAAAAGTCATGATCTTCCTCCACATCGTCTATCTACCTTTTCTTGGGTCGCCCTTTCGGTCTTGTGTTTTGAGGTTTCCATTCGAGGATTGTTTTCACAATTCTCTCTTCCCCCATCCTGTATACACGTCCTAACCATCTTATCCTTTGACTTTTTATGTATCTTGCTATATCATCTCCTTCTATAAGTGCATCAATTTCGTGATTCATTCTTATTCTCCACGTACCGTTTTCATGTATTGGGCCGTATATTCTTCCAAGGATCTTTCTTTCAAATATTCTCAATTGATTTTCATCGTTGTTTGTTAGTGTTCATTTTTCACATCCATAGGTTACTACTGGTCTATAAGTGTTTTATAAATTGTGATCTTAGATTTTCTGTTGAGTATTCTGCTTATTAGTTTAAGATAGGCATAATAGCATTTATTTCCTTTTAGGATTCTTAGGCACTTAGCTCTGCTGATACCCTCAATATTTATTTGGCAAATCTGGACTACAGGTCCGATATTTTTAGTCAAGTAGTTCTGACAAGAACCATTCTGGTATTGAGTTTCGGTCATACTGGATTGCAAGTGTTTGAGCCAGGAGATTCCAAGAATAAGTCTGGCTGCCAGTATTTAGCTAGTTCTTTAGCGTTACCCAGGGTGCACGTGTAGTATTCTACTACGGACGCGAACTAGCTTTGCACCCCATAATAGCATTTATTTCATTTTAGGATTCTTGCTCTTATTTCATCCTGGACGTTACCATTATTGGTAATTTTCGTGCCAAGGAAATTAACAAGTCTTGACGCTTTCGATCAGACCGCCGTTTACATTAATATTTGGTAGTTGTATTGGGGAATTCCTGCAGCAGTACATATATTTCGTCTTGTCTTTGTTCACTTGCAGGCCTCCTTTGTTTACCTGTGGCTCAAGCTCTATGGCGATTTGATTCAGTGAGACGAGGTCACGTGCAATGATTGTAATGTCGTCCGCATACCCAAGTATTGGGGTGGTTTTATTTACGGCTCTTCCAGTTCTATCGATTTTTTTGATAGCTACTTCCAGCACTAGGTTGAAAAGCACTGCCGAGAGAACGTCTCCTTGTCTTACCCCGACTTTTACTTTAAATTCTTCGCTGAACTGCTGTATGTACTCTTATAGCTGCTGTCGATTCGGTCATGGTAACTTCCACCATTTTAACTAATTTTCGAGGTATTCCTAGGAGGGTTAAACTTTGTAGCATTTTCTTCCTGTGTACTTTATCGAATGCCTGTTTGAAATCTATTAAGAGATAATGCATATATATGTTATATACTCATAGCATTTCTTCTTTATTTGTCTTAACGTACACATGTGGTTTGAGGTTGCACCTTGATCGATACATAAATATTTATGAATAAACGCGCTTTCCCTATTAGAGCCGCTTGAGGTACGTCTATGGGCGGCGGGCAAAAGGCTATCAATTACTCTCGTTTAAAATTAATGTAGGTATTATTTAGAGGTAAATTGTTTTGATCGTTCTTGCGCAAAACAAGGTTTGTATTCTTCATCCACGCAAAGTTGTTTTGAATAGTGATGTAATTCGACACTGCAGGGTGTACGTTACAAAGGAGGCCCGATGCTAGTTTCGGTGAAATAATCATGGGATAATGCGTTTCAAAAGATATGCGGTATTTTCGACTCGTGCCTGCCGACTTTAATCTGACATGTCTATTTAAAAAAATAGTTAAGGCATAATTTTCCCGTAAGCTTGTGCACACTTAATGATCGTACGTACTAAATATTAATTGAAAATTGTTTCTTATAGAATATACCTATACATTTTTGCTAAAATTCCTCATCGCCCTCTGGAAATTCTATTAAAGATCGCCGCTGCATTAAACGTCAGCTAAGATTTTGAATAAAACATTTTTAACTTTAAATCATATTATGTACGTAAATTTAAAAAACTCGTTTTTAAATTTTAATCAAAAATCGAACGTATCTGAATGAAAATTTGTTGTAATTGATACAAAATTCCATTTACAATCTGCGACTCACAAGTAAACTTGTATCGAATTAGTATATTAACCTTCAAGGCTCCATTTCGGAGTAAATAGGGAGATTTTAAGCCACAACTTGAGCATCGTACGTTATATCTCTTTATTCACTATTAAAGTAAATACAGTACACGTTGATAACGTATTTCGAAAATGAGTTTTTAAGCCATCCCATTCTTCCGTTATTTACGTGACAGATATCAGTAACATTTATAACCTTACAAATGAACTTTGTGATAGTTTAATAATCATTTACGATTTTTTTTATTTAAACTGCCTATTCTTTTTTTAAATTTACTGTGGAACAAATGATTGACAACATCAAAGATAGGTTAGGTACAATACTTGCTGTGACGTTAGCGACTTCTCTTCAATTTTCATATCCGATGTTGCCATAACATATAATTTTATGAAATGTTTTCATTTCATATTTAAAAAAAAAGTGGTAAAAATGGTGAAAACTATAGACTTACTCATATTTTCTAAATTTTACATGTATTTATCACAGACTTTGGAGTTTACGATAAAACTTAAATATAAATGTCCTACAGGCGGCACCATGGCAAAATAAATATCCTTTATTAAGGGAACGTTATTTCAGCTTTAAATGTCAGAGTTGGCTTTAACTTTATTTCAATAATGCTGATAGGATCGTATTTAGACATTTAAATTAAACGCGAATGCATTTTATTTATTTACATAGGGCCGGATTTAGAGGTCTGGAGGTCTCGGGACAACAAAGGAGTAGAGCACCCCTGGCTCCAAATTATTTTCCAAATAAAATGAGAACAATTTATTTAAGTCGAGTTTTTCAATAAATAATTTATTGTAAATGTTGTTTACTAGTCGTAATTTAAAAGATTTGTTTCCAAAGTCTCTATTGTGGGGACCTTCTTTTGTGGCACTGTATTTACATTTACATAAATATAAAAATAGAAGGTAAACTATTCTAAATTGTACGTGTCTAATTACTTCATTTGTTTAACTGGCGTGATCCATGCGAACTGCCAACTTTTTAAATCAACACAATAAATAAGTATGTCAAGTAGGTACTATTGACACCAAACCTAAACTGACTTTACACTGTTATTTAAAATTGATGTTGATAAACGTCAAACCCGTCATAATACAACAACGTATAATACAATGGTAAACGACCAATCACGATGCAAGGTTTGAAAGTTTAAAGGGTGGCGCGTATATCGAAATATTAGAATCGAATGATTTTATGAATAATACATTAACGAGTGCTGACATCTGTTATTTAAAACATTTGTTGTTAATTTGCCAATGTTTTAATTTATTTCAATTTATTTAACTTTCCTAATAGTACATCAATACAATTGACCTAGATCTTATTTTCCTTGTTTACAAAATTATTGGAATTTTAAAAACAAAACTAACCTTACTAATTGGGTTGACAGTTGACACTTAATGTTATCGATAGTCGGTTTTCGATATGAAATGAAATATATCGATACCAAAAATACAACAACAGCGACATGAAGACGCCCACCAGGGCTTTTGTTTGCCTCTGCTAACTGTATAATATACCTTGCAACATCTTTTCTGCATATATCTATTATATTAATTTAGGTGAGTTTTTTTGTCGAAATTTAGGGTCGTAAAATTAATGTTGGCAACACTCATTGCACCTTATTTACGTAATTTTTTTTCTAGTAAGCTGTGCATTATTTGCACAAATCCATTATTTAATTCATAATTCGTGATCTGTTTACCTGCCGACAACAAATAATAATAACTAATTAAAAAATATTATTTATCGCCGCGTCGGGTGTGTATAAATTTCTTGGAATTTTTCATACTTTTGATGATGCAGTAACAGCTAACCAGCATAGGTACGGCTCACGTATTTAAGTATGCGTCGTGTATTGCTCGTAGGTATCACGAATAAATTATTTGTTCCTTTGTATATGAAAAATCACAACTATTTAATCACGTAGATTTTCAAATTAAAGTGCTAAATTCGAAGTAATACGTTTTTAATTAAAAACATGTTAGGAAGAAACTGTCTCTATAAAAACATCTGCCTATCTTCCAATCTAAAAATTAGAATACAGTCGGTAGCTACATCGAGATCGCTATCGAAAAAGTGGGACATAAAATTGAAGTGGTGTTTTACCCATAGAGATAAACCTTATTAAGTTACAATATAAGATAGTGAATCTTTCTGCTTATTTTGTTTTGTGTACCTATATATACAATATCCATCCCTTTTCGAATGTTCTCCAAGTTATCGTTGACATTAATCATTTTTGTTAGTTCCAACCTCAACTTGACCGGTTTTGTAAAACCACTTAAGTTTGTGTGGAACGCAGATGATTTTTTCGTTCAAAACCGAATATTCCTACCGTTGTCAATTAGGAAATTCGACCACAGTATGTTAGGTTAGGACAGATGGAATAATCGAACACACCAGTAGGTAAATTATCTTTTATTTGTACTCAAATAAAAATCAGTCGAATTCCAATATTTTTTGCTAGTATTTTAAACCGAAATTGTATTTCACTTTGGGCAAATTATTTTCCCAGGGATATTTTTCGTCGTTTTTATTGGTTCCTTCATTTTTAGGCACCGTCATAAAATTGTCGTATCCCAATAGCGATCTTGCGTTTTGGAAATTCGGCGGAATGTCTTTCGGTTCGTAACTAGGAGGTTCTTGAATTCGCTGCGACTGTACGAATGTTTCGAGAACAATAATTATCAAACATAACTAGAAATAAACAAAAATACTGTAACGAAAACTTAATTAGATTTTTATATTAGTAGACACAGACAGCATCACGTAAAACACATTCATGGCCTCCTTCACTGTTTTATAAACAACTTAATATGGTTGCTCTTAAATATCTGACGTACAGGTTAAACCAATTAGACAACTGTTAAAAAGTGTATGAATAATTATTTGTTAATGAACAACGTATTTTTGCAAGTACAAACGAATCAAACTGGATGTAATTTCAGTAATCTGTGTTAACGTAAGAACTTACAACAGACGTACTAGCGAATGTCACACACGTCCATAGCCACTCATTATTCACATTTTTTAACACTACTAGTTTTCTACATTATAAATTACCTGATACGATTTCAACATTTTAAGAAATGTCGTTTCTTTAATAATTAAGTTGATGAGGCAGTAGCGAGTGTTTCAGAATTAAACGGACACTGAATGAGATGATTGTGATGCTGCACCTTCTACTGGTAGTTTTTTGCAAGGTTTTGTGACCATGGGCGTACATTTTTAGAAAAAAGGATGTTATTAATAGGAATGCCGTTAGAAGGTAAAGTATTACGAAAACTCATCAATTATTCATACGATTTAACTTTTCGTAATGTCAATTGCACTGTACCTATAGACCTTTCTATTTAAATTTTAAGTCGAGTTTAATGATGAAAGCGAACTCTTACAATCAAGAAAATAAAATCAAAACCATAATTATAATTTATAAGCGTTCTTTATTTATTTATATTGTATATAAATGTTATTTTACAAGTTTTTATTGGGTAACAGAAATCTAGTGAAAATGTGGTAACAGTTCAGTAAATAAACAAATGAATTTTATCTGTCAGGACAATTACGACGTTGACAGTTGTCATAAATAGTATATTGTCAGATAGGTAACTTGTTAATGTCAAAATGATTTATTTATTAATTTAAAAAAGTAAAAATGTCACTTTCATTTAAATATTCCCAACCAAGATTTTATAAATAAAAAAAAATTAATTATTATTTCTCGAAATTTTTCCTCGGCCACGTCACTGACAATAAACGTCGATAATTATTATTCTAGAATCCGGATAAATATTCTGAAAACATTTAAGATACCTATTCTCGGAAGCAATGGTGATTTTAATTGTCAGTAATAATATAACAAGAGAGTGAGAATAAATTGAAAATAATTTGACAGATTTTTTGAAAACTTGTTGCCAGGCAATAGTCACGAGAGCCCGCAGGGCTCGAGTGGCTATTTCCAAATGGCAACAAGTAAGTTTGAACAAAATCTGTCAAATTATTTTCTAATTTAAGGAACTCGCGAGTTATATTTGACTAGATTATTTTTTGATTCACAAATTTTTACAATAAAATAGATCAATAAAATTATTGAAAAATTTAATTTAATTAATTATTAATATATACGAAAATATCGTTGACACATTGTGAATATATTAAAAGAATTAACAATTTAAATTAGAACAATGAAAAACGCAATTATTAAAAATATTTCGAGACTCATTATTTATTGAGGATTTGGAATTGCTCGTTATATTAAGTGTTTCCTCCTGCGTATTTTCTCTAAGATTATTTATTATATTTGAATGATGTTCTTGGTTCAATTGTAAGTATGGTTTAATCGAACTTGCAGAATTATGACCAGTGACTATCTGACACTTGCTAGGCAAATAAAAGCCACAGTGATTATTCCCGAGAATAATCACAAGTGATTTATTCCCACTATAATAATGACATAATTGGTTGAAACTTACCCTTGTGACAAATAAAGAAGCATTTCATTGGTTTTAAGAAACGTCAAAAAATAATCATTTATAATTTATTAATTATAAATTTTTTTTTATTTAAATAATGCCTCAACCGCTAAGGGTTATTGGCATTGTGAATTTAAGATTATAATTATATCTTATACAAAAGGTCGATATCTTGTAGACATTTTAGTAAATTTGTAAGTCAGTTTATGCTGATAGAATGTTTTTTAGTGATCCTGTTATATTATTCTTGTGCCTGTCTTAGGTAAATATCGGACATTCTACCAAAATATGTTTTACACTGATAGGTAAATCACACGCGTGGCACATGTGGGCTTCGTCTCTTGTAAGAAGGTGTTGATGCGTAACTCGAGTGTGACCAATTCTAAGTCTTGTTAGGTTAGTTTGGTGACTTTTTTTCTGAGGGGCTAGTTTTCAGGGTAGCACTGATTGCTTCACTTCGCGTTATTTAGAATTTGATTCGTTCCACTGGCACTACCACGCACTTCAAATTAAACTTTTTAGAACAGGTTTGAGGTCAAGATAGGTAACTTGTGTGGACACTAATGCTTCTGGACTGGATATGGCTTCTTTAGCTAGGATATATACTTCTTCATTGCCGCGGATTCTATATAAAATTCTATATAATTTTGTGCGTGAAGTATGGCGATGAGCTCTTCTGTATAAGTAGTGGTAAATTTTGGAAGTTTATATAGAAAATGGTTATTATTTACAATGAAGGCTGCTCCTACTCCCTCGTCACTTTTTGCAGCATATATATATATATAAAAAAATGCGCATCTAAAAATACAAATCGACTGGTGTCCAAGCGTTTTTCCCAAAACGAATAAATGAGAGCGTGTTGGGAAAAACGCTTGGACACCAGTCGATTTGTATTTTTAGATGCGCATTTTTTTCAAAACAAAATAATTATATAGGGTGTGTCATGTGACAGTGTCAAATACCAACTTTCTTATTTTAAATACAATCCCCTGTATATTATTTATTTTTGGAATTCTTCAGAAAATTCTAGACATAATTCATGTACAATGTCCCATATCTATCTTCAACTGTTTCGGAAATATTAAGTGTTTTCAGATACGTATTACAAAAATTATCATTAAAAAAAGAAAATTATTTTATTTCGCAAATAATGTAAAAACAAAACAAAAAAAACATTAATTTCAATGTAAGAGATGTTCAAAACATTCGCCGCGAACGTCTTGGCAACATGCTAATCTGGTAAGAAATGTCTTCTAACGTTACTTAACATATCAGGCGTGACTGATCTAATCGCAAGCGTGATTCGTCTTTTTAAGTCATGTAAGTTGAGTGGTTTAGTTTTGTATACAATACTTTTGACATATCCCCACAAAAAGAAGTCTAATGGCGTCAGATCAGGAGATCGTGCTGGCCATTCTGTCGATCCGCGCTTCCACCGATTTGGAAAATTATGGTTCAGGTACTGCCGTACATTAATTTGGTAATGGGGCGGTGCTTCATCTTGCTAAAACCATAGTATATTGGCAGGAACTTGAGGGATATAAGTTTGTCAAAGTTGGCACGACATTATTTTGGAGCAGTTCTAAATATTTATCTCCATTCAAGTTACCATCAATGAAAAAGGGACCTACGATATGATTTTCAACAATTCCTGACCAAACATTTACTTTTTCAGGATATTGCGTATGTTCCTCTCTCATCCAGTGAGGATTCTCATTAGACCAATAGCGGCAATTTTGACGATTAACATGACCGTGAAGTGTAAATGTGCTCTCATCAGAAAACAAAACATCTTCTAATTGGATCACCTTGTTATCTAACATTTCCATCATTTCTTTACAAAAATACGTTCTCCTGTCGAAATCGTCTTCCATGAGCTCCTGAGTTGGCATCATTTTATAGGATGCATTTTACTTTCCTTTAATATTCGAAAAATTGATGTTTGGCTAATGTTGAACAGTGAGGCTGCTTTTCGACCAGAATTATGTAGGTTTTCTTGAAACTTAAGCATAACATCCAATTTCGCATCATCGCTTAGTTCATTGGCAACTATTTTTTTTTGTCTGTCTTACATGACCAAGCTCGCAAAACTGTTTTTTTATTTTGCTAATTGTTCCTTGGGATATAGGCGGCAAATTTGGAAATTTTTCGTGAAATAAGTGAGAAACTTCTATTTGTGTCCGTGTGTTATCTCCATAACCAATCATTTGTAGAATGGTTATTTGTGCATTTCTGTTAAATGAACCATTTTTCTGATATTATTACGTACAGTTAACGAAATTCAAACGACGATAGCACTGACACTGATCACTACTGTCATGCAGACAGACAACAAGTTGCTAAGGCTATGAGTTTTATACGAAAATAAACAAAACTGTTTTTGTATTTTTTTTTATTTCATATCAGTAAAAAGGAACGCATTAATGGTTTTTGCTTATTTTCTCAATATTAAGAGCTAAATGGGAAATAAGTATTGAGTGTAATGTAGCGAATTTGTGAAATAAAATAATTTTCTTTTTTTAATGTTAATTTTTGTAATACATCTGAAAACACTTAATATTTCCGAAACAGTCGAAGATAGGTATGGGACATTGTACATGAATTATGTCTAGAATTTTCTGAAGAATCCAAAAAATAAATAATATACAGCGGGTTGTATTTAAAATAAGAAAGTTGGTATCGGCCACTGTCACATGACACACCCTATATAATTATTTTGTTTTGAAAAAAATGCGCATCTAAAAATACAAATCGACGTGTCCAAGCGTTTTTCCCAACACGCTCTCATTTATTCGTTATCGAATTTATTCCATTTGGCTGTTCCACACTGTATATATAGGTATGTTCTGGATAGTGATTCAGCTGCTGGCAAACCATTTGTTGATATAGTTTTGGAAGAGTGTCTGATTTTTTATAGTAACTGAGGCTATTATTAATAGTTGGTAAGGATATCCTCCAAGGAGGAGAGGTTTTAATACGTGACAACGAATATGTTTCTGGGAAGGTAAGTTTGAAATCTTTCAAATATTTGTTGACCCATTCGTAAAACGGAGAATACCCGTCTGGATCAATGCCGCGAATGAAAGTGAGAGATACTGTCTTCGGAATGTTAAAAGTCGTTCTCCAGCTTCACAACATAAGCTCTCTGTAGGACTAGAACAGAATGCTCCAAGTATAATTCTCATGGCGGTATATTATGAATTGAGTCAAGATATTTTAGTTGGTGGTGTTTCCCTGATCCGTATATAATGCGTCCATAGTCTAATTTGGATCTTACTAAAGTCTTGTAAATTTGCATTAGAGTATTTATGTCAGCTCCCCAGGATCGTTGAAACTTTTTGGAAAAGTAACATGAAAAATAAATTGCAAACATTTTATTATAAATGCATGTTACCAGAGCTATAATAAATATTTCCAATCTTGAAAATGCCCATAAAATATAGAGATTATGAGTCAATGAAAAAAACGTATTCTAAAAACATTTTTTATTTATTTAGTCAACGGACAAACCTCTTTTTTACAAATTGTAATTGTACATATAAAAAGAAAAATATAAATATTAAATTTAACATTTTTTGAAAGGTGTCATGTATTTAGGTACTTATAAATGAGTAGGCAAGTTATGAAAACAAACTTGTTTTTACATAAAAACAAGATTCTTTTTTATAGATAAGACGTAAAAAGTACTAAACTGATATTCTACACCTCATTATTATTCATTTATTCCTAGTTTATTTTTTTATAAAAACAGTAGAAAGCGCCGCCGAGTAAACCTGATCCGACCGTATAGTATTAAATACTATGTTGATACCTAAAGGCCGACCCTGTTTCATAAACGTTGCCGCTACAGTTTGGCGAAATTGTCGAACGGTGTAATCAACGACAAATGTTCGCAGAAAGTGCCTAATACAACGTAAGAGAAAGTATATGAGAGATATTTCGTCACTTATTTATTGGATGTGTGGGTAGATTTGAAGCTAGACTGACAGAGCGGTTAATGGCGGGCGCGAGCAATTTCGTCTTAAGGATAAAATATTAAATTAATAATTAACAAATGTTATAAACTAAGCAGTCCACTTATATGGCAATTTGTCTTAAGAGTAATTTAAAAATTGTAAGCATCGGTAGCCATCTTTGAAATAAATAAGTTACTCATCTTGATAGAAACAGTTGACAAATGTCAAAAACGTTGATAGTACGTTTGAGGTTAGCAAAAATTTGATTTCTCAATTGGTTTTTGTACGCAACCATCATGTTTGCATCGAATGATGATTTATTTAAGCTACAGTTGGAAATCTGTCGTATGAGTCTGCATAGTTAGAAAGTGGATGTATTGGTCGTGATGAGCGCGTTCTGTACACTCTTCTTATTCGGAAATACGGGCGGTAATACCTTCTTGCTGTGTTCGTATAATCGGATTCTTCTTGCTCTTCTTGCCTTTTTACTAGATTCATTTCGATGCCAGACTCAGGTTCTTCCGGCAAATAGTAAGAAGGTTGATATTCCTCGTATATTGGTATGGCATTTGTCGAGGTGGATACCATTAATGCCAATAAAAACTAAAAAAAAAAAAAAGAATTTAGGTCTTTTCTAATACGTCCCCGAATGATCGTGCGAAGTTTGGTAGCAACGCCGCATTTTCAACCCCTAAACGTGAATCTAACTTATTTAATTGATTCGTCAAATTTAACAATAATGATAATTATTATTATTACGATTTATGGTTTCTTGTGGTGTTTTTTTTATACTAAAATTGGAACGATACAGAATAGATTGGTGTTAGGTTAGGACGTTAGGGTCATCACTTAATCTTCTCGTGTCCACTGCTGAACATAGATCTCCCTCATCACTTTCCATTCGCATCGGTCCCGTGCCGCCTGCATCCAATTTGTTTGGCAGCGCTTTATGTCATCAGTCCATCGTGTTGGTGGGCGGCCCCTGTTTCGATATGCTTCGTCTCTTGGTCGCCTCTCCAGTATCCGCCTTGTCCATCTGTTATCCGTCATTCTAGCGACGTGGCCTGCCCAATTCCATTTCAGTGTGGCTATTCTCTCAACAGCATCAGCTACTCTTGACTTTAGTCTTATTTCGCGGTTTGGGATCTTGTCTCTCAAAGAAACCCCCAACATCACACGTTCCATCGCCCTTTGAGTCACTCGGATCTTTTGCACCGTTCTTCTTGTCGAGGTTAGCGTTTCTGCGCCGTAGGTCAACACCGGTAACACACATTGGTTAAAGGTTTTTTTCTTCCGGCATATTGGGAGAGTAGATTTGAACTGCAGGAAATAAAAATTACTTACCAAATATGACAATTTCATTTTGATGTAACTAAAAAATATTAGTAAAAACTTGCACAGGTGGATGATAGTTATTTAAGGGGCTACAAAGAAGTTGATGTTTTCACGCGCGTGCAGCATATTTATATCATTCTGCTGTTGCAGTTGACAGAAAAAACGAATTGTTAATGTCCACAAATATGAATAATTTTGTTTACACACCATTTTATTTAATATATAATAATATACAGTTAATGTTTAGGTACACAATGAGTGTCGCGTATATAGTTTATTTACATATTGAATTAATATTATGGAATATTGAAAAGAATTTATTCTCACGAAAATATTCGGATAAATAAAAATTGTTTCTGTGACATATTTTTGGAATTCTTTTAAAATTTACGCCGAGTAAACATGAAAAGAAATATGAAAATATTTACTTTAAACTTGTGCGTTGGAATTTTACACAATATCACTGCCTACGATTTTATCGCTGCTTCTTTTTTGTTGTCGGACTATACAACTTGATTTGTAAGATTTTGTATTTTGTAAACCTTAAAAATGGGCGACATTTTACAACAAAATTCCACTTAAATATATTTTAGTTTAGAAACAGGCTTCTTAAACTGCGTAAAAGAGTGACAAGGTTAGGTTAGGTTAAAACGGCGGTTCGGAGGGACCCCGCTTATGCCCTTTAGCCCGTTGTGATACCGTGATGGACGGCGGTGCCTTCTCCCTCTAACGTGAGAACTAGTTGGAACTTTTAATAAAAAGTGTGAGGTCTTCAATGCCAACTGAGCTGAGATCAGATAAGTCATCAAAGTTCGGTTGCCCTAGTATAGAAAGCCGTTTTCTGCATAGGGCAGGGCAATGGCAGAGAAGATGTACCATTGTTTCCTCCTCTACCTCAAGGTGACAGCTTCTACAGAAGTCGTCTCGTAGCTCTGCGATTCCCATACGCCGTGCATGGGATCCACCTGCCCAGTGTACTGTTATGGCCGCGATCGCATTTCCAGTGGACTTCCTGGATGGAGTTATAACATTAGTTCGACGTAGATCTAGATAGGTATAGGTATCATGTGAGTGGGGCGTGGTCGCCCCTCCACCGCGACCCTTAGTAGGTCTATTGAGGCTCACCCCTAGAGGTTACAGTTCACCGCACAATCCAGCCCTTCTCACGAATTTCATGAATGTATAGGGTGAGATTTTTTTAAAATAGGTAGGTTCTAGGTTGGTGTATTCAAATATGTTGAACCTTATTCTTCCCAGGCAGGGGTATGAACATAGTATATGCTCAGCAGTTTCGTCTTCTACGCAGCAGAACCGACAGTCCGTTTGTTGGTTCAGACCTATCTTTCTGAGGTGGTATCTTAGACGACAGTGTCCTGTAAGCAGTCCCGTTAGAATAAGCAGGTCATTTCTGCTCCATTCTAGGATCTGCTTAGTTGTGTTTCTCGAGGGTTTTAGTAGAAACGCCTTCGAGTGAGTTAACCCTGGTATATCGGACCAGTACGTGAGTATTTTCCTCTTCGCCCAGTCCGAAATATTTGTTTTGGCGGCACTTGTACTGACTCCAAAAACCGGTTCTGGTCCAGTGAACGCAGGTTTGGCCCCCTGTTTTGCAAGGGTGTCGGCTTTTTCGTTTCCATCCACTCCCTGGTGCCCAGGTGCCCACAGTAGGGTCACCCTGTTGTTCGCACCAAAGTACTTTAACGTAGATCTAGTTAAGGCCAAATCTGTTTTGATGATTTGCATGTGGGTTCATTTTGCTACCTCAAGTTGGCTTTCTGAACTACTTTGCTGTGCAGGAGGAGCCGGCAATTTGCAATCGGTACTCCTTGCTGAGATGAGACAGATACAGCTGGGAGGGTGGTGTCCTTTCTTGCTAGCTTGTCCGCCTTACAGTTGCCTGGTATGTCCCTGTGTCCAGGTATCCAGACAATGTAAACTCTAAACTTAGCTGCTAGCTCATTCAGGGCGGCTCGGAATTGCACCGCTGCCCTAGAGGTCAATTAAAAATTAAAATTAAATTAAAAATTTTATCTGAATCAATCTGTAATTGAATCAATTATTATTTACTGACGTATTCATTTTTTAATTCAATTGGAAGATTAAAGAACAAAAGAAAGAAACATTTTTTAAGTATAGTAACAGTGATTTATAACTGTGATTTTATTGGAAAAAAATAACTGTATCCCATCTCTAGCTTTTGACAACCGATTTGACAGATGACATTTTAACCACCATCAATAAAAGTCGTTAAAGTGTTCTGTTCAGTTCTTATTTATTTTTTTTCACCTTGTATGTGGTTGATAGGTAAGGTAGGAATTTTCAAAAACTGTGAAATGTAAAGATGATATCTAAAAAATAACGGAACGTGACTATGTAAATAACAGATGAAATCACAATACGTCAACGTCTAAAAAGAACCTCTGTAAAACTTTTAAGCTAAAGTCAACAATAATTATTTTGTCCTCTTTAATTAAGCAAGTTTATTATTATTTTAACTCCATATTTTAAGTAAAGTAACAGTGATTCGTTACTGTGATTTTGTCGAAAAACGTAATTGTATTCCATCTCTAGTTTTCGATAATTGATTTGACAATTGACATTTACCAAAGTTCATGACAGTTTCGTCGCGTGGCGTTACTTGGAAAATTGTTATTAATAATTTCCGAATTTCTTATAAATGGTATCTGAACCATTCTGTACGATTCCAAATAACCGTGAATGCGTGAATCAATTATTATTCACAGTCATGTTTATTTGCTAATACAATTAGAACATTTTCAGCACAAAAGAAAGAATCCTATTTTAAGTTAGTGTCAAAAGGTGAGTCAATAACGGAATATTTCTAAATCGTACATACGCCACTTTTATAGAACGTAACTGTTCTAAACTGTAAAATAAACTTGGAGCTAAATTGTTTTTACCATATTTAGATATTTTGGTAAGAAATGCGAACAAACGCAATCAGCGTAGGCGGTGGAAATAAAGCTTTAAAATACAATTCTCAGAAACAAAGCCAAATACGTTATTTATTTACAATGTTGTCAGTTATTTTCGAATCCACTATTTATTTTATAAATAAAAATAAAATAAACATGGAAAATTAATGTTAAAACTGTAGTGATATCATCAACTAATAAAAATTTGTAATAATATCCGAAATTTACAAGACAATATATATTAAATATATTTTAGAAATCATCGTCAGACTCTGAAGAGTGTTTACATGCATGTATCTTTCTTACTTTTTAGTTGTTAACGTAATTCTTACTTTAGTTGACTTTATAAATGTACCATAATAATGTTCCCGTTTCACGAAAGTTTAGCCACCGTTTAAGAAGTAAGGTTATGTTAAAAATATTCATTATATGCAAAACAATTTTGTACTCGCCGTAAAATCAGAGTAACAAAAAAAAAGGTTTTGAAAAAAACCGATTTTATGAAATTTATCTGAATCAAGTCCCTCCATATCGATTTTGGGAGTCACGGTGTCTAATAATATGTCTTGTCATGACATGTTGCTAACATCGCAAAGTCAGCAAGCCAGAATCTTGGTTTTCTGTGAAAAGCTACAAATATTTCCATGGCAGATGCTCCAGAGAAATAAAAACTCTTATACCATCACTGGCCACATTCGGCCGAAGAACTCGGCACGCTGATCAGTCTCACTGACGACGTACAAGGCTCAAATCCGACCTCTACTGGAGTATTGCTCGCACATTTGGGGTTCAGCACTAAGGCATTCGCTTCGTCTTCTAGATTCCATTCAGAAAAGGGCCATTCGGTTGATAAACAGCTCAACTCTCACAGATACCCTTCACCCTTCTAGAACATATAAGAAGAGTTGCAGACCAGTCATTACTCTACAGATATTTCCATGGCAGATGCTTCAGAGAAATAAAAACTTTTGTACCACCATTGGCCGAAGAACTCGGCACGCTGATCAGTCTTACCCATTTACTTTTATGATTGACCCTACAAGGACCAATCTCCATCAAGAATCCTTCTTTTACAGGGCTGCTACGGAATGCAACAAGCTTCCAAAATCAGTTTTTCCAGAAAACTATGACCTGCAACTTTTCAAAAAGCGGGTTCACAATCATCTCCTTTCTATAATCCCTCTCACTTCTAATAGTCACAGTGCGGGCCGTCCTCAGCCCACACGATAGGTCTATTTTTCCGATACAAAAGAACGTATGTCATTGCTTGAAAGACAAGTGTACATATGGTATGATGTGTTTCTACTGTCAGTAAAAAAGGATGAGGTATATAATGTTTGTGTTTACTACTGCTGATTGTTAGTGACGTCAGGGTAAAGGTCAATTTATTCTACTGTAGATTGGTACTTTGCTGCAAAACTTATAAAGTGAGTCATGTTGGGTTTTATAAACAACCAACCGACTTGATTTGTTCGTGTAAAAAAAAATCAATGACTGAAAATTTGATAGCCTAAGCGGTCACTTTTTTTCATTTTTCATAAATTTAACATACCTATTCATATTTTAAGTAGGTAGTCTTTTAAAAGGACCGTATACAAACATTTAAATATAATTAATATCCCGTAAATACCCCACAGAGCCAGTAAATATATTCTGTATGGTAGCCAATTATAATTTCATTATGTTTACGTTTTCAATTATTTGCATGAGCAAATACGATTAGTGTCATCGATGTACCCTTTTAACTTTGTAATTACATGATCTCACAATAGCACGCCAGTACCTACTATACTGTTGTTCCTTTTAAATAATTAATAAATTTAATCCTAGGTTTGCTTATAAAAAATGGCAACGTTGCGGTGCAATATCTCAAATTGAAACAAATGCCACTGTCACCACATATAAGAATTGAATGATATATTCACATAATCGACATACAGGGAGGTCTGATGTATCAAAATTAAATTAGCCTTTTAACCTCATAAAAAACCGACATTATAAAGATGAAGATAATATCTCGTGATGCCGTACAAAAGCAAATTACGCATACAACCGTGCTACCATGCTTCGATGTTAACAAAACACCAAAGGGCGTTTCTGAATGGCAAACAAACGACCACTAGATTTTCCACCTAATTGCTCAAAAAGATGAAGATCTACCGGATTAGTTGCCATTTGTATCAAAGCCGGAGCACAGATGGAGGAAAGAGGGTATTGGATTATTTGTGAAATTATTGGTTTTTTTGAAAATTGTTATATTTTAAATAAAGTTTATGCACAACAATAAAATAAATTATAGTTTAAATAAACTAAAAAACAGCGTGTGGTGCTTTCATTCCGAAACGCAGAGTTAGTTTAAAAATGTCATAAAAAGCACCCCACGCTTTTAGAACAGTGACATTAATTTTCTCGTCAGTAATTTTATTCTCATGTCAAGAATTATTTTTTACTTTTCAGTTTGATTAACTCTAAAAGCGTGTTTTTTAGTTTTTTTAAACTATAATTTATTTTTCGCTTTTAGTTCGATTTTTTACTCACCCTCTTGCCATTCATCACTCGGTACGTTTCTTACCAGTATATTGGATTGGGTGACTTATAATATGACATTGGAACTGCGCGCATGTGTAGTTCACGCACTAGTTCTATCGTTTTTACTCTCATGCAAAGGATCCCTGAAGAAATTTATGAATCCTGGCGAAACTAATCAGGATAATCGGATATTTTGATCGAATTATTGCATTGTCGTCGTTGCATTGTCATTGTCTTTGACAAGTGTGCAAAGTTTAAATTAAATCTGGTCGCTTAAAGTAGGGCAAACATACAAAAAAACATACAGGTGAAACTAATGTAAGCGTGTTAAAAAGACTTAATAATTAGGTAGTTGCATATTATTAAAAACGTTTTAACAATCAGATTTAATATGTTTTTTGATAAAAGTTGTACTTTGTAAATTTTATTTATTAAAATTTTGTGCTATCAGTTAAATATCAACGTTAATTTATCGATTTGAAAATCAGTGACACTACAGTTGCATATTAATAAAAACATTTATCGAATCAGATATAACATGTTTTTTGATGAAAGTTGTACTTATTAAATATTAAAATTTTGTGCTGTCACCTAAATGTCATTGTCAATGTCAAGTTTAGAAATCAGCGATAACAAACCAAAATAAAAAAAAAATTTACGGGTTGCACTCTGGGAGTGCTGGCAGAAGTGAAAACTTAAGTATTAACGCGCTGTGAAAATATTATTTTTAATCTGAAAAATATTGTCTCCAGATTTCCATAGTTTATGAATAATGCATTATTTTTATTAACGCTTTATTATAAATCATATATTAAACATCAGTACCAGATTTGAATGTTTTCGATTTCTTTCTTCCGCTTTTTGCATGATCTTCTTTCAATATGGCGCTTTTCTTCCTACCTCGACTTTTTCGTTTTCGGCTACCTCGTTTTCGGTTTTGTCGCTTTTGGCTACGTCGTCTACGGCTTCTGCTTCTATTTTTTCTTCGTCTTCGAGCCTCCGTTATCGGCAAACCAAAACCTAATTTAAACCTTCCCCCGTTCTCTTTGATCAAACCAGCTTTCAGTCCAGTTTTTAATGCTTTTTTAACACAAATTGATGCATTTTTTAACGGCTTCTTGCACTGATAAATTATTAAATTATTTGTCATTAAGACACGCTATGGTGTCCATAACATCTGCTAAAAACGACACCTCTCCTTGGACCATTTTAATGCAGCAAAAGCAGAACTTAATCAATAAACTAATGAAAAGCACTTAAATTTTGAATTTAGCTACTAAATTAATGTGTCAAAATGACATAAAAAATGTACTTGAATTTGTCAGTTTGTTGAATAAGGTTGCCAAGTTACCAGTCAAGAAAAGTCGCATTTTATATTGCTTCAGTGAAATACATCCGTCTTACGAATTTTCGATCAGGCCACGTGTCCTGACGCGAGTTTAACATTTTTTACCCATTACAAAAAAAGTTCACAGCGTGCCATAAGAAGTTATCACTTCAAAAATTTAATAGGAAAAATTTGAGCAAATAATTTATTTAAAGGCCTACAAAATTCGTTAGAAATTTTGTTGGTCTGTGTTGTAACGACCCTCTGCGAGTAAAAACCTCCCCGCCTTTGGTTTCAAGAGTGGGGCAATGTTCTTGTATATATATATATAACCGGGGGTTGTATATTTTGACACAGTATAACTTTTTTCAAAATCCACCGAGGGATGATTTCGAAAATGGAAAATGAAGGAGCAGCTACGAAAAATCACAGTGACTTCAGCATCGATCACATTTTAAATAAAGCCGGAGCGAATTTGAAAAGTCGCAGTTCCCGCGAAAATTTGATCCAATATTCTTGGTTACAGTGCACCAGATTTTGTCCACCCAAATTACCAAGTGAGTATCGTACGTTTTCATGGCAAATTTGATCGACTCTTCACGCTTAATTTTAATACGCGTTTCATGGCACACTTTTTTTGTTGTTAATAATTCGACATTTTATGTGTCACGGAGCACTTTTTTTAATAATTTTTATTTATGCAGGGGTTCATAGGAGGGACACGCCGCAGAAGAGGCAACTCGGTCGCTTTCCCAGAATTCCCTTTTCCAACGAGCAAATAGCCGCTCTGGAAGAAAAGTTTCAAGACAGCCCGTATCTGAGCAGCGAAGAAGCCGTCAATCTTTCGACCAGGCTCCAACTGACAGACGTCAAAGTGAAAATTTGGTTTCAAAATAGGCGAGCCAGAAAAAGAAGAGAGGAAATGGTTCACAACGCAAAAGTAAAAATGCCCAAAATCGAGCCTTCTCCCTCCGAAGAATCTCGAGCCCAATCATCTACCGTCGGGCAAAATAATTTCGAAGAAAAACAGTGTAATTTTGAACGAAATAGTGCAGCTGTGGTTCCTTTAATCTATGTAAGTCCTCAAAACGTTTTGGAATTTGATCGTCGGTGATAAATAATACACTTTCCTCTTTTGAACGTTACTGAAACAATATTTCAACAAGTGCGCAGAAAACAAAATGTAGGTACATATTTGTGATACGTCATAATTGTAAATGAAATTTTGACGAATTCGAGAAAATTGTTAATTATTTTCAAAGCTTGCTTTAATAAAAATGACTGATAGATATAACTGTAATATAAATATTTATTGAATTTTAGTGTACATTTCTGTTAAAAAATAAATTGAGTATTTTTTTTAAGTTTTTTGTTTATAATCTAAAAATCCGAGATAAATCATTCTAAGTGTTCAATAAGTCAATCGACCGTATTTAATTTTTTTTTATTTTTGTTTTTTTTTGTTGGCCTTGACACAGTTTTTTGCTTTGAATATAAAACAAACAGTAACAATAAAAGTGCCACTGAAACGGACTGCATCACCCTCCACGTATGACTCATTATTTGAATGTTTTCCTGTGAGTGCGTCAATTAAGTGGATTTTTAATATATTTTAGCAGTTAAGTTTTACATACATACATAAAGTCACGCCTTTTTCTCATAGGGGTAGGCAGAGACCACTTCCTTCCACTTCCGCTACGGTTCTTACAAACATCTTTTGCTTCCTCTACTTTCTTCAGTGCTCTCATACATGCCCGTAGGTTGTTGGTACTCTTGACCTGGCCATTTTTTCAAAGCAATGTTGATCTGATCGAGATCGATGTTCGCCGAGGTCGACCTCTACCGACTTCCGTCCATTCACACTCGTCTTATAAATTTGTTTCGTCAATCTTCCTTCATCCATCCTTTCTACGTGTCCAAACCATCTAAGCATTCCTTTATCTATTTTTGTAACCACATTTTCTTTTACACCACAGCGTTCTCTTATCTTACTATTCTTTACTTTATCTAACCGAGTCACTCCGGCTATACAATTTTCAGACTACTCATCTCCGCAGCATTAATCCTATTTTCATGCTTCTTCTGCCAAACCCAACATTCACTACCATACTGATAAGTGTAGGAACCAACACACCTCTATGCACCATAGCCAGACGTGCCTTTTTTGACACTTTCTGGCTATTCATAAAGCTATGCAGTGCCCCATTCATTTGTTTTCCTGTCAACACCCTTCGCTCAATGTCACTATCATACTTTCCATCTCTAGTAAACTTTGAACCCAAGTACACAAATTCATTTACTTGTTCCACTCTTTTTCCCTCAATCGAAACTCCACAGTTTGTCATGCTTTCTTCTCTTTCAAAAACCATTACTTTCGTTTTGCTCGCATTTTCATCCCTTTGATTTTCAGGGCATCATGCATAACATTAACCATCACCTGCAACTCCTCTTTAAGTTTTAATAACAATTAAAATTAGTGGGACAAGGTGTTGTAGGCTTTGATGTAAATACTTAGTAGTTAATAATAATAATAATAATAATACTTTATTATTTTCAAAATATAAATGTTCACAATAGAATAAATGTAAAAACAGATTCATTAATTGAAAATAAAAGACGAAGTTCAGCTTTTATGAGGCATTAAGCACCATAAAAGTTGCTCTACCACTTAACCTTAAGGAGTGTACATGCTTAAATAAAGAAAGAAAATTAAAAAAAATAAATATTCAAAAGTTAACCATAATAGACATCTACATAAATTGGTGGCAAAACATTGCTATATTACTTTTTTTTTAATTTCTCTATTAATTTGCAATGTATAATAATTATTATAATAAGCAAATTGTGTGATAATACAACTCATTCAGTTAATATTGAGTTGAATGATATAAATTTGTTGAAATAAAAATATAAAATCTTAAAAGTGATTTTTATTGTAACGTCAAAAAATAATTATCGAATACCACACGAGAGTTCGATAAATTAGATAATAATTCTCCAGCTCTTTTCTCAAACTTGTTGCCATTTGGCAATAGTCAAATTATTTTTAATTTATTCTCACTCTCTTGTGATATTAGGTAATACAGAGACAATAACAACAAATATAGTTAGTTGTTCATCTTGTGGGTGTTTCCTGACACCAAAACATAAAAGTGCTAGTGTAATGCTAATTTTGTTAAATATTTACTAATAAATATGAACTGTATTTCAATAAATTTTAAAGGTTAAACCCACAAATTACAAAGTATGCATTGACGTAGCTTAGAGTAAAATAATAGGTCGTAGGTTTTTATAGCTTGCGAGAAAAATACGAAATTGTAGATTTACAAAATTAAAAATTTTAAAATAAAAAATTATACATCAGTTAATAATTTTCTATTGATTGCATAATTGTTAACTAAAATATAGCATTTTTTCAAACATTATGATTTTTTGATCTTTTGATTATAATTTAAAGCCCTACGCCTCTGTCAAAACGGAAGCAGTAATCGGCCATGTGCACCCTCCATTCCGGTAAATACTTCATGCTTCTTCCTGATGTTTTATGTTCAAAAAAAATTTGACATTTAAATAAAAAAATTAAAAAAAATTAATTTTTACCCGTCGATTTGATGTGTGCTTAATTATTTTACCCTATTTAATCAAGCAAGTTTATTATTATTTTAACTCCATATTTTATGTAAAGTAACAGTGATTTTGTTACTGTGATTAAGTCGAAAAACGTAATTGTATTCCATCTCTAGTCTTCGATAATTGATTTGACAACTGAAAGCCCTACGCATCTGTCAAAACGGAAGCAGTAGTCGGCCATATGCACCCTCCATTCCAGTAAATAATTATCTGAGACTATGCTCCTTCCTGATGTTTTATGTTCAAAAGTATTTTGACATTTAAATAAAAAAAAATTAATTTTTACCCGTCGATTTGATGTGTGCTACGCCACTGATCGATAGTATTTAAATAACGCGACAAAAGCAAACGTTAGAAATTTCTTAACGGGAATAACCGCTAATATTTTCCCAAGTTTCAATAGCGTCAAAGAACTGTTTAACGATGGTAAGTAGTCAGTTAACATACTCACAAATTGCTGTTCCTAAAATAAAAAATTTCAGATTTCCCGATTTCTTCTTTGCACCCTAATAGCTTACGTGATGTGCGACATCACTGAGCTGAAAAGCGAAAACACTAAAGGCCAACTATTAAGCGCTGGAATGTCAACGACAAAAAATGAAGAACGGCGACAATCAAAACAGATGGTCTTTTACAAAACACCGAATTTCACAAATCAAAGAGGATATTACAACTGGAATACAAATAACAATAAATACGTCGAGAACAGGTCAGTATAAATACCATTTCTTAATTTAGCCTAGACTTTTCGCTCTGGTGAGTATTTTACTATGAGGGAGCTTTAAGATGGTGAGTTATACTTTACATTACGAGGGGGCGTCAGATTGTCCAAACGAACGTAAATTTTACAATTTGTGCAAATTTCATTTTCAGGCACAGACTCGGAAATTCTTGGAACCAACTAAATGCGTATACAAGCGGATCAGCGACCGTTGATACAAGAAGACAAGCGGTATTTCCAATGCAAAATAAATTTAGATACGGAGCGAACTATGACAGAAGACCTGTTCAAAATTTTAATAACCAAGCCACTTCGATCCAGAATGTCGTCGTCACCAATCGAAGACCAGCCAGTAGAAGGCCGATAGCTCAAACTACAAGAACCACGACTACGTTAAAGCCTACTACGAAAAAAAAGTTTAAACCTTCCTTCATTATGGTTTAACCCCTTTCCGAATAATATTTATTTATAAAAACTTTTCGTGTTACAATAATAAATCATCAATAAATGTTTTAAATTATAAAAAATCATAGTAAACGGCCAATTGTTTATTCTTTTTCATAATAGCTTCATTACAATATGCAGTGAGTAGTTTAGGTTAGATTAGGTTAGTTAGTTTTTAGTTTGACAGTTCTGACATTTTATATACGTTTGTTTGACTAAAAGCTACGTATGAACAAGGCCGTTTAATTTAAAAACAACGATGCCTAATAATTTTGAATTAACTAGTATTTGTCAAATGAACATTAGTCGTAGGTTGACAAGATATTATGTCAAACGTGAGTCAAAAATAGGGCTAATTGATAAAAATAAAATCGAACGTCTAGAAATTACCTAATAAAAAAAGGGTAAGCGTCTCGGGACACCCGACAGAAGTGACAACTTCAAATGATTTGCGCAGAAACTATTAAATATTAAACGTATTTAACGTAACAAATACTTAGTTTATTATTAGATTTAAAATGATCATTTGGGTGAGGATTATGAATGAATACAAAAATGTTGGTAAATTAGTGACATAAACAAACATTTTTAAGAAAGTGAACAGCTTATTTATTTAATATAAAATATATCTTATGTATAATAATTAACATTCTTCAATAAACATGACGTCACAAATATAACTGTATAATATCTACATAATCTTGGACGGTTGAAGTAAGACTGTGTAGTGGCTGAATGGCACAGTTATCTGTTAAGCACGTCAGTGTATTCAGGTTCAAATCCCCAAATATCCACCTTTTCTTAAAAATTTTAAAATATCGTTACACTTTTGGGAACGCGACCAGGCGCCCAAAAAAAACACAGCGTACCCTAAGAAGTTATCACTTCAAAAACAATTGTGAAACGTGTGTTTTTTGTTCGATAATTAATTACCATAAAGTTCGATCAAAATATTTACACAAAAAACCACTTCACGTAAAACACAATCAATATACTTTGTAGTTTTTTATAATTAGTAGGTATACATAAATAAAATTAATGACACTTTTTGAAATGAAGACGTTATTCAATACCTATTGCTACAGTGTTAATATCTTCAACATACAAAAAAACCTATATAATCCGAGAGAAAGTCGCACACCAATCAAAAGTTTTGTAAATCGTTGAATTGACGTACAAAATTAGATATTTTTATTGGTGCAAAAATGGGATTACTACATTTGGTAAGTAATAACATCAATTCCTGTACTAGCGCATCGTTACTGTAAAAAATCCTGAGCAATTTTCAATAATCATAGTACCTAAATTGACAAAATCACCGAATTTTTTGTAATAGTCATGAAAAGTTTAAAACAACTATTACTTACCAGTAATACTCTTGATTATGAAATAAATTGCTTTATTGTAATAACAGATATTTAATTTATTAATTTAAAACATTATGCAATGTTCAATGAATAAATCAACATTTCTCTAGGAATATAGTTGCTGTAAAAATGAATTATAAAACATTTGTTTGCACATAATACCCATTTCTGCCAACCTTTAGTTACAAAATAAAAAAGACAGTGAGAGTGAATGAATATTCTGACATTTTTATTTCCATTGTATCTATATATTGTCATAATCGTGCAGGGGCGGATCCAAGCGTGGTGATTTCCCCGCTCCTGTTAAGCGACCTACAAAACCACTTAACCCAATGGATCTAATAATCTAGAGATATTAATTAAGAGGCGATTGTGGAGCTTTTAATGCTTAGGTAAAGAGATTGAGGGTTATTAAAACTTTTAATATTCTACTCTCTTGTATAAATGTAACGTATAAAAATCCACTACGTCTATGTAGTATTAGTAATTTTAAACGTCTAGACTTTTATGATATAAAAATGTAACTTAATGTTTTTCGATTGTGTCCGATGCATATTTACGTTTCAGATGGTGTTTGCGATTACTGCATTCGTTTTAATACAAGCATTTCCCCAACCGAAATCAGTAGAAGATGATGAAAAATCCACTATCCTTAAACCTCAGTTGGACCAAAATGAAGCTGGTCAAGAAAAAATAACGGTGTACGAAAAACAACAAAGCCTTCACAGAGTTGCCAGAGCTGCTAATCCAGAGCCACAAATCGGACATTTCGTCAATTATATCAGACCAGATGACAGATTTCCCACAGTTGCTTAATACAGTCAATTTAAAAATTGAGCGTTATTGATAAATTAATACGATTAGTAATTCATTGCCATAATGTTTTGTGGTGATGAAACTGCGACCAAAAATTATTTTAATGAGACAGTATATTATTTTATAACCGTTTAAGTTTATATCCTAAATGTTAAATATAATTTATATTAGTGTAAATAATGGTTTTTATAAATAAATATCGGGTATTTTCGATCATTTAATTATTTTGTAATTTTTTTTCTGACGAATATGACTTAGCACAGTCCTGTTAATAACGTTATTTTGAAACGGTAGGCAACTAAATTAACGTTTCAATGTATTTGATTTTGCCTATATTTAGGAATGGTTTTCTCGCGTATAAGTTTAATTCTAAAAAAACTCTGCTGCACAAAAACAAAATATTATGAAAATGTATCATATCAAACAATCAACGAAAAATATTGATTGAAATGAATAGTCAGTACTCAAATAACTATAAGTATTATTACCTTATCCATCAATCAAATGACAAAAATGTAAACAACTTCGGATAATAAAATATTCTTATTTTTCTGTAACAGTAACAGTTTAGCTCTTGAAGTTGTTTTTTACTAAATTGTATTTTTTTTTTAATCTGGTAAGTAAATATGAGTTTACGGAGAGTAATTTTAAATTATTCTAGTAGCTTTCAATTTGTAGCAGTTGGTTATGTTTGTTTTGATATTTAATAGCCATCACGGTTGGTTAGACTGTTTAGACATAACCCTATTTAATGGTGTCGTGCCAGCACAAAATTTTAAAAATTTTAGTAATTATCGAAACGTTTCGCAACCAGTGTGATCTGTTTTGGGTAAACTTGCCTAAAAACTATATTTCTAAATGTAAGATCAAAGCTTTATCGTCAAAATGGCTGGTGTATTTGATTTAGAACTGCATGATGTTGAAACCGTCGAAGTCGATGATTCTGACGATGCAATCGAAATTGAAGAGGTAAACGAACTAATTATTAAAAATGAATTAATTTATTCTATGTACTGTATGTTAAAATTTTTAATTTCGCAATCAAGTAGCATACTTGGGAGTTTTAATAACATTTTGTTTCTCAATGTCACACCTCACATTTGTGCTGATTGGTTAACCATACGTTTATATATATTTTAATTAAAATATCTCGTTCGAAACAACCCATTGTTTATGTTTGTAATTGTTAATGAAATTTTAACATCTTACATATTATTAATTAAATGTTTTTTGCTTTAAGGATGAATATGATCAGAATCCAAATATCAATGCAATTGTTGAGTAAGTAGTAAATTTATTACCATAACTGAAACTTTATTTTAAGATTATAATGCATGTGGGTATTTTACTGTTTATGTTAAATATTTCTGGACTAGTAAATATGAGAAAGTTTCAAAAATATGCAACTTTTATCAGTTTTGTTTCCAAAATATGTTTAATTTGATTTGAAGACCTCTACCCAACCCAGAGACTATGCAAATACATGTTGCACTTATGCTTTCACATTTTTTAATGATTACAATGAGGCCATAACGTTTTAAATAAAACTAACATGTGAATTTTTCAAATAAAGAAAGTGTATTTTTTATCAAGTCAAACAAGTAGGTTAAAAGATTTGTTTTTACAAAATTCAATAGAATAAGTGTGAGTGTATTTTAATTGCATCTATAATCCTAAAAATGTTTTTTAGTTTATGTAATGTTCCAAATATTTTGTGTAGGTATTTAATAGTCTCTCAAATATTTGATGGGAATGTTTTTAATTTTTAATTCCAAATTAACTTATCTGGAACGAAACAATTATATCTACTTTGGGGATTATCTTTGATGCATTTGAAGAATAATTTACTTTTTTATCTATTTTCAATATTAATATAAAAAATATCTCCTAAGGAATTAGAAATTTTAAACATTAGTTGATTATTTTATACATTAATGTTCAAGTGAACTTAAAAACTGTTTTTTTGTACAAACTCACATCTATCTTTATGTTTACAAATAGATAAGAATTCCTAGAAAAACAGGTAAAGGGTCCAAAAAGGGTCCCTTTTTAGTGATATTTTACTTAAAATGTCAAGATTTTAAAAATTTGAAAGAATTCTGGTATACTTAATGTGATTGATGATAAATTGAGAGTATATTATTTGAATGGTAATTTTTATGTTTGTGTTTTTAAAATGGCGTTCGAAACAAGTGCAAAAGTTGTCAAATCAAGAATGTGAACTTTTCCAGTAAAAAATAAAAAAAGTTAGTTTGTTCTTGCGTTCTAAAAATAATGACAAGAGAATAAAACAAAAAATTAACAATTAATGGAGGTTTAAATAGCGACTTCCCAACAGAAAGACCGGCACTTCGATTTTGAAAAGAACGTTTGAAACGGGTGTGGAAATACGTTTTCACAGCTTGTCCATAGTGGGCTGTCATTCTGGTCAGTGTAAGTAACTATTTTTGCTGGAAGTGTAGTAGAGTGATAAAAAACGGAAGCTTGACAATTGTTTTATTTTTCAACTTTAAATTTTTGCCTATTAGTGTTTTTATTTGCGATAAAAACACTAAATACAGGTTTTATTCCTGTAGAATGTTGATTTAGTTGAATACATTTTTAAAAATAATTTTATACATTGATATTTAAATTTTTAAAACAGCGTAATATTAAATTGGAATTCAAGACAGATTTTATTTAAATATTTGTTTAAAAGTATTTCGTGGTTGAATATAGTTTATATATTTTTTTTTCGACAAATTTTTAAGACTCATTTTCCTTTAAGAAGAAATTTTTAGTCTGGTTTTCATTTTTTAATTATTTGATTAAAAGTTAGTAGGTGTAGTAGGTGTAGATTTAATTAAATTATATTTTTATTAAAAATATCTACATTTTCGGCATTATCGTATTTTATTTATAACTAAAAAATAATGTAAATTTCTTTTCCATTCATAATTTTTCTAATCAACAATAAATAACAAATCACAGCATCAACATTTTGAATTTAAAAAATAATAAAAAATCACTACAACGAAGTTATAATTTAAAAACTTATTTTAAAACAATTTTTGGTTATTTTTTAAACATGTTATGCACTGCTCAAGATTTTTTTTTAAATAAAATAAGCCTATATTTAAATTTAAATAAATAAATAAAATTACAAAGCAGCAGCAAAATTTTAAATTTAAAAAATTATTTTTAACCAATTGTTGGAAATTTGCAGTACACAAGAATGTTTTTTTGGTAAAAAAAGCTTAAATTTTGATATAAATAAATATATTTTATTATTAAAAGTATCTTTTTGCAGTTTTGGCATTATCGTATTTTATTTATTACTAAAAAATAATAAAAATTAATTTTTTATTAATATTTTTCAGATTTTTTAAAAAAATAATAATAAAAAATTACTACAACCAAGTTATAATTTATAAAATTATTTTTAAACAACTTTTGCAAGTATTTTTTTGCTGTTTTGGTATTATCGTATTTTATTTATCATTTAAATGATTTCAAATTTCTTTTCCCTTGGTCTGTTCACAGTTTTGACTTGGTATTTTATTTATTACTAAAAATAATAAAAGAAAATTTGTACAACGAAGTTAAAATTTAAAAAATTATTTTAAACATGTTTTACACTGCCCATGATTGTTTTTAAATAAAATAAGCCTATATTTATATTTAAAAAAATATTTCGTTATTAAAAGTGTCTAAAAATAATTTTGGCATTATTTTATTTATCACTAAAAAATAATGTAAATTTTTTTTCCATTAATAATTTTTAGTTTTTTCTGGTTTCAAGTTTTTGCACTATCGTTATTTTTAGATTGCAAAAAAATTACTCAAAATCTTTGCTAGTGATGTTTTCAACAATTTTTTCTTATTTAAAATAAAAAATCTGCAAGTACTTAAATCGAAAAATTTATAAAAAGTCAGTTTAAACAGAGTAAGGAATATCGTATTTTATTTATTGTTAAAAATAATCAACAATGTTTACCGAGTATACACATACAGTGTGTCCACTTTAGTTGGAATCGTATGGAAAACTTTCTTTTTATCAACTTTAGGAAAAAAGTTATTATTCTGCATGGCCTAAAACCGAAAACGAAATATCAAATATCGATCTTTTGCAATTCGTATACGAGGTTAGACAAGAAATATAAATTTTGCCCAAGATATTATCGACGAAAAATTTATATTTTTGGACTAACCTCGTATACGATTGCAAAAAATTGATATCTTCATTTCGGCTTTCAAGCCATGCCGAACTTTTTATGAAGAATAACTTTTCTATCTATATGACTCCCAACTTAGGTGGACACACACTGTATATGCACCATTGGTTTCCTGATTCGATCTTCTTTGGTTTGTGGAAAATAAAACACTTTTAAAATGTACACTGTTCTTCGTTGAGTTTATTCAGGGGCGGATTTACACATTTTCCCAACTAATATTTTTAATTTTAGCCAAAATTAAAATGACAGTATGAAATAAAATATTATAGGATCACGTCCCTTAGATAAGGTGTTATTACAGTACTCGTTTATACAGAAAACAGTTCAGTGACAGAAAAATCGACGCATTATCAAAACATTGGCGTTGCGTTTCATTTTTAAGAGGTGTATAGAATATTGTAAAATTTTCCTATGAAATCACTACTTTTTTGACAATGACACTCGAATTTTACACGATTTATATTAGCTTGACTTATATTATATATCTTGAAACTTTGTATATTTTTAAACGACCGATGACAATAAATATTTTCAAAGATCCTGGCCAGGATCAGTTGTATTTAAAAAAAGGGCATATCACCATTTTAAATCCTAGAAATTTTAATACCTCCTCGTATTTTTATAAGCTTGTATCTATCTATCTATGTAACGGAATCTTTAAATATGATTTTTACCCACTTAAAAACATCGGATGGACTTGAAATTTTGTATACTTCCAAAGGACCTATGACAATACAATATTTTCATACATTTTTTCAAAGATCCTGACCAGGATTATCAGGATATTAAAAACAAAACCCGAACTAAAAAATGAAAAATAACTAATAGTTTAAAAAATTAAGACAACACGCTTTATGAACTAAAAAATAAAAAATAATTTTACAATCAAAAGCGTGGGGTGCGCTATATTAATTAAAACATTTGATAATAAACAGATATTGGTAAAAATAAAGTCTTCAAGAATAAAACGTAAATATCATAAAAAGCACCCCACGCTTTTGATTGTAAAATTATTTTTTATTAATTATTATTTTTTAGTTCGGTGGTTTTCTTAAAAAGCATGTTGTCTTAGTTTTTTTAAACTATTATTCATTTTGATTGCCAATTTATTTATTTAATGTGTATTCTGTTCTTTGAAAATATATAAAACAATCACACCGTATTTGGATTTTAATTCAAAACTATTTTTTTGAACCAGATTAGTAGATATCGAAAAAAAAATGTGGAAGATCGTATGCCTGAATACTCCATTTAAAAGCCTTTCTAATGATGTGCCACACATGGTACATTCCCTATTTAAAATTAAGGGGTTGGGGAAGTGGAAGGGAGGGGGTTGACAGATATCTGTGACGTAAAAATGTGTCCCATTTGGAACAAGAATCGACGTGTTTCGGCATTTCCTTAAATTCTAATGAATATTTCCGAATATCGGATTGGACTGTTTTCTGTATTCATAAAACATCTCGTACTGTAATAAGGTGACTTATTGCCGCGTTTTTATTAAAAAATGTTCACTTACAAAGGCAATTATTTTCAATTTTAGATCGGACGACACGGAAACTGTCGATTTGACGGAACAAATCGTAAATCCAGGACAAGAGAAAACCGGCCCCCAAGACTTCGAACTCCGCAAGGTATTAGGCAAAGGCGGTTACGGCAAAGTCTTTCAAGTTAGAAAAATAACGGGCAAAGATGCCAACACCGTGTTCGCCATGAAGGTGCTTCGAAAGGCTTCCATAGTTAGAAATCAAAAAGACACCGCCCATACCAAAGCCGAACGAAATATACTCGAAGAAGTCAAAGTAAGACCGTTGTTTATTATTTGCTCGTCTAAATTACTAACTACTACCGATCAAATTACCTCGAAATGTCAATTTTTGGGAAAAACAAGACCGCCATCTTGCATTTTTTCGATCCCGGCAGACGTTGTCCTGCCCGAAAATTAGTTAACCTACTTTGGAAATATCACTATCAAACTTAGCGACCCCAAAAACTATTAATTCGACAGTAATATCAGCGTTTTTAATAGCTTTTATATTCCAACCCCTTCCTAACCCTTTTGTATGGGTGCTAACATAATTGAGAATGTCACAATCAAACTCATCGTCCCAGGATACTATGAATTTCGACACTAATAACAGCAGTTTTTGATAGTTTTTATTATCCATCCCCATTCCACCCCTTTCGTAGGGTTTCTAACAAAATTTGGAGTGAATCTAAACCATTCTCGAATCCTCTTGAACACATACAAAATATTTCATCAAAATCGGTCCAGCCGTTTAGGAAGAGCGAGTTTAGTCACATACACAAGCACAAAAGATATCATTGATACTTTTCGAGTTATATCGGAAAAACCGTGAAAAATCGGGTTTTCTATAACTTGTTAACTGTAACGTATTCAAACTTGTTACTTACTGTTAAGTGTAGCCTATGGCAAGCCAAAAAGTGTTTTTTTTTTTAAATTGATAAATATTGATTATTTTTCAAGATATATGAAGTTTTCTCCAAAAAGATGCTCTCTTAATTTAGCTAGTTCTGCTCGGGGGATGATGCTACAATAACGATTTAGGGCTTACTTTTTTCTGTAAAAGTTGTACTTTCATATTATTAAAAAATTATATTGATTTTTTTAATTTTAAGGGTCAAAAAATACCTTTAAAATAATTGCACTATTTTTTTACATGTTTTTTTTAAAATAAATTTCTTAATTTTGTTCTTATAAAACTGACTTTCATGAAAATTGATTCCTGGCATCATTTTACGCATGGTCTAGTTTATTTGCAGTATTATCAATTGATGAATAGTGAGGCGGGCAGGCGCGCGGCAGCTATAGCTGATGCGTTGAGCGCTCGAACTGAAAATTCATTTCGTGTTTTCAAAGTTGATTGCGCTTGATAAATTTTGAGTATCTCGGCTTCTGGACTATGCACAAAAATCCTTTTGTATTTTATTTGGGGTAGCTCGTCGAGATAAACACGAATATCATAATCACCAAATGATAAAATAACTTTATTACGTAGAAAACATTTATTAAATAATTACAGTAAAACTACTAGTATATTATATTGAGAATGATTTACATCCAATAACTTGGTAGAATTCAATGCAAACAAAACACAAGCATGTCTTTTCTCTAGAAAAGCCGATCTCACTGTGCCTAACATAACTTTGTCAGGAGTAACCATACCACTGAAGTCATCCATATCGATGCTTGGTATTACTATCAGCAATAACCTTTCCTGAGAAAATCACGTGAGGTCCATTGCCAAAAGTGCATCCCAAAAACTTGGTTTTTTGTTTCGTGCCAAGAGCTATTTCACCTCCAGTCAGCTGCTTATGATCTATAAGGCACAGATCCGACCTGTACTGGAATACTGTTCCCATATTTGGAGTGCGGCACCTAAACATATCTTGAAGCTATTGGATTCTGTCCAAAAAAGGGCAATTCGTCTCGTCGGTGATGCCTCGCTTACAAACTCGCTCACTTGTCTGGAACACCGTAGAAAAGTTGGCGATTTGTCTCTATTTTATAGATATTTTCATGGGCGATGCTCTTCTGAAATATCAACAATCGTTCCTTCTTTGGCAGTCTCTTCGAGATTAACCCTCATTCATCCAACGAATTGCGAGGCTTTGGAACTCATTGCCTAGGGAGGTGTTCCCCGAGGCATACAACCTCCAGAAATTTAAGAAGAACACCAACTCCTACCTTCTTTTCCTTGGTTCCCACGATGTTCTCTGAACATTACAGGATATCCCTTTTCGTGGGAACCAGAACATATAAAAAAAAAATTAAAAAAATAATTCTCCTTTCTTTATTGGAGGATTGTCTGCTGAATCAATTGGCTCTTCTTTTTCTTCTTCTTCTTCAATATTGTCTATAAGCAGATCGTCCATGAAGTTTGGCAATTCTTCATCTATTTCGATGGTACGATGATTATTGCGCCTTCCAGATTTTTTTTTAAATGCGTGAAATGTATACAGGAATATTTATGAAAGTCATTTCCATAAAAACAAAATTAAGAAATTTATTTTAAAAAAATATGGCAATTTTTTTAAAGTCATTTTTTGACCCTTAAAATTAAAAAAATCAATATACTTTTTTAATAATATGAAAGTACAACTCTTACGGAAAAAGATAAGCCCTAAATCGTTACTGTAGCATCATCCCCCGAGCAGATCTAGCTAATTTAATAGAGCATCTTTTTGGAGAAAACTTCATTTACTTTGAAAAATAATCAATATTTATCAATTTTTCAAATAAACACTTTTTTGGCTTGCCATAGGCTACACTTAACAGTAAGTAACAAGTTTGAATACGTTACAATTAACGAGTTATAGAAAACCCGATTTTTCACTGTTTTTCCAATATAACTCGAAAAGTATCAATGATATGGAAAAATTATAATTTATTTAATAGATAGATCTTTTTAATACCTACAATTTCCTGATTTAACTTTTTTCGATCGGAGCTGTAGTTTTTTAGTTATTAACAAAAAACCGCTTATCACAACTTTGCCAATTTTTTAGGTTATGATCGGTAATCAGGATCGAGTCGCATGAAATAGAAACTCACCCTGAATTTTAATTTCCTATACGATAATATTTTTTTTTATATTAATTTTTGCACATATAACATGAAGATTTTAAAATTACAGTCGGATCTTTTTCAATGTCTTCATAATAACATTTATCATTTACCTACCGGTTTGCGGTCTAGGAATAGATGCGAGAGAACCACATTTAAGAGAGAGACGAATTGTCTTCTACAAATTTTTTCGTCGGTCTAGTGACCGTTGGAAAAAATATCGATCGGTGTGTACCGAGAACGTTCTCCCGTTTTTAATTCTTCAAAATAGTTATCTCTTAAAATGTATCTAAATATTCTCGAATGATTAAATTACGTCGCTGTACGTTTGAGTGCGCTAGAAAGAAATGGAAAGTGGATATTACGTCGCTTCGTCGGAAAAAGGGGCGGCTCGGACTAGTCGACATCTATAATACCGGGGTTGCCAGTTGTCTGGAATTATTTAAGTTTGCTAATACATAGTCCGATACATGACATTGACAAATTGTTATTATTATAGGAGTATCTAGAAATTGTACAAAGTTTGAAGGTACGTTTTACTTGAAAATGTTGCCATTTTAAATATGAGCCTTCGTTCGTGTCTGAAACAAAAGTTTTTTAATAATATAATACGCAAATTTAAAAGTATAGTATTTCTAATCTCAATTGGAACGGCAATAAAAATAGGAGCATTACGAGGAGTGGTCATATGCACTGCCCCGCAAATGGGAAATTTATATACTACCAGTGTTTTTACTGTTAAAGCGTTCCTGGTATAGGGGTGTGTTGGTTCCTACACTTATCAGTATGGTAGTGAATGTTGGGTTTGGCAGAAGAAGCATGAAAATAGGATTAATGCTGCGGAGATGAGTAGTCTGAGAATTGTATAGCTGGAGTGACTCGGTTGGATAAAGTAAAGAATAGTGAGATAAGAGAAAGACGTGGTGTAAAAGAAGATCTGGTTACAAAGATAAATAAAGAAATGCTTACTTGGTTTGGACACGTAGAAAGGATGGATGAAGGAATATTGACGAAACAAATTTATGAGGCGAGAGTGAATGGACGGAAGTCGGTAGAGGTCGACCTCGGCGAACTTATCTCGATCAGATCAACATTGTTTTGAAGAAAGGCCAGCTGTCAAAAGTACCAACAACCAAAGAGCATGTATGAGAGCACTGATGAAAGTAGAGGAAGCAAAAGATGTCTGTAAGAACCATAGCGGAAGTGAAAGGAAGTGGTCTTTGCCTACCCCTACGGGAAAAAGGCGTGACTATATGTATGTATGTATAGCTGGATTGGACACCTGCTAACTGAAGCCAAATGATTTCGCCAGTTCACAATGTTTGTTAATCAGTACCGTGTGTGCTGGTGAGGCTTCGTGAATAATTCTTCTTCTTCCTGTGAAGCTGAGCTCCAGCTTTCGTACCATCTCTTCGGTGGTCTGCCTACCGGTCTTCGCGAGTTTTGTTTTTGCGACATGGCCCACTTTGCCCACCTTTCATCTGGCATCCTTTCCACATGGTCCATGTGGAATAATCATTCATTGAAAATAATTTTATAAATATGGCTGCTTTCTGGAGATCATTCGAAACAAATAACAACATTACGTGTGAGGAATCTGTGTCGGAATCGACAGGAATCCGGAATTTGAAAATAAGGATTTGGATGTTGAAGTTCGGCGAGTAATTTTAAATATTCATTAATGCTGAAAGAAGGAAAACTCTGTCGCACTTCACAGAATGAAATTGTGAAAAGAATGTGCGAATTAACGAAACTAACTCGTTCAACAGTTCTTCGGGTCATTAAAACGAGGAATGTCATTTACCAATCAATGAAGCGAAAACAAAGGAATAAAAAATTCGCAAACGTTGATGATGCTACAAAAGATGTGATTTGGCGAACAATTTATGGTATATACCAAAAAAATGAAGTACCAACTTTGGAAATGATTTGGTATAAATTACTCGACCATCCCCATTACAATTTGCAAATATTTAGAAACTCTAAGAGGTGTTTTATTGTCTTGTGGTTTCAAATATAAAAAATTGAACAATCGGATGGTCATAATGGAATCGACTCGCATTGTTCAACATCGACAAGAATATTTAAGGCAAATGAAAAGCTTCGAGAATCCAGCAGACATATAATTTACCTCGACGAAACTTGGTTCGATACCCATGATGTTGTCAAATATGGCTGGGTAGACGAAACCAAGTTTTGTGCTTTGAACACACTTTCTTCAAGTGGAAAACGTGTTATCATTTTGTATGCTGGGAATAAAAGTGGTTTTGTACCTAACGCTTTGCTTCTGTCGGCTGATTACCACGAACATATTACTTCGAAACCTGTTTCAGTGAGCAGCTTTTCCCAATATTCCTCTACACTCTGTTATTGTTATGGATAACGCTTCAGAAAACAACTTACCACCACAGGAAATACAGCCTGACATTGGAAATGTTAACGAACAACAAGAAAAGACTATTCCCTTGGAGAAAATACGATACATGGTCCAAAAACTAAAAAACAGAAAAGCCTCGGGCATTGACGAAATTAAGAATGAGATGATCAAATATGGAGGTGAAAGCTTATTGGCCGAATTACAGATTTTCTTCAATAAAATACTTACTGTCAAGGTTGTTCCATCCGAATGGAAAGAGAGCATACTGATACCAGTTTTTAAAAAAGGAGAGAAAGCAGACCCTAAAAACTATCGAGGTATTAGCTTATTGAGTGCTGTACTAAAACTGTTTACAAAAATTCTAGCAGAAGAAATATCTCTAACCGGAATATGTGAAGAACAGCAAGGGTTCAGACAGAACAGGTCTACTATAGATGCTATATTTATAATACGTCAAATTACTGAGAAAGCCATTTAGTTCAATGAAGTAGCAATCACGTGTTTCATTGACCTAACCCAGGCATTCGATAGGGTACGGTTAACAGACGTCTTGGCCCTACTACAAAAGAGAAGAATTCATCCGAATGTAATAAAGACCATCGAAGAATTGAACAAGAACAACTACACATATGTAAGAACTGCAAATAAGCTAAGCAATAAAATACCTATGACAACCGGAATCAGGCAAGGAGATAGCCTAAGCCCAATCCTATTTAATATCATCATGGATGAAATTATAAATGAAGTCAAGGTAACTGGGAGAGGATATCGAATGGGAGATAAAGAAATAAAAATCATATGCTACGCTGATGATGCTGTAATCGTATCGGAAGACGAGGACAACCTACAGAGACTCTTACACAAGTTCCAAAAAACAGCTGAAGAATTCAATATGCAAATATCCGTCAAGAAAACCAAATCGCTAACAATATCCAAAGAACCGAGAAGATGTAAACTCGCAATCTATGAGCAGAGTGTAGAACAAGTGATGTCCTTTAAATATTTAGGAGCTAATATAACTAGCACTAGAAATATTAAGGAGGAAGTAAAAGCTCAAACAACAAAGGCATCTCTAATCTCAGCATTCTTGAGAGACATAATCTGGAGAAATAAACACATGAGTACCAGAAGTAAGGTCAGAATATATAAGACATGTGTAAGACCGATTATGACATACGCGATAGAGACCAGAGCGGAGAACACGACTACAAAGCGACTTCTTAGATCAACGGAAATGCGAATTCTTAGATCGATAACTGGCTATACCTTACTTGACCATAAAAGAAGCGAAGAGATAAGGGAAATATGTGAAGTCCAAGACATAGTAAGATGGGCAAGAAACCGAAGAAGAGAATGGTGAGACCATGTTAGCAGAATGCCAAACGACCGGCTGGCAAAAATTGTGAGAGAGAAGCGGCCCAACACACCACGCCCAACTAGACGCCCACCAAAAAGATGGTATGATAGCTGGTCTTCATCGTCCCAATTGTTTTTGGGCAACCTTTGAGGCAAACACAGGACGTAGTCCTAACGTAAGAGGAAGAAGAAGAAGATAACGCTTCGTATCATTCTCGGTTATGTGCTAAAGTACCAAACAATAACACACAAAAAAACAGCTATTGTTTATTTCATGCGAAATCATGAAAATACCCGAAAAGTTTCCAAAGAAAAAGTGTTACTGACGGCCATAAAACAACGTAATTTCATTAGAAAAGGAGTTGGTATATTATTGATTCGATGTGTGAAACACGTGGTCATATTATCTTACGTATATCTCCATACTATTGAGTGTTCAATCCAATTGAAATGGTTTGGGCCACAATGAAAGAAAGCTTGCGGAAAAGTAATTAGTCACCGACCTTGAATGCTTGACGTAGTGTAATACGTAGGTAATAGTGATGTGTGGAAGAACTGTGTGGCTCACGTTGTAAAAGAAGAGAACAAATATTATGTGCAAGGTACCATAAATCCGATCATTATTCAACCTGATGATGATTCCACCTCATCCGAATATAGCGAAGAAAATTTTTTGATCTTTCTAGCCCAATTAATTTGGCCTCTATTTTTTTGTAAATATATTTTTCACGAGTATTCGGAGTGATTATTTGTGTTTTCATTGTATTTTAGAGTTTTTGATTCAGCTATTTCGAAATTGTTCATAATTACTCAAGGTGAACAAATTCAGTTGAGATAGATTGTAGATTGAAGGGGGGTGGGGGGGAAGTCGTGAAGGCTATGTAGCCTCACAAGCACTTCGACCTATTAGATCTCTTGTGCATAACGCTATTCGTGGCCTGGGATTCCGAGACTTCGTACAAAGTTTATCAGTTTCCTGGAAGCTAAGTTCCTGTCATCGGAGGGCTTTGGGAAGGCCCCTTCTTGTCCAACTCGAGAAGCTGTTTAGCTTTCCTTTGCGAAAGGCTTACTAGTCTTTTCGCTTATCTCTGTCTTGGCACTATATGCCATGAGATAACATGAGTGTCTACTTTTACATGCGGTGATCAATTACTATGATTGTAAGAATAAGTAACTGAAAAAATACCACTGAAAAATAATATACCGACGCCTATGTCACGGTGGCAACTGGAAATAGAAACTTGTTGTGCAGTTCCAATTGGGATTAGAAATACTATAGTTGCTTTGGATTTGATTTTGAAATTACAACAAGGCTGCAGTCTATTTTCGTTGGTAATAATTTTTATGTTACGATCAAGCAGGGAACTCATGAAAAATAAATATTACTTACGGAGAGTTATGTAAGATATATTTGGATTCACCCTGTATTCGGGGAGAGATTTTGGATACACAAGCACATCTGGAGGCCAGGTATCTAGAGAAAAGAACGAGAAAGGGGCTGGCGGCAGTCTAATACGGTTTTATTATTTCTTACAGTTAGGTATTTTAAATTTGAAAAAATTATCGATGAAAATATGTCCATGTTTTGTTTTGTTTGTTTGTTTTTTTTTTTAAATTTAACGAGTTACCATTAAAATGCTATTGATTTCGTTGTGCTTTCTGCTAAAACGAAACGATTTTGTGCTGTTAATTTTAAAAATAATACTCGTGGTCGATTTCAATTTTTGTCGGCTGTATTTTAAAAATGATTGAGAAGAAACAAGAATTTCTCTCCAATGCGGGATTAATATTTCATTGTGTTTTAATACGGAGGCAGTAATTTTTCTCACTAAGTTGTAACGATTGGCAACGCTGTGCTAGATAACTGAAAACATCTGCCGTTTTGGTCAGAGTCAAAAATAGAATAATAGAAATTTTACCGTTTGTTTTTGTAGCACAAACGTGCCATGTCATTTCGTTCGGTAGAGGGTTTCAATTCGTAATGCCCGAGATAGAAAACGAAAATTTTACGCTTAAATTATCACAAAAATTAATACAGTCAACGAAATGTAAGAAATAATAAAAACGTATTTACTCAAAAACTATATTTATCGTAAAGCGTATTCAAACTTGCGTCTACCTATTGTCGTCCCTTCATCAAGATTGCCGTCTTTCGCAACCCTTTTTGTCCTTTTTCTTTAGATACCTGATCTCCAGATGTGTTCGTGTGCCCAAAAATCACGCCTTGCATACAGGGTTGATCCAAATTTATCTTACAGAAAAAACTTTTAATATTGTAAGAAATAACAATATCCTATTTTATTTCAAAAATACATTTATCGTAGAACGTAGTCAAAACTATCAATCTATTATAAAATGTCTCTTTACCCTTCAGTCTCGTACCAAAGACTGCCAAACTATCTGCTTTATTCCGCACCCCTCCTATTTTAGATACCCAGATCTTTCTGTTCAAGTAACCCTCGTTTATGACTCCACCGATGGACCACCTTGCATACAGGGTGGATCCAAATATATCTTACATTCTCGAATTATTGGCACAATATTTTTTTGGAAATCGATTGAGCGTGGCTGCGCGTAGCACTTTTACAAATTTAAAATAACAAATTTGGGGAATTTGTATTACGTTCATATGTAAGTACAAACACGGGTTAAGTGAGGTATTATTATCTACCATTAAAAGATAATCTTAAAAAAGTATTTTCATAAATTTATTTTCATTTTTATATTTTACAAGTACAAGCCACACAAGTATTTTCTCATTGAGGAACATAACATAATTATAAACTTATAGAAAACAGAAATATATTCCAACAGTTTTACAACTCAAAATTTTTGTATTTTAGTTTTAAATGTAATATATTATGATACAAAAGCACAAGAAAAAAAAAATTTAAAACATTAAAAATACATACATACATATAGTCACGCCTTTTTCCCTTAGGGTTAGGCAGAGACCACTTCCGCTACGGTTCTTACACACATCCTTTGCATCCTCTACTTTCATTAGTGCTCTCATACATGCTCGTCGGTTGTTGGTACTCTTGACAGCTGGCCTTTCTTCAAAACAATGTTGATCTGATCGAGATCGATGTTCGATGTTCCTTCATCCATCCTTTCTACGTGTCCAAATCATCTAAGCATTCCTTTATCTATATTTGTAACCACATCTTCTTTTACATCACAGCGTTCTCTTATCTCACTATTTTTTACTTTATCCAACCGAGTCACTCCGGGGCTATACTTCTTAGACTACTTATCTCCATAGCATTAATCCTATTTTCCCAGTTATGTAAGCATCCATACAAAAGGGGTGGGAGAGGGATAAAATAAAAAAACTTTCAAAAACGCCGATATTAGTGTCAAATTCATTGTTTTTGTGGTGGCTGAGTTTGATGGTAACATTCCCAATTTTGTTAGCACCCCTAGGATAGGAGTGAGAAGAGGACGGAATTTTAAACTATCAAAAACGGCTGATATTAGTATCGAAATTATAGCTTTTTGGGTGGCTAAATTTAATAGCAATATTCCTAGTTTTGTTGGCACCCCTACGAAAGGAGTGGGTAGGGGATGAAATATAAAAAAAATTCAAAACACCGATATTATTGTCGAAGTCTATAGTTTTCAAGGTCGCTGAGTTTGATTGTGATATCTTCAATGTTGTAAGAACCCCTGCGAAAGGGGATGGAATATAAAATCTTTTAAAAACGACGGCGTAAGTGTCGAATTTATAGTTTTCGGGGTCGCTGAGTTTGATAGTGATATTCTCAAAGCAGGCAAGCTATCGTTTGGGCAGGACAACGTCTGCCGGGTCCGCTAGTATCAAATAGGTTGGATACTTAATATTTCGCGTCGAGTTTAACGTGCACATCAAATTAATTTATAAAACTTTATTATATCGGAAATGATAGGAGTTCTTCGGGGAAATACCTTCTTAAGATTGTCAAGTTTCACAAGTTTTAAGTGCCAATTTAAACATATCGTGCGATTTATTTCAATTATTACTAAATATTAATTTATTCCACCAAAACTTGAATAGCAGAGCCCAATTCTGTTAGTAGAACAAACAAAATCAACCTTAGGCACAAATCTTCAAAAGATAACGTGATATTCGGAAGTCATTAATAAGTTAATTTGTCGAATTATTATTTTCATCTTAATAGCTAATTTCAACGAGGAATATTTTAAAATCATTTTGGAATAATCGCATTGTGACTCAAACTTTATGCATGTTAGATTCGCAGACTATGACTGTGTTTTATCAAAAAATTAAAAAAAGGTTTATCAAATTGTTTTATCTTAACGCATTTAAGCTACACTTAATCAAGAACTCGTCATCACCGTACATGATTTAACAGGCGTAAATATTAATTAGGCGATTTTCAGAAAGTTCCGAGTTAAAAATTTAAGCTTGATATCATTTACTTATTAATTTTTAAGTAGTTGGTGGAGAAACAGATGAGCGGTCTGTTTAATAATTGTGGGTTTGTAGCTTCGATTCCTGCCGGTGCAACTTTTTTTTTAATTTCTTTTTATATTTTATTGTTAAATCTCCTTAAGCAACAATAATATGCCCAATTCCACGTTTTTTTTTCTACTGAAAATAGTCGCAAAAGGGTAGACATATCGTGTGATCCGCGGACGGCCCGCACTATTAGAAGGGTAAGAGATTATAAAAGGGAGATTATTGTGAACCCGCTTTTTAAAAAGTTGCAGGTCATAGTTCTCTGGAAAAACTGATTTTGAAAGCTTGTTCCATTCTGTCGCAGCCCTGTTAAAGAAGGATTATTGATGGAGATTGGTCCTTGTAGTATCAATCTTAAGAGTAAATGGGTGAGACTGATCAGCGTGCCGAGTTCTCCGGCCGAATGTGGCCAGTGGTGGTACAAGAGTTTTTATTTTTCTGGAGCATCTGCCATGGAAATATCTGTAGAGTAATGTCTGGTCTGCAACTCTTCTTCTATGTTCTAGTGGGTGAAGGGTATCTGTGAGAGTTGAGCTGTTTATCCACCGAATGGCCTTTTTCTGAATGGAATCTAGGAGACGAAGAGAATGCCTTGGTGCTGAACCCCAAATGTGCGAGCAATACACCAGTAGAGGTCGAATTTCAGCCTTGTAGGTCCAACAGTTGATCAGGAGTAAAAACCTTTCTAGCTTTCCACAGAAAACCCAGCTTCTGGCTTGCTGACTTTGCGATGTTAGCATTATGGTCATGCCAAGACATATTATTAGACACCGTGACTTCCAAAATCGAGATGGAGGGACTTGATTCAAGGGTATTTCCGGACATTGTGATGAAATGATTTGAGGAATTCACTTTTTTGGAAAACGTAGCGCTTTGTGTTTTCTGGGCGTTGAACTGAACAAGATTATTGGTTCCCCATTCGACGATTGCTTCAAGATCTCTATTAATGTGAAAGTTGAGACAAATGTGCTATCGTCTGCGAAACTGTAAATGGGGTTCGTGGTGGTTTTCAAGAGGTCGTTGATGTGTAAAAAAAATAAGGTGGGGGACAGGATGGAACCCTGGGGGACCCCGGCATTAGTTTTAAACGCATCAGAAGAAATACCGTCAACTGCCACATGTAAGGAGCGATCTTGCATGAAGCTCAAGAGCCATTGGCACAGTTTGGTTGGGAGACCGTAGGCAGATAATTTGCTTAACAATGCCTGGTGCCAAACGCGGTCAAAGGCTTTAGATATATCCAAGACTATTGCACGGGATTCACCAAAAGCCAGCAACGTTATTTTCCTATATAAAGTAATTTTATTTGACTATTAGATAAAAGAATTAAAATTATTGATATTTAATAAAAATGAAGTATTGTATATTAGTTTAATTTTCTAAAATAGTAGTCTGGTCAACAGGTGCCTTTCGGGTCGAACTTTTTTCTCTGCCTCCGAAAAATATGAACGAGGTGTCATTCGATTCGGAATAGCGTGTAGATGATTTTTGATAAAATTCAAGTGCCGCTTGCAAAAATTGCAAAAGTTATAAACAATTAACTGAAAGAAAAATTGGGTTTGGTGTTTTGCAAATATCTCAAAAACTATTTGACATTTTTCAAATTTGAAAAATATTTAAAAAGAGGAGACAATTTTCCAAAATAAAGTCCTGCCTCCCGGAACTGTAGGACCAATATTTATAATTTTTTCAGACGGTTGAAAATACGTCCTAAAACGGGTACTCTGGCTTGCGCAAGGAAAGGCCCACTTTGGACCCTTAATGAATAAATATTATTTAAACTTATCAAATATCAAAATTAAGAATTGAAAAAATTCAGGCGCCTGCCTACGGTCTCCCAACCAAACTGCGCCAATGGCTCATGAGCTTCATGCAAGATCGCTCCTTACATGTGGCAGTTGACGGTATTTCTTCTGATGCGTTAAAAACCAATGCTGGGGTCCCCCAGGGTTCGTTCCTGTCCCCCACCCTATTTCTTTTACACATCAACGACCTCTTGAAAACCACCACGAACCCCATTTACAGTTTCGCATACGACAGCACACACTTGTCTCAACTTTCACATTCTATCGATCACTTTCGTTTAATGATACAAATAGACTTAGTTCGATTTGTTTTATTTACTAAAAAAATTATGTACTAAATGGTAAAAGCACAAAAAGAATGCATCGGCCGGGAATCGAACCCGAGCCGTCCGCGTGACAGGCGAGCATTCTACCACTGAACCACCGATGTATTTCGTTACGTGACGATTTCTACTAAATCGCACTATCCGTAAGCCGGGTTAAGGAACTTCGTTCCAAAAGTAACGCGCCGTTGCATTACCTCAAGATTGATGGGGAAATTTGCTAATTGTACTTATAATGTCAATTTCAAGTTAAGTTAGGTATAAATTTTTAAGCCTCGTTCCTCTGTTCAAAATTCCAGGAGCCATCACTGCTGAAATCACGTCCTAATATATACACCTATTAAATTCCTAGTCATAAACTTTACTCAGGCCAAAAATGAATCAAAACTGCGATAAAAAGTTCTGGTTTCCCCCTTTCACTTAGATTATGTGGAGACATCTAATTACGAGAGTGAGAGTTAAAGTGGCTGTTAGTTTTCCGTCCGACCCAAAGTACCTTGACAAACCTTGGCTGTAGTAGCTAAAAAATGAGATCTTAACGAAAAATGAAGAAATTACCGATGACAAATAATATGGCAGCTGTCAAAAAACGTTTCATTAAATTTTTATAGGTTAATGTTTTCGTTTAAAAATTGTTAGTCACAAATTTATAAAAGTTAAGCACTCACATTTAAAATACCAAATGATTTAATTTGTTATTTTTTTTTCAGCATCCATTTATAGTAGATTTGATATATGCCTTCCAGACTGGCGGGAAATTGTACTTAATATTGGAATACCTCAGTGGCGGAGAACTTTTTATGCATTTAGAAAGGGAAGGAATATTTTTAGAAGATACAGCTTGGTAAATAAATAATCCATTCGACAATCGGTCGATGGTTTTTCCTTAACACGTTCGATGCGGCAGACGTACGAATCATTTGAGCATCCTACGAGTCTCAAGGCTCATTATATTTTTCGGAAACCTGTCAGATGGATCATTTTTTGAGCTACGCTGACGCACTGAACGTGCCTATAATTTTTTTTTCAAAGAAACAAAATTTCGTTTAGATATAATCTGTAAAATATTTTTTGTGTTTCAGCTTTTATTTATCAGAGATAATTCTCGCATTAGAACATTTACACGGACAAGGAATCATCTATAGAGATCTTAAGCCTGAAAATATTTTATTAGACGCCCACGGACATGTCAAATTGACGGATTTCGGCCTGTGCAAGGAACACATCAACGAAGGCATTTTGACGCATACCTTCTGCGGGACCATCGAATATATGTAAGCGATCCGTTCTCATAAATCGATTACTAGTTTATAACTGTCAAGTTTTACGATATTCGCTTTTTTTCGCGGTGTATTGACTGCTTGAGACGATATTCGACGCTTTGGTGCGTAGTTCAATTCTCAAAAACAGTAAAGGGCGCCTGGATTTAAGTCCTACCTCCGAGAGGACGAGTTTTTCGTCTCCTAAAACAAACATAACTGGGAGGAAAGTTGAATCAAACGGGGCTAACTTCCTTGTGACCTGGAGTAACCTGATTGTTTGCTGTCAGTTGTCTCAGGAATTGTTTACTGTTCCAAGTCAGCTTAGACTCACAAGTGTATGAATTCAGAGCTTTTAGTGCTGCTTGGCTATCTGATAAAATATAGATTTCTGCCCTTCGGGTATTTCTTTTGATGCACTCCTGGGCACATATCTCTAAGGCATGTAATTCTACTTGAAAGATGGTTGGGGTGTTACTAAGTGGTTTTAAGAGCCTAAAATTCGGCACTGTAACGCCCACTCCAACCCTTTCATCCATTTTGGATCCATCAATGTACCACACTAAAGCATCCCTTCCTAGTTGAGGTCCGTTCTCTGTGCAAACTTGGTGGTTGTTTATGACCACTTTAAACTGCATTTCGAACCTAACTGGCATAATATCTGTCGGCTTAGACATGGATTCTAGGGAAATATTTTCCAAAATCTTCAAATGTTCATTCCGATTTCTTGCTCTAAGATTTATTGTCTGGCTCAGTCTGAAGGCACTGATTGCTGCTTCCCAAACTGGTAATTTAAAACTTGAAAGAACACGTCTGACTTCGTCAAAAGGCTGATCAGATAAGGAATAATATCTGACGAAGTGTTGGTTCAATCACTGATGTATCGTTTTGAAATAACGAGATGTATCGTGACGTGTTCACAGTTTAGAGAAATTCGAGCTGGTCTCGTTTTCAGTTCTCACTGCTCCTGCTACTGCCTAGTACTCCGCCTTTTTAATAATATCAAGATGTTGGCGGAGGGGTCGAAGTAATACATAAATTAATTTGAACAAGTTGTAAATTTGTCACTTTGAATAGTGGACTGTATCTGGCAATAGACTCGAGGCTTGCAATTAATAGAAAAACGATTCAAAAATATAACAGCCAAGTTGTAAAGAAGATCGACCAACCATAGGACGGAGCTTTGAAGATTCTGTATAGCTCGAAGGTTTTCTTGCTCTAGATCTCTTCAGTCGCGATTGATTTGACATCGAGTTTGAAATTCAATGCTTATCCAAATTGTTACAAAAATTAAAATTCACTATTTTGCGAGAACAATTAAAGTTTGTAATTTACTTTTAACATTAACGAAACACAATTGGAAGCTAACTGCTTGGAATATACATCCCGATAAAATGAAACGTCAACGCTAAACAACAAAATGCCGTTTCATTGACGGTGTAATGTGTGTTGTCTAAATATATGCGTTATTGGGCTAGCGCCGACTTATCAGTCAAATTCAGAACAACCCTTTCAATGAGTAGTCCAAAACCTGTCTTGCGATAGCTGTAATATTGACGCCAACGCTATTTTTTCGTTTCACACATTCAACGAACACCGTTGCCTCCTATAAAATACAATAGTTCAACGATTCTTCATTGATTTTTTGTTTTAATTAGTCAGATTGTTTATAATTTCATACACTGTAATAGTAAAACAATATTGCTGGAAAACTCTCATTTATTTAATCCTTCGTGTTCTCTTCAATTTTAGGGCACCGGAAATACTAACTAGGCACGGTCATGGCAAAGAAGTCGATTGGTGGTCTCTGGGGGCTCTCATGTACGATATGTTAACTGGAGCGGTAAGAACTGACTTTATTTCTCAAGACAATTGCGCAATAAATGTTAAAAATATCCGCCTTTAGCATTAAATTTCCCGAACTAGTTGTTGAAAAAATTGGTAGAATGGCGATCGTCACAAAGTGCTGAGGATGTTCTGGGGGATTTTTTCGACAGGTAAACAAGGTTGTTAAAAGAACAGAGAGACGTTCGTGCTGAAATTGTACTTCGGAAGTGCATTAGAATGAACTAGAAGTGTGGAATCATCGTTCCAATGGAAAAGGTGAGAAAGGTGTTCGTTTAACGCTCCACCAAGCACGTTAATTCCGCAAGAGGTCGTCGATTCGTGTATGTCGTTAATTTTTTTTCGAAATTGTAATATTACGACAACCATTAAATGTCTTCATTTGTATTTGCTTTTCTCCCAAAATTTTTTTGTTTGAAAAATATTGTTTATTCACATAACAACAAAAAGACTTTCCGTTTATTTAAACACAAATTCAATTAACAAAAATGGAATATAAAAAGTGCCACGTCACAATTAAATCATCACTTCTTCTGATGTTTGACAGTTGTCAACTGTCTGGCGCTGTTATTATGTTAAGCCGCGTTTACATTAGCGCTATGCCTAAACTTGTAAATAAATGTTTCTCTTCTGTAGACATCTTGTGCCAGCCTTAGTATTATTTCAGAATTTTATCTTAAAATTAGATCACTACCACAAATAAAGCAAAAATATATTTTATAAAAATGAGACAGTTATTTATATCAAGAATTATGCTTCAGTCTAAAACAGCGGCGTCAGAAGTGAAACTTTTCATTGTATGTCAAAACTTTCAATGAGTGTACAAAAATATTACAAAAAGGCATTAAATTTTTATAGATATATTTAATTTTTAGAAAATTATAAAAAAATACATACATATAGTCACGCCTCTTTCCCGTAGGGGTAGGCAGAGACCACTTCCCTCCACTTGCTACGGTTCTTACACACATCTTTTGTTTCCTCTAATTTCATCAGTGCTCTCATACATGCTCGTCGGTTGTTGGTACTCTTGACCTGGCCTTTCTTCAAAACAATGTTGATATGATCGCCGAGGTCGACCTCTACGACTTCTGTCCATTCACACTCGCCTTATAAATTTGTTTCGTCAATCTTCCTTCATCCATCCTTTCTACGTGTCCAAACCATCTAAGCATTCCTTTATCTATCTTTGTAACCAGATCTTCTTTTACACCACATCTTTCTTTTATCTCACTATTCTTTACTTTATTTAACAGAGTCAATCCGGCTTTAGTTCTCAGACTACTTATCTTCACAGTATTAATCCTATTTTCATGCTTCTTCTGCCAAACCCAACATTCATTACCATAGATAAGTGTAGGAACCAACACTCCTCTATACACAGCCAGACGTGCCTTTTTTGACACTTTCTGGGTGTTCATAAAGATAAACAGTGCCCCATTCATTTGTTTTACTGCCAAAACCCTTCGCTCAATGTCACTGTCATACTTTCCATCTCTCGTAAATTTTGAACCCAGGTATACAAACTCATTTACTTGTTCCACTCTTTCTCCCTTAATCAGAACTTCACAGTTTATCACGCTTTCTTATCTTTCAAAAACCATTATAAAAAGCCCCCGTATTATTAAAAAAATCCATTGCGGAAAATCTCCAATGTCCCCCGTAATATTGAAAAATAAGTAACAATATCTGTCATTACTTTTTCTGACGTTTGACAGTTCTCAACTGTTAGGCATTATTATTATGTTAAGCCGCGTTTACATTTTCGCTGAACCTAAACTACAAAAATAGTCAAAGCAAGTAAATTTTCTACGTTAAGCGTTGCTTCTTTTCACCGCTGAAGTGTTACTAAGTATAAATTTTGTTTTTAGCCGCCGTTCACGGCAGAAAATCGCAAGAAAACGATAGAAAAAATCCTGAAGGGCAAGCTTAATCTTCCGCCTTACTTGACAACAGACGCTCGCGATTTGGTGCGCAAACTACTCAAGAGGCAGGTACCTTCGCGATTGGGCGCTGCCCCAGAAGACGCGTCTGCCGTGAAGCGACATCAATTTTTCAAACACATCGTTTGGGACGACGTTCTACGAAGAAAATACGAGCCACCGTTCAAACCCAGTCTGGTAAGTTGGCATTGAAGCTAATGTCTCCGAGCATAGGACACCATTTTACTCGCGTCTTGCTTCCTAGACCGGCCCGTTATCGCTTATTGCTTGGAAAAAGATTCGGGGGATAGTGGCAGGTAATGAGGAAGAGACTTAATGTGGACACGATGTCTGGGGAAACCCAAGGCCCAAATAGAAGGCAATAACGAAGTCCCAACCGTCTGCACTCTAAATAGGGACCCGAACGAGTATAAAACTAAAACGCTGGTCAAAGGAATTTTACAGTAGAGATAAATGACTAATGAAAGGCACACTTGTAACATCCGTACTTCATCACGACAGCAGCGCCACCTCTAGTACTGCTTTAAACCGAACTGTTTATCAATGGAGTGTCCTATTTTGTTACCGAATATTTTTCTGTAAGAAAATATATCGGGAATTGAAAATAAAAACAAAACATTATAAAAGAACATATTTAAGGGTTGCTCTTTTCGCCAATGATAAATTAAATTTTAATATTGAACGAAATTGAAGTCGAAGTCGAGCATCCTTGTGATTTTCAAGTACTTATACATAATTAATTAAATAAAGGTTATTTGTGACGCAATTAAAGTCAACATCAAAAGGCGATCTTTTGAATACAGATTTTTAAGGGTTAATAATGTTTTTTATGTAGCAGAAAAGTTGCGGGACCTTTTTCTATTAACGTCTTTACTCATTTCAACAACAAAAATCGTTTATATTAGAAACTTGAAATGTCGTGAGTCACGTCACTGTCATCTGTCAGTGTCGAACAAAGGGTGAGTTCCGAAATTAGAAGTAGTATGTTGCTCAGTGTTAATGACGTCATGAATCGACGTCATACTTCCGATTCGTTCCGAAATATACCGGCCAGCTCAGATAATAATGATGATATGTTGCTAGCTTGTTACGAACGAGATGAAAAGAATTAAATTCCGAAAATTTACAATTACATTGATTGTTCTTAGAATGTCAAATAAAACATTAAGTTATTATTCGCCAGTACAATATGGCGTCGATTAATGACGTCATTTTCATTAGCATACTGCTTTTATTTCGGAACACACCACTTAAGATTACTAGTTCTCAGCTCATTATTAGGCATAGCTAAGTTTATTTAAGGGCCATCCACAGGTCTTACTTATGTCATAAGCTCAGATTAAGTTGCTTAAGCTTAACATAACACATTCTACCAAACGTTAAGCTGTCCTTAAATCACTTTGAAAGTCTAAGAATTGTTTTGGCTTAAACAGTGATAGGTAGAACTTATAGGAACATTTGAAACTAATGAGTAACGTGCACATGACGTTACAGCTTGACAACGGTAGAAAGAGTGACGTGCATATGACGCCGTAGCTCAAGATTCTATTTATCTTTCATTTGTAACACTTGTTGCTCTTAGGATATTTTTATCTTTATTACCACATTATTGTTTCTTAAACTTAAATATGTAATTGTCAAATAGTTCACTCTAAACTCAAAAACGCTCAGCAAACTACAATTTTTAACCAAATACACATAATTTGTTGTACCAGCACGTGACGTCACCCTTTCTACCAATGTCAAAAAGTGGCCACGTGCTGCACGTCAACCATAACCTGAAAAGGTCTACATTTTCATACATACATATATATATATATATATATATATATATATATATATATATATATATATATATATTATAGTCATATAGTATATAGTCACGCCTTTTTCCCATAGGAGTAGGCAGCGACCACTTTCTTCCACTTGCTACGGTTCTTACACACATCTTTTGCTTCCTCTACTTTCATCAGTGCTCTCATACATGCTCGTCGGTTGTTGGTATTCTTGACCTGGCCTTTCATTTTGAGTATTATGCCGCACACTGCGCTCTTGTGCTGTAATTGGAAAACTACCCGTGTTCCACCTTCTCGTTTCTTAATTACTATCGATAGTTTCGTATCCCTATGTCATAACATTTTAGTGGATGTGGCTTGAAGAAAATTATTATTATTTATTTTTGAGGATATTTTCCATCAGAATTTAGTGATTTAAGTCTCATCTTGCTTAGAATTTAGTATTTTTTAAAAATTTAACATAAAATAGCATGCATTCTCCAAAAGCGAAACTATTTTTAACTAAGAAATGTAATGCAGTTCGTGAATTAAATGAGGTTAAGCCTATGCAAACTTATGATTTAAGCGTGACCTGTTGAATTGGACCTAAATGGGTCAGAAATATAGATATTTTTTTGTTTGTTCGACTCCATGTAGTACTTTTCGGACGAATTTTACCGAAATTTGTCGATTAAAACGTTTCTGAACACATTTGTGGTTATAAAAATGTCTTGATCGTAGGCCAGCGACGACGATGTATCTCAATTCGATACGAGGTTCACTAAACAAACCCCAGTAGACTCGCCTGACGAATCCACCCTTAGCGAAAGTGCCAATTTGATATTCCAGGTAAGTCATGAACACGAGAGGGGATTTTATTTCCAAAATGCTCGTCATATTTGCACAAAATGTAAATCAAATTTCCTGTTCAGTAATAACAATTTATTGCAACAATACATTTTATCGTACAATATAAATAAATACATTTAAATGTAAAACAGATATAAACACAACATTAAAGTATATTTATGATGTAAATGGAGTTAATTCTGATAAAAACATTTTTGGGCATATCAAATTTTCTGCAAATCTCCATCTAATTTCTTTAACTATCAAAACTAGACGGGTGGGTCATTAAAAATAAATTTTTTTTAAATAGTGTCTAAATTTGGCGGTAAATAATATTGTAAGAAAGTTGTTGGGTTTTGAATAATAAAAAGTGATTGGTTTGCGAGATTTTAAGGAAGTTTTTTAAATCTATTTTGCAATATGTAATATTTATGGTTACATTTTAATGTCGGACATAATTTATGTTTTTAAAATACTATCAAAATTATTATTCATTTAAAAATACGTCAAGAAAATACAATTTCATGCAACTTTATTTTTGGTAATTGAATTGAAAAAATTTTAAAATAAAAAAAATACCAAATTATGAGGTAGTTGTAGCAAAATGATTGTTTTCACACTAAAGAGAAAGTCATATTTTACAATATATTTACAAAAATTAACTGTTCACACATTGTCAGACGGTAAAATAACAAAAATAACGAACGATCACAAACATTTAAACAAATAATCCAGGAGAAATAGGCGCATGAATACCGAAAACTATTCCACCTCAATTTTTTTCATATAATCTCTTGAAATTGTCCTACTGATGATATAAATGCTTGTTGCCACGGGACAACTAGGTGCCATATTGATTAAGCAATTGCAAGGAATTGTTAATTCAAACGGGATGTTTGGGAAAGCTCATAGATTGCATAGATTTAATTTAAATATTGTTGATTCTATAAACAATTACCCCTATCGACGAACCAGTTAATTAGTATCGTCTTCTACGACGGCGCAGAGATTAACTGGCCCTCACAGGGACGTCGAGCAGTCCAGTTCAACTACACTCCAGTGACTACAATCGTCGTTTCAATTATTATTTTGGCCATCCTATCGTCTAATCGGATAATTTATCGTTTATATATCGTGCACGTTGTTATTAACTATTTTAAGTGGAGTGCTGTTACCAGATCATAGACGTCGGGGCCCCCACAACACCAAGGAAACTACGTGGATTTAGCGTGGTAAGTCGTAGGAAGCAATTGATTTGATTTTCACTTTAACATAAAAAATGGTTAAAAGTTACAGTTCATTTTTCGAACCACTGAAGAGCTTTCGTTCGGAACACGGGACACAATTTTTTTTATATTCTTCGATGAAATACGAATAAAAAAGCTCCTATGACTTTTTACGATAAAATTAATATTTTTGGAGTTATGAATTTTAAAAGGTTTGAAATATCTATATTCTTTATGCAATAATTAATAATATCCTTAAGCAAGAATGGAGCAAAATCCATTTTTTATATGTGTTTAATTATTTGTAAAATAGTAATTTAAAGAGATAAAAAATTAATTTTAATTGTTAGACTTCAAACATCAATAACTTTTAAGATATTAATTTTCTGACAAAATACGTAGGAAGCAAATCGTAGGAAATTTAATTATGAACAACATTGCTTTCTTTAAAAATTTGAATAAAGTTAAGAGTTTTTAAGATAAATAAGGAATAATGATTCAAGACGCGAAGAGGCCGACGCAGCGCGTGAGTCAGAGAGAGACTGCGAAAGTCATAGGACCTTTTCTATTCGTATTTAATCGAAGAATGTAAAATTTTTTGTCCCTTTTGAAAATAACAATTCCTTGCAATTGTTTAAACAATATGGCCCCATGGCCACATGCATTTATATCATCAGCAGGACAATTTGAAGAGAATCATCTAGAAAAATTGAGGTGGAATAGTTTTCGTTACTCATGAGTCTATTCCTCCTGGGACTAAAAAATAAAATGGTCAAATAACTTTTTCGATATTCACGTCAATTATTATCACCTAAAATTATCGAGTTGCTTCATCAAACAAATTTCGTATTAAATAACGACGACAAATGATATAATTAACACGTTCACTTCTGCAAATTAATCATTTTGGTGTACCTAATAACGGCAGTGGACGTGTTAATAAAAAAAAAATGGTTCAACGGTCTTTTGTGGGTGCTTAAAATGTTGGTAAAGTTATGTGTTTTTTTTTTTAATAAATGTTTGTTCGTAGGGCTTCACGTACATCGCCCCGTCGGTGTTGGAGGACATTTACAAGCCGACAATAGTAAAGGCAAGATCGCCTCGAAAGGGTTCATACAGAACTCATTTTGGTTTTCCAACCGCACACCAACACGCGAACGCTCATTGTAGCTACGCGTTAGGCATGCCATCGGGGCACGTGCATCCCCACCCTCACGCGCACCATCAAAACCCCTTTGCGCAGCAGCAATCTGCGTTCAATGCGAACGCCTGCGCAGATGAAATGATGGACGTAAGTTCCGGACTACCTCATGTATAGTGTACATAAATAGATTTATCGGATGTAGGTAGTCTTTTGTAATATAGTTAAATAAAGTTTTTTTGATAAGATATTAAATTTATTAATTTTATCGACGGGGATTTTTATCGACGAAACATCACTTGAACGGTTTCCCGTCGGAGTTGTATCGTTTAATTCCGACCGACGGTCTTCACACCAGGACGTTTTACCTAAAGTTTCAAAATGGGATCTACATTAGTGTAAGAGATTTAAGTACATACGTGTCGTACTGATTGAGGTACCTGGCGTTTGCTTAAGTCAGCCGGTCGGCGCGAAAATGCATTGAAACGTATCGATATGTATTCATTATATCTACTAGCCCTTTTAAACTGATCAATATGGTCTAACCATGATGTTTTAATCATTAAAATTTTGAAACAAAATGTCGTAGAATTCGGAAAACTCGGTTGTAAAATGTTTTTATTTCCGAGAAAACATTAGTCGAATAATGCCTGGTTTATTTCCCTTTAAGTGTAGATGACTTTAAGTGCAACATTGACGAATTTAAATTAAGTAAAGGTCATTAATTACTTCTTACAAATGTTATTGTTCAAAATTTTACATTTTATTTTAAATTTTTAAAAATTAAATATCATGGTCTTGGACCCTTGATCAATGTTAACGTAACATATCAACGTTTTAACGCGTTTTCTCGCCAACCAGCCCACCTAAACAAGTGCCAATGCAACGTACTCATTTGGTCAGATTGAAAATTAAAAAAAAAAAAAAAAATCTGAATTTATAATTTCTGCGATTCGTTGCGTCATTAAAGGCAAGCATATTTTTCGATTAATCCATACGGTTTGCGAGGAGGATAATTATTCTTGCGCACACATGCTACATCTACATTAGGAACGGCCCTGATGGTGCAACTTTAGTGTTGAACAGACCGGTGTGCGTGGACCGCTAGTCGAAATTAAAAAAAATCCAACATCTGACGTTAATTAAAAACAAACTCTCGGTGCCATAATGTAACGGTGAAAAAAACGACGCGATACGTTGTATTAGGTAAATATAGACGGGAGACAATTTCACAGATTATCGCGGACTTCACCCATGCTCCAGTCTCTTTGGTACCAGGAAATGAATCACTAAAAAAAATCGAATAATAGTAGCAGAAATCCGAGTCACGAGTTAAGTTTATTTGAAGAAAATGGCAGTGTCAAAAAAAAAAGAACATTAGTTACGCGTCGATATTATTGTTCTTTTCTAGTTTCGCTTTCGTAAATTTTGCGAAAACAAATTCGAAGGATTGCTCTTGCTTGAGAGGAAAAATATTTCCACTTGGGATCCGTATTATCGCGAAAAATCGGGTATTTCTAAAGCCGTTTTCAGTTTCCCATTTTAAGGCAATGAACATTTCGAATGTCAAATGGAAAGTGCGTTAAATTCGTGCTAAAACGATGCCGATTACGAGTACTTTTCGCGAATCATTTTCCGCGTATGTTTTATCGACTTAATTCATAGAAAACTCGAAACAATTTCGTAAAAAACCTTTCAAAATTAAATCTTATTTGGAGTTACCGCTCAAAATCTAAACTAATACGAGATATATTTAAATCTTGGAGTAAGATTACGCTTATGTATGTAAAATATTTCGTCGCCGAAAAAAATTAAAGAACATATATCTCATAAAATAAACTCAGTATCTGCTCCGTTATAATTTTACTAACCAAAATCAAAGAAATTTGCGGTTTTCAAACACCTCATTATTAAGGAAATTGTTACGCAATAAATCGAGTGTTCTATTAATACGAAGCGTTAATTTTGCAAGTATACTTAACCACCCACCCAAAATTTTATATCTACCAACAGTGTACCATTTTGATTAAATTCGATCGCATCTAAAACGTCGACGAGCCATTGAAAATATTTAAGTATCCTGTCGATTCGCCCGTCTAGTATTATGGAAAGTTTAAATTACATGAAAAAAAAATAACGTACAGATAAAAATTCCCGTCGATTAACAGATTTCGAGTGTGACGTTGTTAGATTGTCTCGACTGTCGTTTGTACGAGGTGAACGCCGTTTGTGCCGGACTTGCAATGCGAAGATTGGTTGGTTGTGCATAGACAAATTTTTAACCGATATCTCCCGAACGGTATGGAAGAAAAAAAATGTTAAACGGCGAAATTGCGATACATAAACTATTCGAATATAACAACGAAAAATAACAATTTCATCATCGTAATATAACATTTGAAACATGTCGCGGTTTTTTTTTGTACCATCATTCAATCGTTTAGGAACGTATTAATAAAGATTCGGCAATCTTCATTCGCATATAAATTGTTTCGTGTTTCCGCATACGTAGTGAGTCAGCCAAAAATAATAAACAAATTTAAAATTGCAATTTTGGCACAACAAATTAAACATAATCTCTAAAATGGAAACGTTTATGAAGGAAATCTCTCGGTGATAGCATAAAATATGCTCTTCACGAAATACATTACTAAGTGAGTGAGCATAATGCATATTCGTATTTGAAAAAGATATTTTACAGGTTACCTATAAAGATCCAAATTATTCCGCCACCAAACCGCCGTTTTAACAAACCTACGACCGATTATGACCGAGTTTGATTCGTCGTCTATCGAATGCCAAACCTAAGCAACGTTGAACAACAAATTTACGTATTAAATGTTATGGAAGTGCAAATGACACTTACTTTTTATCTTAAATGCTTTTATCGTTGATTGATATATTACTGGGTAACGTGAGCATTCATACTTTGCGTCTTCTATTAAATTGCTTTGATCGTTTAAGAAAACGAAGTTATTTCGTTTTGATATTTTTTAAACGGTCTGGACACTCATCATCAACCTGTTGATACTGCACAATTTGTTCTACCAAATCTTCTAGATCAGATTTGCGAGCAGGCTTTTCCGGGTGATCGTCGTCTTCATCGAACTAATGGATATAACTTTTTTTCTCTCTAATTAAATGTAATCGTTTGTTAAACTGAAAAAAAAAACTTATTCGCAAAACAGAATAGGAAATTGAAATCCGTAAGTTAATATCAGTAAATCGCTAATTAATCTAGAAATGGATTACTACTGAAAGGTATTTCGCGTGGCTAAAATTCGACGGGAGTAATATATCGATCAACGCTTTTATAACGATGAAGTGCATGGAACGACGAGCGTTCCGTCACGCCCAACGTCGACATTGCATTCGATCCGTTGTGTACGGTATTAAACCGTTAACAGAATCTATAACATTTAAATGATATTTCGGTGTGTAAATTATGCTTGAGATGGAAAAAAAGAGTGAAAAGTTCGACCAAAAACCAAAAATCGGCGAGTAACGATCGAACGAATTACGGATAAAAAAAAATACATATTTTTGTATATTTCTTGTAGGTATTGTTTTTGACGTACGTACGTGCCGTCATACGAATCTTTTCCGTTTGAAAAAAAACGTTCGATGACGTTTCACATTTCGTGGTGCGTTCGCCAAAAACGAACTTGGCTACTCGCATGAAGTTTTATATTTAACTGTCAAGAATACTGGGAGGCAGAAGTGAGACTGTGAAATGAAACAATTAATTTGTTTTCAGCACAGTGCCTATCGTCGCGTAAATACACGATAAACGAATTCAAAGTCAAGAATGGTTATTCGAACTATCGTTTGATTTGTTTCCAGCACAGTGTTTGTCACGTTAGTATATGATAAACGAATTAATATCGAGAATGGTTATTCAACTAACAATTCGTTTAAGTCTCGATGACGAAACGTTCATAAATTGGTCATAGGAATGTTGCTCACAATTTTGGGATGGTTGCTTCTAATTATTAAAGGTAAACATCGATTTAATATCCTCCAACGGGTACAACTTATTAATTTATTTATTACAAAGGCTTGTAATAAAAACGAGCATATTTTATGTGCTCAACCTTGTTTCCGAGTCAGTTCTTTGGCTTTTTCCCTTTCTAGTTTAGCAATACGTGAAGCAGATTTAGTTTCATAACTAGATTCTTTAAACTATTCCACACCGCGGGTTATTAAAGTTCGAGAATTGAGTAAAATATTTTAGAATAAATTTGAGTTATATCGAAAGGAACAGCGAGATCTCACATTTATCGCAAATGATGGATCTCAACAGAGCACGGGTTCCCTGCTTATCGAAATTACATCTCTCGTACATTGCAAGCAATTTCGAAAACGATAATATTTGAAGAAATAACGGGATATGATGTTGTTTTATTTTAACAGCAAACCTGATACGAGTTTACGAACTTGTAAATTACTTTTCCGGAATAACTAATTATAGAAATATTTACAGCAAGTGTTATATAAGGAGAGTACTTAAGTTTTTAAAAATTTAAAACTTTACATCAATTTTTTTTTTTTAAATTATCGATGTTAATAGCTCAATTCGGTAAAGTAGCAATTCGTTTGATAAAAATTAAAATTTCAAATGCGGTGCCAATAAAATTGCATTACCAGTTATTTGAAACCCTCGAGACATCCGAAACGAAGTTTCGGTCCGCTTCGTGCTTCAACGGAACACGTCATTATGGACCACACCATCATGGTTAGTTTAGGTAAATCGGTTGAGAAAATACATCCATAAAGTTACAAATTATGTTATCCGATTTTCGTTTCGATGGAGTGAAAGTATCGAAGCTCGGAAATAATTATAACTTGAATGGCTCTTGCAAATATGATTTTGTCATCAAGTAGGAAGCGTCTCTTGCGGCGCTCTGAAAGCGAACTAGTAAGTCGAATTTGATGGTTCGAATGAACATCGACAAACTTTCCATCTTTGAAAGAGAAAGCGAATTATGGATCAGTTTTGTATTTAACACAAATTTGAAAACTTTTAAAAGCGAGATCCTAGTTAATCTCTCAATCTGGCGTATTACCATAAATTTTACTCGAGCTTTGATTATGTCGTCGCATTTGTACGAGGATTTTCAATAAAAACGTTTATTTTTGATTCTTTCGTGTTATCCGCACGGAAAATCAATCGCCGTTAAAATACGCATCAGTTTTGATGATGTGTCACAATACGATTATCCGGTAAGGAACAAGTGATGAAATTCACGTTCAAAAATACTCCAGGAAAATTTAAGTCGTTTTTTAGCGTTCGCTTGGAGTTTACGGCGAAAATGTAAGCGAAGATAATCTTTTCTCTCTAATACGTCGTCAGTTATAAATAAGTTTGTGCGGGAATGATCTCACCGGACTTTTTTATTTTCAGGAAACTCTCTTTTAACAAATGGTACAAAAGAATGCGAAATATCGGGAATCGTACGAAAGCAAACGCTTTCTATGAAACGAGAAATACTAAACGCCTCGCGCGATTTTTTGATATTTTCTCGGCGTTTGTACAATTTTTCGTTTAATAGACGTGTACGCTTTTATCCGCCCGTCGTTAGCGAAGAACATCGGTAAGCGTGATAACCCTCACCGAAGCAACGACATTCATTTTTATTCGCATCGGGTTAAATCTGTCTACGCACACGATCGACGGAAACCAAGTCAATACCTCAAAATGGATTACTTTAAATTCATCCCGACTTAACGCGCGTCGGTAAACCGAATACAAACTGCAGGCGAGACCTCTTAACAAACGACAATATATCGTCAGTTATTTTACTCGGAGTACGACCAAAAACGATCGGCTATTAACGCCGAACGATACCGGAGTTTTTATGTCGAAATACGGAATTGTTAACGCGATAAAAAAATTAGAATCACAAGAATTCGGTAAATGTGCGATAAAAACATTCTTCCTCGACATTTTCTTTGCCCACAAAAATATTATATCGTTGAATTCGGATGGGAAAAACGCACGTTCGAACGATTTATTTCTCGTAGAAGGAACAGGCGATTATCGTATCAGTAAAAGAACGCCATTGCGACTGAATACAAAATGTGTCCCGTCCAATGAGAACAGTAAGATATGACAGGGCGAGATTAACCAAGACCGAGCAGTTTCACGGCGTTCTGTCGTTCGAAGTGTCGGTATTTTAAACGTCGGCGATATTCGCAAACCGACGAAACGATGATCTTTTTAAAAAAAACGTCGAAGCGTCGAAGCTAATCGTTTTCTAGTTAGCGTGCGATGTATCGATGACTCGAGGATGGGAGTTGCCGAAGAGAAGGAAAGATCGTTCATTTAAAAAATGACTTATCCGCGCATACAGCGTTACGCTGAAAATACGAAAGAAACTACTCGTAGAATGGACGCCGAATAATTTATTTGTTTTATCAAAAGTTTCGACACAAAAACGCTACTGAATATTAACGCGGGTGTACCTGACGAAGCAAAGAATAGCACGTTTAAATGGAAAGTTCGGCGATAAACAGCCATCCCGCGTTTTTCTTCATCACTATTACCTATGAATAGAAGCGTCGACATAAAAACTCCCGTATGTTTATTTTTGCTCGTTTCTTCTTATATTTCTTGTGATTAACTCGATAATTTTAGTCTTTTATATGTACAGCAACTTTCGATGTTTTGGAATAAATATCTAAAGAACAAGCGAGTTTTTTTTTTTTATTTGTGACCCATTCGGATCGAGTTATATATTGTACGTTAATTACAATATTACGGTTGGTATTAATTATTGGTACGTATCGTACAAATTACAATACTATTTCACGCTACTTACAAAATACTCTTTCGTTTAAAAACATTATCACAATTTTAACAACTACGCTATCGCTAAGCCTGTCGTCCCTTCTTCGTCGCTTTTTTCCTCTTCGAATAGAAACCACTTCTTTTTGTTCGCTATAAACAGGACCATCAGCACCGGCAAATGAATCAGCGAAAAACGAAACAACTTTCGCGACGTCCCACTAGAAGACTCTTTATAAAATTTGTATGCTAAAACAATACGTTAAAATAATTATTTCGTCATTCAAATGGAATAAATTCGATAACGAATAAATGAGAGCGTGTTGGGAAAAACGCTTGGACACCAGTCGATTTGTATTTTTAGATGCGCATTTTTTTCAAAACAAAATAATTATATAGGGTGTGTCATGTGACAGTGGCCGATACCAACTTTCTTATTTTAAATACAACCCCCTGTATACTATTTACTTTTTGGATTCTCAGAAAATTCTAGACATAATTCATGTACAATGTCCCATACCTATCTTTAACTGTTTCGGAAATATTAAGTAGTTATAGATGTATTACAAAAATTAACATTAAAAAAAAAAATTATTTTATTTCACAAATAATGTAAAAAAAAAACATTAATTTCAATGTAAGAGATGTTCAAAATGTTCGCTGCGAACGTCTTGGCAACATGCTAATCTGGTATAGAAATGTCTTCTAACGTTAATCAACATCTCAGGAGTGACTGATCTAATCGCAAGCGTAATTCGTCCTTTTAAGTCAAGTAAGTTGAGTGGTTTAGTTTTGTATACAATACTTTTGACATATCCCCACAAAAAGAAGTCTAATGGCGTCAGATCAGGAGATCGTGCTGGCCATTCTACCGATTTGGAAAATTTTGTTTCAGGTACTGCCGGACATTGATTTGGTAATGGGGCGGTGCTCCATCTTGCTGAAACCATAGTATATTGGCAGGAACTTGTGGGTTTATTGGATCAGGATATAAGTTTGTCAAAATTGGCACGACATTATTTTGGAGCAGTTCTAAATATTTATCTCCATTCAATTTGCCATCAATGAAGAAGGAACCTAAGATATGATTTTCAACAATTCCTGCCCAAACATTAACTTTTTCAGGATATTGCTTATGCAATCTCATCCAGTGAGGATTCTCATTAGACCAATAGCGGCAATTTTGACGATTAACATGACCGGGAAGTGTAAATGTGCTCTCATCAGAAAATAAAACATCTTCTAATTGGATCACATTGTTATCTAACATTTCCATCATTTGTTCACAAAAATACGTTCTTCTGTCGAAATCGTCTTCCATGAGCTCCTGAAAACATCTGAAACACTTAATATTTCCGAAACAGTTAAAGATAGGTATGGGACATTGTACATGAATTATGTCTAGAATTTTCTGAAAATTCCAAAAAATAAATAATATACAGGGATATTTAAAATAAGAAAGTTGGTATCGGCCACTGTCACATGACACACCCTATATAATTATTTTGTTTTGAAAAAAATGCGCATCTAAAAATACAAATCGACTGGTGTCCAAGCGTTTTTCCCAACACGCTCTCATTTATTCGTTATCGAATTTATTCCATTTGGCTGTTCCACACTGTATATCATATTATTATGTATTATGTATCATTAATAATGGGAAATAGTTAGATTGGAGAATCTTGGGTTCAAAATAATAGGATTTTCAATCCAACTTACTATACTAACGACCACAACTTTGAAGTTGTAAAGGAATTCAAGTACCTGGGAGCGATAACAAACCAGGATAACAGAGTTGAGAAAGACATGGCAGCCAGAATAGTGGCGGCGAACAGGGCTTTTTACTCCATTCAACACTTATTAAAATCTAAGCTTCTCTCCAGGAATACTAAGATTCGAATCCGCCCTGTGGTGACGTATGGAAGCGAGACGTGGACTCTGAACCAAAGAGAAATAAACAAACTGCTGGTATGGGAACGAAAGATCCTGCGAGCCATTTACGGTTCCTGCAAGGATGCTAACACGCAAGAATGGAGACGTCGACATAATCATGAGCTACAACAACTATTTGGGAAAGAGAGCCTTACTACAGTCCCGTAGAATTTTGGATTTTGATTTCATCGAAAAATGTTGTAGGACTTTTCGGTAGAACTCTTTAGAAGAAGAAGAAGAAATATTTATTAAGTAGGTTTCCCTAATATACAAAAAAAAAAAAAAAACTCTAATATATGTATACATAAATAACAATATAATCATCCTATATGAATGATCTGTTAAATAGGTTATTAATCTGTAGTAATAAGAATAACATTAATACAATTAAATATAAAAAATTATTACAATGAAATATAAAAACAGTTATAATTCATACAGTGTAAAAAAGAAAAGTATATAACAATTTAATTATTAATCCTTTAAGATTTAACAGTAAACTGGATAATAAGAGTAACATTGCATATAAAAAATAGTTCTAATTTAGTTCCCTTATATGTATCAATAATTTGTGTCTGAAGTTTTCACAAGATCCACTAGATTTAACATTATGTGGTAAGTTATTGTACTCTACCATACCTTTATAAAACAATGAATTTCTCGTATTTGATAATTTTACTCTCGTCACATTAATGTTGTTCAAATTACGGGTGAAATGATTGTGAATCTCGTATTTGAAATTAACATAATCACGAAAGTAAGAAGGTGCTTCATTATGTATTATTTTATAAATAAATATCATTGTTAGGAAGTAAAGACGTTTAGAGACTGGTAGCCAATGTAATGTATTCAACATTATTAAAATGGGGGTATAGCGATTGCAGCTCAAAATAATCCTCATGCTTCTATTCTGTAGTTGTTGAAGCTGTGTCATTTTATTTAGATTGAATTGATATAGTAAAGTTGCACAGTAGTCAAAATGAGGTAGCAAAATTGACCGGTACACAGTGATTCTTGTATCCATAGATAAATGCTTCGCAATTCTTGAAAAAAAGTATTGTTTTTTCGAAAATTTTTTAGTAATATATATAAAGTGTGCATCGAAAGTAAGTAAATTATCCAGTTGGAAGCCCAGATACTTGACAGTTGTTACGATTTCAATTTGCTCGTTATCAATCCTTATATCACTGTCATTAACATTTATCTGCTTATATTTGTATTTAGTTGTCACGATCATCGCCTTGGTTTTTGCGACATTGAGTTTCAGCTTATTAATCATCAAATATTCACTTACACTTATTAGAACATTATTCATCTTTTGTATAGCAGTGTTAAGACATGAATCACTACAAGCTAATAGTGTGTCATCAGCAAATAAATTTATGAACTCACAATTTACAAAAAGGTCAATATCATTCAGATATAGTATGAAGAGGAGTGGTCCTAGAACACTTCCCTGCGGTACCCCAAGGTTGTTGCCAATTTCTCTTGAAGTTGCATCCCTAACTCTAACTCTCTGCTTTCTACCATGTAAGTAACTTTCAAACCATTTTAGTACTTTACCCCTAATTCCGTATTGAAACAATTTGTTCAACAGTATATTTCGGTCAATGGTCTCAAAAGCTCTTTTGAGATCCAAGAAAACTGCTACAACATATTTACCATCATCTATGTCCCTTTTAAACTTAGTTATAGAGAGCTGCAATGCTGTCTCACAAGAATGCTGTTTACGAAAACCGGATTGATTATTAATCAAAATATCATTATGCTCAATGTGATCCAGTAATTGAGTATACACTACAGTTTCCAAAATTTTTTCTATAGGTGGTAATGTGTTTACAGGTCTAAATTCACTTGCAAGGGTTGTGTTGGAAAAGGAACAGAACTCTCATTAGAACTTCTGAAACTTGTGATTTCCTATTAGGTACAAAAATTGATTTTTGAAAAAGTAGAGGGAGGGAAATTGGAAAAAATTTTGTGGAGTTAAATTCGCCGGAACTGTTTTCGAAAAGCATCAGGAACTCTAGAACTACGCTAAATCTACCCAAAACTCCGAAAAATAATTCACTTTTTCAAAAGTGGGGGGGAGCGTAAAGTTAGCCCCCTATTTAAAAAAATTGATTTTTTTACCCTTTAAAGGTCAGAACTATTCCCAATACCTATCGGGAACTCTAGAACTATTGAAACAGAACTCAGAACTCTAAAAAAAATGTCGAATTTTTAATAGTGTGGGGGTGGAACTTTTCAGGTATCAATTTATTTCTGTTTGGAAACGTTTTTAAAGCCGCGCATCGCGTGACGTCTGACTTAAGTAGTCCATGACTCTAAAAATGTACAGTTCCAGATCCGGTTCGTTAATTTTCTATGAACTAGACTTGGGCAGATCGTTTATTAGCATTTTAAATACACGGGTAACACTGCACGAGAAAAAAGAGCACTTCGTAGTTCTTACCCAAATAAATAAAGTACAAATTCAAAGGGGTACTCTCCCACAAAAACCACCAGTTCGTTACGTCCAACAGGGGGGCGGCAACTGACATGGCCTGCAGTGCGATCGTATGCCTTAAGGCGACCCTGCGACAGAGCGCGGGATTGGTAACGGACATCATTCTGTAACCGGCTCGCGAATAGTCTGGTCTCAAGTTCCACGAGAGGGCGTTGAAGTGAGGAAATTGCCAACTGTAAAGCATGGCGGCCATCAGCCAAGCACCTGCGCCTAGGGAGCCTGCACAGGCAGCCCAACCCATCAGAGGAGGTATGGCGCCAACTTAAAAAAAAATTAAACATACAGGGTTATTCTCGTTAAACGACACGGAAGATTGTGATACTTAACTTTTAAATTTTTTGTTTTTTTAATGAAATAACCCAAACACCAACTTTATTTTCGATTTCTAGGATGAAAACTTTTCTGAAGGTTTATCATATTTTAACGTTTTTGAGATATTTATGAATTTAATGAAAATGTAGTCACATTTTTGTCGTTTAAATTCTCAACGGTTGTTTAACTTTTTCATACTAAATTAAATTTAGAGACTATAATAGGATACCACAATTGTTTAGAGTGACTCATATTTTCAACGTAGACCTTTGCGGATCCAATGGGAAAGGAAATCGACGAGTCATAGACGTGTGGTTATTATTATATTATTAAAAATTATCTTTAGCATTTTACAACGAATTAGTTGTCAAAAAAATTCTTTTCTTATTTTAAAGATGCCAGAGATGAGTAAAACCGGCAATAATAATTATCGAATTCTAATACGAAAAAAATGTTGCATATTATGTCTTCCTATTATTAATGTTACCAAAAAGTAGAAAGGACAAATCAAATTTGAACAATTTTATATGAGTTATCTCACTTAATATCTTTGATATGATTTGAAGAAAAATAATTTACATTACTAAATTGATATTACACGTTTATAGTTTTAAGTTAGGTAAATTAAAATGTATAATACATTTTTTGTATATCCCTGTTATAAAATGTAATAGTCTTTTGAGAAGATAGTGATAGTAATAAATAGTTAAACACAAGTGAATAATTATTTCTATTAAATATAAAAAATATGAGCAGATAAAAGTTAACTTTATTCTAATCTGAGTCGTCAGATTCACCCTTGCCTATGAAACTTCCTTGGCGATAAAATCAAAGACAGAAACTACCTGTTAAATGGCGTTGTCGCCAATAACGTAGCTTTAATTTGCGACGTCATTGTTGATCTCCTCTATTATTTACTGTTAGAGAAAGATATTAACTACAATCATGCAGATACCTTCAAGTGGAATCATACAGGTTGATAACGTTTCATTTTGCAATTTTATCAATTTTTATGAAACTACCTGAACGTATAGTCTTTGGAGAGTAAGTAAAAGAAGGTTTTTGTAAATTTGTAAAAGATTAAACAGTTTTTGTTAGAACCCAGTTACTTTTTTATTAACTAATACTGAATCTCTCTTTTTGTCGGTATTCAAAAATTCAACAACAAATTGACCAAAGTATACAGGATGGTTGAAAATTAGCAGACAGTTATTGCTACCTTTAAACGATAATAACTAATTCGAATTGAAAACCTGCTATTTTATCACGAGGGCAAATGTGAAATTCTATTTGCTATCAAATAATATTATACTTCCCTACAGCTAACTCTTCATGTATTCATAAAAATGCCCCATTTTCAGAATTCAAACTTATTTGTTTCTTTTATTTTATTTATTTATTTTTATTCTTAAAATGTTTTCTCTAAACTTACAATTTGTAAGTTTGTTACAATTTTTTTTCAGTCATCAAAACACCAATAAATATTAAATTTGTCAAAATGAGTTTGATTTCTAAAAATGGGGTATTTTCATAAATACGCGAAGAATTGGCCACAGGAAAATATGATAGTATTCGTTAAAAAATAAAATTTTACAACTGTCCTTGTGACAGTTGCCTTTATTATTATCCTAGAAACCGAAAATGAAGTAATAGGTATACAGTGCATTTCATTTAAAATCGAGCAGTTTAGCCATAATTCTTCATGTCGTTTAAAGTAAATAACCTGGTACATATAAATTATTTGGGTGCCTTTTCATGCTGATGTTTGAGGCGTCAAACACCATCTAGAAAAAAAATTAATGAGCCGTCGCGGGACGCCTGGCAGATGTGAAACATCGAAACTATTTAATTTAGAAAATTTGTATAAAAGGATGGTATATTAAAGGAAAAAAATATGGCATAATAAAAAAAAATATTAAAAATATACACTCATTCATGTACACACATAAATGCACACCTTAATTATAAAAATATAATTAACTTACTCTTGACTTGAATCACTTAATAATTTTACTTTGCTAAAGGCCGCTCTTTCATGTTCTAAACAATTAAGTACCTACTGTCAATCATATTTTATTGAAGTTATTATTTTCAAGTAAATTTTCATAATTGAAATTTATCAAGACAATGTTATTTACATAAAAATATACATAAACAACAATAATAATCCAAATAAAGTTTACAATTCAGTATCATCAGTTATTTCTATAATATTAACACTTGACGATGTCGTTCTTACCCCCCAAACACGCCATTAGATGTTTCACATCAAAAATGAAGTGTCAAATCTAAACTAAATTATATCACCTGACTGCATTTGATGCTCCAAGCGCCAGCATGTAAATGCACCTTTTTTATTAAATATGAAAATTACTACTGAAATACAAGATAGATTTTAAAATTTTTAACACAAATTACACCACAAAAAATGTAATTTTAAAATGTATATCTCGTGTTGAATGTTTCAAAAAAACTATAAATGATGTAAAACTACATCTAAGACAGTATATTCACTTTAATCAAAATTTAAATGTAAAATTTTGCAAACTACTACTGAATTTTTTCAATTTTCGATCTTTTAAAGAGATATGTTTAAATAAAATACCTATAGATCCGACCCACGTATTCAGAATGCTAATCCTCTTTAATGGTGTGTAAACTGAGGTATACAGAACTAGGTTTGCAAGCCCTAAACTGGCAGTTAACCCATTCACTCCATAATACAAAATCCCCAAGCCTGCAGTACTTGTGGCTGCAGCAAATAGCATAGCGTGAGTTGGTCTAAAATATAATTTTACTTGCATATTACTACTATTTTAAAGATGTGATTGTTATATTTACGTTAATTTTCCACAGACTAATACTCTGTTTTTTGTTCTCGACATTTGAGCATCGAAAGGCACTTCGTGAAATTGATTTGTGGAATTTGCGGCTGCAGATAGTAAACCAGTACCGACAGTACACATTACAAATGTCATAGGGTCAAATGGAGCCGTTGCAACAGCATAACCCGCCATGGATGTTATAACTACTAGCGCTAAAAAATCGTTGATAGTAAAAGGAAATAATTTTTAAATATAATTATACTAACTAGTGAGTCTTATTTTGGAGAGTTTTAGGTACTGATGAATTAAATTTGATCTGGTTGTAGAAGGTGTAATTTGCCATGCCGGTGGTTCAATTATCGGTTTGCGGGGTAAATATTCTGGAAAAGGTGAAATATCCACAAGAAGAGGCGGCGAAGATTTGGTATTGGTTTTATTAACATAACAAGTGTTTGGAACGGTAAAATTGACTATGCATTTATTTTGCTAAAAGAATAAAAATTAATGCCGAGCCATAATTTGATTTTTAAAAACAAAAATCTTACCCTAAGTAAACTGCTATTATGAGTGTTCAAACGTTTATGTAACCTTAAATTAAATACTAACACTTTGTACATATTACACTTTTATAAACTTTACATCACAACTTTCTTAAAATATGAGTTTTTTTTGTTTTCAAAACATTAGGTTTTATCAGAATGGTTGAATTTTAACATTTCGGCCCTTCTTATAGAAAAGAAAAAAGGTTATCTCAAGTTTTTTGCTAGACCACACCAAATTCAAGAGAGGGACAATTCATTACTGCCAACTGTTAAATGTTTTATCAATGCCAACGGTGATAGTATTTCACTTAAATCCAAATAAACTCAAACTGTTCTTTATGCAACTCTTATAACAAACAGAAGTATATAGTGTTGCATAACTCAAAACCAAGTTTTATTCTCTCCATTTTTTATACAAAGTACCAATAAGTATTCATCGCTTTTATTTTCTTTACGAGAATAAGAATGATTTCGCCTCACAACATCGTTCAAGCATTGTCTTTATACAATTGTTCAGGTGTTGAGTTACCGTGCTCAATCTAGGAATTCTTAATAAAATATTGCGATAGCAAATTTATAAATTGTTGTTTTTTTATTCTGGTAAACGTCTGATACTAAAATTTTACACATAATGGCAAAAATACAGTTTTAAAGATTAAATTCATTATACAAAATGGAATTGAGTGAATAAATAATAACTTCTTAATATTAAAATGAAATTTTTTAATGTGTAGCTGAATAGCCTATACAACATAATTAACTGTCACTATATTGCCATTAGCAAGCGGCCATAAATAACAGAAGAATTGTTACAATTGACATTTTCTAGTTCAAACTTCCAAGTAGACAAGTACAGTTCTTTTTTATCACAGCGCCATATTAGTTACACGTGCTTAGTAACAAAAATTAAAATCGCATTTTAATAATGGATAAGCCAATAGTTCTTGCTCGTGTTATCAAAGTTTTGGGTAGAACTGGATCCCAGGGACAATGTACCCAAGTAAAAGTTGAGTTTCTTGGAGAGCAAAATAGACAAATCATCAGGAACGTTAAGGGCCCCGTTAGAGAAGGAGACATTCTTACACTTTTGGAATCTGAACGTGAAGCAAGAAGATTAAGATGATCGACTAAGCAATATGAGAATACCTTCATTTTTTTATTTATTTTTTATTAAAAGGTACTAAGGTTTCTTGCAATTTGTGTTTTTTTTTTCAATACACCTACTGTAAGTAGTATAACATTTATTACCTATTAAAAGAAGTGTTTAAAAATAGCAGTTTCTCTACAAATTGTTTTTACCTAATCTAATTAATTAGTGGTTTTTATAAGTATTTGTGAGATCATTCACAAGTAGATAGCAATCTTGTAAATATACTCTGATTTTGAACTGCAGTGTTGGATTATTTAGTTAAACCATCCAAGATAGACAGATTATACTCGCATATTGAACCATTTGGTCATACCCTATGTAAATATCAAACAAATATGTACTTTAATTTTCGAAAAAGTAATTGTGAGTAATATTAGCACTCGGAAATAATTAATCGAGCACTTTGGGGATTTATAAAAAGTAGGTACAATTACAAAGTACTAGTGTTTCATTATATCAGTATTATAAAGAAGACACATAATTAGTGAAGTCTTTAAAAGTTTTTAGCAAGAAATTGTTCACGATGTTATAAGATGTCTTATACAATACAAAAAATTAAAGTTACATTACTGAAGTGAAACAAATCAAAATAGATTTTATATTTTCACAAAGCTACCAAAAAACTATAAAAAATTAATGTGGTATTAAAATACAAACGTCTGTTTTGAATATTTTAAATATTGCAAAAATATAATCTAACTGCTTTAAAATCAAATCAAAAATTATGTATAACTATATCAGTCAGTACATTCACTTAAATCAAAATTTGAAATTGTACTCTGAAGTAAACAAATATTGTTGATAAACTTGCGTTTAAAAATATTGGAAAAAAGTTATCAAAACACTTAAGAATTCTTTTGAGGTGTAGATGTAGCTACTTTTACTTCTGTTGTATTCCATATTTTGAGGAGTCTAGCTAGTCCTTATTTCATTTTGATTGCCCTTTCAATAAGTTCATGGATGTCTAAAATTAAATTGCTGTAGTGTTGTGGTTTGGTCAATGCACTTTTTATGATTCTTGCATTAAGTGCAGTGTTTTAATATATTTATCATTTTTGCTGTTAACAATAAAACATTTTTAGAAACATATAATATTGTTTAACTGTTTTAACTCTTTGGTGGTAAGTGCACAAGCAAAAATACATTTCTATTGGAGATATTTTACAGTTTAGTAAGATAACAGTATAGTTATTGCTTGATAATTAATAAATGCCGAATTTTTGCCCTATTATTAACAGTGGCAACAATTCCCCAAAGGATTCTGTATCATTCTTTAGAATACCAACAACACATGGGATTTTGAGGAAAAGAATGAATTAAGAAAAAATACAGTATTTATGACAAACAGCTATACAGGGTCTGTTTTATATAAAAATGCAAAGCAGCAGTTATTTATTTTGTTAGAATCCGAATGTGAAGCCAGAAGATTCAAGATAATTGCAATAAAAATTTTAAGAAATATATCTACAATATTTTAACTTATGTGAGGCTACATTTTTTTTGTAATAAAAAGTGTTGGGGTTTCTTGTACTTGTGTTTATTATTAATAGTTGGATATATAAATACAATGGTTATACTAGTTTTAAGTAGTACGCCTATTTAGCTATAATAGAATTTGCATGTAAGTTGTGCGCAAGTAAATGTTGAATTTCTTAGAGAATATATAACTAGATATATTTCTTCAAATTTCCATTGCGACTATCTTAATCTTCTGGTTTTACAATCGGATTCTATCATGTTAAATTTCAAACATTTCGACCCTTTTATTTATGGGTAAAACGTTATCTCACATTTTTTGCTGGACCATAATTCAAGAGGGGACATGTCAACGCTGCCAACTGTTAAATGTTCTGTCATTGCCAACGGTAGTATTTCACTTAAATTAAAATAAATCACAGACAAAAGTATTTGGTGTTGCATACCTCAAATCCAAATTTTAATTTTCCCATCATCTGATATTAAGTACAAACAAGTTTAAACTCTTTTATTTTTTTTAGCGAAATTATTTGATTAAATAATATTTAAAAATTGTTTTTTTTAATAACATGAAATTTTCATGGGTTTCTCTTGAAATGGGGCCAATTTTTTATTTCATGAAACAAATATAATATAATATAACTCTTTTATTTTTTTTAGCGAAATTATTTGATTAAATAATATTTAAAAATTGTTTTTTTTTAATAACATGAAATTTTCATGGGTTTCTCTTGAAATGGGGCCAATTTTTTATTTCATGAAACAAATATAATCCGGGACTAGCAGTCGCGCTAACTTGTCTCGCTCCAAATAAGACATAATCTTTATCGAGTTCTCCCAATTCCACTGCACATTGTAGAAATTTTTTAGTTGCATTTATCTGAGAACTACCCGGTTGTTCGACTGAAAAAAAAGGAAATTTTCATGTAGTGGGTGACTAAGCCTATACTTGCAAAATGCAAGAAAAAAAAAGTTGAATAATCTTAACGTACTTGCAAAATTTCCAATAAAAGAAATCCCAATTGATCGGCTATTGTAACCCCTGGTATGAGCTCCTACTTTGTGCCACCCTGTTCCTTCGTAAATCTGACCATCTCCACCAACGAGGAAGCTGAAAATATTAACTATTTAAAAATAAATCCGTTACTGGTACTGGCGGCGTAAAAAGTATTGCCTATATTGCAACTCTAAATTGATCCTTTGAATAAAAAACTATTTATTGCATGTACATCGACTGATTAGTAATATTTGTATGTTAAATTCAGATCTACAATATTTAAAGTTTATTTATCAGTAAAATGCAAATTTAAATCGTCGATTTAAATTTCAAATGCATCATTTCAGTTGTTTTGTGTTGTATGACGATATGTATGACTGCTAGGTATGGTATAAAGTGTGAATGTGGACAGGTCAGTACACGCCTATTTACACTAATAGCCTGGTATTTGTTTTAAAAATACGCTTGTTTGAGATTTGATTTGAAAAATTGCTTACTTATACGCAATATTGTGGAACTCGAGTTCTTCCATATGAAAGTTCTGTATTGATCTCAAAATTTTCGCACAACTTTCTTCGGTGGTGCATTCCGATGTAACCGTGTGATGAATGATGACATACTTGACGGGTATAGTAGCGTAATCCACTGCTATTGGATTGCGACCACCCCATCTGACTCTAGATATTACGTCAGAGCATTCTTTTGGCAAGTCTGAAAAAGAAATTCATTTTACGAGCACAATAGTACACTTGTTTGCAATCTTTGTAAAGTTAGTGCCTTTTTGGCGATCATAAACTATATTTGGTACAATATCTCTTCGAGTCTTCGCTAAATGTTTTAATTACATAAGGACTCTCGAATATCTTAATTAATAACTTGGCTTGACAACCAGTGTATTGTGAGTTGCCTAATCTATTGCTATCACCAAGATTATTTTATCCCGTTGGGAAGAAAAAAACTTAAATAATAACTTAAACTAACCAAAAATTTGAACTTTTACGTACAAGTACTCACTGACGAAAGATAACTCATAAGCTTTATCATAATGTCGATTAAAAGGCTCATGACCTACCTATATCTTTCTTCGTTTCAATTGTAGCATGTATTTTCGACATAATTCATTATAAAAATATTTGAATATATACCTACCTCTATTATCTGCAGCAGCTACGAAGCTTGTAAACAAATGCAACATTAACGCCTTCAACAAAAAACGGTTTAGCATGTTGAAAAAAGATTAATGCTCGTGCGAAGTTGGTGAAATCAAAACTAAGCTTTTATTTACGTGTTTTTGAAACAACAAACATTATGTGACCTCACTGTAAATCCCCAATAGTTATTCGCAATTGATCTCTGTCACTGAAGGAATCATATCATACATGCTATTTCTTATGTTGTTTGTTGCCTTGAACATGATCGCAAGACAGTGTGACGACCTCTGTCGCAACATTTATTTCATTATATACGAGGTACATAAAAATAGTTTGTTCATTACCGAAGATATTCAAAAATATTTACATTTTTTTGGATAAACTTTCATTTTCTCTAGACTCTTTCTGAATTTCTACTTGAAAGTTTCAGGGTGATTAGGGCATCAATAGAATATAATTCCCATACAATTTTTAATTGATGGCAGTAAACAGTTTTTGAGAAAATAAATACCTTACCAATAAATTTTTTTATGCTTCAACATTCATAAAACGTTGTGTGAGCTGTCAATTGTGTCATTTGTTTTATTGAGAGGTTCTTTAATATTTTTAATAACACAGAAACGTAGTTAGGAACGAATTTCTTTTAGAATTAAAACTAATCTTTTTTAAAAAATTTATGCACAAAAATACCAAATCTAAATTTAGAGGCGGTAATGTTTGGTTAAAAAAAATCGTACCGCTTTATTTCTCCTCCCTTTAAAAACACTTCCTTTGCTTTTTAACAATTTCTTTTTTATTTCCTAAAAAATCATAGTTAGTACGCCTCTGTTTTGAAAACATATCACAGAATCTCGGAATAATACAAAAGATGTAATTGACAGTTCACACAAGATGGTCCAAGTTTTCAAACGTATTGTGTACGTTAAGAGCATCAACAAAATGAATTAATTAGGTATAAAGCAATTAATTTATCAACAACTTTTCATTTCCGACAGTTAAAATTTTGGAAATTTTATATTCTATTAGTGTTCTAACTACTCCGAAAATTGCAAATCGAATTCCAGGAAACTTGAAGTCAAAATTAAGAAATAAACAAGGTAAAGTACAGTCATGCATTTATTTTAAAGTTTTTCGGACGATGGACATTTAGTAAAACTTGACAATTAAGTGTGTTGAAAAATTGAAGGTCAAAGTTGGTGTAGGTCACCTAAATAACAATTTAAATACATTTTGTATGGGTATACTGTATATAGTGTAATAACATAAAGATGTCGGAAACATATCTATTCTTTGTAGGATTAAGCTAGTATGTATCGTTCGCAAAATCTTTTGAAAATTGTCGAATAATATCTGTATATACTATATTCTAAATAAAGGTTCGTCGGTTCCAGTAGCAGTGTGGTCCCGATATCAATAACACACTATTTAATATGACAATTGATAATCCCTTGTTTGTTGACAGGCCCAATATTAGTGGTACCTGGGCAGAGAAAAGAGAAAAAAGACCCCACACGAGGGACACACCTCTATGGGGCTCTTCTGCGTCGTGTAACCTAAGGGAGTGTATTATTATATTGTTCGACACCCCTATCTCGTTTGAGTTTTGGCCACTAAACGGTGTCGTTGACAACTCATGAGATTTTAATGTGCTAGTTACGTTCTACACAGTGATTTTTAATAATGAAAGTCCAATACTTCACATATTTAAAAAACGTGTTAATAAACGCAGGCTTACAAAACTTATGGACGAGAGTAGCTTACGATAAAGATTTATCGCATTAATAGAACTAATTGAACGGTGGAAGATGCTATTGAGTGGCCACCTAGATTACCATACTTACCATCATCGGATTTTTTTTGACGTAGAACGAATAGTAATTTATTTGTGTGATCACAAATATTCCTCTTTTATGATTAAAATGTTTTGAATTTTATCGAAAAATTATTTATTTAAATGGTCAAGTAGTCTGTGAAAATGACAGATATTAAATTTCGTTTTGTGGATCGAATAATCAAAATGAATGGACGTACGTCATACTTGTCATTTTTATGGCCTGCTTGTATTGAATACACGTATTTATAACTGAAATACTTTTAAGGAATTCTTAACAAAAATTTTTTGATAATAAAAATTTATTTCCTACAAAAACATGATAGCTACGCCTCTGTTTTAAAAAAAATGCAGAATCCTGCAATTGACAGTTGACGTAAGATAGCGAATACCTAATTAAAATGGATGGGCATACGTCATTATTGTCATTATCATGGCCCACTTGTAATGAATACACGTATTTTTAACTGAAATAATTTAAGGAATTCTTGACAAAATATTTTTGATAATAACAGTTTACTTACCTTTATAAATAGTAGAGAGTAGTTACTATTTCTTTTTTTATTTCCTAAAAAACCCGGTAACTACGCTTCTGTTTTAAAAAAAATGCAGAATCCTGGAATAAAACAGAAGATCCAATTGACAGTTCACCTAAGATGGCATTTTTTAACGAGTAATAAATTGGATGGACGTATGTCATTCTTGTCGTTTTCATGGCCTACTTGTAACGAATACGCATTTATAACTTTAACAGAAATCTTAACAAAAGATTTTGATAATAACTGTAACTTAAAATGCCGATGTTATTAGATTTAAGAATGCTAAGAAAGATCCCTTCTCTCATTGAATCGAAGCCGTATGTTTGTTGCAAGCAAATAATAAGATAACGAAAATCGAGCGTTACTTATTCAGAATAAATTCAAAGATATCTCAAGGCATCGGCTCGGTTTCGTATCAAAGTACGTTTTATACCGACCAGTTTTTATGAAAATAGAGATGTAAACAGTACGCATCTATTTGTGTTTTGCGTTAGCTGCGGTCCCGTGACGTTTTGTGCTCGAGAACCATTCAACGATTTAGAGAATGGGACTAACATTGCGAAAAATTTTTAATCCCACTCGTACACGCTTCGTCAACTCCGTTTAATTCTCGGCCCACCCCGATACAAATCCGTCGTGACTAAACCGGCGTTTTTTTTTAAAAGATTCCCAACTCTAATATTCTAATGCTCTTATACTCTAGTTCTTTTTTTTTAATTTATACGATATACGATCCGTAAATGTATTCCCTAATTTGTCGTATCTACGCCTACTCCTCTCATACTATCGCTACAAGGCAGACAAAGAAGCAATTGCATCGCAGCTTGCCGTAATAAATGTCAAAAGCGTCGTCACATTTTCGTCTTAATTATTATTAGATTGTCATAATAATGCAACCTGTTTTAATTCTTTTGTGTCAAAATCGGTGAGATTTTATAAAATTATTTTGTCATCACATCCAAACAAACAATAATGAATTATTTACGATGGGGGATCACGTACCATAGGCGTATCTCCGAGGGGATCATATTTGTGTTGCAGTAAAAATTATGTTCGTATTTATTTAAAGATTGTACAAGAGTTTTTCTTGACTGCTTTTCAATTTCGTTGGAAAATACACCATCAAAACACGGGTAAATATTCGCAAAACAACTTTACTCGACTGTAAAATACACAATATGTTTATCTAACTTCGGTAGAGCCAATTTAAAAATCCAATTTTGTCTATATTCTATTTGCTCGATATACATATTTTTTTATCGCCGCATTTTTAATCAAATATTTGTTGTTTATCTATTTTTTGTTAAAGGATACTCGCACCAAATTCAACGTCGATTAATGTTGGCCATTTGTCATTGTTCAGATACTGTTATTTTCATTTTTTAATGGTCAGAATTATTTCTTTTTCTTTGTTTATCCATCTTAGCACTTCAATATTTGTTATTCTGTAAATTAGCAAAAATTCTGATGTCTTTTCTGTATAAATCTTGATCTTGATCTTGATTTATGTCGATGCATCGTTGTGCGAGTAAATTTATAGGGATATGTTGGTAGTTTAAAAAATCTGAGTCAAATCTTGAGACGTTTTTTTTCTTTTTTTTTTAATGTGAGATGACTTCATGTGGATAGTTTGACAAATTGTCAAATCTTGAGACATTATTTCTTTTGTTATTGTGAAATGTCTGGCTATGTTGGTAGTTTAGCAAATTGAGATAAACCACGAGACGTTCTTCTTATTTTTGTTATTGTGGGATGGGGAAAAATCATGTAACGCGAGATGGCGCTTTCAATGACAAAATGTCGGATCCAGGTGTGAACAATAAATAATATTTTGTCATTTAATCACTGGTAAAACCAAAGGTTTTATTGAAGGGAATTTCAGTTATCTCAGAGATTTGAGTTGATTTTTTGTGATAAACTATTAGATTGAATCTGGATTTAAGGTTTGTTTTCGACGTTTCAGTTTTATTCCTGTTAAATGCCAGTAATGACCATGTATGCCCAGGTATCAATTGTTGTTTGTTTTAGAAGTTTTTCAGTTCCGTTGTCTCTGGAATTCTTGTTGCAATGCCTATGAAAGTCGAAATATCAATTTCGGACATATTGTATTGAGTGGGTAAACGCGTTCCACCAATTAATGAAGGTGAAGAGGTTTTTAAGGCTCTGTCCACATAATTTTTTGCGGAACTGACGGTCTTAATGGGAAAATCATAAAAATCATCTTTCAAACGCTTTCTCTGTGTTGTTGAAGTCACTATGAATAATCACAAATAAAATCATAGAGCATTGGACAAAAATATCAAATTTATCACCGAATAAAAATCATCTTTCACAAAGTACTTGCTGCAAACAAGTTTGAGATTGGTTTGATTTGAGATTGGTTATTACCTATCTTTAAGATCATCTTTCATTTATGAGCTGCCTTAGGATTTGAAGGAAATGTATGCAAATATATAATGGAATTGCCATAATATTGTAGAGTATTGTGGAGTATTTAATGCTTTGAATTTTTGGATTTTGTGGTTTATTAACACCAATTCTTCACAAAATCTTCAAATATAATACTTTCAATGCTTAAATTGCCCAAAATAATATAAAAAGTTTACTTTTCACCAATATAAATAAAAATGGAGGTTAGTTTGTTGTTCACACCTCGAGAAGTTCATACGATCAATAATAGATGACGCCCACTCCGTGATTTATCCCTATAATCTGTCGAGTTAATAGTTTAGCAAACTGTGTCAAATAAAATGAAATTGTTGTGTCTTTAAACAATATTCGTTTTTTGTTGTTAGTTTCATATATACAACGAATTTAAAAAAAAAACGTATAGTAGAAACGAACGTCAAAATCAAACCGTACTTGTCGTTTTCAAAGAAGCTTATAGTAATGAGACCACTTTGTAAAAAAATAACATTGAGGTTATGTTTAAAATGTTTTATCCATCGAAAAAAAATTTTCCTCCAATCTGTGCCGTTTAATAAATACAAACATCCATTGAATAATTATATGAGCGCACCTTTATTTAAAAATGTTGTAAACGCACACACACGCGCGCTTCTGTATCAAATATCCGACATCCGTTTAAACATTGCTAATGGATTTACATATGGTTAAACAAAGAGATTTTTTCCAAACATGCATATGGCGTGTGTTTGTGTGTCTGCATATGCATTTACGAACCATCTTGATGGCTTGATGGTCCAACGATTTTTAAACAAACATATTGCCATGAAATTGTCACTAATTAGATAAGTACCCTTATTTTACCCCGATGCCAATAGACTACTAAATATCAATGAAAAAAAATTAGAGATTCGATGGTAAAGAGTTTAAAGCTCGAAAGTTCATTGGTTGAAGGTGACAACTAATCTGCGTATAAAAAATCTTCGTAAAGTCTAAATTGAGACGTGGCTAATAGTTCGAAGGACGTACAAATATGTTTTTGAAAAACTTTTATTATTCTGGTGTGTGTCACGTGCCTATTTTTTCCCATCTACTGTTTCATTATTAATTGTGTCTCTGATAGTCTGGTGTTCGTAAATAGTTTTGCATACCGTATTTTGTTCGTTGTAAATAGTGTTGCATACCTAGTAGGGATAGGATTTAATTATTAATGGCTGTGACGTGTTTGTTAATTGGAGTGGGAGTCTTTGTATTAGATTTCGCCTTGATTTTTGGCCTCGATTGTCGTGTGTTGTCAGCTATATTATTGTTTGGTTTGCTTCTCTGTGTGGATGGGCTGGCTATCAACACGGACGAGCGCGATTATGAGCTGGGAACATAGATTTGCAAAGGTTGGCTGACGTGGGTTCCGTGTCATTTTTCTGATATCCGGCCTGGGAGTGAGGAGTGGAGAAGAGTCGCTTGGTATCAGTCGTTGAAGTCGGGTGAGAGTTTTTGGAACGATTTGATATTAACACGTGAGCAGAACTTCTACGGTTATTTCTTTTATATCTGGCTGTATTTGGGCCATCTTAATTTGATTTTGAAGAAGAACCATTTAATTTTTAACTTGACCATTCTGTCGTGCCTTTGTGGTGGATATTTTGGATATTGGGGTCGAGTTAAAATGACCGCGTGCGAGATCTGATGGAGTGAAGCCATTGTTAAGTAGCAGGTACTGTTCCATAATTCAAACCGGCCAGGAGTAGGCCACAGGATTCGTGAATTCGTGTATCCGAAGGTTACAAGTGATTTATTTTAGTATATTTAAACGGCGTGACTTATTTTTGACACCACGATTAAGTTTTGTTTTAATTTATTAATATGGTACACTGTTGAAAACTATTTATTGCATTGGATAATATGCCGAGTCTGAACTTTGATTAAAGTAATATTCTCAATAGTTCTTTGTGTCCAAGTAAAAACGTTTATTCATACTTATTTGTAAATATCCTACAATATTGCTATTTTGAAGGACAGCCATCGTAAAAAGAATTATTTTTAAAATAAGATCGATTGTTTTAACAGTGTAAATCTTTATGTAAATGAAAAAGAAAAAAAATGTGATTAAATTATCAGCCGTTCGTGAACGTTGATGAAGTATTGGTAAAAAGTTGACTTGTATATGTTTTTTTTTAACCTGATAAGGTTTGTCATCCTTACTTTTGTTTTAATTATTTTAATGGAATCGTAAACTTTGGATTTTTGATTTATTTTTGTTTCATAAAGTTGTAAATTTTGAAGTTTCGATTTATTGTTGGCTGTTAATTTTGATTATATGTGTTATAATTTTGTTATTGAGCTGTGTATTTTAATTTATTGTGTGAGTAAAGTTTTCAATATATTTTTGCTGTAATTTTATTTATCTAGTTCACCATAATTGTTTGTTGTTTATCGTGTGGCTCTGCTGGTGCCTACAAGACCTAGTGGTTTCCGACTTGTACCGTCTAAGACGGTGGCGCGGCTCACTTTTATATTTTTTTTTGAGACCGCTGGCAGAGTACTCTTTAGAGAACTAAAAAGACGTGGCATGTGTAGGTGAGTATTTTATGTGCACGTTTTAAGAATGTATAATTCTTAATATAGACAGTGGTGTCACCATGAATCACTATTTATAATCCCCTTTTTACCACATTTATTTGTGTATTTCATCGGTAGATAGCTCAAGGTCTACTGTGAGACTTCCTGACTGATGTAAGGTCTACTCACTAAAAACTCGAACCCTTTGCGTCCGGCGACACTTAGGCCCGTTGGTAGAAATTGGCAGAAATATATCTAAAAAGGTTGAGGTATTTTACGGAGTGCTCCAAGGGAGTGTATTAGGCCTGTTGCTCTTTTTGCTATTCATTAATGATGTAAATGAATATTTAACAAAAAGCTTTGTAAAATTATATGCAGACGATACTATGTTATCAGTAATTGGCTCTGACCATCAAGCATTAGTTAATTAAAAGTTTCGGCGAACTGGCTTAAGCTAAAGAAGTTAAAATTAAATTCATCCAAAACGAAATGCATGATCATAGATAGTCGAAAAAATTATAAGCTGTTTAAAGAAAAAAATCTAATATTATTATGGATAACGAAAATATTGAAATCGTGTATAATATTAAATATATAGGGATACAACTCGATCCATACTTAAACTTAAGCCAGCACATTGATTAAACTTGTGGGAAATTAGGTAAGAAAATTGGTTTCCTTCATAGAATATCTGCAAAACTATCTACTTGGGCAAAAAGAACGGTTTATAATATTATTATTTACCCACACTTTACATATTGCGCGTCATTGTTATTCTCATGTTCTAAAGAAGATATAAATAGGTTGCAGATCTTGCAGATATACAAGTGTTAAAGAAATGTTGCAAAGGCTAAAATTTTTAAACGTCACTCAAATAATAGAGGAAGCCTGTCTAACGTTTATATACAAAATAAAAAACAACCTACTACCTATTTATCTGTCTAAATTTTTAATAAAAAGAGCTGATATAATGGAATACAATCTGAGAAGTAAGGATAATTACTTTGTGGATAAATTTTATACAGCTGTAATGCAAAAATCTCTCTTTGTAGAAGGCTTAAAAAGGTACAATAGCTTGCCTATTCAAGCTAAGGAAGCAACAAGGTTGAGAGTATTTAAAAAAATACTTAGAAATGTGTACGTTAAAGTTTACAGACAATAAATCTTAGAGTAAGAAATCGGAATGGACATTTGAAGATTTTGGAAAATATTTTCCTAGAATCCATGTCTAAGCCGACAGATATTATGCCAGTTAGGTACGATTTCGAAATGCAGTTTGAAGTGGTTATAAACAACCACCAAGTTTGCACAGAGAACGGACCTCAACTAGGAAGGGATGCCTTAGTGTGGAACATTGATGGATCCAAGATGGATGAAGAGGTTGGAGTGGGCGTTATAGGGCCGAATTTTAGGTTCTCAAACCACTTGGTAACACCCCAACCATCTTTCAAGCAGAATTACATGCCATAGAGACATGTGTCCAGGAGTGCATCGAAAGAAACACCCGAACGGCAGAAATCTATATTTTATCAGATAGCCAAGCAGCACTAAAAGCTCTAAAGTCATACACTTGTGAGTCTAAGCTGACTCGGGACTGTCTCTGAGGCAACTGGCAGCAAACAATCAGGTTACTCTGATGTGGGTTCCAGGTCAAAAGTGAGTTAAAGGCAACGAAGAAGCAAATTGCCTTGCCAAAGAAGGGGCAAATACAAAATTTTCCGGCCCAGAACCCTTCTCTGGACTTTCCAAAGCCCACTTGAAAGAAGAGGTTCGACGTTGGGAAACAGATAAAATGAAATCTCGCTGGCATAAAGTGCCAGGACAAAGGCAAGCGAAAAGGCTAGTAAGTCTTTTACCAAGGAAAGCTAAACAGCTTCTTGAGTTGGACAAGAAAGACTTGAAACTGGTGACGGGACTCCTCACTGGACACTGCCCTTTAAGGTACCACCTGAAAAAGATGGGTAAAACAGATAGTGATAGTTGCCGCTACTGCGAGAACTTCGCTGAAACTGCAGAACATTTGCTTTGCGAATGCCCAGCGCTTTTCTGCAAGAGGCTCAAGTTTCTGGAAGGGGCCTTCCTAAAGCTCTTCGATATCAGAAACTTAGCCCCCAGGAAACTGATAAACTTTAAGTCTCGGAATCCCGGGGCTTGAATAGATTAAGGGTTATGCACAAAAGATCTGATAGGTCGAAGTGCTTGAGAGGCAGCATGGCTTTCACGACCCACCCTACAATCTACGTTAAAGTTTAAGGTATTGTAAACAATTATTTACATTTATTGTTATCATTATGAGTATGTCTAGAACCACTTTTAACTATGTAAAATTGATCTGTTTGTACCAGCAATTTTTTGGCTAAATAAATTTTATTATTATTATTATTATAATTAATGTGCAACACCTAGAAATGAAACGCAACGCCTATGTTTTGATAATGTGTCATTTTTTCGTCAAATCAAAAGTAAATTAAACCGAATTTTGTAAAAAAATCAGTAAGTTGTTACTAAGACAGCATAGGCAACGTTGCAATTTGTTACGATTTAATACTTCTGCGCCATTCTTGCTTGTTTCTGGTACGAATTCGGGTATGGTAGAAAAATGAAACGAATTCGAACAATGCGTTCAATTTGCGGAGTATTTGTAAGCATTAAACGCGTAAAATTGGTCGGTAGTTTCATAAAAGGGCCGCTTAAGCTCAATCTAGCGTGCGAACTTATCCGCTACGAGTTCATAACTTTTAGCAGAAAATAAATCTGGTTATGGATTTCGAGTACGATACAACGGGATAGTTAGACACGCACGATAAATTTTTGATACCTACCACAGACAAGACGTCTCTATGCCAAATCGTCAAACAAAAACGGGCAAAAAATGGCCCTCTGTCGCGCTCACGAAAAATCTCCCGTAAAAACATCGTTGATCGTTGAAGATTAAAAAAACTATTTAAAACGCTTTGCTCTATTATTTTTTTTTTATAATTTTACTCATAAAATATAATACATCTGTATAGACGTTGACAAGGGTGCATTCTTTCCCCCCTCCTCTTCATCATTTACGGGGAGTGGATCATAAGGAAGGCAATAGATGGCTGGGAAGGAGGAATATCCATTGGCGGAAGAAAAATCTCAAATCTCAGATACGCGGACGACACGACAATCTTGGCAAGCAGTGAAGAGGAAATTAGAAACTTATTAAAAGAAGTTAGTGCAGAATCGGGGTTAAAACTCAACAGGAGCAAGTGTTGTTTCATGATCGTGGATAAAAGCGGAATTTTACCACGAAACCTTTCTTCAATACCTGACATAGAGTGCAAAGAGTCAATTATATACCTCACCCCAGTTAGATTCTTCAAGTTATCATACAGCAAAAGAGTATTTCCGTCCATGTGGAAAAACGCTAAAGTCCAACCGATTCCGAAAAAAGGAAAGAAGACTAGTCCTGCAAATTATCGCCCTATTGCATTGCTCTCAGTCATATCCAAAGTTATGGAAAAAGCGATTAACACATAACTTATCAAATATCTGGAGAAATTTGAGATAATCCATGACAAACAATATGGATTTCGACAACTTCGGTCTACTGGAGATTTGCTGGCTTATGTCACTCAGCTCTGGACAAACACTATTGAAAAGTTTGGTGAATCCCGTGCAATAGCCTTGGATATATCTAAAGCCTTTGACCGCGTTTGGCACCAGGCATTGTTAAGTAAATTATCTGCTTACGGTCTCCCAACCAAACTGCGCCAATGGCTCTTGAGCTTCATGCAAGATCGCTCCTTACATGTGGCAGTTGACGGTATTTCTTCTGATGCGTTTAAAACTAATGCCGGGGTCCCCCAGGGTTCCATCCTGTCCCTCACCTTATTTCTTTACACATCAACGACCTCTTGAAAACCACCACGAACCCCATTTACAGTTTTGCAGACGATAGCACACTTGTCTCAACTTTCACATCCTATCGATCACTTTCGGTGAATCATACAAATAGACTCAGGCAGGAACAGGTTGATTCCATCAATAGAGATCTTAAAGCAATCGTCGAGTGGGGAACCAACAATCTTGTTCAACACCCAAAAAACACAAAGTGCCACGTTTTCCATGAAAGTGAATTCCTCAAATCATCCCATCACAATGTCCGGAAATACCCTTGAAGCAGGTCCCACTATCTCGATTTTGGGAGTCACGGTGTCCAATAATATGTCTTGGCATGACCATGTTGCTAACATCGCAAAGTCGGCAAGCCAGAGGCTAGGTTTTCTGTGGAAAGCCAGAAAGTTTTTTACTCCTGATCAACTGTTGACGACGTACAAGGCTCAAATCCGACCTCTACTGGAGTATTGCTCGCACATTTGGGGTTCAGCACCAAGGCATTCTCTTCGTCTTCTAGATTCCATTCAGAAAAGAGCCATTCGCTTGATAAATAGCTCAACTCTCACAGATACCCTTCACCCTCTAGAACATAGAAGAAGAGTTGCAGACCAGTCATTGCTCTACAGATATTTCCATGGCAGATGCTCCAGAGAAATAAAAACTCTTGTGCCACCATTGGCCACATTCGGCCGAAGAACTCGGCACGCTAATCAGTCTCACCCATTTACTCTCAAGCTTGACACTACAAGGACCAATCTTCATCAAGAATCCTTCTTTTACAGTGCTGCTACGGAATGGAATAAGCTTCCAAAATCAGTTTTTCGAGAGAACTATGACCTGCAACTTTTTAAAAAGCGTGTCCACAATCATTTCCTTTCTATAATCCCTTCCCCTTCTAATAGTCGCAGTGCGGGCCGTCCGCGGCCCACACGATAGGTCTACCCGTTTTTGCGACTATTTTCAAAAAAATACCCTGGTGCATGCATCACGAACAAAGGTGGCAGTGAAAAAGAAATAAAAAGGAGGATCGAGACGGCAAGGACAGCGTTAGCCAAACTAACAAAAGTATGGAAAGATCACAACATAAGTAAAGCTACAAAACAACGCCTTATGAAATTCCTTGTATTCTCAATCGCTACCTACGGCTCCGAGTCGTGGACTATCAATGTGGCATGTAGACGCCGGATCGAAGCTTTCGAAATGACATGTTATAGACGAATGCTTAGAATTCCATGGACGGCCCGCAGAACAAACGCTTTAATCCTTCAAGAGCTAAGAATTGCGGAAAATGAACGGTTGCTACCAGACATCCAAAGAAACACCCTCAAATACTTCGGCCATGTCATTCGGAGAGATGAGTTGGAAAAACAACTCATCCAGGGGAAAGTTGACGAAAGGCGCCGGAGAGGAAGATCACCTAACAGATATATTGATCAAATAAAATCCTGGACAAACCTCTCCATATAAGAAGTGATGCGGACTGCTGAAGACAGAGAAACCTGGAGAAGCTTGACCGTCCCGGGCATACATTCAAAGGGTCACGACGTCTGAAACCAGGCATCGACTGAAGAGAGAGAAAGACGTTGATGTAATATAGCGGATGTCCCATAATTAGTGGGCAATACGGTAACTGTAAAAAAAGGGGATCAAAATGGGTAGAATATAATAAATTAGATGTATGTCTTAGCAAAATGGTATTAATAAACGAAAAACAGGGTGATAATTGTGAGATTGCATTTTTGAAAATTTGTTATATCTTACAAACCATTTAATGTGCGTGGGAGAACGTGAAGATGAAGGCACTCGTCAATAAATGCCTTTTGACAGTTACCTACTTACCAAAGTATCAGCCATTTTGGACGCCCTATTGTTTGACAATCTTTTGAGTGAGTCAATGTGAGTGTTTTTGGGAAAATGAAAAAACCTTTGATATGTTTATTGCACTGAATGCAATTATCAGTGTAACGTTGACATGATTAGGTGAAATTGTTTCATACATACATACATATAGTCACGCCTTTTTCCCGTAAGGGATGGCAGAGACCACTTCCTTCCACTTCCGCTACGGTTCTTACACACATCTTTTGCTTCCTATTCTTTCATCAGTGCTCTCATACATGCTCGTCGGTTGTTGGTACTCTTGACAGCTGGCCTTTCTTCAAAACAATGTTGAACTGATCGAAATCGATGTTCGCCGAGCGGTCGACCTCTACCGACTTCCGTCCATTCACACTCGCCTAAATTTGTTTCGTCAATCTTCCTTCATCCATCCTTTCTACGTGTCCAAACCTACTAAGCATTCCTTTATCTATCTTTATAACCACATCTTCTTTTACACCACATCGTTCTCCTATCTCACTATTCTTTACTTTATCCAACCGAGTCACTCCGGATATATTTCTCAGACAACTCATCTCCACAGCATTAATCCTGTTTTCATGCTTCTTCTGCCAAACCCAAAATTTGCTACCATACATAAGTGAAAAAACCAACACTCCTCTATACACAGCCAGACGTGCCTTTTTTTGACACTTTCTGGCTGTTCATAAAGCTATGCAGTGCACCATTCATTTGTTTTCCTGCCAACACCTTTTTCTCAAAGTCACTGTTATACTTTCCATCTCCCGTAAACTTTGAATCCAAGTATACAAATCATTTACTTTTTTCTTCACTCTTTCTCTCTTAATCAGAACTTCACAGTTAGTCATGCTTTTTTCTCTTTAAAAAACCATTACTTTCGTTTTGCTTACATTTATTTTCGTCTCTTTGATTTTCAGGGCATCACGTAAAACATTAACCATCGCCTGCAACTCCTCTTCAGATGACGCTAATATGGCTTGATCATCAGCATAAATAAGGCATTTGACGATTAAATCATTCATTTTTAATCCATACGCACTCTCTTTTAAATCTTTTAAACAAACGTGTATGTATAAGTTAAACAGTCATGGCGAAGCCACACATCCCTGTCTCACACCTTTTTCGATGTTAAACCAGTCCGTGCAAGCTCCTTTTATCCTGACACAAGCAGAGGAATCCTCTTAAAAGGATTTCAGTGCTCGTATTAAACTACTGCTCACCCCATACATAGACAGTTTCGACCACAATTCACTTTACACCACTCTGTCATAGTCCTTTTCCAAGTCTATAAAAGATCTTCATATGACACAAAACGACAAAATTTGAATGGTTGTTAGAACTGTCAAAACATTTTCAGCAAAATAATTCGATAGAATGAATTGTTGTTTATATGGCTGAGTTGCTGATTTTTCTTGGGTTTTTATTTGATGTAACACAAGGTAGGGGTTGCTATTTGACATTTTAAAGAAGGCGTGGCAGATGTTAAAGGGGTTGGAAACAGCAGAACAACATCTTTAAACCTCCCGCTTGATTTAAAATTCGACGCGTTTTTTATTTCTCTTCTTCTTCTTCATATGCCGTCCCCATTAACGGGGGTTGGCGGGGGTTGTCTTTAGCCGCGTGGAATAATTTCTCCTCATTCATATTTGTCCAGTCTTCGTTTTTCTTCTTCTTCTTCTTAAGGTGCCGTGATCGCTTGTCGATCGTAGGCTCTCACATTGCACAGAAAATTGATCAAAAATATTATTTTTGTGTAATAGATGTGAAGTTAAGATTATTATTAACATAAATTTCTTCCTCCGCTTTCTTAATGAACTTTTACGCAGAAATAACATTTCATCGGAATAAAAATTGAGCAACAACTTTTTGATTTGACTTGTACCTCACGACGACCTCAATGTATCCCACTAAATGACGTCCTGATTTCCAACCTAAAAAGTTTCACTTCTGACCCCTTTTTTTTCGTCTCGTGGTTCAATATCAAGAGGCGCTGTCATGACGAAGGTAATAAATACGTAAAAATGTAGCGACAGCAATAAGATTGTCTCCCAAACGACGTCATAACCTTCATTCGGGTAACTCGATCCCAACATTCCGGATTTATTTACCGTGACAGAGCACTCAAAAACTTTTACGGTAAGTTGTTTCTAATTGGTGTGCGATGGCCCTCCGCATCTCGGATCGCCATCCAAATAGACAAACCAAACACTCGAATATCCAATACAGCTGCTACTGCGTGTGTGTGTGCGGGTCTGCGTCTAGGCCCCACGGATACGCACCTCCACTTTAAAAGCACGTTTGACGTTCCGTCAATACGACAAATTACTATAGTCCAGTCATTATAGGGGGTTCACCTCGGAAGTATATTATTACGTAAAAACTTGTATTTTGGCATCCTCAAACTATTCTTAAAATTCGAAAAAAATTGGATGTCCGCAAGTTTTAAAATCAGTGGTCAAAGGTCACAAAAATCGATTTTTTCTACTTTTTTTGCAAATATCTCGATTTCTATGGGTTTTACGCTAATTGTATTCATTATCAATATTGTAGAGAATTAAATTCTCTACAACTTTTTTATTTAACATTTTTTCATACCTCGAATCGTTTTTGAGATAGAGGGCGGAGAGCGCGCGGTCAAAGAATCATATGAGGTCAACTGATAGTCCCGATCAAAAACTTGTAATATTAAGGTTCTAAATTATTGTTAAATATATAATTATCATTATTTATTAACTTTTTCATTAAATTCAATCTTTTTTCGGTTACTTAGCTATTATTAATTAGGTTTCAATTTATTTAATAGCACTTACCTGGTCATTTAATTGAGAAATTGTTGAGGAATACTTAAATTATATTTTAACTCTAATGTAATTTATGCTAATGATTTTCTAAATAAATAAAGAAGAAATTTTTAATTATTGTTTTTATTAATAAAAGTGTCATTCGATACATTTGTCAAAACGAGTAAAAAAGTATAAAAATTCTGAGAGCAACAAGCTCTAATTTCAATCCTCTCCTTCTTCTTCTTCATTATCGTCTTCTTCTTTTTCTTCTTCTTCTTCTTCTTCCTCTTCATCATCGTCCCGCTGCTGCAGAATTTCCAGTCCCGCTTCATTATCGTCTTTTGTTCTTCAAATGCTGCAGCAAGCTCATCCAAATTAGGCAGTTTCTCAAATGTTAGTGTAAATGTGTGTAAAGTGTAAATGAGAAAATAGTTAAAATGTAATTAAAGTATGTCTCTTCATAGTTTTTCATTTACAGTAAGAGATTAGGAGTGTTATTGAATTAATAAATTTTCAAATTATTAGAGAGAAAAATTAAAGTTAATAAATAATGATAATTAAATATTTAACAATAATTTAGAACCTTAATATTACAAGTTTTTGATCGGGACTATCAGTCGACCTCATATGATTCTTTGACCGCGCGCTCTCCGCCCTCTATCTCAAAAACGATTCGAGGTATGAAAAAATGTTAAATAAAAAAGTTGTAGAGAATTTAATTCTCTACAATATTGATAATGAATACAATTAGCGTAAAACCCATAGAAATCGAGATATTTGCAAAAAAAGTATAAAAAATCGATTTTTGTGACCTTTGACCCTTGATTTTAAAACTTGCGGACATCCAATTTTTTTCGAATTTTAAGAATAGTTTGAGGATGCCAAAATACAAGTTTTTACGTAATAATATACTGGGTATCTCAATTTTCCGAGATTTTCAACTTATTTGACCTAAGATGACTGGACTATTATTGCTTTTTGTAGTTAAGAATTAGTCTGTCAATATTTGGACGAGAACGGGAAACTTTTTAATGCGCAAGGACTCTTTTTTGTGTTGCAATTCTTTTCGAGTCGCAATCGAAGAAAAAATGAGAAAAAACTCCTCTCGGCACGCGATTGTATTTTTCTAATTTCATACCCTGAATACTCGGATTACGAAAACGGTGCACTAATTGTCAAAATGCAGGGCCGTAACTGTACTTCGTGTCTATGGCACATCACAATGTGATGACAGTATTCATTAGTTAGTTAGTTATTCGTGTCCGGATCACACACTATTTCCTTCCAAAAGTTTGCGGCTCTAATGGCCCTGTCATTTGCTAAAATTAGGTCGTTCCCTGAGCAGCTCTGTCCCATGTCGGTGCAGGTCAGCAGGTGTGGAGGGTTCTGGAACACAGGAGGTTTTCGTTCTCTGGTAGCATTCCCCATTTTTGCAGGTTTTCTCTGCACCTCGAGACTCACGTGCGACGTCTGTTGAGCGTTCTCCAAATTTGGTATGGGAGGAAATGTCCCGGTGCCAGCTCTTCTTTTTGTTGGATGATTGGGTATTGGGCCTCAGCGCGCCATTTATGGAGCCTTCTGGCTTCCTGAGAGATTTGCAAAGATGCTGTTCTGGCCAAAAAGCTGTGGCGGGATCGGAGTCTGGGTCTAGCTGGTTGGTGGCCATAGAGCGGGTGCCTTGGGTCGGTCTCTTGTCGCCCACTTTCTGCCTCAACGGCTACCTCTCTCCTGATGTGAGGCGGCGCTATCCCAGCGAGAGAGTATATCTGATGAAGTGGCGTCGGCTTCGAGCAACCTGTTATTGTATTGTGAGGATTTCCTGTTTTTCCCAAGTCTTTCCAGAATAACGTCATTGGTGACGTGATGTACGTATGGCACTCGCAGCATTCGCCGGTAGCACCACATTTCGAATGCTCCCAGTGAAGCTCCAACTTTCTGCTCCATATAGCAGCACAGAGATCACATAGCAACGAAGAACTCTGAATCTTACATCGATGCTTAACGAAAGATTACAAAGAACTGTTCTTAGTTGGCTAAGGGCATTACTTGCTTTCTCAATACGAGTTCTTATTTCTTATGAGTGGTCCCATGTATCAAGTAAGTTGCATCCCAGATAACAAAATCTGTTTACCCTTTCCAATGGCGTGTTGTTCACCATAAAATTGGCAGTTCTTGGGTTTTTATTTGACGTAACACAAGGTAGGAGTTGCTATTTGACATTTTAAAGGAGCGGTGGGGGATATTAAAGGGGTGCCACTTGGAAACAGCAGAATAACATTTTTAAACCTCCTCCTTGATTTAAAATTCAACGTATTTTTTGTTCTTCTTATATTTACGCAAAATACAAAATATATTTGGACTGGTTGGTTTTGTTATGAAAGCACTGTACGATAGAGTATCATTAGATTTAATTAGGTATTATTATTTTATATTAACAACCATTTTTTATATCATTAATACATTAGTTTATAAATAATGTAAATTTATCGAACCTCAAATTTTTACAAAAAAAAATTTATAGGCGAATTATTTTTTTTTGCAAAATTTATAAATAAAAATAATATTTGTCGAAAAGCGTATCTACAAAAAAAAATTTAAAAAAGACATTAATTCAATTGTTTTTGTTTGAAATTACAAAAAACTATTTTTGACATGTTGATTTTTAATGTTATTCTTTTTTAAATGTGATGTAATTTTTTTTGAAAACTACACAAAAAAAAATACCGGCAATTTGGAAAAAAAATTATATTGCAAATTAAAAATTTTGTACCCTTAAATTTTTGGGGGGATTATAGTGGTTTAAAAAAAATTATGATATACAGTGTGTCCAATTAAGTCGGCATCATATGGGAAATTTTTTTATTTATTTATTCCTTATGCATAGTCTAAAACTTAAAATACAACCATTAGATATTAATTTTTTTAAGCCGTATACGGGGTTTGTCAAGAAATATGAATTTTACTCGAGATTGAAGTACCTTTATTTTTGAAAATAGCGACAATTGTTGTACAGAAAAGTAGTTCATATTTGAAAACTATTGTCAGATATCCAATATTATGCATCCGCCATGAAATATCTTTAATAATTTTCGGTATAAATAAATTATGCAAATTTTTAAATTACACATCAGCTATTTTATTGAAAAACATGACATAATAGCTTTTCGGTTTATTAACAAGTTTTTTAACTAAGTTTTATTTGAATAGTTAATGCATACATGCATCATAATATTTTATTTTGCAAAAGGAAACACAAACAATTTAACTAATACGTAATAAGTAATTGGAAACAAAATAATTTATATTTTGCTTTAATTCACTAAAACCTCAAACCTCAGGTTAGGTTAGGTGGGGCGTGGTCGCCCCTCCACCGCGACCCTTAGTAGGTCTATTGTGGCTCAAGCCTCAATATATCCACCATCTCTTTCTAGACATTTAATGGTTCGTTTATCAAATTTCCTTAATATATTCTTGATCATATCTTCAGTTATTTCCTGACATGCTTCTGTAATTATACTTTCTAAATGATTGATATCTTGAAAAGGTTTTTGCTGATAAACCCTATATTTTAAGTAGCCCCATAAGAAATAACCCAGAGGAGAATCCTGGAGATCTAGCCGGCCAAAAAATCTCGGAATATCTTTGTATTACTTTGTCATTGAAAATAGTTTCAAGGTATTTCCTAACAGCGACTGTAGTATGGCATGAAGCACCGTCTTGTTGATACCATGTACATACCATACATACATAAAGTAACGTCTTTTTCCCGTAGGGGTAGGCAGAGACCACTTCCTTCCACTTTCGCTACGGTTCTTAAACACATCTTTTGCTTCCTCTACTTTCATCAGTGCTCTCATACATACTCGTCGGTTGTTGGTGCTATTGACCTGGTCTTTCTTCAAAACAATGTGGATCTGATCGAGATCGATGTTCGCGTGGTCGACCTCTACCGACTTCCGTCCATTCACACTCGCCTCATAAGTTTGTTTCGTCAATACCATGCGTTGGTCATAAATGAATATCGGTTTTGATAGTAAAGTTAGGATTACTGTCACACCACCAGCGACAATTTTGTGAAGTGACAGTTCCGTTTGATGTGAAAGTTGCCTCAACGGAAAATATTATATTTCTTAATAAAAATGGATACTCTTCTAACTTTCCATGTATTAAAGAGCAAAATTCAAACCTTCAGTCATAATATCTTTCTTTTAATGCGCGAACAAACTGCGGTTTGTATGGATGATACTTGTTACTTTTTAAAATATTTGCCATTATTATTTATTACGTTATTTTGAATATATGACATTCTTTTTCGCAATGACATTTTAGGATGTTGTACTACAGATAGCATCACTTGTAATTCCGTGTCTTCATTAGCAAATCGCTTTTGGCGTTTTTTATTATTAACTATTATTAACACTTCCATAAGTTTTAAATTTATTTACAATTCTTGTAGCTGTCGATGGCTAAATATTTCTATTGGGATGTCTGTTGTTAAAAATAGCTGCTTCTCGATGAGTTTTATACTATCTCCCACAATCAAAACTATTTCAATTTTCTCGTCACAAGTCATTTCTTGTGTTTTATAAAATCTAACTAGCGATTTGACGTTTGCCGTCAATGCATTCTAGATTAAATATCGTTCTACATACAAATTGCTAGTTAAGTACTGTACATAATTTGTCAGGGCATCTTACATTAAATGTTTATATGTAGACGTAAATTATGGATAATATTGGATATCTTACAGTAGTTTTCAATTATGAACTATTTTTTTTATAACAATTGTCGATATTTTCAAAAATAAACTTTACTCTCGAGTAAAATTCATATCTTTTGACAAACCCCGTATATCTAATGGTTGTATTTTGAGTTTTAGACTATGCATAACTTTTTATAAAGAATAATTTTTTTCATAAAACTAAGAATAAAAAAGTCTCCCATATGATGCCGACTTAATTGGACACACTGTATAATTTGGAAACTTTAAAAAAATAAAATTACTATTTAATATTATTCTGGTTCATGTCCTTCTCAATTATTTTTCGGGGTGGATAGCGGGTTTAGGACGAAAGAAAACAAACTTCTCGCTCTTCTTAATGCACCGACGTTTCGATCTTTATTTTAGATCTTTCTCAAGGCTTTTTAATTCGTGGAAGTCTTAGGTCTGTAATGTACATTTTTTTTGATATGGTATCCATCACAGAATCAGGGCAAACGTGTTTACAATTAACATTGAGCAAATGAATTAATCACGTAACAAAACAATATTAAAACGTAACCGTTGATTTAGTATGTTGGTACCACTTTAGACAGCTGACAGAACAGTTGAATCGACGCCTGTGATAGAAACGACAATTAGGCGGGAAATTCATTCACCTCACGCACCCCTAATTATTATTCATAGTTTGGGAATTAATATTATTCATTAAAATACAGTGTGTTTAAGCAGTGTTGCTTCGATAATTTGATTTAATTTTTCAGTCAAAAATTAAAATTCTTCGTCCACCCCCTCGAAGGAGGGCAAGTAAAAGGTACGACGGCGTTAGGAAAATTCGAAATAGATATTTTCAGATTAGCCCGATTTCGGACCTACATCACAACTGTCAAATGCACCGATTGCTTCTTTCATACGCCACTTTAATCCATATTGCAGGATTAAAGTTAGATTTATTTCAACCCTACGACACGGCTTATGCTGGATTTGTGATTCGCATCTGGTATTTTGGATGTCTCACTGAACACCGTACCTCCATAACATAATACAACAATGAGACTCTTTATGTACCCAGGAAGATTATTTTTAATAATTTACGAATAGACTATTGTTTACACCACGACAAGCATACTTACATAAAAAATCGGGTTTTTTTTCGACTTTTTAAGTACATTCATAATTATTTTCGATAGCTTTTCTTTGGAATCCTAGCTTTTTACCCCTTTAACTGCTTTACCTAGCAACTAGTTCAGAATTTTGCACACATTTATTACAAATTTGCGTCCCAAACCAAAACTTTGTTACAGTTTCCAGGAAAAGGGCTCGGGCTAGCTTAAAACTTAGGTTGCACCAAACACTTTGTATTTTTTTAAATATGCAATATATAATGATCGGATGGGTGCCAGAATTTCTTACACATTTATTACAGATCATGGAAGGTTGTGTTTTAAAAAATCATAACTGGACAAATATTTGTACGTGTCCGTAGAAAATTCCGCAGAGTCTTTGTCGTGACACAAATGTTTACTTTATAAACATTTGAGATGTTATAAAGTGTTCAACCCCTTGAGAGTTTGGGGGTGTTCAACCCATTGGATATTTGGGGGTGTTCCACCCCTTGGGAACCAACATTATGAAATTTCCACGATTGATTGCAATAAATTGTGTAAAATTTTGCTGTTTACGTTTTAATGTATATTTATAGGGATAATTCAATATTTGGGGGCACTTAAACACTTGGGATTAACATTTTGGAATTTTCTACACTTTAATGATCTGTAATAAATGTGTAAGAAATTCTGGCACCCATCCGATCATTATATATTGCATTTTTAAAAAAATACAAAGTGTTTGGTGCAACCTGAGTTTTAAGCTAGCCCGAGCCCTTTTCCTAGAAACTGTAACAAATTTTTGGTTTGGGACGCAAATTTGTAACAAATGTATACAAAATTTTGAACTAGTTTTTTTTGGAGTGTGCCATAAAGGCTGGTGTAGCTTTTATGACATGCCTTTCTAACTTCTCTATATGCGTCACCTAGCAACGATCGGCGTTGTGACTTGTTTATATGCGTTACCTAGAGCTATTTATTTATTTACTCAGCGTATGTCATGTTACACACATAACATTGGTATATTATAAAACGATAACAATACATTGATGAAAAAAACAAATAGCAGGTAACATAACATGGAATACGAAACATAAAGATACATAGATATTTTCATTTCGCAACGTTCAGTCTGTTGAGCCATTGAATTGCTTCTGGGGGGAGTCCGACAAAATCTGAGAGTGAACAAGGATATGCGCGAATGGGGCATTCGGTCGGACCAACAACCGACGAGCATGTATGAGAGCACTGATGAAAGTAGAAGAAGCGAAATACGTGTGTAAGAATACGTACGGAAGTGGTCTCTGCCTACTCATATGGGAAAAAGGCGTGACTACATGTATTTATGTTTTAATTGTATTTACTTACTTTTTTCGTATTGCAAATTTAATATGGTTACGCCACTGATTCTGAACTCACAAGTTTGTTGCTGTGACGTATGCGTCTTGTATATTACAGTTTGTCAAAGTTTTCACATTTAATAAAATAAAAACAAAAACGAGGCGCAACTGTCAAATCAAAATGAAATTTGTTTTCATCATCTCGCACGCTCTATGATTCACCTAAATTAACTGTCTATTAACTAAAATAATCTGATGCATTATATAATACCACCTGAATATCCGTCTCTTATTGTGCGTTGTAATTAATATAGCAAGTCGATGAGCTGTTATATAGATAAAGTAATTACCATGTCGAGTTGTTGCAAAGTAGGCTTTGGATACAAAGTTGGCGTTGCCAAGGATCAACGCGCGTGTAAATCTCCGACGCGCCACGGGCTGCTTCGATTTTGTTAAAGTAAAAAATTTTAAATTAAAATCTGATCCTTTGCGCTCGGCATCGTCGCGATTTACAGCGACGATAGAGACGATAACAAAAATAAAAATAAATTATCGGTTTTATATTGGGGGATTTTTAAATAACGCTTCGTACTTTTTCTTGAAAATTATCCATTAAACATCCCTTTTAATAAAAACGCCGTCGAAAAAATCCCACCAATTCAAGTTGCCAAGTTATTACTAACAAAAGAATTAAATAGTTATTTAAAAAATAGACAGCCTGGATTTTGTTAAATACAGGGTGGGCCAGTGGTCAAGAATCCAAATTTACTAATATATTAACACAAAATAGGATTAATGCTGCGGAGATAAGTAGTTTAAGAAGTTTGAGATAAGAGAACACGCTGTGGTGTAAAAGATAGTGGTTACAAAGATAGATAAATGAATGCTTAGATGGTTTGGACACGTAGAAAGGATGGATGAAGAAAGATTGACGAAACAAATTTATAAGGCGAGTGTGAATGGACGGAAGTCGGTAGAGGTCGACCTCTATGAACATATCTCGAACACATCAACATTATTTTGAAAAAAGGCCAGGTCAAGAGTACCAACAACCGACGAGCATGCATGAGAACACTGATGAATGTAGAGGAAGCAATAGATGTGTGTGTGTGTTTTAATAAATCTACAAAAAATGCTAAAAACATAACCAAACGAAAATCCCACCAGATAAAATCCCACCAGATAAAATCCCATCAGATAAAAATCCCACCAAATAAAACCTCTACCGGAAAGTATTACCAACACAATAACAAATAAATTAAATTTTTAACTGAATTTACCTGGATTTTTTTTAATTATAGGGTGGGCTATAATTACATTGTCAAAAATACAGCTCAATGAACCAACAAAAGATGCTCAAAGTATTTTAAAAAGCTGTTTTGAGTAAACATTGCATCTTTTAAACAATAGCGCTCATATTTTAGTAAACTCTGCGTGCAAAATTCATGAGTGTGATATCTGGGAATCGTGGAGGCCATTCACTGGTACCTCTTCTCTTCATTTGGACATTTAAGTAAAGTAAGCCTATTATAAAGACTTTTCTGAATCTTTTTTGGAATTTTTTTTTACTATTTCATACTCGTTGGAGGCTTTTTTTTATCTACTACTGATTTATGGCCAACCCCGTCTTGATAAAAATAAGAAAAATTATAGATTGTATGCTGGAGATTTTCGTGTAGCGCTTCTCGAATTTTCTTAAAAATTATCGAATAATCCCATTAGACAAAAATCTCATATGATAAAAATCCCATCTGATAAAAATCCCATCAAATAAAAATCTCATCAAGTAAAATTTCCATGCTAAGTTATTTCATAAAAAAATTACAATAATTGGTTTGTTATTAAATATTATGGAATTTGCACCCTAATTAAATCGTTATAAATAACACGATAAATAATGAATTCAATATTTAGATAAATAAATACAAAAATAGACACTATTGTAGAAGAGTGTGGAAAATTGTTTTTTTTAAATATTTATAATACGCACAATGGCCTATTCAATTTAATGCAGCAATTATCAATATAACTGAAATGATATTAGAATGTGAAGTGTTTTGTCGCATTTTGAGCTTTATCCGTAATAAAATAATCATAAAATTTATTGCGCCAAAACAGTTGAATTGTATTTATTGGATATTAGCATTTACAGTCGAATGGTTTATCGTCATTCTCTACTGTTTGCAATATTTAATTACAATTTCTCCGGACCTTTCATTTATCATTTATTAACTAAAAGTCAATAGTTTCTCTGTGTCGAATGCACACATACCATACTGCCAATAGTACGGGCGCTTCAGGTACATGGTTATTCACTATAAATTATACATATGTACATACATACATAGAGTCACGCCTTTTTCCCGTAGGGGTAGGCAGAGACCACTTCCTTTCACTTCCGCTACGGTTCTCACACACATCTTTTGCTTCCTCTACATTCATCAGTGTTCTCATGCATGCTCGTCGGTTATTGATACTAACTTGACCTGGCCTTTCTTCCAAACAATGTTGATCTGATCGAGATCGATGTTCGCCGAGCGGTCGACCTCTACCGACTTTCGTTCATTCACACTCGGCTTATAAATTTGTTTCGTCAATCTTCATCCATCCTTTCTACGTGTCCTAAACATCTAAGCATTCCTTTATCTATCTTTGTAACCACATCGTCTTTTACACCACAGCGTTCTCTTATTTCACTATTCTTCACTTTATCTTACCGAGTCACTCCGGCTATACAATTCTCAGACTACTCACCTCTGCAGCAATAATCTTATTTTTATGCTTTTTCTGCTAAACCCAACATTCCCTACCATACAAAAGTGTAGGAACCAACACTCCTCTATGTGCCTTTTTTGACACTTTCTGGCTGTTCATAAGGCCCCATTTATTAGTTTTCTTGCCAACACCCTTTACTCAATGTCACTTTACTTCTCTCGTAAACTTTGAACCCAAGTATACAAACTCATTTATTTGTTCCAGTCTTCCTTCCTTAATCAAAACCTTACAGTTTGTCATGATTTCGTTTTGCTTATATTTATTTTCATTTCTTTGATTTTCAGGGCATAACATAAACATAAACCATCGCCTGCAACTCCTCTTCAGATGACGCTAATATGACTTGATCATCGGCGAAAAGAAGTCACTTGACGATCAAATCATTCATTTTCAATCCATACGCACTCTCTTTCACATCTTTTAAACAATCGTCTTTGTATAAGCTAAACAGCCATGGCGAAGCCACACATCCCTGTCTTCCTGACACAAGCAGTGAAATCCTCGTAAAGTAATTTCAGTGCTCGTATTAAACTACCACTCACCCCATACAAAGACAATCTCGATCACAATTATTCACTTGTCACCACTCTGTCATAGGCTTTTTCCAAGTCTATGAAAGCGCAATAGACCTTCTGATTTCTAGCCAAGAATTTTTCGACTATACCTCGTAATGAAAAGACCTGATCCATACTGATCTCCTTCCTTTTCTAAATCCTGCTAATTTATTTGTTTTTTATTTACTTCCCGAACAGGTCTGTCTTATTTTGTTAAAATATTTTCGATAATTTGACTGGTTTATTTTTAAACTGTTCAAATTGCTTGTAACCAATAAAGTGTTCGATGCAAAATGAAACGTTGTCAGCGTGTATGATTCAACTTGATGGTATCTACATAGTTGTAGTTAATATCTTTCTCTAACAGTAAATAATAGAGGAGATCAACAATGACGTCGCAAATTAAAGCTACGTTATTGGCAACAACGCCAAAGCAGTTTCATAGATGTGCTGCAAGGGTTTCGTAAAGCAAAGACCGGAATTTCTTTGTATTATTAGAGGAAGGCGTTTTTACTTTTAGTTTCGATTGTATATTTTTACGTGCAATACTTATCACCGAGACTCGTAAGAGTTGAAGTTTGTAATAAATATTGTTTTTATTTCTTCATTGATCTTCGATATAATTAGAAGTGTGAATTGCTGTAATTTGGTGACAAATAATAACTATGAATGAAAATAGTAAAATTATACTTACTGAAAACAAGAATGCTCTTCATTTCTTTATCTGGACTTGGAACAAAAAGAATTTGGCAGGACGATAACATAAAGTCTATAAAACACACCGAAGGTGAAGGAAAAAGACACATTATTGTGCATGCAGGTGTTGACGGGGCGGATCTTTTATTCTCGTCAAAATCAAAATTGTCCGATTATCATGACAATATGGATATAGTGACGTTTGTGAAATGGTTAAATGAGAAATTATTACCATCGTTACATGAACCATCTGTTATTGTATTAGATAATGCTCCGTACCATTCGGAAAATTTAAATAAGCAACCAATAAACTCCTGGACGGTACAGAAAATAAAATAAAGGTTAACGAACGAAAATATTTCATTCAACAGTATTGCTTCAAGCCGGAATTATTATCGATAGCTAAAAGGCACGAAAGAGAAAATTTTTATTAATAATGATCAAATTATACTCAGTTATGAACATCGTGTGCTAAGACTTCCGCCTTATCATTGCCAATTTAATCCCATTGAGTATATTTGGGGAATATGCAAAATTCATTATGACAATCACATTGGATCTAACGGTTACAGTGATGAGACTGTTTTGGAAACCTGGCAACGAGCACTTAATACTGCCACTTCTGAAATTTGGAAAAAATGTGTCACAAAATGTGAAAATTTAATAGAGGAATGGTGGGTTCGTGAAAACCGCATCGAAGCAGTTAATCCTGTTATTATTTACAATCCTAATAAGGATAGTGACGACAGTGATTTATCCGATTATAATGTCTATAAATTTAATGCTTGATAATACCGTAAGTACTACATGATTAAACATATTTATTAAATTTGTACTGATAATATATTTCTGTTAAATTCCCTTTTAACGTAATTAAATATGTGCCTATTAATAACCAAAAAACTCATCGAGAGCTACATCAACGATTTCTGTTCACAATAAAGCAAAAAATAAAAATAAAACGTCTCAACGAAAGCATAAAAATAATAAACAAAACATTTTCGGGTTTAAATCTTAGGGGAATTTACTAATGTACCACTCAACACAGTGCGTCCGTTAAGTCGATGCCTCGGTGACTAATCCGTAACCGTCGTATATTGGTGAAATGAGCTATATTGTTTGTCGCCTATATTGCATCGGTTTATCATTCCTAAACCATTGAAATTAAAAATCATTCAATATTGTTACGAAATTTACTTTTTTATTGTGTTCGATGATTTTAAACTCTCGATACAGTAACAAAACAATTTTTATTCCAATACTTTTACACAATAAATTTTACTTTTATAAATCACTTAGATATTCAACTAATAACAACTGTTTAAATTTCATATCTTATAAACACTTATTAAAACTATCTTTTTTACGACCGCCGTCCTTTTTATATTTCTAAATCATAATTCCAGACTATTCCACCTTTTTCTCGACAGTCCGAAACAATCCTTTTAACTTCGCGACGCGGTGTTCGAAACTTTGGTAGACTGAGGCGGCGGCCGACAAAGTGCTCATTAATATGCACCCTAGTTGTGGTCGATTCTCGGATGCCGACAAATAAACAGGGCCGAGTTGTAGCAATATTTTAGTGATTTTAATGGTAAATAATACGAGATGATTTGTCAAAATTTTTTTTATTAATTACACAAATAATGTACAATAAACAAACTTACAAGAAGTGCCAACTTTTAAAGGGTCTATATGAACGTTTGGATTTTTGGTAAATTTTGGTCAATAATCGTTTCAAATTGCACAATTTTTGTCGTTAGGTTTATAACTTTAAACGTGTGCTGCAATTAAGAAAGGATCGTTTCGTAAAAAATTCTTGAGATAATTTTTTTATATTTTTTTACTGTTTCAATCAATTTACTAAAATGAATTACTGACCAACATTTTGGAAGCGATTACACAATACATTTCGTATTTCTAATATTAACAACAATTACAGCTAGATCGTAATCAGTATTAGAATTTTTTAATTTTTTTTAATCTCATTTACAATTTTCTCAAAAGATGTCTTTCTCACTTACGCTTTTATTATGATTATATTAAATTCTGCATCGCTTAATCTGCATGCATATTTGACATTTTGAAATAACAAATTTCGGAATTATTTTCAATTTTTTTTTGTTTCATACAATAAAGTACTATTTACAGGAACAATTTACAACAACATAACTTAAAAGTTGCTGGCATAGGTTTACATTCGCATTTATCAGATCTGTCAAACGATGACAGTTTTACATTAGTCCAACGTTCTTTTAAAACGTCAATTCCTACTGTCCAAGGAAATGTGTAAAACGTCAATCGGAAGTGTCATTTGTCAAAGTTGTCAAACTTATTTATTAGAAAATGTCAGATTGTCGCATTGTCGCATTGTCGCATTAATTGTCAAAACAATTTTCGACAAGGGTAATACTGTCAATGTCATTTGTCAGTATTCATCATTTGTCACAACAACTGTCAACTTTTCACGTCCAAATGATGACAAATCTGTTAACCCTACGCCAACAACCCACGAAACAATTACTTTAGCATCCGCATTTAAAAAACGATAAACGAAAATCTTAAATATTATGTACAAAACAAATTATTGACTAGATAAAGACGTTCGACGCGGTCGTCGAGAACTACGCGACTTCCAGATCGCTAGAATCGTCGTCGGAATAATTTTGCGACTGCACCGAACGCTTTTGATCGGTATTGACAGGTCTGGCGCACACGATGTCCTCTTCCTGAACTTTCCTGAGCCGTTCCTGCTCCTCCCGCTTCTGTTTCCGCCATTTTGCTCGACGGTTTTTGAACCACACCTGAAACAAACACATTTTTAAACTAAATGACACAAAACGTCAAACTGCTGATTTCAATATTAATAACGAAACAATCAAGAGGGCTGTGATCGTCGGGATCGTCGGGTTTTACAGGTTGGTAGACGTGCGTTTTGAACTATTCAAGTGGACTCGAATCGTGTATGTATACAGCTACAGCAACGCGGATATACGTCAAACGTAAAAGAAGACCCTTGAAAACTGTCAATAATGTAAAAATCGATCTAATTGTTTATTTAATATATTTAATTAATGGCTTTATTCGGTGCGATGTACAAACATCGCAAGTAAAGTTGACAGATTTGCATTCCCTTTTGATTTTCTGCGAAACAATTACATTTTCAAACTAAATGTCACAAAACGTCAAACTGCTGATTTTAATATTAATAACGAAACAATCAAGAGTGCTGTGATCGTCGGGAAATTTTTTTACAGGTTGGTAGACATGCGTTTTGAACCATAAAAGTGGACTCGAATCGTGTATGTATACAGCTACAGCAACGCGGATATACGTCAAACGTAAAGAAGACCCTTGAAAACTGCCAATTATATAAAAATCGATCTAATTGTTCATTTAATATATTTATTTAATGGCTTTATTCGGTGCGATGTACAAACATCGCAAGTAAAGTTGACAGATTTGCATTCCCTCTTGATTCTTTGCGATAACAACACTTGATATGAAATTTAATTACACCGGGGGTTGATGATATCATCACTAGCGAACGATGCTCAACGTCACAAACAGACCGACGGACGGCTGAGAATGACGAAAACGTAATATGAGATCGCGGCTTTATCAGCCTGACTCTGATATTATTCCCGAAGATTTCATTGCCTTTTTCCTAATAACATTTCTGCGATATTTACATCAGAATAATTCCGGTTTAAGTGTTCGCTTTATTCCAAGAACAATGGGAAGTCGTGAAAGGTTTTTCGATTCTCATGCTCTACTCGAACCAGGGGCGCATCCCGAAAAAAAATTTGCGGGGGTATTTTTACTCATTAAACACAATTTTTGTTTTTCTTCCACATTTTTTTCCAAAAGTATCTTTGTTTCCTAAAAATTTTTTTTTCGATTGTAACATTTTTTTTCCCGAACGCCTGCCCTGCATTCTTCGCAGAACACCGAGAGGAGGAGTTGCCATTTTGGATTTTCTCATACGCTGAGAGGTTATTAAATTATTTCTCTAAGCCAACCACAAATACCCCGTGTTATTTTCTTTATTAATTGAGAAACCCCCATTAAATACAAGAGGGTGTAGCAGTTACAGGCAAGACTAACTACACTAAAAAAAATAATTACATAATGGCAACTGCAAAAATGGTGTTAAATGACCGTCAAATTAAGATGAAAGAGATAACAGAGACTATGAATATGTCCTCGCAACTGGAAAAAATCAGAAACCAATATAGTAGTATGGTAGAAGGAGAGGAATGCGTATTAAAGAGATGGAAGGAATACTTCTAAAGAGGATACACAGGTACAGGCCCCATTTGGAGAAATGAGTGAAAGTTGCATTGAAAGTGAAATTAGTACGACAGAAATTGTGGAAGCGTTGAACAGTATGAAATTAAGTGAAGCTGATGAGTACGACAGGATAACAGTTGAAATGCTGTAGGCTGGGCAAAGCGTGGTAACTAGTCTGCTGTACCGCCTTTTTAACCTTTGTTGGACTGGTGCAAGGCCGTTATCGTGCCGCTTTGCAAGGAAAAAGGTTCGCAGCAGGACTGTAAGAACTACCGAGGTATTAGTTTACTCAGCATAGTCGGCAAAAGAGTAACGAATGAAACTGAAAAGATGATATGGGTTGTGCAAGCAAGATTTAGAAGAGGAAGGAGATGTATGATCAGGTCTTTTCATAACGAGGTATAGTCAAAAAATCCTTGGCTAGAAGTCAGAAGGTCTATTGCGCTTTTATAGACTTGAAAAAGGCCTATGACAGAGTGGTAAGGAGTGAATTGTGGTCGACATTGTCTATGTATGCGGTGAACGGTAAATTAGTACGAGCACTGGAATCACTTCCACTGCTCGTGTCAGGATAAACGGAGCTTGCACGGAATGGTTTAACATCGAAAAGGGTGTGAGACAGGGATGTGTGGCTTCGCCATGGATGTTTAACTTATACATAGACGATTGTTTAAAAGATTTGAAAGAGAGTGCGTATGTATTGAAAATGAATGATTTGATCGTCAAATGCCTTCTTTACGCCGATGATCAAGTCCTATTAGCGTCATCTGAATATGAGTTGCAGGGGATGGTTAATGTTATGCATGATGCCCTGAAAATCAAAGGGATAAAAATAAATGTATGCAAAACGAAAGTAATGGTTTTTGAAAAAGAAGAAAGCGTGACAAACTGTGGAGTTTCGATTAAGGAAGAAAGAGTGGAACAAGTAAATGAATTTGTGTACTTCTACTCGTGTTCAAAATTTACGAAGATGAAAAGTATGACAGTGACATTTAGCGAAGGGTGTTGGCAGGAAAACAAATGAATGGTGCACTGTATAGCTTTATGAATAGCCAGAAAGTGCCAAAAAAGGCACGTCTGGCTGTGCATAGAGGTGTGTTGGTTCCTAAACTTATGTATGGTAATGAATGTTGGGTTTGGCAGAAGAAGCATTAAGACAGGATTAATGGTGCGGAGATGAGTAGTCTGAGAATTGTATAACCGGAGTGACTCGGTTGGATAAAGTAAAGAATAGTGAGATAAGAGAACGCTGTGGTGTAAAATAAGATGTGGTTACCAAGATAGATGGATGAAGAAAGATCAACGAAACAAATTTATAAGGCGAGTGTGAATGGACGGAAGTCAGTAGAGGTCGACCTTGGAGAACATCGATCTCGATCAGATCAACATTGTTTTGAAGACAGGCCAGGTCAAGATTACCAACAACCGACGAGCATGTATGAGAGCACTGATGAAAGTAGAGGAAGCAAAGAACCGTAGCGGAAGTGGAAGGAAGTGGTCTCTGCCTTCCCATATGGGAAAATAGCGTGACTTTATGTATGTATGTATTTACAAAAACTCTTTCTGGGTGTTCAGATTATTTTGGAAATAAGTATAATATTTTTAACGATTACTCTTCGACTCTCCCCCTTACAATCGATGCAAATACACCTAAAGGAAATGACATTAAAAATATCGTCAGCTTCACAAAATACAGCATATCACTTAGAAAAATAAATAAACAAAGTATTCGCTAATGCAACGATTTAAGGGAGGACCTTTACCGAATTGAAGTGTACAGTGAAGAGGGTTTTTCACTTAACAAAACACAGTTAATAATCCTTCCATTGTTCGAGAATAAATGCCCGCAAAATCCACATTCAATATCTCCCCGTTGTACTCATATCATCGCATTAATAAATACAATCATCATTTCCAGCCGCTGATATAATTCGAATGTTTGTTTTAGGTTAGAACGGCAAGGATCAGGATACACATACAATAAACCTCGATTCATTATGGAGCTGTGTTTGCTTGCAGGGGCGGCAACGTTAATCATTTTTCGACGAAAGTTAAACGATTCAAATTTCCCTACGCCCATGGAGCCCCAAACACGCGATACGTCAATATCGATAATCGAAAAAAATTATTTTGACAGACTTTAAAAAAAAAATCGAACAGCAGCTAACGTGTTAAGTTTTCCAGTCAAACAAACTGTAAAGAATTTATCGTTAAAAAATTTTAATTTAAACGCCTATGGTAACAGCGATACGTCAAATGTTTCTACAATTATTTTCTCGTTATATAGATAATATTTGAAAAAGTATTGATATGAAAGAAATCAATCGCATGATAGATCATAAAACAAATATCAATTGACAACGAACTTGTCAAGTTTTCCAAATTAAGTCAATTTTTAAAAAAAAATAGCAATTCCTTTGTTGTAAATAAATTTTTCCTATGACTATGGTTACTTCGTCAACCACGCGGTACGTCAAATTTTTCGACAACTTGTAACGTGCCATTTTTTCCCTTCTACAGTTCCATTATAATTGGGTCTCTGATAGTTTTGTGTTCCTCAGGTACTCGTAAATAGTATCGCGTACCGTATTTTGTTGTAATTTAAATATATCATTCGTTGTAAATAGTGTTGCATACCTTGTTGTGATAGGATTCGATTGTTAATGGCTGTGGTGTTTTCGTTATTAGATTTTGCTTTGGTTTTTGGCCTCGATTGTTGTGTGTTGTCGTTTATATTATTGTTTGGTTTGCATTTCTGTGTGGATGGGGCTGGCTATCAACACGTACGAGCGCGATTTGTGTGTGGAGCATGGACTTGCGAAGATTGTTGTTTGACGTTTATTCCGGGTCATTTTCTTGATATCCGGCTTGGGAAGTAGTCAGTCGTGTGGTGACAGTCTTGGGAGTGGTGTGGTGAGAGTTTTTAGGGCGATTTGATATTGACAAGTGTGCGGATCCTCTACGGTTTTCTTTCATATCTGGCTGTATTTGGGCCATCTTAATTGGATTTTGAAGAAAAACCATTTAATTTTTAACTTGACCATTCTATCTTACCTTCGTTGTTGATATTTTGGATTTTGGTGTCGAGTTAAAATAACCGCATGCGGGATTTATTTGAGGGAAGCCATTGTTAATTAGCAGGTGCCGTTCCATAATCAAACCGGCCACAGGAGTAGTGAATTCGTATACCCAAAGGTTATAAGTGATTTATTTTAGAATATTTAAACGACGTGATTTGTTTTTGACACCACGATTAAGTTTTGTTTTAATTTATTAATATGGTACATTGTTGAAAACTATTTATTGCATTGGATAATATGCCAAGGCTGAACTTTGATGTAAAGTAATCTTCTCAATAGTTTTTTTTGTGTCCAAGTAAAAATGTTTTCTTCATACTTATTTGTAAATATCCTACAATATTGATATTTTGAAGGACAGCCATTGTAAAAAGAAATATTTTTAAATAAGCTCGATTGTTTTAACAGTGTAAATCTTTATGTAAATGGTAAAAACATGAGTAAATTAGCAGCCTTATATGAACGTTTGATTAAGTATCATTAAAAAGTTGACTTGTATACGTTTTTTTTGGTAACTTGGTAAAGTTTGTTACTCTTACTTTTGTTTTGGTTATTTTATGGAATCGTAAACTTTGGATTTTTGATTTATTGTTAGCTGTTGATTTTGACTATATTTGTTATAAGTTTATTATTGAACTGTGAACTTTGATTTATTGTTGGCTGTTAATTTTGACTATATTTGTTATAATTTTATTATTGAACTGTGTACTTTGATTTATTGTAGGAGTAAAGTATCTAATATATATTAGCTATAATTTTATTTATTTAGTTCACCATAATCTCAGTTGTTTATCGTGTGGCTCTGCTAGTGCCTATAAAACCTAGGGGTTTCCGGCTTGAACCGTCTAAGTCGGTGGCGCGGCTCACTTTTATATATATATTTTTTTTCTACCCTCTACGGCTGAGCTCGGGCATAATTTGCCAGTATAGAGACCGCTGGCAGAGTACTCTATAGAGAACGAAAAAGACGTGGCAAACTATCTTCACGTTATATGAATGTTGATATTTGAAAAAAGAAGTATCGATATTTTTAGTATCTATATTAAAAAAACCTACTTAATTATCAATTTGACTGACTTTAATCAAGACAAGACAAAAAATCCAAAGGAACAAATTACATCAGAAAGTTTCATTCAATATTGCAATTTGAGGGAGTGATTTCGTGAAATGGGACGGAAGTGAGTAATAGATGTGTAACATCCTTCCTCTAGCTTTCTTGCAATTTTTGGGAGTGATTTCGTGAAATGTAACGGAAGTGTGTAACAGGAAGTTGCGGAAGCACGCGCTATTTGATTTGACAAATGAGCGCGCGTTGTTAGAGTTGGCCGTCAGATAGCCGTCAACCAATTTTCCGAAAGGTCGGTACTGTCAGCCATCAGCTGTGCAATTAAGTTACAGTGTTGCTGTTATATGCGTAAACTATATAAATAAATATTTACTGTTAATAATAAGTCTCAATAAAGTGCAGATCATTGATAAAAAATTCAAGTAAATAATAATAAATAATTATTCGAATGAAATATTTCAGTATTTAGCTTTTTTAAATTTTGAGGTTGATTTCTCTCACTCCTAGTGTCAATTAAATAAAATACAATTTTCATTAAAAAGAATTATTGTTTGTAATGAAAAATCCTTTCCAGTAATATCTGAGCCATTTTTTTTAAAATATAATTTTAAAATTGCTTATTACTAAGGTGAGATGTCAAATGTTACACATCATATGCGATTATTGTAATGCTCGCTCCTTTTATTTTAATTCTGCCGGAATTGTTGTTGGCGTTGACCATTGGTTTTCAGTATTTCATCTGCATTTTAACGTTTGCGCTTTCCATACTCTTTTGGACTATGAACACATGATTTCACTATTGTCTTCTTATAATTTAAATGAAATATAAATGAAAATGTTACTGTTCTATAAGCGTGGGGTGCTTTCATTCCGAAACGCAGAGTTAGTTTAAAAATGTCATACAAAGCAGTGACATTGATTGACATTAATTTTTGTTTTGACAGTGACATTAATTTTCTCGTCAGTAACCTTATTCCTATGTTAAGAATTATTATTTAATTTTTAGTTTGATTAACTCTAAAAGCGTGTTGTTTAGTTTTTTTAAACTATAATTTATTTTTCGCTCTTTAGTTCGATTTGTTTTACTCACTAAAAAAATTATGTATTAAATGGTTAAAGCACAAAAGTAGTTAGACAGCACTGGTTCAAGCGCAAAGGAGTGGTGGGATGAGTGGGGTAGTGGTGGGAGGAGAAGTGGTGAAAGTGGCGGGAAGAGAAGTGGGGGTAATGGCGGGAGGAGGAGTAGGGAAAGTGGTGGAAGGAGGAGTGGGAGTAGTATCAGGAGAAATGGGGGAAATGACATTTGACGTTTTTAACATATGACATTTTTGAATTTTGACATATGACATTTTCGACATGTGACATTTGACAGTGAGAGGGGTGGGGATTCCAAGGAAGAGGGTTCCGTAAGCAATGTCGTACGTTGAAGAGTGGTGTGACGTAAGCGTTGGTTTTGAAGAATGCATCGGCCGGGAATCGAACCTGCGTAGCAGGCAAGCATTCTACCACTGAACCACCGATGCATTTCTTTACGTGACGATTTCTACTAAATCGTACTACCCATAAGCCGCGTTAAGGAACTTCGTTCCAAAAAAATTACTAACGGATTATTAAAAAAAGTTTTCTACGCCTATGGTACGTCAACCATACGATACGTCAATTCTTTCGACAACTATCTTCACGTTAGATGAATGTTGATATTTGAGAGAAGAAGTATCGATATTTTGGGTATCGATTTATAGATTTGACAGATCATAAAAAGATCGATTTGATGTCTGATTCATCGGTTTTGAATAAAAATTAAAAATTCCCAATCGCGATGAATCCCCGCGTAAAAAACAAACTGACGTCGAAAAAATGTATTACACATACATTTATATATATGTACATACGAGTGAAACAATAGCTGTAGGGAAAGTCGATCAATGCTCGAGAATGAGTGCGGTATATACATATATACTGTAATTAACCTTCCGCTGAATTTTTGATCCACTTGAAACAATGGTATGTTTTGAGAATAAACAAAATTAGCCCTCTTCGATGTTGATACTCGGTAATAGAATAATCTGGAAACGACGCTAAAACAAGCGCCGAACGGCCGTCGTCGGCGGCGTAGCTAACGAATCGCGTTGGCCTGGCAAGCAAAACAGCGAATGGGAATGTATATGCTCACTCCTCTGGCACGGCCAACTTAATTGAATTATACTTCGCGATATATACATGTACACATACAAACTGGGAAATGTTAAATAATAAAACGGGCATTGTGGGCTTTGATGGATTATTTCGAGCTAGAAGTATTGGTACAAAAATAATAATTGAATCGGTCGGTTTTAATTTCGAAACTTTTTTTAAATTAAAAAATAAACACCACATCATTAGTTATTTTTTCATTACTTCACGTTTTCATGATTAATTTTTGTTAAAAAATCACCCAGTGCACCCCCGTATGCGTCAATATTCGCAAGCTTTAGTGACCGACCATCGCGAATCGCCCCGTATGAATTATTTTAGAGATTATCCATCCCGCTCGGCCACTAATACGGTTATTAGTTCTTTCCGTTTCGTTCGAGTAGTTCAAAGTCATCTTCTTGCACTCGAAAATGTAAATTACTGGTACTCGACTATCCTCGAGTCAACAGAAAAGGTGCTGACGCATGGCGAAACCACCCAGCAAGAGAACCACTTCAACTGCTAACCAGTGGTACGGAGTACCAACCTAAGCTTTATAAGTATCCATAGTGCAATTACTAATCTCGATAGATGGATAATAGTATTCGGTAGTCTGTTTACATTCGAATGGGGTTGTGTCAATACCACAAACACGTATTTAAATAATACTTACCGTTGTGTAAATTTACGAGATGAAACAATGTGAAGACAAAATAGTAACGTTAAATATATATCACCCGGTATTTATTACTTTTATTAATCTCTGATGCAGGCACAACTGTAGATTGTGTTGCATACATTTGGGTATTTGTCAAAGTAAGGATTGCATAAGTAAAAAATAAAAAATCTTTGTGTTATTATTTACCAGATTCCATTCTTGCGTTAAAGTTATTAGTGTAATTATTATTATTATAAGTGAACACTTTGTCTCAAGATAAATAATTATGTTGCACAAATGTCATTCTTGTCAATCTTCATATTATTTTAAGAATAAAACCTAAAAATTTAAAATTACTGTTGTAAGTTGTATTCCTTCTTAATCGAAATCATGTAGTGCATTATCTCATTCCTACAATTCAAGAATAATTCATTCCCATTTTTGATTTATTTAGTAAATGAACGTCATTAGTGTTGCCTACACAGCCAACAAAACCTCGATCTGTCAGACGTGTGTTAAAAACAATTGTTTCTGATTCATTTGAAATGTGAACGTGATAATATGAAAAAGAAATTATTTTGGAAAATTTGAAAGTACCTTTTTAAATTTTATCTATTAGTTTTATTGCTTCATCAGTTTAAGGTTTTATTTAAAAACTTTGTGAATACAAATTTTGTTGGTTACACCTAGTCGAGATTAGTTACTTAAATATTTCATGTTTAGGAAGTTTACGGGTTTAACGCCAAAATTATATGAGATATCACGAAAGTGTGAATATACTGGAGGCTAAAATGAATATTTAATAGGTCTAGCTGAATACAAAACAACGAATAAACGGCGTAATGGCAGAAAGTAACGTTAAATTTGTAACAAGTTTTTATTTTATAACCTATAAAAGGTCGTTTTCGATATCTGTCACCGTTTGTTCGTGAATAAAATTTAGATTTTAATTGTATACAAATGCCAAGTTTTTTTCATCAAGTATTATAGTGACCTAACCTCACTTAATCAAAAATATTTTGATTTTGAAACATCTTACTCGGTAATAATTTATTTAAGGGGTTTAAAAGATTAAATTTTTGACTGCCCTTTAAGAGAAACAAAACACGAGATTTCGTCAACTGCTTTACTCGAAGGTTCTAACAGAATAATTATGTTGTTTTACATATTTCAACGTTATTAGTTCTAAAAGTAGTCGAGACTTGGTCACCATTAAAAAAAAAGGCGAGTCATAATAAGCTTAGTAAATTTTCTCTAGAAAAGCCGATCTCACTGTGCCTAACATAACTTTGTCAGGAGTAACCATACCACTGAAGTCATCCATATCGATGCTTGGTATTACTATCAGCAATAACCTTTCCTGAGAAAATCACGTGAGGTCCATTGCCAAAAGTGCATCCCAAAAACTTGGTTTTTTGTTTCGTGCCAAGAGCTATTTCACCTCCAGTCAGCTGCTTATGATCTATAAGGCACAGATCCGACCTGTACTGGAGTATTGTTCCCATATTTGGAGTGCAGCACCTAAACATATCCTGAAGCTACTGGATTCTGTCCAAAAAAGGGCAATTCGTCTCGTCGGTGATGCCTCGCTTACAAACTCGCTCACTTGTCTGGAACACCGTAGAAAAGTTGGCGATTTGTCTCTATTTTATAGATATTTTCATGGGCGATGCTCTTCTGAAATATCAACAATCGTTCCTCCATTGGCAGTCTCTTCGAGATTAACCCGTAAAGTTCAGTCTTCACACCCCTTCGTGGTCACTTTGGAGACCTGCAGAACATCACTTTCCAAAGACTCATTCATCCAACGAATTGCGAGGCTTTGGAACTCATTGCCTATGGAGGTGTTCTCCGAGGCATACAACCTCCAGAAATTTAAGAAGAACACCAACTCCTACCTTCTTTCCCTTGGTTCCCACGATGTTCTCTGAACATTACAGGATATCCCTTTTCGTGGGAACCAGAACATAAAAAAAAAAAAAAATAGTACGTGCGTTGGTTCCTACACTTATGTATGGTAGTGAATGTTGGGTTTGGCAGAAGAAGCATGAAAATAGGATTAATGCTGCGGAGATGAGTAGTCTGAGAAGTATAGCCGGAGTGACTCGGTTGGATAAAGTAAAGAATAGTGAGATAAGAGAACGCTGTGGTGTAAAATAAGATGTGGTTACAAAGATAGATAAAGGAATGCTAAGATGGTTTGGACACGTAGAAAGGACAAGAAAGGACAAGTCGGTAGAGGTAGACGTTGGCGAATTTTTTTATGTAAAAGGATTTTGCGAATTATGGCTGTTAGCTGCTGTTTCAGGCTTCTCCCGTCGTATTTAAGAAGTTAATTTGGAATATCGTCTGGGCCTGGACTTTTTCTGTTCTTAATGATACGATTTTTTGTTCTATCTTGGGTTCGGCGATTAAAACTCTCGATCCAATAACAAAACAATGTTTATTTTAATACAATAACTTCTATTTTCATTAACCACTTAGATATTCACTTAGCAATACGACTTTTACAACTCTATATAACTATTTACATTTAATAATTCGTAAACACATAAGCTAATACTGTTCTTTTGTTATGATCGTTTCCCCTTTTATATTTCCGATATCACAGTTCCAGATCTTTCTACCTGTTTCTTCATTATTCGACGCGGATTCGAGAAATTGCGCGACTTTCCTAGGCCCCGTCGGCGGCTACAAAGGAAAACATTAAAATATCTAATGATAAGAGTGTACAGGTAGCTATATACAGGGCGTAACAAAAAACTAGTTCATAAATTGAACTACATATCCTGGGGTCAAAAATAACTCGAATGAACATAACTGCCAATTTTTTTTTTAATTTATCGAGCGTTCTGAATGCAAATTTTCCTCCAAAACGAAATTTCTCAAAATTGTGAATTTTTTTAATAGCGGTATTTCGAAAATTGATACAAAATAAAAGTCAATCCGTAGCCGGGAGGTAAGTGCGATATATGTCGTTGCTAGGCACCTCTCCTCTATGTAGTAGAGCTGCTCTGTTCCACAAAGATTGAACGAAGACAATAAAATGTATTAGAGAAACGGAGAAGATACGCTTTGTACGGATGATACAGAGCGTTCCTTTATTTGATTATATGCCGTTTTACGTATCTCGAGACATATGAAATGTAGATACACGCTTCACTGCTTGTTTATGATTTATGCTGATTTTGATGTATGCGGACGCGACGGGCAGTGGCTCGTTTCCTAGAGGATACACCGGATATTTGACACGCAAATTCAACGAAACGAGCCTTACGACATTTTGTACGAATTCAAATTGTTATTACAGGGTCGACTACAGACGGTGGAAAAATATTTGCGGAACATACGAAATTCAATGAAACCGAGAAATCTGGGCGGGAGCCAGAGTCCACCAGCACAAATAATAATAAATATTCAAGATAAATAATCAAGTAATTAACTATACGACTTAAATTTGAATTGTGGGATATGTGGCTTCGCCATGGCTGTTTAACTTATACATGGACGATTGTTTAAAATATTGGAAAGAGAGTGCATGTGGATTAAAAATGACAGCATACTTGTATCAACTTTCACATCCTATCGATCGCTTTCGGTGAATGATACAAATAAATTCGGGCAGGAATAGGTTGACTCCATTAATAGAGATCTTGAAGCAATCGTCGAGTGGAGAACCATCAATTTGTTCAGTTCAACGCCCAGAAAACACAAAGCGCCACGTTTTCCAAGAAAGTGAATTCCTCAAATCATTAGATCAATATGTCCGGAAATAACCTTGAATCAAGTCCCTCCATCTCGATTTTGGGAGTCATGGTGTCTAATAATATTTCTTGGTATGACCATGTTGCTAACATCGCAAAGTCAGCAAGCCGGAGGCTAGTTTTTTACTTCTGATCAACTGTTGACGACGTACAAGGCTCAAATCCGACCTATACTGGAGTATTGCCCGCACATTTGGGGTTCGGCACCAAGGCATTCTTTTCGTCTTCTAGATTCCATTCAGAAAAGAGCCATTCGCTTGATAAACAGCTCAACTCTCACAGATACCCTTCACCCTCTAGAACATAGAAGAAGAGTTGCATACCAGTCATTGCTCTACAGATATTTCCATGGTAGTCTCATCCATTTACTCTCAAATTGACACTACCAATTTCCATTAAGAATCTTATTTTACAGGGCTGCTACGGAATGGAACAAGCTTCCAAAATTTATTTTTTTCAAAGAACCATGACCTGCAACTTTTCAAAAAGCAGGTTCACAATCATCTCCTTTCTACAATCCCCGTCCGCGGCCCACACGATAGGTCTACCCTTTGTGCGACTATTTTCAGTAAAAAAAAATGTATTTTTACAATAAATGCTGCCGTCTTTGTTCAGTTTTCTGAAGTTTCACTTCTACTGCGTGTGAACTTAATCTCTATGGATTTCCGTTTGTCTTCCAATCTATTGACAAAATTCAAAGTTATAATATGAGTAATTTGCTAGCATTTTCTCCATACTTGGGGTGGTGATTATCCATTCTATTCATTTCTTTGGAAAATGTGATTGAGATATCTCTGTGTAACAGTCTCTTACAGTTTCCCTTTATGGCTATGAGTTCTGATCACATGCGTCTCAAGATACTGTTGAACTCACTTGTGGTTTATCGTAAATTTCTTCCACATCCTTTTATTCTTTTAGGCCCTTATTTAAAAATAGTCTCACGGTGTACTTTTTTTAACTCTGACTTTAAATAGTTTTAAATAGTTTACCATAAAAGTAACATTGAATGATCGAAAAACTTGCACAGAATCGTGAGTTTTGGTAGAACTTCTATAAAGTTATTGGGGTATTTTCGGTTGGAATTAGAATTCCCGTGTGCATTATTATTATTATTCTTTAAGCTTGATTTAGTCCCCTTGAGCGCGCTAATGGCGTCACCAGCGACCATTTTTATATTTTCATTTTCTTTTCCACTTTCCCAAAACGTCGTCCGGATAATATCTGTTAGTAAAATCGTTCCTATTTGCTTGGATGATTCTCTCCATTAAACTCGGAATTTTTTGCGAAATTTTTCGGAATTGTTTATCCCTAATTTTGGCGATCGAATCGTCCCAAAATCGCACAATGTTAGATCGGGGCCATAAAGCGTGCTCTTTTGTGTATAGATAAATTTTGATAAACTTTATGCAAACATTTTTAATCCGTAATTTTAAAGTAACAAAAATGTTATTTAATTGAGGCGATATTTTTATTCAAAGAATAACTACAAGAGACTGACTAAAAATTATTTACAGGAACTATTATTATAAAAATATGAAGTGTGGTTTGCATTTTATTAGATCCTTTGCTCTTTTATTACTGTATAGGAAATTTCCTAGTAATTTTCATCACTCTTTTGGTTTCACAAAGTTATATTTTTTGTCATCTCTGTGAAAAAATTCAGCTCATAGCTAAGTAGCAAAAATGAATGGGACAAAGACACCATCTCAAGACCCAAGAAAAATGGTACATAAATGGATTAAGAACAATAAAAGGAACTAGAGAAGTAATATGGATCTAGAACCGAATACTCGGCAAGCATTTTCCAAGCGAAAATATATACGCTATATAGTTTAATATCGAGAGAAATGTTTGCTTACAAACGAAAAATCGTCAAGATACAACTAAAATAAAAAGCATGCTGCGTGTAACAAAAATGAAAACCCTAAGAAGCATACTCGCAAAGACAAGGAGAGACCGAATAAGGAACCAGGTTATAAGAGATGAATGTCAGGTGCAGGACGTGGTAAGATGGGGGCGGCAAATGAAACGACAATGGCACGCTCATGTAAGGGAGTTTCTGAGACCTTAACCTTCTGCAAAGTAAGTACAAGCACAATACTTGATGATGACTACTTTGTCATAGGCCTTTTTCAAGTCTAAAAAAGCGCAATAGACCTTCTGACTTCTAAACACTTTCAATCATCTTATTTAAAAATCACCACACAACATAATTGAAATACTAGATTAATAACTAATAGATGAAACTAACGTTACTTACTTGACGTTTACGTCTCGCAGCGCCCTCAGCGGTAGTAAGTATTACAATAAAAGTTAAATCTCGAAAAATGACTGTACGAAAATGTCTGAAACATTTAATGCGGTAATTTTTAGATGTACATCGAAAGGGCTTCACGTCGTTATTCTTTTCATACAAGAAATTAGCTTTTGAGTGAATATTAACGAGATATTTCGCAATTTGCATGTTTCCCAACAAGAAACGCAGCCACGGATCAAGCCCATTCGATATTCGGAATAATATTTTAAAAACTCGTAAATTATTTTAATTCGCTCAATGAGTTAATATGAGATTGCGTGGTAGTTGGAATAAGTACTTTAATGTATAAGAGGTAAATATTTTTTCACCACAATGTTTCAGAACATTTCACAATAATCGAGAGTATTCTGGAATGTTCCACAATGATTTGGGATGTTTTCGAACGGTCCAGAATGTTACTGGATGTTCTGGAATGTTGGGGAATGCTCTCGAATACTCTTGAATGTACTGGACAGTTCTCTAGAAATTTCTAGAAGGCGAAACTTCCAGTCTTCATACCTTCCAAAGCACTTCCATTAGGTAAAAATGGAAACCTTCTTTATTGATGGGCGATAGAGAGCTACCACACCATATAATTTCCTTGATCGTACCGGGACTCGTTCTAAATTTCACTTTTATAATAGACGTTGTCCTGCCCGAACGTTAGCTTGCCTGCTATCAAACTCAGCTACCCTAAAAACTATGAATTCGTCACTAATATCGGAGTTTTCAATAATTTTTATATTACATGCCCTTCCCACCCCTTTTGTATGGGTGCTAACATAATTGTGAATGTCACTATCAAACTTAGCGACCCTGCAGACTATAAATTCGACGCTAATATCAGCCGTTTTTATATTCAATTCCTTCTTACACCTTTCGGTTCTATATATATATATATATATATATATAATAACTTTATGAGCAGCCAGAGCGTTTTAAAAAAGGCACGACTGACTGTGCATAGAGGTGTGTTGGTTCCTACACTTATGTATGGTAGTGAATGTTGGGTTTTCCAGAAGAAGTATAAAAGTAAGATCAATGCTGTGAAGATAAGTAGTCTGAGAAATAGTGAGATAAAGGAACGCTGTAGTGTAAAAGTAGATGTGGTTACAAAGATAGATAAAGGAATGCTTAGATGGTTTACGAACCTTCCAGCCGATCAACAACCTATTTTAGAACCTATAATGCCTTAGTAGTTAACTGCTAGTTAACTAAAAATAAAATATTAAGTAAAAATGAGAGAGAAACACAGTCATATCTAAATAACTATTTAAATTATGACACAATCACAATCAACTTTATTTTTTTAATAACACTATATTTAGACTGTGTTTATATTCTTACAATTGTTCATTAAGGAAAAATATAGGAAATATCTCACTTAAAGATTTCATATCGTTCAAAATTTTTTTGAAAAAAATCATAAAAAAATGTTTGTTTATTAATTTTTACATATAAAATTTTATTAATGTTTCTTAAAATCAACTTATCTTAAATAATCATATCTAACATTTATACACGTAGTTAGATCATCTTATTTCCTTGATCTACACAAAAAAATTAATATTTACAAAAAAAAATACACAACTGATGATTTTTTAATGTTAAATAATAATAATTTAATAATTTCATGTTCAATGGCAACAAAACATAATTAATATATTTGTATTAAAAAAATAGGTAAGGTTTCAGATCAATAATGTTAAAATGATGAAATAAAAGAAAATGTATCATATTCAAAAATAAATCAATCACTTATATTATCATCGAAATAATCTTGTAACAAAAAAATTATGCAATCTTTGACAATGATTGCTATAACGTAATCTAAACATTAACTCTGCAACATATCCCAACATATTCTTCTTGCATATTACTGAGTAGATATTGCATACTTGCTTATTTAATAAGTAATTTTAGGAATGTTTTTGTTTATATTACCATGATGATTCATCATCATCATCATCATGCAGCCGTTTGCGTCCACTGCTGAACATAGGCCTCCCTTAAATTGTTCCAGGTTCTCCTGTTCTGGGCAACTTGCATCCAGTTTTTAGTCACCCTTCTTAGATCGTCCGCTTTCCGAATGCCGCACAGGTTAAGCCTATTCTACTGTTTATTTCATGCGTTTGATTATCTTTTCCTATTTTTATTTGGTGTCCTAGGTATTTATATGTTTGTACTTGATGTATAACATTATCATTGATGTTTATGTTATCACTCATTACCATATTTGTAAGAATTTTTGTCTTTTCGAAGTTCATTTTTAGTCCAGCTTTCTCAGATGAATGATGAATGATGATTACTTGATAAAAAAGGTAGGTACAAACAATAATATGTGAGAAAAGGTCAATTTTGAGAGGAATTGTTATTATTTTAAACTGTAAATAAATGAAAAATCAACATTTTTGTATAAATATTTTTTTAATTAGTTCGTTTTTTTGTGTAGATTAAGAAGACAATTTTTTTTTACTGAAAATAGTCGCAGAAAGGGTAGACCTATCGTGTGGGACGCGACGCGTACGTCCCGCACTGCGACTATTAAAAGGGAAAAGGATTATGGAAAGAAGATGATTGTGGACCCGCTTTTTGAAAAGTTGCAGGTCATAGTTCTCTGGAAAAACTGATTTTAGAAGTTATTCCCATTCCGTAACAGCCCTGTAAAAAAAGGATTCTTGATGGAGAGTGGTCCTTGTAGTGTCAATCTTGAGAGTAAATGGGTGAGACTGATTAGCATGCCAGGTTCTTCGGTTGAATGTGGCCAGTGGTGGCATAAGAGTTTTTATTTCTCTGGATCATCAGCCATGGAAATATCTGTAGAGTAATGTCTGCTCTGCAACTGTTCTAGTGGATGAAGGGTAAATGTGAAAAGTGAGCTCTTTATCCACCGAATGGCCCTTTTCTGATTAGAATCTAGAAGGCGAAGAGAATGCCTTGGTGCTGAACCCCAAATGTGCGAGCAATATTCCAGTAGAGGTCGGATTTGAGCTTTGTACTTCGTCAACAGTTGAACAGGAGTAAAAAACTTTCTAGTTTTCCACAAAAAACCCAGCCTCTGCCTTGCTGACTTTGCGATGTTAGCAACATAGTCATGCCAAGACATATTATTAGACACCGTGACTCCCAAAATCGAGATGGAGGGACTTGGTTCAAGGGTATTTCCGGTCATTGTGATGGAATGATTTGAGGAATTCACTTTCTTCGAAAACGTGGCGCTTGGTGTTTTCTGGGCGTTGAACTGAACAAGATTGTTGGTTACCCACTCGACGATTGCTTCAAGATCTCTATTGATGGAGTCAAGCTGTTCCTTCCTAAGTGTTTTTGTATCATTCACCGAAAGTGATCGATAGGATGTGAAAGTTGAGACAAGAGTGCTGTCGTCTGCAAAACTGTAAATGGGGTTCGTGGTGGTTTTCAAGAGGTCGTTGATGTGTAAAAGAAATAGGGTGGGGGACAGGATGGAACCCTGTGGGACCCCGGCATTAGTTTTAAACGCATCAGAAGAAATACCGTCAACTACCACATGTAAGGAGCGATCTTGCATGAAGCTCATTAGCCATTGGCGCAATTTGGTTGGTAGACCGTAAGCAGATATTTTGCTTAACAATGCCTGGTACCAAACGCGGTCGAAGGCTTTAGATATATCCAAAGCAATTGCATTTATTATAGTTTAGTTTCTAAAAAAATTAATAGGTTTCGCATAATTTTAAAATTTGGCTCTTTGAAAATTCACTAGATGTCACAGCTCATTTTTAAAACGTGTATAAAGAAATTCGAAATTCTTCGATGTTAAATTGGATGTCGAGAAAAAAAGTTATCCGTATTTAAAGATATGAAGAGATATGAACTAAATTGCACGCGGACAAAGTCGCGGTCAACTGCTAGTTTTTAATAATTCAACTCTATCTTCGTGGTGCTTGAAAGGTTATAACCATGGCCACCATTAAACATCGGAATGGGAAGCGAATGAAGAAAAATATAAAGAGCGCCGGTCCTGGTGCGAATATAAGCGATAACGAGCGTCTTGCAACTTTTGCCTCATTAACTTTCCCTTAAACTTTGATTGTTTTTCGAACACGGTTAGTTAATTGCAAATTTAGATTTCGCTTCGGCAAAACTTATTATTACCACCCCACCCCGTAACGCCGATCCTTCTTCTGCCTTTTTCGTTTTTCCTAAAGATATACAATAAAGCGCGCAGCACCAATTTTAGCTCGTTTAGTTGGAAATTTAATAACGCGGCAAATCGCGGAAGTTTTTGCCCAAAAAAAGGAGATAGAAATGTTCATTTTTCTTTTTGATTTGATAACTTTTTGGATTTAATTAACGACAAAATGATGCCGGCACGAATAAAGTGAATGTTCGCATCGACATGAGATCTTCCAGAGCCCGAAAAATTACGTCCAGGATCCGGAAAAAGCCTTCGGATATCTTGGTGTGTAGCAAAGACGTTGACTGCTCCCTCTAACTGTTTCGAAACGCTTAGTTCTTAAAATTAATGATTATCACACATCTTCTAGAGCCCGACAAATTGCGTCCAGAATCCGGAATAAACGGTCGGATATCTTGGTGTGTAGCAAAGACGCTGACTGCCCTCTCTAACTGTTTGAAACTAACTAATTGAAATTAACAAACACTTCTACAAAAAAAATATTATTATAAAATTAATTGACAAATCATTATTTAATCATGATTTAATAAAATATATGGTTTTGATTTAAATAATTTGATGAAAATTGAGTCCGAATTTATGTGTGTAGTTATAAAACAGCGCAAATAGTCACGAGATTGGCAATGAAATTAGCGTGTGTTTACTTTTATTAGTAGCAGCTGACAGCTGATAACATAACCTCAAACGTTTATAATGGATAAACAACTACGTCAAATTGAAATACCCAAATCGCAAAGAAAGTTTTAAATTAACAAGTTTAGCCAGTGATTTATTATCAATGACAGATGATGGTGCACACGATGCCTGTTACCATGTAGAAATGCTATAAAATCTGTTATTAACTTATCATAAAGTAGAAGATATTATTAACCACAAAAAACTATCCAGGATGTTTTATTAAGAATCAAAAGTATTAAAAATGTGAAATACTTACTAAGGGTTCTTCACCGATAAAAAATGTTTTAAGCTTGGATATGCAAAAAAGATTATGCGAATCTGGCATCAGTTATGATCAAATTGTAAATATGTATGTCATAATTATGTACAGAAAACTTTACACTAATATTTATTTTATATTTAACAATATATTATTATTACTTGTATTACACTATATTTATTAACTTTTCACTTTCACTAATCATTATTTATTGGTTAGTGCACAACACACATATTATGTGTATTTACATGGGTGACTTGAGATTCGAGTCGTCTGCACGAATGCGCCGTTGCCGTCGCTTCTTTAAAGCTCACGTTCTTATGCCGTAAATCAAAAGTTTTCATCGTTAATAATAAAATATTTCAAAAACTAGAAAGTCGATAATACTTTTTAAGCACACAAACTCTTCGTTATTAAATTTCCTACACATACGTATTTAGTTTATCGAATTTTGCATTTTTTACAATATTTTTGTTTATTTTAATATCAAGAACTCATGATTTCTCATAAGAACCCATGTTCAAGGAGAGAAAATGTTTTTTAATTATACAGCTTTTATCAGTAAAAAATTATAATTTAATATAAAGAACTATAATAACCAAGTTTAAAGACCTGTATCTATATGTTTTTTAAAGAACTTGGCTGACCTGACACATTTATTTGTAATATTTTAGAAAGTAGATTTTTGGGAAGATCAAGATTATATTTTTCACCCCATGTCTTAACAAGGCAATGTGAAAAATGATGAATATCCTGGACAGTAAAAAATCTATTGACAGAGTGCTACAAGAAATTGGTGCAAAAATAAGTCTATTATCACTTACATCGAAAGGAAAAACAAAACTAAAAAACCAGCTCATAGACATAAAATATTTATTTGTATTATTTTAGAAGGTAGTGTCACGTGCCTATTTTTTCTATAGTTTCGTATTCATGGTTGCATACAGTACACTATGCTATAACTCGAATATCATTCGTTGTAGATAATGTTGCATAACTTTCGATAGTTGTTTTGCAATTTCTGTGTGGATGGGACTGGATATCCACACGAACGAGGCACGGATTTGAGAAGATTGTGGGTTGACGTTTATTCCGCGCCATTTTTCTTGATTTCCGGGATAGGAGCGTCAGTCGTTTGGAGAGCTTCATCGAAGTCGGAGGTGTTAGTGAAGGTTGTTGGGGACGGTGCGTTATTAGCACGTGTGCGGAACCTCTATGGGATTTATTTCATATCTGGCTGTATTTGGGCCATCTTAATTGGATTTTGAAGAAAAACCATTTGATTTTCAACTCGACCATTTTGTCTTGCCATTGTTGTGGATATTGTTGGAGTTGGTGTCAAGTTGAATAGCCGTTATCGGGATTTGTTTGAGGGAAGCCATTGTTCGTTAACCAGTGCCACCCCCATAATCTAACCAGCCCCCGGAGTAGTCCAGGAGTAGCACCGGAGTAGGCCACAGGAGTACATGTGAATTCGTTTACCCAAAGGTTATCAGTGATTTGTTTTTAAATATATAATGCCTTGTCTCGTTCGACACCACCAGTAAGTCTTGTTTCAGTTTATAAGTATAGTACTTTGTGAATTCGTATATCCAAAGGTTATAAGTGATTTATTTTTAAATATATAACGCAGTGACTCATGCTGACACCACTATTATGTTCTGTTTTGTTTATTAGTATAGTACATTGTTGGAAACTATTTATTGCATTAGATAATATGCCAAAACTAAACTTGGATTAAAATAACCTTCTCAATAATTCTTTATGTCCAAGTAAAAACATATTTTCTTTCTACTTATTTGTAAATATCCTACAATCTTGATATTTTAAAGGACAACCATTGTAAAGGTATTTTTAAATGAACTTGATTGTTTTGGCAGTAAAAATCTTTATGTAATGAGTTAACTGATATATATGTTTTACCTTTTGTTCTTTGCCTTCATGTAAATGTTTGAATCAGTGTTATTAATGAGTTAATTTATATATGTCTTACTTTTTGTTGTAACTTGGTAAAGACTGTTACTTTTACTTCTGTTCTGGTTATTTTATAAAGCTGTAAATTTTACATTTTTGGTTTGTTCTAGCAAGAAAATTTTACCATAGCTGTTAACTTTGACTATATTTGTTATGATGTTGCTATTGAACTGTGTACCTTAATTATCTATTGTGTGAGTAAAGTATCCAACATATTTTTGCTATAATTTTATTTATTTGGTTCACCATAATCATAGTTGTTTATCTTGTGGCTCTGCTAGTGCCTATAAGATCTAGGGGTTTCCGGCTTATACCGTCAAGCCGGTGGCGCAGCTCACTTTTATATTTTTTTCTTCTACCCTCTACGGCTGAGCTCGGGCATAATTTGCCAGTAGAGAAACCGCTAGCAGAGTACTCGTTAGAGAACGAAAAAGACGTGGCAGTAGATTATTCAGAATATAAAGATCATTTTTTATGAATGTAAAAACCCTAATGTATGCAAACACCTATTCCCAAATGAAGTCCTTAGCAATGAATGGAGAAGAATGGCAATATGGAAAATGATAAAAATATCGTGAACAGTAAAAAATCTTGAAAAAGTACTTCAAGAAATTGGTGAAAAAAGAAGTATATTGTCGCTTACATTGACAGGAAAAATATGGCCATCTTATTATACATATCACATTTATTTCTAATATCTTAAATGGGATATCCTTGTGATGATCAAGACCATATTTTATGGATGTGAAAATTCCAATGAATGCATACACTCCTACTCCCAAATAAAGTCATTGACTAGAGAAGAATGGCTGTCTCAACATAGCATTGCCTTTAAAACATAAAGATGCAATTATTACATTATTTATCTTTCTGGTGTGTTATATAATTGGAACCAAACATTACTTGTCGTTTGTCATAATCTAACAATTAAGCTCGCAATCCTAATTCAAAAGACTGCTGTAAGAGCGTATGGATAAAATAGATTAGAAACTTTTATTTAAGACCTTACAACTTGAAGGATATAGACTGGAAAGACAGAGGGTTCATGTAATTCAACTCTACAAATCTCTCAAACAACGATAATAGTCGAAAATCATGTAGTACGACGGCCAAAATAAAAATAGGATTGTAACATTTCCATATTTGTTTGATCCAATCAACGACCAGCAAATACACACATTTATTGAATTCCCAAAAAATACTCTTCTCTGGTTTTAAAAAGTTCAAGCACACATCGTGAAAATAATCCATTTTCCTCGTTCCTCCGAAAGGCGGAAGTAAAAGTAGATATCTTTTCCAGAAACACAAACACAAAATAAAACTTAAAGAGAGAAGATTTTCCCGAAGTCCAGTTGGGAATATCCCGAGGCTGTGTACACACGCGATTACGCGACGTCCCTAAAACCTCTCCAACCACCCCACCCACAGACCCATTAACTATGTACCTTCTTCGTATAGAGACGTCCCTTAAGTGGATTACACACAGACTATCCGACGTGAATTATCCATCTATTTATCTTCGATAAGAAGCTTCGAACGTAAAATAATCAGAAGAATATACGGAGCAGTCAAAGAATGGAAGACGCCGGGATGCCAAAGAAAATTCTAAACATTAAAATCGATGCTACCAGGAAAAGAGGAAGACCGCGGCTCAGATAAATGGACCAAGTACTGGGTGACCCCTGAGGGCAATGCGGATATTCGGATGCGAAACCATAGTTAAGGACCGCATTGCTTGGAGGCGAATTGTGGAGGAGGCCAAGGCCCACATCGGGCTATAGCGCCTATTGGTAAGGTAAGGTATCTATTTATCTTCGAGGCATGATTTTTCACCCCTTCTTCCTAAAGTACCTTATCCATTTAGTGGATGTTGGCAACAATCATGGCAAACTCGTCTCGTTTTTGTGGTGCTCTAAATGAAGCGTGTGCGTCTAGATTAGTCCAGTATCTTATGTTTCTGAGCCACGAGTATTTCTTTCTGCCGACGCCACGTTTTCCATCTATCTCTCCTTCCATTATTGATGTTTTATGTTGCGAAAGATATGGCCAAGATGTGCAGATTGCGACGTGCGAGCTTCGCGAACTAGATCGAGACGTTGCCATTGTAACAATGATTAGGAAGAGTAGACTGTGACAGTGCAGCCAAAAAGGCGGAAGATTATCTGTGGCAGTTTGGTAGCGGAAATCAAAATAATTGTGCAGCTTCATGTTTAACACGAAATATCTCGAAAAATAATAATTTAATCGCCATGGAGAAGGAGTACAATATTCACGAAGAAAGTATTTGAAAATCGAAAAATTGTGATAAAATTGCAGTGGCTAGAATTTGGGAGGGATCAACCAGTCACTTGCCCCTGTCGTACGCCTCTGGTAGTAGCCAGAAACGTTCATTTAACATAATTTAGTAGAGTGTATAGTACTTACACTCCCCACTAAATATGACAATAATACTTCGAAAAGTTGTTAAGTACTGGGCACAAATAATTTTTAAATTTTTAAATAAAACAGCCTGTTACTCGGGCAGGAGACACATTTTATTTTGATTCGGATTGAATCTTCATATTTTGAGTTTAGAATTCTATAGTTAAAATATTTCCTATTAGTAATGAAATACTCTGTATTATCTAATAATACTGTTATACAGGGTGTTAGTAAATAAGTGCGACAAACTTCTGGGGGTGATTCTGCATGAAAAAATAATGACAGTTTGCTATATAAACGTATGTCCGCAAATGCTTCGTTTTCAGCAATGCTGGTTCTGTATTGTATTAGATAGTTCTTGATAACGTATTAAAGAAATGAAAAATACGCGTTAAGATGTTTTATTTTTTTGCATAAAATCGGCGCGCCCTGTACGAAATAAAGGCAAGAAAGATTTTTTGTCACAAATTTACCGAGGAATTCAAACATGATTTTTAATTTGAAATATCTCAGTGGCGTACCATTTTTTTCTTAATAAAAATTGGGATCATTACCCGTACGCGCGTCAATAATGAACATAAAATTCTTAATTGTAAGTCAAAAAATGCGCAATAACTATCTCTTAAAACCCACCAAATTTCATTTGCATATCTCGACCGGTTTCAAAGCAATAAATAAATCGTCAATTTTTAGGAAAAACTTTAACACCCCGTGTTTGAAACGAAGTATTCGCGGACATACGTTTATAAAGCAAACTAGCACTTATTTACCAACACCATGTATAATTGTGGAAAAAGAAAAATAATTATTTTTGACTTTAACTATACCCATTGGAACACCCAAAATATTCGTTTGCACACAAAAATCACTCGACCTAGCAATATCCATCACCCGCGCTTTTGTAAAAAGATTAAGTGTTAACGCCGACCAAAGAAAGTATCTGCACAACAGCGTCTTATCCTCATTATGAATCGATGAATAGTCCCAAAAATTTGTAGAAATAACTTGCGGCAAAGCGTCTATTACTGTATGGAGTAAAAAAAAAATGAAAGAAGTCTTTATCGGAGCAGAAAAAAAGCACTTGAAACTCGAGGTCATCCAAAAATATCATCTCCTTTTCTGTCAATTCTTAATGCGTGTGCATCTCTCTTTGAAACCGTCGAGGGAGTCAGCAGTCCGAAAGGACTTTCGGTAATTGGTTAGCCCTTGCGCCAAACAGAGATGGTCTAATTTGTCTTTTATTGACCAATTGATGATTTACGAGGATAGTTCACGAATTGTTGTCCCTAACATATAGTTGGCGTTGAATGACAAATGCAAATAAAGTTGTCACGTGCCTATTTTTTTTCCCTTCTACGGTTCCATTATTAATTGGTTCTCTGACGATTTCGTATTCCTAGGTACTCGTAAATAGTTTTGCATACCGTATTTTGTTGTAACTTTAGGATTTAATTATTAATGGCTGTGACTTTTTTGTTAATCGGTGGAGATGGAGTGGGGGTTTTTGTTATTAGATTTTGCCTTGATTTTTGGCCTCGATTGTCGTGTGTTGTCAGCTATATTATTGTTTGGTTTGCTTTTCTGTGTGGATGGGCTGGCTATCAACACGGACGAGCGCGATTATGAGTTGGGAACATAGATTTGCGAAGATTGTTGGCTGACGCGAGTCCCGTGTCATTTTTCTGATATCCGGCCTGGGAGTGAGTAGTTGAAAGGAGTCGCTTGGTGTCAGTCGTGGAAGTCGGGTGAGAGTTTTGGAACGATTTGATATTAACACGTGAGCAGAACTTCTACGGTTTTTTCTTTCATATCTGGCTGTATTTGGGCCATCTTAATTGAATTTTGAAGAAAAACCATTTAATTTTTAACTTGACCATTCTATCTTGCCTTTGTGGTTGATATTTTGGATTTTGGTGTCGAGTTAAAATATCCGCGTGCGGGATCTGATGGAGGGAAGTAGCAGGTGCAGTTTCATAATCAATCCGGATCCAGGAGTAGGCCATAGGATTAGTGAATTCGTATACCTAAAGGTTACAAGTGTTTTATTTTAGAATATTTAAACGACGTGATTTGTTTTTGACACCGCGATTAAGTTTTGTTTTAATTTATTAATATGGTACACTGTTGAAAACTATTTATTGCATTGGATAATATGCCAAGGCTGAACTTTGATTAAAGTAATATTCTCAATAGTTCTTTGTGTCCAAGTAAGAACGTTTATCCATACTTATTTGTAAATATCCTACAATATTGCTGTTTTGAAGGACAGCCATCGTAAAAAGAAATATTTTTAAATAAGCTCGATTGTTTTAACAGTGTAAATCTTTATGTAAATGAAAAAGAAAAAAAACGTGATTGAATTGGCAGCCGTACGTGAACGTTGAAAAAAAAAGTATTGTTAAAAAGTTGACTTGTATACGTTTTTTTTTGGTAACCTGATAAGGTTTGTCATTTTTACCTTTGTTTTAATTATTTTATGGAATCGTAAACTTTGGATTTTTGATTTATTGTTGTCTCATAAAGTTGTAAATTTTGAAGTTTCGATTTATTGTTGGCTGTCAATTTTGATTATATGTGTTATAATTTTGTTATTGAGCTGTGTATTTTAATTTATTGTGTGAGTAAAGTATTCAACATATTTTTGCTATAATTTTATTTATTTAGTTCACCAAAATTGTTTGTTGTTTATCGTGTGGCTCTGCTAGTGCCTACAAGACCTAGGGGTTTCCGGCTTATACCGTCTAAGTCGGTGGCGTGGCTCACTTTTATAATTTTTTTTTTCTTCTACCCTCTACGGCTGAGCTTGGGTATAATTTGCCAGTAGAGAGACCGCTGGCAGAGTACTCTTTAGAGAACTAAAAGACGTGTCAGGCTTATTATGCTAATCGTGCGGTAGTCTCCGCATGTTTTTGGCCACGTCTTCTTAGGTAGTGTGACAAAGACATACTCCAACCAATCACTTGGTATTTTCCCAGAAACATAAATGGCGTTAAAGAGGCTAACCAATTTATCTGTAGATTGGTCGTTGAAAAGCTTGAGTACTTCCGATTAGACTTCGTCTGGTCCAACGGAATTTCCAGTTTTGGCTGCCTTGATTGCGTACACCACCCCTCCGCGTGTGTTATTTCGGGGTCCTCACAGGGATTGTCGCAAATGTTCACCTGCTGACGGTCGCTAACAAAAAGTTCCTCGACGTACTTCTTCCACTCTTCCAACTCTTCGTTAAGGACTAAGATAATGTTGCCATCCCTGTTTAATAGAAGTGCCGCGGACCGTTTACGTTTTTTAGTTCCAGCAGCATCTTTGATTTTCTTGTGTAGATTGGAAGTGTCGTGTTTCGCATCTAGACTCTCAATTTCGTCGCATTTTTCTGAAAACCAGGCGAACAAACGATTCGAATTAATTCTGTAGGTCCGTTTGAGCGTCTCTCGGCAGGACTAAAACGTGCGTCTGTCCTTTCTTGAATCAGGAGAAAATTAAATGGCAAAGATGAGCAAACGAAAAGAGTCTGCGACCGTCTTTTATTTTTTTTTATTTTTCGCGTTTCGATTCTTTGTGCGATGGCAGCATTTAAATACGAGAAATTGCAAGCGGCGAGAGAGAGAGAACAAACCGAGAAATTTTGCCGGGTGACTGGCAATTTTCCCGCAATATAAATAACAGGCAAAGCAGTTTAGTTGGTATAGCAAATGGACCGTTTGTTTTGACAGTGTCTTTCTCTTACTTCCTCTCCCCGGATTTCCACTTGCTACATCCGCGAAATATCTGGAGAGAGAGACATAGATTACCGCGATATTGAGATATCCAATCGAATAAATACTAAAATCACAATATCAAACTTGCCTTCATTTTTAGCTGCTACACGCGGAAAATAAGTTCTCCGACTTCTGAATTCGAAATGATGAAAAGAAGCGTTGTTGTTTCTTCTAATTTAATGTTGCTTTATTTCTGATTGTGTATACAGATTCAATCTTTTTGGTTATTGCTTCCATAGTTGCAGAAACTTCCTGAGATTGGCTCGTGATTTCTGTCCCTCAATCGGTATCTCATTCCCAGCGATATTATCGTTATTCGTCACATTGGATCGGCAAAAGGGGTTTTATATAATGACAGGCAAGATCTCCAGATCTTGACTTTTTTGCTGTGGGCCTATTTAAAAACATTAGTTTACAAAACTCCTCCCGAAGACGTTGCAAAACTAAAGCTTAGTAATACTGAAGACTGTAGACGAACTACTAGCGAAACTTTGCAAAGAGTTCGAGAAGAATTTGAGAATAGGTTATGTTATTGCATACAAAATAACGGAGCACACTTTGAACAGTTACTGTAAATACATTTAAAGAGCTGTTTGTAATTAACTTCATTTAAGTTTCTGTTGTAATTTCTTAGCTTGTGTTTACTCAATCCTATAATGTATAGGACGGAAGCTTGGACGCTGGAAATCCGCTCGATGCGACTCCTGGAAGTCTTTGCCAATGTGCTCTTCTTCTCTTCTTCTTTTGACGCCCTCTCCTTTCGAGGGTTGGCGATACACATAGCTAACATTGTTCTGGACACAGCAGCTCAAAAGATTTTAATGGAAGTGCACCTAAACCATCTTCTGAGGTCTTTCACCCAGGAGTTCTGACGTCTACCAACAGAGGCAAAAGATACGAGTTATTAAGACTTATAATGGAGGGCAAAGTTGAAGGTAGAAGACGGGAAGACGGCACCTTAATAAGAAGAAGAGATGTAATTTAATAATATCTGCTTAATAAATCGATAAAATAAATTTTTGTTTCAATGGATGATTTGCTGATTTTTCTTGAGTTTTTATTTGATATAACACAAGGAAGGGGTTGCTATTTGACATTTTAAAGAAGCGGTGGCGGATGTTAAAGGGGTGCCACTTGGAAACAGCAAAATAACATTTTTAAGCTTCTCCCTTGATTTAAAATTCGACGTGTTTTTTGTTTTTCTTACATTTACGCAAAATCAATGAAAGCACTGTATGAATTTTTGGTGTTATTGGAAGATGTAGGTATCTTCTCAGTGTGGTTAAGTATTGGTTACATTGGCAGTTGTATATATATATATATATATATATATATATATATATATATATATATATATATATATAATCTTAAACCCTTTTACCCTTAGGGTGTCGGCTTATCATTTTATTCTTGTTTTATAAACTTTTTCCATTCTTTTCCGTCTCCTGTCAGAGTCTTTGCTTCGCTCCATTAATTATTTCTTCCTTGTAAAATCTTTCCTATCATGTCGTTCCAGGTTTTTATAGGTATTCCTATTTTTCTCATGTTTTGCGTTTTTGCTTTATAAATTTGTTTAACAGGTCTATTGTTTGGCATTCTCAGTATGTGTCCCCACCATCCCAATTGTTTTTGTTCTATGAATGAAATAATATCTTCTATGTCTAGTTCTTCTCTTATTCGTGTATTTTTTTTTTATGAAAATAGTCGCAAAAAGGGTAGACCTATCGTGTGGGCCGCGGACGGCCCGCACTGCGACTATTAAAAGGGGAAGGGATTATAGAAAAGAAATGATTGTGGACACGCTTTTTAAAAAGTTGCAGGTCATAGTTCTCTGAAAAAACTAATTTTGGAAGCTTATTCCATTCCGTAGCAGCACTGTAAAAGAAGGATTCTTGATGAAGATTGGTCCTTGTAGTATCAATCTTGAGAGTAAATGGGTGAGACTGATCAGCGTGCCGAGTTCTTCGGCCGAATGTGGCCAATGGTGGTACAAGAGTTTTTATTTCTCTGAAGCATCTGCCATGGAAATATCTGTAGAGCAATGACTGGTCTGCAACTCTTCTTCTATGTTCTAGAGGGTGAAGGGTATCTGTGAGAGTTGAGCTGTTTATCAAGCGAATGGCTCTTTTCTGAATGGAATCTAGAAGACGAAGAGAATGCCTTGGTGCTGAACCCCAAATGTGCGAGCAATACTCCAGTAGAGGTCGGATTTTAGCCTTGTATGTCGTTAACAGTTGATCAGGACTAAAAAACTTTCTGGCTTTCCACAGAAAACCTAGCCTCTGGATTGCCGACTTTGCGATGTAAGCAACATGGTCATGCCAAGACATATTATTGGACACCGTTACTCCCAAAATCGAGATGGAGGGACGTGGTTCAAGAGTATTTCCGGACATTGTGATGGGATGATTTGAGGAATTCACTTTCTTGGAAAACGTGGCACTTTGTGTTTTTTGGGCGTTGAACTGAACAAGATTGTTGGTTCCCCACTCGACGATTGCTTTAAGATCTCTATTGATGGAATCAACCTGTTCCTGCTTGAGTCTATTTGTATCATTCACCGAAAGTGATCGATAGGATGTGAAAGTTGAGACAAGTGTGCTATCGTCTGCGAAACTGTAAATGGAGTTCGTGGTGGTTTTCAAGAGGTCGTTAATGTGTAAAAGAAATAAGGTGGGGGACAGGATGGAACCCTGGGGGACCCCGGCATTGGTTTTAAACGCATCAGAAGAAATACCGTCAACTGCCACATGTAAGGAGCGATCTTGCATGAAGCTCAAGAGCCATTGGCGCAGTTTGGTTGGGAGACCGTAGGCAGATAATTTACTTAACAATGCCTGGTGCCAAACGCGGTCAAAGGCTTTAGATATATCCAAGGCTATTGCACGGGATTCACCAAACTTTTCAATAGTGTTTGTCCAGAGCTAAGTGACATAAGCCAGCAAATCTCCAGTAGACCGAAGTTGTCGAAATCCATATTGTCTGTCATGGATTATCTCAAATTTCTCCAGATATTTGATAAGTTCTGTGTTAATCGCTTTTCCCATAACTTTGGATATGACTGAGAGCAATGCAATAGTGCGATAATTTGCAGGAATAGTCTTCTTTCCTTTTTTCGGAATCGGTTGAACCTTAGGGTTTTTCCACATGGACGGAAATACTCCTTTGCTGTATGATAACTTGAAGAGTCTACAGAGAACTGGGGTGAGGTCTTGAGCACAGGTCTTCAGGACAATTGTCGGAATTCCATCTGGTCCTACTGCCTTATTATTTCTTTTCTTATCTCACCTTGCCACTCTTTTAATTCTTCTCAGGTATTTCATTTCTGTTGCTTGTATTCTACTTTTGATTTTTTTTTGTTAACATCCAAGATTAACATCCACATGTTAATACTGGTCTATATATTGTCTTGAATATTTTTAGTTTTGTCTGTCTTGAGATTTCTCTTTTGTTGATAAATCTGCATAATACAGTTTTATGGTTTTCTCGATTCTGTCGTTGATTTCCGCTTCTTGTCTTCCCTTTTCGTCAATTATTACTCCTAGATATTTAAACTCTTTAACTTGTTCTATTTTTATACTATGTATCATAATATTTATTTTTTCGTCTCCTATAGTCATCACTTTGGTTTTATCTTTATTAACTTCCCACTGGGAAGTTATAGTAATGGGTCCGATTTTGCGAATCCCGAATTTTGACATATCTCCACATTTCATTTCCCAGAGTCGAATACAATAGTTTTTAAGAGGACGTCTGTGTGAGTGTGTATGTACGTATGTGCGTAGGTATGTTCGAAATTATTTTTCGTCTCGATTATCTCGAGAACAAAAAATGATATCGACGTGTGATCAATTGCATTCGACGCATAATTACGCAAAATATGATGACAATGTTTCATAAAAAGAGATAGTTTTAGAAAACAAAAATAGGAATTGTAGAATTTTAAAGTTTTGTCAGTATTGAGAGAATAGCATTGAAGACGCTATAACATTGAAAAATTTATGGTAGTAATAATCTTCCACTGGGAAGTTTGTCGTGTAGACCTCTCGGGTCGCACCCAGACCACTAATATTTTATTTTCATTAGTTTTCTCTTTAGTGTTTCATTCCATACTTTTATATTATATTATAATCGTTCTTCATTTTCAGCAATCAGTATTATGTCATCGGCAAATGCTCCTTCAGCTATCTCTACTCTTTGCATGTTTTTGTATCCAATGCACATTTTTTTGATATTCCCTTTACATTCCTGATGATGTCGTCCATGAAAATATTAAATGCTGTTTAACATTGGCAGTTGTTTAGAGTGGTAACGACGATGATCAACCATCGTTGAAGAGAAATTTCTGTTTCGTCGGGGGGGGGGGGGGAGGGGGGTGGGGGGGGAGGGTTATAAAATCTGTCCTATCTAGTTTAATTATTACCTTAAAAATTTGTTTCGAAGGGGGCGTACGTTCCAGAATTCCCGGACGGACCTCCCTATTATTTTATTACTCGCCAATTCCGATATTCACAATTATAGAGAGAAAGAGGGAGGTTTTGTCGTATACAGAACAGCAAGAGAATCTGGTAATAAACAATAATTCCAATTATGCCGCTTGCTTGAACGTCAAAGACATATTTAAATCAGTTTTATACATTAATAAGCCCCCGTTGTCTACTTTGTACACGTCAAATATCCTTTGATCTCGCGCTTCCAGGCGGCATTTTCAACACCTCTCACCTAGAAATAATACCAATTTGATATTTTCGCCTCCTTTTACCTGTGTGTGCCAAACACACGGTATGTCATACGTCATTTGCAGCCGCAGTCGTGTATCAAAAGCGAATCTCTTCTACCGGAAGTTTACCATCATCGACAACTCTATTCGACTGTAAATCAATTTCTCGTCAAATAAACCTCGAATTTGGAAACTATCCGAAACGTTGGAAAATGAATAATAGTTGCAAACGTAGCTGAAGAAGGAACTCGTGATACTTTTGTATTTTGCTCGATATACATGGTGTTTCCAAAGTACTGTTACGATTTACAAATTTTCTACAAAATGAATAATAGTTTTAAAAAACTAAGACAACACGCTTAATACGAAAACCACCGAACTAAAAAATAATTTTACAATCAAAAGCGTAGAGTGCTTTTTATGATGTTTACGTCGTTTTCTTCTTGGAGACTTTACTTTTACCAATATCTGTTTATTATCAAATTTTTTAATTGATATAGCGCACCCCACGCTTTTGATTGTAAAATTTTATTTATTATTATTTATTTTTCATTTTTTAGTTTGGGTTTTTCTTAAATAAATGCTACTTATCGACGATCTTCATTTCGGTATTAATTGTCATGTGAGTTTCTCGTAAACCGAAATTCCGTGAAAATTCATTTGCGTATAAAAATACGCCAGCAGGTATTAAAATTACTAGGATTTAAAATGGTTATATGCGTTAGCGACATCTGTTGGAGAGTAGTTCAAGCGTCTCCATCAAATTTAAATGGAATTCATGGTGGATATCAGCCATTTTTAATCCATATAAAATACCTTTTTTAAAATACTACTGATCCTGGCCAGGATTTTTGAAAAAAATTATTAAATTATTGTATTGTCATCGGTCTTTTAGAGGTATACAAAGTCGATCCGTTGTTTTTAAGTGGGTGAAAATCGTGTCCAAAGATTTCGTTACATAGATAGATAGATACGAGTGAAGATAATATAAAGCGTGTAAAAAGGACGTTCAACAACTAAATAAGAATGAAATTTAAAACATACGTAAATATACTCCAAAAATTTTGCAGTTTAATGTAGTACGTGAACATTTTTTAGTTTTTTTTATAGATACATTATAAATTCTACTTTTATAAATAAATAAAATACATAAATGATCCTTTGTGTGAAAATATCACTTCCAAAATGTACTATAAAGAATTGTCGACGGTCCCTTATGAAAAAATTCTTTCGTTTCATGGGTAAATGTTCCTAGCTAATCTCTCAGGAAAATGTTCTTCAAGAATGAAAAAAAATTTGCCAAATTCTTCAAGACAAATTGTCTCCAGAAAAAAAATTGTTTCTCAATTTTTCAGTAAAAATATTCTTAGAAAAAATGTTCTTTCAAAGGAAAATGCTTCAGGACGAATGCCTTTTAGGAGAAAATGATTTACATTTCCTCAGAAAAATAGTCTTCAGGAGAACGTGACAGCTGTTGTACACGAAATAATTCAAATTAAATTTACTAATCAACACAAATTCGATTATAACGACGAGGGGGGTCTGAAAAATTTCCGTTCTAACAATGATATAAGACATTTTCTTTTAATTTCTTTTTATTGCTCTACGTAGTATCTTTGTAGTTTCTCCCAGCAATGCTTCGATCTCTGCAAAATAATTGTTTACTAAAAGAAGTCGCTTGGGACTAGATCTGGTGAGTAAGGAGAGTGGTCAAGCAGTTCAATCCGTAATTCGTGGATTTTTCCATAGCAACCGCTGAGGGGTGTGAGACGGCGCATTCAAACACCAACTACGCGTCCAAAATGGCTGAAATTTTGGTGAGTACCTCACCTTTAAATAACTTTTTAACCGACTTCAAAAAAGGTAGAGGTTCTCAATTCGACTGTATTTTTTTGTTTTATGTTTGTTACCTAAGAACTTTCGACTGGGTGAACCGATTTTGATGATTCTTTTTTTTATTTGAAAGCTGGTGCTTCCCGTGCGGTCCCATTTTAATTTGGTCCAGTTCTGACAATGGAATTCATGAGAAAACCATATAAGCCTTTGAAGTCGGTTTTTTTTAACATTTTTGCGTACGGATTATTTCCAGACAGTTGGATTAGAGGAGGATCTCCACACGCATGTCTCACAAGATCTACTGAACAGAATCCTCTGGATTTTAGTATCTGGGATTATTTAAAATCTCTCGTTCACACAACTCTGATTAAAAAGTTAGAAGATCTTAAAATTCGCTTTGTAAAAAATGGCTGTTATATTATTAGAAACACTCCTGGCTACTTCGAACGGATTTGGAAATCTGTTAGATTTCGATTGGTAGCTTAAATTTTAGCCAGAGGTAAACATCTGCTCTAAAATTTCACACTTATATGTCATAATAATAAATTGCAATGTTATTATTTCTATTGGAATAATACAAAAATTCACTGTATCTCACAATACCGACCAAACACATGTTTATGGGAACTTTAATTTTTTTAAAATACCTTAGTTATTGAATCAGAATTGCGAGCTTGGTATTATTTTTGCTTGGTGACTGTAGCTGAAAAAAGAATTCGAGAAATCTGTAAACGAATCGCCCAAAATAATTGTTTTTTCCACCTATTGTATGATAAAAATCGATGTTCCAGACACTCACTTTTATGTCTGTAATTCCCGGTACAACAGTAAATAAAAGTGTACCTATCGTATTTAGCTACCCCTTAACTCTCCAACCCTTGATACACCAGAAGTGTCATTTTAAATTTGTGTAATCCCTGTGTGTGTGTGTGTGTGTAAAACGGTTTTCCTCTACGGTATTATGTTGATTAGTTAAAGAGGTCTCTCTTCTCCATTGAGCCTTTGATAGTCATCTCCTTGATTGATACATTATGACAGACAGAATTAACTATTATATTAGTTCGAGTGACGTTATTAATAAAACTCAAATTTGTTATCAACATGTAAAATGTTATTTCATCACAATTACATTACTTTTACACGCCAAAACAAATTTCAAATCCTTTTGTTAACCTACCGCCCGAGTACGTCTCCCATGTGAAAGTGAAACATAAGAATTCCCGATTAAAAAATAAGTAAGACAAGGATGCATTTTATAACTAATGCTGTTCACTATGTACGAGGAAAGAGCGTTTCAGGAAGCACTTGCGACAAGCACTTTAAGAATTAAATTCAACGGCATCCCTATCAACAATATCAGATATGCTGATGATACTGTGATCTTAACTGACACTTTTGAATGCCGTAAATGATGCAAGCAATGCGTTGGGTCTAAAAATAAATGCCGCTAAGACCAAATTTATGACAATTTCAAAAAGCGTTCTGCCAAATTTCAGATTAACCATCAATGGTATTAACCACAGTTCTCTGTAGACTCTTCAAGTTATCATACAGCAAAGGAGTATTTCCGTCCATGTGGAAAAACTCTAAGGTCCAACCGATTCCGAAAAAAGGAAAGAAGACTATTCCTGCAAATTATCGCCCTATTGCATTGCTCTCAGTAATATCCAAAGTTATGGAAAAAGCGATTAACACAAATATCTGGACAAACACTATTGAAAAGTTTGGTGAATCTCGTGCAATAGCCTTGGATATATCTAAAGCCTTTGACCGCGTTTGGCACCAGGCATTGTTAAGTAAATTATCTGCCTACGGTCTCCCAACCAAACTGCGCCAATGGCTCTTGAGCTTCATGCAAGATCGCTCCTTACATGTGGCAGTTGACGGTATTTCTTCTGATGCGTTTAAAACTAATGCCGGGCTCCCCCAGGGTTCCATCCTGTCCCCGACCTTATTTCTTTTACACATCAACGACCTCTTGAAAACCACCACGAACCCCATTTACAGTTTCGCAGACGATAGCACACTTGTCTCAACTTTCACATCCTATCGATCACTTTCGGTGAATGATACAAATAGACTTTGGCAGAAACAGGTTGATTCCATCAATAGAGATCTTAAAGCAATCGTCGAGTGGGGAACCAACAATCTTGTTCAGTTCAACGCCCAAAAAACACAAAGAGCCACGTTTTCCAAGAAAGTGAATTCCTCAAATCATCCCATCACAATGTCCGGAAATACCCTTGAACCAAGTCCCTCTATCTCGATTTTGGGAGTCACGGTGTCCAATAATATGTCTTGGCATGACCATGTTGCTAACATCGCAAGGTCGGCAAGCCAGAGGCTAGGTTTTCTGTGGAAAGCTAGAAAGTTTTTTACTCCTGATCAACTGTTGACGACGTACAAGGCTCAAATCCGACCTCTACTGGAGTATTGCTCGCACACTTGGGGTTCAGCACCAAGGCATTCTCTTCGTCTTCTAGATTCCATTCAAAAAAGAGCCATTCGTTTGATAAACAGCTCAACTCTCACAGATACCCTTCACCCTCTAGAACATAGAAGAAGAGTTGCAGACCATTCATTGCTCTACAGATATTTCCATGGCAGATGCTCCAGAGAAATAAAAACTCTTGTACCACCATTGGCCACATTTGGCCGAAGAACTCGGCACGCTGATCAGTCTCACCCATTTACTCTCAAGATTGACACTACAAGGACCAATCTTCATCAAGAATCCTTTTTTTACAGGGCTGCTACGGAATGGAATAAGCTTCCAAAATCAGTTTTTCCAGAGAACTATGAACTGCAACATTTTAAAAAGCGTGTCCACAATCATTTACTTTCTATAATCCCTTCCCCTTCTAATAGTCGCAGTGCGGGCCGTCCGCGGCCCACACGATAGGTGCGACTATTTTCATAAAAAAAAAAACATAGGACAGGTACGAGAATTTAAATACCTAGGCTGCTACTTGAATGATAAGTGGAACCCGGAGGTGGAGATTGGGTGCCGTATAGAACAAGCGAGAGCCGCTTTCTTACGTCTACGTAATTTTTTAGTTGACCACCGACTAGACATTAAATTGAGACTAAAGATGACCAAATGTTATGTGTGGCCTGTTCTTCTATACGACATGGAAGCGTGGATTCTTAAGGCTTCGTCAATTAACAAGCTCGAAACATTTGAAATGTGAACCCTTCGTCGAATGCTTAAAATATCATGGGTTGAGAAAGTCAGAAACGAAGAAATCATTAGAAGAGCAAAACTAGAAGACAAAGAACTGTTCGAGACGATTAAAAAGAGAAATATCGCATATTTTGGACACATAATGTGAGTGGACAGATATGAGTTTCCACGGCCAAATTGCAGAAGTTATCTTGGTTGCGCAACATCCGACATTGGACGGGAATGAAAGACTTTAGATCACTTAGAGACGCTGCAAATATTAGATACCTATATAGAATATCGAGGACGCCTATGTAGTAACGACTGCATGGTACTTTAAAAAGAAGAAGAAACGTACGCATCATTTGCATGGTTTTAGCATTATCTGAGTGTCGTTCATTTTTACTACAACTAAAAAATATGTGATCCAAGACCCCAATCTCACTGCAGGTATCACTGATGTTACTGTCTATGATTTTGATTTTGTATAGGTGTGCTGGGTAACACGCATGCCCGAACTTCAGCCGGCCTATAGTTGTTATATGTTTACGTGGATAAGTGAAGTTTGCATGTCGGTGACTTTTTTTTTACTATAAATAATTTGACGTTAATGAAACTGAATATTTCGTATTTGCTGCGTTACAAACTCGTCGCGCTTAGAGGTGAATAAATCATTTTGCGGGAGAGAGGCGGTGGCAAAAAACGCGAGAGAAAAAAAATATCGTTGGAGAAAGAGAGTGATAGCGAGCAGAGACGCCCTAAGGGCGCAAAGGGTCCTAATAAAATCCATGGTATATATAAAAGCTTCCCTATTATCACGCTTTATGCTGCGAAGCCCTTCTCCTTATACGCAAATTACCCCCCCGAAATAAGGTAAACATCTCTTGCTATTGTTATCGATCCGAAGAAACCTTATATCCTATTTGGTGAATTAGTCAAAGAAATTTAATTTATTCGCTGGGTAAATATTTGGATTTTTAAAAGGCTACACACACACACACATCGAGAAACCTTTTTCTTTTTTGGACCGCCGCTTAATTGTTTATGTGATTAGAAAACTCTTCGGATTTATTCATTTTTGCATATTATATCGCGTTCCCGAAATATCGAAATATCACACTTCCTCCCACAACATTTTTTTTTTTTTTATGAAAATAGTCGCAAAAAGGGTAGACCTATCGTGTGGGCGGCGGACGGCCCGCATTGCGACTATTAGGAGGGGAAGGGATTATAGAAAGGAAATGATTGTAGACACGCTTTTTTAAAAGTTGCAGGTCATAGTTCTCATAGTTCTTGATGAAGATTGGTCCTTGTAGTGTCAATCTTTAGAGTAAATGGGTGAGACTGATCAGCGTGCCGAGTTCTTCGGCCGAATGTGGTCAATGGTGGCACAAGAGCTTTTATTTCTCTGGAGCATCTGCCATGGAAATATCTGTAGAGCAATGACTGGTCTGCAACTCTTCTTCTTCTAGAGGGTGAAGGGTATCTGTGAGAGTTGAGCTGTTTATAAACCGAATGGCTCTTTTCTGAATGGAATCTAGAAGACGAAGAGAATGCCTTGGTGTTGAACCCCAAATATGCGAGCAATACTCCAGTAGAGGTCGATTTGAGCCTTGTACGTCGTCAACAGTTGATCAGGAATAAAAAACTTTCTGGTTTTCCTCTGGCTTGCCGACTTTGCGATGTTAGCAACATGGTCGTACCAAGACATATTATTGAACAGCGTCACTCCCAAAATCGAGATGGAGGGACTTGGTTCAAGGGTATTTCCGGACATTGTGATGGAACTATTTGAGGAATTTACTTTCTTGGAAAACGTGGCACTTTGTGATTTTTGGGCGTTGAACTGTACAAGATTGTTGGTTCCCCACTCGACGATTGCTTTAAGATCTCTATTGATGGAATCAACCTGTTCCTGTCTGAGTCTTTTTGTATCATTCACCGAAAGTGATCGATAGGATGTGAAAGTTGAGACAAGTGTGCTATCGTCTGCGAAACATATTGTCATATTGTCATTCTGTCGTTTTTGACGCCAAGTGTGATGTTTACTAATGAAAGTGTACAATTTAGTAAAAATTTCGATATTTGAACGGAAATGTTTCTACCATTGTCCATAGTCGCCATTCTGGATTCTCCAATACGCTCAACTCTCTGACCCTCATTTGGGAAATGATGAAAAGAAAAGTTGGAGTTTTTTTTATACACAGAGTTACATCCAGGTACACAACAATATGCTCTGCTAGTCTTTTTACTATTAACAAATTATTAATCACTATTAAACAGCTATAATCTTCACGCAAATGCACGCTTCCAGGTAAATAAACACAAAGCAATCACATTTGCTGGTCACGTGATATTGATGCGAGTTTATTCCGCCAGATAGCGTATTGCTTAGCATTAAAACTCAATTGGGAATATGCATGTGATTCAAATATGGGTAAAATATTTTTTTAATAAACTTTTATTATTTAAGATTTATGCCTCTATCAATATTTTTGATTATAATTTTTATTTTTGAGCAAGAAATTTGTTTTTAAAAAGTGCGAAATACTGTGGGAAAGTGAAACATTTGAAAAGCGACGTCATCGGGCAGAGCGAAAGTGACGTAAAAGTCAGCAACAACAAATGTCAATAACATCGAGTATCGAGTGAGTCTGAGTTAGGTTAGGCATTTGGTATTTGCTTACAATTGTTTGTGATTCAGTCAGTTTTATTACGATTTTATTGCACATTTTTTTTTTAAGAAATGACACGAAAAACTTTGGAAAATGACTGAAAGCGGTTTTGTGTAGCCGCAATCAGATAATTTGCCAAAAATGGATGCGTTCATGATGACCACATATCAAACATCAAATCCCGATTTCACGTCTGCGTTTATTTTCTCTTGTTTAGTTAAAATTCCTTGCTCGATTAATCTATTCGGGGTCAAAAATTAAACATTCTACCACAAAAAATGTATTACTTTTAAATAACTTATAGTTTAAAATAACTAAAAAACACGCTCTTAAAGTTAATCAAACTAAAAAGTAAAATATAATTCTTAACATAAGAATAAAATTACTGACGAGAAAATTATAATCACTGTTCTAAAATCGTGGGATGCTTTCGTTCCGAAACGCAGAGTTAGTTTTAAAATGTCATACAAAGCACCCCACTTTAATGGAACAGTGACATTAATTTTCTCGTCAGTAAGTTTATTCCTATGTTAAGAATAATTTTTTACCTTTTAATTCGATTAACTCTAAAAGCGTGTTTTTTAGTTTTTTTAAACTATAATTTATTTTTTTTGCTTTTTAGTTCGATTTGTTTTACTCACTAAAAAAATTATGTATTAAATAAAAGCACAAAAAGAATGCATCGGTCTAGAATTGAAGCCGGGTTGCCCGCGTGGCAGGCGAGCATTCTACCACTGAACCACCGATGCGATGAACTGTGTTAATATTTGTTCTGCGCGCATGCGTAGTTCACGCACTAATTCTATCTCTCTTACTCTCATGGAAAGGATCCATGAAGAAATTTATGAATCCTGGCGAAAGTAATCAGGATAATCGGATATTTTAATCAAATTAAAGCATTGTCGTCGGTCTTTGATAAGTGTGCAAAGTTTAAATTAAATGTGATCGCCTAAAGTAGGGCAAAATCGAGGCCAAAGAGTCAGTTACAAACATACATACAAGCAAACAAACAAGATACAGGTGAAACTAATATAAGCGTGTTAAAAATGAAGAATTTATAAGCTTAATTTTAACGAAACTCTATCGCAAGTACTTCACAACATTGTTTATCTTGCGTTAATTCCATCCAGGAGTTGATTTACTAAAATAACTCACCTCGACGCGTTCCTCCTTCAAATCCACTTTGAGCGCGAGCTGTTCCCTGAGCACGACGTCAGGATAGTGGGTTTGTTCGAAGGTGGCTTCGAGCTGTTCCAATTGCTCCTCGCTGAAGATAGTGCGATGACGCCGCTTCCTTTTAGGCGGTTGATGTTGGGCGTGATGATGATGGTGATGGTGTCCAGCGACGCCGGCCAAACTGGCCGCCTGCGTGGCCGCTGCCAGAGCATGTACGTAATCGGGGTACAGTCCCGGGTATGCCATCGCTGAAAACAAATCAGATAATCGGTATTTAAATTAAAAGTGTGTCTCCCCCCCACGAATTCGCGTGAGTCCCCAGGGAATATCGTTATTCGCTTTTTGTTTTTTCGAAAGGATCGATCTTCCCCGGTGATTAAATAATAATATTTCGCATTTTCGTCCAGAAACGGCCTCGAGTGTGACGGGGAGAAAAACTTTTTCTCCTCCCCCCGGTATTTTTTTGCACCGTTATGCATGAAAGAACTAAGAAAAAGTTACTTACTTTCTGCGGTCGGATTTTTCGAACGAGAGGAGATTTTATGCCGTCGGGAATCAAGTTTAAAAGCTTTACCATTACGCGCGTTCGGTTTTTTAATTTGGAAAGTTTCCTTTTTTTTTTTGTTTTAAATTATTTCTAAGAGCGTGTTGTTCTTTTCGGATTTTCGGCCGAATTTTCGCGTTTGTATGCACAATGGCTCTTTAGTGAAGTAAAAACGCTGTTCGCGCGTCAAGTGCGGCATCTGGTGTCTGATTTTCTAATGACAGTGAGTGTTGAGAACGTACCAGGTTGATTGGCTATTTAAAACAATATGATTTGTCTATTTGTTGCGTTGCGAGAAAAATTACATAATCGCCAAGAATTATTTCTTTTTATTCTTCCTGCAAGCAAATTGCTTGTTTTTCTTCGTATCCTCTGCCGTTCAATTGTTAGAGAGGTTGTCGCTTCAGCTCTTGCGGAGTCTTCCAACGCTTCGGCGTCCTAAGGGCGACTTGTCTCTAGTTATTTTGACCATTCTGTCATCATTCATCCGATCTATGTGTTCGTTCCACTCTCTCTTTCTTCCCAGTATCCATTCATTTACGTTGTCTATTTTACATGTTCTTCTAATGTCCTCGCTTCTCTCCCTGTCAAAAAGTATTTTTCCAGCGATCATGCGCACTATTTTCATTTCAGTGGTTTCTAATATTTTTTTTTTATCGAATATAGTCGTACTTCGACTATTAGAAGGGGAAGGGATTATAGAAAGGAGATGATTGTGGACCCACTTTTTGAAAAGTTGCAGGTCATAGTTCTCTGAAAAAACTGATTTTGGAAGCTTGTTCCATTCTGTAGCAGCCCTGTAAAAGAAGGATTCTTGATGGAAATTGGTTCTTGTAGTGTCAAACTTGAGAGTAAATAGGTGAAACTGATCAGCGTGCCGAGTTCTTCGGCCGAATGTGGCCAGTGGTGGTACAAGAGTTTTTATTTCTTTGGAGCATCTGCCATGGAAATATCTGTAGAGTAATGTCTGGTCTGCAACTCTTCTTCTATGTTCTAGAGGGTGAAGTGTACCTGTGAGAGTTGAGCTGTTTATCAACCGAATGGCCCTTTTCTGCAAGGAATCTAGAAGACGAAGATAATGCCTTGGTGCTGAACCCCAAATGTGCGAGCAATACTCCTGTAGAGGTCGGATTTGAGGCTTGTGCGTCGTCAACAGTTGATCAGGAGTAAAAAAACTTTCTAGATTTTCACAGAAAACCTAGCCTCTGGCTTACTGACTTTGCGATGTTAGCAACATGGTCATGACAAGACATATTATTGGACACCGTGACTCCCAAAATCGAGATAAAGGGACTTGATTCAAGTGTATTTCCGGACATTGTGATGGAATGATTTGAGGAATTTACTTTCTTGGAAAACGTGGCCCTTTGTGTTTTCTGGGCGTTGAACTGAACAAGAATATTGGTTCCCCACTCGACGATTGCTTCAAGATCTTTATTGATGGAATCAAATTATTCCTGTCTATTTGTATCATTCACCGAAAGTGATCGATAGGATGTGAAAGTTGAGACAAGTGTACTGCCGTCTGCGAAACTGTAAATGGGGTTCGTAGTGGTTTTCAAGAGGTCGTTGACGTGTAAAATAAATAGGGTGGGGGAGGAGATGGAACCCTGGGGGACCCCGGCATTGGTTTTCAACGCATCAGAAGAAATGCCGTCAACTGCATTATTATGCGTCGAATGCAGTTGGTCCCACGTCGATATCATTTTTTGTTCTCGAGATAATCGAAACGAAAAATAATTCCGAAAGTTTACCATTTTTTTCAGTTTTTTGATTCTCTACAAAAAACAGCTTCACCGATTTTGCTGAAAATCTAAACAGTTCTAGGTCGGCGTAATTATGCGTCGAATGCAATTGGTCCCACGTCGATGTCATTTTTTGTTCTCGAGATAATCGAGACGAAAAATAATTCCGAAAGTTTACCATTTTTTTCAGTTTTTTGATTCTCTACAAAAAACAGCTTCACCGATTTTGCTGAAAATTTAAACAGTTCTAGGTCGGCGTAATTATGCGTCGAATGCAATTGGTCCCAAGTCGATATCATTTTTTGTTCTCGAGATAATCGAGCCGAAAAATAATTCCGAACGCGCATACTAACATACGCACATACGAACCCATTACTGTAACTTCCACCGGGAAGTTAAAAACAATTTTTTCCGTGTTATTTAAATGGAAAATCAAAAACTTTACCAACATTTTTTTCGTCATCTTGGACGATATTTTCATGGTAACTAAAGAAAAAAAATTAAAAAGTTTTTTTTGACCCACCCTAATACAGGTAGGTACTGTATTTTGGACCAATAAAAAAAATGCGTTTTTTGCTTTCTAAAATAATCGTGAGATTTCGCCGCCGACCCTCGTACGCGCCCACACATCTCCGAGTATATATGTGGAAGACATCTGTTGAGATTATTTGCAAGCCGAAGAGATTCAGCATTTTCGGCTTAAATTTGCCGTAGCGTAAATTTACAGTTCATCACGTCCCAATGCCTCGCTCACGCTCACAATCAGAATATCTTTACGTATTTTCCATATTCTTACCGGATTTAAATACAAACGGTACTTATACATCGGTTCTGTGTATTTAAACATTTTTCTCGCCTCTTCTATTATTTTCTATTTTTTTTTCTCTTTTGCGAGGCGAGCTTTCAAAATCAGCACGACACCTCTTGCTTTACCCATTCGAGCCTTATTTTGTGGAATAAACGGACATTATTCGGGACCGGAAAGACCACTCGACCGAAATCGGGAGAATATTGCGGCACTAACTCGTCAATAAGCGATTGACGCTTGACGTGATACACTTTGATTAAGTATTTTAGCTAGGAGAGTCTCAATTAATGCTTGACAAGTGACATTTCTTTAATGAACTTATCGAACTGTCGAGATAGCAAAGATCCAAATATTTATGGGCGAGATGCAATTGTAACGGACTGTATTATTCTAACGAGAGATGAAATAACATTTACTGATTAAAACGTCAATGGCAAACCTGAATTGGTAAAGTAAAGTTGGTAAATAAGAATTTCACAACTTCTTTACCACCGCTCGAGAGGTCCGACGGCACGACAGCCGTATCTTCCAAAGAAAAAGCGGATCTGCTGGCCGAAATGTTCAGCTCTAACTCAACCCTCGATACCAATGGAAAACAACCCCCAACGATACCTAGAATAAACGCATCAATGCCTGAGGTCACTATCCGCCATCGCACTATCAGGAAAATCCTACGAAATCTTGACTCCAATAAGGCAGTAGGACCAGATGGAATTCCGACAATTGTCCTGAAGACCTGTGTTTAAGAGCTCACCCCAGTTCTCTGTAGACTCTTCAAGTTATCATACAGCAAAGGAGTATTTCCGTCCATGTGGAAAAACTCTAAGGTTCAACCGATTCCGAAAAAAAGAAAGAAGACTATTCCTGCAAATTATCGCCCTATTGCATTGCTCTCAGTCATATCCAAAGTTATGGAAAAAGCGATTAACACAGAACTTATCAAATATCTGGAGAAATTTGAGATAATCCATGACAGACAATATGGATTTCGACAACTTCGGTCTACTGGAGATTTGCTGGCTTATGTCACTCAGCTCTGGACAAACACTATTGAAAAGTTTGGTGAATCTCGTGCAATAGCCTTGGATATATCTAAAGCCTTTGACCGCGTTCGGCACCAGGCATTGTTAAGTAAATTATCTGCTTACGGTCTCCCAACCAAACTGCGCCAATGGCTCTTGAGCTTCATGCAAGATCGCTCCTTACATGTGGCAGTTGACGGTATTTCTTCTGATGCGTTTAAAACTAATGCCGGGGTCCCCCAGGATTCCATCCTGTCCGCCACCTTATTTTTTTTACACATCAACGACCTCTTGAAAACCACCACGAACCCCATTTACAGTTTTGCAGACGATAGCACACTTGTCTCAACTTTCACATCCTATCGATCACTTTCGGTGAATGATACAAATAGACTTATGCAGGAACAGGTTGATTCCATCAATAGAGATCTTGAAGCAATCGTCGAGTGGGAAACCAACAATCTTGTTCAGTTCAACGCCCAAAAAACACAAAGTGCCACGTTTTCCAAGAAAGTGAATTCCTCAAATCATCCCATCACAATGTCCGGAAATACCCTTGAACCAAGTCCCTCCATCCCGATTTTGGGAGTCACGGTGTCCAATAATATGTCTTGGCATGACCATGTTGCTAACATCGCAAAGTCGGCAAGCCAGAGGCTAGGTTTTCTGTGGAAAGCTAGAAAGTTTTTTACTCCTGATCAACTGTTGACGACGTACAAGGCTCAAATCCGACCTCTACTGGAGTATTGCTCGCACATTTGGGGTTCAGCACCAAGGCATTCTCTTCGTCTTCTAGATTCCATTTAGAAAAAAACCATTCGTTTGATAAACAGCTCATTTCTCACAGATACCCTTCACCCTCTAGAACATAGAAGAAGAGTTGCAGACCAGTCATTGCTCTACAGATATTTTCATGGCAGATGCTCCAGAGAAATAAAAACTCTTGTACCACCATTGGCCACATTCGGCCGAAGAACTCGGCACGCTGATCAGTCTCACCCATTTACTCTCAAGATTGACACTACAAGGACCAATCTTCATCAAGAATCCTTCTTTTACAGGGCTGCTACGGAATGGAATAAGCTTCCAAAATCAGTTTTTCCAGAGAACTATGACCTGCAACTTTTTAAAGAGCGTGTCCACAATCATTTCCTTTCTATAATCCCTTCCCCTTCTAATAGTCGCAGTGCGGGCCGCCCGCGGCCCACACGATAGGTCTACCCTTTTTGCGACTATTTTCATAAAAACTTCCAATCTCAGTTTAAAAAAGATGATTTTATCAGGGTATTGTGATATTCCGGTAATAAGCGCTTTATTCTTTACTTAGTAATACCGATAAATTTAGCAACACATATCGGCCGTCTCTTTTTGTATGCTACGGATAGCACAGCTTATTTACGAATATCAACGTTGCTAATACGCAATCGTCGAATCATCGGTCGACTATTTAGCTCGCAGGTGTTCACTTGAACAGAAGTTGGTCAAATCTTTATACGTTTAAAAACATTAGCGCGCGCCGGTTCTCAATCATTTCTCAGGAGATTTTTATTGTTTGCGTTTTATTTTTTTTGTGACATTTGGGAAATGGCTTTTTGGAGACCGTTTGAGGTAAATCATAAATTTAACGAACTGCTTAATATTGACGATATTCACATTAATAATGATTTTCCTGATAATGTAATGTAATATATTCATGCTTAAAAGCTGAAAATGTCAATTCAACTCGAGATGAAATAATTAAAAAAATATGCAACTTAACGAAAATTAATTATTCCACAATTTATTCAGTAATTAAACGAGGCGTTGTGTTTGACCACGATAAAAAACGAAAACGTATCGTCAGCCGTCGGACAGATGGTGCATCTGCATGCGATTCGACAAACAGTTTACAATACGTACAAAGAAAATCATGTCCCAACATTGGAAATTCTGTTTTTTTTTACTGAAAATAGTCGCAAAAAGGGTAGATCTATCCTGTGGGCCGCGGACGGCCCGCACTGCGACTATTAGAAGAGGGACGGATTATAGATAGGAAATGATTGTGGACCCGCTTTTTGGAAAGTTGCAGGTCATAGTTTTCTGGAAAAGCCCTGTAGAAGAAGGACTCTTGATGGAGATTGATCATTGTAGTATCAATATTGAAAGTAAAAGGGTGAGACTGATCAGCGTGCCGAGTTCTTTGGGCCGAATGTGGCTAGTGGTGGTACAAGAGTTATTATTTGTCTGAAGCATCTGCCATGGAAATATCTGTAGAGTAATGACTGGTCTGCAACTCTTCTTCTTTGTTCTAGTGGGTGAAGGGTATTATGTGAGAGTTGAGCTGTTTATTAACCGAATGGCCCTTTTCTGAATGGAATCTATAAGACGAAGAGAATGCCTTGGTGCTGAACCCCCATATGTGCGAGCAATACTCCAGTAGATGTCGTATTTGAGCCTTGTACGTCGTCAACAGTTGATCATGAGTAAAAAACTTTCTAGTTTTTGCGACCATTTTCAGTAAAAAAAATCTTTGGGCGTATAGCTGAACTGCTCTTCTAGGGTTCTTTTGAGATTCCCCATAAACTAATAACATGTCGACTCTTTCCTTGTGCGTGAACATTTTTCGAAATCAAATCACAACGAAACAATATTTGTCAACCATTAGTTTAATAATATTTGACAGATACGATTTTGCGAATTTTTTATGATACGAATTCTTGAGTCCGTCTCTGTTAACCCTTTTGTCGCGACAATGCGTCGGCCACAACTGAGACTGTCGGCGCGGAGACCAAAGGAAAGTTCCCGCAAGTTCTCGACAATTCTTATCGTTTTGAAAAGGGGTCTATCGCCTTCGAGAATAAGGTCGAAGTATGATTTACAGGTATTAAAAAGGACGGCGGGCGGACAGAGTTAGTATTAGTTTTAAAAGTGTTTATGATTTAAGAAATGTATATAGTTATATAGAGTTGTAAAAGTTGTATAGCTAAGTGAATATCGTATGTGGTTAATGAAAATAAAATTTATTGTATTGGAATAAACACTGTTTACTTACTGTATCGAGAGTTTTAATCGCCGAACCCACGGAAGAACTAAAAATTTTAACAATACTGTTTTTTACAAATTTGCTTATAATATTATCTACAACGGAAAATGATAGCAAATTTTTTTCTTCGCAAAATTTAGCTCTTTTTAATTATGCCAAAATATAGGTATGCATGTTTCTAGTGAAAATAATCGATTATATCAGAATTTCAGTTTCCAAATATGCTGAAATATGCAAATTAGTGTTAAAGTAGCCCCTGTTCATAACCTTTATCACTCTCAATATTAGTCATTTTGATTACTAGGTAGAAGCTCACAATTTACAATCAAAAATAAGGTGCTATACAAACAAATCATCAAACCAGTACCTACGGTATTCAACTATGGGGCTGTATTTTTTTTTATGAAAATAGTCGCAAAAAGGGTAGACCTATCGTGTGGGCCCTGGACGGCCCGCACTGCGACTATTAGAAGGGGAAGAGATTATAGAAAGGAAATGATTGTGGACATGCTTTTTAAATAGTTGTAGGTCATAGTTCTCTGGAAAAACTGATTTTGGAAGCTTATTCCATTCCGTAGCAGCCCTTTAAAAGAAGGATTCTTGATGAAGATTGGTCCTTGTAGTGTCAAGCTTGAGAGTAAATGTGTGAGACTGATCAGCGTGCCGAGTTCTTCGGCCGAATGTGGCCTATGGTGGTACAAGAGTTTTTATTTCTCTGGAGCATCTGCCATGGAAATATCTGTAGAGCAATGACTGGTCTGCAACTCTTCTTCTATGTTCTAGTGGGTAAAGGGTATCTGCGAGAGTTGAGCTGTTTATCAAACGAATGGTTTTTTTCTAAATGGAATCTAGAAGACGAAGAGAATGCCTTGGTGCTGAACCCCAAATGTGCGAGCAATACTCCAGTAGAGGTCGGATTTGAGCCTTGTACGTCGTCAACAGTTGATCAGGAGTAAAAAACTTTCTGGCTTTTCACAGAAAATCTAGCCTCTGACTTGTTGACTTTGCGATGTTAGCAACATGGTCATGCCAAGACATATTATTGGACACCGTGACTCCCAAAATCGAGATGGAGGGACTTGGTTCAAGGGTATTTCCGGACATTGTGATGGGATGATTTGAGGAATTCACTTTATTGGAAAACGTGGCACTTTGTGTTTTTTGGGCGTTGAACTGAACAAGATTGTTGGTTACCACTCGACGATTGCTTTAAGATCTCTATTGATGGAATCAACCTGTTCCTGCCTTAGTCTATTTGTATCATTCACCGAAAGTGATCGATAGGATGTGAAAGTTGAGACAAGTGTGCTATCGTCTGCGAAACTGTAAATGGGGTTCGTGGTGGTTTTCAAGAGGTCGTTGATGTGTAAAAAAAATAAGGTGGGGGACAGGATGGAACCCTGGGGGACCCCGGCATTAGTTTTAAACGCATCAGAAGAAATACCGTCAACTGCCACATGTAAGGAGCGATCTTGCATGAAGCTCAAGAGCCATTGGCGCAGTTTGGTTGGGAGACCGTAAGCAGATAATTTACTTAACAATGCCTGGTGCCAAACGCGGTCAAAGGCTTTAGATATATCCAAGGCTATTGCACGGGATTCACCAAACTTTTCAATAGTGTTTGTCCAGAGCTGAGTGACATAAGCCAGCAAATCTCCAGTAGACCGAAGTTGTCGAAATCCATATTGTCTGTCATGGATTATCTCAAATTTCTCCAGATATTTGATAAGTTATGTGTTAATCGCTTATGCTTGCCTTCAAAAAACCCCAAATTCTTTAAAACTGTAAATCCAAACGAATTGTTTTGATAGCTGCCATTAACAACGAGAAAAAATATGCGTAGGCTACTCGATACTCGATAAACTTCAAAATCGGATATTAGAAAAAGATAAATTAACTTTTTGGATAATTTCATATCGTTGCTACAATTTTTTCCACAAGTTTATATTGGAATATTTATTTATCTGTAATGAACAATATTTTAATTGTTGGTGAAAAGGTCGTTTTAACACTTCATCAAAAGATTAGGTATCTTAGGTATAGTAAAAGTTGTTTGGGAAATTTTAACACAGTATGAATACTAAATCGTATGTTTTTTTCCAAGGGCAAAGGATTTATTTTTCTCTTCCCATAATATTAGTCTTCTTCTTCTTCTTCCTACTTTATTAATAGGCTTATACCTGTTTTACTTCGGTTTTTAGCCTCAATTGATGTTGTCTGATCATCTTTTCCTCGATCGTTCCAATGATCTTCTTCCATTTGTCGATTTGTCTCTCGCTATATCCACGTTACGCTCCATTAAAATTTGGAATATATCAATGATACAAATAGACTCAGGCAGGAACAGGTTGATTCCATCAATAGAGATCTTAAAGCAATCGTCGAGTGGGGAACCAACAATCTTGTTCAGTTCAACGCCCAAAAAACACAAAGCGCCACGTTTTCCAGGAAAGTGAATTCCTCAAATCATCCCATCACAATGTCCGGAAATACCCTCGAACCAAGTCCCTCCATCTCGATTTTGGGAGTCACGGTGTCCAATAATATGTCTTGGCATGACCATGTTGCTAACATCGCAAGGTCGGCAAGCCAGAGGCTAGGTTTTCTGTGGAAAGCCAGAAAGATTTTTACTCCTGATCAACTGTTGACGACGTACAAGGCTCAAATCCGATCTCTACTGGAGTATTGCTCGCACATTTGGGGTTCAGCACCAAGGCATTCTCGTCGTCTTCTAGATTCCATTCAGAAAAGAGCCATTCGCTTGATAAACAGCTCAACTCTCGCAGATACCCTTTACCCACTAGAACATAGAAGAAGAGTTGCAGACCAGTCATTGCTCTACAGATATTTCCATGGCAGATGCTCCAGAGAAATAAAAACTCTTGTACCACCGTTGGCCACATTCGGCCGAAGAACTCGACACACTGATCAGTCTCACCCATTTACTCTCAAGATTGACACTACAAGGACCAATCTTCATCAAGAATCCTTCTTTTACAGGGCTGCTACGGAATGGAATAAGCTTCCAAAATAAGTTTTTCCAGAGAACTATGACCTACAACTTTTTAAAAAGCGTGTCCACAATCATTTCCTTTCTATAATCCCTTCCCCTTCTAATAGTTGCAGTCCGCGGCCCACACGATAGGTCTACCCTTTTTGCGACTATTTTCATAAAAAAAAAAATCCCGACCATAGTTAGAATATATAAAGCTTGTGTCGGGCCCGTAATGACATAAAATGAGAATACTAAAAATGATCACAGGTAACACACTTTGGGATCAAAGAAGTAACGAAATTAGAGA